>CM042846.1:78385047-79753797 GCA_023653725.1 Bungarus multicinctus | reverse complement strand
ACATGCACGAGTCTCTCCTGTGTGCCATTGCGCCCACACACATGTGTGCCAAATACCCGACAATCAACTGTTGGGCGGACAGCACGTGTGCATGCACAGTAGACCTTTTTTGGGCAAGTGCTCGCGTGCCGACAGTAATTGCTCTGCATGCCACTTCTGGCACATGTGCCATAGGTTCGCCACCACGGGTATAGGAAATAATGCATGGTTTGTAAATAAAAAAACTGGGTTATCTTTATCTTTATCTTGGAATGGTGTGTGGGATAGTGCTGACTTAAGGAAATGCATGCTGCTTTCTAATGTGTATTTTCTTGCCAAGATATAGAAGGTTGCAACAGATTCTTTGGTTGAAAGTTTAAATGCATATTTACTTCATGCACTGAGGTGGTTCACATCAGCTTCTAAGTACAGGTATTTCTCGACTTGTAGCAGTTCATTTGAGGACTGTTCAAAGTTAACAATGGCACTGAAAAAAGTGACTTGTAACCATATGACCATTGCAGTGTCCCCATGATCACTTGATCAGCATTCAGATGCTTGGAAATTGGTTCATATTTATGACAGTTGCAATGTCCCGGGGTCAGCTTTTGCAACCTTCTGATGAGAAGGTCAATGGGGAAGCCAGATTCACTTAACCGTGTTACTACACAACTGCAATGATTCACTTCACAACTGTCGCAAGAAAGGTCATAACATGGGGCAAAACTCACTTAACAAATGTTTCACTGCACAACATAAATGTCGGGCTCAGTTGTGGTTGTAACTCGAGGATTCAAGTTACAATCTATATTCTGCTCCAGAATGGATAGCTCAAAATTTCCAGTCTATACAGGGACTGCAGGATTTCTACCTCCTGTGGTGGGAGACAAGTGAGATGAAAATACAATAAATTACTGGAGAAAAGATATACCTCAATGAAAGTGCTGCTGTGATTCTATCAGGTACAGGCAAATGATAAATGATGTGTGAATCTAAATTTTAATGCGTGGGCTTTTCAGACGTTCTTGATTCTTGATGATTCCTTGGATAGGGCCTTGCAGTTTTCTTAGCAACCTTTTCAGAAATGGCTCACTATTGTCTTCGTCATAGGCCAAAGCCTCCCAGCTGGCTTTCTACTTAAGGCAGGGGTAGAATTCATGGTTTCTAGTTCAGAGCCTTTAACCACTAGAATCCCAATTTTGTGCTTTATGTGCAAGAGAGGAGTCAGAGAAGAAAAAATTATTGCATGTGGCTAATAGTTTCAGTTTTCCCCCTCACTGTTTATGGAATTCTGCGCGGTTTGGAGAACCAACATATCAGACCACTGGCTGGCCCCGCCCCGGCTGTTTTTTAGGCTGTTGACGGCTGTTTTTTGTGTAAAAAACAGCCTGAAAAAGGCCGTCAAAACAGCTTGAAAACTGCCTGAAAAACAGCCTGTTTTTTGGTTGGTTTTCAGGTTGTTTTCAGGCCATTTTGGGGGCCTTTTTCAGGCTGTTTTTCTGACCAAAATCGGCCTGAAAATGGCCCGAAAAATGGGCAGGAGCAGGGCCAGTCAATGATGGGATTAGCCCAACCAGCTGAATCCTGCCTGTGGTGAGTGGCCTGGAGGTGGGTTTGGGTGTGATGAGTGACATCACCCACCCAGTCACATGACCAACTGACCACGCTTATTCAGCCAGAGAACCGGTTGTTAAAAAATTTGCAGCCCACCACCACTGGAAATATCCAGGGATTTTATAATGTTTTGATTTTAATTTTTTTAAAATCCCCCTTTGATTTGTTATAGACTTTTATGCAGGACAATAATAGATACAGATATATATATCTACAGAGAGAAATAATTTGTCTATTCTAAACAGGGACATTTTATGATTGTGTAGAGTCATTCTTGATTCCATTTTGCTTAATTTCTTTTGAAGATTGGCCTTGGATAGAAGTGAACATTGAAATTCTGTGTTCGGAAGAAAAATAAGCTGTCTGATAGCATCTGAGGTGGCAGTAAAACAAAATTAGTATGAGCACAATGAAGGATGCCAGGCTCGTTATGAATTTAAGTTATCCTGTTTGTAACATATTAATTGTCAATCTCTCTTATCCTCCGTGCTAGGAAATTATGTAAAGCTCCTGGTGCACTTGTGTTATGAATACTAAAATAACAATTATAAAATGGAAGAATGGCGCTCTGGAAAAAAAGAGTGACAGAAAAGTGCTTTGACTACTTTATTTAGTAAGAAACAACCAACAATGGCTTTTTTAGAAGATATTACAACATTAGTGGTGCTCTTGTTGTAGTTATGTGGAGTACCCTCAATACAGATGTTTTCTATGACTGAAATTATGGCTAGAGTAGACCAATACTACAGCACACATTTCCATTTTAGATTACTTGGGCCTATTTATACAGGTAGTCCTCAACTTAAGACCACAATCGAGCCCTAAATTTATGTTGTTAAGTGAGAAATTTTTTGAGTGCGTTTTGTCCCATTTTACGACTTTTCTTGCCACATTTGTTATGTGAATAACTGCAGTTGTTAAATTAGGAACACGGTGCTTAAGTGGATCTGGTTTTGCCTTTGATTTTGCTTATCAGAAGGTCACAAGACTCTGGGACACTGCAACCATCATAAATGTGAGTCAGTTGTCTAAACATCTGAATGTAAATCACATGATCATACGGGGAGGCTACTATGATCGTAAGTGTGAAAAACGCCTCCTACAAGCCGGCACGATCCTGGTCACTTCAGCAGGTGCTGCGCAGTACTATTCTGTGCCGTGCAAAGCAGCTGCGCTTCAATTCAGTGGATAAAGGTGAGTATAGGAGCCCGGACAGATGGGTGGGCCCAACAGCAGAGCAGCGGAGAGAACCGGTTCAGTCTCTACTGCTCATTGCTGTTACCAGCTCGCCAGAACCGGGGCCGAATTGGTAGAATTACCACCACTGATGACCATGTTTTATCATGGTTTTGCCAAAAATCGACACTTCAGGTTTTCGGCAAAAGCACACCCTTAATGAGCCATTGGTTCACCCAATGACTGCAATGTTAGCTTTATGACTGCCACATTTGATTAACGACCATGGGGATTCTCAATCATGCAGGTCATGGTTGTCCCAAAGGTACTTTTTCAGGAGGCAGCTGGACTTCCTGATTTTTCTTTGAAGGCATTTCGCTTCTCATCCAAGAAGAGCTGAAGAAGCTTCTTGGATGAGAAGCGAAACATCTTCAAAGAAAAACCAGAAAGTGCAGATGCCTCCTGAAAAAGCACCTTTGGGAGAATTTGATTAATGACTTCTGCAGAATTGGGTTGATTACATGACTGACCATTTTACAACCGTTAGGCGATATTGGGGGAGACTCCATTATGTTCGTTTGTCATTATGCCCTTGGTAGGTACAGATTTGCTCTGTTTTCTATTCTCTCATATCCTTATCACCATCCTCTCCTCCAAGGAGATTCCCGCTAATTGTATTTTTTCCGGCTCTCAGATTGAAAAACAGGAGATACAATGACAGGAATTGTGGAGGGTGGAGAGAAACCATCATGTCTGGTTGCACAAATCATCCTGCATTGTACACAAGTTAATTACATATTTATTCTCTGTGTTGGCTTTATTGATGTCCAGCTTTTTCCTTCCCCCACCCACACATTTATTCTAGTTTTTTCTCTTCCCTCTCCTGTTGACATCCAGCTTAATCTGCTTCTTCACCCCTTCCCTTGAGGCAAGATAGTTCTTCAGAAAATCTTCTTTACATAATATGTGGAAAGACTTGGGAGGGACAATGACTAATTCATTTTTCCTGCTGCCGACTTCCTGATCCATGCCTGACAATCCACTTTATAACTTTTTTCTTTACATCAGATTTTAAATGCCTTCCTTGGCTTTTACATACCCTTTTCTCATAAATCTGCGACTTATGACAGTGGTTTCTTAGTTAAAACAAAGCATTCCCGAATGTCCATAAAATGAAAAACAAACCTTCATTAATTATTATATTGGCTTGGTTCACACATTAGACCAAACCATAATGTGGGTTTTTCTTTTTCTTTTGAAGAGTTTGTGTGATGTTACCACTAACCTCTTGTCGCTTAATATTATGTATGCGCCAGACCTTTTTGACATAGTCAATGGAACAAGACTAAACCGTTCCTAGCTTTTTTGCTTAGCCATATCTATGAACTCAGCCACTGAGCTGATCCATGCAGAAAACCTTTTAAAATAGCGCAGAAATCATTCGTTGATCTGCAGACGGAAAGGAAGTGATTCAGACCTTAGTCTTTGGTCTTTTTTCTTTTTTCTTTCTACTCACCATCTGGCCTTGTTTGGTTGTTGATGGTATAAAGGTAGTCAAAAATGTTTATATTTAAACTAAGGCTGTAGACAAACTTATTTATATGCCTTGGATTCAGCAGAGATTTGTTCCCTTCCCCTGAAGGAAATTATGCATAGATTGAGGCTGGACTGCACTCCCATCTGTGTTTATTTGGAGAAAACATTGAAGTAGGTCTTAAAGATTCTGAGCTTGTCAGCTGGAAAGCTGATAGCCTGGATTTGAGACCCGAGCATCGCACAACTGGGTGAGTTCCTGTACCTTGCTTTAGCTCTTGCCTACCTAGTAGTTCGAAAGCATGCAAATGCGAGTAAATAAATAGGTACCACTTTGGTGGGGAGGTAACAGTGTTCTGTGTGCGCCCTGGCAATAGTCATGCTCACCACATGACCACGGAAAGAGTCTTTGGACAACAATGGCTCCCTTGGCTAAGAAACGGGGATATCCCCCTGTCAGAAACAATTGGATAGGGGAAACCTTTATTTTGACCTTTAGGCCTGAACAATTGAGTGGGACAGTCTCATGCTTTTGCTGGCAAACTTGATTTATGACCATTTATTTAACAACTGTTTGATTCGACAACAGTGCTGAAAAAAGAGTCTTGTGATCATCCTCACCCTTATGACCATTGCAGCATCCATATAGTCTCTTGTTTAAAATTCTGGTGGTTGGGGAATTGGCATGTACTTTTGATGGTTGCTGGTTGGAAACACCCCAAAGTCACGTGATTGCCTTTCCAGCCGGCCTCCAACAAGAAAAATCAATGGGAGGAGTTGGAATCGCTTAACAACCACGTGATTCACTTAATGACCACAGTGATTTGCTTAACAGCTGCAGAGAAAAAGCTGTTGTTAAAAACCAGGCACAACAACTTACCTTCACTTAGCAACAGAAATCATGTTCCCAATTGCGGTCGTAAGTTGAGGACTACCTGTAGTGCCTTCAATCCAACGTGGATAGGGCATATTAAATGTCTCTTATTTTTGAGGGGTGTCTTTTTTGCTGCGCTAGTATTTCCAAGGATGGGGTTTTGCAAAACCTTGCTGAAATATTGTGCTACAAAAGAACGCGCTTTCTTTTCCATTCTTTAATTGGATGTCATTTACGTTTTTCTTTCCTTCCCTTTGTACTTTGATCTGCTGCTATTAGAATTTCAGTCTTTTTAAAATCTTCTTGTCAGGTTGATATTTTAGAGCTTTGAGTTGCTTATTGTCCCCATCACTCCCCTCCCCTCCCCTCCTTTTTTTTTTAACACCTCAGTTTTCCAACATTAAAAGATTTGGCAGGGAGATGACACAAGAAGTGATGGAGCTTATGCTAAATTAAAACAGAGCAATACTTTAAAGTGTTTTTTTTCTTTTCGTGACTTTACCTGAGAGGCGTAGATAGATGTGTTCCAACATATCCTATTTAATGTTCTGCAGTAACGTGAAAAAAACCATGAAATAGTTTGGTTGAGAAATAGAGGCAAAACAAATTCAGGGATATGGGAATTTGAACCTGGTTATTCCTCTGGAAAAATCGAGGGACTGGATCTTCCAGAAGACCTGCAAAAGTTCCAGAATTTGTTTAACACGAGCTAATAGTATCAACTAGCTTTTATCTGATCTCTCTCATGTCCCTGAGCATCAGAGGAAGTCTTGTGTTGAAAGACTGCTGACATAGCTTGTTGCAAAATAAATCCTCTGGCGTGACTAAGGTTTTGTGAATCATTTACCTCTTAGTATTTGTGCCCCTTATCTGTAAACTGTGAGTGTTGCAGAATAGAGGCAGCCCTCGACTTATGACCAGAATGGAGCCCAACATTTCTGTTGTTAAGTGAGACAATTGTTCCAGAGGTGGTATTCAGCGGGCTCTGACCAGTTCTGGAGAACCAGTAGCAGAAATTTTGAGTAGTTCGGAGAACCAGCAAATACCACCTCTGACTGGCCCCACCCCCATCTATTCTCTGCCTCCCGAGTCCCAGCTGATCGGCTGGGTCTTCTTTTGTTGCCCTTCACAGGAGAACAGAGCTGGAAAGCAGGTTAGTTGGGTGGGGAGGGAATGGGAATTTTGCAATATCCTTCCCCTGCCACGCCCACCAAGTCACACCAACAGAACCGATAGTAAAATTTTTTGAATCCCACCGCTGGTTGCTTCAGTGAATTTTGCCCCATGTTATGACCAGTGGTGGGATTCAACTGGTGTAACAACCGGTTCAGTGAGCGTGCACTGTGCGTGTGCATGCTGCGTTTGAAAACAGCTCTAAAACTTACCTTCTACTGCAGCCCTGGTGTGTAAAACAGCTGAGGCTCTGCCGCGCCTATCAGCTGGGCCTCAAACAAAGGAAATATAGGACAGTCTAGCGCAGAGGCAGGTGGGCAGGACCCACTCATTGCCGGAACTACCAGTTCGCCCGAACCGGTCCATACCGACTGAATCCCACCCCTGGTTATGACCCTTCTTGCCATAGTGGTTAAGTGAATCACTGTATCTGATAAGTTAGTAACGGCGGTTGTTAAGTGACTCTGGCTTCCCCACTGATTTTGCTTGTCAGAAGATTCGCAGTTGTCGATCACGTGACCTTGGGGCACATCAACGGTCGTAAGTATGAACCAGTTGCCAAGCATCTGAATTTTGATCACGTGACCCTGGGAATGTTGCAAAGGTCGTAAGTGTGAAAAATGGTCATGAGTCACTTTTTTCAGTGCCGTTGTAACTTTGAACGGTCACTAAATGAAGTGTTGTAAGTCACAGACGACCTGTACGGCTATTGGATGCAAGCAGGGATTGAATTTGGCCTCCATCTTGTTTCTATTTCTTTTTTCTTTTCCCTTACTTTGTGCTTGGCAATGGTTGGTGAGCTTCAGATTTTAATTAAAAAACCCCAAACTCTTAAAAAGTACACTTCTGGGAAAGAATGAATAATTACAAGTGGAGATCAAGAGCATTTTGATCATTGGTTTTTAATGTATACTGTTTTGTTGCCGTTTGGAGGTCTTATGAACTATTTGAGGACTTCCAGATATTAAAAAAATCTATTTTACACCCACTTCTTCAAGTGCTTTAAAAGCAGTGATGTGCCGAGCTACATGGAAGCAAAGGCAGTTTATTTAGTACTGAAATTTTGTCAGGTCTTCCTTTGTAAGATCATACTCAGAAGTATGAAGTAAAGGTATGAAGCAATAACATCAGTTCTCAGAAGGATCTGGCAGTTTTCTGAAGCCCAGTGCAGCTGAGAAGGCTTGAAATGGATTTTCTTGGTAAAGATCAGAAACGATAAAAGTTTCTTGCAGCTTGTTGAACGTCTGCAAAGTTTAATATGCAAAGTTTTTGCATATGAATGCAAAGTTTATTATTCTCTTCCCAACATGCAATGTTCTTTTTTCTTTGTTAGGCTCTTTTTAATTTGGTATGTTGCCCAGAATTGCGATGGAGTTGGACAGCTTTATATATGTTTGATAAACAGCGAAATAAATACATATCTTAGGAGGAGGTAATTAGAAAAAAGAAATATTCCCATTCTGTTCTGCGTTAGAGCAGACCAGTTCAGAATGATTGCTTTTACTTTAAGCCTTTACAGCTTAAATGGTCAGCTGTAGATGGTGGATATTAAAGAATCAGATGGAAAAAATAACATTGATAATTGAACAATCGATTAAAAGAATAGTTTTAACTTTTTTTGTCCCCAACAAGCATATATAATTGCCACACCCAAAAGTAATCATTTCGTTTTGACTTTAAGCATATATGAAACAAATTTCCATTTTCCATTTGGAGAGAGAATTCTTGGCCATAATCAAAGATAAAACAAACAGGAATAACCTAGTTTTTCAAGCATAGTTATTTACACTTGGTTTTATTGATGCAATTGCATTTCCCCCTCCAAAATATTGTTTTTGACAAATGGATTATGTATTAATCCAATATTTATATTTATACTTGCACTGTTGAAGACGGTAGAACTTGCTTTTAAAGAAACATGCATAGGATAGGATTTGACTTAGAATCCTTTTAGAAATCTTTGGAATGAATATTTTATTTAAGGAAGTGCAATTTATTCGCTTACTATCTTGCCTTTATTATTTCTACAAATAAGGTAGTGAATATATCCAACACACCTTTCTCCTTTTATTTTCCCCACAACAACATCAACATCAACAACAATAACAACAACAGTAAACCTGTGAGGTGGCTTGGGCTGAGAGAGAATGACTGGGTCAACATCACCCAACTGGCTTTCATGGCTAAGGTGAAACTAGAAGTCACAGGCTCCTGCCTGGTGCCTTAACTACTAGACCAAACTGACTTGGGGAAGACTTTATGTACAACAGGTAATAGATGCTGCTTAAATTCATTTATGATCTCCAGCTGAGAGTTCAGTGGAACTTTTCTGTATGCTAAATATACTGCATGTCATCCAACCACGGGATAAGATGTCGTGGCAAAAATAAAAAAACTATACTTGGAGAGCTAGATACTCATAATAACTCCTCAAGAAATTAAATCTTTAGTTTAGGATAACTTTTGAGGAAAAGAAAACATTCTTGAAGTGGTTGGAGATGGGACAATTACGTATTATGCTACCTGGAATTATGACCAACTGCTACTTCAGAAATTCATAGCAAACTTCTCAGATCAACAGATCTCTTGGTATACATGAGGGACGACCATAATTGAGTCCAAAATACCTGTTGTTAAGTGAGACATTTGGAGAGTTTTGCCCCATTTTACGACCTTCCTTGCCACAGTTGTTAAAGTGAATCATTGCAGTCGTTAAATTAGTAACATAGTTGTTAAATGAATCTGATTTCCTCATTGATTATGCTTGTCAGAAGGTTGCAAAAGGTAATCACATGACTGGGATTTATGTCGCTTACGGTGGTAAGCGACATAAATATGAATACAGGCAGCCCTCCACTTACGACTGAACCCCAAATTTATGTTGTTAAATGAGAAATTTGTTAAGTGAGTTTTGCCCCCATTTTATGACTTTTTGCCACATTTGTTAAGTGAGTCACTGCAGTTGTTAAATTAGTAATGTGGTTAATTCAATCTGGTTTCATCATTGACTTTGCTTGTCAGAAGGTTGCAAAAGGGGATTGTGATGACCCGGGGCGCAGCACAAAAGCAACAAAGTCACAGAACTAGGTAATGACCCTTTAATTCCTCCAACTTGGCCCCCAATGTCCAGTTATCATTGGCTGGAGAAAAAAATCTCCCAAAAACAGTTTTTAAAGGGAAGAAATTCAGTTGGAAACCAAAGTACATATACATTATAAATAAAAACCAACATAAACCACACTGCAGCAATTAACGAGACAGGGCAGGATAAGGAATTGCAGACTTCAAAAGATAACGAAACACACACAGTTGGGAGGATGCCAGAACCCAGTTAAGAATTGACAAAGATAATTCACGCTTTGCTTCCAGCAAGGTGCTGTGCACAAACGCCCTTTTAAAATCCTGTTTTCCCAACTGCAGCTAATGAAGGGAATCAGGGCCCTTTTCTTCCCTGTAACCCCCATAACTCACATTGCTCCCTTCTCCGTTCCTCCCTGTGTGCCCTTGGTTGAAGAGGGGGTGGCCCTGGGTCTTCCTCTGAATGCCCAGCTGGACTGTGCCCTTCCCCAGTTTCCTCCACAGCCACTGGAGCCGCACTCCCACTCCCTGTCAGCTACTCGACCTCCCCCTTGGAATCAGATTCCAACATGGGCATGACAGGGATCATATGACTCGGGCCACTGCAACCATCATAAACATGAGTCAGTTATCAAGTATCCAGATGTAAATCACGTGATGCTACAGTGGTCATAAATGTGAAAAATGGTCATTAGTCACATTTTGGCCTAGTGGTTAGAATGCAGTATTGCAGGCTAATTTAGTTGGGAAGTTCAATCCTTACTGACTCATCAAGGATGACTCAGCCTTTATCCTTCCGAGGTTGGTAAAATGAGGACCCAGGATGTTGGGGGTGATAGGCTGACTCTGTAAACCATGTAGAGAGGGTTGTAAAGCACTATGAAGCGGTATATAAGTCTAAGTGCTATTGCTATTCAGTGCCATTATAACTTCGGACAATCACTAAACGAACTATTGTAAGTCAAGGACTATCTTTATTTGCTAAACGTTTGAATTTTGTTAATGTGACCTTGGGGATGTTATGAGGGTTGTATGAAAACCAATGCTAAGTCACTCACATTTTTACTCCTCCCCCATTTTTGTGCTGGGTCTCGAATTGTCATTTGATCCTGACTTGAGACTTGAAGGGTTAACATATCCTTATTCCGCTATGATTAAAAAAAGAAAAATCTTTCCTTGCAACAGGGAGTTCTTGAACTCTGGATGACTTAAACATTCTTAAAAATCTTGGCTAGTTAAGCTTTTGTTCATTCTAAGATTTTAAATATATAGCTCATGTTGGGAACATTTTCCCGTGGCATCATTATCCAAACCAATAACATATTTGAAAATTACAGGGTATAGATTAGGGCTTGTTATCTTGGTTTCATAATTTAGTTGGGGTCAAACTAGAAAGGAGAAAGCCTGGGAGTGGGAGATGAAGGAATTGTTTGTGTGTGCATGGGTTCCCACACTTGGGTGGAGTAGGGGACCATGCAAGCTAAGCACAGATGTTCGCAGGTTCTCCAGCTGTTCGGGTGTGACTTAATGGAACTCATGAACTACAGTTTGAGAAACTGTTCAGAAGGCTGTGATACCCCCTTTATCTTTATAATAGCTTCCAGGTTGGTCTTCCCTTCTGACGTGAGCAGCTGTGCAATGCTATTTCAGCGTTATTTACAATCAGACTGAGATTACACTGTCTTGCTCTCCTTACCCTAAACTGACATAATTCATGTTTTCCCTTACAAAATGACCAAAATAAATTTGGAAAATGACTGCTTTCAAAGGTATTGGTTTGGCATAACAATAATACATTTCCAGATGCCCCTTTTGGGCAGGGCTGCAAAGCAGAGAGAATTTTCTGCAGTTACATCTGGGTATATTAACTCCCTCCCTGCTGCTTATGAACAGTGCTCATTTTTATGCGCCCTTCGCATAGAGTATTTAATTAAAAGTAGAGCAACTTGCAACACAGAAGTGTATCTCTAGATTTCCACCTCCCCTCCATTCTCTTTTCTTACAGAATTAAAAAGGAATAAGCATCTGATGTGTTATTTTAACACAAACATATCATTCTTTTTAAAAAAAATATCCATAATTTTCCATGTTATATATGTGTTGCATAACATTTTTTTTCTTTTCAAGAAAAATCTCAGTCAAGGTAATATTCGGTACTTTAATATTTTGATACCTTGATGTGAGCAACGAAAATGATCAGAAGGTTCAAACATTTCCTTTATAAAATAAGACAAATGATTGGAGTGTATTAGCTTATTGGTAATACGTGTTTGAACCTTGTACGTTGATATGGCCGATAGGCTAATCAATCAATCAATCAATCAATCAATCAATCAATCAGTCAATAATAAGCCTGGGAAAAAGGGAGGTAGAATAAGGAAATTGTTGAAGGTATAAAATCATGGAGAAAGTGGACAGGGAGAATCTTTCTCATTTATCCAAAAAATTAGAATAGATGATGATGACGATTTATTTAAATAATATAAAGTGTTGCCTCCCACAAAGTATGTGATTCTGGGACATTTGCTGATATAAAAAAAAGAATAGCATAAAAATTAAATACAAGTAGATCAATATGAAAAACCATAATGAATTTAGGAGCCCTAGTGATGGAGCGGTTACAGTGCCATAGTACGGTTAATTCTGCTCACAGCCAGGAGTTCAATCCTGACCAGCTCGAAGTTCAATCAGCCTTCCATCCTTTTGATGTCGGTAAAATGAAGATCCAGATTGTTGGGGGGCAATATATGAACTTTGTAAACAGGCCAGAAAGTGCTGTAAAGCATTATGGAGTGGTATATAAGTCAAAGTGCTATTGCTATTGCTACAAGCACCGTGAGTTTTGTATGACAAACACAACAGAATGGGCTCGTCTAACAATTTGGTCCATGGGAGAAAATCCAAAACAGGAGCTTCTGCTTCTCCCCAACACTGATTCAGAGCTCGCTCTGAAGAGAAGGAGACCTCCTGCTTTCCCATTGGTTTTGCTTGTCAAAAGGTGAACACAAGACCTCAGACGTTACAACTGTCATAAATACATATGCCAGTTTCCAAGCATCCGAAATTTGATCACCTGACTGTGGGGAATGGCACAACGGTCGTACGTGGGAAAAACTGTCCTAAGTCACTTTTTTTCAGGGCCATTGTAACTTCCAGCAGTCACTAAACAAACGGTTGTAAATCAAGAATTGCCTGTATTTGATATTCCTTCTCAAAGAATATAACCTGGAAACAAGCACATCACAAGAGTGAGAGAGATGAGAGAGAAGAGAGAGGGAGGGAGGGAAGGAGAAAGAGAGAGAGAGAAAGAGGAAGAGATTGACAGTGAGAGATTGACAGCGAGAGATTGACAGCTGAGAAGCGACAGCACATTCCATTCTTATCCCAAAATCTTGGAGAAAGTTTAGAATATTTTAAAAAATTAATGTGAATAGAAACTCTCGGAATAAATTAGAATATATCAAATGCAGCTTTGGATTTTAATATCAGTTTGA
Organism: Bungarus multicinctus; assembly: GCA_023653725.1. Classification (NCBI taxonomy): domain Eukaryota; kingdom Metazoa; phylum Chordata; class Lepidosauria; order Squamata; family Elapidae; genus Bungarus; species Bungarus multicinctus. The sequence goes on along the minus strand of CM042846.1, from coordinate 79,740,876 downwards.
ACTTTGGCCTATACAGCTGGACTGAATGGCCTTGAGCAAGTCTCCATCCTTCACCCACAGGTTTTCCTATTGCATGGATTTAATCAACACATCTCCTGTTTTCTCAGCCTCTGCATCCTTGTTTGCTGATTGTTGATATTCTCCAAAGGTGCACGGATTTAGCAGATGGAATCCCAGATGTATTTCTTCCTGGCTATTACAGTGTGTCAGAATGGATTGTTAGACTCTCAGGCTGCGGAAATCTCCCTGCAAAACCTTAAAGTATAGACTTGCTTTAAATTACAGCTGTGATTATTTGCAAGACTATTCCCTAAAAATTTACCTGTTGCTAACTTTTCTTTATGATACCTATTTGCAGATGATAATCCCTCTCTGACTAAGGTATTTTTTTTTTTCTTAACAGAAAAAAGTCAAGGGACTAAAGCTAAAACATGTTTCAAAGCATCTGATTTAATTTGGGGTATGCAACATTACTAAAATTCTATTAAACTTTTTTGCATTTGCAGATAGGTAAGTTTGATCCTGCCAGGTTTTCTTCTGTGTGAATGTATTGTATATGTAGTCCTTGACTGACAACCACAACTGAACCTTTCTTTCCACAGTTGTTCAGTGTGAATCACTGCAGATGTTAAGTTAGTAACATGGTTGTTAAGTGAATCCGGCTTCCCTATTTCCCATTTGCTTGTCAAAAAGTCACAAAAAGTGATCATGTGACCCCAGCAGTGGTGGTATTGGACTGGTTCGGCCCGGTTCTGGCGATGAGCAGCGGAGACCGAACCGGTTATCTCTGCTGTTGAGCCCACCTGCCCACCTGGGCTCCCATACTAACATTATTATTGTTGTTGTTGTTGTTGTTATAAAATAAACTTTATTAAACATTAAAAAGTATTTACCTATTACAAAACATTTAGTTAAAAACAAAACCAAGACGAAAGAACATATCCAATAAACATAAAACATGTACATATACATTTCTAATTGCTTAAACGGTGTATTTCTATCAGACTATTTTCTAATACTTATCTCCTCTATTTGGTTAATACTTCTATTATAACCTCTCTATATATATTCCCTTCCCTATCTATTCACTCGCTGCTTTCTATCCTTTATCCAATTATACCAGTTTTCTGAAACTCTAAAATATTTTGAGTCTTCCTTATCCTTTAGCTTTTGAGTGAGTTTATCCATTTCCGCGCAGTCATAGATCTTCTGAATTATCAAAGTAATCCGTTGGCATTTGATCACCCTTCCAATATTGTGTTAAAGCTATCCTTGCTGCAGTAATTATATGTAAAATTAAGTATTTTGTTTCTTTTGCGAATTCACCTACTCATTTTTATCTGCTGTCTTTGAAGCGCAGCTGTTTTGCGCGGCATGGAATAGTGCCGCACGGCAGCTGCTGAAGCGACCAGGATCATGCAGGCTTGCAGGAGGCGAGTTAGAATGCCTCTGTGCCTGCGCAATGTGTATTTGGCGTGCGCGTGCACACAAAGTGTGTGCACGCATGCAAAGCAGGCCCACCAAGCCACACCCACCGAACCAGTGGCAACAATATTTGAATCCCACCACTGGACCTCAGGGCACTACAACAGTCATAAATGTGAGCCAGTTCTTAAGTGTCTGAATTTTGATCATGTGACCATGGGGATGATGTGGTCATAAGTTACTTTTTTCAGTGCCATTATAACTTTGAATGATCACTAAATGAACAGTTGGAAGTTGAGGACTATCTGTGTTATGTGGTGCATAGATCCACAGGGTAATTTTGTTACGGTGCAAGGCAATTTTTGCTCTGTGTGCCTGGGGTGCCATGTTTTCTACTGACTATTCTTTTCATTTGAAAAAGTAACATGTGTAACATATATGCATATCAATCATACTATTAAAATCTTGAATTTTTCCATAATTACCTACCTACTCTTATTTAGGGAAGAAAAATCTGTTAAAGAATGCATTTATTTTAGTCTAAAATCAGAATATTTAAAGCTGTAATCTAAAGCTTTCTATAATAAATCTTAGACACTGTAAGTATGGAGAATAGTATCGGTCTTTGTTCAGTTAGTTTTGAAGGAACAAGTGTGTGTTTGTGAGGGTTTAAAGACTCCCAGTCAGATTGCAATATAAATGACGATATGAGACTGGAACCTGACAACCAGGTGAATATAATATAATTTTAGTTATAATTTTTACTTCTGCAAAATTCCATTGTAGAGCTTAATTATTTTATTACATTAGGCTGTGATCAATTCTTCCTTCTCTTGCTGATATAATTGCCCTTATCTATGACCATTTTTCCCTATTTTATATGCTAAACAATAGTATCCTAATAGTGAATTCTACCACTAATTGTTCCTTTAGTTTCCTTTCCTTCTGTGATGTTCTGTGGCGTGGCACAAAGACAACACAGTCACATAAGTAAGAAAAGTCCCTTTAATACCTCCAACTTTGCCCCCAATATTCAGTTACCTTCAGCTGGAGAAAAAACTCTCCCAAGAACAGTCTTTAAGTGGAGGAAATTCAGTCGGAAAACAATAATATAAACTGTAAATAAAAATCCACACAAACCATGCTGCAGCAATTAACTGGACAGGGCAGGATAAGGAATTGCAGACTTCCAAGGCCAACAAAACACACACAATTGGGAAGACACCAGGAACCCAGATAAGCCTTGACAATAATAGATAACTCACAATTTGCTTTCAACAAGTTGCTGTGCGCAGATTCCCTTTTTAAACACTGTGCTCCCAGCTGCAGCTAATAAAGGGAGTCAGGGCCCTTTACTCCCCCGTAAGCCACGCAACTCACGTTGCTCCCTTCTTTGTTCCTCCCTGTGTGCCCTAGGATGAAGAGGGGGTGGGCCTGAATCTTCCTCTGAATTCCTTCTTCCCTGTTCTGCCCAGCCGGACTGTGCACTCCCCAGTTTCTTCCACAGCCAACGGAGCTCACTCCCACTCCCTGTCAACTGCTGGGCCTTCCCCTCGGAGTCAGATTTTTGCTTCAGTTTGCTGTTTTATTCAAGTTTTTTTTTAAAAAGTCTCTTCTTTCATTTTTAAATATGTTAACCTTAATTGAAAAATTTTAATCAATTGACAGCAAGTGAGATGCTATCTGTTGAATTGTATTGATAAGAATAGAACAATTTTAGAAGAGAGTATTTGCAAAGTTATTAATCTTGCACCAAAACAATATGATAATTGTCATGGTGGTTGATATATTTCCTTTTGGGATAAATGATAGATAGATAGATAGATAGATAGAGGGAGGGAGGGAGGGATGGATGAAACACTAGTCTCTTCAAAAATCAGGTTAAAGATTAAGCTTTGTAAAAAAGTAATCTTTTTACAAGCATTATAATTAGAATTCTGTTAATATCCAGAACAAAGATCAATCCGTTTAGAATGTTTTTATAAAGGGGATATTTATTTCGAACTACTTTGACTTAACCAGCAACGAGAAACATAGTGTCCTTCAAATTCTGGTGTTTCAACTTCCATCAACCCAAGCCACAATGACTAATGCTAATGAAGTATAGGAAGCATTGTTCAAAATGAAGGATAAGAATGTAAAGCAGTGTTGCTCACCTGTTTCAACTTTAAGATGGGTGAACCTCAACTCCCAGAATTCCACAACCAGCATATGCTTGTTTCGATCTAAATTGAGACCATGAGTTGTAGTCCCACCCCTTAGTCGTGAAGCCAACTTGGTAACCTTGGGCCAGTCTCAATTTTAGGAAAGAGGCAGTAGCAAACCAGTTCTGAAATCTTGCTCCCCCCAAAACTGCAGGAACTTGTCCAGGAGTCGGCGCTGGTTTGATGATTCTTCCCCCCTTCCAAAAAAAAAACAACAAGTTAGGTTTAGGGAAAATGTGTCCTCTTGACCTTCCTTTTTTCCTTCTTCTTTTGGCCAATAGTTCTCACAACCTTTACCAATAGCCACCAGGCTTGGAACTAAAAAGTGTTTTGAGGGTAGTGGTGGTTGGGACTAAAAAATGCTTATTGTTTGTCAGAACAAAGCAGTCAGACTTGGGTGTGATGTTTGCTTTAGTTGGCCTCTATATATTGCTTTAGTTCCTTGGACCCTAAAGATACCTATTTCCATGTCACGTTTGACAAGCCTTGATTATTAAATTGAACATTGCTCGAGCTCTATATATAGTTGGGAACTTTTGGAACTGAAATCCTAATAACGTTGGAAGGCACCAAGCTGAGGCCTATGATAGGATTAGAACTAGGTAATCAATGGGAAAGTTCTTTAAATACCTGAAAGAGCCATAGGCATGTGACATGGCTGGTTTTCTTGCAGCCAGGCTATCCTTTGCTTTATGGTGTAGTAATAATTCCTCATGCGTGGCGAACCTTGCATAAACAAGACCAATAAATTTGCGCATGCACTTGTTTGGACGTTCTTTGGCAACGCCAGGTGGGTTTCTTATTTTTATGCTTGATCCCTTGCTAAAATGAACAATGCTTGCTTACCTGCCAGAAAGAGGGACGGTTAAAATGAGCCAGTGCTGGGTTCCCCATCAGTGTATGATCAATTGCAGGTTTGCCTGTAAGGAGAGCATTGTTAGTTAGCATCCTGGCACCATGTTATTTCTTCATTTGAACTCTAGTCTCTGATTGCACAAAGAAGCCGTGATGGATATTGACTAAACTAATCTTGACTGTATGTTTAATCACAGTACAGAGCGAGGGAAGTGGATAATATTTCGGAGAGCAGCTACGGAGGGAATGGGCTGGGAAGAACACTGCAACAAAAGTAAACTGAGCCTTGGCTATCCTTTGGGGACACTGTCACAGTTTGTTATTGCATTAAGGTAGGAGGAGCTGCCAAGGAAAAACTGCTGTACAATTAAATGGGCTGTTAACAGCCCGACTGAGTCAATTCATTAATGACAATGGATTATTCCTGCCCTGCTATTCCTCCCCCCTCCCCCAAGCTCTCCTGGATGAGGGTGGCTTAAAAAGACAAAGACAGATGGGAAGGGAGGGGTCAGCATTTTGAGGAGAAATCCCAGATCGTTTTCTTATTAGTATTTAAAGCAGGGTTTCTCCCATTTGGCAAGTTTAAGATGTATGGAGTTCAACTCCCAGAATTCCCCAGTCAGCATGGCTTTAGAATGTAGAATTCTAATTTAGAATTTGGACTACAGCAGAAGTATCTGCATTGCTACGTCCTCAATGGATCATATATTCTCCTTGTGTTAATTAAATACCAGTACATAACGCTGAACATTCCTCTCCCGATGCTGAATTGTTCAGTTGCTCAGTAAAGGTTAGTCCTTGACTTATGACCACAATTGAGCCCAAAATTTCTGTTGCTAAACAAGACAGTTGTTAAGTGAGGTTTGCTCCATCTTACAATAGCACTATAGTAATAGCACTTAGACTTATATACTCCTTCATGGTGCTTTACAGCCCTCTCTAAACGGTTTACAGAGTCGGCATCTTACCCCTAGCAATCTGGGTCTTCATTTTACCCACCTCGGAAGGATGGAAGGCAGAGTCAACTCCCTGCCTTCTGAGGATTGAACTCCTGGTGGTGTGCTGAATTAGTCTGCAATACTGCATTCTAACCACTGCCCCATCACATCTCTTACAACCTTTCTTGCCACAGCTGTTACAGTAGTAACAAGTTAGTAACATAGTTGTTAAATGAAGCTGGCTACCCCATTGACTTTGCTTATCAGTAGGTCACAAAGGATGATCACATGACCATGGGACATGGCAACAGTCATAAATACATGCCAGTTGCAAAGCATTGAAATTTTGATCATGTGACCCTAGGGATGCTGCAATGGTCATAAGTGTGAAAAACATGCATAAATCTCTCTTTTCAGTGCCATTATAACTTTGGTCACTAAACAAATGGATACAAAAAGAGGACTAACCTGTATTCTGTTATGTTGTTTCCTGACAATCAGCTCTGGATCCTCTAAATTTTTATTAAAACTTTGATGAGACAAAGGGTAGTTTATCAGCCTTCCATCCTTGCAAGGTGGGTAAAATGAGGATCCAGATTGTTGGGGGCAATATGCTGATTCTGTAAACAGCTTAGAATGGGCTATAAAGCACCATGAAGGGGTATATAAGTCTAAGTGCTATTGTTATCAGAATGCCAATGGTCCAAAACCAAGTGGGTTTTCTAACATGCTAGAACAACCTTGGCAATTTCAAATAGAATTCTATCAATTTAAGTTCACATGTCTTAAATTTGCCAAAGTTGAGAAACACTGAAGTAGAGAACAGTGATGTGAAGAGGTATTGCTAATACCATATCTTTATTATTTATTATTATTATTTAATTAAAATGCTTACACACTGTACAATCCCCTGGAATGCATGAGGGCTATGTCTCCTTTTAAGTGTTGATGATTATGCTAAACAAGCAGGAAGAAAGATACACTACATTAAGGCAGGATTCCCAACCCCTGGTCCTTGGTCCATGGCATACAAGAACCTGAGCCGCTCAAACAAGTGGAGCCCCATCCACAGGATGCAGGCAACATGTGAAACCACGCCCCGTCTGGTCTCCCAAAAAACTCTTTGTCCATGAAATTGGTCCCTGGTGCCCAAACAGTTGGGGACCACTGCCTTAATGGGTCAAATGATGTAGCTAATGTACTGATTTCTCTTGCTGGCTCTAATTCTATGTATATGATTGAAAAAGGCCCCTATTCTTTATATATGTACCCTTTTCTCATACTCTATCCATACTATTGTCAGGGTTCCTGCGATTGCCCTAATTAAACCATGAGCCTTGAGCCAACCTTCAAAAAAATCCAAAAGATTTATTAGGAGCAACATGTTAGCATTATCCCAGTTGAAGCCAACTCTGACACACGTGATTTACAGTCACCTGTGACCCTATTACCCCCCTTCCCCCGGTGTGTCATTAATCAGATTCTCCAACGAAGCATATTCACCAAGCATGGAAGGATTTTCGGGGGCAGAAGATCTGGTAGCCTAGCTACAATCTTTGTTAGATGAGCGTCGAATGTACTTCTGGTCTCTCTTCCCCCCCCCCCCCCTTGGCAACTTGAAAGCAGGCATAAGAATGCTTTATGAGTTGACAACTATATTGATTCCATATTTCTATTTTTGGGCCAATGATTCCTTGCAGCAGGAACTGTTTCACTCCCCTCTCTGATAAATAATCTAACTAGTCTAAGCATCATAAAGGCATTATGATTAAAGTTATGATTGTTTTCTTAACTCTTAGGGGTGGTTTCTTTATTCTTCATGTGATAGAATATGCATTGTGGCAATTGGAATTATAATGCCCCAAGCGTATTTTTAGTGTACAACTATTTAACTTCTAATTATTAGGATCAAATGTATACATGGAAGTATGCTCTACAAGTAATTTTATATTGAGTGGACAAGACATAGATGGAAAGAAGCATTCAAAATCAGCCATGTGTAAAAGAGTCTGGCTGTAGAAATACTAGTAAAGTTCAGATATTTCAGAAAAACAAAATAAAAATAAAATACAGCTGTTTTCCATAGATGTTGCAAATGGAAAATCAGTGGAAAAAAAGTGAACTTCCCAGAAGAGTTGCTATTAATTCCGGATACATTTGAAATTACTTTGAAGGAGGTAGGAGAGACATTTTTCTTGCAAATCCTGTGTGTAAAATTGTTTCTGAACTGTAAGTTGTTAAGTTGGCTAGAGTAGTCCCAGAGCAAGATAAGCAGCAAATAAATTTAATAAATAAACAATTAACCATATCCCACATACAAAAGCCCTTAAATATATAATGTGACTTGTTTACCTACTGCACTAAATTGAAATGCAAATGGGGTTGGTAAATAATCCATGGCTTCTACAGCAGTGGACTGCAGATTGAACTATAAATTGTTACTGATTTCTAATTGTGCCTGTGACTTAGCACGACGTGACAAATAGCATGATTTGTGTTTTCCTGAATGGTGAGCAGTGTTTTCCGCTACTTTTTAGTGTTTTCGCCACTTAAGCTTCCAAACATTCCAAGAAGTGCCAGAAATAGTCAGGAAAAAAAATCAATAAATCAAGAATTGGTCAAGAACCAGTAAACAATCCATACTGGGAAGTCTATCTTTTGAGCTACTTCTGGTGGAGTCAATGAAATATGAGCAAAATAGAGCATGACAAAATTAGTATACTTGCCCATAGTACATATTGGGATAGGTTTGCTAAATAGAAACATGATCCCTAACCTGATAAAGCTGTATGTGGCTTCATGAATCATATCAGAGGTGCGGATATATTTCTAATCCACTCAGATTATTTTAATGAATCCGGAGGTTTGTTTGGAAGCTGCCTCAGTATTAAGTATCTGATGGAGTAGGTTGCTGAAAGTCACACGTGCACAAAATCTCGGTGTCTTTTTTTTTGGTAATTGCTTCTTGGTGCTCCAGGCTGCTTAATAGTAAGGGAGAATCGTAAACATAACATAAATAAGGCCAATTTTCGAACTGCAAAATTCCATTGCCAAGTAGTCCTTTAATTATCACTGCTAATAGCCACCATGAAAACAGTAGTAAATTGCACCAAAGGTTTATTGAGGGGATAAAAATGAATAAACAAAACAGCATGCCTTGGAGGCTTTTTTGCAAAGTTAAAGCAGAAGCAGAGTTTGAACCTGATAAATAGGTATTAATTGTAAGGTTTCCTTGGAGGACAAATCTGTCTTGCAGACTCTCTTTGGATGGAGGTCGCGCTGCAGTGCTTGAAAGAAAACCATCTAATTTTGTTCACCAGTTATGCTTTCAAGCAAAATAACATTATGGATTAATTTATTATGTTCTTAAAAGAAGGGGCGTTCAATTCTCAGACTAGATCTCAATCTATAATACGTGAAAATTTAATACTCGCATTAGTTTTAAAAGATGTGGGCCACCCATCTCCTTTTAAAAGGGCAGGATGCAGGTTTCATTTGTGTGTTTGTCCATTTGTATTACAATGATGCATGTGTCATGGCGACCGCGATCGGTTTTTGCTGTTTGACATGACTAAACATAGAACGCGGTCATTTGCCACTGTGTAACGTGATACTTCACAATTGTGTTTACTTTTTATAGTTCAAAGCATTTGGCATCCCTCATCTCAGTTAGAACTTTGTTAGAACTTAGCCTGTAGGGTAGGTAGGCCAGGAATAAGTCCTGTATTTGTAGTGTTAACATTTATGTGTGACTGTGACAGTGATTTGAATTTTAAATATTCTTAATCTATGTTCATTTGAATATTGATTTTGAAATTTGCAGCCTTTGAATTATGAAGTAGATTTGAGGCATCTAACAACTTTTATTGGCACAATTACTACAGGTACTTACAATTATAATTGGGGCCAGAATTTTTCTTGTTAAGCAAGGTGGTTGTTGAGGGAATTGGACCTGATTTTCAACATTTTTGCCAGGGCTAAGACAATCCCTGCAGTTGTTAAGTGATTCCCATGGCTGTTATTACATCTAGCTTACCCCATTGACCCGGAAGGTCACAAATGGTGATCACATGACCTCAGGATGCTGCAACCTTCATAAATCCATTTTGGTTGACAAGCACCCAAACTTTAATGATATGACTATGAGGATGCTGGGATGGTCCTAGGTGCAAGATTTAGTTTCTAAGTGCCCTTGTAACTTTGAATGGCCACTAAATGAATGATTGTTTAGTTGAGAACTTACTGCTGTGTTTAGTGTGGCTTGTTGCAGCAAAGGTTTTAAGGGTTGTAGCAGCCTTTAATTATTTTCTTATAATGCGATTCTTGGAATTTTGAATGACTGTTGACGCATTGAAGCTTTTTATTAGATTTTGGATACCCTTAAAAGAAAGTGTTGCAGCTGTTGGCAGCCCCTAGCTGATTTTGATTGATTCTCAAGGAATTATCCAGGATTAGACCTGTTTAGAAATTGAATGGGAAACACCTGGCGGTTTCAAGGCCATAGGCTAGACTGAGATGATCCAAACCTTTCTAGGAAGAAGGTAATGCCAAATCTCTTCCTGAGTGTTGCCAAGAAAAGAACCTGTACTTATCTGTGTAATCAACAGGAATTAGGCTACTAGTAGTACAGGTAACCTCAACTTTCAACCATCCGTTTGGTGACTGTTCAAAGTTACAATGGCACTAAAAAGTGACTTATGACCATTATTACCCTTGCGGCATTGCAGCACCCCATTTTGGTGTGATCAAAATTTGTCAACTGTTCATATTTATGATGGTTCCAGTGTCCCAGAACTACCTTCTTTTAACTATGAGTTGTGAGAATCTCCTTAATTTAAAATTTTATTGTAACCTCTCATATCCCTGTGTTAGGTTGGAGATTGGTAGAGAGACACACAGAAATTTATTAAGCCAGTCCCCAAATTAGATCCAAACAAAATTCAGGAGAAAAAACCGCTTTTGGACTTTATGCTTGAGGTAGAAAAAAAAATATGAAACTCTGATTTTGGATTTTGTTGATTAGATAGGTTTGTGGTTATAGCAATAGCAATAGCACTTAGATGTACAGTATATACCGCTTTACAGCGCTCTACAGCCCTCTCTAAGCGGTTTACAGAATCAGCACATTGCTCTCAACAGTCTGGGTCCTCATTTTGCCCACCTTGGAAGGATGGAAGACTGAGTTAACCTTGAGCCTGGTGAGATTCGAACTGCCATATTGCAGGCAGCCCGCAGGCAGCAAAAGTAGCTTGCAGTACTGCACTGTAACTACTGCGCCACTGTGGCTCATAGAAATGGGCTAGTATATATTACATAAGAGTAAAAAGTTGGGGTTTTATGCTATCATCGTATTCTATTGCACCAAAAGGAGTCAAAAGTCAATGCCTTTTCTTTCTTTCCTTCCCACCTCTCGTCCTTCCCTTTTCTCCCTTCCCTTTTCCCTTGATTTCCTGTTATTTTCTTTTGTATCTTTTGCATTTTATTTGGATAAACTAATAAAATTTTTAAACTTGAATAGAGAGGTTTTTTTTATAGCTAGCCTCTTTTAACTGGTGCATGTCAAATGTGATCTGGCTGCAAGACTAACCAGGCCGTGAGTTAAATATATCTTTATTCCCAATTCACTGACTTGTTTAACCAAATGCTTTGTCTTGACTTATGTTTCTTTTCTGAAGAGATGAAATCGTAACATAGCATATTACAGCTTGGCATCTTCTGGATGTCTTGGGGTCACAACTCCGAGAAGTCCCTCATATGTACTGATGTGTTGACCCAAGGTTTTTGCCATGACTTCTATTTGATTCGTTACTGCTCAGGTGGGACACAGCATCTTAGAATAGCGTCATCTCTGAAGGCCTGGATTCTAGCATTTATTTAGTCAAAGTCTATGAGCTAGGGCTTTGCTTCCTCTGTAAGTTCCATAATACCACTCTTGTATATCTAAAACTAGCTCTATACCTGTGTTTCGCTATGAAACTATGTGATTGGGCTTAATTTTTGGGGAGGAAAATAAGCGGAAAAAATTGTGCCTCCGCCTACCAGCATCCATCGATATTCATCTGGCTAGCGTCCTTTCAGTGTGTGAGACAGTTGAGGTCTGGTTGGAAACTGAAGCAGTATTTGCTATGTGAGCAAGAAGGAGACAGCAAGGAGTCTGGGCGTGGCTTAGGTCAACTGTTCTGTACTAAAGCTGCTTGGTCTTTTGAAACTGAAACTCCTCTGCTTGTGTTTTGCATTTGGAACAGATTTCTTTTCAGGTGGGGAGGGGGAGTAGAACGTGTTAATAATAATATAATATAATAATATAGGAAATACTAATGCTCTGCTGGTCATTTCAAAAAAGCCAAGAGGAACATATGTGCCAAATTTCAAGTTTGTAGGGTTTATGGTTCTGGAGATTTTGTGATGATACATGAGTGGTATTTCACATTGTATGTATGTATGTATGTATGTATGTATGTATGTATGTATATCTATGTGTGTGTATGTGTGTGTGTATGTATATATATATGTATATACTTTGTGTTACAAAGTATTTGTGTGTATATATATATATATATATGTATATACTTTGTGTTACAAACCTTACACATATATATGTATACGTATACATACATACTTATATGCAGGTCTTGGCATGTTCAGGTCTTTTCCTGTGTAAGATTGAGAGTATCTTGGTGACGTTTTGATGAGGTCCCACTAGCCATCTTCAGGCTGGCGCTTTCGGCTTCGTGCTTATGCAAGCAAAGCTCGCACGAGCAAAGCTTTGTTCACACAAGCACGAAGCCGAAAGCACCAGCCTGAAGATGGCTAGTGGGACCTCATCAAAACATCACCAAGATACTCTCAATCTTACATGGGAAAGGACCCAAACATGCCAAGACCTGCATACCTGAACCCGTGAAAATCTATGAAAATATACACACACACACACACACACACACAATCTCACACATACACGATTATATTATATATAAGAGGTTAACTTCCAGAACCAAGCTGATATAGCTCAAACTACATCTGTTTGGAATGCAGATTCAATTTCCAAGTTTCAGTTATCTCTTGTCAACAGTTCTTGATTCTTAGAAATTTAGATTATAACAGAATGTAAGCACACACTCTTCCATCTGCATTAAGACTGTCCCAACTTAATCTGGAAGGCAATATAACTCATTATACTTTTCAGGCATATGCTCCCCTAGTGTCTGGGTTTTGTTTCCTCCCCCACCATAATATATACATCTCATATGGGAAATGTGAAGACAAAGAATGGTTCATGTGTTATACTAAGACATGGCTTGTTTTAGTCATGCAAATACCATTGTCGTTTGGTTTAAATGTAACATTAAGATGTAACCAATAGTTTATAGTAGAAGGAAAGAGGAGAATGACCAGCAAGAAGGTGGGTGGAGTCAGTTATCATGAGTGCATTGTTGGGAGAACTAAAAGAACAAGTTAGGGTTAGATCATCATAGAGAAGAGCTCTATCTAAGTGGTTGCTAGGAGTTGAAAAAGACTTGATGGCACAGAATCAGTGGTTTATAGGCCCATAGTGTTTGGGTTCATATATCATTCCAAGCCCAAACCATACCTTTGGGGCAATATGGGAATGCTTGATTGGTACTAGATAAGAATAATACTATTGAAATTAAGGGGACTGAGATACTCATGATTAACTTAACTCTTATTATATTCAGTAGGTTAACTTGAAGTCCACATTTGTCTCAAAAACATTGTTTTACATGCGTTTATTTTTTCTTCTATTATGTGAGAGGGAAGATGTATTATACAGTGGTACCCCAGTACTCATTGTTAATTGGTTCTAGGAGGTATAATGAGTATCAAAAATGATGAGTAACAAACAAATTTTCCCATAAGGAATAATGTAGTGACTCACAAAACACTGACACGTTCTAGCTTGTGTGTTGAGTACCAAACAAAGATTGAGACAAAATTTTCGCATCTAAATGCATTGAGTACGAAATTCGACGATTTTCAAACCAGTTGAGTCCCAAGATACCACTATACACAGTATTGTATAGGTGTATTCGTGTTTTGAACAATCAAGTAATTTTACTTTCCCTGACTCTGACATGGAGTGTTTTTTATAGACATCTTTGTTGTTAAGTTAAATTATTTTGCTGGAGAAAATCTCATGTAGTACTATCTTAGCTAGTGTTAGGCAAATTTTCTATTATGTTATGTTCTATTATTTTTTTGGCTTACACAATGGTATATGACAACCGGTCTTGGATAATAATAAAATGTTGATTGTGATTGTAGCTACTCTGGAAACAGATTTTGCAATGAGAGCTTTAGGGCTGCACACAATACAATTTCACAAAATGCTTTTGGAAGGAAGGTAAGCCCATTTTCTATTTGCTGGAGGAAATTTTTGTTTTAAGTATTTTTTTTTAATGAGAGGACCCTAAAAATGGAAAGTTGCAAACCTTTCCTTGGAAAAAGTTTATTTTTCTAGAAACAGCTTTGGAAACAATATGTTTTTTTAGAACATTTGCATGCTTGAGCCCGTGAATGCTGATTTAATGTTGCAGGCTTTGTCTGCAAAGCTGTCTCTCACACGCATACCCATCCATACATGCCATGTTCGGTTGCTGAGAGAGAAAAACAGAGCTACAAATATTTAATGCTGAACTTAATTTAGATGCAACCGTGGCCAGAATGGAAGCTGGTTGGCGGGAGGGAAAGGATAGCAAGGAAATGACTTAGCTAATAACTAATTCAAACTTGATACAAAAAACAAACAAACGCCAATACAGGAATAATTATGAATTAGGATTTTGGAGAAAAAAAATAGGATAGCATGGAACTGGTTTGGAGTAAGTAGGTCAGACAAGATCCATATCTTTCAGATTTCTTGAGGAACAACTATTGAGTAGTTCAACATTTCTCTTATTTAATTTTGGCTATTAAGTTGTGGATTGACATCTGAAGGTAGTAAGAATTCTCAAATACCACTTCATTTACTGATACAAGATAGAAAACAGTTCTATGGTATAATAATACATGAATAATTAAGATGGCTATCTGCCAACATATTTTTTTTCTGAATTTTATATCCAGATGATGCTCTTTCCAGTTAGGTTTGCTCTGATTTCTTTTAAACCTTGAACTTATCTTAGTACAGTCTCTTCTTATTATGCATGAAGGTATTCTAAACTGTTATGAAATTAACATTTTCAAGCAAAATGTAGACTGTGAAAACTTTGGTTTTCCTTATTTTACCGAAATGGGGAATTTATTCATAGCCATTCCTGGGAAGAACATACCAGATAGGTGAACTCTGATCAAAGAGGTGGTCCATTTGTTCAAATTTTACCAGTTGGTTTCCATCTTACGGTACAAAACTCTAAACATCTTAAATTGTAAAAAGTAAGGTCAGAACTGGGAATTGGGAGACTTTGCTGATTCAGACTTGTCTGAATCGTGAAAAAATCCCCGTGTATTTCTGGTGCATCTTTATATTCAATAAATGAGTGGCGAGCCTCATAATTTAAAATTAAAAAATTCTCACTTTAACATTTCAATTGACTGAAAACGTAAGTTTTCTGATGTTTCAGAAAGATGCATCATTGACTTTTTAAAAAATTGCAATCTATGTTCCTCTTAATTTTCTCTATAGTCTTTGAGTTCCTGTGTATTTTTTTTACCTATTTTTTTACATCTGCCTACCGAAAGAGATGAAAATGCCTTCTTGATTTTTGTTAGAAATGTCAAACATGAAGGGAAACATTTAAATACGCTTTTTCATTGTGGTTTGAGGTTTTGTTTTAAAACCAGTGTGTAGAAAGCACCCCTTCTTCATAAATAACTGTAATTAGAGAAGTACTCGATTTATTTTGTTTTTGTTGACCTGCCTCTCCATGTGGCTTCAAGTGGACTATTTCAGGCCTTCAGAAATACCAGCATTGATGTCTAGTCTTGAAAAGATTTTAGGCTGTCTTATAAATGCATTGCCTCTGAATGTAAAGAGTGTGAAAGGTTGAGAATTGAGAGGGGTATTAGTGCCCCAGATGAAAAACCATTGGTGACCTCCTTCTCTATGTAAAATGAGGTCTAGGAAGACTATGCATGTCAACATAAAATATCTTTTGTGTCTCTCCAGTTACACTTGTTAGCTTTTTCAGAAAACCTTTTTCAAAGAAAGGATTTTTTTGTTTGTTTGGCACTACTTGAATTTTACTGCTGCATTTGACCTAAAAGAGTTTCTCCTGCTTTTTATTCATGCATTGAAGACTCCTAGCTTAGAGATAGCACATTTATCTCGCATGGAGCAAGATTCTAGTTCTCTATCTAGTGTCTCTAATATAAAAAAGTTGATACAAGATGAGAAGAGAACCTGAAGACCAGATTCCATAGACAATAGGCAAGAGAGTTCTTACACAACGTGGTTACATAATTTGTGCATGCAGAAGTATTGCTACCCAGTGGGAGATCTCGTGGTATAATGTTTTTAAAATGTAAAATCTCAGTTATGGTAGCTGTCGCTAAGTTTAATTCAAAAGGTGGTTCTTATTCTTTAATTGGGACAGTTGTATCTATGCCATCCCCACCACTGGCCTTGGGGAGATCCTGGAGACCTCATCTCTGAGTTCTATCTCTACATTTAGGTAATCAGTGGCCCTTGGAGAGTTGGTTCTCCAATTGTCGTGGATGCTTCTGTATTCCTCTGAAGGTTCCATTAGAAGAGAATATATATGTAGCTTCGGGTTAAATTGTTAAGTCCTTGATTTGGTAGTCTTTAAGCTTGGATATTTGCTTGCAGACATTTCATTACCCAACTAGGTAAAACCATTGGTGCTAGTCAGCGTTAGCAGATGATAGCACATGATGACTAGCATTTGATGATGATGATTATGGTCATGATGATCATCAGAGCTAGCATTAATGATGTTGCCTAGTCTGGTAATGAAAATGTCTGTAAGGAAACAACCAAGCTCAGAGAAGATCATGTACTCCAAAATATATCTTCTCTCTTCCAAAATCAGGTATGTTTCATATCACTGGTATCCTGCTGCTAAGAAGAATTGAAATACTTCCTTCCCTCTCTTTTTGCTGAAATAAAGGAAGTGTAGAAATGCACAATGAGATTGTATGGGTTTGCACAGTAGGGTGTTCAACATCCCTGGCAATTGGGTTATTGTTAACCTAATACAGTTGAGGGATGCAGTGGCTCAGTGGCTAAGAGGCTGAGCTTGTTGTTCAGAAAGGTCGGCAGGTTGGCGGTTCGAATCCCTAGTGCCGCGTAATGGAGTATGCTCCCATTACTTGTCCCAGCTTCTGCCAGCCTAGCAGTTCGAAAGCATGTAAAAATGCCAGTAGAAAAATAGGGACCACTTTGGTGGGAAGGTAACAGCGTTCCGTGCACCTTTGGCGTTTAGTCATGCCGGCCATATGATCACGGAGATGTCTTTGGACAGCGCTGGCTCTTCGGCTTTGTAATGGAGATGAGTATCACCCCCTAGAGCCGGAAACGACTAGCACGTATGTGCAAGGGGAAATTTTATCTTTAATGCAGTTGAAGAGATCATATTAAAAAATAATGAATTCGTTTACATTGGGATTTTTTGAGGGTGGGTGGGTGATATCCTTTGATTTCCCAGTCTAACCAACAGGACTAGAAGTCTCTGGAGGTGTTTCATCCAAGTATTAACCAGGACTGATCCTGCTAAATATTCCAATCCCATACAAGGTCAATGACATGTTGCTGCTTGCTGGTTTTTAATATTGAAGTTTACAAAAACCTTGTCTAGAATGTTTATGAATATTTTGAATTAATGTAACTGGATGGAATGCTTCAGTGTGCTTGTTGCTTGTGGCTATATGGCATGTAATTTTAAAATATTTTTTTCCACATTGCTTCTTAAAAGTGTGTTGTATGTTTAATAGAAAAGGGGTGTTAAGAGGAACTGTAAACAATATATTGAGGGTTGACATGATTCCTTGCTTGGCCTCCGTCCTAAAAAACACTTACTACCTTGCTCGACTCCACAGGAAGAACTTTAGTCAGTAGACTCAAATCTGGGTAGAATCCATGTTCAGATCTTTCTCAGCTTGTGATATTTACTTGGAGACACTTGACTGTGTATGTCATCCTGTGCTCTTTAGAGGAAGTGGAGGATTAAAGCGTAATGAGGAACAGAAGGTATTGTGGAATTGAACTGGCTTCGCCTTCTGCTTCTTCTACATGAAAAGGAAAAGGTGGGTGGGAGAGCTGAGTAGACCTTCTGTGGAGGTTTCTTGATGTGAATCGCTATCTTGGTCTTCTCCTGCCCTGCAAATGAGTATCATCATGCTGTCTGATCTTGAATTTCCAAAGTAAATTAATTAGCTTTCCCGCTTGGCCTCGGCATTCACATTCAAATTTTCTGTCTGGAAAACATGATAGAAGTTGCACGCTGATTTTATTTTATTTTTGTACCATCAGTGGCATAAGGGAGTGACAAGGAACCATAATGAAGAAGATAGTTTCCCAACTCAAAAACGTGAGTTTATATGTCTTAAAAGAAGCAGGCAGATTATTGGTCTGATTTGGGAGACTGCATATAATAGCATTGAGTTACTGATCTGGTGCTTAACAATATCTACCTTGAAATTCCAGGCCAGCTATGCTACACATAATTCAATAGATGCACACTGGGTCTCTTAATTGCTTTTGACAGCTGGTGTGGCTTCATCGTAGGGATTATTATTTGTGTTTTATTCGGCAAACTGAATTCCTTCAAGTTAGAATTAAAACTTTTGGGTAGTTAGAATTAAAAAAAAAAACCTTTAATGTAGAAATACCGATTAGGAATGTGATCCCAATTTTCAAGTAATTTTGCAACCCTGCTGAAATGGAAAAGATAAAGCATACGTTCCCTCTAACAGAAAAAGTACAGGACAAAACAGTAATAGAATTTTAAAAATGGTCTAATTTTGTTCTAATTTATTTCAGTTCAGATTGACAAATATATTTGGAATTATAGTAATTTTTAAAAATCTGGATCTGGATTAATTTGTCACCCATTGAGGCTTGCAAACTTAATATATTGTAGTTGTGAGCAAGATGGCTAATCCCTTCATCTGCTGGTGCTCAAACCTGCAGAAACCTGTGGTCTCCTCTCCAGAGCAGCCACCTATGGTCTACTCATTGATTCTTTGTTTTTTGTTGCGGTCATCTGCTCTACTTTCATGGATATGCCTCCTTTGGAAGTTCAGTTCCATGTAGTCGCATTATTTTGGAAACACTACTACATATCTATCGTCTGTTCCTCGTGGATAGTTTTTCCACATTTCAAAATGAGATCATGTTGAGCTTGAGGATATATTTTGAATACTAGAAGGCAATTAAGCTGACCAGTCCTTAAACATTACACATTCAAGCATTCTTCATTTCAATAGAACAAATTAGGGGTATGTATTGACTATACCACTACTGTTAAATAGCCGCCTTGAGTTGCTATGTGCGAATACGCGGCTATATAAATCAAATAAATAAATAAATAGACACTGGAAATCTTAGTTGATCTTCTTCAAATCACCTCAAAGATCTTTTAGTTTTCCCCAAAATATTTCTGCAGATCCCAGCCTATGCCTTGCCTGCTGCTGATGTCACTTAAATAACGTGGTCCTGAGCTCTGGTGGTGCAGTGGTTAGAATGCAATATTGCAGGCTAACTCAACTCACTGCCAGGAATTTGATCCTCCCTGGCTGATCATCTTTCCGAGGTCAATAAAACAAGGACTCAGATTGTTGGGGCAATATGCTGACTCTGTAAACTGCTTAGAGACACTGTGAGGCGGTATATACTGTAAGTCTAAGTGCTATTGCTATTGCCATTCATAGAATGTGTTTGGGCAATTGTAGATGCATTGGCTTTTATGACAATAGGGATTTTGTAGCATTTAAAGTTGTGGAGATGATTATTACTATTTGAGGAATGTGTCATGCAATGGAATTGATAAGTGCTTCTAGTTTCTGAATGCTTGAATAGAAATTAGGTAGCCAAGATCCTTGCTGTTTGCTCGTACTTTCCACCTCATTGGATGATACCTGTGCAGGTAGATAGTCTTTGACTTGTTCATTCAGCTCCTATTCAAAGTTATAACAGTGCTGAACAAATGGTGATTACAAGCAGTCCTCGGAGTTCTGGCCATCTTAGCACCCTGCATCTTATCGTACTCTGGGTGCTTGGCCACCAGTTCACAATTATGACTGGTTGCAGTGCAGTAGTGTGTTGTATTGCATATAGATATTGGTAAGAAAGTGGCTAGCCAATCTCTGTATTTGACTAGGGGGCCAGGAAGTTTGTACTCCTGATCAGATCCTTATAGGAGCACTTTATGGCAATTCTTTATTTATCCTGGGCATGTGGGCAACGAAGAAAAAACAGGAATCGGATCTGGCAGTTTGCACTTTATGTTTTTATGCAACAACCACTCATGCTTTCTAGGAGGAGATGGGGGAGGGGGAGATAAGAACGATTTCAGTTTTAGTTTGGGGCACAGTTGAAGCTGCTTGTGACTTGCCTATAGCAGATTTTGATCTCTACCAATGAACCCATTAAAAAAAAACACAGACAGGTTTATCATTACTCTGCTGTGCTGCTTGCCTGAATGCTTAATGCAGCCAGCAGTCCTCTTTGAATTGTACTCTATTTTCCCTCTTTTACCATTCCTGCCTTTTTAGAAAAGGGGAAGACTGTTTTTATTTTGTTTTGTTTTGTTTTGTTTTGTTTTGTTTGGCACATTTGAAAATACTTTTTTTTTTTCCACCTGTCAGAACGTAGCATAAATGAGCTTTGGCCAGAAGTACAAAGCTATTTTATTTTATTTGCTTATATTTTTTTGCCTTCGGCTTCACAATTCTGCCAAGTTCCTCTCTGCCCCGCCACACAAAAAAACTGGGTAGCAAATGAGCTTTCCTGTTGTTGTTGTCTTGCTTTCCACCCCCTCCCCTTTCTCATCTCTGTTTCTGCAAAGGCCTCCTCTTTCTAACCCTCCCCTCTTTTCTCTCTCTCTCTCTCTCTTTTCAATCCCTTTCTTTCCTAAAGCACCAATGACTGATCACCATTGCTGACGGGATTTGCTTTTGAACTTTGCATGAACACAATAGAATGCCCTGCAACTTTGCTTGAGCTCTGTGTAAATTCCGGACATTTCATGGGTCGGTGGCCTCTTTTGATCAACCCCGGGGAAAAGAAATGGAATGTCTGGAAGGCAGAAAGAGTTTTTGAGGGCACTAAAAGCTTTACCCCATGTCTGGAGCAACACCTAAACTTCTCAAGTTAAACAACAACAGAAGAAAGTTTTGGGACTGGCGGAAGAGGTGGTGCGCTTACTTCTTGTTGTGAGAGTAATAAATACAGTGATAAAATTCTTTTTCTTCTAAGCTAACAATTGTTCGTGGAAGAACAGTAGAAATGTTGAGATCCCAAACAAATTGATGATGTGAATTTCCTATCAAAATGGTGAGTTAGAGTATGTAATAAAGAAAGATAACACAAGCGTCATTTTGCGGGATGAAATTGCAAGATGATTTTCTCACCACACTCTAGTCCTTATAGGAAATAAGTAGTTACCTGAGATGATGTTCTGGTAAACTTCGTGAAATCTCTAAGTAGATAAACATAGGACTGCGTAGTTAATCTTTGCAGACTCTTGAGTTGATTAATGCTTTACATGAGGCTCCCTTTGAAAATGTTCAGAGATTTTAATAGGTGCAAATGATTCTGGCTTTTGCAAAGTCCTGCTAAATTCAGTGAAGTGGGGTTACCTCCTATCGAATTTGTGTGCATGACTGAAAAAAATAATATGTACTTAGTCAGTGCTTACAATTGTCAATGTTGACTCTTATGAAGTTGTGCTTTTGTAGGCAGTAAGGATTTTATGATGACTCTTGATTTGTTGTATGTCTCTGTCGCAGGAGAGAGGTGGAAAAGATAACAGAATAAAGAATAACAGAATAAAAGACTTGGAAAGGATCTTTCAGGTCTTCTAATCCAACCCCCTGCTCAAGCAAGAAACTGTCAGAGTATCATCATGAACTGGAATAGAGCATGGTAAAAGGTCAGCCAATGAATAGGCATAGCAACTAAATCAGCCAATGAGGATAGTTTGGAAACTGAAACTAGAAGTAGCCTAGGCTGGAAACTGAAACTAAAAAGTAGCTTAGGCTTGGCTCTATGTTAAGCTCTGCAACTCTGCAGCTATGTTGATCTCTGAGTCTGTCTATTGAAGATAAAACTAAGTTGCTTGCTTGCTGAAGACTGGAGCTCTGCTCTGCACTTGCAACATGTTTCTGTTTGAGTTTGTTCCATGTCGGAGAAATCTACAACAAGATATAAAATCTACTTATGTTTATAAAGATGTTAAATGAAGTATCAGCCATCTGTGTTTATTTTTCTGGCGCTGAATTATCTCTGCGAAACTCTCAATAGAAACCCTGTACTATTTGAGGCAAATGATTGTCCAATCTCTTCTTAAAAACCTCCAGTGTTGAAGCACCCACAACTTCTGAAAGCAAACCTTTCCGTTGATTAATTGTCCTGTCTCCTTATTTCTTGGTTGGTTCTCTCCTTGATTAGTTTCCATCCATTGCTTCTTGTGTTGCCTCCAGATGCTTTGGAGAATAGGTTGACAACTCCCCCCCTCGTCTTTTTGGCAGCCCCTTAAATATTGGAACACTGTTATCATGTCACCCGCCACCCTTCTTTTCATTAAATCAGACATACCCATTTTCTACAACCGTTCTTCATATGTTTTAGCCTCCAGTCCTCTAATCGTCTCACCTGCTCAGAGTGGCCTTTTTCTCCACTTGTTTCTGGGGAGAAAACAGTTTAAAAGCTGGTTAAATAGCAAAATTAGTTTTGCTTGAGAGGGAAAAAGAAGACAGTGTTACACTTAGAAGAGATAATTGTGTTACAGATAAGCTACTTGGTAGATTGCCTAGAGTGTCAAACGTTTACCAATAGATGAATTGAGAAGGGTGGTCTTGAAAGGTTGGGCTTATTCTTTCCCATCGATACTGAAATGGCAGGCATCATAGTTAAAATGTCAACATCAACCAAGGCTAAGATTGTCCAGTAAATTGATTTGTAAGTCCAAATTGAAATATAAACAGGGATTGATCGCTGCGTTTTGGCGAGTGTATGTAGTAATTGAAAGTCAAAAGAGATAAGTGGTGTTCTTCTTGGTTGAATCATCTGAAAGAGATTTTCAGAATGAGCTGAATTTCTGAAGCTATAGCCTCAGAAATTCCTTTTTTTCCCCCTGCTGTGCTTGCATTTCATTTATCATGCTTGGAAAGCATGTGTTCAGGAAACCTGACCACTACTGCTGCTTGTTGTCTCTTGTGCTAGTTTTGGAATGTGTTTGTTCAGGCCAGATGGACAAGAGAAAAGGACCTCTGGACATCCTGAAACCCAAAGGCAATCTGCACTGGACGTTGGCACCACCGGGATGCTCTCAGAGTTGGATATAGTCCATAATTTTCAGAAAGTGAAAAGAGAGTTGATGGATGAGCTGTAGGACACACAGAATATTATGAGCTTCATCCCTAGTTTCTCCATCTTTTAGTGGTTGGTGTAAGGCAAACCCAGATTGATTGATTTTTGTCCTGCCTTACATATGTTTAGAAATAACTCAAGATGATGAACATACATAAGGTTCTTTCCTCCTCCTATTTTTTTCACAACAACCCTGTGAAGTGAGTTGGCTTGAAAGAGAAAGTCCAAGGTCACCCAGCCTAAGGCAGGACTAGAATTCACAGTCTCATACTTTCTAGGCCGGCACCTTAACCACTGATTCTCTGTATGTGCTTTCAAGCTGTCCTCAGAATATAGTAGAGTAGAATAAAATAGAATAGAATAGAACAGAATAGAATAGAACTTTAGTGTCACTTTGAATGTACACCAATCGGCATATATTAACATGAAATTTCACTGCATACAGCTCTCAAAATATACACTTCATAAATATAAATATAAACATATTCATTTCTTCATGATCCTGTGAGTGATTCTCTCTCTCTGCTCTCCCCCAACTCACACAGGCACACACACTATCTCAGCTGTATTGCTAAACCATAATCTGAAAAATGTATCCTGGGGGAAAATGATAGCTGAATAACGACAGCCACACACATGCATGTCTTGTCTTGATCAAACAGATATTTAAGATAACCAGTAATCACTCTCTTTTTTTCCATTTTCAGAAATGACAAAATGTTGTAATGTGTCCAGACTTTTTAAAATATACCCATAGATCATCTGCATTGCATTATTGAAATGTACAACTTTCCAATTGGAATAGCTGACCAATTTTGAATCTGTTATTGAAAGTTTATTTGCAGATTAATTATGTGAGATATTAATTTACATAATTCATTTGCTGTCCATGCCTGAAAGTATTTAAGAGGTAGGTAGGAGTGCATATTTTGTCCCCAGCTATGTACTATCTGCCTCATAGCTACAATTGGTAAGTGCCTCTCGAATCATGTTTTTGAGCTTTCATTGAAGAAGTTAAACTGTAGTTTATATTGCTATACGGGTAATTCAAAAATTAGGTGTACAGTAAAATCTGTTTCTTTCAAGGAGGAACATTCCATTTCATATGAAAAAAACAAGCTGAGATCATAATAATCCAGTTCTTGGGTAGCGTAAAGTTCATGCTTCCTATTTATTTGCAAAACAGTTGATGTGGTATTTTGCAAATATGTGTGCTTGTTCAGGAAGTATAGGCCTTTTGAAATGAATAGAATTGATTTTAAAAGAATGCTGGATTTTGAATGCATCCATCCAGATCAGTGCTCATCATGCTTCACAATTTGAAATATTAAAGCATGCTTGTATCATGGAGCCAACAGCGAATTATGTCATTTTATCCCATGTTAATACAGAGAATCACAGATGGTGTAATACTTAATGGAGCAATCTGTACAAAATGACCCAGGAGACCAAACTATTTATTCTTCTTCAGTTGTTCAGCTCTTTAGGCATTGGAATGCTGTCAAGGTACCTAATGACCAATCCTGATTACAGTATCTGCCTTAATTTCCCAAACTTATCTATGCATAATTTGGCATGTTTTTCCATTTTTTTAAAAAAAAACAATCCTTATAGTTTTAATTTCTGCCTTTTTTGATAGTTGCTTTTTATTATTTTACTTGTATGTACACCATACATACATAATTCACACACACACACACACACACACACACACACACACACACACACACACAGCTAGTTCTTAACTTGCAACCATTCATTTGGTGACTATTCAAAATTGCAACGGCACTAAAAAAAGTTGATTTACCACACTTAACGACCGTTGTAACATCCCCATGACACATGATCAGCATTCGAATTGACATACATTTATGACAGTTGCATAAATACGTAGATTATGGAATCACCTTTTGCGATCTTCTGACAAGCAAAGTCAATGGGGAAATCAGATTCTTAACCCTAACCATGGTATTAATTTAATGAGTGAGGTGTTTCTCTCGACTGTGGCAAGGAAGGTTGTGAAATGGCGTAGAGCTCACTTCACTATCTGCTTAGCAACAGAAATTTGTAGCTCAGTTTCGGTCATAAGTCAAAGACTACCTGTAGTAGAGGTCTCTTGTTGTATCACACTGCCCAAGTTTTGGTTTTGTTTGAAAACCTTCTGTTGTTTAGAAAGAGCAGAAATAGATTTCCACCGAGATCACACCAGTCTTATGGATTTCCCAAGAAGACAAAACAAATTGAATAATACACTAACTTTATGTTCCTTGTTAATCCGTATGCAACTCCTATCATATACTATTGACTTAGTGCAGTTACAGCCGAGGGAAGGAAAAAAGAAGGAAGGCACCAATTCTCAAATATATGGATTACTAGGTAATAGGCTTTAATGGTAAACAGGATTTTTTTTCTGGGATTACCTCCTTTTTGAGAATAACAAGATTAAATAGGATGGAGCTGGTTTTTAGTTTGGGATTCACCATTCTAAAAAGCCTTCAGCATTTTGGATTTAGAAAAGTGGGATCAACAGCACACACTTACTTTAGAGGTTTTAGAGAAAAACTCATTTTTGTCATTTCAGTGTTTTCTTTGTCTTCCAGGATGAAATTTAATGCTTCCTTCTGCTAGCCAAAACCTTCCAGATGCATTTAGAACATAGAGGGATCTTAGAGGTCTTCTAATACAATGCCCTGGTCAAGCACGAGACCCAACATCATTTTAAACAAATGTGGTTGTCCAGTCTCTTTCTGAAAGCCTCCAGTGATGAAGACCCACAACTTCTGAAGGCAAACTATTCCATTGATTGATCACTCTGTTTGAAAATTTCTCCTTAATTCTAGGTTGCTTCTCTCCTTGGCTAGCTTCCATCCATTGTTTCTGGTCTTGTCTTTGGGTGCTTTGGAAAATAGTTTGACCTTGCGTCTTTGTAGGAGTCTCTTAGATATTGGAACATTGGTATCATGTCCCCCCTAGTCCTCCTTTTCATTAGACGACACATACCCAATTCTTGTAATCGTGCTACGTATGTTTCAGCCTCCACCCCTCTGATCATTCTTGTTGCTCTGCTATACACTCTTTCCATTTCTTTTTGACATTTAAAGAAAGGTAAATAATATCCGCTACAGTGAAGGCTTTCTTATTTCTGAGGGTAATCAAGATGTAACCCCAAATCAAGGCTTGTTGGGTTTTTTTTGGGGGGGGGGCAATCCTTGGAAACATACCTCCAAACAAGATGAATGCAGGTTTTTTTTTAAATCCAAATTGCCCTCAAAAGAAAAGACAATCCTAGATCTTTGGTGTATATTAACTTAGCCTGACACATTTTTCAATAATGGTCCCAGGTATTAAAACTCCCTTCTGACCAATTTCTAATGAAAGAACCTTTCCATTGGTTCCATCCTTGCTTAGTTTTAAGCAAATCGATGCATCTTCCTGTTGAAGTTAGAAGAACAATATAATCCTCAAAGATAGGAGCCACTGAATTTGCATCACTTCCTTTGTTCCACCATAGCAACTCATATGTTTTGCAATGCTTACATTTTCCAATGCAAATTACATTTGGAGATTGTTTTCTTATATCTTATATAGGCACTCTCAAGAACTGTATGCAAACGTTTTAGGGCATCTTCACATAACTTGCAAGCATTGGTTCCCAAGTTCTGTATCTCAATCCTAACAATCATTGTCTTAAAGAGTCTGAGCTTATTTTTTCCCTCCACAAAAGATGTTACTGTACAAGGGAATTTTGCCATATTTATCATATTTGTTGTGTTTTGAAGACTTCAGTGACCTTTTCCTGTGTCTGTGCTAGACTATCTCTGAGACTCACCTGTAGTATATATATCACCATTTACTAGAACTAGCATGGAGTCGTCTATGGATACCTACTGTATATAGTTGCTGTCTTCCAAAATTGGTCTAGAATTTTAGATCTGCAGAGAATGTGAATGGACTCTAATTCGCATACTGTAGTAAAGGTAGGCCTACTCCACTATAGGCATTCTAATTTTAAGGTGATTTTTTTAATTGTTTGTGGATAAGGGAATTGGACAGTTTTTAAAAATAATATGTAAATAAATAAAATTGACCTGTTTTTCCTATATGGAAAGGACATCCCCAAGCTTGCATTCAAAGCTTTTTACCTTTTGTTTTCAAACTTTATCCCAGGCAGAGATTACCTATTTAAATTTTGCACTCAGACTGTCAATATGATGAAGTCAGTATTGTCTACTTCATCAATTTCATTTATTCAGTCACAACAGTCAGAATTATTGATGGTGCAGTCATCTCAAAAGCTGTATTTAACATCTGTAGTGGGACAGGAAATCACCTTACCAGTTTTAAGTCTAAACGAATTACATCAAAAGTCTCCACAGATTTCAATTCCGTGGGGTTGTGCTAGAAATTTCTTTTGAGATGCAAGGTTATTTTCAAAATGTTATTCCCCCCCCTCCTTTGCTATTTCTTTCCCATGTCTGTGATTTTAAAGTAATCAACTGGAGTTATACAAGCCATTTTTTTCCTAGTTTAGGCCTAAACAGATTGAATCAAATGTTAATAAGTTCTGATACAGCAGTTGTTGTTGTTTTTTTTAAAAAAAACCCCTTTCCTAAATATAAATGTATTTTGTTTTATCTCAAACTCTCTGCATCTCATCGGATGTTAAATTTGGGAGGAGGCTTCAAAGTGAATGGCTGGGATTTGACACCAGTCTGTGAAATTTTGATTGCTACGGTTACTTTATTCTGTTTGTTGCTGCCATTCAGCCATTTACTTAATCTGTCTTTGTATTCCCTTTAGTAGGCAAGCTTGGGATTTCATAAGAAAAGTCACGGTAGTGATTCATTTTGAAGACCGAGAGACATGAGGGTTGGAGTGCGGTTACAACCATTATGTCCTTACGGTTTTTACAAATATAAAGTACTTATCTACACATATGTAGATTGGTTCTCATAGTTCAGTCTGTTCGTATAGATGAGCAGTTTCCTCCCATTTTTTTTTTTTATAAGGACATCCTAGCTCTTGTCCATCTGATCCAATATTAAAGAACTTCATGGTGTCACTTGCAAATGGTAGCTGACACTCCTGCCTTGACTTGGCCAATTCTGCCCTAAGGCTTAATGGTGGGAGAGAAAACTGGCATGTCAGCAGTAATTTTCAGCATTAACTTCGAATTTCCTGGCTTTTGTGTGTATCTAAGTCACAGTTGCCCCTTCCCCCAGGCCTCTCCAATGTCTGATTCTCTCTAAAGGATGGGGGATTAACTCTTAGTAGCCCGTGACAGGAAGAAAGAGAACAACCTATTTCCATCTTTGTTTTCAAGCATTTAAAAAAAATAATTCCAGAGCTGCGGGATAACATGACCCACAGTTATAGACTCATAAAATATAAGACTTTGGAAGATGCTGAGGTTTATCTAGTAATAATGAGGCCACACTTGGAATACAGTGTCCAGTTCTGGTCACCATGGTACCAAAAGGACGTTGAGACTCTGGAAAGAGTGCAGAAAAGAGAAAGCTGGGATGAGAGGTCTGGAGGCTAAACTGTATGATGAATGGTTAAGGGAACTAGGTATGTCTTGTCTAACGAAGAGAAAGATTAGGGGTGACATGATAGCTGTCTACCAGTATTTGAGGGGCTGTCAGGGATAAGAGGAGGGGGATCAGCTTATGCTCCAAAGCACCTGAGGGCAGGATAAGAAACAATGGGCAAAATCTCAACAGAGGGAGATCCAACATGGAACTAAGGAGGGATTTCTTTCCATTCATCAATGGAAAGCTTGCCTCCTGCTCTTTGGCAATGTGAATATACTTACAGATTTTTTAAAATACATTTTATACATTTTGGTTTACCTTGACCCTGAGAAGGATGGAGGTATGTGGTTGGAGAACTCTTGCTTTCAAGAGAGTGTTTCTATGATAATAAGGGTGACCTCTCTCTTGCACAGAAGTGTGTTTGAGACAATGCATTCCTCACTTCCTTTCCTCTCCTCCCTCCCTCCCTCCCCCAATTGCTTTTACAAGAGGAACTTTTTGGCCTCTGTGTCCTGATTTGGGAAATTCACACCTTTCCCTATGTAAAGATGTTGAAAGATCAAAGGAGTTGTTTGACCCATAGAAGTGTAGCCCTCTTTTGTGTAACAAGGAGAACTTGTTAAAGATGACTTTTAAACTGTTAACACCTTAAAAGTGAGGGATGGGGAGATGAGAGGAAAGGAAATGGCTAAATGAATTTGCATTGCAGGACATTGCTATAAACAAGTCTTTCCTTTTTTGTTGTTTTAAAAATGACATTGGAGGCCAGTTTCTCTTTCTGTGTTACCAAAGTAAATTATTCTGGAAAATATGAATCCATTCTGTATAAGTTTATCGTAGACCGACCTTCCTTCCTTCCTTCCTTCCTTCCTTCCTTCCTTCCTTCCTTCCTTCCTTCCTTCCTTCCTTCCTTCCTTCCTTCCTTCCTTCCTTCCTTCCTTCCTTCCTCCCTCCCTCCCTCCCTCCCTCCCTCCCTCCCTCCTTGGCATATACGCTCTTGGCATATATGAATTTTCAAAGAATATTTTTACTTAAACAGATTTAATGGATTTTTTCAATTACCAGAAGAGAGCTCATTCCAATATCCAGCCCCATTCACTTTTGTTTTTGTTAATAATCGTATTTTGAGGAAAATCAGCATTAAAAAAATATACTATATACTATATGGTAAATATACATATACTATAAGATGTCACTTCATAAGGGATGTGGCTGAAATAGAATTTGTTCTGTTTCTACAATGCTGATTGCAGCTTAGTTATAATATTTTGTGCTTAAAGTTTCTTAGAATATTGCATTCAGTTTTGCTCACCATATTATAAAAAAGACATTGAGACTCTGGAAAGAATCTAGAAAAGAGCGTTTCGGGTCTGGAGATTAAAACATGTTTTGGGGTCTGGAGACTAAAACATGAAGAACGGCTGCAGAAATTGGGTATGTCTAGCCGAGTGAAAAGAAGAACTAGGGTTGATACGATAGCAGTGTTGCAGTATTTGAGAGGCTGCCTCAAAGAAGAGGGGGTCAACCTATTTTCCAAATCACCAAAGCATTCAGAAGCAATGGGTGAAAACTATTCAAGGAGAGAAGCAACTTAGAATTTAGGAGAAGCTTCCTGACAGTGAGAACAATAAACCAATGGAATGGCTTGCCTTCAGAAGTTGTGGGTGCTCCATCAATGGAGGCTTTTGAGAAGAGGCTAGATAACCACTTGTCTGAATTGATATAGGGTCTCCTGCTTGTGGAAGGGATTGGACTAGAAGACCTCCAAGGTCTCTTCCAACTCTGATCCAACCACTAATGTTTAGCAGTTTAGTACCAGCCTCTCAAATGCACAAGTTATCGGTTGTAGCTATGCATCTTAACTAACCAAAAGCTTGTTTTCCAGTTATATGATGTGGCCTTGTGGTCTAAACTTATCGTGCAATATCATATCTCCATACATACGGAGTGGATAAAAAAGAGTATATGGATGAACCAGGCCCACCTCTGGTCTAAAAACGTAACAAAAGTTAAAAACAGATTGTTTGCCCTGCTGATTCGCAGTCTTTCCTGTGCTGATTATATTGTATGGTACAAGAACTACAAATCACTGCTCTTAGGAACTAGAGGTTTTACTTCCTTCTCATCTCTGGTTGTACAAAACAAGATTTTAGAATGAAAAATTCACCGTGTAAATGCAGCTCCTGTAGAGAAAGGGTTTTTTTTTGTAAAAAAAATAATCTCCTCTCCCGTTGCTTGCAAAGGCAGCTGAAATGATTACCACTTATTCTCTTTTCAAGCCAACTCTGCAAGGCGCCATCAGATTTCTAATTTTGTTGAAAAGACAGAATTTGGAGCCTTAGAATGCTTCCTTACTGTAAAGCTATATAACTTGAAGATTTCCTTTCTGTTCCACTGCTGCCACACGTGGAACGATCTTTTCTCTTTCTGCAATTTCTTGAAAAAAAATGCTACTGTTGATATTGTTAGCTTTGAAAATAATGTAATAGTTTTAAGTGTCGTGGTATTAATACACACAGTAAAAATTTCAAAGCCTGGAAAAGCATAATTTTAGTTGCCCTAAAAGGCTGTTTTCTCCATTCCTTTTGCAATCTCCTAGCAATTGAATCAGTAATCTTATAATTATCCTATAGATCAGTGATGGCTAACCTTTTGGGGCTCCTGTGCCGATAATTGCATATGCGCTTGTGCGCTCGCGTGCCATCACCCAGAAGGAAATGCATGCGGGCCCCTCATGCCCCCTGTGCATGCACACGTCTCCTGCGCACCAATGCGCCACTGCGCATGCACAGCAGATACCCAACAATCAGCTGGCGGGTGAGTGTCACATGCACATGCACAGTAGACCTTTTCTGGGTGAGGGCTCACGTGCCGCAGTAATGCCTCTCCGAGCTACTTCCGGCATGTGTGCCACTTCCGGCATGCGTGCCATAGGTTCACCACCACGGCTATAGATGCTGCAGATGAATACAATTGTCCTTCAGCACAGAATTTATAGGATGTCAAAATTTGATGGTGACCATATTTTTTAATAACTTAACATGTTATTTATTTCATTTCTGTGGCTACCCATCTCAAGCCAATAACTCTGGATGGCGAACAATTCTGAAACATTTTAAGAAACTGTTTGCTTCTGCGTTGTTTAAAAAAAGACACTGGGGTTTAGACAGGTGGAGATGCAGTTAAATTGAAGGTAATGAGAGTTGAGTCCAGCCAATAGATCGAACCAGATCAGAAATGACTCATTTTCACCTTCTTTTTAGGGTGAGGGAGGCTTCAAAGATAATTCTAGATTTTAGTAAGCATTTATGTTTCATTCACAAGGATAATGTATTCAGGGGGCAGAGAATCACGGCTGATACTTTATCTAGGTAGAAACAAGATTATCACCACATTTAAAAGAATAGATTTATTTTGGCATAGACTTTTGTGGGTTCTTTCTAATGGAGGGGGCGAAGATTTGATAAGTTTATATAACATGAATGGAGAAAGGAAAGAGAGCAAAAAGTCACTTGTCCCAAAGTAATTGGAGATAATAATAGTATAATTTAATACCATTAAGAACAATCACTTTGCCTACTTTGCATATGTTTAATTAAATATCTGAAACTGCCTTTTAAGATTCCATCGGGCCACTGCTCACATTTTTTTCTCCATCTGTACTAATATCATAATTGCAGATCTTCTATTCTATATGTGTTTCTTGAAGAGCACTCTAATCTACCAAAGCTCTTTTAAGTCTCAACATCCTTTTTTGCTGCAATACACAGCTGTTCTTAGCCTTTGGCTACATTGGGAATACAATGCCTCAAATTCCCATCTGACATGGCCAAAGAAGATTTTGGAACCATTAATCCCAATACATCTGGAGGCTACCAGATTAGAGGAGACTGCACTATAGATTGAGTTAGAAACCAAGAATAGGCAACAAATCCTAGCCCATGTTTGAATTAGATATCAGAACACAAACTGTCTTTCCTCATTTTTTATATCAGTAATCTATAGATCTCCCCTGTAGCTGTTTCCATATTATCTTCAAAGCAACCATATTAGATTGTTTGAAACCGTATCTGATTCCTCAAAGCCCTTTCCCTTCTGCTGATTATTAGCTGCAAGTATAGTCTGTATGAGAGCCAGTTTGTGGTTAAGACATCAGGTGACCATGAGTTCTAGTCCTACCTTCTGCACAAAGCCAGCTGTGTGACTTTGAGGCTGGTCACTTTATATTGGCTCTAGGAAGGAAGAAATGGCAAACGGCTTCTGAAAAATCTTGCCAAGAATGCTGCAGGGACAATGCCAGTCACTGAGAATTAAATATAATTGAACGGAAGGGAAAAAAATAATCTGTGTAGGCAATTTTGTGACAGAGTAGAGATTGTGCTTATCTTTTCCATTCTGCTACATAAACCTTTAAAAATATCCTGTTCTCTCAGGAAGAGTATTTCCCCAGTGCCAATATTTACACAAACCTATATGGCTTTTCTTGGTTTTTCTTGGTTTTACGGTAAGCCCTATTTCTTTCAGACATAATTTTGCCAAAGTTCCAGAGTCCAACCTGCCATGGTTTTTGCAGAATCTGTTGCCATTTTTTTGCAGAATCTGTTGCCATTTTGCATGTTAACTGGATATTTTGCTTCTCCTTATTAATAGGGTTTCAATCCTCTTCTGGCATTTTGGGTTTGAGCAGACCGGGTTGGGGGGGGGATTTATTTAGGGAAAAATCTGAATCCAATTGCAGTAAATGACTCAGATATTGGATTATGTTTTTCACTGTTTGGTTTTCCCAGACTGTATAGTCCCTGCAACTGCTGTGTATAACAGCTTTTTCCAAGATGAGCTGTTCCCACCAATGTTTATTTTCACGTCTGAGGCCTACATGAGAGTACCTAGCATGCTAACTTGGAGGAGTGTTTGTGTGCTTGGGGACACTTCCTTTAATCTCTGTGAGGCTTCTTATTTCACTGATTTTACTAAAAAAAAATATTGCAAAAAGTCCCCAAACCCATAGCTTCTTGCTCTTTTTAAGTGTATGCATCCTGGCTGACAGGCTATATATTTTGGTTATCGATGGACATCATCCAACCAGACAGACAGTCTGTTTTTGGAAACTGCTTAAATCTTGTTTTTAACATTACACATTTGCTCTGCATAAAGAGAGAAGGTCATCGCAACCATCGTTGTTATCGCTATGGTCTTCATCTTTGTTAGCTTTGACCCACTATTCTCTGAAGTTCTGTGAGGGCAGCATAAAATGATTACTTTTTCAGCAGTGTTTATGTCCATGTTGATGTGGCTCTGTGGAATCCCTATGCCAGATATTCTATCATGCCCTTGGTAGAGTCGGACTCTGAGAGAGAGGAGGAACAGCCGACAGAGAGTGGAGGTGTGGCTTCAGAGGTTGTGGAGGAGGCTGGGGAGTCAGAGGAAGAACCAGGCCCATCCCCTCTTCATCCTAGGACACGCAGGGAGGAATGGAGAAGGCAACAACTTGGCTTACGAGAGAGGAAGCGGCCATGATCCCCCTCATTGGTTGCAGCTGGGGAGAATAGTATATAAGAGAGACGGTTAAAACACAGCGTTGCCAGAAGCAAAGCGTGTGTTATTTTGGGCTGAAGTTATCTTGGATGGCGTCCTTCCAACAGACTGTGCCTTGTTATCTCCTTGAAGTTAGTAATTACTTATCCTGGTCTGTAGTGGAAATTCCTTCATTGTAGTTTGTTTTAGTTTTTTATTTCACCTCTATCTGCTCATTAAGTTCGGACTGTATTGCTTTCTTTTGAAGACTATTTTCGAATAAGTTTTATCTCCAACTGAGAATTATTGAACAGTGCGGCCAAGTTGGAGGCATTAAAGGACATTTATTTATGTTTTGGATTTTGTTACGTTTGTGTTACACTCCGGGTCATCACATATTCCTTTGATGCTCTATTCATAGGGAATCTCAGAAGATCCTCGACTTACAGCCATTTGTTTAGTGACGGTTCGAAATTACAATGGCATTGAAAAAACTGGTCCTTGCACTTACAACCATTGCAGCAGCAATGATCAAGTGATCATTTTGATCACATGATCAAAATTTGGGCGCTTGGTAATCAGCATGTAGTTACGATGGTTGCAGCTTTCTGAGGTAATGTGATTGCCATTTGTAACCTTCCTAGCTGACTTACAACAAGCAGAGTCAATGGGGGAAGATGGATTCAGTTAATGACCACATGATTCACTTAACGATGGCAGTGCTTGGCTTAATAACCATGACAAAAAAGATCATCAAGTTGGCATGACTCATTTATCATTGCTTAGCAGTTGAAATTTGGGTCTCGATTGCGGTCATAAGTCTAGCACTACCAGTGCTACCATACTGACTGAGGAATTCTGGGATTTGGAGTCCTCTCATCTTCAATATTGCCAAGATTGAGAAATATTGTCTTAGATTAAAGTCTTTCAGTAATAAGTCCTTGTCTTGCTTTGTATCTAAGTACTACTTCTTGTCCTATCTTACAACTTTTGACAGTTAACATTAGGTAAGGGGAATTAAGCTATCACAGATAAATTGGTTGAGGTGAAACTAATTTAGGGGCCTTCCCACTTGCCTAGTCATCATTGTCTCAGTTTTGACAAACGAGCTCCCAGCGAGAAGTCCACAGCTAGAAAAAAGACATTTCTGATTATATTGGGGGAGAAGAGGTTGAATGTACAGGCTTCCTTATCCCTGTTTTGTTCCCCACTCTGCCCTCTCTTTTAAGGGAGAGGAGATGTGCATGAGGGGCTAAATTAGTGCCTTCCTTTGGGCACCGGTGTTGAATACTGGAAAATGTTTCCAGTTTAACAGCAAAAATAAAACAAAAGCTATTAAAATTAAATTGAAAGCACTCCCCTCCTGC
The DNA here is from genome assembly GCA_023653725.1 of Bungarus multicinctus. NCBI lineage: Eukaryota > Metazoa > Chordata > Lepidosauria > Squamata > Elapidae > Bungarus > Bungarus multicinctus. The sequence goes on along the minus strand of CM042846.1, from coordinate 79,705,530 downwards.
AATCCATTCTGCAAGCTTAACCTTCCTCACCAAAAGTCAAATTTGCACAAAAATGAACGGCCAAGAGACCAACCACACCTTCTTCTCTTTCTTTCTTTTCCCTCATTCCCTAAAGCATGGCCAGATTTCACTAGCACAACTGATATCAATGAAGGGTGGAGGTATCAAAAGAAGGGACCGGATTGATTCTTTTTTTTCCCCCTAAAGGCAGTGGGAAGCCTCCCAAAGCCATTCATAAGTTGCTTTCTCTGAAATTAGCCCCAAATCGTGTAGCTGAAATCAACAATAAAAATGGGTGAATCAACCACATGGAATTGAGTTTGGGGCAACATTGAGGATGGGGAGGGAAAGGGGTATTCAATCGACTGAGGTTTTCTCACTTCCATTGACCTATTTATATTTCATAGAGGATAACTTTAAAAGTCACGATGTAGGAAATTGGCAGTATTAAAGTGTATTCAAGATATATGGAAAAATCAGATATGAGCTGCAGATTACCTGGCCCTCCCTAAAGTTTAAATATAAAGCCATCCAGAGTCGCCTTGTTGGGGAGGTGGCTAACATATAAATTTAAAAATAGATAAATAGATAGATAAATAACTAAATAAACATTCAAATATTGCAGAAACTCATTTTTTTTCCAACAGCGCTTGCTACTATAATCAGCAGTCAGGATTGTGAATACTTCAAGGCCCATTGCATCCCTTAATAGCAATTCAAATGAATACAGGTTTTCCTCATTTACTGATAGTAATTGAGACCAAGAATCGGGTGGGATTCAAGCATCCCAGCAACTGGTTCTTTGCCCTGTTGCTGGGTGGGCATGGCATACCAGAACCTCCGGGAGGGCCATTTTTTGCCTGCCCCAGCGTCCTAAGCCTTCCCTCAGGGCTCTGGGAGGGCGAAAACAGCTTCCCTCAGGCTCTAGAAGGCCTCCAGAAGCCAGAAATAGGTCCGTTTCTGGACTTCCAGAACTTCCAGTTCGGCCCATTTTTTACCCTCCCAGAGCCTTTGCATGGACCCTGCACTGACCTGCATCCAAAATGGGCCATGTGGAGACTCCTGGGGTGGGTCAGGCCAGCCAGTCGGTTCAACTACCAGTTTGGCGAACCAGATGTAAATTTAACATCTGGTTTGCCTGAACAGATCCTAACCGGTAGAATCCCACCCCTGCCAGGAATTCCATCAATCAGCGACGTGGTCATAAAGCACAATGCCAGCTGATGTATGACAGTTGTTTTGGCAGTCCCAGTTGCTGTTGTTAAGTGACTCCTTTGCTGTTGCAATGTCCCACAGTCATGTGATTGCCATTTTCAACTTCCTGCCAGCTTCCCCATTGACTTTGCTTGTTGCAGGCAAGAAGTGAAAATTGTAAATTGGCAATCAGGCGACCCTGTTATGTTATAATTGTGAGCTGGTTGTTGAATGCCCAAATCAGGATCTCATGACTACAGGGTTGTTGTTACAGCCACAACTACAAGGAACAGCCGTTAGTACTCTTTGTCCAGCACTGTTTACTTGCTGAACAAGTGGACATTAAATGAGGATCACGTGCACAACTGTTCCATGGCTTTGTGATAAAGATGGTGACAGTGAATCCTTATATCTTACGATTGGCATTGGTCCCCTATTCCTTTTTATTCTATTTTACTGAGTGGTAACTTTGATTTACTAACCTGGATTGAAGCCTTCATATAGCATTTGACTTTTAAAATCATAATGAGGGCCCGGATAGTGCCTAAACTTTAAACTTTTAGATTAACCAATGAAAACTTTAATTGATGAATGGGAGAACAGGGTATTTAATCAGCAAGCCTGGAAGTTAAAGTAATACACTTTTAGGGGTGCCTGTTACATTTCTAATATTCTGCTCTGTAGGGAACTATAATTAATGACATCTTCTTTTCCTAATATGTTTTAAGCTATTTCACACTTCCTTCAGTATCTCTAAAAAGTATCTCTCTTTGAATTTTGTAAATAAGGAAATGTAGTTCATGTAGTCAGTAAATCATCTGTAATTAAGAAATAAATAACAAATAATTTAATACCTTAGCAAGCTAAAGAAGGTAATCTAGTCAGGCATCCTACAAGTTTTTTAACCTTTTCTGAACAAAGGGAAAAGTTTTTAAAACTTGGTGACTTGGAGATATGTGGACATCAACTCCCAGAATTGCCCATGCTGGCTGGGGAATTCTGGGAGTTGAAATCTAACCATCTTCAAGTTGCCAAGTTTGAAAAACACTACATTAGGAAATTATTCTAGCTCCCTTGCCACATTAAGAGTAATGCCACATTCTCAGCAAGAATTCCTGAGTTGTAAAGCAAATTGTCTTCAGAAGTTCCTGGCTTTTAAGTCATTTGAAAGGAAAACCAGGAAAGGAAACAGGACAGCTAAAGTAGCACAAGACTCTTTTGATGGAAAGAGTTCTTGGAAACTTTCTGTAATTGTGTTAGACTTTTTATTTTTAAAAATCTTCTGAGCTGGCTGAAGGGGAAGAATCCTGCTCTGGTTTTCAATATATGCTGCCTTCTGTTGAATGTAAAAAAATCGGAGTGTACTGTGCATGTTTGTGTACACACACACAACATACATGCGTACATACATGCATACATATATACATACATACATACATGCATGCATGCATGCACAAATGGATGTTGGAGTCAAATATTTATTCCTCTCCCCTCTAATTTTTAAAATACTTCTCTGTCTTTATGTCTCTAATTGTTAATACCTTTTTAATTGTCCTGTATAATTGCTTCTGCTTATTTTGCCATATTTATTCTGTCCTGTTAGTGGTGCTAATGGAGGTCAAACCTTATAGCCTAAAATAGAAGAATGGTTAGGGAATTTGTGATTTTAATGACAAGGAAACGTACAGGTTTGGCACCTGTATTATTCTTTCTCTTCTCTTCCCATATGAAGTATGTTATTGTCTGCTGTTTTCTTTCATTAAGAATGATAAGGATAAGTGATATGGTGCTTCCAGGTGTTCTGGACTACAACAAAGACTATCCCATGGTATTGACGATACTGGATGAATTAGAATTAGTAATTAAAATCCAAATTATTTAGAAGACATCCCATTGTCTACAGATACCCATTACGTCATGACCACAATTGGGACCAGCAATGCTGTTGCTAAGTAACCCATTATATAACTGTGATGGGCTTATGACCTCACTTTCGCCATGATTGTTCAGCAAATCACCTGCAGTTGTTAAGCAAGACCTGTGATTGTGATTTGTGGTTTTACTGTTGGCTTCTCCATTGACTCTGCTTGCTGGCAGTTGGGTGTAGGGTAGGGATGTCAAACTCAATTTCATTGAGGGTTTCATCAGCATTGTGGTTGCCCTCATAGAACCAGCAGCTGGGTTGCTGTGAGTGGGTGGGGCTGAGTGGGCGGGGCAGGCTCGATACTGCTTACTGAGCATGACTGACTTGGGACGGCTGGGTCGGGATGGAACAAGTTGCACCGGCTAAGTCGACGTAGGGGCAGTTTGGTGCCCCACAAGCTCCTTGACTCCCCAAATGCCGGCACACACACATCACATTCCAGGTTTGGGGACTTTTATCCACAGAGGAAGGAGAGGGCCTTCTCCCCAAGCCCAGACATGGTTGTCTGTTTGGTGCCCCCTCCCAGCAAAGCAGGAGGCGGAGGATGACACTGCTGCATGTGGAAGTGCAGAGGAGAAAGTTTACAGGCCTCTCTAAGCGGATTATAGAGTCAGCACATCGCCCTCAAAATCTGGGTCCTCATTTTACTGACCTCAAAAATATGGAAGGCTGATTCAACCTTGAGCCAGTGGGAATTGAATTACCGAACTGCTGTGTGCTATGTGCATTAAATTACTTTGCCCTAAAAGCTACGGTTTCCCTGATGGCCACCATGGAGACTGTTTGCATAGTATTGTTGCCCAATATGTAATGCTAAAGTGTTGCAGATTTCGTGGAAGTCTGTAGAGTTTCTCAGTCATCGAGGTCATGGTTAGCCTCCAAGGTGCTTTTTCAGGTGACAACTGGACTTTTTATTTTTTTGTCTTTGAAGATGTTTTGCTTCTCATCCAAGAAGCTTCTTCAGTTCTGACAGGATAGTGGGGAATGGTAGGATTTATATTCCTTGCAAATGAGCACCATTTCCCACTATCCTGAAGAAGCTTCTTGGATGAAAAGCGAAATGTCTTCAAAGAAAAAAACCCAAGAAAGTCCAGTTGCCTCCTGAAAAAACACTTTTGGGACAGATAACGTTCTACTTACGGGACTGCCTACTGCCACCATTGGCCTCTCGTCGGCCAGTGTGCTCCCATAGGACAGACCTTCTCGGGGTGCCGCCGGCTGGATGGTGCTGGCTGGTGGCCCGAGGATGCGGGCCTTCTCTGTGGGAACACCCTCCCTGTGGAACGAATTAGCCCCAGAGATGAGGACCATCCCTGACCTATTAACCTTCCGGCGCGCGCTGAAGACCCACCTATTCCATCAAGCCAGTTTGGCCTAGAGTTACTTGTAGGGCTTTTAATTGATTTTAAATGGATTTAGCTTTTTAATTCCTTTGATTGTTTTATTTTCCAGCCACCTATTTAATCTTTTTAACTTCATTTTAAATATTGTATTTATGATTGTATTTTTATTCGGCTGTACACCGCCCCGAGTCCCGTTGGGAGAGGGGGGGCGGTATATAAAATTGATTAATAAATAAATAAATAATAAAGGTTTGACTTTAATTTCCTCTCCTTCCAGGCTTTAGATGTACATCAGCCAGCTAATTGTCAAGCTCACATTCCTTTACTGCAATTGCAGACAATGAAGCATTTTTGTTCTGTGTAGTTTCCATTGCTTTCCTTGCAGCGGAACCAATCTTGTTCACGTAAGGTATGCTTATCGTTCAACGATGACAGTGTAAGGAGGTAACTGGTGTGTCCGAGTGGCCCATTCATACATGCCACTGTTTCTGCCCCAAAGTGGTGCATTTTTTTAAAAAAGAGTGGGCTTGCTCAGTTTGTTCATGAGGAAGAAATGGGTTTATATATAACAAATGCCTAGAGCAAGATTGGGGGCTTTGTAACTTGAGTTGGAGTTTTGTTACATTGAATTTTGTCAATTTTTGAATGCATTACCAGGGGGGGAAAAACATCAAAATTAAAGTAGCAGATGATAAGGAATAAGAAACCAAAACATATTTAAAGTAATATCAATATTGACGCAGTGGAGCAGTTTTCCAGCTGCTAAAATACCAGGTATAAGTTGAAATAAGGATCCACTTTATTTTTAACTGTTTTCTATGGTAGACTCATACAAGAGTTATCATTACTCCCATCTCGAAGAAATCCCAAAGGTGCTTTTTCAACAGGGAATGGGACTTTTTCTTTTTTCTTTGAAGACGTTTTGCTTCTCATCCAAAAAGAACTGAAGAAGTTTCTTGGATATGAGAAGTGAAACATCCTCATAGGCAAAAAAACAAGAAAGTCCAGTTGTCTCCTGAAAAAGCATCTTTGGGACATAACCTGGATGACTTAGAATCTCTACAGACTTCCACGAAATCTACAGCAATTACATATTGGGCAATAATACTATGCAAACTATCTCCATGGTGCCCGTCAGGGAAACTGTAGCTTATTTTAAGGCAAAGTAATTTTATGCACAACCAGGCTTTGCACTTAGGACTGTTGCAGTATTGAGGTGACTCTGTGTGGCTTACAATGTAATAACACACCCACAGACACACACACACACACACATATATATGCGGTGGCTCAGCGGCTAAGATGCTGAGCTTGTTGATCAGATCGGCAGTTCGAATCCCTAGCGCTGCGTAACGGAGTGAGCTCCTGTTATTTATCCCAGCGTCTGCCAACCTAGCAGTTCAAAAGCATGTAAACTGCAAGTAGAAAACTAGGGACCACTTTAGTGGGAAGGTAACAGTGTTCCGTGTGCCTTCGGCATTTAGTCATGCTGGCCACATGACCACGGAGATGTCTTTGGACAGCGCTGGCTCTTTGGCTTTGTAACGGAGATGAGCACCGCCCCCTAGAGCCGGAAAGAGGAACCTTTACATATATATTTTATATATATATTAAATATAAACACGCACACACACACACACAAATGATAAAGCATTTCCTGCATGGCAAGACTTTAGGAAAGGAGCTTTAGTGGAGATGCAGTGTTTTTGGCAATCCTTGATGCAGAAAGAGAGGGCAGTGCAAAACTCATTGCAATCCAACTTCGTTTTGTTTGGAAAATAATTCTGAGAAAATCTAACAAAGCATCCAAATACATATGCCTGTGGAAAAGAATATCAGGGCAGTCGCATTGGTGTGTTAGGTGAGAGACACATACCAAATGTTGGAAAAAAACAAACCTTACAAAACCTCTCTGTGTAGTTGCTCCGCATAGTTTTCTACATGCATGCTTGTCTTTGATAATGAAGAGCAGACATTCAAGATGGTTTCCAAGAGAGACAACAAAAATCCTTTTAAAAAAAAAAGGCAAAATGCTGCAGCCAAATTGTTTTCTGAAACGGGGCTTGCATATCAATCTGCAGTGTGTATTTATAATTATCCTGGTGTATATCTGGTGGAAAGGAAAAGCTGAGTAGAAGGAGGAGGAAATTAAAAACCCACTTATAAGACCATAAGAGACCCTTGCATAACCTGCATGCATAACGTGATCATCTAAGCCAACCTTGGCAACTTTAAACTGAGTGGACTTCAATTCTCAGAATTCTCAATTCAGCAGTGCTGACTGAGGAATCCTGGGAGTTAAAGTCCATCCAGTCCACCCAGTGTTGAGAAACACCGATCTACCCATTTTGTAGTAGTTATAAAGCAAATTTTCCCTTGAATTGAGATGACTTTTGATGATTTCACAACCATGTGGTTTTCTTGCAACAGTACACAAAGGTTGGGTGTTAATTTTTTGGGGAATTTTTTAAAGCTCCTGCCTAATCTTCTCTCATCCAGGAACCACCAAGTCCTACTCTAGTTAGCTACCAAGCCCAGATAACATCAGCTAGGTGTTGACCATCTAACAAACAAATATTAAATTGGACTTCCCAATGTGTTTTAACTGGCACCAGTATTAAGGAGATTTCATTATTAATTTAAGAGACTCTAAATATACTGCCTCTTATGGAAGTTATTTTTCAATTTTGCTTAGCCTAGCATCATCCTAGTTTTTGGGACGATGTTTCCAAAATTTTCTAGCTAATATGTTTTAAAATAATAAGGGGCTAATTTTGACAATAAGGCTGCCACCTAACTTCTTACAGTGCAAATTCTTTTTAACTTGCAACTCTTTAGAGTTTGCTAGATTACTTCCCAATGCAGCATGGAGATGCTGACGATTAAACTTGAGATCTTCTATATGCAAAGCATATGATTTGCCACAGAGGTCTCACTGAAATGAACTGGAAAACGTACATCACAATAACATTTCCAAGACTTAACACGGAAGTCGGTCTTTTTAAATGCAGCATTCAATCTGTGCTTTGTATTTTGAGCAATATTAGCTAATTTTGTAGTCCGCTCTAGTCCTCATTTTTTCCACATTCTGAATTCAATTCTAGTCTGTAGCCAGAGGAGCAGCCAGGAGGTTATAAGAGTAGAAAATCTAAACATCTGGAGAACATTGTGTGGTGAAAGCTGTTGGAAAATGCATGCAGATGAATGCTTTTGATTTTTATTGCATGGCCATAGACAATTGTCCATTGTGTGTGAATAATTCTCAGTAGCCAATGCTGATACCTAGATTTCAAATTAATCGCCAGTGCTCATTAAATATTTACCCACGTAATCCTATCTATCTTATTTATACTTGAACCATTACGTTGCTTATTGCCGGTACAAATTGATAATGTAAAGCAGGGGTATCAAACTCAAGGCCTGCGAGCTGGATCCAACCTGCGAGGTGCTTAGATCTGGCCTGCGGGCCTACCCTGGAAACAGCGAAAGACCGGCCTGTGGTGCCTCTGCCAGCGAAAACGGAGCTCAGGAGCCCGTTTTTGCTGGCAGAGTGCTTGGGCCACCACAGGCGCCCCTGACATGAGTGATGTCGAGCTGGCTAGACCCATCCTGGCCACGCTCCTTCCCCAGCATCTCTGAGGTCAAACATAACCCTGATGCAGCCTTCAATTAAATTGAGTTTGACATCCCTGATGTAAGGAGATTTTTAGTGAGAGATAGCCATCCATCAATGCAGCCAGTCACTTTAGTGTATTGGTTAAGGTGCCATGAATTCTAGATACAAGCCAGCTCAGTGATTGCAAATCAGTCACTCTCTGTTAGCCCTAGGAGGAAGGCCATTGGCAAAGCATTGTAGGGCCTAGTTGTCATGCCCTTGTTGGAGTCCGATTCTTAGGGGGAGATTGACAGGGAGTGGGAGTGTGGATCCAGTGGCTGTGGAAGAAATGGAGGCAGGACACAATCCAGTTGGGCATTCAGAAGAAGACCCAGGGCCATCCCCTCTTCATCCTAGGGCACTCAGGGAGGAACGGAGAAGGGAACAACGTGGCTTACAGGAGAAGAAGGGGCCCTGATCCCCTTCATGGGCTCTAGCTGGGAAGACTGTTCAAAAGGGCAAACTGTGCATGGCAAAGTTGCTGGAAGCAAAGCGTGCATTATCTTTGTTGAGGCTTATCTGGGTTTTGGCATCCTCCCAACTGTGGGTGCTGCATTATCTTTTGGAAGTCTGCAATTTATCATCCTGGCCTGTCGTGTTAATTACTTCAGAGTGGTTTGTGTTGGTTTTTTATTTCCAATTATCTTTACTTTGGGTTCGGACTGCATTTCTTCTCTTCCTAGACTGTTTTTGGAAGAGTTTGATCTCCAGCTGAGGATAACTGGGCATTGGGGGCCAAATTGGAGGCATTAAAGGGATTTTATTTACTTTGGTGACTTGGTTATTTTTTGTGCCGTGCCCCAGGTCATCACACTAGTCCAGGTAGTTACTTGGAGTCCATACTGACTTGAAGGATGAATGAATGACTCAAGGTCTGCACAGACATGCACAGACACAAACAGGCACAGACACTGTGAGAGTTAGCAGCTTGATATATGCATAATTTACAAGCCACTTTTGCAGCAGTCTGCAAAATTTAGATTGAAATGATATGCAAGAATGATATGAACGGCTGGGAAATTAAACCTGTTGAGTTGTATTGCCTCCTTGTTATCCTAGCTGATAGGAAAATTTAGTGTCTTGTTTCAGATAAGCTTTTTCCTTTTTGTTTTCATTGTTGGCATGCTTTCTATTTTATATTTGGTACTGGCATGTATTCAATTATACATCATCGTAAATGATTTAATTGTACTTTACCAGCATCAGAAGTAAAAAGTCCCTTATCTCATTCTAGGGAGGCCAAAGTGATAATTCCAACACTGTATTTATTGCAGCTCTTCTTTTATGAAATGGTGCTTACATTTAATGGCTCCCATTTTGGGTTGGTTGGAAACATACGATTGTTTGGACCAACTTTGATTGTGCAAACATGCTGTAATCCACTATGTAATCCAGGCTTTCCCATATAAAATCTTACTTTAAGTAGTAATTCTTCAGCAGGGTTTAGGGAAGTCTTTTTCTTGCTCTACAAGAAAAGAATTCTGATCGCAGAAAGACTCAAAATGAAAGCCAAAGAAATGTCCTGTTAGGTTGGATTGCTCAATGATTAGGATCTCACTCATGATTTTTTCTCAGTCCTCTTCTTTTGATAGGATTATCCTCCTGGATTACTACTTTCCCACATCTTTAATGACTCAGTATCATAAAAAGCTTGGAGGGAAGATATAGTTAAGACCTGGTAAAAGGGAAGGATAAAAAAATTGCAGAATGGTGAAGAGATGACCTCATTTGAAGTAGAATTGAAGCACAGTCCAAAGATTATTCTAAATGTCCTTCAGATGGCTCCAAAAAATGACTTCTCCAGATCATACCTATTATTTATTTTGGAGCTCTCCCAGAAGTCATTTTCTTGTTCTCGATGACCATTTCATTGAACAACTCCTCATGCTCCTGCAAGTGTCATGGAAGAATTAATTTACAGCCAGATTATTTTCCTGTATAATTGATGAACCTAAGAAGACACTGAAATATTTTCTGATGGAAATATTTTCCTTCTTTTGCTTTCATTTTACTTCTTTTCATTCTCATATTCTGTTCTGCTCTCAACTGATTATCTCATTTTTCATTTTTATCACTTTATGGCCTGTGCTTTCCTCTGTTTGTACCTTTTCTCTATTCATTTTTTATCATCTATATTTTTTTCAGATGTTCCAGTTTTCAGTACTTTCTTAACTGTTGCTGTTTCCTTTACGATATGTCTCTTTGGTTTCATAGCTCCAATTTTATGCCTGGTAGAAAAATAGGAATTTTGGATCAGCCTATCGATAAAGGTCCATCTGTCTCATATGTTTATAACAGTTCAGAGTTCTAAAATGCTTGAGCATAGTAGTGACTTTAAACAGAATTTTGACGTTCTGCCAGTACACAACCATTTTGTATCTCTGCATTAAATTAAAGTTCTTTTGAAATACTTTTTGTATCCAAATATGATGCCTGCTTCAGGGATTGCCAGTAATCTTTGAACCCCAGCTAATTTTAGCAGGGAGACATTATTTTCTTGTCACATAAGACATCCAAGGTAAATTTTCATGGACTTTTGGGCATGGCTTGCTTTGACACTAACTTTTTCCATCTTTTATAAATGCATAACTTAGTTCTTTCAGAGAGGAAAGCATTTCTGTGATTTTTAGTTGGATTATTTGAATCATGGTCTACACTAGATGGAATTTTCAGAATTGAAAAAGCAAGCAGAAATATCTGATCTTGGTGCTCTCTGAGTTTGGGTTTTTTTTTTCCTTGCAAGTGTTTCATTATCCAACCTAGGTAACTTTATTGGTGCCATGAACTACAAATATTCTCCTTTATTGAGAAATACCTAAATTGTTAGATTACGGATTTTAAAATTGCGACTCTCATATAAATAAAGCCCCAATCTAAGAAAGTTCTCATTCTAATAGCTCTTAGATGATGCCTTCATTTTGGTGATCACCTTTAGCTTGATTCCTGGTGACTACATGGCCACTGACTTGTAACAATTCTGTATTGTTATACAGGTACGGAAGTCCTTGACTTAATAACGCTTAGTGACTGTTCAAAGTTACAACGGCACTGAAAAGTGTGACTTATGGCTGTTTTTTTCAAAGTTATGACCTTCGTTGCATCTCCCTCCCTCCCTCATTTTCTAGTAGTTCAGCTAATACTCACGCCTGACCCAGCTTAGTTTCAGAGTTCAAACAAGAAAGAACAGGTGCTACAGTGAGGCAAAAAAGTATTTAGTCAGCCACCAATTGTGCAAGTTCTCCCACTTAAAAAGATGAGAGATGCCTGTAATTGTCATCATAGGTATACCTCACCTATGAGAGACAAAATGTGAAAGAATTTATTTGCAAATTATGGTGGAAAATAAGTATTTGGTCAATATCAAAAGTTCATCTCAATACTTTGTTATATATCCTTTGTTGGCAATGACAGAGGTCAAACGTTTTCTGCAAGTCTTCACAAGGTTGTCACACACTGTTGCTGGTATGTTGGCCCATTCCTCCATGCAGATCTCCTCTAGAGCAGTGATGTTTTGGGGCTGTAGCTGGGCAACACGGACTTTCAACTCCCTCCAAAGGTTTTCTATAGGGTTGAGATCTGGAGACTGGCTAGGCCACTCCAGGACCTTGAAATGCTTCTTACGAAGCCACTCCTTCGTTCCCTGGGCGGTGTGTTTGGGATCATTGTCATGCTGAAAGACCCAGCCACGTTTCATCTTCAATGCCCTTGCTGATGGAAGGAGGTTTGCACTCAACATCTCCCGATACATGGCCCCATTCATTCTTTCCTGTACACGGATCAGTCCTCCTGTTCCTTTGCAGAGAAACAGTCCCAAAGCATGATGTTGCCACCCCCATGCTTCACAGTAGGTATGGTGTTCTTTGGTTGCAATTCAGCATTCTCTCTCCTCCAAACACGACGAGTTGTGTTTCTACCAAACAGTTCTACTTTGGTTTCATCTGACCATATGACATTCTCCCAATCCTCTTCTGGATCATCCAAATGCTCTCTAGCAAACTTCAGACGGGCCCCGGACATGTACTGGCTTAAGCAGGGGGACACGTCTGGCACTGCAGGATCTGAGTCTCTGGCGGCGTAGTGTGTTACTGATGGTAGCCTTTGTTACGTTGGTCCCAGCTCTCTGCAGATCATTCACTAGATCCCTCCGTGTAGTTCTGGGATTTTTGCTGATCGTTCTTGTGATCATTTTGACCCCACGAGGTGAGATCTTGCGTGGAGCCCCAGATCGAGGGAGATGATCAGTGGTCTTGTATGTCTTCCATTTTCTAATTATTGCTCCCACAGTTGATTCCTTCACACCAAGCAGCTTGCCTATTGCAGCTTCAGTCTTCCCAGCCTGGTGCAGGACTACAATTTTGTTTCTGGTGTCCTTCGACAGCTCTTTGGTCTTCACCATAGTGGAGTTTGGAGTGTGACTGTTTGAGGCTGTGGACCGGTGTCTTTTATACTGATAACACGTTCAAACAGGTGCCATTAATACAGGTAATGAGTGGAGGACAGAGGAGCCTCTTAAAGAAGAAGTTACAGGTCTGAGAGCCAGCAATCCTGCTTGTTTGTAGGTGACCAAATACTTTATTTGCAAATTATGGTGGAAAATAAGTATTTGGTCACTTACAAACAAGCAAATCAGACCATGTGATTGTTTGGATTTGTTTTCACATTTTGTCTCTCATAGGTGAGGTATACCTATGATGACAATTACAGGCCTCTCTCATCTTTTTAAGTGGGAGAACTTGCAAAATTGGTGGCTGACTAAATACTTTTCCCCCCACTTATATCACTTGCTGAGACTCCATTTGGACTATACTTCCTCAAAAAGGCCTGACTGACAGCAAGATTAGAAGCCTTTTAGTGTCAGATTAAGAGATTACTATTTGCTTTGGCACTGTAAAGGGCTATGCTTCAATTGGTTTTTGATTTTTTTAAAAATATTGCTGCTGTGTGCCAAGCTTTAATTGTTTTTCTTTGTGGTATTTGATCTAAATAATTTTATATCTGGTGCACACTGGTCCTGGAGCCTATTCGATAAAGGAAGAATTAGGAATGCTTCATATACCACAATGAAAGAGTGATTGGTGAAGATGGAGGTTGTAGAAATAGCTAAATTAACTGCTTTGCAAAAGGAAAGAGTGAGACCTTCTTGTTTAATAATAGAATAAGAGATAATTTTCTAATTGAGCTTATATTTGCTGTTAAAGACATTGGAAGCTGCTCCTTTTTGTATATAATTCTATTTCTATTACTTTCTATATCTTTCTATTTCTTCTCTTTACACTTTTGCCTTTTTACTTTTATGTTATTTTGTAAAACTTTTACTATGAAATGCTTCCTAAAGAATATTGTTCACAATTAGTATATCCTTCCTGTGGATGCCAAAAATTATTTTCCTTACCCTGCAATTTAACCAGAAATATTCTTGATTATTTTGGGTTGTAGAAATGGCTAGGCATTATATGTGGTTTTAATATAAATTATACATCTATATATCCTTATCTATATATTTATATTATATTATATTAATATTATAGTATATATTATAATTACATTATATATATCATGTGGGTGCTTTATAAATGGAGGTTTTTAAGGAGAGACTTGTCTGAAATGGTATGGGACAGTGGTGGCTAACCTTTTTGGGCTCCCATGCTGATAGTTGTGTGCGCGCTTGCCTGCTTGTGCTTGCGTGCCATCACCCAGAAGGCAATACACGCAGGCCCCCCATGCCTCCTGTGCATACGCACACAACCCGTGTTACTTGCGCGACTCACATGGCCTGTGCGACCCATGCTGTGCACTCTGCGCATGCATGCACGACCCCTCTTCACGCATGCTATGTGCTTCTGTGCATGCATGAGTGTCTCCCGCACATGCGCGACAGATACTCGACAATTAGCTGTTGGACGGGCGGCGTGCGCGCATGCGCAGTAGACCATTTTTGGGCGAATGCTCGCGTGCCGGCAGTAATTGCTCTGTGTGCCATTTCTGGCACACGTGCCATAGGTTCGCCACCACAGGTATAGGATCTCCTGCTTGAACAGGGAGCTGGGCTAGAAGACCTCCAAAGTCCCTTCCAGCTGTTTTCTGATGAAATAATATATTCCCTTTCCTGGGTTTTTGCTTTTTTTGAAGAATCAATTAAGAGAGTCAGAGACGTCCTGAAAATTATATCCCTACATTTATCAGAGCTCTATTTATCCATGAAGTTTTCATTTTGGATTTTGGTGATCTGTGTGATAAATAGAGTAAAAAGCTCCCTACTAAATATTGGCATTCCTCTTTTGCTAAAGCTTCATCTTTAGCACTGAAGGCTTGCTGGAATAAGAAATATCAAGTCGGTTTCTGACAACTTTATAAAAAGAAAACGGATTTTCATAATTGTAAATCAAGTACAGGGAATGAAACGATAAATAAGACATCTAGATAAGAACTATCTCCGGTATGCAGGCCAGTCCTGTTCTTTGGGGGGCAGATGCTTGGAATAAAACCTTTGAAGTTTCTTCTGGCACTTTGAAGTTGAACTCTTGAGTGATCTGCAAAAGACATTAGAAATACACATTTAAAGACTTTTCCTTGTCTTAATTTCTAGTCTGCTAATGACTATGTTTTGTCCTCAAAACCACTTGCCACAAATCTTAATTGAAGAAGGACTTAGGGAGGAAATTTTAGCTCAGATTCTCCCTCTTTGTCATACATCTGCCCGCCATTAATGAAAGTTGATGAAACGGAAAATAAAATGCAGACGTAGCTCTCTATTGTGATGACTTTAGCAGTGAGTAAAAACGTGGCATTCCAATTCATGTAGTTATAGCTTAGAAGTGGTCAAGTAAAACAGAAATGGAAGAAACCCAACAGATGCCAGATCTAGGGAAAGGGGCAAGTATTATTGTTTAAGTGCAGATATAATATATACTTTATCTAGATTCTTAATTTGAAAATTTGGGAGTGGTTGGTTTCCAAATAGATAGTTCTACCAAGGAGATAAAATAATTTAGCAATGAGAGTTATAATAGGAGTAGCATTTTTTTAAAAAAAGGGCACTGACTTAAATGAGGGAAATGATGAAATAATCTGGAAGTTGACAATGAATTGGCTGAAAGTCAGGCTTCTTGAAAAATATTTCAAGACTTGACACATAATGCCTTTACTAATTTTATGTTTCTATTTTGGGATTTTCCAATCTCACATCCTGTCCATTCATATTTGCCTTAAGAAGGTTTCTGCCTCATATCCGTATTAGAGATATCATGTTCCCAGAAACTTTGAAAAATGGGGGAAATTAACATTATGAGGGAAATTAAAATATACACAATATTTCTTATCAACTCTAAACATATTCTATTACTTGAGTAACCTACAATGCATTCTTTGTCATCTAGATGGCTAATATTAGTGTAATATTTGGAATATTTTTGAAATTTATGGAGCATCCAGTGCATGCTTACTTAGAAGTTTAATGAAGTTTATTCTCCATTAAGAAGGCATTCATTGGATTGTACTATATTCTCAAAAGTATTAATTTTATAGTTTGAATACAAGAAGAACACAAGCGCTATGATATTTTTTGTGTGTGAGGAAAATGCAATCTGTTACCCTATGCTACATAATGATACAGAACTGAGAAGTAAAAAAAAATATGGAAATAATAGCCAGGAATTATCAGGAATTGTGGTCCTAATACACCCAGAAGAGTTCAGATTGGGGAAGACTGCTTTAAAAACATTTCTTCCTCAAGGAAGGAAAAAAAAACCCATAGTCCAGTTGTCTTTTTTTGGGGGAAAAAAGCACCTTTCAGACAACTGTGACCTGAATCACTGAGAATCTCCATAGACGCTGCTCTAAAAAGAAATAACTTATTTTCAGTCTCTTTAAAATTTCACTGAACTTGCCCCCTTGCTACAGTAGGCTAAATGCTTTATTCAGATGTTATTTGGTTTGCTTTCATTAGAACCTTGATTTAAGAGCTTAAAGACTGCTAGAGTATCTGTTCTTCCTTAATTATGTTTCTTCAAACACTCCCAACTGTGAGAACCTGAAGGCTGAACCACAAACGATTTGCCCAAAGTATTTCATAGCGTGTATGTGATTTCATTTGCTGAGGAGCACATTTTTTTTAAAAAAAGGAATGTATCTAGTGAGTGGTAAGTAGCAATAACAACACAAAATGAAATATAAATGAAAACTTAGAGAAGGGGTCTCAATATTCACTCCCAAGGACCACTTCAGCGGTCTAAAAAATACACCGAGACCATCAGAACATAGCAACAAACTTTTAAGCACAGCTCAGATCAGTTACCACTGAAAGAAATACAATCTGTGTCATGAAAAGGAATGTTTGTTGTAATAAAAAAAAAATTGTGATAAAACACCAGTCTAATTCTCTCAATCCAGGGCTTGAAACTCTTTGGTGGATCTACTTTCACAAATAAAGAAACATGGATCCAACTTTTATGTTAGCTCGGGCTATCACTTTCTATGTCTCATTCAGTATACAAGTAGTCCTCGGTTTATAACTGGAATGGAGCTTGCCTGTAAGTCGTAATGGTCATAAAGCATGTCATCCCATGACAAGACCCACTTTTGTGACCTTTTTTTTTTTTACAGTGATTCTTAAATGCTCCTTCCCATATGTGGGTAGGCCAGATTTACCTGATAGAAAAAACATTTAATCTCTCCCCTGACAAAGGGAGGAGAACCTGTGCCTTAGAGGTTAATACAACTACCTAATATGCAAGCAGCCCAGGTTCGAATCCCAGAAGGGTATGGCTAGCTGATGAGACCTAAATAGCTTGAAATAGATCTATACTTGTCTCCTTTGTTTCTTTTTCGGTAAATATAAATTTAACATAGTGATTCTTAAAGAGAACCATTGTTCACTCTGCACAGCATGTTCCACCCAAAGTTGCATGCCTAATAGAAGACATTGACCATTCCAGATTGAAGGAGCATATAATTATGCAGTGAATATCATATGTAGCGTTCCAGTCAACAGTACCTTAAGTATGGAAGAGCTCTTTGCAGAGAACCCTTTTTATTTGAATATACACAAATGGATCTGCGGGAGGAGAGTTGCTGTGATGTTCCTAAACTTAGCCTCCATAAGGGCTAATTGCCTTATTGCCAAGAACTGTGAAATTTCATAAATGATTCTGACTTACAAACACTCCTTGGTTTAGGATCTCCTATATTGTTTGTTCAGGTTGATTGAAGAATGCTGCTGTTTTTTTGTCCACAGGTCAAGCTTCCTTGTCAAATCTTGATTGACAGTTCTACAACAGGGGCATATCTCACCATGGCTTTTATTTCAAAGTCATTTTGTTTATTCAACCGTTGAACCTCCCTTAGGCTATAGTCCAGGCCTTTCTTCTTCTTTTTTTGTGGGATACAGTCACTCTGGCATCTTTATGAGTCTCTCCCTATGAACAGATGAAACCTCTTGTTGACGCTTGGCATTCCTTTAATTCCTCTTATCACTACTTCCATCACCATGGGAAAAAAACCAGCCCACCCTGCCGTTTATGACTTACAATCTTAGCTGTTTTAAAAACTGCTATATATATTAATAGTATCTTTCGCCATTCTAGAATACTAAAATAATTTAGTTTGGCATTTATGTGCTTATTCTGTCTTAATTTAGAAATTGCCATATATAATGGAAAAACCTTTTCTAAAGGGTGTAGGATATTCACTATTAATTCAGAATGGATGTAAGGTAGAATAATTTGCATTAAGGGCTGAGTTGGTGTTACTGATAGGTTTAGCAGTTTGTTGCAGCTCCTTCTAAAAAGAGAAAGTGTATGTTGGTTGCACACCTATTTAAGTAAACTTTCTTCTCTTTCCCTTTGCTTTCCCTTTCATTTCCTAAAGTTTTTTTTGTGCATTAAATTTTTCCATGATATGATAAAGTGAGTGAAGTCAGACTGAAAATTCAACTTGGTTGTAGTGAAGAGATCCCAGTTTTAAATGAAGGACTAAGTATAAATTACCTAGCATCACTTAGATGAGAGATGGATGGTGTTAAATTAGAGGGATGATAGAGATAGATAGATGGAGAAATAGATAGATGAAGAGAGAGAGAGAAGAGAGAGGAGAGAGAAAAAAGAGAGAGAGGAAAGAAAGGAGAAAGATAGAAAAAGAAAGAAGAGAGAGAGACTTGCAAAAGTTTGTACATTTGCAGAATCTTTTTAATTAGGTTCTTTTGGCTGCTCCTGTGACAGCCATCACCCTTGGCCAAAAGAGATCTAAAAAATAGTAGTAAATAGTGTGCATAAACTGACTATATCAATTAAATAAGGAAAAGAGATTGGGCTACATCTGCCATTAGGAATTCTGATTAAATAGGATTCTGTAAGTAAACTTTCCAGGTTCACACAAGCAGGTCAGGAATCTGGCATGTCTTCCTTGAAAGTGTGTTATTAGGGCCATGACATCAACATTGTAAGAAAATTGTAAGAAAATATGATAAGTAATCTGACATATAATTTCTGTAGCAATCTTGCAGTTTTATGGATCATCTTGTTTGATAACCTAATCCAGGACATTCCTATTTACATAGTAAGGGTACCAACCTCCCATCTTTTGAGTAGTGGTGTTTATGCCTGCAATATAGAGAGTCCATCGATGCCGTTTCATTTTGATTAAAGGTCAAAAACAGACAAATAAGTATCCAAGGATAAAATGATATTTAAATACTAACATTGTAAAACTTGTCTAAAGAAACCCATACCACTTGATACGACTCAGGACCATTTGTTTATGAACATTGACAGCTACCATGCAAAACTTTGCAACATTGTGTGTGAGGGCCGCCTGATAGTGGCATCTCTCACTCTACTGATGACAATGGTTGATTTGGTTGATCTGATTAATTAGGCTGGTATCACTTTCCTGCCTCATTATTCCATGTGCCCTTCACCCAAAGTTGCACACCAGGTGGCAGAGAATGATCGTTCTGTATTGAAAAAGTGCACCACACTGTAGTGACTGGATTACAAAGAACTCCCCCCCCCATTTTTTCTGTTTTTCAAAATTCTTTAAACATCTCTTTGAGTGAACAATGTGATTCCAGGTTTTAACATATATACATAATCATAATTACATTTTCAGCTTTCTTATCCAGTTTCATATCATATCATTACCTATTCCATTTTTCTTTTAATATGTTTTATCACTTCATATTATTTCATTCATCATTTCCAGACAGAAAAAAGTTTCATCCTAAAATATGTTATCCCATATTTATCCCCTTTCATTGTCAATTCAATCTTGCTATCTATTTTTATTTTATATATACCTCTTTATTCCATTAAACCCAATATATAACAAATAAAAAATAGAAAAAAGTATCAACATAGCCATTTTTAGTTACAACATCCTATATTAACCACAATAATATCCTATTTATATTTCTTCCCCACCCCCAATCAGGTTTGACATGGTATTCTTTCCCTATTATATAATACATCCTGAATTTATTCCAAAAACATTTATATACCAAACCAATTGTAAATATAAATAGCAATATTATAATTTTGATTTCCATGCTCTATGTTCATTTTCTTCATCACCTTACTAATTATTATATAGTAATCTTATTTTAAATTCTTATTTAACATAATCATTTTTAATTTTCATACTCTTTATTCTTCCAATTATATTTATATAACAAATTATATTTTCTATTTCAGGAATACAAAGCACTTTGTGATTACCCGCTTGTTCCAATATTTCATTGCTACTAGATCTGGGCTGCAGATACCTAGGGTACCATAAGAGGGCCTCAAAAAGTTAAGAATGTTGTTATTTCTTTGTCGCCATCTAGTGGCCATTGATTCCCTGCAGCCTCGTGTTGGCTCTTAAATGTAGTACCTTTTATAATTAGATATTCTGTTGCAGACTGACATGGTTTGTTCAGAAGACATTGTCAGGATGTTATCTGCTGATAATTGCCTGACTTAATCATGTTTGGAGTAGATTCATTGAAAGTTATAACTGATTTAAGTTGTGCTGATCAGAGCAGGCTTAACTCTAAATGTGATTAAGACTGCATCTGACTATAGTAGAAATGCCTGCCAGTTAATAAATCAGTGTTGTTCTTCAATAAATCTTACCTTGTCTTTCACCTAAGAAAATTACTGAGGAATTCATTCTGAACTAGAATTCCAGAAACAGCCTTCCTTTCTTCCCAAAGATTTATGCTATAAACAAACATCTTGCTCTTAATATAAATTAGCAGTGTTTTAAGAAAGTAAATTTCCATGCTTTCTTTGCCTTTCATGCAGAATGGCCAAGCAGCATGAAAGTTTTCCCCCCCACCCTGGCTATCCATATAATTCAATTTGTCTTACCCGAATAGGGTACCAACTAATTCAGTACTTCTCAGCTAATGTGGCTAGACACATAACTTAGCTTTTTTCTAGGCAATTTGTATAGGGTTTCCTTCTTCCTCCTCTTGAGATTCTTCTTAGTGCATAAGTATTTTTGAGTGGTGCTTGAATTGAGATCTTGTAGTATATTTATTTATATATTTATACTGAATAGTATAAATAAGACGTATCTCCAGCTAGTAGCAGTCACAATGAATACACTTTTTTCTTCCATTCTCAATCAAACATCTGGTGAAGACCTTTTAGAAGATGTTTCTAATCTAAAGAAGCAGTTTAAAGACTTTGATCCTAATTTGTCCTTCCTTCCTTCCTTCCTTCCTTCCTTCCTTCCTTCCTTCCTTCCTTCCTTCCTTCCTTCCTTCTCTCTTCCTCTCTTCCTTCCTTTCTTCCTTCTACCTCCTCCTCCCTTTCTTCCTCTCCCTTCCTTTCCCTCCCTCCATCTTCCTCCCTTCCCCCTTCCTTCTTTCCCTCCCTCCCTTCCTTCTTCCTCCCTCCTTCCCTCCTCCCTTCCTTCCCCCTCCCCATTCCCTCCCTCCTCTCTCCCTCCCTCCCTCCCTCCTTCCTCCCTCCCTCCCTTCCTTCTGCCCCTCCCTCTTTACCCTTCCTCCCTTCCTCCCCAGCACAGAGCTGTATAAGCTTTTGTAGAAAACAAAACAGATCATTGTTGCTGCTTAGTACTTTAATTGGAAATTCATTCACTTTGTAGTTTAAAAAAGGCAAAGAAAAGCAGAAGTGTTCTGAATGTAGGCAGCAGAAAGTCTCCTCCTGTGCTTACATTCTGGTAAATCAGTAGTTTTCTGACGGCTTTTGCATCCTTCCCGGTACTAAGTGAACATGATGTGCTCTCAGAATTTCAAAAAAAACTCCCAAACAATTAACTTCCAAAAGAATTGAGATTCTCTGATTTGTTGAAGGAAGGAAGGCATTAAAGGGTGACAAGATTACAATGGAGAGATTTTCCTTTTATTTTATTTTATTTGGGTATGTGCAGCGAATGATTTATAGGGAGGCTTTTAATGCATTGCTTTCAGTAAGCGTCAGATTTTTGAGAGTGTTGCATAAAATCAGGAACCTTTCAAACAAACTCATAAATATTGTACTTCCACTTGCTGCAGCGGGCCACCATGGGAGACATACTGTACCATTTATCATTCAGCCGTGATGGAAAGATATTTAAAGCATGTAGACATTATATCTTAAACCTTGTAGTAATGTAATTATTCCATCAGTTACAGCATCCCAAAATAAATTCAAGCCTTATTTTCTTAAAGCTGCTGGGCATATGATTTATTTACAACTAGAAAGTTCCTCGTAGATGAAAGCAGCCTTCAGTCATATTGGCTTTTCTGCAAAACTTTTCAGATCTGAATCTTTTGACATAATTTTGCATTTGATTGATCAGGTAATATTGTGATATTTTCATGCTGGTTCTCAGTACAATGATAATATTTTGCTGGTGTGGTGAAATAATAAATTTTCAGAGTTTCTGCTTTGTGGAGCCCAGAGTTAGGGGAGTCTAGAAACATTATAAGTTACATAAATTGTGAGTTTTGCACAAACAAAGGTAGGATATCATTCTAACAACAACAATACTATAAGTAGCATTTAATAAAAAGCCACCCTAGAATACAAATAAAGTAGTAATTAAACAGTGATAAGATTCTTTTATATTCAAGATAAATTGCTGCTATATCTATGTTTCTAAAGTTATTTGAAAGACATTGATGTGACTTTGGAGTATGTAGAAAAATGCAGTGGTGTAAGTTTTTAATATAGCCCAATAGACTTAATACGGTAGAATCTAATTATCTTTAGGTATTTTGTAGTTTGAAGTTTCTATTAATTTCAATATGGGTTTATTTGCCTCTAATAACAAGATTAACCCATTTGAAAATTTTAAAAAGGATCTCATAGTTCAGCTTATCCTATCATTGTAGAAGAATTCATGAAAAATTAAGAGGAACTGTCCAATAAAGCTTAAATAAAAAACTCAAAAACGGTAACAAATACAAATTTCTTGGACTAAAACTTGAGGGTGAGATCTCCTGGTTAAATAATTACTTTGTGGTGCTTCTTCACCATAAAAACTAAATTAACTCTTGGGGGGAGGGGGGATTCTCAGAAGAGTGTACTAAAACCATGTTGTTGCTAACAAAAGATTTTGGTAAATTTTATACAGAAAGAAGCATTTTCCTTCTTTCAGCATTCTCCTCCAACAAAGGAAAAACTACACATTCCTCTCTGCCCAAAATGAAATCCAGATGTCATAAATATTGTCCAGGTATACAGTTAAAATGACAAGAAAATAAGTTGGAAATACTTTATTAAGTAGAAATGTTCTTAGTTCCTTTTTACCATTAAAAAAAATATAGAAATTAAGTGAATTGCATTTTAGGTCTTTCCTACAATTATACTTTATATCTTTCACATTGGAAGTGGCTGTATTTTTGGCTCAGTTTCCTGTTTCTTTTAAAAAGAGTTTGCATTAGGCTTCAATATCTATTAGTTTTTCAAAGTACCATATTCTTATTTTTGTTCTGTTTCTTATGTAATCTTCCTTGTACTGCGTTCTCATTATTCCTTGGCCAAAGGCAGACACAACTCCGCATCTGTAGAAATCAAAAGCCAGCTGTGGGAATACTTCTTTACTGTTCTGTCCTAGAAATACCCAACACTATTTCCCTGTTGGTTCTCTATGACTGAGTATTATGTTAATGAAAACACAATTAAAGTTTAATTTTGACTAGGTTCTGCAAACTTCTTCAGATCCTACTTTCAAATTATGCTTAAAATGAAGAAGAACCTTATCTTGTATTATTCTTTTCTTCAGAGCCTCGTGAGATTGTTCTGGTGCTCCCTCTGCTTATTCATAGCTAGCCTGCATTTGAGGCGTTGGGCACAAGTAGTAATTATAGAGGAGGTGTAGAGTAAGTAGTGGCAACTTCTTAAGCAGTTTACTGACCCAGCAGTTTAGGAAATGTTTGTTGGCTGTAGCAACATTATTCCTAGTTGCCTGTCTTAGTTCATTTCAGATTAATCTGTCTTTCACTTGGAAAGGAAATGAATTGAGTTGGTAACTTCAAGAGGTATGCAAAATCTGTTACAGGGCTAAATAAATGTGCAGGATTTTATGTATGCTATTGAAATTGGACTGTCAATTTGACACAAATTCTCACAAACAGGATGTTGGATGACTTGATCTGTTTTTCAAATGAGAAGTTTGAAAACAGCTATTTCAATGAGATTGTAGAACGGAACAGTTCTGTTCTCCTATCATCTCTTGTAGATGATATCCAAGTATATTTATTGCCTCATAATGCAGCTATAGAAATCTGATTAGTAGATGAGCACTTTGTTCAGCATTGCAAGTTGCAATGCAAATAAATCACATATCAGGAAATTGAAACTATTTCTCATGTTCTGGGTTTGTGTAATTAACTTGGAGACCAATTTAATAAACAGAATGATACTTCTTTCCATCTGCTCAGTTCTAAACTGTTAGACTTGTTGAGTTGTCCAGTCATATCTAGAGTTTTCATTGGATCATTCACTTGACAAGGAATTCCTTATTAAGGAAACATTCAGGGTTTGTAGATTTTTGGATTAGTTTCTTGATTTCTTGTGCCCCTCCCCAAGTAATTTAAAACAACTGTCTTTATAGTTATGACTGTATGACTGTAACCTTGTTGCTTGTATCCTAATGGTTGTTATTGACTGTTTCCTAGTATGATTTGTTTGCTTATTGTACCCTATGACTATTATTAAGTGTTGTACCTTATGATTCTTGACAAATGTATCTTTTCTTTTATGTACACTGAGAGCATATGCACCAAGACAAATTTCTTGTGTGTCCAATCACACTTAGCCAATAAAGAATTCTCTTCCTTCCTTCCTTCCTTCCTTCCTTCCTTCCTTCCTTCCTTCCTTCCTTCCTTCCTTCCTTCCTTCCTTCCTTCCTTCCTTCCTTCCTTCCTTCCTTCCTTCCTTCCTTCCTCCCTCCCTCCCTCCCTTCCTTCCTTCCTTCCTTCCTTCCTTCCTTCCTTCCATATGTGGCATTACTTATTGTCTTAGAACCAGTCAGCAAGGGCCGAGCAAGGGCCGAGTAATTAATTAAAAAAAACCTTGGATTATGATTTTTTGAAGTTTTTAAAAGATTTTTTTTAAAAGGAAAGCTGTGTTAAGGTGCAGTAAGTCTGTCATTTAGCAGGACATGTCATGACAAAAAAAATATCCAATTTTAGATACTGATGCTGAAAGCTCCAGAAAGCCATTGCTGGTGATGTCAAAAATGGGTCAAGGATATCTCTTAATTCATGGAAGCTTCCTGTGTTGCCAAAAGTATAGCCAACTCAATTTATAGATATCCAGGATGGGGCACAAACAGGAAGGAGGAAATGTTGTATTCCAAGTCAATTCTTAGTTAAAATTCCACCCAACTGAGGAAGCCGACTGAGACTCTTCTTGGATAGGATTGTGCAACAAAAGCCTGAAAATGTTCTACTACAGGTTGACCTCAACATACAGCCGTAATGGAGCCTATCCATTAAGATCATATGTCATGATAGTTGTAAGATGGGTCAGTCATGCGACCAACCTGATTTTACAACTTTTTTTTTGGCAATGGTTGTGAAATGACACCAGATAATCATGAAGCGAAAAGTGTACAAAAAGAAGTAATCAAGACAGTGGTTTGCTACAGGCGAAAACCAGAGTTAAGTTCCAGATTTTGGCAAAACCATCATATAACGTGGTCCCAAAGACCCTGGGAATGCTTCAAACAGCTGTGAATGCAGCCCCATTGCCGAACACCCAACATTTGATCATGTGATTGCAGAGGGCCCTGAATGTAGGAACTTCTGATCTGGATCATGAGTTCCCTTTTTGGTTGGTCCTAACTTCAAACCACAACTGGTTGTAATCCAAGACTACCTGTACTCAGGTTTGCAATAGTGTGCACAGTACAACTGCAAAATCTAATGCAACTTCCCCCATCCTGGGAATGTGCGTGGACTTGCTGATTGGATTTCTGAGGATTACAAACTCAATAACCCTTGTCTGGTCAGAGGGAGTTGTTGTAAACGTTCCCTATATTTGTCTTAGATGTCTTCTGACAGTAAAGGAACTTGTGATCCTTTATCAACTGATCTGCATATATGTACAAGCATACAGACGATACCTTCTTTCCCAAGGCACATAATTTCTCATCGTGATATGAATGCTAAGGATTATATCTCACATGTCTTGCTTGTTGCAGAGTTGTGGCTGGAATAATTTTTTGCATACCAAGCCTAGGGCGTATACTAAAATAGGCCATGTAGTCAAAATGTGGCAATCCTAGCAAAATTATGAATGGGGCAGGTTGGCTTTCAAGGAATCCTTTACCACTGTCAGCATTTGTAAGCTGCCAAAAAGTAGACCCATGCAATGCTTGGTATATTTCTACATCAGTGCAAGTCTAAACTTTGGCATGGCCTTTACAAAGGTTGATGTGATGGCATGGGTACCTCATTTACCTAACATGCTTCAGAATTAGAAACAACAACAACATAAGGACTAATCATTTAAATTCTTTAAAAAATACAAACTGGAGTATGAGGACATCAATAAAAATCGGTTCATTACAATTCCTATGACTATTGTTGTTATTGTTGTTACTATTATTAATATTAATATTCTTTTATTCTTTTTTCTCTGACTCATACAGACTCCTCCTGACTTCTCATAAAAGTTTAGGAAGCTTTTGTTTTTTTTTAAAAAAGGTCTTTTTTGTCATTTACCACAGTGTAATCTCCTGTAGATAGAAGATGTATGTCACTAGTTCTCTCAATACTCTTGGGAAGGGTAAGAGAGTATTTCAGATGCTTCCACGTAATTCTGAGTTAAGATAAGGAAACTCGAGAAAAATGTGACACAGGAGAAATGCATTATTTTTTCCACCATAGATGTATTGCATTTCCTCATATGAGGAAAATGGGATTTTCTTCTTATAGAACTTCTTTCTGATTTTGTAGAAATGAGGATGGGGCGGGGCCTGGAGAAAAGAATTAGAGAGACGGACTTCGCTTCTTGATTTTTCCAGTTTCATTGGAAGGTTTTTTAAAAAGCCAAAACTACGATCAAATAGTCCATGCAAAAGGCACATACTGTAGCTTAGTACTGCTTTGCTTAATACTTTCAATGCTTCTAATTTCATTTTATTTAAAAAAAATTAAATAAAAAAGCAGATTAATTTTTTTTCTGAAGTGCTGTGGTTGGCTAAGAGTAGGTAATTGCAGTCAGAAATATTGGTTTACATCTAAAACAACATCCTATTTTAACGATGGCCGAAAGAGCAGTAACCACATTAGTCCTTTGTAATAAAAACAATAAAGTGTTTGATATTTTAAAGTAACATTAACCCCCTTGAATTGATCTCATAAATGTTTGTGGATTTCTAATGCAATTCTGACTTCCATCTTTCTCATCTTCAGCTTTTATTTTCTGTCCTCCCTCCTGTCCCTCCAAAAAAAGGATCCATAATGTGATTTGTTCCCCAAACCCCAAAATTTTCAACATTAGACTATCTACTATTGACCTCACCCCCTTCCTAAGAGGTCTGTAGGGGACGTGCATAAGCGCACCAAAACGTGCCTACCATCCCTGTCCTAATGTTTCTTATTCGTATCCATTTCATGTATTTATAACCATGTTTATACTTATATCTATTATCTAATAATTGTTTGACTAAATAAATAAATAAATAATCTTTCTTTCTTGCATGCATTTGATTAAGTGATCTGTGAAAACTTATGGGATAAATAACTTATTAGCTGATGAAATGATAGAAGACCTTTTGCTGTTTTCCCCATATTAACAATTGGAATTTGAATTAGAAGTATCATCACATTACAGTCAATCAACAGTTGCTATAGAGAAATAACAGGGATGTAAGAATGTATTGATTAAATTTTGTGTGCTGCCAAGCTTTCCATATATAGCATATGGGTTTTTTACCCTCCCATCTTTGCCATCATTCTGATGGAATTTCAGGAATCTGGACAAAAATGCTTCTGCTTGTGACAGTCTTGAGCTGATCTTTGTCAAAATTACCTTGCTGCCTGATTTCCCCTTTGTCTGGTTTTTTTTAGGGGGGAAAGCAAAGTGAAAGAGAAAAAAACAACAACTAGCTGTTCTGTAAGGCCCTTTGCTACCTGAGCTGTACGTTCAATTTAGCATGAACAAATACTGAAAGTTAAGTGTAGTCCCGGTACATAGTTCAAGCCATGTTCATTGTATTTGCATTTCCAAGGTCTTTGCCCTGCAAATCTTCAGCACCGAGTTAGAGAATCACAACATGCTTGCTTAAATGTAAACCCAGTTTAGAATGGAATAGAATAGAATATTGGAATGAAGAATAGAGTAGAGTAGAGTAGAGTAGAATAGAATAGAATAGAATAGAATAGAATAGAATAAAATAGAATTATCATGCGCCTGTTGCAGTCTGAATCCGAGGAGGAAGATGAACAGCTGATAGGGAGTGGGAGTGTGACTCCATTGGTTGTAGAGGAAACTGGGAAAGGGCAAAATCCTGCTGGGCAGAGCAGGGAAGAGGTAGAACAAGGGAGAGGGAGTTCAGAGGAAAACCCAGGCCCAGCTCCTCTTCATCCTAGAGCAGTCAGGGAGGAATAGAGAAGAGAGCAATGTGGGTTGCGTGGCTTACAGGGGAGGAAAAGGTCCTGATTCCCTTCATTAGCCACACCTGGGAATGGGAGTTCAAAAGAGATGCAAGCTGAGTGTGGCATCTTCTGAGAACAAACTTGAGTTTATCTTGTGTTGAAGTTGGTTATCTGTGTTCCTGTAATCCTCCCAACAGGGTTGATTTACTGTTGTTCCTTCACATCTGGAATTCCTTCTCTTGCCCTACCAGACTAATTACCTCATTTTGCCTTGATTGGACTTATAATTACAGTTTTTGTTGACCATGTTTTTGGACAAAGGCTGTTCATGGGAAAGTTTTTCTCTAACCCAAAAGGTAATCAGGACATTGGGGGCAACGTTGGAGCTAATAAAGGGATTCTTATTGATTATCTGACTGTGTTGTCTTTGTGCCACGCCCCGAATCATCATAGAAGAGAAGAGAAGAACAAATGTCTATAGAGATTCTTGGTCATCTAAGTCATGGGTTGTCCCAAAGGTGCCTCTTCAAGAGTTATTCCAGTGATTAATTGTTCTGTCAGGAAATTTCTTCTTAATTCTGGTTGGTTCTCTCTTTGATAGGTTTCTATCCATTCCTTCTTGTCCTGCCTTCCAATGCTTTAGAGGAGCTTGAGTCCCTCTTCTTTGGGCAACCCTGAGATATCACCCCTAGACAAGTTGACACATGTCTTCATTTTGAAAAAGTCGCTCAATATGTGTTTATTAAGGAAGATCCACTTCCACAGTTTGATTTGTTAAGCAATTTCTTAAGCAATGCTCTATCCTTATTTAAAGTTTTATATCTATGGTTAGTCCTCGACTTACAACAGTTCATTTAGTGACCATTTGAAGTTACAACAGCATTGAAAGAAACGACTTACGGCCATTTTTCACCCTTGCGGCATGGCCATGGTCAGGTGATCAAAATTGTGATGCTCGGCAACTGACCCTTATTTATGACGGTTGCAGTGTCCTGGGGTCATGTGATCACCTTGTGCGACATTCTGACAAGCAAAGTCAATGGGGAAACCAGATTCACTCAACAACCGGGTTACTAATTTAACAATTGCAGTGATTCACTTAACAACCAGGGCAAGAAAAGTTGGAAAAGAAGGCAAAACTCACTTAAGAACTACTCTCAATTAACAACAGAAATGTTGGACTCAGTTGTGGTCATAAATCAGGGATTACCCTTATTAAGACAGGGCTGGGGAACTATGGAAACTTTATGGTCTGTGGACTTCAACTCCCAGAATTCCTGAGCCAGCCTGGCTCAGGAATTTTGGGTGTTGAAGTCCATAGGTCGTAAAGTTGCTATAGTTGCTATGGTTGCCCACCTCTGTATAAAGGTTTTTGTCATAACTTAACAATTTAATACCAGCTGAAAGATGTTGTTAAGGGAATGGGACCATCAGAGATATGTCTTTGTTTGAAGTTTTGAATCTATGGACAACTCATTAGGAAAAAGCCCTTTGTATACGTGCTTCTTTATTTTTTTCCTGAATAACTTTTCATGCAGTAGATAAAGAGAAATGGATCACTTGAATCCAAAATGTGGCAAATTCTTCCCCCTTCTTATTCCTATAAATGGCACTTATCATTGCTGGCATGCAGCTTCTGGAGATTGCTGCATCAATGAATTAAGTTCTGCATTGTCAAATATGACAGCACGGGACAGAATTCATTATGTGTTTGTTTATTATGGTGCTTAATTCATCGCTGTTACTTTTTTTTTTTATAACATTTGTTTGCTTTTCTTATTTTCCTTCCCAAGAAGCTGCTGGTATATGATGTGTCTAAATGTTGGTTCCATTTTTTAACTTGGAGCGTAGGTTGGCCTGAAAAAATGAGATTTGCTCAATCTATTACATTAGATATATGGTTTAGTGGAAAACTTGAGTTTGGTTTTTCTTTGTCCAACGGTTTACCAAACTGGCAAAGAAATCCAAAGAAAAATGCTTCTTCCTGGTGGGTGGACAGGTTCATTTACTTCATTCCTTCTCCATTTCTTTCTTTTTTTCTTTTTTGACATATTTTTGAAGGCACAGTGAGCTCACTAAATTACTTCCATAAATTAAATCTTCCCCCTTGCCATTTATAGCTTGCTAACCAGGAATTCTATCCTTCAGTAATTAAAGTAAGTAGTTCCTTTTTGTTTTTTTTTCATGAGAATATTCAGAGGCAGTCCTTGACTTACAACAATTCATTTAGTGACCATTCTAAATTACAAGAGCACTGGAAAAAAGTGACTTACGGCCATTTTTCACACTTATGTCCATTGCAGTAACCCCATGGTCACATGATTAAAATTCAGGCGCTTGGCAACTGGTTCGTATTTATGACACGTTGCAGTGTCCCAGGGCTTGTGATCACCTTTTGTGATCTTCTAACAAGCAAAGTCAACGGGGAATCCAGATTGACTTAACAACCATGTTGCAAAATGTCTATGGAGATTCTCAGTCATCCAGGTCATGGTTGTCCCAAAGGTGCTTTTTTCTTTTTCAAGGGGCAACTGGACTTTCTGGTTTTTCTTTGAAGAAGTTTCACTTCTCATCCAAGAAGCTTCTTCAGCTCTGATGGGATGGGGGGGTGAATGGAAGGATTTATACTCCATGAGTCTTCAAAGAAAAACAAGAACGTCCAGTTGCCGCCTGAAAAAAAACACATTTTTGGGGTAACCGTGTTTCTAATTTAACAACTACAGTGATTCACTTAACAGCTGTGGCAAGAAAGGTCATAAAATGAGGCAAAATTTACTTAACAACTTTGGGCTCAACTGTGGTTGTAAGTCAAGGACTACCTGTATCTGAAAAGCAACGTCATAGATGTTTGGTGGAGGTGATTTTACAAGAATAAACAATTCAAGATGCAAAGAGAAGGGAAATTCTCAAATGTAAAGGTAAAAAAGCTAAAAGTTTCCCTTACACATACATACTAGTCAGTTTCCGGCTCTAGGGGGTGGGGCTCATCTCCGTTACAAAGCCAAAGAGTCAGCACTGTCCGAAGATGACTCCATGGTCATGTGGTTGGCATGTACTAAACACCGAAGGTGCACGGAATGCTGTTACCTTCCCACCAAAGTGGTCCCTATTTTTCTATTTGCTTTTTTTTACATGCTTTTGAACTGCTAGGTTGACAGAAGCTGGGACAAGTAACAGGAGCTCATTCGTTACATGGTGCTAGGGATTCGAACCGTTGAACTGCCGACCTTTCTGATCGACAAGCTCAGCGTCTTAACCACTGAGCCACTGCGTCCCTTTATGACCTCGAAATGTACCACACATTTAATTCCCCTGTTTTCCTTTGACTTTCCTGTAGAGTGAACAAGAAGATTAAACACATATACTTGAAGACCGAGGTGGGAACCAGCCAGTCCCAGACCAGAGATGCCTATTATGTAAACCCCAAGCAACCACACAATTGCAAGGAAAGTCAAGAAAAGAAGCCAGGAGTTTAGCAATTAACTGGCTTCATTCTTGTTTGCAATAAAGATTCTAATCCAGTCAAGCCTTGTCTGTCCGTGTTCTGCTGTCTAGCCAAGACGTCGAGCTAAGTCACAGATTGTTTGTGAGTCAGATTTGAGATCTGACTTGAGTCCTTATTGGGGAGAAACGAAAGAAAGGAGGAGCATTTAAAGATATATGGAATATTTATCATGTTCATCCATTTGTCTATAGTGAACCTTCTACTGGCACAGATTTCTTCCTATGTTAGAATATAAAACCTAGAATTAAGTAGTGCATGTATACTCTTTTCCTTGAAAGAAATTTGGAAAGCATTTTTTTTTTTTGGTCATCAACTTAAATTAGAATTGGGAGGAGTAGGGGAAGGAAATTTAGAAAAATAAGTGTCTCTCAATTCTATTTCTTTTTTATTTAAAATAAACTTTATTAAAGATTAAAATTATATATATGTGTGTGTGTGTGTGTTAGGTTTTTGAGCTGATAAATAATTAAACAAGGGAGACTAGGATAGATCTATTTCGAGCTATTTAGCTCTCATCAGCTAACACAAGTATACACACACACACACACACACACACAGAGTGTGATATATGTTTTATTACAAACGAAACCAATATATAAATACAAATATTGGCATAAAACATATGTTTCTTATGGCTAAGACAGTGTAGTCATTTATTGAAAATAATTTTACTAATATTCATCCTTTCTTTTTGGTATATACTCTTAGTTTAACCACTTCATTTTTCAAATCCTTATCTTTTAATTTCTTATTCTAGGAATTTTAATTTTCAATTCTATTTTTAATCTTTGTTAGTTTTCATCTCAGCAGAAGTTAATGCTCTAAAGGGAGCCTATCCCAAAGATGCTTTTTTAAAAAGGCAACTGGATTTTCTTTGTTCTTGAAAAACAAAGGGAGTCCAGTTGCCTTTAAATAAAGCACCTTTGGGAAAACTGACCTACATCAGGGATCTCCAACCTTGGCAACTTTAAGACTTGTGCACTTCAACTCCCAGAATTCCTCAGCCAGCAAAGAATTCTGGGAGTTGAAGTCCACAAGTCTTTAAGGTTGGAGATCTAGACTGAGAATCTCCATAGATATCAGTTTGATTGGGGGAGAAAAGGAAGTTCCAACAGGATCGCTGCAAATTTTGAAATGGGCAAAATTGTGTAGGGTGACTTGTATGTATTTAAACTTGATGTTAGTATGGATGGGAAGGAAGAGGAGAAAAGACAGAAAGACAGGAATTATCAATGAGTTTCTCTCCTTTCTGTAAAAGATCAAAGCTAGTACTGATTAATGATAGATTTAAAAGGGGTAGGTGATAAAGTAAATAGTTTACTTCCCAGAAATAAAATTTAACATTTTAGTTGTACAGGGAGTCTGCAGCCCAACATTTCTGTTGTTAAGTGAGACATTTGTTAAGTGAGTTTTGCCCCATTTTATGACCTTTCTTGCCACAGTTGTTAAGGGAATCACTGAAGTTGATAAGTGAGTATCTTGGTTGTTAAGTGAATCTGAATTCCCCATTGACTTTGTTTGTCAGAAGGTCACAAAAGGGGGTCACATGATATTGGGGCTCTGCAGCGGTCATAAATATGAACCAATTGCCAATCATCTGAATTTTGATCACAGGGTCATAGGGTTGCTACAAAAGTTGTAACTTTGAAAAGTGGTCATAAGTCACATTTTTCAGTACCATTGTAACTTTGAATAGTCACTAAGTAAACCGTTGTAAGTCAAAGACTACCTGTACTGGCTGACTCTCGGGTTGAGTTGCTCAGTGAAATCAGCCTCGGCAGTAAAGCACCTCTAAATGTTTTGTGATGGCAGCATATTAAACTAAGAGTGATGTATCTAAACTGAGAAAAGTGGTTATGTTAAACTGATAAAAAGAGATTTTTATGTGGGTCCTGGATTGCCTTTTGGCATCTGACAAGAATATCCATATTCTCTGGAAAAGTGCAAAATGTGGTCAAAATACATTGTTTGGCTTCTCTGTTAGCTAGCTGCACTTTTTATATATTATAGCTGGCAAGGAAATGAACGCCACATCATTCTGAACACTTGAAAAGCAATAAACACCCTGATTGCCTTTGGACGTAACTAAGCCGTATTCCTTGATTGCAAAAAAAGAGGTTTATTTTGGAGTACTTCCCCTTGCATTTCCAATTAACTGCCTTTCAGTGTTATGTCTGATTCTCTAGACTAGGTGTGTGTAAATTGTGGCCACCAGATCTTGAATTTTGGCTGGCCTGCCCTTCTGGCTGAACCTCTTTGGCCATAATCGCTGAAAATTGGTAGTATGGCTGGCTGCCATTTTGAAGCAGGAAACACACAAAAACGGTGCTGTAAGTCTAAATAGCCCAGCTTTAGGAAACAGGAAAAAAAAATCTCAGAATGTCTCTCTCAAATTGAAGGAAAGGAAAATTTGATGTCTCAACCCTACCTGTTTACATCCTTGTTATGTTTCTCCAAGATTCTTAATTGCAGCCCTGAAATGCATAGTGATAAATCTTCACTCTGCTGCAGTCAACAAGTCAGTTTTCTAGCCCAGAGTTTCAGCTCCTTATTGAAACAGTAACGAAGAAAGGCTCTTAGTTAATAGGTGAAGGTTCCCTCGCACATACATGCTAGTTTTTTCCGGCTCTAGGGGGCGGTGCTCATCTCCGTTACAAACTGAAGAGCCAGCGCTGTCTGAAGATGTCTCCGTGATCATGTGGCCGGTGTGACTAAACACCGAAGGTGCATGGAACGCTGTTTCCTTCCCACCAAAGTGGTCCCTATTTTTCTACTTGCATTTTACATGCTTTCGAACTGCTAGGTTGGCAGAAGCTGGGGCAAGTAACGGGAGCTCACATTAAAGTTAAACATCACAATTGAAGAAGGAATGCTCTGGTCTAGTTCATTCGTAGAATAGATCAGATCAGAACAGAATAGAATACTTTATTGGCCAAGTATGGTTGGACACACAAGGAATTTGTCTTGATGTAAATGCTCTCAGTGTACATAAAATAAAATAAAAAAAAAGTATACATAAAAGAAATTTGTCAAGAGTAGAGAATTATAAGGTACCACACTTAATAATAGTCATAGGGTACAATAAGCAATCAAATCATACTAGGAAACAGTCAATATAAATCGTAAGGATACAAGCGACAAAGTTACAGTCATGCAGTCACAAGTGGGAGGGGATTGGTGATAAGGAGTGATGAGAAGATTAATAGTAATAGTAGTGCAGACTTTGTATAGTTGAACAGTGTCTAGGGAATTATTTGTTTAGCAGAGTGATGGCTTTTGGGAAAAAAACTGTCCTTGTGCCTAGTTGTTCTGGTATGAAAAACGTCATAAAAGTTCTCAAGTTTATTACCAGTTTGATCATTCAGATAACAAGCTGGTTTCCTTTGAGTCAGAAGTTAAATAGAGTTGGGTTAGCACTGGAATTCCAAGGTTAAACCAGGAATTTGGAAAAAAAAAATTCTGGGAAAATGTAGTGATAATCCACTTCTACCCCATTGCCAAGAGATGGATGAATCATTAAAACTTGAGCTAAGACTAAAGGAGATTGCTTTCTTTCTGTTTTCAGAAACTTTGTAGAGTTAGAGGCTTCAAATTTTGCAATATTTTATTTTTTTTGTGGGGGGAGGATGCACTGCATTTCAAACAGGAATAAGCTCAATGTTGGTTACTGAGAATTGATTTGTTTCTTAGATGGAGAGGATGGTATAATTTTAAAAGATAGTGGGGAAAAAGGATCCTTAGGTTCAAATAGCAATAGCACATAGACTTACATACCGCTTCACAGTGCTTTTATAGCCCTCTCTAAGCAGTTTACAGAGCAGCCTATTGCCTCCAACAATCTGGGCCTTCAAATGCTAGAATTGTTAACATTTCTTTGTGTTGACAAGTGATTTCTTGAAGGGAAGAGGGTATAGAAAATAATTTTCACAAACCTGGACATCTTTCACTGCTGACTGTTCACTGCAACACTGCTGTTTTATCACCCTTTAATTCTTTTAAAAAATGTTGAAGGGTAGGGAATGCTCTGGATATACCACTCTCTATGCAGCCTCTCTGGAGAACAATTTATGAGTCCTTGCTCATGTTCTGTTAAGTGATAAATTCTGTCACTAAAGCAGGTGTGTGCTTGCATTTTGTCTGTGTGCTTGTATTTTGTCACATACTTTTTCATTCTCATTCATTTAAACAACAAGGGTTAGGACTGGGCAAAAATCAGCTTGTTTGGATGGAATGGCAAAATTCTGAGTGGGAATCTTCATTGCAATACTTCATTTCTAGGGCATAAACTTCTATATATAAAAATGATAGTCATCCTTTTTCCCCCACCAAGACCAACTAAAACAGGGAGCAACCACAATTTTTGAAAAAAAAAAAATTCCCCTCCTTTTAATAAATTAAGGTAGCTACCTGCAAATTTTGTCTGTTTTAAAAGTAATGTCAGCAAAGGCTATTTAATATGACCTGCTTACTTTATGTGCTGTGTTTTTTGTATTGTAGCCCATTTAAGGGGGTTCATTTGCTGAAGCAAGAATCTATTTCTGTTTGGTTTATTTTTGATTTAACAATACTGCATGCACAGTAGTATCAAGGAGGATTTTATCTTCTTTCTATAAATCTCTTCTGATGGGACTCTCAATCTGGCAGAATGGAGCACAGCCAAAGTAATATTGTGTGCCAACAAAAATGTCCAGATGTGATAATTTTTCTTTTTCTTTAATTACATCTCTGCTTGATAGGCTGGCTCACTGGCATACCTACCAATAAATTTTTTATGCCCCTGAAAAAGGACTGGAGATGGTAACTCTCTAGCTTTTGTTTTATTTCAAGCTTGTTGTTCACCAGATGGTAGAATAGATGATGAACTAGAACTGACGAGGTGATTAGAATGACCAAACCTTTGAACATTAAAAAGTTCTTTACCTTCATTACAATTCTGGTTTAGAGATTTGAAGGTGGTCACACATTGTTATTTTGTTAGCAGTGACTTTAGGAATGGATGGCAACTCATAGGAAAACATGATATAAGTCAGTTACAGAGAGTATAGCAATAGACTCATATATTCCTTTTCATAGTGGTTTATAGCCCACTCTAAGTGGTTTACAGAACCAGTATATTGCCCCCAACAATCTGGGTCCTCATTTTAACTACCTCGGAAGGATGGAAGGCTACATCAACCCTAAGCTGGTCAGAATTGAACTCCTGGCAGTGAGGAGTGAGTTAGCCTGCAGTACTGCTTTCTAACCACTATGCCACTATGGCTCTATACTGCCCCACCACGGCTGTATGTACTGTACACATCACAGAAGTATAGATATTGGTTCCACCTTTCGGTTGGCTAGAAAAACGTGTTGCTTGGAATTCAAGGAACTATTGATGGTTTCAATCTGCATAAGACAAGTTCCTGTGTATTAAGCCTGAGCCATAGGCAGCTATTGAAATGGAGCCAGGTAGAGTTTTGAATGTCAGAGTTAGAAGCTCAAGCCAAACCTAGAGAACAACACCAGAAGGCAAAATTGAAGAGCAAATCAAAACTTGTTAAGAACCTGGATTAAAAAAAAAATTATGAAGCTCTTTCTGCCAGTGTTGGCATGGCCAAATCAATCCACGGAGCTCAGGAATCTACTCCAGATCACAATCAAGGTGCTTCCCATATAAGGTAAACTGGCAGGTTTCCTTTTCCAGCCTTGGTTGGCTCCTGAGATATTGAATCACTTGTGTTATCTGAAGAGATATTATCTATACAATTGCATCTTTCATTTAGATTTGAATTTGAAACTCTTTATGACATATCATCTGGTAAACAATAATTTTTTAACTACAGTAGGGAAGTTTTATCTTATTAAATCAAAAACAACTTGACAGATTGTATCAAGCCATGAAATCACTATGTGTGCCTATTTATTACGAGTATCTTAGTCTTTCTTTCAGAATATACTAGGATTCAGAGCAATGTTTTTTCAGTCTTGGCAACTTTAAGATGTATGGACTTCAATCCCCAGAATTCTCCAGTCAGCATGGGTAATTCTGGGAGTTGAAGTCCACACATCTGAAAGTTGATAAGGTTGTTTTAGAGCAAGGCTGTCAAACTTACGGCCCGTGGGCCAGATGCATCACATGCTGGCCATGGCCACGGCTGGTTTAGCAAAGGGGGAAAAATCTGATATGTCACGGGACGCTGCCAGTTTGACAGCTTTGTTTTAGGGTTTACAGATTATCTTCTTTATATAATAGTGACATCATTATGGATCTAAGGGAACCATTAAAACAAGGCCCGTAGAGTTTTTTTATTCAGCATATTGTGTGACCTAACAAATACATTAAACTATGATATTTTTATTGTCAGTTATAGTATATTAGGAAAATGGA
The DNA here is from genome assembly GCA_023653725.1 of Bungarus multicinctus. NCBI lineage: Eukaryota > Metazoa > Chordata > Lepidosauria > Squamata > Elapidae > Bungarus > Bungarus multicinctus. The sequence goes on along the minus strand of CM042846.1, from coordinate 79,667,504 downwards.
GCAACTGTGTTTTAACCCAGATTTAATAGTTTTATCTAAATAGGTTAAGTATCTAAAGTGGTGGTTCTCCTAACTCATATAAATATTTTTTTCTGAACTCTTGATTGTGGAAGTCCTAACTGGAGATGCTTAATCCTAGAGGTTTCTGCATACAAATGTTTTTACTGTGCAAAAGGGTATCATACTAATTATTGCTTATTCAGGTCATTTCCTTGAATTATTTTTTAAACTTAGTTTAATATTTTTTGTGAATTTATTTCCAAAGTTAGTCTTGGAGTGGGGATAGCCCCATTAAAACCAAAGACTAATAGTGAAATTTTAATAAAATCCAGGGTCCTACTTGGCACGATGTGGCATATTTTGTACGTATTACATGCACAGAGCCTTGGACTACAAAATACGATACAGCCATTGTCCCACATTCTCCCAAATTTGGCAGTGTGACCTGACTGTAGAATGAGTCTGAGATTTGGGAACCTAAGATTGCATTAACAAAAGTCTTAAAACATCTCTGCTTTGTTATTATCTCGATACTCTGGGTTGTTTTTTTTTTTTTTCATCTACTCTAGCGTTTTTCCAAATGTAGAAGGGAGGGGGGGCTTTGCTTTTCTATCCGATTTTTTTTTAGCAACGTTGTATTAACGCGTTATCTCAAGTGCAAGGTTAAATACATTTTTCTTCCTTTTTTCTTCCACTCAGCGCTCATAGCAGAAAGGCAAGAGTTATTTACTTCGCTAACATTCTGTGCAGTAGACTAATCAATCTGTCTTTTTCTTTAATAGAGCCGTGCCTGAGTCAGAGTGAATTTTGTATAATCATCTTATCCTGTAATACAGGGATGAGCAGCTGGAGCAGCAGCCTCAAATGTTATCCGTGTAGTGATTTGGGAGGGCAAGAAAAGAAGGGGGGGAGGGGGGGAGAGAGGAAAGCTTGCCCAGAATCTGAGTTTGGAATCCATTTGGCCTTTTTCAGTTCAGAGGGCTTGTTCCTGATCCTTATCCTTTTCTTACGCCTGCTGTTCTTCTTCTGTTCAATGCCTCACAGACGGATCTATTTGCAGTAACTGAATGTGGCTCTTCATAAGACCAGGCAGATTTCGGCTTGCAAGGTTTACCGAGAGAAGAAGCAGAATTACATACGTATAAACAGTTGGAGGGGGAAAAAAAATGGGGTGAAGTATGAAACGGGAGATTGGGGAATGCTTTCAGCCTTAGCATCCCCAAAGCTGGTTTATTTTATTCATTTTTTAACCAAAGTATGTTTAATCGTAGCTCCCAGTGACAAGGCTACAACTTGTGAATTTCTTACATGGGACTATAATATTGATAGTGTGTGTGTATATATGTAAGGGTGTGTGTGCGTGCACACACCCCCTTACATTTGCACAAAAGTACATCCAGCAGATGGTATTCAGAGGATTGGGGAACTAGTGATGTATGCCAGAGGAAAGGATTGCCTATCAACAGTAGCCCTCACTTCTGCTATTGCGGTTGAATTATGTTGTGGCATGTAGACAGTATATCACGTCTTTTCAGCTGGCGTGCTGAGAAACAAGTTCTCTACAAAAAGGAAAGAGGAAGGGAAAGGAAAGGAAGAAGAGAGGGAGGGAGGAAGAAAAGGGGAAGAAAGGAAAATGGGGAGAAAAACTGCCATGCCAATCGAGGGAGAGAATCTTCTGTCTAGCTCGCAATCATTTTGTAGAGTTTTTAAAAGCAGGAAGATTAAACATATTATTTTATATCTGTAATCCGAAAGCCATTTATATTTGCAGCCCTAATGTATTGCAACCCGCTTTGAACCTGAGCATCCTACAGCCAATTCAGTTTTTTGACTCCTGACCATAACAAAGTTACAATCCACCTTCTCACATCTAAGCTTGTTCCCTGCCTACATTGATAAGATTCTGTTCTACTGCGGTTACGAAACTCCATTTCGTAATGCCCAAAGCCAGCTGAAACATAATCTTGAACTATTTTCCGAGCAAATTTAATTCTGAATACCCTGTACAATTGTTTTCCTCTAAGCAGAAGATCTCTAAATGTCTTGGGATTAAACTTCTGTCAACTCCAATCGGCACATGAAGTCAGGAAGAAAATGGGAGTTGTAATCTAATGCATCAAGAAGGCAATAGATTGAGAAAGGATGCTGTTGTTTCAGCAATGGTTTCTTATTTAGACAAAATAAAAATTGGGGGAAAAAAGTCTTCTGGCATGTCTTTTTGAATTGCTGATGTTCTCTTAAAATCAATCACTGCTGCAGGAAAAAAATGTATTGCATATAATCCTGATTAACACACACGCTAACGTTTTTATTTGTTGAATTTTGTTATTGCATATGGTAAATTTTGCATCTCTGCAGCAGGGTGGCTGGGAAGGGAGAGGAAGAAGCAGTGAGACAGAGAAAAAAATAATCCAACTTAAAAATAGCCCATATGTCCAGCTGTAGTATTTTCTTCCCTACTGCTACTTGGCTTGGAATTTTATTGCAGATTAAAGCTATGTGGATATTGATACAAAATTTAATTCCATCTAGATTCCAGAAATTATATGATCAAGAGAAAAACATTTCTATATTCCTAGCTATGAAACTTATCTTTCCTTTCCTTTCCTTTCCTTTCCTTTCCTTTCCTTTCCTTTCCTTTCCTTTCCTTTCCTTTCCTTTCCTTTCCTTTCCTTTCCTTTCCTTTCCTTTCCTTTCCTTCCCTTCCCTTCCCTTCCCTTCCCTTCCCTCTTTCCTTCCCTTCCCTTCCCTCCTCCCTCCCTCTTCCCTCCCTCCCTCCTCCCTCCCCTCCCCTCTACTTTCCCCTCCTCTCCCCCTTCATATTAAATATGAATCTGTGATTTTATTAAAGAAGTTAAAATTAGCATACTTATATAAAGAAGATATTTTCCACTGAAGGAGAAATAATTGGCATGCAGGAATGGCTTTCCCAGCACCATTCAGAACTGCATACAAAGCTCATGGTTCGGTGATGCTTTCATCACATCCATGTACTGAAATGCTGCTCGTAATTAAGTGCATGTGAAACAATTGTATATTCCGTATTTATCCATTGTCTTTCTTTTCTTCTGTTTCCTCCGCCCCAGAGATTGCAGGATCTCTGGAGCAGAGGTCTGAATTGTATACGCATAATAAATGTCGTTGCTGTTAAAATTACATAGTAGGTCTTATGGGAGGAGAAAAATGGCTTTGATATTACATTTAATCAAAGAACAAAACCTGTCCCACTTAATATAATTTTACCTAAATTGTGAATTTATGCTTGTTGGTTAAGATGTCCTTTTCCTAGACATAAACATTCTAAACTACTATAACTATTCTGAGTAGTTGTATTGAACAAAGATTTTTATGGTTGTGTGAATATTTCATATTTTGGACACATTTTAGAGGCATATTTTTCCATTCTTAACCATCCTGAAGATGCAGGGCTAAGGTTTATTATGCCTGAGACATTTGTCTTTATTTTATTCATTTTTCTGTACATCAGGATGGGAAGTAAAAACCAGACAATGCATTTTTGAAGAATTGTTTTTTAACAATTCATTTCATTTAAATTTTTTAAAAAATCCCAGTAAGATTCACTGTGGTTTTACTCACTCAGAGTTAAACAAAAGTTGCCAAATATACAAGGAAGGCAGTTGGGAATCAGATCATGAATTAGTGTTCAAAAAAACCCTTATTTTTCCAGGAATGTTGTCAGAACATACTTCTGCATTTGAATAAGAAGTGGTATTCAGCAGGTTTTGGAGAACTGGTAGCAGAAATTTTGAGTAGTTTGGAGAACCAGCAAATACCACTTAGCAACTGTTTAGCATACCAACAGAAATTTTGGTCTCTATTGTGATCATAAGTCAAGGACTGTTTGTTGACATTTTGGGACCTCTTTCCTATCATCCTAGTGATGCCTATGGAGATTCTGTCTGGTAGCCAAAGCTGAAAGCATGATTATGGAGCGCAGCAGAGGTGGTATTCAGCAGGTTCTGACAAGTTGTGGAGATCCGGTAGTGTAAATTTTGAGTAGTTGGGAGAACTGGCAAATCCCACCTCTGACTGGCCCCGCCCCTATCTCTTCTCTGCCTCCCGAGTCCCAGCTGATTGTCTGGGTCTTCTTTTGTTGGCCTGCACAGGAGGACAGAGCTGGAAATCAGGTTAGTGGGGTGGGGAAGGAGTGGGATTTTACAGTAACCTTCCCCTGCCATGCCTGCCAAGCCATTTATTTATTTATTTATTTATTTACTTACTTACTTACTTACTTACTTACTTACTTACTTACTTACTTACTTACTTACTTACTTACTTACTTACTTTATTTATTTATTTATTTATTTATTTATTTACAAGATTTATATACTGCCCCCTCCCTGCGGGACTCGGGGCGGTGTACAGTTATTAAAAAATACAATAACAACACAATAATTAAAAACAATTAAAAAGATTAAATATCGTGGCTGAATAATAAAAACGAGACAAGGGTTTAAAAATAAGGACTAAAACCAATTAAAACCAAATTTAAAAGCCTATGAAACCCTAGGCCAGACCGGCTTGATAAAATAAATGAGTTTTCAATGTGCGCCGGAAGGTCAAAAAGTCAGGGATGATCCTCATCTCTGGGGGTAATTCATTCCAGAGGGAGGGTGCCCCCAACAAGAAAGCCCGCACCCTCGGGGTCACTAGCCAGCGGCACCCCGAGGAGACCCACTCTATGGGAGTGCATTGGCCGATGGGAGATCGATGATGGCAGTAGGCGGTCCTGTAAATACCCAGGTCCCAAGCCATGGAGCGCTTTAAAGATGGTAACTAATACCTTGAAATGCACCCGAAAGACCACCGGGAGCCAAGGCAGCTCGCACAAGAGTGGAGTAACATGAGAGCTCCGAGAAGCCCCCAAAACCACCCGCCCACCAAGCCACACCCACAGAACAGGTAGTAATTTTTTTTGAATCCCACCACCGATTTGAATGTCATTGTAGTTGTTCCAGCAAATTATCTGAAAAGTGACATATCAGGTCTTCAGATACATACAAGTTGCTCTTGTCTTTGTCTTCATGATATGGATCAAAATGTCAAAATAGCAGACATTCTTTTTTTTAATTGTAAAATGGAGAAACTATGTTTTACTGCTTTCAAAAAAATAAATAAATAAAACCCACTTATGATTTCATTCTTGGGTTTCCCCTGCCCTTGGCATAGTATTTTCTTGATAAAACAAGAGAGCTTTATTGTGCCAAAGCGGATGAATCAGAAAATAAACATGATGTCTAGAAATTTTAAGTTTTCCACTTAACAACTGATGTGTCTGTTCCAATGGAGAAGCAAGTCCATTTTGGAATCTTCCCAGTAGCTGATCAGTCATGTTTTCCAGCTGTTGGGGGTGTTGCCCAATTTGCTTTATGCATCTCCTATGGGAAAGCTTTGGGGGCATTTTTCCATATTAACAGCTTATAATCCTAGTGTTTCCAGTTCCTCTGAATGGCATGAGAATTGTGAATAATGTTGCTTGCTCATTGGCTTGAGTGCATTGACTGCTGTGGGGAAAGGAATGTTTGCAACATCTTCTGTAGATTAAAAACACCCAGATAGCCTGGCCTTTTAATGTCATGGAAAGGAACCAAATATATGTCAAATGTGATGAGATTGCCTTGCTTTTAATTGTTTGTTCTGGTTAGGTTTCAAGAAATATCTCACTATTTGGAAACAAACCCTGGGATACACCATCTCTATTGTTATAACGAAACGTGTCTTCCTGTTTTTATTGGCATAATCCGAAAACTTGACGCTTAGGTATTTAAGGATTTTTCCCCTCTCTGTGTATTCCACCTCTTTTGAAATTCTTTAAGTATCCTCCGTGGCAGCATGCTTCCTGGACAGCCAATTTATCTACAAATGATCATAAAACCCATGTAATTGAAAATGAATGCCAAAGCATCTGATCCTCAGTCCTGAATGCTTGCCCAAATTGGAATAGAAAACAGACCCACCAAACCAGATCTCAACATATCCAAATTAAATATATTTCCATTATTGTCAGATCAATAGAAGGCTATAAAATAATAATTTTCTCTGCCTTATTAAGGCATTTTGATATAAGAAGCCGAGTTGGTTAGAAGACTTTGTTGCTAAGGCTCTGATCTTTATAAATCATAATCAAGTACAGTACGGACGTTGGCCCTCTTAAGACCTGTTGGTGATCATTTTCATAACTGCATCTATTTTGTAAACTTTTAGGGCACATTTTTCTTTCATCCACCTAGATGTCAGTGTTTGATTAACTTCGGATACACCTTGCAGGTGAAATTCATGCTTAGGTAGGTTTTGTTCTATGTCATTCTGTGACAGTGTTGTTGATGGTCATCTGACAGATGCAGGGAGATAGATTTAACAGGAAGCAAACTAATATTACGTTAGATTGGGTAAAGCAGCTTGCTTCTGGATTTATTGTTGACCTCTGTACAACTCTCTGGATAGCCTTCAAAAAGCTACAATCTCTCACCAAACCAGTCTCAAACTGTTGCAGCAAGGATGAACCGAAGCATATATTTTAAATATAAAACTTATGAGGTTCTGAGGTTCAATGAAGAAAGGAGACATTGTTGTTGTTAGTTGCAAAGTCTTGTCCGACCCATCGCAACCCCATCCTCCGGGCGTTCCTGTCCTCTACCATCTTCTGGAGTCCATTTAAGCTCACACCTATTGCTTCAATGACTCCATCCAGCCATCTCATTCTCTGCTGTTCCCTTCTTCTTTGCCCTCAATCATTCCTAGCATTAGGCTCTTCACTGGTGAGTCCTTCCTACTCATTAGGTGGCCAAAGTATTTGAGTTTAATCTTCAGGATCTGGGCTTCTAAAGAGCAGTCAGTCATCTCCTATAGGACTGACAGGTTTGATCACCTTGCAGTCCAAGGGACTCGCAGGAGTCTTCTCCAACATACAAGTATGGTAAAGAGCTACTTTCTAGTTTCTAGAAATTTTTGAAGCAAAAATTAGATGAGCAATAGTAAGACCATCAAATGTCTAGTTTACCAAAGGGGAGTTGAGGGGTACTAATGACCAGTGATTAGTCATCTAGAGTTTTGAGAACAAAACAGGGATAGATCCAGATATAAAAATCGTAATCTCTGTGTCTATATCACTTTTCCTTTTACAAAAATCTGTTCGTCTGTACATTTAGATCACTGATCTTTTTCTCTTTTTCTTTTCATTGTTACCTTCAAGCACCATATTGACACTCTTTAGCTTATGCACACATATATACATACATTTAGCTTCCTATTTTCAACCTATAACTGTTGTCGAAAAATCTTCCTACAAATTTAGTGTGATAAAGAGGAAAAAGTGCCCTGTTCAATTTTCCTTCCTTGATTTCATCTAATTACAGTGGTTTTTGCTCTTTTTTCAGCAATCAGATTTTCATCTGTTTTGTTATTTTCTTTGTTATTTTTATTCTGATTCTAGTTCTTTTACATTGCATGTTGCCATCTTTCTTCATATTTGCACAACACACTACAGTGGTACCTGGGTACTCATTGTTAATTGATTCCGGGAGGTGTGATGAGTATCAAAAATGATGAGTATCAAACAGTTTTTCCCACAAGGAATAATGTACTGAGTCACAAGGCAGTTGACAACGACAAGTTCTAGCTTGTGTGTTGAGTACCAAACAAGCATTGAGTACCAGGATAAAATTTTTGCATCAAAATGCATTGAGTACCAAATTCAATGAGTTTCAAAGCAATTGTATTCCAAGGTGCCACTGTACAGATAATTATAACTATTCATGTAGTGATCATTCAAAATTATAGTGGGTGCTGAAGAAAGTGACTTAGGAATAGTTATTAGGAATAGTTATTTCATATACAACTATCATATCATCCCCATAGTCATGGGATCACCATTTGAGATCTTTCCAGCTAGCTTCTGTTAAGCCAAGCCAATGGGGAACTGCATGATTTATTTAATGACTCTAGTGACTTGCTTAAAGACCATGGCAAAAAGGGTTGTAAAATTAATTGTAGTTGCATAATACCTTGCTTAATGACTGCTGCTTAATAACAAATTTTCTGATCCCTGTTGTATTTGCAAATGGAGGAATACTTGTCTAAAATGAAGTTGGATAATCTTTGGATCAGCATATTTGTTCACTTCTTCATTTTTTTACACCCACCCACATACCCCATCCAAATATGTATGAAAGTATGTAAATTTGTTAATATAAAATCAGCTAGTTAAGACAGACAAAAACATTATGGAAACAAACCAAAATAAATTGCCACAGTTAGCTTAAGCCATAGTGAATTGCCACAGTCAGAGTGAAATCTTGGTGGAATAATGCAGTTTTGACTGGCTGCAGAATGTGAGGGAAGGGAAGAACTTTATAGATGTTTTTCCTCATTTTTCTCATTCTCCTACTGCCAGCTGTCTAGAAGGGGCAGTTTTTGAGACATTTCCAAAACCCTATATGGAGTATTTTACAATAGCTCAGGTGATTAGTGATCAGAACATTCAACCGTTGAATGTACCTGTTTTGTGAACTAAGGAGAGTAGACTGTAATATGTTTGTTTTTCATTTTGTTTGAAACCATGGTTTGGTAATGCAGAGTTTAGCACATTGTATCCATTGAGTCATGTAGGAGAAGAACAGGCAAGTTGGGAAGTGGGGTTAAGCAAGTCATCAGCCTAGAATTGTTAAGTTCCCACAAATGGTTTAAGTCCCTCTTTAAGACTCCTATTTTGCAGCAATTTAGCGTTGAATGTTTATTGACTAGATTCTTGTGTATAGGCTTAACAAATAAATCTTTTGAACTACAAATTAATGTATGATCCCCAGTTCTTTGGGGTTGAGTCTCACTTGTCTAAGTCTCACTTATTGGGCAGTTTGGGAAGGTCATTTCTTTGGGTGAGGTTTGTATCTGGGACTTGCAGGTCTGTTTTTCATGTTGATGTATTTTCAGTCCTTCAAAATCTTTTATGAACTGATTAATTTTTAAAATCTTGATCATTTCACAAGTTAAGAATGTAGTGACTATGGAGAAGCCAATGAATCAAGTTGATTTCTGCATGTAGTTTCTGCATGTGTATGCTGATGTATTTTCTTCAACAGGAAGATCCATTTGATGAAACATGCTGTCATTCTGCAGATATTTTCCTGAAATGGTAAATACAAAATGATATCAAAGAAGCAAAATGTTGGACAATTTTGCCCAGTGGGGAGATGCACAGTCTAGCTAAGGATAGCTTGGTTGATGGATCCAAGTTCTGTAACAATCTGTTCTCAAGATATCAAGCTGTTTCCAATCACAGTTTTATAGGTCTTTATTCTGGATCAAGAAGCAGTTTAACCACCTCTCCATAGAGTAATTATCTACTTTCTGCTGATTATCTTGTCATAAGACAAAACACCTAGAAAATAGGTTCATAAGACATGTCAACAGGAGTAGCTCTGTAGAGATCTGAAAACTAAAGACCTTAGGAAGGCAAACAACATAATTCTGATAATCTTCCATTTTTTTGAAAAAAGCACTAACATAATTGGGGAGGACATTAAAGTCACATTTAACACCAGGTTATTATTTTTTCAAATTTAACTAGTTTTCAAGTCTCGCTTCTAAATAACTATTTCCTCAACAAATATGAATTGTCTATATGTATAATTCTCCTGAGAACCTTTCATAAAATATTTAATGCAATGTTTAATTATTACAATGCTGTTTTTTTAAGATCTGTGATTCAAGACTAGCATGCTGTTCTCTAGTACATTTCATAACAATAGGGTCTAGAGATTTATGAATACAGGTAGTCCTTGACATACAACCATTTGTTTAGTGATCATTTGAAGTTACAGTGGCAATGGAAAAAGTGACTTATGACTTTTCACGCTTATGACCATTGAAGCATCCCCGGGGTCATGTGATCTAAATTTGAGGGTTTGAGAATTGGCTTGTTTTTGTGACAGTTGTACAAGGCCATTTGTAATTTTCCCAGCCAGGTTCTGACAAGCAAAGTCAATGTGGATTCACTTAACAACCTCATGATTCTTTTAACAACTGCAGTGATTCATTTAAGAACTGTGTCAAAACAGGCTATAAAATGGGGGCGCAATTCACTTAGCAACTGTCTAGCATACCAAAAGAAATTTTGGTCTCTATTGTGATCATAAGTCAAGGACTGTTTGTTGACCTTTTGGGACCTCTTTCCTACCACCCTAGTGATGCCTGTGGAGATTCTCAGCCATCCAGGTCAGGTTCTCCCAAAGATGTTTTTTTAAGAAGCAACTGGACTTTCTGATTTTCTTTGAAAATGTTTCGCTTCTCCTCCAAGAAGCTTCTTCAGCTCTGACTGGATGGTGGGGAATGGAAGGATTTATATTCCTTGCAGACATCTGGTCATTTGCATTTTTTTAAGAGAGTCATTGAGGCCACTTGGATATTTATCTGTGTGCTCAGTGTCATCTGAGGAGGGCAAATGAGCATGGAGCCTTCTTAGAACTGCTTGAAGGACTGTATTGTAGACTGGAGATAGAAGATGTCATATCCCTCCCCCACTGTTGAATGCAAATGATGTCTGCAAGGAATGAAAAAGCACTTTTGGGACAACCATGACTGAGAATCTCTACATACTTTTAGCTATACAATTTGGGATGAGCACCCTTTATATGATGTGGGAGTAAGAATGGATTTCCAAAGGAAAAATTGCAGACTACAGGAACTCAGGTGACCCTGAGGACACAGATAAACCTTCAAGTGCTTCAATGATCCTCTAAAAGGATGCAAATGACCAGCTGTCTGCAAAGAATATAAATTCTTCCATTCTTCACCATCAAGTCAGAGCTGAAGAAGCAAAATATCTTCAAAGAAAAACCACAAAGTCCAGTTGCCTCTTGAGGGACACCCTAGCGATGGGCTTCTCTCCCATCGCTATAGCTTGTGGAAAGTGGGAAACCACTGTCCCCACAATCGTCCTTGTATCAAAACCCAGTCCAGCCAGAACATATAAGCCAGAATCAACAACTGCCAAGTAAGCATTTGTTCTCTCTGGTAGCCAAAGCTGAAATGATTGTGGAGCGCAGCAGAGGTGGTATTCAGCAGGTTCTGACCAGTTCTGGACAACTGGTAGCGGAAATTTTGAGTAGTTCGGAGAACCAGCAAATGCCACCTCTGACTGGCCCCGCCCCCATCTATTCTCTGTCTCCCGAGTCCCAGCTGATTTGCTGGGTCTTCTTTTGTTGCCTTGCACAGGAGAACGGAGCTGAAAAGCAGGTTAGTGGGATGGGGAAGGAATGGGGATTTTATAGTATCCTTCTGCTGGAGTGGGGTGGGAATGGAGAGTTTACAGTATCCTTCCCCTGCCACACCCACCAAGCTACACCCACCAAGCCACGCCCATAGAACCAGTAATAAAAAAATTTGAATCCCACCACTGCAGCGCAGGCCCCGTGGTTAGATGGGAACAGATAGGAAAGGCACTGATATAGAAATGGTAACTAAAGTGTCTTGGCAATGTGATTGAAATTACTTTTGGATCAGACAGAACGGCCGTTATGTCCCACAATAAGAACCAAATGTTCTACAACATGATCCCAACCTGGTAGTTTCTAGATATGCTAAAGAAGAGGTCTGGGAGTAGTGTTTCCTAATATATCTCAAGGGAATCAGGGTGGAGGAAGTAATCTCACATTCTGCCACATCTGTTTACTTCAGGGATATTTAGATTATATATAAACAACTGTTTGGAACAAACCTTGCTTACATCAATCCAGAGAATCTGTATTAAATCTGCTGCTTTAATAATGGCTGCTTTAAATATCTATAATTTTTATATGCATAATTTTCAGTGACATCCCTCCCCCCAAATTTCCCTTTTAAAACTGCTGAAGGCAAGAACTAAATTTGTGAAATATAGGGCTGTTCCTGCAGATATTAGCTGAAACAGTAGAAGGGAATAATTAGGCATCTTTGGCTGATCTTGAAAAAACTTAGTAGGGTTGATCTGAGTATTTCTTGGATAGGAAAGCAAATCGGCAATCCCAAGGTGGTAAATTAAATTAGGAAATAGGGAAAACATCTTGGAAGAAGACAATATCAAACCACTTTCTGTATTTGCCAAAAACAACAACCCTGTATGTTTGTGTCCATGAAGTCATCAAGAGTTGAACCATCTAGTCATATAAAATTATCACCCTGGCTTGGTTTTGAGATGGCCAACTCAACTGATTTTTTGCTATGGTTGCAATATGGAATACTGATATGCAATAATAAATGCATACATCTAGGTTATTCTAGTTTTGGAGCTCCCAGTTTGATAGCTGTAAACATCTCTTCTGCTCATAGATATTTTGTTTGATGCCCTGTATTGTTTTTTTACATTAACAAAAGGTTTAAATTAAAAAATAGGAATCAGATACGCTCCAGAACAAAGCACCAGGATGACATATCTTTATTCCGAATAATTTCTTTTGAGACATCCACCTTTCCTTTGATGATAGAACATAGGTTTATCTTTGTTAATCAATCTCATTATCTTTGGAGAAGAACATTCATATGTACAGAAAAAAACACAAAAGCTATACACACAGAGAGAGAGGCTGGAGATGGTGAAATAATCTTCTGGGAAATCAGTGTTCTGGGATCGGTTATAATTCCCCATGGTAACTCTTCGTGAAAGAGAAAGTTCTCATCAGGAAATTGTCCATGGAAAACCCTATTACATCCACCTCACCCATCAAGATGGAATGACATGGTACGCTACAGATCCCATCAATTAGAAGTATGCATCTGGTGGGACCACAATAAAGGGCCTTCTCAGTGGTGGCCCCTTCTTTATGGAATATTATTCCCTCCATGTTACAATTGGCCCACAACCCTTTTGCTTTTCCAAAAAGCCCTAAAATGTGGTTGTGTCACTGGGCCTGAGGACCATGATTGAAATGGAGCTCATCAAGAGGTTGATTTGATTTGCCATGGGTAGGATGGGTTGGGCTGGAGGGTTTATGAGTTTATTACATGGTGGGTTTTTAAATGTTGTAAGCCATCTGGAATCATTTAGGCAGACACATAAATTTGTTTAATAAGTAAATAAATTTCAGCATTCAAAATCTGCACATTTAAAGTTGGCGATCCCTTGTTTGAATTGTTGACATTGATATTTGAGCAGAGATCTTTTAACCTTTATAGTTCATTGTGTTTTACTAATCTAGGCGAAATGTTAATATATTTTGCTAGCCCATGTTATGATATGCCATACGCTAAATAAATAAATCATTGAGTTCCAACTGCTTTGTTACATTCAGGATTTCAAACTGATATATTCCACTCTTGTCTTGAAAACCTGCACAGTCAGTGAAACTTCCTTCCCACACTAGAGTCCTCAGATAGCAGAGTTGCTGGTCTTCCAATGGATTCACTGTTAAAATTAAGCACTGAAAGCAAAGCAAGGTTACAGATAGTAAATCTCTGTAAATTTTTTAACAATCATCAGTACCCATTATTTAGCCATTGAACCACTTATATATGGGTGGGCTGACTATTTGGAAGAGAGCTTCAGAGGAAGATATCAAAAAGAGTATGTTGTGAAAGAGTGGGTGAATTTGCTCTCCTCACATTGGATAATATAAATATTTTATGATGGAAAATAACCTTTTGAAGTGAGAAGTTGACAACTGGAAAAAAGCCCAAAGGTGTGGAACTGAAAAATCTTCTATTTAAGGCAAGGGTGTTTATGGATGCTAAACTAAATTAGTCATTTTCATTTTATGATGGAATGTCTGCTGTCTACTCTAATGCTTTTCCCAATTGGATTACAAAATAAATAGATAAAAAGGAGATATCCATCAAAGGCTAATTCTTGCAAAATATCTTTGTATTTTGGAATGGATGCATCCACATCCAGAGGCATACAATGTTCAAATGCTTCCTCTTGCTTTTAAAGAGTGCCTGAGAAAAAAATTATTGCTGACCCTCTCTTTTAGATAAAAAATATTTATCAAAGGCACTGAGAAAATCATGTGTTAGCTGTTGTAGCTCTTTTGAAAGTGCAGGACAAAGTGATATTTGAATTTCTCAGTTCCTAAATGTTTTTTTTAAACTGAAATATGTCAATACGTTTTCCTCAGCCAGTTGAGAACTCTCTTTTAGCTTTGCTTTTAATTGTGAATGTCCCCCCTCATCTATTTTCCCCCTATTTTTTTTTTTCATATGTCTCTTATATATATTTTAGGAAGAGAGAGATCAAAGTTCTATTTAAAGACCACACTTTTAAAATTAAATAGATATCACTCCAATGAGAATCCACTCCCAAGTGTACAAACTCTGAGATAGTTTAAATAGCTGATTAAAATAATACATATTTTTCCACTGTATATTGGTTAATTATTCTTGTCTTTCATCACATTGAATAATAGAAAGCTTGGATTTCATGAGGAATTTTTTCACATTGCATTTTTCATAGGTTAGGATATAACCTCCAGCATCTGAGAATTTTAGGATTAGAAGGTTCCATTAGGCTACCAAGTTCAACTCTTATTCAGTTCGGGGATCTAGTTTAAATAGTTTCTGGATAGATTTGTGCTTGAACACATCCTATGAAGAGAAGCCATCAATTCTTTTAAATAGAGACTATATTTCCAAACTGTTTTTATTTTTTGGACTTTCCTGGACTTCCATCTTGAATTGGTGTTGTTATAATTCAAATGTGCTGAATTTTGGAGATTGCAGATCACAGCTAGATGAGCTAACTCTACTGCAATGTAAGTTTACATTAACAGAAAATACAAACTTCCCACCACCATTTTAACTGCTTGATCAATTAGGGTGGGTCCTTCCAAAGTTTCTTTCTCTGACAGGTAAGCGACTAGAGGCTCGTTCCTCTTTAATGTGACTGTTTCTTGGACATCATCTCTTGGCCTCCTATCCCAAGGCCATCTATACATTTCATGACTATTAATTTGTAGTCCATCTTCCATCCCATTCTATTATTCCTCTTTACCTTTATCTTACTTCTAACAGATGAACACATTTGTTCATCTCTCTGATGACATTTTCCATATCACTCAGTACTTAGCCCTTTGTAGTTTTGGATTGCAATCTGGATTTATATACTAAGCAAAGTACATGCTATCCTAATGGGCTTCTGGCCCTCTGTGGTTTCTCATTTATGACTCTAAAAGATTGCTACAAAATTGCTTGGAGAATTATAAAAGTTACACCTCATTTGGAGTATATATCCAGTTTGTAATACCTATAGATTGTGTAAGGTCTAACATTACATAGGTAATTATCAGTGAACTTTTGCCATACAAAAGTTTTGTGTAGTTTAATAACTGGGCATTTTATATTGGTTGGGTAGCTTTTAGAACAGGCTGTCAAACTCCCAGCCCATGGTCTGGATGTATCACGCACTAGCCATGGCCACGCCCGGTTTAATGAAGAGGGAAAAAGTGCTGACATGTCATGTGATACTGCCGTGATGATGTGAGTTTGACACCCCTGTTTTAGAACATCTTTAATTGGTGCACGTGTTAAATATACCAGTATATCATGGTCAGATGTTTGATTTCAGTAAGATCTACTAGTTGGCTCTTTTATTTTTCTCACCAGCTATAAGAATAGGGATTTGCATTGCCAGTATGATTCAGTAAGGAGTTAAATATATGTGGTTCTTTCCTAAGGAATTCTTCTAACTTTTGAGAGGTCAGTCCTTGACAGAGTTTTTAAGGATATAATATTTTGATTCAGCATCTATATCCTAGAACAGCTTCAGGGAGATTTATGGAGAGAGCAAGGATTTGAATAGCTACAGGGATTGTAGTTATCTGAAAAAGAGAGTTAAAGTGGAGATGATATATGCAAATGTATTCTCCATGGAAAATTTTGCCATTTGTTACTAATTATCCTCCTTTTTTAGCCCCAAATGTCACATTTATTCCATGTTACTATATTTTCCCTCATTCATAACACAAGGAAATTTACAGATCACACTGATACCAAATGAATAAATGTCATTATCTTCATTTTTCTTTACTAAGTTCCTTACTGTCTATATGTTCCATGGCCTTCACATTCCTCCCAACAGCCATATTGTTTTGTATTCTGCTCTGTTTTTCATTCAGATAGGTATTTTCCTTTCCTAGCAACCAATCACATGCTACATTCCCTTGAAGAGGCTTTATAGGCTATGCATAAGTCAGGACAGTATTTTTCTTAGTATTTTGATAATTCTTATTAAAAATCTGCAGTTGACATAGAATCGTAATTTCCAGGAATACTTGAGGAGGAGGTATAATAATGAAAGTAAATTAAGCCTGTAATATAGATGTACAAGCAATGAAATATACTGTATGATTAGTAATGAAAGCTTCTTCAGGCCAATTATTACTCATCACACATATCAATGTTTAGACGTTATGTGGAATTAATTTCCTTTATGACCTTGAAAAATGGAGTTTAAGATTACAGAAGAGAACAAGTTTGAAATAATGATTAAAAGCGTAGAGCAGTAGAAAACAGAAGACTGTGAGAACTAGTCTTGCTTTAGGCAAAAAGTCAGCTGACTGACCTTGGGTCAGTCACTCTCTCTCAGTTTAAGAAGACTGTGGTAAATGACTTCCAAAATTGTTGCCAAGAAAACTGCATGAACTTATCCAGGCAGTTGCTGAGTGTCAAGATTGACTTGAAGGCCATCAACCCATTCCTGTCTCATAAGTAAAAAGAAGCTTGCCCTCATTCACCCTAATGCACTGGAAATGATACAACTCTCCTTATCAAGCAAAGTGTTAGGAAAAAAAAATCTGGTTTTCTGTGGAAAGTTTCCCTAGCTGAGTGCATAATCTCTGAAAAAAAAAGTATTTGGTAGGAATAAGGGGAAAAATAGGGCAAAAGGAAGAGACAGTGGTACCTCAGTACTTAATGCTTCGAAACTCACCAAATTTGCTACTCAACGCGTTTTGATGAGAAAATTTTGTCCTGATACTTACTGTTTGTTTGATACTCAATGTACAAACAACAAACTTGTGTGTAGGTTGCCTCATAACTCGCTACCCTTTTCCAGCCAAAACAAAGGATGATGTGTTAGTCACATAGTAGCTCTTGCCCTGTGCACATCTCCTTGCAGTCTTATCTTAGCTTCTGTCATCATTTTGTGCATTTTTGCATTTTTTTTCCTCAACAGTACAGGTAAAATGAAGTTTTTGCTTTATTTATTCTAAATATTTATTAATTTTTAAGTTAATTTCTCATGAAATGACATACAACCCTATCTTTTTAAATGTTGCCTTAAAAATGTGCATTGTCCTTGGTTTGGGAATGCATTAATATTTTTTTTACATTATTCCTTATGGGTTTAATGTGTTGGGTACTCATCATTTTTGGTACACATCATGCGTCCCAGAACCACCACTGTATGAAGTTGTATAAGAAAAAAGATATATAGTGAATTATTAAATCAGGATTTACACACATGGGAATGGTAAAGCAAATCAGTGAGGCTAGTGAAACAGATCCATTAACACATTTTAAAAATATTAGCCATGCCTGTAGCTCATTATATAATGGTATTGTATTTATAAGACCACCTAATACTTCAATGGTCAAAGATGAGGGTAGTTTTAATTCATTAGCAATCAAATTAATAAAAGTGTGTTGTAAGTGTTAGAATTGTTGTCATTGTTAGTAATGCTCAGTGTGACCAATTTTATGTATTTCAATTAATTAATTCTTAATAAAAATAAATAATTAGCCAAATAAAACTAAGGGAGAGGAAAACATTTCAGCAATCCAAATTGTTTAAAAGTAGTCCTGAATTGCAGGTCCTTAAAGTTTCATAAGTATTTGCTCCAATTATTTGAAAACTAAATTGTGGACTCTAGAATAGAAATTCAATATGGAATATATTCAGTTAACTAAGAAGGGTAATCTTGTATTCGTAAGAGAGTCCCTTTTATACATTTTCATTTGTTTGGGATGTAGATACAGATTAACAGAATTAGGAGGGACCTTGTAGGTCATCTAGTCCAACCTCCTGCCCAAGCAGACCCTACATCATTTCTGACAGATCTCTTCTTGAAAGCCTCCAGTGATGAAGCTCTCACAACTTCTAAAAGTTAGCTGTTTGGTTGATTGTTCACATTGTCAGAAAATTTTTCCTTATTTCTAGGTTGAATCTCCTTGATCAGTTTCTATCCATTGTTCCTTGTCTGGCCTTCGGGTGCTTTGGAAAATAGCTTAACCCCCTCCTCTCTGTGATAGACCTTCAAATATTGGAACACTGCTATCATGTGTCCTTGGTCCTTCTCTTCACTAGACTATCCATGCCCAGTTCTGGCAACATTTCATTGTATGTTTTAGCCTCCAGTTCCCTAATCATCTTGGTCTTCTCTACACTTTCTAGAGTGTCAACATCTTTTTTATAGTGTGGTGACCAAAACTGGATGCAGTATTCTAGGTGTGATCTTCTAAGGCTTTATAGAGTGGTATTAGTAACTCACTTGATCTTTATTGTATCCCTATGTTAATGCAAAGTAGGATTGTATTGGCTTTTTTGGCTGCCGCTGCACACGACTGGCTCATATTTAGCTGGTTGTCCACTAAGACTCCAAGATCCCTCTTACAGTTACTGCTATTAAGCCTGGTTTCACCAAGTCTATATGTGTACTTTTGGTTTTTCTTGCCTAAGTGTAGGACTTTACTTTTTTTTACATTGAAGTTCATTTTGTTAGATAGGATCCAATGTTCAACTCTGTCAAGATCCAAGTAACCCTACTAGCAGGATCAAAGAGTTTTTCTAGATCTGACTAATGATATTTTTTTAAAAAAATCTGTGGGGCTAGAACTGATGGGTTGCAAGAGAAGTCAATTTTTTCTCTGGAATATCCCCCATGACCATCACAATAAGAGTCATTTAGCAAATGTGGAAGTGATGAGGTCTGGGAAACCTCAGGAAACTTCAGTATATGTTATGTATCCATGTCTCAGCCTTCACTTTGTGGTGAGCCTCTACCTTCCTAGCATACTGTTGGGGTGCCAACATTTGTAATGATTTGGTTTGCAGTACAAATTTGCTCAGCTGATGTTTATGTGCTGAATGCCATTTCTCTGAGAAGAACCTCTGTGGCTTGGAATGGAAATTCCAGCTCAGAACAAAGAGGAGTCTGTGTTCCATCTGCGTTGTAGCCACATGTATAGAAATTCTTCAATTGCTCAACACTTGATAAAACATACAGATCATTTTGATCTATAATTAAAAAAACAAGACCGGGGAAAAAAGCGAAGAGTAGGTCTTGAAAAGTGTACAGATAGTCCTCGACTTAACAACAGCTTGTTCAGTGACCGTTGGAAGTTACAATGGCACTGAAAAAGTGACCTATGACCATTTTTCATATTTAGTACTATTGCAGCATCTCCATAGTCACAATTCAGATACTTGGCAACTCATATTTATGATGGCTGCAAGTGTTCCAAGGTCAGGTGATCGATCATCTTTTGCAGCTTAACAGTCATGTTACTAACTTACTAATCACAGTGATTTACTTAACTGTGGCAAGACTGGTCATAAAATAGGGCAAAACTCACTTAACAATTGTCTCACTTAACAACAGAAAATTTGAGCTCCGTTGTGCTTGTAAGTTGAGGACTACCTGTACTTAAAAATGTATCCTGTAGCTTTTGAGCAATGTTTCTCAACCTTGGCAATGTTAATTCCCCAGAATTCTCCAGCCAACTTGCCAAACTCTGGGAGAACATGGGTATGGTGGACACCAGGCATGTAAGTGAAGCCTTCATTTAAATCAGGAGTGTCAAACTAGATTTCATTGAGGGCCGCATCAGGGTTGTGTTTGACCTTGGGGGGGCCGGGGTGGGCACGGCCAGGGAGGTCGTGGCCAGCTCGACGTCACTCGTATCGGGTGAACCTGTGGTGACCTGAGTGCTCTGCCAGCTAAAATGGGCTCCCAAGCACCATTTCAGCTGCAACTGCCTCCTGCAACCTTCTGCCAGAAAATAACGGAGCTTGGGAGTGCTACCAGCAGTCCTTGCGAGCTCCGTTTTCAGCTGCGATGGCCTCCTGCAATCCTCTGCCAGGGAAAATGGAGCTCAGGAGGGCCGTACACAACCCTCCCAAGCTCCATTTTCACTGGCAGAGGCACTGTGGGCCGGTCCTTCGCTGTTTTTTAGGGTGGCCCTGCAGGCCACATCTAAGCCCCCCACAAGCCAGATCCGGCCCCCCGGATCTTGAGTTTGACACCCTTGATCTAAATGCACATTAGTATTTAGTACTAGTCTTATTTTATGCTTTTGTAGTGTGTTTTATCGTACTTTCTTGTTTCTCTCTCTCTCTTCTTTTATCTCATCGTTACCTTTTATCACATCTTACTTCATTTTAGCTTGTTTTATTTTATTTTATTGGGGCTGATGGCCATTTTTTTCTTGATACGGTCAATGACTAATCAATAAAGCTACTACTTTAGGGGATCAATTTCTCAGACACTTTTCACGACTTTCCCTGAATATGTTCAGGGTTTAGATGAAAAACACATAAAGCATTTTGAAGACTATCTGGGAACCTAACGAAAAACACAGAAGCTTTTTCACAAGAATGAAAATGAACACAAGATTTAATGGAAGTGTTTCCACACAGTGATGTGTTGGTAGCCGGATAAATCTTAGTTCTTTTGTTTGTTTCTTGCACTCCCACATGTAGACGTAAAGCCTACTTTTCTTTCAACGCTAAAGCCAGCGGGAACCAGTACTGTCAAAGAAACGATGCATTAAAGTATAATAGATCACATGCATAAACATTTAGAAGCCGAGGGAGAAATTTTGAGCTTTTTGGAAAGAAACAGACATTATCTGCCAAGTATGATTAACAGTGAATCCATTAATGCCAATTCATCAGGCCTCAGGTGCTGCACGGGTTATTTTTTCCCCAACAGATTTTGAACAAACAAAAAACCGATACAGAATTATTGCATATTGTCCATTGAGGTCAGGGTGGTCTCTTGGGTAATTCACACTTCAAAAATGTTATTCAGACAGTAGATTGCCATTCCAGCATTAAATGAAGACATGGGTCGTTGTTTCCCCCCCCCCCCGCCCCTGTTTTTAACAGGTATCGGCCAATCTGGTGCAGATATGAAATCTGAGCTTGTTTCAGCATCAATTTAACTGCACACTTATTGCTATGTGGTTTGAGGATTCAGAATTAAGTGGGTGAGGCCTGTATGGGGATGTATAGGGAAACTAAAGGCTGTGGTCTATGCTGGAAAATTAAAAAAAAACAACCCACCCTAATGGAAGGTAACAATAAACCATTATAGTTTCAGCCTTCCATCCTTCCGAGGACAATAAAGGGAGAAGCCAGATTGTTGAGGGAAATGTGCACATAATGCTTCTACATTGTAAACCACCCAGAGAGTTTGGTAAAGTATTATGTGGGGGTATATAAGCCTAAATGCTTTGCTAATGCTAAATGCTTGTTGCCAAAAGTACTGTAAGGACATATCTATGTAGGCATTGGGAGAGGTGAGTTCCTCTTTTCTTGATGGTTTTATTGAAGGGCAATCAAGACATTTTTGTAGATAAAAGAAATAAAAGAAATATAAGGTAGCAACATCTAATGTTTATACGTTAAATTTATGTCTTATTGTGATATTGTATTGTTGAGGTGGAATCTCCGGCTAGCCTGGAAGGAGGTGTCAAGAAAGTTCTAAGTTTAGAGTCTTTGCACTGCAGTAAAGGGTTCAGAATGTCCTATACCCTAGTCCATTCTTAGAAATACATGGAAATTCCCCCCATGACACCATCTATACCGGGGTGTCAAACTGGTGGCCCGTGGGCCAGATGTGTCACATGCAGGCCACACCCATCCCAGCTCCATGAAGGGAAAAACATCATGAAACGTTGCATGATGGCAATGTGATGTGGTGAGTTTAACACCCATGATCTACACCGTGCACAGCTATCAGGCAAAAGCAATTAGAACTATTCATGAAGAGTCTCAACAGAAGTTTTACAGCTAGTCAACTGTGTTATAAGAATCTTACCAGACTGACTGCATTTCCGTGGGACAACTAAGATAAGGCTTCAAGGATTCTGGGAGAGGTCTATTTATTCTAGCTTGCTTCATGTATTTGAGGAAGAAAAAATGTTAGGGGAGACAAGGATAAGTTTTATTATCTTTTTAGCCCCATCCATTCTGATTAAAAGGGAAAGTCTGAGATTGTAACTAACTTTTTTCTACCTAACATCCTCTTAATTCAACTCATCCAGGGGTTACCACATTGGGAAAGACTGATGTTGAAACATGATGAGAGCCTTCCTGGATTCAGAATTGTGTAATGTTTTCAGCTGCACAGATTATTGTAATTGTGCTCAACCTTAAATAAAGGCATTATTTTACACCACACCTCTTCATTTCTTCCCTCCCCTTCCCCAGATGCTAGAAATTATTTAGAACTTCAGCAAATAGTCTGGAGACTGTCAGGATTTGGATGGGGAAAAACAGGTACAGATTCAAGTTAAATAAGACAGAATGGCTATTGATTTAGAGGTTGGATGATTTCAGGACTGCACCATCTTTCTCAGAGCTTCAGGTGATGTACCAAAAGTGGCTTTACCTGGAATAGAATATGCTGAAATAGTTACTCATGTCCTTGCTATCTGTACATTAGATTGTTGAACTTCAGTTAACAGATAATCTGAGTTGGAAGGGACCTTATAGGTCATCTAGTCCAACCCCCCATTCAAGCGGGAGACCCTACATCATTTCTGACAAATGGCAGTCCAATCTCTTCTTGAAAGTCTCAAGTGATGATGCTCCCACAACTTCTGAGGGCAAGCTGTTCCATTGGTTGATTATTCTCACTGTTAGAAAATTTCTCCTTATTTCTAGGTTGAATCTCTCTTTGTTCAATTTCCATCCATTATTCCTTGTCTGGCCTTCAGTTGCTTTAGAAAATAGTTTGACCCCTTCCTCCCTGTGGCAGTCCCTCAAATATTGGAAGACTGCTACCATGTCTCCCCTGGTCCTTCTCTTTACTAGACTAGCCATGCCTAGTTCCTGTAATCGTTCTTCATATGTTTTAGTCTCCAGTCCCCTAATCATCCTGGTTACTCTTCTCTGTACTTGAAGCCCATCCATAATGTTCAGCTGTTCCAGTATGCCATGACATGTGGCTTTTGGTGGTCAATCACAACCCTGTAATGTTACAACTCTGCTGTGAAAGAGATCCTGATTATCAGTACAATCTTGAGAATGATTCTATATGGTGTTCACAACTTATGAAGGCCTAGATGATCTGGCACCTGGATATTTTAAGAAAACCTTTTCCCAAATAGTTTCTGCCTATAGTATCTAACAATTAATGTAATAATAGGAACCTTGAAATCTTCTAGTCCAACCTCCTGGTCAAGCAGGAGACCCTATACCAGGGGTGTCAAACTCAATTTCATTGAGGGCCGTATCAGGTTTGTGTTTGACCTGGGGTTAGGTTGGGAGGGTGTGGCCCGGGGGGCATGGCCAGCTCGACATCACTTATGTCGGGGGCACCTGTGGTGGCCCAGGCGGGGCTGGGGGTATCCATTGTCTGCAGCTTCATTTTTGGCTGAGAGGGCCTCCTGCACCCTCTGCCAGTGAAAAGGGCTACCATGCGCTCTGTTTTTGCTGGCAGAGGCACCACAGGCCAGTCCTTCGCTGTTTCCAGCGTGGCCCTGTAGACCAGATCTAAGCACCCCATGGGCCAGATCCAGAACATAGGTCTTCAGTTTGACGGTCCTGCCTTCTACCATTCTAGACAAATGGCTGCCCAATCTGTTCTTAGGAAACTCCAGTAAAGGAACTCTTAAGTTCTAGAGGCAGCCTACTAAATGTCCCCATCCCAGCTAGGAAATATGGCATGAGACAGTCTGAGAACCCTTTCTTTGTATCGACTCTCCTCTAGAATAAGGGGGATCTTCACCCTCATGGCATTCTGGAAGCAGAAGAAAACATGGCTGTTCTAGAAGTGGCATATTCAATAAGCAGCAGTGCCATATTCAATAAATTTTAGCTCATTACTTTTACTATTAAATTTAAAGTGGAGAATTAGATTGGATTTATTATTTTAATTATATGTAGTTCCGGCATTGTGTTTTATATGTAAGCTTCATAAGCCACTTCGAATCCATTTGATTTCATGTGGTAGACATAAATATGTAAATAAGATATTGAAGTAAATAAATTAAATGTTATGCCCTTTAATACTCTTGGTTTTATTTAATATCCAATATTTATATACCTCTAAACATGAAAAACAATCTAGGTGGCATTCAAATATAATAAGATATTAAAATAATAATTACTTGGTGTGGATAGGCAGTTGTTTAATTCCTATGTGTTGCTGAGATTTGTTTTCGTTGATATGAAAAAAAGGTACACCATAGGTAAAATTGTAATAGTGCTTTCCCCCAAGAAGTCAACAGTGAGATGATATGAAGTTTCAAAAATAGTTAGCTGTGTTTTCATCTCTTCCATTCTATTTGTTTATTACTATTTTTCAGACCGAGGAACAAGTTTAATAACTGCCAATCTTTTTTGCTAATATTAAGTCTTGTTCTGGAAATATTGTGGGAGATGTCCTTTCTGCTTGTAGGACAAAGAATAGAATATAGAATAGAATAGAATAGAATAGAATAGAATACTTTATTGGCCAAGTGTGATTGGACACACAAGGAATTTGTCTTGGTGTAAATACCAAGTATACATAAGGTAAAGATGCATTCGTTAAGAATCAAGAATCATAACGTACAACACTTAATGATAGTCATAGGGTACAATCAACAATCAAATCATACTAGGAAACAGTCAATATAATTCGTAAGGCTACAAAGGACAAAGTTACAGTCCTACAATCACAAGTGGGAGGGGATGGGTGATAAGGAGTGATGAGATTAGCAGTAATAGTAATTCTTTAATTAATTAATTTAATTTAATTAATAGTAATAGTAATTCTTTAGCCAAGAATTTTCTTTTTGAATTAATTTATATTTAAAAAATTGTAAATTTTTCTTTGTTTTACTTTTACCCTGTGAGCGAAAGTGTAGGACAGAAATAACAAAAATGCCTAAATAGCAGACATGGATGAGCTACATATTGATTATCATGTATTTCTGATTGCCAGGTAGGTTATGATTAGATTGAGTTAAAAAAAATACAATATTCAATTTAGTGCAATTTTTAAAGGGATACCAGGTCATGTTTAACATAGCCCTAAATTCAATTAATGAGGGGCAAAATGGATAAAACCAAGATTTTATCAGAAAAAAAAATATATTTTTTAAAAAGAGGTTTGTTCTTACATTAGAGCAAAAATTTGATGTAATTGAACAACATGAATGTGGCCATAGAAATGCTAAAATAGGATGAATTGTTGGAATGCCTGGATCAGCGATAGAACATTTTTTTTAAAAAAAAATTGCTTTCTTTAACTACTCTTTGATTTTGTTAACCATAAGTTTAAATTATAACTATATTCTTTTTATCCTTCAGTGTAGTTTTTCATTAATTACACAAAAATATGTTTAAATTGCCTATTTCTGTTGAACTAATTACTCTGTGGAAACAGAAATATCACTTCAAATAATGTGAACTTGAACAAAGTGACTATTTCATGGGATTCAGGTACTCCACTAATCGAGGCCTACCTGTATTAAGTATATCCATCTTATCAAACAGTATTGGATAAACTCGCTGGATTTGTATTTGGCTGAGATTATCAAAAGAGGAAGGGGGAGAGATTAACAGACAGCTGGCTACAGTTTAAATTTGAGAAATTGCATTGAATTTAGTAGATTATACGTTCTGCAAAGGTTCAAAGCATGACTGGGCAGGTAGATTGCTTAATTCTTTTGTTCCAGGTTTATGAGACCATATTATTGTATTGGTTGCAATCATAGGTTACATTTCCTCATTATTATTATTATCTTTATTGTCATAGTACAACATGTGTACAATGAGATTGGCTGAGGCTCTCTGTACACCCTGGCCCCCAACACAACTCACAGTGAGGACAGAAGTCCCTAACCCAGTCCCAATGTTATTACACTATGTGACCTTGTAGCACAATGCGCCGACCCTGCAAGTCTTTCATATTATGTTGACAGGAAGTTATTTTCTGTTCAGAAGTCTGACAGCCCACGGGTAGAAACTGTTCTTCAGCCTGTTGCTGCAGCTGGCTATGCTTCTATATGTCCTACCCTCGTCCTAATCTTTAAAAATGCGGTGGGAAAATTCTTGCCCTTCTGACATACTTTTATCCTACATAATATATTGAAATGCAGTTGAATGCTCTTCTCAAAAGCTTATTGCATCTAACATGAAATAAATTAATTTAAACATGAACATTTTCTTTAGAAGGAAAAAAAAAAGATCATTCAGAGTGGGACATAAAAGCATTTTCAAGAGAATCCAAGGATTATTAATTCCCATTTAGCGCTTTAAATGATCTTTTCAGCTCAAGAAAGAAACCCATGTTTTAGTCTTTCTCTTTGAAATTGGCGGAAAGTGCTTAACCTTAGGTAATTTTGTTTTTCTTAGTCCCGTTGGTTTCAATGGGACAGGTTTTAGCATTAGATTACATCTTTGATTCTAACGATTGGTTCTTTTAAGTGTTTAACCTTGGTTAAAATGTATTCACTGTTTACGGATGCACAGGTCGGTTCTCAATGAAGCTCTGGTTTAGGTTCATGAGATATAATGACTCAGTAAGCTGACTTTGAAATGAGTTTTTCTACCTGAAAGGTTAAGGTTAAGATTCTGTTGGAAATAGGACTTATCAAACACTGTTTCAAAGAGGATGGGTATTGAATGATCAATTATTCTGTAGTTGTGTTCTAAGATTGCAAAGTCCCTCCCTCTCCCTCCTCTCTCTTTCTCTCTCTCTCTCTCTCTCCCCCTCCCTCCTCCCTCTCCTTCTGCCTGAAGATAAAACCCCGATTTATAAACTATTGTAAGATGGCTTGTTGATTAGAGATCAGACTAGATGTGTAGATGTAATCAGGGATAGATTTGGACTGGATATTAGAAGAAGTAAAGGTTAGATGTTTGTTGCTCTTGCCAGATAAGTCATCTTGGATCAGTGAGTCCTCCATTTGTCTCTCAAATAGTTTAGCACAGGGGTCACTTTTGGATTTCAGGGACCACCAAATTCATAATTTTGGATCCCAGGGACCACTAACTGGTTCTGTGGGTGTGGCCTAATTTGTGGGTGTGGTCATGTGACTGGCTGGGCATGTCTTGTATGTAAATATTATAAATATTTATATTAATATTGATTTTTTTATAAAAAAAGAGCAACTTTTACTCAAAATCAGGCCAAGTAGGCAGGCAGATTGAGTTGCTCACAAAATCACAGATTCATTCAGAGATCTATCTGCCATTGGCTAGCTCAGTCTGTCACATAAAATTTGCTTGCAAGCAAACTCACAAAATTAACTCACAACATACTATGTATGTAAATCTTGCTTTTTTTATAAAAAAAGAGAAACCTTTACCCAAAATCAGGCAAAGCAGGCATATTGAGTTGCTCACAGAATCATTCAGTGATCTATCTATTTGCCATCAGCTAGCTCAATCTCTCAAATTTGCTTGCCGTGAGTCTGCACTGAATTTGCTTGCAAGCAAATCTTCAGTCCTAAGGGAGGTTCGGCTGTACTTAAAAGCAGAGCCGAAGATCTAAAGACTAGCTAGAAAGCAAGAAATCCAACTATTTCCTGCTTCCTAGCTAATCTAAACCTCCTGGCACAGCAGAACAGATGATGGTCGGAAAAAGGAAAAATAGCAATTTAGCAGGCAGTTTACTGGGTAAGGAGTGAGTGGGCGGGGAGGGTTCCTGCAGGCCATGTGGGCTGCGCAGCCTTGTGTTTCTGTGCAACCTGGATTAATTGCTTTGGGGGGGGGGTGTTCTGGGGGTGAGATTTCTCTGCGGCCCACTAAAATTTTCTAACGGCCCACCAGTGGGCCATGGTCCACTGGTTAGCAACCGCTGGTTTAGCAGACATGGAAAGGCCACAGATTGTAACTGCATCCAGTTGTTGATTCGCACAACAGCAATTACACAAGCATAACAGTAGAATAACTGTACCCATCTGCATTAACTCCTTCATCCTTGTGTCAGGTTGGTCTAGTACCAGCTGCAAATGTTTGCTTCAACTCTTTTTTCCCCTTTAGAAAGTCTGCAGCTTCCATGGGAGTGAAAAATCAATGTAATATTCCATTCCTCGCTGAATAGTTATTTCTACTGTATAATGTAATATTTCATCAAGACCACCCTCTGCCTTCCTGCTGTTCTGTGACCCATTAATGCCTTTCAGTAGTGTTGATAATCAAGGAGGGTGACATTTATCATCATGCAACACAGAGTGCCACCAATTCCCACCCCTGCTTTTTACAAATCTTCAAAGTTCTCTTACATGTCTAGTTTGCTTTGAGGAATCCAGTCCATCTGCCTCAACATCTTGTATATCTTTAAATGGCCCAGCTCAGCGTGCTTTCTTGAAAAAATATTTAATTTTGCAGAAATCTATAGCTTTTCTTTTGTTACTTGAAGAAAAATTATCTAAATTTAAGGCTGATTGGGGAGAAAAAAGCCCTGCACAATTTGAAATATTGGACATACGTATTCAATATTGCTCAAATTGAGATGCATCAGACTTGGCGTAACTCATTCACCAGTCCAGGAGAGGCTGGGGGAAAAAAAAGCATAGATTTGGGTATGTGCTTGAAAAAGCAAAGTTTTGGACAAAGTTAAACTTGCTGGTTTGCAAAGTTGGCAGGGCTGTTACAACCATGATTACTTTAAAAGACTTCGAACAATATTTAAATAAATTATGTGTGTGTTTTGAGAGATGGCTCGACATTCAAATTTTAAAAGTATTTTTCAAAATCATTTCATAAGATAATGAGATTTTATGTGCATTTCCAGTTTTCCAGCCAGGCGCCATCAAAATAGAATTGGTCTATGACTTCCAGAACCTAACTTTTCAATATTGAGTGAGCAATGTGCACCCTTTTCTGTTAATTTTAATTGCTACACTAGAGGAAATCCCTAAGTTAAGAACATCTAATCTACAGATCACCTGTACTAAAGGATTGCAATAAAGCTTATAATTTTAAAAACTTGAGTGAAATAATAAATAACGAATGCATGCTCACAAAATCATTGTGCAGCTTCAATGGGTTCTCAGCTTGAGAAAGGAGAATGCCACCTGACATTTTAAGTTAGACCACTGTATTGACTGATGCTAAATAAAAGTTGTGACTTGCATACAAATTTAACTTAGAGAGACTTTGATCTCTCATTCGTAAATCGGAGACTGCCTGTATAGGTAGTGCTCAACTTACGAACACAATAGAGCCCAAAATTTATGCTTCTGAGTGAGAAATTTGTTAAGTGAGTTTAGCCCCATTTACAACTTTTCTTGCCAGATTTCTTTTAAGTGAATCACTGCGGTTCTTAAACTAGTAACATGGTTGTTAAGTAAATCTGATTTCCCGATTGACTTTGCTTGTCTTATGACTCCGGGACACTGCAACCATTATAGATGCAAGTTAGTTGTTAAGCATCTGAATGTAAATCACGTGACCCTGGGGATGCTACAATGGTCATAAGTGTGAAAAATGGTCATAAGTCACTATTTTCAGTGCCATTGTAACTTTGAACGGTTACTAAATGAACTGTTGGAAGTTGAGGACTACATGTATATAAATAAAAGAAATAGATACATCAGAAGTTAAGAGTTTAGTTCCAAGGTCATGGCCCTATGTGTGACTGTTTTTTTCTGTATATATTAAATAGATTACCTGAATTTTGTTGATCTTGGGTGCAGGAGATATCTTTGTTGTGGTTCGCCGGCAGAAGGTGCGGATGGCTGAGGTCTTGGAGAGTGAGGACTCAGATGAGGGGCCTGCGTATGATGCAGGGATGGGGCCAGGACCATCAGGGAGTGGAATGCTGCCTTCAGAGATTGTGGAGGCTGGCAGCAGTGATGAAGAGGTCCCTGAGGAGCCTGTGACTAGTGCGTGTGCGCACAGGGCTACTTGAAAAAAAGAGCAGCTGCAGCAGCATGAGCAACTTGGGAATAAGGGGTCGACTAGGGGGTGTGCATAAGCGCACCAAAACGTGCCTACCGTCTCTGTCCTATTGTTTCTTTTTTCTTATTCGTATCCATTTCATGCATTTATAATCATGCTTATACTTATACCTGTTATCTAATAATTGTTTGACAAAATAAATAAATAAATAAATAAGGTAATGGCTCCTCCCTTAAGAGATAAAAACCAGCTGAAAAACAGGAGTTCTTTGCAGGAAGCAAAGAAGTTTTTGCACTCAAGCCCTGTGGACGTTTGGACTCTCTTAGTTGGTGTTTGGAGACTCTTTGTATTTGAAATATTCCTTGGCAACTTTATCTAGTGTTCTTGTCAGCCTTGCACCACCTTGGTAAGGCTCATTCTTATCAGAGACAATTAGATTGAAACAGCCTTTTAACCGTGAAGATTGGAATTCGTAAAGAATCATTAAAAGATTTTGCTGTTATCTCTGTTTCATGTTTGTTACCTTGGAACAAGGTTTGGGTGAGAACAATCTTCCATGTGAAATACAATATTATTTAAAATAAATAAATAATATTTATATTACCGTATTTTCCGGCGTATAAGACGACCGGGCGTATAAGACGACCCCCGATTTTTGGTTGACTTTTTTCAAAGTCATCTTATACACCAGAAAATACGGGTATTCAAAATTAAGCTGCAAGGATTTGTAAATGCTTCTCCTTCCTTCGCGCTCGCATCAGCCGACCGTACAACCTTCCTCCTCCGGCCCCAGGGCGGCTCTCTCGGTCTCTCTCCCACACACACGGAAGACGACCAGGCCTCCCGCGGAGCATGATGGGCCGGCAGAGTGGCCGCCATCTTGTTTTCTTCGGGAAGGGGAGGAGCGTCTCCCGGCGACGCCCGTAATATTTTCCGGCGTATAAGACGACCCAGCGTATAAGACGACCCCGGATTTTCGGTTGTCTTTTTTTGGTTTCAAAAGTCGTCTTATACGCCGGAAAATACGGTATATGGATTGCTCTTTAAAACAATAATGTTGTGTTTGGGAAGGGAAAAAAACACAAAACCCAGATCTATATTTGGACCTAAGGATATTTGCTCTGCTCATTTTGCACAACTTACAATGTTCAAGTATATTACACATCTGCTATACTCATTCATAAACATTACTACTGCACAGACATAAATTATTAGTGTGCACTGAAATGAAACAGATATTGTAAACAAGTCATTTTTAGACATGCTTCTTGTTGTATGTCATTTCTAAAATGTTCTCTTAATGCAAACTTATTTTGTCAATAATGTTACAGTTTAGTGTTAGTTTCAGAGATTCTCCCAGCATTTAAAATAGTGGCTTTATTCAATGATCAGGTGAAAGCTGATATAGGGTAACATGAGAACATAAACAGTGTCCTGCTGAATAGGATTCTGGTCTGTCTAGTCCAGCAGCCTCTTCTGCAGGGGCCACTAAGTCAACAAGGAAGCCGTTAGACCAGGGGTGTCAAACTTGATTTCATTGAGGGCTGCATCAGGGTTGTGTTTAATCCCGAGGGGGCTGCGGGGCTTGGCCAGGGTGGGCATGGCCAGGTTAACATCACTCGTAGTGGCCTGAGCGCTCCGTCAGTGGAGCTCCTGTGACGGCCTCCTGCAACAAGCTCCTGAGCTCCATTTTCAGCCCTCACGAGCTCCATTTTCGCTGGCAGAGGCATTGTGGGCTGGTCCTTTGCTGTTTCCCATGGGCCAGATCTAAGCACCTCATGGGCCAAATTTGCCCCCCCCCCGGGCCTTGAGTTTGACATCCCTGCACTAGATTCCCAACAGATGCTTGTCAGAGGAAGTCCTATTACCATCACAACTAACAGCCATTGATTCTTATGAAGTCCATGAATTGATCCGAAAGCCAGGATCACCTCTTGTGGTAGTGAATTCCAAATTAAATTATTGGTTGAGTAAAAAAAAATCTTTTTGTCTGCATTGATTCTTCCTAAATTAAAGTTCATTGGATGCTCTCTGGTTTGAATATTTGGGGAAAGGGGAAATAGCTCCTCTGTATCCATTTAATCTACACCATGCGTAATTCTGTATACTTTAATAGAGACTATTGATCCTTGTTGAATTGATACAATTAATTTCAGGTTATTACTGATTCCAGTATTAGAATATTGAAGAATCTTTTGCGTGGTTAGGGTCTTTGCATTACAGTTTTGCTTATTTTTTGCAACCGTGATGTTATGGCTATGCTTCCACTATTACCCCTGGAACATCTATGTTAATTCATGAGGTTATAGGAGAGGGCTTTGGGGCAACTGCGAAACAGAAATTAATTGAAACAAGTCTGCAAATGAGAGACCTGTTTTCTCCCACTCTTTTGGTTTCATATAAGTCAGACTGGATTATAGTTATTCATACAAACAATACTTTAGACCCACTTTCTCCCTGCAGCAGTGTTTGATTATATTATTCAGTGCTAGGGAGATGAAAAGGATCTATTTATTATCTACTCAAAAGAGAGAGAGAATGTGGGTAGAGCTGTGGAAAATGACTGCAAGATTGTTTTATGTTGTAATAATTTGCTTATTACAATGTAAAGTGGCTTAAACAGGTCCTGTATTTTGTACCAGGGCACAGTAGCATGCTAGCTAACTGGCTAAAAACTTAGAATCTAGGATAATGTTTTTCCTTAGCTTGGAATGACTACCTGCTAGGTTTCCAGAAAGGACTAGGCATGGCATGTCACTTTGGGTGATCATTTCAGAGATATTTCTTTATCTAAACAGAGAAACAGAATGATCACAGGTGGGCAAAAAAAACAACAACACCTGGGTGAGTGAATTTCAACTTCCTAACAGTTTCCCTGCTGAGTTTTCTTGTGGGAATCTGGTAAAGAGCATCAGAAATTTCCCTTCCTTTCCCACAACTAAGTGGCTACTTCGGGGTAGGATGGGGGGGAAGGGATTATGAGACTGTCTGGAAAACTGTCAGAGAACATTAAAATGAAGATTGAGTCATTGCAACAGCACTGCAGCAACACCCAGATAAAGGTTCCCCTCACACATATATGCTAGTCGTTTCTGACTCTAGGGGGCTGTGCTCACCTCCTTTATGAAGCTGAAGAGCCAGCGCTGTCCACAGATGTCTCTGTGGTCATGTGGCCGGCTTGACTAAATAACGAAGGCTCACGGAACACTGTTACCTTCCCATCAAAGTGGCCCCTATTTTTCTACTTGCATTTTTATGTGCTTTCGAACTGCTAGGTTGGCAGAAGCTGGGACACGTAATGGGAGCTCACTCCATTACGCGATGCTAGGGATTCGAACTGCTGACCTTTCTGATCCACAAGCTCAATGTCTTAGCCACTGAGCCACCGCTCAGTCCCTTGAAGCACCCAAGACATCTCCAAATTTCATTCATTCTCAGGAGTAATGGGTCCTGGATTTTGGACACATTCCGCAAGTTAGTCCATAGTGTGTTACCTTGGTTCAAAAATTGTTGCCCTGTGATGCACAATTTTGTTTAATTATAGTGAAGGATTTTAGTAGTATGGAGATAATGGAAATGGAGAGAATAAGGCTGGATTCATGGTTGTGATTATTTCAAGGTGTGGTGCTGAGATCTGTATTGTATTTCAGAAAAATATTTGGAAATGTCTTTATACTGGCACTTGTAAGTAATTGTCCGATTGTCAATTATTCTATTAGAGCCAAGTTCAATGTTGTACTGTATTGCTAGGAAGTTCTGTGAGAAAACCAAAAGGTTTGATATGATTTTTGTGTATGTAGGGATTCTAAGAATATGACAAGAATGTAATATATCCTCTATCAAAAGTCATGTTGTTTATTCATGTCTATTCAAATTTAAAGAAAGAGAATTTTGGGGGCAAGTATCCTTCATGGTCTGACCATCTAAGAATATTCCTAGGAATTTCAGCTGGATATTTTGCAAGCAAATTCTTATGTTCTTCCATGATTTACTGTATGTCTAAAAGGTCCTTACTGAGAGAAAGAGTATCTGAAAGTACAGAAGACAAATCAATATATTCTGGCTGTTTAATCTTTGGCCGTGATGGCACAGTGGTTAGAATGCAGTATTGCAGGCTGATTCTGCCAACATCCCACAGTTTGATTCTCACCAGCTGAAGTTTGACTCAGCCTTCTATCCTTCTGAGGTCAGTGAAATGAGGACCCAGATTGTTGGGGGCAATAGGCTGACTCTGTAAACCGCTTAAGAAGGGCTGTAAAGCACTATGAAGTGGTATATAAGTCTTAAGTGCTATCGCTATTGCAAAACAGCCTACCAATGTTTTTTGAAGCCTATTACAATTGGGACCAGAATTTCTATTTCTAAGCAAGGTGTTTGTTAAAGTAGTCATATCTGATTTTATGGCCTTTTTTTGCAATGGTTGTTAAGTGAATCACTGCAGTTATTAAGTGAATCATGTGATTCTTAAGCAAATTGGGCTCCCCCACGGGCTTTGCTATTCAGAAGCCAACTGGAAAGATCACAAATGCTGATTACATGGCTTCAGGGCACTGCAGTCATTGTAAATACATATCAGTTGCAAAGCACTTGAATTTTAATCATGGGGCGGTGAGAATGCTGAGTTTCCATAGCTGTGTGAAGTTTTGGAACACAATAGTCAGATATGGGAGATTCCATTCTATACCCTACAATGGACATCTCTCCATTTGCAGAGCGGCAGAGGTAGATGACCTGGCTCACATCCTGTTTGATTGTTGCATGTATAACAGGGCGAGAGGCAGGTACCTCGGTTTATTATACCAAACAAATGACCCATTGAGATCCCCATATCAAAACAACTTACCTTATGTATGGCCAGAATCTGAAAATAACATTTAACCAGCATAGTACTTAAGCAAAATGATTCAGTTGAGATTGGCATATGTGGGACTGATTGAGGTAAATTGTAGGGATGATACCAAAATACAATTTTGTCATATTTTAGTTATCTATATATTAAATTATTGTACTTTATGCCAATTTCATTTAAGCTGTATTGTATTCCAATTTCATTTAAACTGTATTGTATTCCAATTTCATTTTAAATTGTATTTTATTCCAATTTCATTTTAAATTGTTTTTATCAGATTTTGGTAATAACTTGTGTCTAGAACCCTGCACTTTTGATATGGCCCAAGGGCTATTCAATAAAGTAAACTAAATTAAAATAATCTGGATCTGAATTGAGGGACTTAACTAAGTGTTCTGACCAAGGCTTCCAAGAGCATAATTACACACACATTTATTTTAAAAACAAGTCTTGTTTTATTGCAATGCTGGGAATTATTTTCATTCCCAGACGGTAATGAGTCTCAAACAGTTCCATGAGATAAGCACCCACCTTTCTTCCCTCTGAAGTGCTGCCAATAACAGAAGTGTCCAATGAACTAGGAAAAAAACCTCACATTTTACTTCCACACTAATTTTAATTGTCTATTCAACAATATTGAACAAAAGGCTAATTAAGAGTCCTTGAAAGACGGTTCCTGTACATTTGTTTAATTTTGCAAAGAGTAAGTACAAAGAGCTTCAAGAATGAATCTGAACTGAACAAACAACTTTGCTTCCTGCAAAGGTTTCATCATCTTTGCCTGTCATTTATCCCTTATGGGAGGAGCAATCACTTCCCAGCCTTATTCCCGAGTTGCCCCTTTTGTTTCAGCTGCTCTCGCCTTCTAGCAGCTCTGCTCACATGCACACTAGGAACAGGCTCCCCTCAGTCCTCTGCCTCGCTGCTGCCAGACTCCGGAGGCTCCGAAGGTAGTACCCCACTCCCAGATGGCTCTGGCCCCATCTCTGCATTGGATGCAAGACCCACATCCAAGTCCTCTCCAGACTCCATGACTGGTCCCCGTTCTTTCCCGCTGTCCGATTCTGCTGCCGTCTGCACCGGCTGCTGGCGAACCATAACACTAAGACACATTATCATGCGTCATTAAAAAAAAACATATTCTGATGGAAATCTGAAATTATGTAGCCTATAACACACACACACACACACTAACAAACATGGGGCCAAAGTCTGATTAGTTGATTTGTTTTTTTTCAGAGTCAAAACACTTTTCATGATTGTTGTTTCCTGATCTGGCTTCTCAGTCTTCCATGAATGGAAATACTTCAGGAATTAAAGGGGAGAAGTTAACACGTATTGCAGAGAAATGCATGTTGCATCATTGACAGTGGTGGCCTCTGGACTTTCTCTCATATGGCTGTTTCTAGAGAATCTGCCTTCCTCAGCAAAATTAAATGTACAGGAACTGTCTTTCAAGGACTCTTAATTAGCCTTCTGTTCGATATTGTTCAATACACAATTAAAATTAGTGTGGAAGTAAAATACGACTGTAGTACAGAAGGTTCCTTCCCCCTCCCCTCCCCTCTCCTGTGGCTGCACCTTGCAGTCCGTAAATAATGTTTAGGAACAGGCGACAGACTTCTGTGACAGATGCTTTTTTTTGCTTCCAGCAAAACCACCAACTATTTGTTTCTGCTACAAGGGAAAGTCGATTTGCTCTAAACTTTTGACAACATGCTCTTTACGATTTAAAGCATAGGTGGAAACTTTCGGGGATTGTGGCTCCGCTGGAGACCTTCTGCATTGCCTTGGGGGCATTATTTAATATCAGATTCTCTTTACCGGAAATTGGAAGGATTGCACCAGGACTATTAAAATCTTCTTTATGGCATCAGCACTGCAGTGCCAGCACCTTGGTCCCTAAGATAGGGTGGAAAGTGAGGCTTTGTAGCCTTGGTGCAAAGATGCAACAACTATTGACACTAAGTTCTCCCTCTCTCCACCCTTATTACTTAGTACTGTCATTCAGGAGAGAGTTAAGAAGTTGGTGTGGTTCTAATTGAACATTTAAATTTTATTAGTTTAGCATCTTATTCTTCCAGAACATGGCATTGAAGGAGAGAAGAGATGGATAGAATACAAGTTTGATAAGAAAGAAAGAGGAAGGAGGGAAGGAAGGAAGAAAAGGAAGGAAAGATAGAGAAAAAGAAAAAAGAAAGGAAAAGAAAAAAGAAAGAGAAGGAAGGAAAGGGAGGAAAGAAAGAAAAAGAAAGAAGGAAGGAAGGGAAGAAAGAAAGAAAGAAAAAGAAAGAAAGAAAAAGAAAGAAAGAAAGAAAGAAAGAAAGAAAGAAAGAAAGAAAGAAAGAAAGAAAGAAAGATAGATTCATTCTTGGTGATTTTCTTTAAACTGAGATATTCCCTGGGTTCAACTGGCCCACCCTCTGCTTTGCTTAGCTTGGGGATGACTTTGAAAGATTTTGATATAGTCATCAATTCTGGTATATTGATGTGTGCAACAGAAAGCTGTATTCAGATCCAGACCAATTTTCAGAACTCATTGCATATGCTTTGAATCGCTTGCTTTCTCTCCATTCAGCCTAATCGATCTTTTCAAAAGGTCACGAGAAACAGCCAAATAACAAGTACACAGAATAAGTCAATCAGTACCTAACAAGTTCTGGGTTGTTTCCAGATTCTGAAATGGCCATTTGCTGGCATCAAAGAAGGGAAAGAGGATTAGTGTCTTTTCTATTTGATTTCTGGGTATCTGTTCGCTGTTGTTGGAAAAGTAAAAAGTTGGCTTGGACAGACAGGTGTTTTAATAAAGTAGAGATGTTCATATTTTTTATTTTAAAAAAATAGTTATATCATTGATCTGACACTGATTGCTGACAACAACGAATTACATAGATAATTGTGTAAGGTGCTGCTGACTGGCTAAAAGCTACGTGGCAACTGTAATTTTGAAGCACAGATGCAAACTTTATTTGGTCTTAATCCCAAACGTGGTAAACTCTAAAGTTTTCTGAAACTTTTGATGAATTGCTGCTGCTTTCCCCCCCTGCTGCTTGCATCAGTTTAATCTTGTGCCTTGGGTCTGCTGGCACCGTTTTAGGGCATTGATTCTGCTGTAGCTTAGAAGAGACTCTGCTGCCATCTGAATGCCTAATAACACTTCCGTTGGCAGCAAGCTCTCTCCTTCCTTCCCCAAGGGCCATATGAAATGTCCAATTCATTATGTTTCCTCCAGTTCTGACTGGAACTCTGCATGAAATTGCAATGAAAGTTTGAATATCATATCTTTATTTCAAGCCTGGTTGTCTCCTTCCCCTCCCTTCTTCCTTGTTGTTCTCTTCTCTTCTTCTGTTAGGAAATGATAACAAATAAATGAAGAAAATTCTAAGAAATGTGTAAAAATTCATATCGAATGAACTGAAACCAGCGTTCAGCTGTTAAACTGACTATGAGAAAATAGGAAATTTTACATGAACTCTTGGCACTAGGTATTGTTAAATATATATATATATGTGTGTGTGTGTGTGTGTGTGTGTGTGTGTGTTTTCGGAGGTTTTCGCGGGTATTTGTAGGTGGATCTTTGGTTCTTCGGGTTTTCTCCCGCGTAGAATTGGAAGTATCTAGGCGACGTTTCGATGAAGTCTCATTCATCATCTTCAGGC
The DNA here is from genome assembly GCA_023653725.1 of Bungarus multicinctus. Classification (NCBI taxonomy): domain Eukaryota; kingdom Metazoa; phylum Chordata; class Lepidosauria; order Squamata; family Elapidae; genus Bungarus; species Bungarus multicinctus. Next base: position 79,628,947 of record CM042846.1, on the reverse strand, counting down.
TTGTGTCTTCGACCTTGTGCTTCTCAGAGTAATGTGAGCTTGCAGCTGCTTCTTCCTTTTAACTACTAGTGGGGGTGTGACTTGATTGGGTGGGGGCTTGGCTGTGTTCTGATTGGTATTGTTCCAAATGCAAAACACAAACAGAGGACAGGAGTTTCAGTTACAGTTTTAGTTTCACAGCACCAAGAACACAAATGAGACTTCATCGAAACGTCGCCTAGATATTTCCAATTCTACGCGGGAGAAAACCTGAAGAACCAAAGATATATATATATATAAATAAATAAATAAAAGCGAAATACCACTCACGCATCATCACAATATCTCCAGAACCGGAAAGGCTACAAACTTGAAATTTGGCACGTATGTTCCTCTTGGCTTCTAGATGCTCGCTAAGAAAGGATTTTTCAAAATGACCCTCAGAGCCATTAGTATTTCATATATCATTATTAACATGCTCTGATGCTTAGGAATTCTACTCCCCCTTCCCACCTGAAAAGAAATATGTTCCAAATGCAAAACACAAGCAGAGGACAGGAGTTTCAGTTACAGTTTTAGTTTCATAGCACCAAGAGTTTTAGTACAGAACAGTTGACCTAAGCCACGCCTAAGCCCCTTGCTGTCTCCTTGCTCACACAGCAAATACTGTTTCAGTTTCCAAACAGCTCCCACACACTGACAGGACACTAGCCAGATGGATGCTGGTAGGCAGAGGCAGAATTTCTTTCCTCCCCAAAAACTAAGCCCAACACATAGTTTCGTAGCAAAGCACGAGTATCGAGCTAGTATATAATATGCTACATCTCAAGATAAGGTAAAATGAAGCTGTTTTCTGTATAGTGATCAAGAAAAGAAACATTTATTTATAGTTGAAGAGGAAGGAAGCTTAACCACACATTCATTTATTTTTTAAAGCATGTTTTAAAAGATTAAAGTTTCACATCCTGACTATGCTTTTTTAATTATTTAACCCTACAACTTGTTAATTACTTATTTCAAATGAAAAAAAAAAAACTTGGTAGACAACATCAGGTGATGCTGAGGTGTTTCAGAGGAAAAATAAATTGCTGATATGTATAAAAAAAATCCAGTCCTTTTGCACATCTCAGATTACAATAATTCCTTTGACTAGTTGGAAAACTTTAAATAATTGGTATTTAATGGAGCGGCTTTTTGAGCATAGAGACTATAGTACATACAAAAAAGTGCCATTTTTTCTTACTGTATATCTTGAGGTATGTTCTAAGATAATCCTGATGTTTGTTTATACCGATGTAATTCATTATACGGGAGTTAATTTCAAGTGTTAATTACTTTTATCTTTTTTAAAGGGAGATTAAGTGGCAATTGTTTGAGAATTTGGCACAGAATTTTATATGTATGCTGTTGGCTGGTATAAAACTGCTGAAAACAGAAAAATCAAAATGGAGACAGCCCTCTTCTCTTTCCCATTTTCAGGAAACATATTTATCAGTCTTCACAACAGGATATAGTAATAAATGTCAACTTTGAAAACATTCAGCCTATTATTCGGCATTAAGCTTGACTAGGCAGAAGACTCTCAGACACAGCTTAGTTAGATTAGAATCTTTATTGCAGACAAGAATGAAGTCTTTTAAACATGTAGTTAATTGTCCAGGGCAATGCAAAGAAGGCTAAAGACATCTTCAACCTCATCCTAATGTAATCCAACCACACTCCTGCTAAGAGAAGAAAAAGTTCTCACACTCTTCCTTGCATTGAAAGGAAGAAGGAAAAGTCTGCATTTTGAACATCAAATGTTAACAATTTCTAGTCTTTGTCTATTTTTTTTCCTGTTCAGCCCATGGAATTTTGTACATTCAAAGACACTGGACTGGAGCATAAAGTTCTGCTTAAAAAGAAATGATTCCACATTGGTTGAAGTTCCAAATGTATTGCCTTCTGTTATCTGCTTTAGTCCTTTTTCCTTATTAGTTTAGATTGTTTTTGGTTCTGCTCCAGCCTGTTGCACCATTTTGATAAACAATTGTCCAATATTTCCCTTCTCCCATGGTGCCTCTTAACCATTGTAATTGCTCTATTGCTGAAATTTAAGTCACTCTGATCCTCCAGCTACCTGAATGGATACTTTTTAAGAGTCTCACATATATTCAGGTTTTGATGGATCATGGCTAACCTAATAACCATCTTCTGACAAAAAATTTACACCAGCAGAACTGACATCTGTATCAAAATATAATTCCCACCAATGAAATGTTTATAGTTCTTTGTTAATTTTAATCCAAGTAAGAATTTGAACTATTTTGGCTTACATATTTTTTAAGATTAGACCATCAACATTTGTCTTATCATTATTAATGAGGGTCATCTTAAAGGGCGTAGGACAAGGGTCTTCAAACTTGGCAAGTTTAAGACTTGTGGACTTCCAAGTCCCAAAATTTCTGAGCTAACATAACTGGAGGAGGAATTCTGTGAGTTGAAGTCCACAAGTCTTAAAGCTGTCAAGTTTGAAGACCCCTGGTCTAGGAAGACACATAGTATATTGCAGTCCCTGCCCTCTGGAACAGTGTCCCCCTGAGATTGATGTGGCTCCCACCCTTATGATGTTTAGGAAATTGTTAAAGACCTAGTTGTACTCCTAGACTTTGAGTTACAATGTTGTGGAGCCCCTTAAGTCATAGTTGTCGTAGTATTCTTCCAATCAATTATGGTTGATCCCTACCTTTTTATTTGCACATTGTACAAAGTCATCAAGGGGTCAGTCAGCCTCAAAATTTTATAGAGAAATAAATATTCCTTAGAACTCATTGGATGTCTTTTTCTGGGGCCAGCATTGAATGAAATAAGATGTCAAATTATTGCCATGATGTCATTAAACAACTTTCTATAATGTCCGTAGTAGTATTATCTTATTTATGAAGCCTTTACGACATGTGACAAACATAATTAGATAGCGCTTGAATTTTGTAATACGTCATCATTCTAAACAGTTTAATAGCTGTTCTTAGCTCTGCTGAGATGCCATTAAAAAAACCCGTTCTGGTTATTAAGAGAGAATGAAAAAAAAGGGCAATGTTAATGAGAAAAGAATTTTACATAGACACATAGCCTCGTTCACAATTTAGTTTGGAAACAAAATAAAAAGGAAAGAATAAAGAACTAGCAGTTGTTCTGATTGCAATGCATTGAATTCAAGAAATATATGCTGGTTAATGTAAAATGAGTGACACATTGCAAGTCTCTCCCCCCCCCCCCCAATTCCTGTGAAACTATTCCAGAACACATTTAAAATCTCTGTCATGTTGTTTCATTTTTCTACTATGGTGAAGCCCCCTGGTAAATGCCATTGGTCTATACAGCACAGAAGACCTTTCAAAGCTCAGACAGCACCAAGGACCCCACAGTTCAACCCTGAGCTACAAATACACTCTTCTATTGAGACCCTTCTACGTGTATCAAGGAATAACTTTATGCATTTGCGCTTAAATGGTTTCCCATGCTGTGTCTTCATTGTTCCTGACCATGGGAAATTTTTTTTAAAGGCAATCAGCTGAATGGGTTTATAACCATCTTGCAAACTCTTATGCGTAACATTAAAAAAAAATCTACAGAAGCCCAAGGTATGTGGGAAGACCTGGGAACAAGTTTCTAATGCACATCCTGTCTCATCATTGCGCATATTTGTGGGCAGGGATAAATAATCTAAAATAATGTATAAATTGTTATGTTTGGGTCTTCTCAATCTTTTCTTCACCACGGACCTCCTTTAAATACATTTTTGTGGCCATGGATCATGGCCACGGACCACAAGACTTAACACATGATTTAAATCATAACATTTCTGCAAGCTTTTGTGGAAACTCCCCCCCCCCCCCCCAGGAGTTCACAGACCCCAGGTTGAGAACCAATGGCCTAGAACGGATGTTAAACATGTGGTCTCATGTTGCCATCATGTGATGGCGGGGAGTTGGACTAGATGACCTAGGAAGGAGGTCCCTTCCAACTCTGATTATCTGTTATCTATCTGTTATCTGATGTGTCATGATTTTGTTTTCCCTTCGTGGAGCTGGGATGTGTGTGGCCTCCACATGACACATTCGATCCCTGGGCTGCCAGTTTAACACCCCTGGCCTAGAAGATCTTGATTCAAATGACCACTTGTTCTACTGTGGACACTGCAGTTTCCCAGAGTCATGTGATCACCTTTTGAGACCTTTCAGCCAGAAAAGTCAATGGGGAAGCCAGATCCACTTAAGAACCGTGTTATTTAGCAATTGCAGTGATTCACTTAACAACTGTGTCAAGAAGGATTGTAAAACGGGGCAAAACTCACTTAACCGTCTTGCTTTAACAATAAAAATTTGGACTCAATTCCCGTCATAAACCAAGGACTACCTGCATGATTTACCTCAGGTATGAATTCTACTCTTGTTTTCTCAAAAGCATAAAATACATAGAAGCAGAGGAGAAAAGGGGACAAAAGAGGAAGAAAATAGACACCCAAATAAAATTGGAATATATTTTAGGCACCACTGAAAATTATGTTTACAGAATATCTTTTAAAATGCTTTTTATTTAAATTAAGCTGCTGTGTTTGATAGGTTTTTAAAAATATATAAACTGTACATGTTCTTTCTTCCCTAGAGCTATCTTTAAAAATATTGACAGAGACTATTGTTCATCTTGTTGATGATAATCACCTAATTGTTACTTGTATTCCCCTGCCTGTTGTGTCAGTTTGCAGCTGCCTCCAAATAACTATCAATTTGTTGTAGAATATCATTCTGGTGTCATCCCTGTATTTTATAAATTGCACGTCATGCTACACAATTTTGTGAATGGGAACATAGTATATGTGTGCTTGTGTGTGTATGTATATGTATAATGTTTTCTTATGTTTTTGCGGGTATTTATATGTGTGGTATTTAGGTTTCTTCGGGTATTTTCCCATGTAATATTTGGCACACAAAATTAAAAAGAACCTACCACACAAGCCTGAGGATGGCAGATGAGATTCTGCCGAAACGTCGTTATAATAAAAGCACAAATATTACGTGGGAAAATACCCGAAGAAACCTAAATATCACACACACACACACACACACACACACACACACACACACACACACAAGCTTTATATATATTTTATATATGTTTGTTTTCACCAAGGTTACAGATCGCTTTCACTTGCTGAGTTGAGAGTACCTTTATTATCACAGAGGATCTAAAGTCAAATAATCACTTCTAAAATTTGATGCCAGCTGTAATTTTGCAATTACCAGAATATATCTTAGTACTAAAGTTCTGTCGTTCATCTATCTGGTCATGCAATGAAGGTCATGTTGAGCTATGATAAAGGACCAAAGTAGGTATGGAGAGGGAGCTTGGTGGTCATCAGTTTAGAGATTTGATGTCTAAGGCAATGTGTTGTCTATTCTTGCTTTGGTCAGACAGATAGGATATGGATAAAACCCAAAGCTTTCATTCACTGCTATAGAGTTAAAATTCATTTGGGTATAATGGTATTTCTATCCATGAATCAAATGAACTCAAAGATATGATGGATACAACCAGTGGTAGGATTCAAATAATTTAACAACCGGTTTGCCCGGGGTCAGGTTGGCTATTGTGGGAGGCATAGCCCAGCCCTATCCTCCAGCTCCGCTGCACATGAGGGACGAGCCTCTCACGATGTCCAAACTGACCCTGGGTGAACCAGTTTTAAATTACACCTCGGCTATCAAAGTAGATCCTTGGCATTGCATTGCAATGGAGAAATGGAGCAGCCGGCATGAGGAAGGAGGAGGAGCAGACAGAAGAAAATGGGAAAGTGGCCTTGTCCTTCCCTCACACCGGCTGCTCCATTGCTCCATTACAGTGCAGCACCCAGGATCCACTTTGATAGCAATGTGCATGCATGTGAATTTAACAACCGGTTCATCCAAACCAGTGAGAACCGGCTGAATCCCACCACAGGATACAACCTATAAAAAATAATGCCAATCACTGCACAGTAAGAATGGACCCAGATTTATACATTTATTTTTTAATCCTTCTTGAAGCAATTTCTACTTTTCCCTTCTCAGAAAGGGCTGTATTTCCCATGCTCTGATTGTGGTAGACAGTGGGTTTGCAAGATGTGCTTTCCAGAAAAACCCTGTTTCACAATCATTGTATCTTTCACAATCATTGTGAAGCAAAGCTGTGGTTTAATTGGAATTGAAAGAGGAAGTACTCGGAACTGGAGGAAAAAGGGAGGGAAGGTGTACTTCTATCATAACTGGGTTTATGAGACTAGAAGAGTGTCATCTCGCACATAATTACAAGTAGTCCTGACAACAGCTCATTTAGTGACCATTTGAGGGTTACAGTGACACTGAAAAAAATGATTTATTATGGTTTTTCACACTTGTAACCATAGCTGCATCCCCATGGTCACATGATAAAAGTTCAGACGCTTGGCAATTGACTCGTATTTATGACCATTGCAGTGTCCCAGGGTCATGTGATCACTATTTGCGACCACCTGACAAGCAGGGTCAATGGGAAAGCCAGATATTTAACAACTGTGTTACTAAAGTTGTTTTAGTTGGTTGCAATTTCTAAAGATTTTTTTGCTTATCTACATTATTAGCCTGCACCAAATGCATTTATTCTGAGAAACTCTTATGCTGACAATTGGTTGTTTACAAGGAGCAGAATCGACATCTAAAACAAAGACAACATCCAATCATGAGTTTTTAATTCAGCTGTGTTGTGCCTGAGTGTCTGTATTTACTATTTGCGGATTTCCATTCAACATTGTGCAACCACAAAATTCAAATCACATGTTTTGTAATGAGTCTTTCTCAAGAGTTGTTTGGGTAAATAGATTCCAAATAGAAAGATCTTTCTTCTTTCCTTGAGCCAGTTGAGGATGCCACATAAAAAGGATGAAAACAAAATGTGAAGATGAGTTTGTGTGTTTCAGTCCAACACAGTTTAATAAAGCACCGGGGTTGCTTTTTTAAAAAAGACATTTCAGTAGCATAAACTAATAACTGCTCAAGCAAATCTTATCATTTGTTCTGTGAAACTCATTTTGTCAATGTTGAACTGCACAATACAAATACACAAATTACACAAATAATTTTTGAAGTTTTGATAACCCTAAACTGAAGAATCGCCCCAAAAGTCTTGAGATAAATAAGAAGATACTCAGACTTCCTGAATATGGTGTCTTCTCGATGTTAGGATTGCCGTTCCTAAAATTTCTAGCCACCTTAAGGCATGTTAGCTAAGAATTTGTCGTAAACTTCTCGGCACATCTAAATGGTTCCCAATCAAGGAAACCATCTCAGAAAGAAATTCCAGACTGGGAAGTGGAAGGGCAGATAGCTAACTCTCAAAAACTGATATAGTGTAGCAATTTTGTGTCCTCTCCATTGTTCCTTAACTTTTTTGATGGAGCAGGGGCTGGTCTTGATTTTAAAACTAAACTCTAAAACTAAAAATGAGTATGGAATATTTATGGTTCATATGTCTCATCAATTAGATAATCATTCAGCTGCAGTTAAATAATCTAACCTCTTCCATGTATTTTGGGCTGCACCTCTATTAAGATTTTGCCAGAATCAAACACAACCTCAAGCATCTTAAGAAAGTTCTAAGAAACATACATACTATGCTAGTATTGCAATCCCTTTAATTAAATGTATAGAAAGTTGATTAAGAGTTTCAGGTACTATAAAGCAAGTGCTGGAAATCCCACAAGTACAGGAAGTTTGGTTAAATTTGTTCGGACCAGTGGTAGGATTCAATTTTTTTTACTATGGGTTCTGTAGGGGTGGCTTGGTGGGCGTGGCAGGGGAAGGATACTGTAAAATCTCCACTCAGAGGTGGTACTTGCCGGTTCTCTGAACTACTCAAAATTTCCGCTACCGGTTCTCCAGAACTGGTCAGAATCTGCTGAATACCACCTCTGGTTGGTATAAACACAGTTTGAAGTTTCCTGTCTTTGGTCCATTGTTCAAAAATACCTTCCAATGCATTCGCATTATTCTCTATTAATCAATATAGGATAAATATGGAATATAGAATTAATATGAATGGAAACTTATCAAGGAGAGCATCAACCTGGAACTAAGGAGAATTTCCCTGACAGTAAGAACAATTAATCAGTGGAACATCTTGGCTCCAGAAGCTGTGGGTGCTGTATTATTGGAGGTTTTTATAAAGAGATTGGAAATTGTCCGAAATGATATAGGGCCTCCGGCTTGAGCAATGATTAGACTAGAAGACCTCCAAGGTCCCTTCCAGCGGTTATTCTGTTGAATCTATTATATGCTTAAATCAGTGTATAACACCCAACTAAAGAGATAAGCAGCTGAAGCAGTTTATGATCTTTACTCCTGCTTTATGCCTTAATAGACATGGTAGGTTTGCCAACCTACCTCAGATGAAGGGAGTTTGAAAATATATTTTGCTGTAGACACTGCCTTTTGCCTCACTTGCTTGGACAGTGAGCTTGTTCAAGGCCCCTTGAAGGATGGTGGTGGGGGAGTTAGTATAGGTTAGAATAGAGAATCTTGTAGCAATTTTTGTTCCTGGTTTCCCCTCCGCTATCAGCTTCAGTTGCTCATTCCATTTATCATCTTCCTTCCTTGATGCAACCTTTAAGCTCAATAGGGCACCCAGTCTGAAAATATTCTTTCCTTTCTGTTGAAACTCTGGTTTTTCTACACTGCAGCCCTCCTGTATGTGTTATATGATACAGAGATAGTATGCTAAATCAGATGTTTACAACCCCAGCTTAATAAACCGTGAGTTATTAAATGTAGATTGTTAATGTCTAAATCAAGTCAATGCTCTGTGAAGCATTTTGGATATGAGACACAATTACAATAACAACATAAGCCCAAAGAGCAGAGAGTCACTATTTATAGATAGTATAGTTAATGTACAAGGTCTTCATTTATCTGAGCAGTATGCTTTCTTAGTGAAGGCACTTTCAGTTTGACCCTCTGCTGATTTTTCCGTTTAAATCTTACTTTCCTTCCATCTGTTTTTTTATGAAGGAAATCTGTATAGCTATAGATAGCTACAGAGCATGTTGAGACAAACATTGAAGGATTTGTTTCTTACTTTCATAAATTAATAGGGGTTCATTTAGATCACTGGGTATATAAAGCAAAGGTGGGAAACAATGGCTTGTGGATTTCAACTCCCAGAATTCCTGAGCCAGTATTTCCTTTTAAACATTTTCTCTCTCTAAGGGTGCGATTCAAGTGGTGTAACAACCGGTTCGGTGAGTGCGTGCTTTGTGTTTGCTACTGATCTTCTCCAGCAATCCCTGTGTGTTAAAACAGTGACAAGCGGCAATCCGCTGCGCTGCGTGAATCAGCTGAGCTTGAAAAACAGGATATAAAGCACAGCCTAGAGGGCCAGGCAGGTGGGTGGGTCCAACAGCTGATCATCGGAGCAAACCAAATCGACTCGCTCCTAGCTGATCCTTGGAGATACCGGTTTTCCCAAACTGAAGTGAACTGGTAGAATCCCACCCCTGTCTATGTCTCTGATGCAACAGAATTGTGTGTATGTTAGTTGGATTCACTGGGTTAGGGATTTTCTGTCTTCACTGTGAATTGTATTGTGTTGGGGGGGGGGGGTGCACAAAGAGAGGTTCAGCCAATCTCATTGTACACATGTTGTACTCACAAAAAAGGTTTGAATCTTGAATATCTCTCTCTCCCTTCTCTCTCTCTCTCCCCCTCCCTCCCTCCCTCCCTCCCTTCCTCTGTCTCTGTCTGTCTGTCTGTTTGTTTGACTGACTCTCTTTCTCAGAGGGTGAGAGACAGAGGGAGAGAGAGGGAGAGGAAGGAAGGAAGGAAGGAAGGAAGGAAGGAAGGAAGGAAGGAAGGAAGGAAGGAAGGAAGGAAAAGAATAGTTTTTTAAAAGCATCTGTCCTTGGTTGTTTTCTTTCTTTCACTAAACCTTATGCTCCATTGTTGCTTCAACTCTTGTTGACTCATAACTGGCTTCCAAAAGTTGAAATAGCTCATTCAAGGTACATCTTTATATTTTATAAATTTTGTTTGTTTGCTTTTGGTTTAGCAATGCCTTTTTGAAGTAATACCATCAAGGAAAACTAAAGAACATGACTCAGGCTGGGTCAGACTTTTATTTGTTTGAAAGATATAACAAACATTTTATTTTTTAACTTTCCGGCTCCACTTGTGATGATGATTTGAGCTGGCAAACAATTTAGTAGCAAGGGCTTATTTTGATTCTGCCTACTGATGATAAAGCATCTCATTTAAGAATAGGTTCAGATAATGCCTATTTTCAAACTGTCAGAGAACAGAGAACCTTTTCTTCTGAGCTTGTTCAGCCCTGAGACTTTTTGTCCTCCCAAAGAAGTAACCAAGAGCAATGTCAATTCCTTCAAAATTTAACTCTGTTGATAACAGAGGGGTTTTTTTATTGAGAAGTCCTTGCTGTTGTGCATTCTTGACATTCCTGTTCCTCTTGCAGCAAAGTACAAAAAAATATATGAAACATGAGGTTCTCAAGCATCCAGCTTATCCTATTAACACATCACAATCCAAGAAAACTCCATTAACCCTGAATTCTTGCACCCTGGAGGGGTATTGCTCAGTGCCAGATATGTAACGTAGACCATTCTAGTGCTTTCTGGTGCCATCTCATCACTTTTGGGTGAGAAAAAAGTTGTGATAGCTTGGAAATTTTAATAGTTTGGTAAACCCATGATTGTAAAGTAAGGCTAGACTACTAGTATAGTATGATTGACATTCCAGAATTTGCATATTTGTATATCTCTGTTTTCAAGAGTTGTGGGACACGGTGGCACAGTGGCTAAGATGCTGAGCTTGTCGATCAGAAAAATCAGCAGTTCGAATCCCTAGCACCACGTAAAGAAATGAGCTTCCATTACTTGTCCCAGCTTCTGCCAAACTAGCAGTTCGAAAACATGTAAAAAGACAAGTAGAAAAATAGGGACCCCTTTGGTGGGAAGGTAACAGCGTTCCTTGCGCCTTCGGCGTTTAGTCATGCTGACCACATGACCATGGAGACGTCTTCGGACAGCGCTGGCTCTTCAGCTTTGTAACGGAGATGAGCACCGCCCCCTAGAGCCAGAAACGATAGTATGTAGGGGAACCTTTACCTTTTATTTCCAAGAGTTCAGAGCTACAGTATATTAATAGTTTGCCTTACTTTGGTTATAAACTGTTCAAAAAGACATTTGTCTTCTCTGAGTTTTGTTCTGAGTGTTGACTGCTTAACCACCTGAATGTCTTGATGTTCCGAAGTTGCTCAAACCTGTTTTGGGCCTAATTAGAAGTCCTTCACCTGAGGTCAAAATTTGACAAATCAGCATTTCATAATGTTTGAAGAATATTCTAACCATGGTTTTTTTTTTAAGCACACACTTAGCTACTTGCTGATGCTTTCATTTTTTCACAAGAGACTTTAATGGTTGATGTTTGTCATTAAAATAAAATATGTAACTTTAAAAATAAACTTCAGTCTATCTAGCTTACAGAACTTATTCTGGTGGCCATCTATTCTTGGTTTGACCGCTTCCCTTCCCTCCCCCTCTTCCCCATGCTGTCAGATACATTTTTGATACATTTTTAAAATACAACAAACATAAGATACTCTACATTTTTCAATTATATAGAGAAACTAGACTCTAAGCTTTTTTTTGATGTTTAGAAAAGAGAGTCATTTACCTTTTGTTGTCCTGCAGGAGGTATTCTAAAGAATTAATGAGGTAAAAATAGCAAAGCACTTTGGAGATGCAAAATGTTATGTAGTATCAACCGTAATTATAAGTAGGGCCACTTTTATCTTCTTGTCACCTCAGTTTTCATGACTGTCTGTTGACTGACACATAGGTTGACAGTTAAGAAAGATGGCTGCCTCCCTAATCAGAGACATTTGGAGATGCTGGTTTTAATTACAGCCCATGTTTGAAATGCAGGTTGGTGTTTTTGATGTGGAGCAAAGAGCTTTGTGGTTTATCGGTTACAGAGGCCGATTGAGCAAGAATAATAAGGAACCTTATTTTCAGTCGTGTGCATCCTGTCCCTCTACAGTTAAAACAGGGTTCAATTGAATAGTTTTTGTATCAGTGTTATTAAAAATTTAAGCAGTGGGAGCTGCATGTCCTTGTTCTCTGACATTTGAAGGTTTCTGTTGCTCTAAAAATGCAGTCTTTTAGCCAATCTATAATGGAAGGAATTGTTCTGTCGCTAAGCCATGTCCGATTCTTTGCGACCCCATGGACCACAACTTTCCAGGGCCCTCCATTGAGGATGATGGAATGGAGAATCCTTCCAAACCCATATCACTGCAACAATGACACTATCTAATCATCACATCCTCTGCTGTCTTTTTCTCATTTTGCCTTCAGTCTTTCCCAATATCAGGGTCTTTTTCAGTCAGTCTTCTCTTCTCATTTGGTGGTCGAATATTTGAGTTTCAACTTCAGTATCTGTCTTTCCAATCAAAATTGATTTCCAATCAAAATTGATTTCCTTTAGTGTTGATTGATTTGATATTTTTGCAGTCCAAGGGATTCTCAAGAGCCTTCTCCAACACCAGCAATTTGAAAGCATCAATTCTTCGGCACTCAGCCTTCCTTATGATCCAACTCACACAGCCATATTGTCAGTTCCATCTAACCAACTCCAAACCAATAAAGTCCGAGACAGACATTTCTCAAAGTTCCGTTTTATTAGAATTGTCTTATTGGCACATCTGGGATAACCCGAATCTGAGATTTCCGGGTTTTCCCTTCCCAAATAATAATCAAAGATCTATCCCCTGCGTTCATCAGTCCATCGCATGCCACAATCAAATTTTCATCCCAACTGGAGACATCCCTTCAGTCGCTCCCCTCCAGGTGCAGGGCAACATGTCCTTGACTCTCTGAGAAAGAATGTTGTTGTGTCTAATCTTCTATCTCACTATGAAATTCCCCCTCTCAAATACCCAGGCACTAAATGTGGTAACCTCGAAACTTCCAAGTAAAAAAATGGCTTCCAAGGCTGACACATATATTACAGTGGGGGAAACTATAGCTTTGACTGCATGGACCTTTGTCAGCAATGTGGTGCCTCTGCTTTTTAATATGCTTTCTAGGTTTGCCATACCTTTCCCCCCCAAAGGAGCAAGCATCTTTTAATTTCATGGCTGCAGTCGCCATCTGCATTCTTGGAATCCAAGAATATTAAATTTGTCACTGCTTCCATTTCTTCCCATTCTATTTACCAGGAAGTGATGAGACCAGATGCTATGACCTTAGGTTTTTTTATATATGCTAAGTTCCAAGCCAACTTTTGCACTCTCTTCTTTCACCCTCAGCAAGAAGCTCTTTAGTTCTTCTACATTTTATGCCATTAGAGTGGTATCATCTACTTATCTAAGGTTATTGGCAGGGATGGGATACGACAGGGTTAACTACCGGTTCGGGATTTATGAGGGTTGGTGATTGATGATGTGCTTCCCTGCACGCACACGTGCCTATAAATCGTCATTAGCACGCTGAGTGCAGAGAAGCAGCCTTTGAAACAGCCCTCTTTTCCTGCTTTTTTAACTGCAGCTGTGCCTCGTTCGGCAGCTGAAGTTGAAAAATCAGGAAATAAAGATCAGGTAAGAGCCCAGATGGGCAGGTGGGCAAAAACATCAGCAGACATAGAACCGATTCTATGTCTGCTGCTCTTCAGAGCTACCGGTTCTACAGAGGTGGACAGAACCGATAGAAACCCACCCCTGGTTATTGGTATTTCTCCTAAGCAATCTTAATCCCAGATAATGATTCATCCAACCTGGCATTTTGCATGAAAATGGAAGGAGAGGGGCATTAAAAACAACAACAACCACAGACACCTATGAGAATAATTTGAAATGTTAGACCAGCTGTTTTGGTCCAAAGGAATGCTGTAATTTCCTTATTTAAACTGCTTAAGATTTGAAACAATGCCTCTTGGCAACACGTCTTATGCAATGTGGAAATGGAGTTGAAAAGCCAAAGTGATTTCAAAATATCCTATGCTCTTAGTTGATTCTTTCCTATTTTCTGCTTTTGAAGAGACAAAAATGATTTCAAAAGAAACATGCTGTGTGATGAACTTGGCTTCGTGTTATCAGTGGTTAGCTTTTTTTTTTTCCATAAGCATTCCCTCTTGAGAAAATGGGTCTTTCATTTGGCAGATAAATCCTTTGCTTTTCCTTAATGGATGTTTTGCTTCCTTTTTAGGTGGTGTTTCCAGCTCTTGTAACATACACCTCTTCCTTATTCAATGTGAAGTCACAGCTGCCAGTTCTTTAGCTTGGGTTGGCCTTCATAGCTATTGAGTTCTTCTCAAGAATCTAGGATTTTGTAACATATCACTGTTATATATGTGTAGATCAGAGGTGGTATCCAGCAAGTTCTGACCAATTCTGGAGAACCGGTAGCAGAAATTTTAGTAGTTCGGAGAACCAGCAAATACCACCTCTGACTGGATATTTTACAGTATCCTTTCCCTGCCATGCCCACCAAGCCATACCCACAGAACCTGTAGTAAAAAAAATTGAATTCGACCACTGGTGCAGATCCAAGCAACATGGCCTTTTGCCCTTGACAGATGGAAATTTTGTCAATGAACACATTTTTTAAGTCCTCAGAAAAAAAGTTTGGGGCGGAATAGGACAGTTATAGCCCCATATATCTGAAGGAAAGAGAACATATAAATAGCTTGCTTAAAATTGTATCTATGACCACATATGGGCCAAATATTTTTGTCACTCATTTGCACAATCACTATGCTGCTTAGTGATTCAGGAATAATCCTCCTCCTCCTCCTCATAGTAATACTATGCACTAAGATGCACAGAATGCTGTTACTTTCCCAACAAAATGGTACCTACTCGCATTTGAATGCTTTCAAACTGCTAGGTGAGGAAGAGCTGAGGCAAGAATGGGAATTGACTCCATCATGCATTGCTTACATCTTGAACTGGTGCTGTCAGCTTTCCAGTTAAAAAACTCAGCATCTTTAACTGCACCATGCCCTTTAATATATTATAGAGAATTACAGGAGATTCCAAGAATGTATTGCACGTAACTGTTTATCTAGCAGATCTGTTTCCTCTTTCCATTAAATTAGAAATTTGCCTTCAAGGTTATTGACGATGTGGAAAGATTTTATGAGTCAAGCATTTTATTGAAGTTTTGGGAAGGGATGTGGCACTCAAACTATGTTTGGAAAGTTTTGTCTAGTAGAAGAATAATCAACAAATATATCCCCAAATATATACTGCCTATACAATATAGAAGTAATATGCTTCAATCTGCAGGAAGAATAAATGACTATGCAATAGTTAGCATTTTTCTTCATATGAGAGAATACGAACAATTTCAGTCAACGTTGAGGGAAAGATCAACATAATTAGAAAGCAGTAAGTATGTTGGAATTCCTAGTGTCATCAAAAGGTATTTGACAGCAAAGTGTTGAGTGATTACAAAAATATGTTAGAATAATAGGCTTTGATTGTGAGATTGATTTTTTTTTAAAAAAACAAGAGAATCTATATTATAAGATCCTAGATGGCTAACTTAATGGTGCCAACTGCATTCTGTGAACATGCTAACTTTTTGAGAGCACTCAATAATTGTAGCGTTAACCAAGCAAAGGAGAAAATATGTCTTTCTTCATACTAGAATATTTTTTACAATGACACCTTTTTGTTCTTAGGATGCCTGTGGACAAGGGTGGGATTCAAATTTTTTAACAACCGGTTCTGTGGGTGTGTTAGTTGGTGGGTGTGGTTTGGTGATCATGTGACTGGCTGGATGTGGCCAACTCAACATCACTCACATCAAGGCACGCATCTCCTCGCCTGGCCTCTCATGACTGTGGGGATGCTGCAACAGTCATAAGTGTGAAAAATGGTCATAAGTCAATTTTTTCAGTGCCATTGTAACTTTGAATGGTCACTCCACACAAGCAAAGTACCAGCAAAGGAGGGAAAAAAACCTACAGAGAAGTTCCTGAGACAAGAAGTCTAGTCCTGCCAAGAATGTAATAAGGGTTAATGGAGAGGCAGTTTCTGTAAGCAACACCAGAATGTTTCCTTCCTGCCTTCCTTACAGGATTAGGCCAGTAATTTCTTCTAACAACCGGTTCTCTGAATTGCTTAGACAACCGGTTCTAGCGAATAGGTGCGAACCTGTAGAATCCCATTCCTGCCTGTGGATCTTAGCAAAGAAAACAACATTACAGTATTGCATAACAGCCTTAAAATATCAGTGTAAAGGGGAATGGTTGGAAACTTAACTGATGTAGATTTTTGCCATCCTACAGAATTGAGGTTGTTCCTCAGATTTTTAGTGGAGCCAATACAATTCTACGTATTGAAGAACAATTGCATAAAGGAAAAAGAAAGTCAGCCAGAAAAGTATTTCTGAAGGAAGTCGGTTTTATACTAGATGATGGGAGATAAATGAAAATTTGTGAGACAAAACTAATCAACTTTCTGCTGATCTACACAAGCCTTATTAATTAATAATGCTGAAATAGATATGTTCCTCCTGAGCAGCTAGGAAAAAACAGACTTATTACCTAACTATTCATGAAAGAACATTATCTCTCAAATCAAAGAACTGAAATCTCAGGATATGATGTGATGTTGTTTTAATCAAGGGCTTTACATTCAACAAACATATGCATCCTTGGTAATCCAAGCAGAAGCAAAAGTTGACTTAGTAGCACCCACTACTGATAACTGATTAAAGAGGATAAGATCACTTTTCTATCTAATCCTTATCTGAGAAATTCACTCTGTTAATTGCAACAAACATGCCTAAAGCACAGCTAAGCATCTTAAATTGTTAGACTATTTGAAGAGGGGAGGGGGCTTATGTGGGAATTCTCTTTTAGAATAAAGTTATAAGTATTAGCCCTTTCCAGCTAGACAGTGTTGGAAAAATACATGGAGAATTTTCATTGTTCAGATGTTGGATTGGTTGAAGATTGTTGAAGAAAACAGACCTTAGTTGTAAATCAAGCAACAGATATATATTGGAATAGCAATATTAGTAAACCTTATCAAGGTTTACTATCAGTAGCTTATCAAGGTTTACTATTTGGCATTCAAACGAAGGTGAGAGTTGTAGCCAAATAGGGAATCATTAGATGGCATGTTTGATTTCATTAAGTGGAAGCCTTGTTTTGCTGGCTTAAAAGATTTTAAAGCTTATTAAATTTATAGTATAACAGTAATAACTGTAGTGATGGTGGTAATGGCAATGATGTGATAATACAAATCGTTAGACTGTTAGTGATACCTAAGAGGTGGTCATTTTTCTGGGTGTCTCATGGGTATGTGATGTGACACCTCCCAAAATACGGCATTCTTCACTTAATCCTCCATGGAAAGATTGAAGGCAAACGATGTTCAGGCACAGAAGAAGAACATCATGGCTTCAAAATCTTAAGGGTCTGGTTTGGACAAAACTCAATAGCACTTTGTCGTGTGGCTGTTGATAAAAATAGAATTGCCAATATGATCGCCAACGTACGATAACGGATATGGCAGAAGAGGAAGAAAACTTGTTGATATTTTTAACAAAGAGATGAAGACTGTTGCTATTACAAATGTCCCCCAAAGTTTGTGATAGCCATCGCTGAAGATAGAAAGCTGGTGTGGATCTTATGATGAACTAGGAGATCAGTTGATCAATCAAAATTTGTTGCAATTAGAGACCTATTTTAGTAATACTTTTGTTACATTAACTTTAAGTAAAATACTCGAGTTGAATTGATACCATCATCATGTGTTAAATTTGGCAGAACCTAGCACAAAAAAATATTTTAGTCTCATTTAGATGCAGGCAGATGAAAGGCAATGCAGATGAATATTCCATCAGAGAGTCTCTGCAGTGAGAAAAATCCAATCACATGGCCATATGCTCTTACAATGTGGGTATTTTTAGAGTCCGCATTCAAGTAACAGTGACAGAAATACGTTAAAACAGTAAAGAGCTTTGTCAGATCAAGCATAGTTCTCTGGAAGCACTACTGTATTTAAAATACATCACACTAATAACAAAATAGTTCAAAAGTGTTTAGATTGGACCTTTCCTAATTGGCTGTTGTCTTTATATAGGCAGAACTGGGTATGAGAAAATAACTGGGCTGCAGGCTTAGCCCATTGTTATATTATGCATCATAACAATGGCAGCATTTTCAGTTTCATAGTTAAAATATGCCATTTATGAACCAAGAACTAGGACATAAATTATTTTATTAAACAATTTTTAATCAGTTTTGATGAAATGTAAAATAATTCCATATCTGGGTTGGTCATAATTCATCAGCAGGTTTTGATTTCCATGGGTACAAATATTTAGAGATTTATCTGATTATAGTAATGGGAAAGTAACATTGCTTTCATCTTGGAAAGCTCCATCCAAAAAATGCCAAACATATGAAGGATTTTCTTTTGAATGTTTTACTCCAGATTCTTTTTTTCATTTGAACATTTGTTGTTTACTAAAACAAACTCAAAACAAGTCTACCTACTTGTGATTTTGGCTTTTACGTACTGGTTCAGGGAAAGCATATCTTGTGTTGCTCTGTGATAAAAAAGCATACTTGTTATTCCTGAAATAGATTAAACTGGATTTTATGCTTCTGTAAACATCTTTGGAATTTCTCTTCTGCATCTAAAAATTCATTTAGAAAGCATTAAGTTGGTTACTTTGGAATGATGCCTCAAAAAGAGTATGTTTTAATTATTGATTAATAATCTCTTTACTCTAAATTACCATATTTTGTTCACTTTTCTAGTAAATAGGAGCATCTTGCATTAGAATTGCCTTTCTGTCTCGTTTAGCATTAAACCCGTTCTTTCTTGCAAGCAGGCAAGAGTATCAATTTGTCTTTAGGGGTTACTAATCCACATTAAAGATAACATACTCCAAATTGCTTAACAGAGATTATATTCACTTTAAAACTACTTCTTTGTGCTTACAGCTGAATTCTTAGAAATAAGAGAAGCAAAGAAACGTAATTTGACAGGAAATGTTGCATAAAAGCTCTTTCTTTGTCCTTCTACCTCCTTTATAATATTAGCTATGACCTCAAGAAGCTTTCTTATATTTATAAAGAGAAATGTGCCATTTTAATCCTAGGCTAATTAATCCTAATTATGCTAGAGGGTAGTAGCCTAGCATGCTATCTATGGGTTCACACTCTTGAATATCTGATTGAGAGACAGGATTTTTTTTAAAGAATTGTGAGTACTGATATGGAAGAATTTAAAATGGAGATTTTTGCCTTTTAACTCCAGAGATGGTAGCCAGCTCATTCATGTTAAATGCTAGATTAATGCTAAAATATTTTTTTCTCATAACTTTAGGGAGGAATTTATGTGAGAAGGGGGTGTTAGTGGTACCTAGTAAAAGTTCATCTAGATCAGGGGTGTCAAGTTCACGTTGTCACATGATGTATCAGAACTTTTTTCCCCTTTGCTAAACTAGCCGTGGGCATGGCCAGTACGTGATGCATCAGGGGGTGAAATGCTTTTATAAAATTTCCAATCAATCATAGATTTGCTTGTCTATTATTTTGGAAAGCTGGAGGGTGAGGGAATTACTGCAATATCATTTGGAAAAACAAAGGTCTAATGAAATTAGCCAGCCAGTAAACGATCCTTGCAGGTCCCCAAACAGAAGTGAATAAAGGAGAGGAAGTTTTCTATATATTTGATGAACAATAGGTATGCAAAATGTGAAATATAAATGAGGAATTGCAAATTTCCACATGTAAATTTGGTGTTTCAGTGGGTCTAAAATACAACTATATATTTCTTTCAACTCTTTTTTTTTCTTGACTACTTGGTGGAGGAGACCGATATACTGTATTGTTGTATCTTGGATTATCCAGTTAAGGATGTTGTGATTTGAATTCTCCAGTTGCCATGGCCTCTTCTTACGATTTGAGGGGGGTTTTTCCATCTCTGAAATTGATCAGTGGGTGGCTGGGCATGACAACATGGCTGAGAGATTGTAGAAGAGATCTCAAAGCAGTTTGGCAATTAGAAGAGCCACAGGAGTGATAATTAATGTTGTGTAACCAGTCAGAATTAAAAAAAAAAAAACATTTGTGGTCTTCAGTAGATGAGCTGCTTAGAAGAACATTGCCTGAGTAAGCTGCCTAGACCCATCTATGAGGGAAAAGAAAATAACATAATAAAAATAAGCAAAAAAACTGCATCATATAAACCTGGATAAGGGTGTTAAAAATAAGAATAGTGGAACATTTTTCTAATCTAAGTTTCAAAGTTTAACCATTGCAGAGAAAAATAATCTCTTTACTCCTCTTAGGTGTAATGACAGGATTAGTCCAGGAAACTATTATTCTTTAATCTGTTTATGAAAACTATTAACTGATGAAATCTCCCAATTCATAAGAAGGAAATGTAAAAAATATTTGTGAATATGAATGCTGTGACTGAGAATGTTACTTTTCTCCATGTGTGGATCTAGTAGGAATGGAGCCCTTTTTCCCCAAAAATACATTATTGTTCTGACCTAAACCTTGTTCCAAGGAAATAAACACGAAACAGAGGTAACAGCAAAACCTTTTAGTGATTCTTTACGAATTCTGTTCCTTCACGTTTAAAAGGCTATTTCAAATTAATTGTCTCTGATAAGAACGAGCACTGTCAAGGTTATGCAAGGCTGCCAAGAATACTAGATACAATTACTAAGAAATATTTCAAACACAAAGAGTCTCCAAACACCAACCAAAATACTCCGAACATCCATCAGGCTTGAGTGCGAAAACTTCTTTGCTTCCTGCAAAGAACTCCAGTTTCTCAGCTGGCTTTTATCTCTTAAGGGAGGGGCCATTACCTTGCAGCCTTACTCTCGAGTCGCCCGTGCTGCTGCAGCTGTTCTTTCCTTTGAGCTGCCCTGCCCGCATGTGCACTGGGCACAGGCTCCTCGGGGACCTCTTCATTACTCCTGCCAGCTTCCACAATCCCTGAAGGCAGCATTCTACTCCCTGATGGTCCTGGCCCCATCCCTTCATCACATGCAGGCCCCTCATCTGAGCCTTCGCTCTCCAAGACCTCAGCTGTCCGCACCTGTTGCCAGTGAACCACAACACTTATATGCAGCAAAGTAAAAAGAAAAAAACACCCATATTAGAGGTGATTGTGGGGGGGTATCTAATTAAAAGGGCACATGCTTTAATTCAGAGGTCTCCAATCTTTCCAACTTTGCAGATAGATAAGGAGATCGTTCTGCCACTCGTGCAAATGGAACTTCCTATGCGCGTGTAAGGGCTCGCTGCTTGTGTGGCCCAGTTCTGAATGGGCCGTGGCCCAGTGCTGGGCTACAGCTCATGGATTGGAGACTCCTGCCTTAATTTTCCTAATGCTTTGCCTAAATTGGAGGTAAGAAACTTATGACAATCCCTGTTGCCCTCAGTCATGAATCTGTTTATGTCTACTGTTCTTCAGATGTGAGATTTCATGCCATGAACAAGCATGAGTAGCATTCCATTGTGAGAATTAGGGAGATGGTGGATGGATGGATGGATGGATGGATGGATGGATGGATGGATGGATGGATGGACGGACGGACAGACAGACAGACAGATGTAACTAATGCATTTGAGATCGCAAGTCTGCACAACTGATTATCAAGTTGCTGATTCCTCGCAACATATAGGTTTAGATCAGGGGTGTCAAATTCACAGCGCATGGGCCGGATGCATCACACGCTGGCCACACCCATGCCTGGTTTAGCGAAGGGGGCCCCAGTCGTGATACGTCACGTGACAATGCTGTGACAATGCAAGTTTGACATCCCTGATTTAAATTATCTGTCTTTAACCTGGTCCTTCATCTTTTCTAATGGTCTGCTTATCATTACTGGAATTCAATCTGTCCACTTTGCTGTTAGCTGGATCCTTCCACCTTTTCCAGCATTATAGATTTCTGTAAGAGCTGGATCTGTTCAAAGTAGGATAATTTGAGCTGGTCATTCGTGCCTCAAGTGAAAACTCTGGGTTGATTTGTTTGTTTTTTTGGTTATCCACAGTAATATAAGGAAGGAGTCTTTTCCAAGTTCAAAAGCATCAATACTCTATTGTGCTTTTCCAAAGTCTAGCTTTCTATCACTTTTCGGGTTTTTTTTTTAAAAAAAACAAAACATTTTCCATCAGTCTCAAAATTTGGAGTAACGGAAGTTGTACCCCAAATCAGACTTAATCCAACATTGCATGTAAAGACAGGTATATTAAAAAAAAAATGTGTATGAAAGTATCAAGTGTTGTTTATATTATTTTGGTGTTTCTTTTTTTCAAAGAAGGAAAGACACTAATCTTGTTATGGGAAGAGACTTAAGACTACTTGAAACATGATCATCACAGGCTTCCTCTGTGCTGGATAATCACACTGTACTTGACTTGAGATATGTTTTGTTTTTGGTTGAAGAGGGTGAAGGGTTGGGACTTTCTGCAAAACAGAAATTACTCAGATGGAAAAAAAAGAGACTGTTCATTTTGGATTAAGAAAATATGATTGAGCGTCTCTGCAAAATATATTAAATCTTCAGGAATTAGAAAATAATTCTGTTTATAATAATAGGGAATATTGTTTGACAAGAGATTCCTGGTGCTGTAGCTTATGATGTTTGGCTATGTGCCACATTACACACTTGTTGTAATTGTATGCCTTGGAAAAATGAATACTGTAGTGTACAACTTAGATGAACTTCATAAATCAAGGAGATTCACTCGATCCTGTTTGACTTGACTCTGTGCCAGCCATACATATGCTTATACATCATGCATTTGGGGTTGGAGATGACATTTTAATGGTTTGATTAGTTTAGGAACAATACTTCCATTGTATGTGCTACAATTACATTAAGTACCATGTGAAGTTGTTACACTACAGTGAACCTTGCTTTCCCTTTCTCTCCACATCCTGTCTCTATTCCAGATTCAACCAATAATTTAACTCAGTCCTTTTTTAAAAAAGAAACGGTTCAATTAATAAAGCTGTTGGTCTTGATCATATAAGGGGGGGAAATGGTTGTGTGTGAAAATGCCAAAATGTTACAAAACATTATTTGCAGCAGCACAGGGGACTTTTAAAAAGCTGATAAAATCATTAAAAATGTTATTCAGGCTTTTATTTTTACCACCTTGTGTTATTTGCCACTTTCACTAAAATGGTGTCTATGACTGAAACTGTACCCTGTTTTATTGATAGCACTACCAAACCATGGCTTAGTGTTAATTGGAATGAGTCCTACCATCATTCCTCTCCACCAGGTGGAGATTAAAAGCTGCATGTTTATTTGTAAGCTAACGAACATTTCTGATTACAGTCTGAATTCATGGTTGGTCTGAATTCTGTTGGTTCATAGTTTCTTCAAACAAACCAACATCAAATTATGCTTAATGACTTGGCTCATTTGCAAACTATAGTTTAAACAGAGGTATTTCAGCCTAAAATCATAAGACTACAAGCAGTGTACTTCCCCCAAAGGGTTAAATGTGGCCTCTGCATTTCCCATCCAACAGTTGGAATATATTTCTTCTTTATAAGATGGCAGAAAGGCAGAATTATTGAAATAGTTGAAGAACATTCATGGTAATATGGGCTGTGCAGCCCTTTGGATCTGATCTCCCAAAGATACTTTTGAGCAGACAAGACTACAACTATAGTTCGTGTTTCTAATCCTTTAAAGTGGCCGCATCGTTTCCTTGGATTTCATGGCTCCTGCAGAAATCAGAGATACCATCCTTGGAAATGACAAATGACACAGCTGCTTTAATGCGCTGGAGCAAATGCTAGCTTTGTTCATTCATGTCTTTGGAAGCATTTTTTTCTTAGCACAAACCCCAAGTGTCAGTCCTAATATTAACTGTGTTTATTTCCACCAGTTTTAATGAAATGTGAATTAAATCACATTTCTTTTCTCCCTAACTTGACCGCTTCTTTGTCTGGATCCCAGACTATTTTTTTTTAAAGCATGATCCCCTAATTAGCCATCACATCAGGGTCAATACTTGTCTGACCTTGACTGGTTTCAAAAAGCTGAGCAGAGTCCAAGATTGAAAAGTACTCAGACAGGGCACCACCAGGGAGTAGTAGCATGACTGTAGACTACATTGTGAAATTGAAAGTGGCGGTGGGTGGGTGGGGGGGGGGTGGAACCCTCCCAGAAATGTCTTGCTACACTGCTTCCTTAGTGTTGCCATGAAAATTGTCTGGCTGTATCCATGAAGCTAGCAGAGCTGAGCTCAACTCGAGGGCATCTTTATCTAATGCTTTATTATACCACCCATGAATTGATGAATCATTTATTTATTTATTTATTTATTTGTTTAAACTTCTATACCGCCCCCTCTCCCAAAAAAGGGACTCGGGGCGGTGTACAGCCTACTAAAACATACGAGATATACAATAAATATAGTTAAAAATAAATTAAATAGTTAAAAATAAATTAAATTTAAAAACAATAATAGCAGATGCATCCAGGAAAGTCAGATTTTTTTTTTTTTTTAAATGTAACCCCTTCCTGCCATCAAAGCCACCATGGAGCAGTTCCCCACCCTCAAATCCACTCGCTAATTTAAAAGAGGCACTTCAAAGAAATAAACGTAATCTCTTCTGATATGTGTTCAAAGGAAGGGGGCCTGTGATGCATGGAAAGATCTTAGAAATACCTTTCTTGTGATTGCACCGCTACTGTATTACATGTCAGTGGGGTTCACATGACATAGGTGTGGGTTGGAGGTGGCCAGCCCATGAAAGATACAGCAGGAGCCTTCGGTACTTAGAAGTACATATCAGTGACTCGTGCTGCAATTTCCTTGGTTTGGACCGTAATATGTTTAATCTTCCTTAGCATTGTACGCTTAATCTCTCTTACGTTTGCCTTATCTCATTTGCATGTGCTGGCTTGCCAGGGTACAGATAGGGTTTTCCCTGAAATATTAATCAACTTATCTTGATATGGTGCAGCTTTCTACATCGTGACAGCTTGCCCTCCCTCCCCTTGTCCAACTTCATCCCTCCCCGCCCCAGCCATTGACGTTTGATTGTTCAGCTCTTACTTTTAGCTGAAAACTCAGCCATTTTTATGTGGCGTTAATAAGAGGATGAGAATGTACCCATGGTTATGTAGCGGTACCTCCAGATCTCCGGCTTTGTCAGGTGCTAATTGAATTTATGAAATCTCACTTGTATTAGGCTTTTCAAAAGCTGTTAAGATCACCTTGAAATGAGATTTCTCCCCATCTTGTTTTCTTTTTCTTCCCTCCTCCCTCAAAGATACAGCACTTTGCTGATGTGATTTTTCCAGCCCCTGGATCCATGAACCTCTATAGCATGGTCCAGGGTATCTGAGGAGCTGTCTCACCCCTATGAGGGATTAGCCTGGCCCACTTATGCCAGCGGAAGAGGCCTGCTAT
The DNA here is from genome assembly GCA_023653725.1 of Bungarus multicinctus. NCBI lineage: Eukaryota > Metazoa > Chordata > Lepidosauria > Squamata > Elapidae > Bungarus > Bungarus multicinctus. The sequence continues at coordinate 79,603,475 of CM042846.1, read as the reverse complement.
GGACTCAATCTGCCAAGGAATTCTGGTGGACAGGGTCAAAGACAAGAGCCTTGTCTGCTGTGGCCCCAATCCAGTGGAATACTCTTATCCTGGATATGAGAACTGCTCCCTTCCTTACAGACTTCCAGAAGAGTATTGAAAGTTACTTTTGATGGCCCCAAGCCCCAAGGGAGATGCTCACCATTGGAGATGGTTAATGGGATAAGAAGCGCTCTTCCCTGTACTGTCCCTTTCTTCCTGCTTTTTCACATCATTTTAAAAACATAATCATTTGCGTGGTTTTTAAATTTTTAATTATTTTTCTATTTTATCATTTTATGTTGTGTAAGCCGCTCAGAGTCACCATATTCTGGAGACGAGAAGCAGTTAAATTTAATAAATAAATATACTTAGGAGATATTTTGTCAGGCTTGGAGATTGATTGTACACAGCATGCAACTCAGGGTCCTGGTTATACTTGGAGCTTTTGTACAGGAAGTTGAGTTTTGTTTTGTTTTGCTTAAGCAGAAAAGCATAATAGATAGCAGCCTTCCCCAACCAAGTGCTACCCAAGCAGATGCTATGGAACTGCAGCTTTCAGAATACTGACATGTAGGGTACTAGGAAAGGAAAGATGGTTGGGCACAATCTTGAAAATAGTCATGTGGTAGACAACATGCATTGAATGAGAAAGGCTCCAGATTCAGTGGATATGACTAAAGATAAAATCAGACCCGATTGAAAGTCATCATTTGAAATCTTAGAACCAGTCTGCCTTCAGCTATCATCTGACTAAGTATATTATTTTAAAATATGTATTGGCATGATTAACGACAGCAAGATCAGGCACAAAGTTGGGGCAGTATCAGTCCTGTTTTACCCCTTTTTCACTATCTTTCACTAGTTTATGAGCCACGATGGTGCAGTGGTTAGAGTGCAGTACTATAGGCTATTTCTGCTGACTGCCGGCTGACTGCTATTCGGCAGTTCGAATCTCACCAGGCTCAAGGTTGACTCAGCCTTCCATCCTTCCAAGGTGGGTAAAATGAGGACCCAAATTGTTGGGGGCAATATGCTGACTCTGTAAAACCGCTTAGAGGGGGCTGTAAAGCACTGTGAAGCGGTATATAAGTCTATTGCTAAGTGCTATCTTGTTTGCCTTGGATAAACTGGTAGAAGCGGTATATAAGTCTATTGCTAAGTGCTATCTTGTTTGCCTTGGATAAACTGGTAGAAGTCAGAGTAACCAGGATATTTTTACAGAACTTCTCTAGGTCTTACCTGTTACCGAAAGCAGAACAACCAATTAAGAACCCAGTCATCTCTTGCATGGGATTAATTTAGCCTTATCAGTTCCAAGTTTGTGTGTGACTAAAAGTAACCTCCTTGGAACTACTTGAGTCAGTTGGCCAAGTTGGGGTATTTCTAGGACGCCCTAGCCCAGCTGTCTTCTACTGCACTTGATTAAATTTGTTAATTCAGCCATTATATCAGAGTAAAAAAGCATGCTCTTCAGATAATCTGGACTTCAAGTTTTACAAACTCTTATCATGGCCAGGTTAACTGATAATGTGTTATATAACTGCATATAATGGCAGTGTTGATGACTTTGCTTGATTATATTCATCCTCACAGGAGCTTTATAAAGTAATGTGAACATTGTTTTATGTTTCTCTTTGCAACAGAGAGGTCATTGTAAATTATTCCTACATCTCAAAACTTATTACAAAGACTAATTTCTCACTTCTGGATGAGATACAGTACATATATAGTCCACATAATAGGTAAAAAAAAATCTAATATGTACCACTCGTTGAATTATGAAAACCATCTGTATAAGCTTCCTAGTGTAAACAGAAAATCCCGATTTTTAATGCTCCAAGGGATTTGGGCTGAAGTTGGTGATTTCTGCCAAATGTCTCCATCCTAAAGGGGTAAACGCTATGAATATTTCTTCTCCTTTCCTTCATTACACTCCCTCCTTTTCTTTTAGCTTAGGTAGACATGTCAATATGTTCTATAATAAATATATGGACTAATTTTGAAGCACTTGGAATTTATCCTCTGGCCAGTTTTTCCTCCACTTCTCTGTAATTCCTTTGCATTGTTCCAGCTGAAACGTTTTCCTGGATGAATCTCTATATTGGGGATTCTGGAAACTGTAGTCATGATGACTATGATCATGATTTATCACATATCTTTTATGTACACCGAGAGCTTATACACCAAAGACAAATTCCTTCTGTCTCCAATCACACTTGGACAATAAGGAATTCTGTTCTGTTCTGTTCTATTCTATTCTATTCTATTCTATTCTATTCTATTCTATTCTATTCTATTCTATTCTATTCATAACTGGGAGTCGTGAAAGGGTTTTTCTGTGGAGCTGAATTTATAGCTGTAGAATTGTGTCCTCTGGAAAATTTCCTTTGACTTCCAGCTCATAGAATTAGTAACCTTTGGCTAAGGATGCTCAATTGACTTGTTTTGGGTACCTTTGTGGCTCATTATTTCAGCTATCCTTTTGTGAGGTATGGCTTTTGTTACTGTTGTGACAGTGCTGTGCTTTCTTTCCTCCTATTCAGGTTGCAATATAAGCAACGAAGACATGGCTGTACTCTTCCAATTCTTAGTTAAGCTTTCTCCAATGTTATTGTTCTGACTGAATTTGAGGGAGCTTAATTATCTGAAGCTTTGGAAAGCCTGTCAAGAGACTAGAAATGCTCCCAAAGCATGGATTTTCAATCATGTCCAACTGGAAATCAGATGCTTAGAAAAGCTTTTGATACAAGCCACGTTAGTAATAGCCTGATCTTCAAATGCAGACGTACAGTTTGGCTCCCTCAAGGGAGATCTGTCAGAAAATGATGAGTAGACCATTTTTCCCACAAAGTTTCTGCATGGTTTGGGCATTCATTTCAAATTCAAGCAAGTAAGCCTGTTTTCTACTCTTGGTCTTGAAGTGGTAATTTCTAGTTTCTTTCCTACCACTTCTTCACCATTCTTATGTTTTCTCTTCTTTGCAATTCACGTGAGTTCTAGCGTGCCTATGCACCTTCGTTTGCAATTATTTGGCCATAAGTTGCCTGCTGATTTATTAAATTAATTTAATTTACAAACCACTTTCTCATCCAGTGGGCCCATCAAGGTGGGCAGCAGAAGTAAAATCAAACTAATAAGTAAAATGCCAAAGTCAATACTAAAAACAAAATAATTCAAAAGATGGAAGCATGATTTTAAAACATCCTTCAGAAACATTATACTAATTGGCACTGTAGATATGCTGTTGCTGGATGAAAAGAGCCTAGCCTTATTATAATACTTGTGCCTGAATCTCAGTATTTATTTACAAGCAGAAATAAAACAGGGGCTCCTATGTGTGAGACAAGTATAAATATAATATAATACAAGACAGGTATATAATGTAATATAATATAATATGCACATCTGTAGCTGTTTCTAAGGCATAGAACGTATCTATTAATAAAAATAACTTGTGCTATAGGGCAGTTTCCAAACAGTTTGAATCTGTAACCTTTAAGGAAAAAAAAAAGCAGAATCTGGAACAGCAGGTATTAAAAGTGATGTACTGTACTTCCAAGGGTGCTACAATTTTCTGTCTGTTTTAACCACCCAGAATTGAGTAGGCAGAGATATACCAAAAGAAGCTCTGGATGATGTGTGTTAATTAGATCCAGATACCAATTTCCTTTTGAAATTGTTTTACCAACTAATATATTAGCATGATTGAGCTATGTCATCGTCCTTGTCAGAAGGCTGTCAGTGGATAACTAAAGTTGTGCACCGAATAAAATGTTACATTTTCTTGAAGTCAAAAATGAATTTGAAACCGAAATTTGCTCCTGTGAACTTTAAAAGTACCTTCAGTGCCTGGTAATTGTATAAATGGTCCTCCAACTAGGTTTAACTCTCATTATGGCTTGGGATTGGGGGTATCTGTGGGATTCACCTTTTTCCAAGAGTCTCTACCCATCCAACTTGGATCAACCAGAATAGGATGCTGCAGATCCCATCAGCCAAAGAGGACATCCTTCCTTTCAGAGATTAGAATGGCTCCAACCTTCTTAGCCTGACTTATAGGCCCCCAAAACCTGACTTGTGTTCCCGTGCCTGGGATACTGAATGTGTTACAAGCCCTGTTTCCTGGCTTTATTGCTAACTGGTCAAGTTTCTTGGTTGCTATGTATTGATGTTTTGGATGAATGTTTCCACTGTTTGTTTTTTTTAATGTTTTTCATATTTTTGATTGTAATATATTTTTTGAATTGTAAGCCACCAGAATCATTGACTGAGATGGGCGGCTATAGAAATTGATTGGTTGGTTGATTGATTGACTGACTGACTGACTGACTAAAAGGCTGGCTGGCTGGCTGGCTGGCTGGCTGGCTGGCTGGCAGGATGGATGGATGGATGGATGGATGGATGGATGGATGGATGGATGGATGGATGGATGGGAGGGATTCTACCAGTTCGCATCTATTCGCTAGAACTGGTTGTTAACATTCTAAGCAGTTCAGAGAACCGGTTGTTAGAAGAAATTACTGGCCTAATCCTGTAAGGAACGCAGGAAGGAAACATTTTGGTGTTGCTTACAGAAACAATCTCTCCATTAACTCTTATTACATTCTTGGCAGGACTAGACTTCCTGTCTCAGGAACTTCTCTGGAGTTTTTTTTCCCTCCTGCTGGTACTTTTCTTGTGTGGAGTGACCATTCAAAGTTACAATGGCACTGAAAAAAGTGACTTATGACACTTTTTCACACTTACAACTATTGCAACATCCCCACAATCATGAGAGGTCAGGTTAGGAGATACGTGCCTCGATGTGAGTGATATTGAGTTGGCCATGCCCAGCCAGTCATATGATCACCAAGCCACAGCCACCAACTAAGTCACACCCACAGAACCGGTTGTTAAAAAATTTGAATCCCACCCCTGGATGGATGGACAGATAGATGGATGATGGATGGATAATCTTAATTCCATAGAATGCATAAATGAGACAGTAACATAAGAGCTTTTCTTATATCAATTAATGCTACTGATAGACCTAGATCAGTGTTGTTTGTCGTAGGCTCTTCTAAAATGTTGATGGGTGTGCAATAACCCCCAGTAAACCTTTGGACATACCAGGTAAGAATTGTATGAGTTACATCAGTTTAGAGAATGCTTATACAACAATAATTAATATTATAGGCATAGTGATTCTGGAAAACTTAAATATATAGTCACAAAAATCAGCCATTATGCACCAATCTTACTGCATTTTGTGTTCATGTTTATTGTAGTTTACACTGTGTATTATTTGTTAAAAAATCAATAAACATGACGAGGGAGAACAGAGACTCTGTGGGGCAGCATTTTGTTCTCACAGTGGCAAATCCAATTCTTGTGGGAACTCTACCAGCAATTCTTACTGAAAGGTGGGAAATATCTGACATGAGAAATAATACGTAGCTGTCATCCCTACAAGCCATTGATACTCTCCAACAGTTTATCTAATTCCTTTTAAAAGACAACCGTGTTTGCAGTCATCATTATACCCGTGGAAGTCAATTCCATAATTCAATCATCTGCTCTGTTGTAGAGCATCTTATAGGAGGAAGTGACATTGGGAGGGGACCCAGAACACCTGTTTTTGTAGTCCCTGAACCTGCTTCCAACCATGTTTGCTGAAAATGAGTGACATGTTTTCATGCTGTTTTGAAGTTGTAATATAAACCCTAAAATAATCTTAATATAGTTTTCTGAAAACAAAACAGAAACCTTAACTTCACCCTCTTAGTTTTGGATATCTAAAAAAACCATTAATAGTTGTTTCCAGCCATCCAAGCTTTCTCTGTCTCTGATACAGTCTTTTTCTGATCTTCTTATCTCTGAACTTCATTATATGGTCTAATCAAGTATTCTGAGAAAACGAAACATTTCCTTATACACTTTCTCCATAGTGTTATACTTCTTTTATGTCTCCTTATTCATGTCTTTTCTAAGCTATGTAAACCCCAGACAATATAACTTTTTTTAATTGGGGTGCTGCTCCAGTTTCTTATCTTTCAAGCGCAGTGTTCAGAACAGAAGATAACTATTCCAAGATTAGATTAGATATTTGTAGGCATTATGTTGATGATAGATCTACTTTTGATTCTCTTCCTAATTGCCTCTAGAATAGAAACTGCTTTTTTTTTCCTTCATAAAAGTTGAACAGTGGGCCAACATTTTCATCATACAGTTAGTCCTTGACTTATGACCACAATTGAGCAAGACTGCTGTTAAGCGAGTTTTGCCCCATATTATGATCTTTCTTGCTACAGTTAAGTGAATCGCATTGTCAGAAGTACTGAGATGCATGTAGATTTTAAACCTGAATTGTTTTTATTAGGTATAATATCTGAAAAACATGATAAGAAAAGTATGTATTTAAGATTACATGTCTTAACAGCAGCAAGGATTATTTTCGTACAATATTGGAAAAATGAAGATATACAAGATGAAGAAATAGTCAAGAAGATACTAAATTGTGCAGAAATGGATAGATTGACATGGAAAATTAAACAGAAAGAGGATGTTGAATGTTATAAAACATGGAATTTATTTGACCAACAGTGGAAAAAAGGGGTGGAGCAGTGGTGGTATGCTACCGGTTTGGCCCCATTCTGGTGTACTGGTAGCGCCGAAGATCAGCTGGCAGAGAACTGATTCACTCTGAGTCTGTCCAACGCTCTGCTGTTGAGCCCGCCCGCCCGCCTGGGCTCCCATACTGACATTTATTCCCTGCTTTTGAAGCGCAGCTGCTTTGCGCAGCACAGCGGATTGCCGTGCTCCAGCTGTTGAAACTACAGGGAAAGTGCAGGATTGCAGGAGATGAATAGGAAGTATACAAAATATGTAAACACCTGCAAAGCGTGCCCACCAAGCCACGCCTATCGAACCGATGATAAACCACTTTGAAACCCACCACTGGAGAGTAAGAATGCAATTTGTATTGTTAAGCAAATTAAATACTCAGACAACATGACATTTATTAAATACCAAGAAATGTATTTAATAGAAAATCGATAAAATCAATAAATAAAAAAGAAGTACTGAGGTTGATATCTGGTTGATATCATCCAGGGGTGGGATTCTACCGGTTCTGTCTGGCTCTATAGAACTGGTAGCTCTAAAGAGCAGCAGACACCGAACCGATTCTTTGTCCGCTGCTGTTTGGCCCACCTGCTCTCCCCGGCTCTTTATTTCTTGCTTTTTCAACCGCAACCGCTTTGCGCAGCACAGCTGCACTTGAAAAAGCAGGAAAATAGTGCTTTCTCAAACACTGTGCACCCACGCACAGTGCTGCTCAGTTGTCCGGGCTGCTCAGCATGTTGTTATTTACACACACGCATAGTCAGGCGCACTTGTGCACGAAGCACGCATGCGCACATGACACATAGCCACCAAAGTGGTAATTACACCAGTCGGATCCCACCCCTGATATCATCCAGTGGCTGGAGCTAAGGATGGGACCTCTCCCTGCCCCATGATAGGACTCGGATCTCAAAGACAAGCTTGCTAATCTCCAGCCCAGCATCCTGATCACGTAAGCCATTGTGCTCCTTATTAAATGAACCACTGCAGTTGTTAACTTAGCAATGTGGTTGTTAACAGGCTTCCTCCACTGACTTTGCTTGCCAGAAAGTCAGAGAGAGGTGATCACACGACCCCTGGGGCCTTACAACCGTCATAAGTAAGAGGCAGTTGCCAAGCGCCCAAATTTTGAGGCCGTGACCATTGGGGATGCTGCAAAAGTCGTAAGTGCCAAAAACGATCATAAGTCATTTTTCCCCATGCCATTATGACTTATGACAGTCACTAAACAAATGGTTGTGAGTCGAGGACTACCTGTGCTGTCCCCCATAATTTCTGGTTGGTTCCTTTGTTGTTCAAAATGCAACATTATATACAGTTCAACGTATGGTAGCTGTGTTGAGCTGGAACCTGCTTTGAAACTGATTTCCATCTGAGTTTATAGTAACTTAATTAAGGCTGCATATAAAAGGGGGGGGGAGTGGAGGATTTACGAATAAGTACGGAAGTCCAAAGGGGGGCAGGAATGTTGTTGGCTTCCTATGTCATTGCGTAAGATCTTCACTGGGCAGGTATTTAAGGACAGCTAGTCCCTTTCAGACTTCCCTTAGTATTAAGACGTAGGGTTTTCTCTTTTTCTTTTTTGATCTTTTCTAAACCAAAATTGTATTGATTAAATTTTGAGAACCAGGCGGTAAAATAGACGCAATGAAATTGAATTTGAAAATTCAATTGCAGTTAAATTGAATTCGATAAGAATGCAAAAAAAAAAAAGGGGGGGGGAGGGGGAGGGGGGGAAACAGTCCCGGAGGAATCATGCAAGTAGAAAATGAAGGGAATAAATAGTAAATAGTTGCTAGTTCACAATAGCTGAGCAAAATCTAGTAGCACCGAAGGTTGGACAAAAAAAACCTAAAACTATCCAGAACAGACCTGGGACTTTATGGTTCATGGACCATATTTGGCCTCTTGACTGTCCCAGTTGAACCCCTGATGACGGTATGTGTGTGTGCATGCGCACCCTCCACAACAGTCCCAGGTTCTCATGTGTCTCCTTGGGAAAATTAATTACCAATCCCTGATCCAGATGGTACTGTCAACAGCATGTCCGATGATGAAGAAGGGGAGTATCATACCGCTCATCTTAAAACATCTTCATGTAGGAATTCCTCATTTCTTCTATCTTCTCAGCCCTCAAACCACAAGGCACCTTGGGACTCAATCCCTTTCCTTTGGCCCAAACATTAAAATAAGGGGAAGGAACTCCTCACATTGCAAGATGGAAGACTGCGTATTGGATGAGCGCAATTCTTTCCCTTCCTATAGGAGTTTCCACCAAGACAAAGACATATAGCGGAATTACAAGCTGATTAGAAGTGGCGAGGCCAGAGCCATTAATCACGCAGAACTGTAATAGCTAGCTTTCTCACTGAGCATGCACTTACACTTATTTAATTGTTTCCTTCAATAATCCGTCATTGAATGACAGGCATGCGAAGTAGCAAAGAAGCCAAAACAATATTTAGACTTCCTCCATTTTTGCATTAAATCGTTCATTGCAGTCCTTGACAAAGGAATATTGGGCCATTTTCTCAAGTTCTGCCCAATCCAGATAGTCCTTGCCTCGGTTATTAAGTGAGTCACTGCAGTTTTGATGAGTTAGTAAGCCAGTTGTTAAATTGAATCTGGCATTCCCATTGACTTTGCTTGTCAAAAGGTCACAAAAGGTGATGACATGACCTTGGGACATAGCAAGGGTCATAAATACGAACCCGTTGCCAATCATCTGAATTTGGATCTCATGATGATGGGGATGCTGCAACAACGGTCATAATTGCGAAAAACATAAGTCACTTTTCTCAAAGCCGTTGTAACTTTGAATGGTCACTAACTGAACTGTTGTAAGTTGAGGACTTCCTGTACAGCTTTGCTTGCTTTCCTCTTAAATCTCTATTAAACCATGGGTTTTTCTGAATGATTTACAGCAAAGTTCCCGATAGCAGAGCTTTCTGTTTATTACACTTCCTTGGAACTGCAGGGACAATCTCTCTCTCTCTCTCTCTGTGAAGTAGAGGATATAAATGAAGGAAGTCCAGCAGAAAGCCAGAAAGAAGTACCCAGGACAGTCATTACCGGCAATTGCTGATTGCTTTTTGCACTCGAATTATTAGAGAGGTGGTTACACGAGAGTGTAAACAGATAATTTCCTGTTAAGAGTGTTAGCTGGGCTAGCAGAGTGGGATCCCCACCATTTAACTCCATTCCAGTTCGTTTTGCAGAAACTTCATTCAGCCAAGAAATACCCTGCTGAGCTGCTGGTCAGAAGCGGTACTCATTAATAGATTTTTTTTCCCCCCTTAAGTGGCATGGAAACAAGAAATCCCACTTGCCCTCAATGAAGTGAAGCATCCCTGCCTCCCTCGCCAAGAGCTAGCCAGAGTTTCATCATACGCGAAGTTTATAGTGACTGCTTTAAAGTCAATTGAATTTGCAGACTTCATGATCCACAGAGATTAAAATTAATAGCTCCCATATGAACAAAAATTCCCCCGTCTTCCCTCCCCTTCCATCATCAAGTCTGCTGTGTAAACTACAGACCATGAGAATTAGCGGGAAAAAAAAAAAGATGCATAATTCAAGATAGGCAATCTCTCTAAAGGCTATTTGGGCAGCTTGGAAAGTTCCCAGAGATTCCTCTTTTCCTTGCCAATCAAAACAAAAGAACCTTACTAGTAGTTCCCTACATTTCCTTTTTTTTTTTTTCTTTCTCTGACTCAGATTTCAGCAATCTAATTTCAATACAGAATTGCAGAAGTTAGCTATCCTTTTGAATAGGACCTGCTGCAATTTAATACTCTCTTTAATTTCTGGATATAGCTATTGTAGTAGAATGATGATCTTTAATGATGACCAGAGATTTGAATGGCTGAAAAAGAAGTGGTGGTAGAACATAGTTATAACAATAGTTTTATAATGTTATCCAGTAGGAAAACGTTTCATTGCAAGTTATTGTGAGCCTACAGTTCCTCTATTATTGAAGGACATTAAGTTGGAGATCCTGGTGTAATACTTTTAGCTGAGTGCACAATTTTGGTCGCTAAGGTTGTTTGAAAGGTTGCCATGGATTCTATCACAGGGAAGTTAAAGAATGACACCATAAGAGTGTTAGATGCATTCTAAGTCAAACTGTACTCACATGGCATAATAAAAAGAGATATTGGATCCAATTTTTGTCCCATATGAATGTTAAAGGGGAAGCTTTTTAGGTTTGAAAATATTCTTGTTTATTTTTTCCTTTTATCTGAACATTGGTTGGTTTTGCAGGTTGTACTTAAACAAAAGACATTTAATTTGATGATTTTATGATTGTATAGTTCAGTAGAGGTAGTGTCCTTGACTTACAACCACAATTGAGTCCAAAATTTCTACTGCTGAATGAAACATTTGTTAATTGACTTTTGCCTTCTTTTATGACTTTCTTGCTACAGTTGTTAAGTGAATCACTGCAGTTGTTCAATTAGTAACCTGGTTGTTAAGTGAATCTGGCATCCCCACTGACTTTGCTTGTCAGAAGGTTGCAAAAGGGGCACTGCAACCATCAGAAATATGAGTCAGTTGTCAAACGTCTGAATTTTGATCTCAAGAACCATGGGAATGCTGCAGTGGTCGTATTAAGTCACTTTGTTCAGTGCCATTGCAATTTTGACCGGTCACTAAATGAACTGTTATAAGTTGAGGTCTATCTGTAGTCAGGTTCATTGTATGTGAATGCAGCATCTAAGTTTTTGTTAGATATGGGAGTACCAAATCAACACCACTACCTCCATCACTATCACCCTACATTCAGTGACATGTGGAAATAAGCTCATACATTTGTCAGCCTGTAAAATATTTTACTAGTTTCTTCTAGTATTCTGAATTTCTATCAAATGTTTCAACTGTTTCTGCCAATCATTTCAACCACTTACCCACATTTCTGCATTCACCTATGAAGATCTCCTTCTGACCATTGGGGATCAATTCAATATAAGCTTTACTACCTACACCATTAGTGAGAGGTTTTGAGAATTCTACTTACATCAGGAAACTTCTTTCATGGAAAGAGAGTGTTACAGTTCTGTTGAATGGTAGACCAGTGGAATTTTTTATTTCCAAGTTGGAAAAATACCATCTTTTTTTAAAGTGGATAATAAGTTTAGTTTATCCTGTCCTGAAATAGTTAATGTTTTAGTTGTCTTTCATTTCCACCATATTTCACCAGATATTATCATGCTACCTGTATAACATGGTTCATATAAAGTATTACTAATGAAATAAAAGAATAACAAAGTTGGAAGGAAACTTAGAGATCTTCTAGTCTAACTCCCTGCTCAGGAAGAAAACCCTATAATATTTCAGAGAAATTGTTGCCCAATCTCTTCTTAAAAACTTCCAGTGTTGGAGCATTCATAACTTCTGGAGGCAAGTTGTTCGACTGATTAATTGTTCTAACAGTCAGGAAATTTCTCCTTAGTTCTAGGTTGCTTCTCTCCTTGATTAGAAATGGTGTGACCCAGTGATGAGATTCAAAAATTTTTACTACTGGTTCTGTGGGCGTGGCTTGGTGGGCATGGCAGGGGAAGGATACTGCAAAATCTCCAATCCCACCCTACTCCAGGGGAAGGATAGTGTAAAATACCCATTCTCTCCACTAACCTGCTTTCCAGCTCCATTGTCCTGTGCAGGACAACAAAAGAAAGCCCAGACGATCAGCTGGGACTCGGGAGGCGGAGAATAGATGGGTGTGGGGCCAGTCAGAGGCAGCATTCCAAACTACTCAAAATTTCCGCTACCGGTTCTCTGAATTACTCAAAATTTCCGCTTTCAGTTCTCCAGAACTGGTCAGAACCTGCTGAATACCATCTCTGGTGTGACCGAGCTATGAGGAACCAGTGTGGTTTTCTCTCTCTCTGGGTTACTGCAATTTTTCTTACATTTGTGGTGCCAAGCAAGAAGGGAAGAGTACAGTGTATTACCTATACAATTGGTGTAGAAACAGCAGTATATACCCTCATTAAGAGGAAAAATTGGGTTCATGGGGAATGCACATCTACTAATTGGAGGTTTTGTCTCGGTTTGGAGAACTCGGTTTGGGGATAATGAGTAAGTGAATGTGTGTGTACATTGTACAGGTGAGGGAGAGAGCAAGGAAAAGGTGAGGTTGCAACACATTTTACTAGACTCTGGAGATGGCAAGAATGACAGTCACCTGCAAATGCACTCTAATTTCTAAAACACCTTTGATAGGCAAGAGGAGGAAATGTTCTCAGATATGAAATTATCGCCCTTATAACACTCAGGTGACAAGCAAATAAAACCTTTCTATTACCAGGTTCAGCGTAATTCACATTGAAAAAGGACTGGGGAAGTGCATCCAGGATTTCTGTAATTTATGATAAAAATGCTCTCTGCTGAAGCATGATTTTCAACCAGCTTTGGTATGACATAATTAAATGTTGTATAATAATGGCTCAGACTTATCTATGAAGAGGATATTTGTTTCCCCAGGCAATTATGAGGAATGGTTGAAGGAGCAGGATTCCTACTTGGGTTTGATAGAAATATAGGGGAGCAGAAATTGATCTTGAATGAGCTCACATATCTAGAAGCAGATGGATTGCATCTTAAAGGTTAAATCAAGCACATCCATTATCTCTAAGCAATCTTGGAGAATGAGTAAAATGGGTCTCAAAGAAAGCCAAGTTGTCCTTCAAAGAGTGATCCCAGGGAACCATAGACCATTCAGGGATGTAGTGCTATCTGATAAGATTCTTAAGCAGATTGTAGAGTAATTCATTTGCAAACATCTTGAAAATCAGGTAGTGACATCTAAAATATTTGGTCTGGATGATTCCTTGAGGAAGGTCTTTCCATTGACTCTCAAGGATTGATAGTGTGTCCTTTGCTGAAGTCTTGACCCAAATAGCCTGGACAGCTTTCATCCAGTTTCCAACTTCCCTTGTTTGGGAAGGTTGTGGAGAAATTGGTCACATAGCAACTGCAACATAGCAACTGCAACATAGCAACCTGGATGAAGCAGATTATCTGGACTCTTTTCAATTAGGGTTCAGGTTGGGTTATGGGACTGAGATTGCATTGATTGTGATTAGTGGCTTCTGGAGGTGGCATGGTGGGAGTAATGTGACCATCGTCACTGTTTATGACCACTTGGCAGCCTTCAATATCTTCAATCATGGCATCTTTCTGTACCAGCTTTGGAATTTGGGGATGGGCGGCACTACGTTGCGCTGATCCTCTTTCTTCCTTAGAATCTGGTCCAATTGGTGTTGTTGATGGAGAGAGATCTCATGTTATAACTGAGTGGGGGAATATGATAGCTAAAGAGCAGTGAAATAGAAGGCCAGTTCTTTGCCCTCCTAGAATGCAACACCCAAGATAGCATCCAGAAAATACAGGAAGTTAGATCATGGTAGAAGTTTAATCAAGATCATAGCAAATATTCCCTGTATATTTTGTTAATTTCCTTCTTCTAAAGTAGCTTGACAATCAATAATTGAATCACTTCTCAAGGCAGTTGGTGAGCTCCTTTTTCCTACACGTGTTGAAGCAGAGTCTAGACATTCTTCTGATTAGAGAAGCTTTAATTTGGATTTTTGCAGAGGAGTATACTTAGGTGGCCCCTTCTAAGCCCATAATTGTATGGTACATATTGAATTCTCTAAAGCAGATTTGAATGAGCTGCAAATGGAAGTGGAGACTATGTGTTAGCAGCCCTCATTTTCTTGATGGATAGATCTGCAGCTTGTCGCCTTGTATTTTATATCACTGAAGAAATTGTAAGGTTATGCTTTTAAAATAAAGTGATTTAACAGCCATGTGTGTGTCACTCCAATATATTAGTCAGACAGACCAACTTACAGCTTCCAGTTCTATATTGAGGGTTTTTTGGCCTTTAAAAATTGAGTTTATTTGCCCACCCCACCATACTTCCGTGTTGTTGGTTGTTGTTGTTCAATCACTAAGTCATGTCTGACTCTTCATAATTTTGTGGACCATAGTATGCCAGGCTCCTGTCCTCCACTGTATCCCAGAATACCATATGTGGTAAAATTCTGTATATTCAGGCATGTCTTTTGCATATTCTTTAAAACCCTGTGGGAAGAAATATCCATCTGGTTCGGTTCCAAGCCAGAAGAAAAACTCTGGAAATATGGAGGCTGATTGGAAAGGAAGGTTTAATGATGAACAAGACCACCAAGCACATGGTTCTAGTGCAGCTGACAAAATGGAGTTGAGAAAGAAGGGTTTTTATACCTTATCTTGGGCTTTGCACTTGAGCTTCCTGTTCCTGTGCAAGAACATGTATTCTACTGGCTGTTGTCACACTCCTATGGGGCCATGTAGGGGTTATGTAGGGGTCATAGCTGGCTCTATAGGCAAAGTATAAATCCTGGGTGTTTATCTGAGCTAAGTTTGATTGAAATTTCTGAGAGTGATACAGTGAAGGGGCCTGTGTTCTGAAAGGGTGCTGGAGAACTCCTATTGTGGCTTAATGGCTTTGTCCTAATTTGGATCTTGAGTGAGGGCTAATCCTACCATTCTGCCTTTGTTTCAAAATATCCTGTCTTGAATGGATTGCCAAATCTACATTTCTAAAAGCTTCCTGCAGCATCTGCTGGGGCAATTAAGAGGGAGTTGCTTTCTGCCTCTAAAAAACCCTCATGTTTCTCCATTTCCTCTTTGGGGAAATATAATAATCTGCCCTTTTTAATATTCCTTAAAATATTTCATTCTTTGGAGGGGGCGTTGGATTCCCACAGCCCCAAAGACTTTAGTGCAGGTTTCTCTGAAGTACATTCAGGTGTAGAAGACCAGGCTGGGTCTCAAGTCCCACAAGAGATCCAAGTCCACTCCCACCTTGAATTCCATTGACTTATCTATCGCCAATTTGCTTTGACCGTTAGTAGTTCAGATTATTGTAGAGAGCATTAACAAACAATAAATCTATATTCATTTGAATTGCCTGGAGATGTGGTTTCCTGGGCTTGACATCAGTCTTCCAGTGTTTAGTCCCCCTCATATTCCAAAGTGTAGGAAAGATTATTTGGATCTACATTTCTTGGCACAACATGAAGGCATCTCATTATGTTTGTAAGGTCTGTCAATATATGGTCCTGGTTAGAGTTAAATTGTGGAACAGAGTTTATTCTTACTGCTCTGGGTCAGTACTGATTAAGTGCAAATCATAAATTAGATTTCCTTGTGTCACTGTAAGTGTTCAATCCAGGCACCAACGGTATTTTATTATCTGACGACCTTGAGGGGCTTTTAAATAATGGGATGACATCGCTTCTCTTCCTCATTAGAGCTGAACAAACGTGTGAGAAAGTAAAGCATTATTAAAAAATAATGGTTTGGATTAACTGCTGCCTTGACTGAGTAAACAGCTGTAATGAATGAGGTAATTAATACCTGAATAATTCTGCTTCTTTCTTAAAAAAATAACAGTAATTCTGATCTTTCTCTCTCTCTCAAACACACACACACACACACACACACAAACACATAATTTTTCCCAGCAAATTTCACTATGCAAGAAAATGAGAGCAGAAACGCATGAATACAATCTCATCCTCAATTTATTAATATTTTTTCTTAATCTTTTTTGAGATGGAAATGTTTTCTCTATTGGTAAAGGTTACTTTTATATATCATTTCCAAATTAGAACTCTCCCTTGGGGCAGGATTATATTGAGAGAAACATAGTTTGGCTAACAGATCTTCTCTTAGGGTTTCAAAGTTTCATTCATTCAGCCACATATATCAATACAGAAGAAGAAAATAAAATCTACTAATAGATGATCAAATATGAGTTGCAGGAAACAAAAGAATGCTGGAGGGAAGAAATATGTCAAAACCCCAGAAGTACATTGATCAGTGTTTCAAGTATAAAAAAATATAAACTTTAAAGGGGAAAAAAAGGCATTTTCCCCAGAGCTTTTGTTGTTTTCCCTTCAAAAAAACAAAACAAAAACAAGGTTATGAAATATTTCCTAAATTATCCTTGTTAAGATATATAAAATATTTGAGATCATAAGAAGGAAACTCATCTATGTTTGGAAATGCACCAAATCAAGAAATAAATTGGTTGGAACTTCCTCTGAGGGAATCTAAAGATTGTTGGAGAAAGAAGAAAAAATATATAGTCATTTTACTCAGTCTTAGTTAAAATAAAAAGATTGTTCCTATTTCTGTGGCAATATTTAATTGTTTGTTGATTGTGACATGAGGATGATGCTTTTTTTTTAATTTAAAGGAGAAATAAGGAAGACATGTTTAAATAGAAAGGGAGATACAAGTATAAAAGGAAAACTTTAAAGGTGGTTTACTAAACATAGTTGGTAATAAATTTATATTTTACCGACAAAGAAATAAAGGGAGACTAGTATAGGTTTATTTCAAACTATTTAGCTCTCGTCAGCTAGCCATACCCTTTCTGGGATTCGAACCCGGACTACTTGCATATTGGTATAGCCGACAAAGCGAGGAGAGCCCGTGGCTTAGAGGTTAATACATCTATCTAATATGCAAGTAGTCTGGGTTTGAATCCCAGAAGGGTATGGCTAGCTGACAGGAGCTAAATAGCTTGGAATAGATCTATACTAGTCTCCCTTTATTTCTTTGTCGGTAAAATATAAATTCAACACAAAAATAATTTGTCACGAAAGCGGCTGCCTGCAAAGACTCCTGGATTGGGGCTGAAAGACAGAAGCAGAAGCAGTATTCTCAGTCCCACATTTGGGTAGATTAGATTGCTCTGATAGACCGGACTCACCAGAAAAAACACATTGTTGGTAATAGATATGAAAACCTTTAATAGAAGTTGCTGATTACTATAGAGCAGTGATGGTGAATCTTTTTGTTGTGGTGTGCCAAAAGTGTGTGTGTGTACCAGGACCCACAATGCAATGCGCCCCCCCTGTGTATGTGTGTGCAACCCCCTTCTCCGCCCTCTTACCTGCACTGTGCATGCATGTGCCTCCCATCTGATTTTTGGCTTGTTTGAGGCTGTTTTCGCTCTTCCGGAGGCTCGAGAGAAGCCTCTGGAGCTTCTGGAGGCTGAAAACGGGCCCATTTTGGCCCTTCCGGTATTTTTGGAAGATCTGTTTTTTGGCCTCTCGAGTCTGCAGAAGTTTCCCATGAGCCTCCGGGAGGGCGAAAACAACCTCCCCTGAGCTCCAGATGCCCTCCGGAGGCTGAAAACGGGCACTTTCGGTATTTCCGGAAGGCCCATTTTTCAGCTTCTGGAGGCTGCAGAGGCTTCCCTCAAGCCTCCGGGTGGGCGAAAACAACCTCAAACGGGCCAAAAATCAGCTGGGAGGTGCGCGCATGCGTAGTGCAGCTTAGTTTGGCTGAGGCTCACGTGCCCATACAAATGGCTCTGTGTGCCACCTGTGCCACAGTTCTCCATCATGGCTATAGAGAGAAGAGGTTTGAGAGGCTTATAGGCAATAGGGTTAATAACAGTTCATTTAGTGACCAAAATTACAATGGCACTGAAAAGAGATTCATGACCATTTTTCACACTTCTGACCATTGCAGCGTACCCCCAAGGTCAAGTGATCAAAATTTAGGTGCTTGAAATCTGATCTTATTTATGATGGTTGCAGTGTCCTTGGGGTCATGTGATCGTATTTTGTGACCCTCTGACAAGCAAAGCTAATGGGGAAGCCAGATTCACTTAACAGCTGTGGTGATAAAAAGGGAGAGAATTCCATTTCTTTTCTGCACTTTTTAATATTTTTCTTCTCCTTATGTATTTTATACGCTTGTATTAGTTTTATTTGTACAGTGCAATTTCTAACAAAATTACTACTAAAAGGAAAAACTAAACTAGAAGGTGAACATCGTGATTTTACATTATCTTCAGCCTTTGCTGAATCAGACCATTTTTTGTCTAGTCCAGCACTGGATTTTTCAGAACAACCAAATGGTGCCTCTGACATGAATGAGATACATTCAGCTCCCAGATCACCAAGTTTTCCCCAGTGTCCTGACAACATAGCTGTCGACGTCTTTTCATTTTGAGCAGTGTAAATTGTTAATATAGACCTAATGTAATTTTTGCTAAAAAGAAAAGGAATTTTTCAACAGGAAGGAAGGAAGGGGAAAGAAGGAGGAAAGGAGGGAAGGAAAGGAAGGAGGGAGAGGGAAGGGAGGGAAGGAAGGAGGCAGGGAGAGGGAGGGAAAGGGAAGGAAGGAAGGAAGGAAAAGGAAGGAAGGGAAAGGGGGAAAGGGAAGGGGGAAAGGGAAGGGAAAGGGGGAAAGGGAAGGAAGGAGGGAGGGAAGAAAGTGAGGGGGAGGGAGGGGAGGGAAAGAGGAGGAGGAGGGAGGAAAAGGGGAGGAGGAGGGAGGGAAGGGGAAAAGGGAGGGAAAGGGAAGGAAGGAGGGAGAGAGGGAGGGAAAGGGAAGGAGGAAGGGGGAAAGGGAAGGAAAGAGGGAGGGAAAAGGGAAGGAGGAGGGAGGGAAAGGGGAAAGGGAAGGAAGGGACGGAAGGAAGGAGGCAGGGAGAGGGAGGGAAAGGGAAGGAAGGGAGGGAAGGAAGGAAAGAGGGAGGGAAAGGGAAGGAGGGAGGAAAGGAAGTGAGGGGGAGGGAGGGAAAGAGGAGGAGGGAGAGAGAGGGAGGGAAAGGGGAGGAGGAGGGAGGGAAAGGGAAGGAAGGAAGGAGAGAGAGGGAGGAAAGAAGGAAAATCTGTCTGCCTAACCTAGCTTCTTCCTTTTTTGCATCATTATAATCCCCTCAACCGTTAAAAGGTAACACTTTCCTCACCTAAGGAAACCCGGCAAGACTCCATTGGAGTTTTAGTTAAAGTACACCTCCCAGCACCATAGTGGTTCTTTGATTACGCTGCTTTAATTTCAGCGAGGGCTGGTGCCAATTTAACTTGAATTTAGCAGATAGCTTCACGCTAAGAATGTTTTTCATGGGCACATTCCTGAGTGCAAGTTGAAGGCTGTTCGAGCAGCATCTCCCAAATGAGCTTTACAGTAGAATAGAGACGTGAGCATCAGCAGCAATTTTATATTAATCTGTCTTTCTGCAGTTCGCAATACCAGTCAAATATTCTTTTGGAATTGTTTCTCCTTTTCTTTCACAGAAGGAGCTTCTTTTCAGATACAAGTTACAGGGTGGCTTTAGGGATTTAAAAGAGAAAAAAAAAACATGATTTAAAAAAGTACCTGAAACGGAATCAGATGCATTTTCCCCCGTAAAACTAAAAAAAAACAAAAAACACTATATATCAGTAGCAAATATAACGAATTGAATCACTCCATTCTTTCTTGTTTGAATTTTTTTCTGTTTATAGCCCATTATTGCCCAGTGCTCCTTTAGACCCTCTTGAATGCATTTAGATCTCATGTCTTGGACCTTCATAGACGCTGAGATTATAAATTCTGAATTGTCCAGAAATTGTAGACATTTCTGGGAGCAGAAGAGCATTAAACTTGGTATTTTAAATTTTTAAATTTTAAATTTTTTATTAGTTTTATATTCTCAAATTGTATATTCGGCCTCTAATGTAATTGTTTTTAATGTGTTTTAATTGTATATATTGTTTTTGTTTTTAGTTGGCTGTACACCGCCCCGAGTCCCTTTTTTGGGAGAGGGGGCGGTATAGAAGTTTAATAAATAAATAAATAAAATAAATTAAAGTGAGATTGGATTAAATCATGAGGGCAAATGGTAAGGGAAATACATTTTGTTTGTCCCAAGGGTGCTTTTTCAGGGGGCAACTGGACTATCTTGTTTTTTCCTTTTGAAGACGTTTTCACTTCTCACCCAAGAACCTTCTTCATCTCTGATGGATGGTGGGGAATGGAAGGATTTATATTCCTTGAAGACAGCTGGCCATTTGCATCCTTTTAGAGGGCCTTGGAAGCAGTTGGAGGTTTATTTGTATCCTCAGGGTCACCAGAGTTGTGCTCCTGATTCCTATGATGGAACACAGGTGACCTGATACAGATCTCTTCTTTTTCCAGATCTTATTCATGTTGACTGTTGCAGAGAGACCTGTGTTTGATTTCAGGAGTAGAGTTGCCATCATGAACAATTTTTGATCTAAGGAAGATAAATTCTTGAACTAATTCAACAGCAAGAATGAATAAATGGGAATAATGAAACCATTTAAAGTGGAGAAGGACAATAATAATGAGCGGCATGGCCAATTAAACCACAGCTTGCATTCAAGGGCAACAAAAGCTGGAGGACAGTTTTGGACTTCCTTTCTGTATTGCCACAGACTTCATGAGAAATGACACAATTTTTATTACTTTCATGTTTGCCCTAGTTTCTAAAATATACTGATTGTAGAAGTTTGATTTTATAAACTTTTAAAGACAATTTAATAAAAAAAAAACTCACAATATGTACAAACCTAAATATTTAACACATTTTAAGTTGCACGAATTTTCAAATCAAACATCCATGCATTTTTTTAAAAATAATAATAATCAAGAATGACAATTTACAGCTGTAAAAACAACAGCCCAATCCTGCTAGATAATTCTGTTTCCTTTCTTTCTAGAACTGTATACTTTGACATTTTTATAAATAAGGAAAAGAGATTGGAAACATTTGCTAATGTTTTCATTCTGCTCTCTGGTTATTTTATATGCAGGTTGGACTAAACATATGCAAAAAAAAAGAATCCAGCTCTTATGATTCGGAATTATTGTAACAATGTGCCTTTTCAAATGGCAAGATCGTACTGTGCATGAGCTGTTGTGACCATAAAGCACCATTAAACCAGTAAACATGTCTGTGTTTAATAAAGGGACAGATGTGTTAAATGAATTTTATTGCTGCTTGGACTCACTGTTCTGCATGCAATGTAGCATTTGCAAAAAAAAAAAAAGGAACTTTAGTATGCAAAGAAGCTGGCACACTCTTTAATGAAAGGCTTTGCACATGGTGGCAGAATATTTTGGAATCTGGTTGCAGTGATCACTCAGGTTCTTCTTCTTCTTTTTATTTAATTATTTTTTTTAAAACCTGCTTCTAAGGGAATGAGTGAAAAAATGAGAAGTGATCTCTGTTGTGTCGCTTTGTTTTGGCAGGGAGGGGGCAATGTCAGAACATTAAAACAGGCCTAATTGTTTCATTGGTTTAGTTTATTTCGGATTGAGGGAGCCTTCATTCAGCTTCTGTGCAGTTCAAAGGCGTTAGAAGCATCAGTTTCACTTTATTTTGTGATTGCTAAGGCACACACCTCAAGTATTGTCTCCAGTTATGGACCTCGTTCTTTCAGAAGAGTCCAGAAAAAGTAGAACAGGCTCAGAGAAGGCCTACAAGAAGGATTAGGTAGTAGAAAATGATTCTTATAAAAAAAAGAAGGAAGGAATTGAGAATGTTTAGTGTGGAAAAGAAAAACTAATGGAGAATATAATAATAAATAAAAGTGCAGAGGAGAGCAACAAAGATTAGTGGGCTGGAGGCTAAAATATATGAGGAACAGTTGCGGGTACTGAGTACATCATTCTAGTCTAATGAAAAGAAGTAGTGATAGTAGTGTTCCAATATTTGAGGGGCTGCCACATGGAAGAGGGGTAAATCTGTTCTCCAAGGCAGAACAAAAAGCAGTGGATGGAAGGCAGAACAAAAAGCAGTGGATGGAAAGTAATCAAGGAGAGAACCAATCTAGAACTAAGGAGATTTCCTGGCAGTGAGATTAACCAGTGTGATGACCCAGAGTGTAACAAAATCGAAAATGTAAATAAATATCCTTTAATGCCTCCAGCTTGGCCCCACTGTTCAATAATTCTCAGTTGGAGATAAAACGTATTAAAAAATAGTCTTCAAAAGAAAGCAATACAGTCTGAACTTAATAAGCAGATAGAGGTGAAATAAAAACCCAAAACAAACTACAATGAAGGAAATTCCACAACAACCAAGATAAATGATTACCAACTTCAAGGAAATAACAAGGCACAGTCTGTTGGAAGGATGCCAACCAAGATAACTTCAGACCAAAATAAAACATGTTTTGCTTCTGGCAACGCTGTGTTTCAATGGTCTCTCTTATATACTATTCTCCCCAGCTGCAACCAATGAGGAGGATCATGGCCGCTTCCTCTCTCGTAAGCCAAGTTGTTGCTTTCTGCATTCCTCCTTGCGTGTCCTAGGATGGAGAGGCTCTTCCTCTGACTGCCCAGCTGGCCTCTGCTCTTCCCCAGCCCACTCCACAACCTCCGGAACCACATTTCCACTTCCTGTAAGCTGTTCTTCCTCTCCCTCTGAATCAGTCTTCACCAGGGGCACGACACCAATGGAACAGCTTGCCTCCAGAAGTTGTGGATGCTCCAACCCTGGAGGTTTTTAAGAAGAGATTGGACAGCCATTTGTCTGAAATAATATAGGGTCTCCTGCTTGAGCAGAGATTGGACTAAAAGTCCTCCAGGGTTATTTCCAACTCTGTTATTGCTTTTCCAACTATCTGAAGACCTGTTTCCATCATCCCAGAATGCAAACATGCAATATATGATTTACAGGTTGATGTAGTTAATAGTTAGGGGGCAAGAAAATCCATCTTAATAGTAAGAAAAGTTTGAAGTGGAAACAATGATCCAGAGGAGTGGGGGCCATCCCCATTAATTTATGGGGAAGCTAATGATCTACCATCAAATGCTTTAATTTGGATTTAATTTGCATTGAGCCAGAAAATGAATATGATGACCCCAGTGCCCTTTTCCAGCTGTGGAAGTCTTCGTTTGTATAGCCTGCTTCCAAAATAAGTGGTAGATTAACACTATGATTGTATTTGAAAGTGGTGTATAGATGTTGGTTGGGATTTCTTAGAGTTTACTATATCGGATGAGGAATAGGTTGGAGAAAGATAATCTTGTGGCTGATGCTTTTCAACTTTCCTCAAACTGCAGTCTTCAGTTGTGTTGGCCAGTGGTTCCCTCCATTAATCATGTTGATAATAACAATGAGATTATAACCCAAAACTTTCAGAGGGCATAAAGTAGGGAGGGACTGAAATACTACATTTCCTTGTGTTGAATTAATCTAGGACATTCAGTTATGACATGTAAAGTATCCTTTTGGATTTGGAACATCTATCAGGTCAACCCTATTAGCGAATTCTGAATTCTTTACTTTTCTCCCCTCTGTCTGATCTACAAGCAAGTTAATTTGGAATGTGAAGAAATGAATATAAAAGGATGAAGGATGAAGTTCAGGCTTAATGATATTACATTCCCATCATTTTCTACCTATTCTTTTTCATTTCCCCATCTTTTTACTTTCATAACAGCCCTGCTATCCCATTCCATCCTGTGTTCATATTTAATATTTCAGTTTTAGCAGGGAAGTTCAGCCATGGTAATTCCCTTTGTTGCTATCCATATATTGTAATAAAATCAAAAGACCAGCTAAATTAATCCCCATTCCGCTCTGAGAACATAGACTGAGTGGTGGGTTATTCTTAAAAGCTTCTTTTCATGTTCTCCACTGTTACATCTATTGTCAGCTCCAGAAACAGCTCAGAACTTCTATTTTCCCTTTGATTAGCAAGATCCCAGTGGACTTGGTTATTGAAATGAGAGAGAAGTCAGAATTCTTTTCTGCTCTAATTAATTAAAATATACCCTGTGCCACTCACTTTTTCCATTCCTCCAAGCGGTAATTGTTCATTGAGTGCGAGTTCGACATTTCTAGCGTTTTTTCTGCAGCTGGTGCAAATGAAGCACCAAAGAGGACCATTCACAAAGGATTTTTTTTCTCACTTGATTTTTAAGCCTTTAAAAAAAAAGAGTACAAATGTGGGTTTTTTTTAATTTTTAAAAAAATTTAGTCCTGTATTACACTTAATGAAAACTCTCACCTTTCTTTGAATATATTTCCTGATACTTTATGG
The DNA here is from genome assembly GCA_023653725.1 of Bungarus multicinctus. NCBI lineage: Eukaryota > Metazoa > Chordata > Lepidosauria > Squamata > Elapidae > Bungarus > Bungarus multicinctus. The sequence goes on along the minus strand of CM042846.1, from coordinate 79,578,993 downwards.
TTGTTATAACAGTTGACTGAAGGATCAGGTGGACACTGTCTTTCTCAATCAATTGTCATTCTTCATCACACTCTTCAGTATGATTAAGGGATTCAGTGATGCCAAGATTTGTGCAGTTTCCTAGTTTACAATTCTTAACCCTGGTTGGAAGCTATTCCAGAAAGTTGGTTATAATTCTTTCTGAGCTTAACTGTGGCTAATATTGCAAACTGTTTTCTGTTCCAAGAGCAAAAAATGAGAGAAATAGGGATGGATCACTTCACAAGCCACACTCTGAAGTTGCACTTGGAAACTTTAGAATCTTCCTACCATTTATATATTTAATAAATGAGTGATAGTAGTAGCAGTAGCAATAGTCATTGTTGATATTATGGAAAGTGCTAATTACAAAGTACTTGGTTAGAAAATAATTGTATGCTCAGGTTTAATTAAATTAAGATTTTTTTTAAAAAATGAAACAAAACAGGTTTGTTCTGAATCTCTCATCCACCCCTTCCTTTTGCATTCCTTCCCCATCCTTTCTGGAATGCAAGTCCAGGTTTCACTTTATAAATTCATAAAACATTAACACTAGTTTATATGTTTAGCTAGGTTCATTGTGATTTGCAGGTTATAATTGCTTGGCTAATGCAATGTGCTTAAGCCAAAAACAAACTTCCATGGTTGTGTGAATTCTGATGGTGGATGTTCCTAGACCTACTAGTTTAACCAATATTAAGTGATGAGAGGAGAGAAGGAAAGTTGTTTAGTCAGACTCATTTATGACCAGAGTTCTGTTCTATATCCTTAGATGCATACATCTGGAAATCTTCAATGTTTACTTTCTTGCTTCCTGAATTTCCCTGGCAGATACCATATTTGAAGAATTGCAGGATGTGCTTATAAGCATCATGGCAGATATCTGCAGAACATTTTCTGCCTCCCAGAAGAGAAGAAGGAACAATGTATAAAAGTCACAGGCTTTATAAAGTCTGAGATGGGTAATGCCGAAAACAAAGGTGGATGTCACTATTTCCTTGCAACATGCCAAGTTATTATGGCTTCATAGACAAGAAGGCCATTAAGGAAATGCCTTTGATTGGAATTATCGTCCACCTTTGTATTAGCTATAACACTGGTCAATTCTGACTAGAAGGTTTTGGGTTTTTCCCCTAAATTGTTTGTAGATAGATTGTGAATGGTTCAGTGGTCCAGAATGTGGAAATGGTTTCAGTGCTTCAGTCCTTCTCTCCACCAAGCCACAGTTTGTAAGTATGTAGTGCTATGTTTGGGAATATTCTGCTTTTTGTGCTGAATAGAACTTTGACTTCTGCCCCAAAGCCCTAGAGAGGTAAAATCACTGGAAGGATATCTCTGTGTTCAGATCCATACTTTATTCTTAAGTGTATAGTTCATGTCATGTCAATTCATTTCATCAATATGCATATTTCAGTAAAACTAGGCAGCTAGAATTGGACTACAGAGATTCAGATCCCCTCTTGATGGCAGCAAAGAGATACCATGAACTCTAACCTTTTACTGCCATCTAGTGGCTATGTTTTTTGAAGCACAGACCTGAGATTAAGCAGGGACTAATATTGGCAACTGCAAGCATTTTCTATGCAAACAGCCTTGTGTATTCCCTATTGTGTGCTGCTAACTATCCTATTATCCCTTCCTCTCCATTCTCTGTGCTCTGCAAGTGGAGGATGAAGGTTGGGGTGAGAAAAACAACAACAACACTAACCATTTTTGTAGGCAATCTGTCCTGAGCCTTACACATTCCTCCCACCTCACAGAGTGGAGAGATTGTAGTAGAATGGATTACAAGATAGTAAGCAGACACACAATAAGGAATCTGGGTTTCTTTGCATGGTGTGCTTATAGGTCCTGGACCACAACATCGTTTTCTATGTATATTCCCCATTATGTGCTTGCTTACTCTCTTGTACTCCATTCCTCTTCAATCTTTGCACTCTGCAAGAGGAGTAAAAAGGTCGGGCACAGTACAGTAAGTACTGGCTGTAATGGTGATCATGTGCCTGCAGGATGCTACAAAGGTTGTAAACTCATTGGTCAGAAAGATTTTTTAGTACCATTGTAAGTAAATGGTTACTGAATGAGGCAGTCAGTAAGCAATGACTACCTGTACTTGCACTGTAGTTTTGTATTGCAATAGTGCAATTAATTAATTGTTTAGGGTTAGCAAAATCATTTAATTGCTTTATAGGTTTATTTCTTCCTCGTACTTTTGTCTTTACTCTTGTCACTTCTCAAATCTTACAAGCAAAAATGTCCCTGATACATAGATTTCACATTTGTGAAGGTATTTTTCCCTTCCTCTCTGCCAACAGCAAAAAAAGCCAATTTCTACAAAATCGTCTTCTACTATTTAGAAATGCCACGGTGGCTTTCACAATTGCCAGCATGCAATCGGATTTTTATTTTATTGACATTCTTGCAGAATATAAATTTAATCACGATAAGTACTGCTTCTGAATGTGGCTTTCCTTTTTCAGAAGGAGTTTGCATATCACAGAAACAGAAATATATTTAAAGAGATAACGTTTAAAAGGAAGTGACCTTTTCTGCAAATTTCATTCTAAGCTAATTCTAAAGGCTTTACTATCTGTCATAAAGTTTTGTGTGTATAGGTGAGCAGGCAGATTAAAAAGCAGCAATCAAAATTTTTTTGCAGAAGGTATTCTGTCCTCTAGCAAAATGCCTCAGGGCTTTATTAAGAAATAGCTTATTTTCCCCAAGCCCCTTTTAAGCTTCCAAAAGGATTAGTATCCTTGCCCTTATAGTAGAAAGTGGTATTTCTTTCATTATCCCCATGTTAATGAAACCATTCAGTTTTGTAGTTCCTGTAGACATTACCTACCTATTCATAGATAAATTCAGTAGCCGGCTAACCCTGTTTGAGGTCAGAAGTTAAGCATGGTTGGACTGTAACTTTGTCCCTTGTATCCTTACAATTTATATTGACTGTTTCCTAGTATGATTTGATTGTTGATTGTACCCTATGACTGTCATTAAGTGTTGTACATTATGATTCTTGATTCTTAACGAATGTATCTTTTCCTTATGTATACTGAGAGTATTTACACCAAGACAAATTCCTTGTGTTTCCAATCACACTTGGCCAATAAAGTATTCTATTCTATTCTATTCTATTCTATTCTATTCTAATTATTGATTATTTATGTATAAGACTTGTTAGCTGCCCATCTTGCCTAGAGGCAGCTTGGGGCAGTTTGCCAACATTAAAAAGCCAATAAAACTTTGAAACAATAAATACCCATAATAATAGTAATAATTTACAATTAAAAAGGTGGGGAGGAAGGGAGCAAAATGCGCACACAGAGGGAGGCTGGTGGGATCTTGTCTGAAATCATCAGCCACCTGCACCATGATGCATCCCCATTGGGGTCCTAAGCCAACTGGCAGAGCCAGGTCTTCAGGCCCTTACAGAAGATCAGAAGGCTGGGTGCAGATCTCACCTGTAGGGAGGCAGGAAGTTCCAAAGGACAGGAGACATAAAAGGCTCTTCTCTTGAACCCTTCCAACCAAAATTCCTTAACCAACAGGGTTATGCCTCTTCTGCTGGCACAGGTGGGACAGGCCAAGTGCTTAGATTATAGATCAGGTTAGACTAAAGGTAAGGGTTTCTCCTGTGTAATTATGTCTAGCTCTAATGGAAGGTGTTTCATCTCGATTTCTTAGTTGAAGGAGCCAACATTGTCCCAAGAAATTTCCGTGGACATGTGGCCAGCAGGACTATAAGTTGAGATGTATGGAATGCTGTTACTTTCCCACTGAAGTGGTACCTATTTATCTACTCATATTTGCACACTTTTGAACTGTTGGGACAACGATGGGAGCTCACCCTATCCTGTAGCGCTGGGATCTTGAATCTGGGCTGTCAGTTTTCCAGTTAATACATTTAGCATCTTTAATCACTGAGCTATTGTATCCTCTTAGGTTAGACTAGGGAATTTTTTCTGAAAATAATGGCAAACTACTTCCATATTAAATGAAAACATCCTTGGATATGCCTGTGAAATAGCCAAGAATAAAGTTCAGTTTTGTAGGAAAACAGGACTGTAAAACAGCATTTAAAATACACAACCCATAAATGTGTGATTCAGTCCATTCTTTTTTTCTCAGCCATAAATATCAGAGCTTGTTAATTTGGTAATGAAAATATTGCATGCTATTATTTTCAAGAGACTGTTTGTGGAAAATTTTACATTTCTTGTCCAAAAGAAGGCAGGATTAGATTAGTAATTATTAATTTCAATAAAATTAATTTACCTCACATGCTTTGAGATCATAATCCTAGGACTGCAGAGAATATCTGGTAAAATTCAGCAAGCACACTCAATTGTTACTCAGCAATATAAGAATTACAAAGAAATAAAAGTATGCATGCTAAATCGGTCTTTCTCAATCTTTTTACCCTAAAGAAACTCTTTCTCAGTTTTCAGTTGGCAGGGAACTCCTGAATAAAAAATTCAAAAAATGAAATGAAAATGAAAACTTTGCAGTACAATTCATTTCTAACCTACACAATTCATGTTTAACATAACACTTACAGTAACACCATAGCAGCAGGCCAGCAGCTGAATAGTAGTGTGTAAAAAATCCTATCACTATAAATGCTAATATTGCATGGTGTGCTAAGTACAAAAAACACAATGTATATTGTTTTTCAAACACAACACAACCTCTTGTGGAATTCCCACTGAAAAAATGCTGTGGTAAATCCTGAATGTATATCAGTCCTCTTACTTCACGGGAAATATTTACACCAGCGTTTCTCAACTTTTAACAACTATAAAGATGTGTGGACTTTAACTCTCCAGCCAGATGTTGCATGCTGAATGTTGGCTGGAGAATTCTGGGAGTTGAAGTCCACATATCTTTAAGTTGCCAATGTTGAGAAACATTGACCTATCTTGACCTATTTTAAAGCTGGTTTCAATATATTTCAGCTTGAGGAACTAGGATGTAATGTGTGTCCGTCTTATTGGCCTGAAGATCTGTGGTATAGTGAATCTCCAAGTCCCAACAGTTTCAAACTGTTATAAGTGTGTAATCTCTGTTCAGAGTAGATAAATCCATTTAAGAGTCAGCTCAGATAGCTCTTCCATCATTGTTTACTTCCAATATCTCCTTATCTTTCATCTTCTGAGGTTGAGGTTTTCTTCATGTATCTTGAAGATAAGTGCAGAACTCACAGTGGAACTAGCTAGATAGTAAATGCACAGTTTGGTATATAGATTTGAACTCCAAAACTTGCAAACCTTGTGGAGAACATTCCTCTGTGTTGTGTGTATTTGGAGGAGACAAAGTATTGTCCATATGTGTGCTGAATTGAATGTTGGGCCAGAATTCTGTTGTATCAGAGACAGATGTGGACAATTAAAAAAAAGGGGGAAAGCTATTTGATATATGAGAAAAGGAGCTTCTCATTACTGAGGCTATTTTAAAAACTATAAAATGCTCTGCTTTTGCAAGAATCCTTATTATTTCCACTAATTTGCATTATTAAAGAAAATTTACCATTGAGGCTGAAAACAGCTGGATTTCTCCCCCCCCCCCCTTTCTTCCTTGAATGGAGAGAATTTCATTTGCTGACAGTGCAAGCTGAAATTGAGTTAACAGTTCAAAAGCATGTTATTTTTATTTTATTGGAGATGGCTTTAATTACAGTGCTATAAGAAGATGAATTCCTAAGATAAACAGTAGCCTTAAACTGGTTATGTTTGCATGGTAGTGTTTAGGGATTCAGTTCTAATTAAGTGCTAATCCCATTTTCTTAAATAAAGGGTTTGATGTGAGGTATCACAGAGGCATCGGGGGTGGAATTTCTTCCTTATGCAGTTTTTAACTACTGGAATTTCCTTATTGGGATGTTGCATTATCATTTTCATGGAACTGAAGTATAGAAAAACAAGATCCAACTTTGTGAATTTTCTGTAGGAATAACTAAATGCTCCAAATTATTTTCTCCACTTACAAGGCCCACAGCTAAGAGAGGAGAAGAGGAAAAGCCATGTAGGCATTAGAACAGCAATCGCTCTACACTTACTATTTTAAGTCATTTTAGCTGCAGTTGCTGTTTCCAAACATTGCAGGCATAGATAGCATTCTGCAAATTCTGCTTAGGTAGTCCTCCACTTATGGCCACATTTGAGCCCCGTTGCTAAGCAAGACCAGTTATTAAGTAATTTTGCCCCTTATTGCAAACTTTCTTGCCACTGTTCTAGTGAATCCCCCACAGTTGTTAAGTGAATCATGTGTTGTGTGGCTCTGTTGACTGTGGAGGAGGCTGGGCAGAGCAGGAGAGAGATAGAACAAAGGAGAGGGAGTTCAGAGGAAGAACCAGACCCACCCCCTCTTCATCCTAGGACACACAGGGAGGAACAGAGAAGAGAGCAACATGGGTTGCGTGGCTTATGGGAGGGGAAAGGGCCCCGATTCCCTTCATTAGCCACAGCTGGGAAGACAGTTGATAAGAAAGGCAGACTGTGTGCGGCAGGCTGCTGGGAGCAAACTTGACTTTATCCTTTATTGTTGTGGCTTATCTGTGTTCCTGGCATCTTCCCAATCATTGAGTTTTGCCGTGCCTTCAAGTCTGAAATTCTTGCTCCTACCCTGCCAGACTAATTACTTCAGTTTGGCTTGTTTGGACTTTAAGTTACAGTTTGTGTTGCTTATGTTTTGGACTAAATTTTCTGCAGTCAAAGGCTGTTCCTGGGAGAGTTTTTGTCCAGCCAGAAGGTAACGTGGACATTGAGGACAAAGTTGGAGATAATAAAGGGACTCTTATTGCTTATCTGACTGTAATGCTTTTGTGCCACGCCCCGGGTCATCACAGTTCTTCCTTGGTGGTTTTAGCACATTTTAATTGAAATATACAACATTATATTGCCCGAGAACTGCTAGGCTGTGACTGTAAACAGTCTATATACCCATTGTATAAAATCTGTATTAAAATCTGTGAGCATTTATTTAGCCGCAATTTACTGACCTTCCCTATAGTTCTTCTCTTTGTGAGGTACGATAGATGGTAGAGAATAAAATCTAGCTTTGCTTGACTAACTGTCTCCTTTTCATGGAATGAAATACCATTTGAACCCTCTGCCAGAAGTCACATTTGTTAAGAAGTAGACTTTGACTGCACATAACAAAAGATTTGTGAGTCCTGAAAGGGTGGGGAGCATGTGGCTCTCCAGATGTTGCAGAATTATGACTCCCATTTTCCCTGATTCTTGGTAAGGCTGGCTGGCAGTTCAGAGAGCTGCAGTTTGCCAACATCTGGAGAACTGCACATTCTCCATCTCTGTAAGGAAACAGGCAACGTGGAAAGCTTGTGTGAGATTATAAGCTTGGCCTTTATCAGAATAGATGAAAAGAAATTTGTGACCTGCACAGCGTTACTACTCAAAACTTTTAGTGTATTGCACTGCAAAACAGTTGGAGGGCACAAAGCACCCACTGTCTTGAGCTAAAGGTTATTGCTAAGTTTGTTTAGCACCAGAACAGCCTTTTTTAGAGCTGGACATTTTGAGTGGGTGCAGATTTAAAGAAATATCTCAGGTTTCTGAACACAGTAGTTATTTGTCAAAGGGACAAATACCTATGAGAATAGAGGAGAACTTTAGGTCGTATCATTCCCAGCAACCGAGACCAACAGCCAGGAAAGGGGAAATAAAGAAAAGCCTTTAGCAATTGTGAAGTAGGAGGAAAAAATGGAGAGGAAATGAGCCATTAAGTGCTGGAGATTGATTGAACCCATGCCACAAAGTGCTTGCAGGGTTTTAGGGTTGGTTACTGGTCTGGTCTTGGGCAAAGACAATGAAGTCAGAGTTGGCCTGAGCAGGGGATGGATGTGCTCATTCTCTTTAGCAAATATGAGCTGGTAACCTTGAAGATGCGAGCAGAGGAAAGCAAAAGAATTCTGAAAAGTCGGGTCAGCCATTAAGCTTGCTGTTGCCTCCGAGTTGGAGAATGAAAAGAATCTTAGAAGAGCAGGACAGTTTCTCCTTTCCACTTTTGATCTGATTGAGAGAAGATGTAGCTGCATTGCAGAAACCTGTCTGCTGCTTTTCTTGCCTACTGCTGGAACTCTCCGTTTCCATTTAGCAATCATCTGAGGTTTGCCAAGATCTTGACATGCAATGAAGGAGCTGATCTTCTTTCCTCCCGCCTCAGCTGCCAAATGCCACATCAGTTTGTTTTGCACTGAAGTTTTTCAGATTCTGGCTGCTCATAGAAGTATTTCCTCTTGCCCTGCATTCCAGCCACGAGATCCTAACCTCCACAGTGGCCAAGAAGAAACTCAAGAGGGGAAAATTAACAAAGGGAGACATTAGTAGCTGGGACAGGCAGGGAGAATGTGCATTTTTCTGCTAAATGGATAAAACCGTCCTTGTTACTTGCGATGGGTACAGGTTGAGAAAAAAATATAGGCAGATTATTTAATATCTTATTACTTTGTCATATGTAACCTGAAGTCCTGAATTTTGCCACTGCTTTTACAAGATTAGAATTGATAGCACCAACTATTAGGGGTGAGCTTTGGGGTGTTGGAAGAAATGTCCATCTGGGTTCAGTTCCAAGTGAAAGAAAGACATTGGAAACATGGAGACTGCTTGGAAGGATGGTTTTAATGGTGGACAGAACCACATTGAGGTCCTGGGCAAAAAAGAGCACATGGGTAAGAGAGGGAGAAAGATTTATAACCTTTGTTGAGCTTTGAACTTGCTTCCTGTTCCTGTGGCAAGAAAAGTATCCTGATTGGTTGTCAGACTCCCATGGGGCCATGCAGGGGTAGCTTGGTTGAATCTTGCTGGATGATGTAATCTTCCCAGGTGCCATGTGGTGAGATGGGTAGAGGGCTAATCCTATCATGTCCTGAGGGCCATGTCTTAATCTCATCACCCTGGAGCTGAAGTTGGGGCAGGGAGCTTCTTTGTCTTTGAAAACATGTTTCTCCTTTTCTCATCCAAGGAAATATAATATTCTGCCTTTTTAATATTTCCTAGAATATTTCATTCTTCTAGGAGAGGGGTGGGTACCCCCTTTCTACAGGGGGAAGGAATAATCTGTGCAAAACAGTTTGCAAAATGTATTATTTGGCCAAAGGACACAATTCATTTTAAGTGGCACAGTAGGAAGAGAACTCTCAAAAATAATTTATGGGACTTATATAGAATATTAGTAGTATAAATGTCATGGGTAAATTAGTTCTTGTAAGCCTACCCATGATTTCTTTTAAATTGTGGTAAAATTGCATTAATTAAATGCATTAAATAAATGTAGTTATACACAATGTATTTTCTCTGTTTTGTCACATTTGAATTTACATCTGAATTTACAAATTTTCATTTCCATGGTAGAGCTGCTCAATCTGGACCAATATTCCAGGTGACACTAGGTGGTAGCAGAGAGCTCAAAGAAACTCTTTGCTGCCATCTAGTGATTGTTAGTGGATTTCTACAGTCCACACCTGATAGCCCTATTTTAGGGTCCAACAACCAGACTCTCAATTTGTGCAGGTCATGCTCCTCCGATCCATTTAATCTTTGTCTTACTTTAAATAAAAAAATGGAACTATTCACTTGCCAAACTTTGAAGGTAGAATGTTAAGCAGCTGGCTGGGAAATAAAAGGTTTAGCTAATCATCAAATGCTGAGAGTTGGAAATAAAGAAGTGAATAGTTTGTAGCTTTTTGTTCTCTCTGACATCAGTAGGAATTGCCTTGGCCTCTAGCAAAATGAACAAGAAACTGGAATCCTTTTGTGAACAAAGGGCATTTTTGGAATTTGATAAAAAGTTGAGGTGGGCACAGTTGTGGTAGAAGTTTGTAAAACTTTGAGTAGCCTGTGAGAACTGTGATCCCAGTTCTCTTTTTTGTAGTTCTTCAAAGAACATTTTCCTATGGCTTCTTGAAATTGATAACAGTTCCAAACCATTTTCAAGCAGGAATATTATAATACCTTAAAAGTAGATGTGACACATTAAGGAACTACACAAACATTTCCTCAAATCAGTTCCATCTATTTATGGCCTCAGTAATTTGTCCCCACTCCATTCCACTCGCTAAAGCCATTCTCAGCCCAGAATTTTGTACCCAGAATGTTGTAAAGAAAGCTTTCCTTCTTCTGTCATGCTAGTATAGGGGTCTTCAAATTTGGCAACTTTAAAAGTTGTGGACTTAAACTCCCTAAATTCCTCAGCTAGCGAATGCTGGCCAAGGAATTCTGGGAGTTGAAGTCCACAGTCTAAAAGTTGCCAAGATTAGACAACTCTGTGCTAGAATCATGGGTCATGCCTTGAAATCCAGAGTTCTACGCTTAAAGACTCTGGAATTGCTACCTCAAGATTCAGAACTAGTTGATGATTTAGAAAGCTCTAAAATAGGGGTGTCAAACTCGCGGCTCACGGGCCACATGTGTCACTTGCTGGCTCTGCCCCCGCCCCATATAGCGAATGGAGAAAGAAGTCCCAATATGTCACATAATGATACCGTGATGACGCAAGTTTGACACTCCTGCTCTAAAAGAAAATTAAACAGATTTCCAGAGAAGAAAATTGTGAAAGCTGGTCTGTTGTCACAACTTTCAGCAGTGATGTGGCTCTGAATACCAGTGCAAGAATTACGTGGAAGATTTCACTCATGAAGAAAAAAAGATCTTTTTTGCCTCCATGGTTGTTGTTTTTAAATTTATTTCTGGCTGTGCTTTTTTATTTTTTCCCCTCCAGAGGCCTATTTAACTTTAAAGATTTCTGAAAGGTTTTTTTTTTATTGTTGCTGTTATTCTGCCAATAATCAATCTCACTAAAGCCCCATAAGACTCTTTATGATTGAAAAGACTGTTTGCATGAGCTTTGTCATTAAACTCAAGATAGCAGCATTCCTGGAAACTGCAAGAAACTGAAAACAGATAGTTTCCCCCCTGTAATATATGGTGGAGGACAGGGAGGGAGAGAGAATTGTTTTAGCCCTATAAAGCTGTTATTCACTGAAAATAACCCTGTGCTAAGCAGAATCAAGTCTACAAACAGTGCCTTTCCTTGTCTGGTTTTGAGAAGATTGTCTTTATCATGGTGATCTCATACTCTTGCTCTAGGTATTATTTGCAGGAAAAAGGAGGAAGCATTTTTCATTCCAATTCTTGCGTGTGTTGAAAGCTGTAAACCTGCCTTTCCAATAAAGGTGCTGCTGATTAGATAAATTAGTTGGACTATCTATCTATCTATCTATCTATCTATCTATCTATCTATCTATCTATCTATCTATCTATCTATCTATCTATCTATCTATCTATCTATCTATCTATCTATCTATCTATCTATTGTGTTTCTCCAAAAAGACGGCCCACTTTGAAAAGAAACCCTATCACGGTTTTGAGCGCATGCAATCAAATTAAGGCCCACCTACAAAATTAGCCCTAATTAAGATCCCACCCACCCTAGGGTACAGTGGGTGGGGCAAGGCACACAGGTAAAAAAGAAGCTAGGATGTGGATGGGGTGTGGAGCTGCCTTACTTACCAGGCCTCGCACACCCCTACGCCTGCCTCGCTGTCTTTTTCCGCTGCTTGCCGCCACCTGCACACATTGCCCTGGCCTTCGTTTCACCTTCAGATGCCTTCTGGAAAGCCCTCTGCAGCAGAGGGCATTTGCAGAGCTCTATTATCGGCTGCAGAGGGCTTTCCAGAAGGCATGTGAAGATGAAACGAAGTCTAGGGCAATGCGTGCAAGTGGTGGCAAGCGGCCGCAGATGAAGTAGTCCAGCAGTGGGCTGTCAGTGGCCCTACCGCGAGGTGAGTCAATAATCAGAACCCTCCACAAAGAAGGCCTAGCCATTTTTTCAGGGGTCAAAAGAAAATAAGACCTGGCCTTCTTTTTGGAGAATCTATCTATGTAATTTCATATAGCCACAGAACTCACACACAGTGACTCCACGCATCGCGCAACATTAAAAATCTATAGTTAAAAATTCACAATTTAACCCCCAATCCGTGTTAATAAAATCAAACAAGCCACTTAAATCGGCTCTGAATGGGGTTCCCAAGTCCACTGTCAAAATCATGTGTTCAAGGCCTTGTGGAAAAGCAACAAAATTGGACCAGTCTTATCTCGGGGGGAATGATGGGAGGGAGGGAGGAAGCCACCACAGAGAAGGCTGCTTTTCCTTGGTTCCATCAAAGGCGCTTCCTTGATAGTTGGGACCTGCCATATGCCCTGCCTTCCTGCACTAGTTAGTCAGATAGATGTAATTGTGGAGAAGTAGTCTGTCAAATAACTTTGCCCCAAGCCATGTAAGACTCTGAAGGAATTTTATCTAACCTTGGTGGTGTGATGGGTTTTCCTCAGCTATCTGACTCCAATCCGAATATATTGAAAATCAAATACATTGGAGCTACAATTTCTAGAATCCTTATACAGCATGGTACAGCCACTCTGGTTGAAAATGCTGTAACTTGCTTTCTAAGCTAAACTGGACTATCCCAAGTCAGGGAAGAACAATATGAGAAGATCAGTGATGCTGTCAAAGACGTAAGGCATTCTAGATCAATTTATTGAAAGGACAACACATTAAATAAGATGTTCTACATTGATCAAGAGTCTTTTGTTCTGCATATTTTAAAGCAACTTTCTTCATCTCTAGCATAACTATTGTAGGAATAACAGAAGTTATAGTTGAACATATCTAACTAGCATAATATTAAAAGAAGCCTTTTCACTGTGCTAGGAACACCAGATAAGAAACATTTTTCCCATGGATTTTGCACTGATTTTTCTCTTTATGTGACTATCTTGTTCTGTGCTATTTCTAGCTGATAATGCATACAGTATAAGACGTAGTTTTCATTTTTTTTAATGCATTAAATTAAAAATTGTAACCAACATATTTAAGAACACCCCACGCCACCCTACTGAGCTGTGTAAATAACACTATTCTTTAGCATGATTCAAGTGTCTCATTCTACTCGCTGTTAGATGAGTTTATTCACTAATTAGAGGAAGGAAACCAATTTAGATTTTGCAAAATTACTATTAAGACCACCAGCAGCAATAGCAAATATTTGAAAGGATAAATAGTGCACACCAACAACTGGTGCATGTGCCTTTTTAAATATTTTTTTTTCCTAGTACCTACTAAAATTAAAGTACACTGAAATTGTGTAATTATAATATTTCTTATTCACATAACACCAAGGAGCTTGATCTAGTCTGCACTGAGAAAGAGAAATCATCAATTTTTGGATCTTGAGTTAATTATCATTGATCGCATTTGTTGAGTGCAATTTGTTTTAGTGAGACAGAAAATCTTCCAGAAACTGTCTTGTATGCATTAGGCTTGCCTTGCCTATTGATTTAAGTTGGAAGGGAGGGAGGGAGGGAGAGAGGGAGGGAAGGAAAAGGGGAAGGAGAGAGAGAAGAGGAGAGGAAAGGAAATGATTAAATGAGGACTAAGTGTATGTTTGACTTTTCAATAAATTCATTTGCAGACCTAAATTTAACATTTGAACATTGTATCGGTGATAAATGCATCCTTTTTTTGATATAACACCCAGTCACTTGCTTTCAAGATGGGTGGTTATGTAAATTGGATAAATAAATCATCTTCTTTGAACAACCCCATAATCCTTTGCAGGGTGGAGTCTGGCCAACTAAATGGAGCTGAATGTTTACTCTCTGGATGCCCTTCCTGTCACCAATGCGGAGTTATATTCAGCAGATGTACTCTCAATGTGCCCAGAGCGAGAAATATCTGCCTCTACCTAGGATCAAACTCACAGCCTCCTGATTGTGAGGTGAGAGCTCCACCTCTAGGCCACCGCACCACAGTAAATTGTATAAATAAATAAATGAATAAATAAATAAAATAAAATAAAATAATTAAGAAATAATCAGTCCATTGCCAGGAGGAAAGTAATTAACACCAGGGAGGAATACATGCTTAACTATTCTGTGAACAACTGCCTCAGTGTTCTTGCTAGTAGAACATTATGTATACTGTTGTAATTATTGTACATTCTACTCAACAATAATCCTGATTTTTTTTTCCGGAACCTTAGAGTCTTTTTTATGGAGAGTCTTATTTTGTGATTTGTATTGTCTTTGTAATATTCAACTGAGCACAAAATTATATTTTTGGGGCTGTTTCCTCAAAACATCTCAAGAAAGCATTTGACAGTTTTCTTCATGAGTCTAAGTTATATTCTTTGTAATTTGATATTTATCATAGGTTTCTAGTTGTACATTGTAAACCACTTCGAGTTTATTTATTTATATGGCTAATCCATTTGCAGAATAAATTTGAATTCAGTTGATGATAGATATTTTGATGTAATTAAATAATTGCTATTTTTAACAAAAGACTATTCACTTACAGTAACATGGACTACTTCTTGTTTTTCCAAGAGATTCTTATGCATAAGTATGAAATGAAACAACACCAATGTACATTTCCAATCCTTGCAGGGGAAGAAACCAGTAGAAATTATTTTGGAATATATAACCACACTTAAAATAAACTTCTGAACAGAAACTTGAGAGTTGAAACATACATTTAGTTTTCCGCATGGAGTAAATTACTAATCTCTGTTCAAGAAAGTAGAAACCTACTGAGAATCTAACCAAGTGTTTTTTTCCGTCTTTTAATCTTCATTTAAACCTCATCTGAAATGAATTTGGTATGGATGAGCTAAGATGTATTTTGATGAACGAAAATGATTCATGTTTAAAGTGTCACCTCTTCCTTCTTATTCGGTATAAATCTGACTTTTTTAGGGAATGGCATTGGCTGAATTCGTGAGGGGAAAAAAATGAAGAAAGCAATTTCTCTTCCATGGAAAGAGGAAATGCGCTATACATCTGCCAGAGAGAGTAAATGCTAGTTAAGGAAAGTTAATTCAAATGTGGAAGGTAAATTTGAATGCTGGCCAGTGAGGCACTGAAGCTGTGATAGAGTTGCCCATTGACTGATATTACAGATGGATCATTGTCTCTTAAGGAACTTGTCATTATACAGAGCAGTACTTCCTGCTGCTCTGCTTAATTTTAATTTTGCTGGTAAGTGGGACAGGAAAGAAATCCACTCAACAGCTGCTTTAGTTAAGAGAGTAATTCTGTTATCTTGTTTTTTTGCAACTGGCTATTTCCCTATGGCTCTGGATTGGCCATGATCCTAGTGAATCAAGAAAATCGAAGGGTCTCGGTCCAAAAGGTTTATGAGATGAGACAGAAGGCTGCTAATTGTGGACAGAATTGTTGGGATCCAGTTTTTCTGGAACTGCTGACTTGTACATATCTTATCCCCCTGAGGCTCTTCTTGTCTGCTCTTTGCTCATAATATCTGTAAAATATCTTGGTTCATTAGCAGCAAGGCAGCTGCAGTTCTTCATTGACCAGGGGCATCCGGTAATTGCACATCTGTCTATTGGAAATTAGAATGCCAAATTGAATGAAACCCAACCTGACATGGGTTGCACAGTTGGATTTTATTTGGAGGAAAAGAGACATGAACTCCTCTGCCCTTTTTCTGCACTGTATCATCAGATGTCTTTGCACAATGTGTGGCTTTATATGCATCATTGTTTGGGGGTGTAATACACCAAGCCCACTCCGTTATTACAATTGTATGTGATACAGTGAAGGCATTGAAGTTGTGCTTTTTACTTCCCCCTGCAACATTAGAGCTTCTCCACCCCATCCTAGCATCCCAACCTGATTTAAAGGTCAAATCATTACATGTTGTTGTCCTGTGTTGATTATCTATCTCATCAATCACATCTTTGTTCACCTTATCCTTTTGGGGTCTAGTTTTCTCCCTACCCCCCTCAAATCTATTGCCATAATAAATACATGCTTTGAGTTCTTTCACATTCATAGACTAGTTAGAAAGTAAAAATTAGGCAGAGGTTTCCTTGTGTGGTTGTGGAGCCATTCTGTCATTGCTTGTGTTATTGTTTTATCGGGGTGATGAATAAATCCAGTAAAAGAATGCTAAAAGATCAGGTCACCAAGTGTAGAACCTTGAACATGCATTCATCACATCTGTGGAATTGATAAATGAATATTCACTAAGGTGGAGAAATTTTGGACTGAAATGATGCAATTCATGACTGAAATTGTACAGTATAATTTTTTTTAAGGAGTGTAAGAACTAGCCTGTCTCAACAGGACCAATGTTGTATATCTTAGGGTGGTAATGGCGACTCTATGGCACATGAGCCAAAGATGGCACACTGAGCCCTCTCTGTGGGTAAGCGAGCCGTTGCCCCAGCTCAGCTCTGCTGCATATGTGCGTGTGCACTTCCCACTGGCCAGCTGGACTTTGGGTCTCTGCTACGTGGGGAGCAGAGCGCATGTGGGGGCCAGGGCGCGTGCATGGGGGATGCAGATGCATGTGCAAGGGGTGGGGTGCATGCGCGGGAAAGCATGTGCATGCATGGGATGGGGCACATGTATGGGGATACATGCATTCACGGGGATACAAGCATGTGCAAGGGATGCACACATTCACCGGAAATGCGCACACCGTGTGGGGCAGGGCGCATGTGCGGGGAGATGCATATGCTGGGGACATGCAGGCATTGCATTTTGGGGGTGCGCATGCACGCTTTGGGCATTTGGAGCCGAAAAGGTTAGCCATCACTGTCTTAGGGTAGCCAAGCAAATATCCATGATTTAACAAGCCATGAGACCAATATCCCTGTGTACTCATGTTCCCTAGCAACTACTATTTGGAAGCATGCTTGCCTAATTCTACAGGGCATTATTTATGATTGGTAATGATTGACAGCCTATACTTTTATATAATCCTTTTAAAAAAAATAATTTAAATTTTCAGGCCTCCTTGGCTTAAATACCATAAATTAACTAAGTTATTTATCGGTTCCAGCTGTAGTCTAAGAAAACATTCTCTTTTTGCTTGTTCTGCTTCAGATAATTTTATCAAATTCTTAACCATATCTTACTTAACTGTTTTTGACCTTTAACATAAAAAGGTCCAGATTTACACCCTTTCATTACAAAAGGAAGTACTCTAACTCCATAATAATAGTGATTACTGATTTCTGCATCACTTCTATTTTTATAGATGGAACGAAAGAATTACGACAGCATTCTGGAACTGCCTGCAATCTAGTTTTATACTAAGGGATTGTGACAGTGGAACAGACAGAGTCACTTTGGATAGTGCGATAGACAGCAAAGGAATCAAATAAATGGTCCATTTCTAATGTTTCCCCAACATAGATGTATCTCCCAATGGTGGGGTTCAAAATTTTTTACTACTGGTTCTGTGGGCATGGCTTGGTGGGCATGGCAGGGGAAGGATACTGCAAAATCCATTCCCTCCCCACCCCACTAACCTGCTTTCCAGCTCCGTTCTCCTGTGCAGGACAACAAAAGAAGACCCAGCCGATCAATTGAGACTTGGGAGGCAGAGAATAGATGGGGGCGGGGCCACTCAGAGTATTTGCCGGTTCTCCAAACTACTCAAAATTTCCACTACCGGTTCTCCAGAACTAGTCAGAACCTGCTGAATACCACCTCTGGTATCTCCCCTTAAAAATGTGACTTTCAAACTGAGGTCAAGAAAGATCCATCAAGTGGTCTACTCTGTGTTCACCACTACTAATGAACTGACTGGACCCACTATGAATCACTTTACATTTACTTAGCTATTTCATCACATGTTTTATTGGGGTAATGAATAAATCCTGTAAAATGGGTTCCCAACTCCTAGACCAGGAGTTTTATAACCCCTTCATCTGCTGGCACTCCTATTAATCCTCCTTTGCTTTTATCTCTGTAAATAATTGGATGTTTCAAAGAAACCTAGCTGCTTGACCCTTCAATTGTAATTTCAAATCATTAATGAGCAACTTAAAATATAGATTCTTGGAGTTGACTCTGGTTATTGTTCCCATGCATGCTTTTAAAAAAACTATGTATACATTTCCAGTTGGCAGTCCTATAAGTAGATCAGTATTTTCCTCTCTATCCAATAAGCTCCACAGGACTTGATACATATAGTCCTTGAGTTGCAACCATAATGGAGCCTGATCATCAGGGTCGTAACTCGTGACAGTCATAAAGCTAGTTCAGTCGTGTAACAAACCTGATTTTACACCTTTTTTGCAAGGGTTGTAAGTAAATGCCATGGTTGTTAAACAAACCCATGGTTCACAATGGACTAGTAAAGCCAGAAACTGGAAGTAAATGCTGGTTTTTGACAAAACCATCATAAAAACACTGTTATTTGACTGTGAAACATTGCAAACAGGTGCAAATGTGGCCTGGTTGCCATGCACCCAAAATATGGTCACATGACTGTGAGGGGGAGGTGACCATCAGAACTCCAAATCTGGGTCATAAGTATATTCAACGATCGCTAAGCAATTAATAATGTTAAAGACTACCTGAATGATATTTGTGACTTAGGGCATTTATTCTAGAAAGACAACCTTCATTGTTGTAATTGTTTTCAAAATCAGCAGGAGGAAAGTATGCTTGGGGAAAAGAAAATTTAGAATTTTAGAATTTATTTGATTTGTCAATCGCTTACAAGATAAATTCTAATCCTTTAAAAAGTTGTAGAATTCGTCTCTCTCCCCTCTCCCAAATCAAACCAACCTTTGAGTACTATCTCCCATTATCTTGGCCTTGGTGGTGCAGGCTGTTAATCATCTAGCACTTAGCTCAATTGCCTGCAATTAGTGCTGGTTCGAATCCCACCAAGCTCAAGGTTGACTCAGCCTTCCATCCTCTTGGGATAGGTAAAATGAGGACCCAAGATTGTTGGGGCAATAAGCTGACTTTGTAAAAATGCTGCTTGGGGGGGCCAAAATGCCCTAGTAATAAGCAGGCATATAGAATGGAATGAAGGCTATTGCCGAGCACTTAGCATGGTGCTCTAAAGACTGTAAGCCGCCCTGAGTCTCCGGAGAAGGGCAGCATATAAATTAGATAATAAATAAATAAATTATAAAAAGTTTGCTTTTAAAACTTTATTTCAACCAACATGTAGGAAAGGAGATTAATCACTGGGTTAAACAAAATTAGTGTAAATAAACGCCATACTTAAAACTCCAACCAGTTTTACTCAAAGTCAACCACAAGAAGTTTCACTGGTTGGGAAGACTTTCATTTCTTTCCGTGTTTTCCTTGGATTAAAATAAATGATGTTGACCAAATACCCTTTTACATATCCTGGATACTAATAGCATTACAGTTCCACTTTGCCAGCTCTCATGATAATTATAAGTCAGTTTCCTACTGAATGGGAGAAAGTGAATCCTCTCTCTATGAACTGATTAGGGAGTGGGTGGGAGGTGCAACAACTGAATAATTGTGTCTGTTGTCCAGTGTGTTGCTAAGAAACGCGAAGACCTTTTGAATTACTAAGGCTAGCCCCATTCTTGCCGTGGCAGACTGTTTTAATTTGTTCCTTTGTGAAAAAAAATCAAAATGCTATTAAGGAGGTAGTGAAAAGCACTATGGTTTCATTTTTATGGGGCAAAGTTGCTTGGACTGAGTTGTGCATGCAAAAAAATTGGTCGTTCAAAAAGTTTCTAAGAACTGTTTTGGATGTGTGATACACACATACATATAACTCATCCTTTCCCTTCCCCAATGGGAAATTTAAGGGATTTCTTCAATGTAATTTATTGTTAGCTCTTGGCAGATCAAAAACTACAAATGTGGACATAAATATTATGCCTTCTCCGTTTTGTAACGATGGGTTTGATACTGTGAAGATCTGTGGAACTGAAAGACTAATTTGTTATGTTTGACTCAACCCTTGAATCTCATGGAAATCTTGAACAAGTTTTTAAAAGGCTAAATGAGAATCCTTTCTTCTTGAGGGTTTTTGTTGTTGTTGTTGTTGAACTCACTAAACCTTTACTGCATTCCACAAAATCTTTCTCTTTTCCTCCTCCTAAACTCTCTAGTAATAACTAGCATGCCTTGGTAAGACCGCACTTGGAATATTGCATCCAGTTTTGGTTGTCACGATATAAAAAAGATGTTGAGATTCTGAGAAAGAGTGCAGAGAAGAGCAACAAAGATGATTAGGGAACTGGAGGCTAAAACATATGAAGAACAATTGCAGGAATTGGGTATATCTAGATTAATGAAAAAGGGGACAAGAGTGATGGTATAGCAGTCTTCCAATATCTAAAGGGCTG
The DNA here is from genome assembly GCA_023653725.1 of Bungarus multicinctus. Lineage (NCBI taxonomy): Eukaryota > Metazoa > Chordata > Lepidosauria > Squamata > Elapidae > Bungarus > Bungarus multicinctus. The sequence continues at coordinate 79,558,790 of CM042846.1, read as the reverse complement.
CCAGAAAGAAGAGAGGGTCAATCTATTCCCCAAAGCACCTGAAGGCAGGGCAAAAAGCAATGGACAGAAGCTAATCAAGGAGAGAAGCAATCTAGAATTAAGGAGAAATTTTCCTGACAGTTAGAACAATTAATCAATAGAATAACTTGCTTTCAGAAGTTATAGATGCTCCAACACTAGAGGTTCTCTCTTGTAAGGCTGTGACAGGTCAGGATGGGTGGTACTCTTCTTTAGCTGCTTAGGACTGAGTCTGTGCAAAGGCTCCGCCCACTCTGGGTAGTTCCTCCCAGTTTCTACTCAGTCCTTAGCTAGAGAAGGACACGAGATTTGCTTGACACGACTTTCTTGCTTGAGCATGGGGTTGGACTAGAAGATCTCCAAGGTCCCTTCCAAATCTGTGATTCTGATATTATTCTATTACTAACAATTTCCAAATTGCTAAGCTAACAAAGATACTGAAGGAAAGCAAAAAAATATGAATGCAAGAAAAAAAAGTTTCCAGGGTTGACCTTCAGAATTTTGTATGGTGATTTAAGTTTGCTTCTTTCCATGAAGTAGGAGAACAAATCATTTTGTGCACCTACTTTTCTGGCAAAATATATCGCTGTTTATTTGCATCTTATTCTTTTATCCATTACATGTTTAACGTAAATCTTAAGAAGTTGCTGTAAAAATGTATTTTTCCTTTTCCTCTTTCGATGCCACAACAACCCTCAGTGTTGCAATGAGGCTTCTGAAGCATAGAGATTGTAAGTGAGATTTGTGGACAAGTGAGAATTTGAACCTCACATGCTCTGTTCTCAGTTGTAAAGTTCAGGATACTCTCAGTGTGTGAATGTAAAATATAGTGGACGCTATTCCCTGGTGGAGAGGAAATTAGAAATCTCTTCTGTTAGATATGGGCAAACACAGAATTTAGCACCGCCACAAAACACCCACTTCTTAAAAAGATAAAGTTAGATTAAAACAGAAATGTGGAAAGCCACAGAGATTGCTACTGGAGAATCTATGTAGAGACTATTACAACATGTACAAAAAACATGCATTGAGTCCCCAAAAAGGAAAAAGCTTTAGGAAGAGATTTAGACTGGTGTCTTCCTGATAATCTGATGTAAAAGAGAGAGGGAAAGAAAAACACAGTTAAGCTTGCCAGATTCTGTAACAGCAGCCTATCTAAATATAAACTATAGTTCTAGTCATTTTGTGAAGTCTGTCTCCTGATCTGTTCAGACCTGGAAAGACTGACATGAAACCTCGTTCATTACACCCAGGATTTTCTGCTCAAACGAAATAACGGTGTCCCCGAAGGCCAAATTATTTTCCCATAGTGGCTTTAAATAATATTCTTTTCTTCCCCTTTCCCCCCCCCCCCCAAAAAAAAAGCATGCTGCCCAACATCCTGGCATACTCAAATGCTGTAGAGAAGCTTTCCCCAACTTATCACTTATCTAGATGTGTTAGATCTGTTCTACCTGTTGTAGAATTTGAAAGTTGTAGGATTTGCCAAGGTGGGGAAGCCATCATGACTGCATGATGTTAAGGCATGTTGAGAAAAGAAAAATAAAGAGTTTGAACAAGTGGTCCTTCTTTTCAACATGTCCTGGATGGCTAAAGTTGCAATGGGAAGTGCTGGTTGAAACTTAGATGGAAGCACATAGTCCAGTGCCATTGTCCTACTCTGACCTTCACTGTTGATGGATGGTGTAAAATATTCCAGTATTGGACTGCTGCAGAAGATTCCGAGTCCACAGACAGTGGGAGCTCAGTTAAAAGTAACAGATATAATTTTAACAGGTATTGGAGTGGGAAGTCTCAGAAACTGTTTTATTGATCTGTGGCTTTGGCTGTTGTAAGAATGATGCCTACTCTCCAGATGATTAGACCATAATTCCCGAAGTCCTGACAGTTGGCTACTTCTTGGATTGCAGTTTTGCTGGGCTTTGGATGAAAAAAGTTTCTCTTTGTGTCAAAATTAGAACCTTTGCCTTTGGAGTCCTCCTTGCATTTAGCAAGATTTGTTCATTCATAAACCTTTGTAGAACTCCTTTTTTTAAAAAAATCTCTTGAAAATTCAGGCATGAGGATTACTTTGATGAAGAAGGTTTAGTTCTGAACCGTGTTAGAACTGATTTTCTCGATTTGTATTTGTTTCTGTTATAAAAACGGTTAATTACCAGGAATGTCTACTTATTTTGTTTCTTATTTATTTGCAAGCAATCCTAATTCTTAAGGCAATGAAGTGAGTCCATATGAGAATGATCTTTGTCAGGCAAAATCTTTGAGAGATCTCCTTATCAGAACCAGGACTGAACAGGTTCTTGGTTTTGAATGTCCGCAAATTATGCCCATTTCTTTAAATTTTTTGGCTTTGTCACCATGGCTCTGCATCCAAGGTCCATTGTGGTTAAAGAAGAAAAGAAAAGAAAGAAATGTATACATCAAATGCCCATTTGGGAGAATGGATTTGCACTTATAATCATGAGTTTTGCTTAACAACTGCCATAAAAAGGAATCAAAAAGTTGGGTCTGGTCATATGATGCCTTGACTGCAATGACTTATGACCAGAACTCTGGTTTCAATTATAGTAGTAAGCCGAGGACTATCTATACATGTAGTAGGTTTTATGATTTCTTTAAATAAAACAATCTAAAATAGACCTTGTGGTAAGAGTTTTCCACAGTAAGAATGAAGTCTTATCAAAATAACAATAATAACAACAATAATAATAATAGCAATAGCACTTAGGCTTATATACCGTTTCATAGTGCTTTACAGCCTTCTCTAAATGGTTTTACAGAATAGAATAGAATAGAATAGAATAGAATAGAATAGAATAGAATAGAATACTTTATTGGCCAAGTGTGATTGGACACGCAAGGAATTTGTCTGATATAAATACTCTCAGTATACATAAAGAAAAGATACATTAATTAAGAATCAAGAATGATAGCATACAACACTTAATGATAGTTATAGGGTACAATCAACAATCAAACCTTACCAGGAAACAGTTGATATAAATCCTAAGGATACAAGCAACAAAGTTACAGTCCTACAATCACAAGTGGGAGGGTGATAAGGAGTGATGAGAAGATTAGCAGTAATAGTAGTGCAGACTTTGTAATAGTTGAACAGTGTTGAGGGAATTATTTGTTTAGCAGAGTGATGGCTTTCGGGAAACAACTGTTCTTGTGTCTAGTTGTTCTGGTGTGCAGTTCTCTATAGCGTCGTCTTGAGGGAAGGAGTTGAAATAGTTTATGTCCAGGATGTGAGGGGTCTGTAAATATTTTCACAGCCCTCTTTTTGACTCATGCAGTATTCAGGTCCTCGATTGAAGGCAGGTGGGTAGTAATTGTTTTTTCTGCAGTCCTAATTACTCTCTGAAGTCGGTGTCTGTCCTATTGGATTGCAGAACCAAACCAGACAGTTATAGAGGTGCAGATTATTATAGAGGTCAGCCTCTTCCCCCAACAATCTGGGTCCTTCTTTTACCCACCTCGGAAGGATAGAAGGCTGGGTCAACCTTGAGCCTGGTGCAGTGATGGGATTCTACCAGTTTCTACTGGTTCGATGATCGTGCACTTCGTGCATGTGTGCGCACATAAAGCATGCGCAGCTTTCCTAACACCAGCTGAGGCTCTGCCACACCAATCAGCTGAGAGAATAAAGAACAGAAAAGTGCAGAGGCAGATGGGAGGACCGATCCTGAGCTTTTCTGTTCTTTCTCCTCTCAGCTGATTGTCAGAGCTTTTTTTACTACCAGTTCAGCCCAATGGGTAGCAATATGAACCGGTAGCATTTCACTACTGGCCTGGTGGGATTTAAACTGCCAAATTGCAGGGAGCCGATAGTCAGCAGAAGTGACCTGCAGTATAGCACTCTAACCACTGTGCCACCAAGACTCTATATAATAATAATGACAATAATAATAATAATAGTAATAATAAAAAACAAAATTACTGTGGGACTTCCGAATACAGACTGACAAAGTTTTGGAACACAATTCCACAGATATCATGATTGTGGAGAAGAAAAAGTGTGGATCATTGACATTGCCATACCTGGTGACAGCAGAATCGACGAGAAACAACTTGAAAAATTCACCAGATATCAGGACTTGAGAATCGAACTGCAGAGACTCTGGCATAAACCAGTGCAGTTGGTCCCAGTGGTACTTGGGACACTGGGCACTGTGCCTAAAGACCTAGGCAAGCACTTAAAAACAATTCGCGCTGACAAGATCACCATTGGTCAGCTGCAGAAGGCCACCTTACTGGGATCTGCTCGCATAATCCACCGATATATCATGCAGTCCTAAACACTTGGGAAGTGTTCGACTAATGATTTGTGATACGAAACCCAGCATGGTTATCTCATTTGCTGTGTATACTGTCATTTTTGTGTATAATAATAATAATACAACTCATTGATATCACTATACCAGGAGACGCCAGAGTCAAAGAAAAAGAACTGGAAAAAAATCACGAAATATCACGACCTGACTATCGAAATTACACAATTACAGATGAAACACATAACAGTGATACCCATTGTCATTGGGGCACTTGGTACCATGTCCAAGAATTTTATAAAATACATCAAGAAATCGCAGCTTCCTACAATAACAGCAGCGGAACTGCAAAAACTGCGCTACTCAGAACATCGTACAACTTAAGAAAATACTTAGTTGATACCTAGGATGCTGGCAGCAACCCGTAACAACCATCAGAGCCAGTCAATTATATTTGTGATACATTTTTAAATGTTCAGTTGACTGAGTTTCATGTTTCATGAATAAAAGAGATAATCATAATCACCATAATCATAATAGCGGGTTAGGACCTAATTATTTTTCCTCACTGCGTCTTAGTGGTGGCTTTGCAATAGTGTGAAGCAAGCATTTAAGACAACTGATTTGACATCAGAACACTTTTCTTTGCCCTGAAGTTGTAACTTTAAGCTCTTCAGACCATCTTTTCTCTCACTAATTCCTCACTTCTCCCCCCCGCCCCCCGGATAATTGGCTATTATGGTAGTTGTACGATCAGCAAAAAAAAAAAAAATACTTATTCTATCAAATTGGCCACCAATTATTCCAATTTGTCATTTTTCTACCTGCCTGGAAGAAAAGGTGACATTTGCAAGGATTAAAAACCAGGAGAATGTTTAAAATAGAAAGACAGAGTAATTAAATTATGATATTTTGAGAAACACAGCTGTTAGGTGAGGAAGCGTTAGGTATATAATTGTCACTTTTAGGCTTGTAAATGAGGTTATAAAATATATTTGGGGTGGGGAAGGAAGTTGTTCATTTGGTCCCATCACATAACCTTCTTCGACCTAATGCTTTCTGGATGTAGTGTGAAAGATGAGGACTGTAGGTGATTATACTAGGAGAAACCCAGATAAGCAAAACTTTCACTGCCAAAAAAATGGTTTAACAGATGTATGTGGAACATTAATGTGCCATTGGGTAGATACTTCAAATGTTGGTTGCATTTCCATTTTGGAAAACAATCACATATACAAGAGTTGCACAGATGGACTGACCGAATTAAACATGAATTTTTAATGTTGCTTGTTATCATAGTCCAATGAGAAAGCCCAATAATAGCCCCGTTTCACAGACAGAAAACTAAAATCTAGGGGAGAGAGGTTGCCCAACACATTTATTTAATGAGAGACGGCGATGAAGATGTTCCAGGATCTTGTATAGAGTTGTCACTTATCAAATGGGTACCTTCTGTACCATGGTTGTTATAGTTAAAAGGTTCAAAGGGCCAATGCTGAAAACGAAATAAAAAGTAAAGTAAGTTCTAACAATGTACATTTAGTGAAAGTCAAACACATCAAAATAGGACAGAAATACAAATTAAAATAAATTGGGCCATTGTAGAGAATCCAATCTATGGAACAACAACAAAAAAGGTGAATTTAGAAAGAGGAACTTAATTATAAGCAATAGACACTCATTTTAATGTTCTATATTTCCTGAAAAAAAATAGGTAGAAAAAAGACCCTCATTTGTTGTTGTCCACAGAACAATGGAAATTTGAGGTTCAATTGTGGTTGTAAGTCCCTGTATCTGTACAGGGATTCCTGATTGGCCAAGAGTTCTGTGGACAGGCTTTGCCTCACTGTTAAAAAACATCCTTTTTCTTCCCAGAATTAGTAACATTTCCAAGCCCATTTTTCCAAATGTTCTAAATGCATTCATGGTTTAAAGCAAGAATCTCTTTGATAGCCGAATTCTGTAATACCTTACAACTGATAAAGAGATGAATAAAGGGTTGGAATGCATGGTGCATGATGTGACATTTTCTGACCTCAATCTCTTTAGTTTATAAAAAAGAAAAAAGAAAGTTATAAGTGGTTATTTGATTGCTACATATAGTTGCTTAGGCATGTCTCAATGCCACTGGGTGATTCTAAGATCTGTTCTTTTAGTTGTTAAAAAGACAGATAACAAGCAAGTGGAAACTACAGGGTCAGTTTTGGACTCAGGCAAAATTTCTGGAGGTGAAGAAGGAAATTAAACGCTTGCACCTCTTAGCAAGCAAAGTGGTGGAAATGGCCATGACTCGGAAGTAAACTTGACACTGAGCATGTGTCTAAAACTGTTGTGGTTCGCCGGCAGCCTGTGCAGACAGCAGCAGAATCGGACAGTGGGGAAGAACGGGAACCAATCTGGGGAGGACTCAGACGTGGGTCCTGCATCCGATGCAGAGATGGGGCCAGGACCATCTGGGAGTGGTGTGCTGACTCCAGAGCTTCCGGAGTCTGGCAGCAGAGAGGAACAAGGGGAGCCTGTTCACAGTGCGCGTGTGCAGAGTTGCTAGAAGGCAAGAGCAGCTGAGACAAAAGGGGCGACTTGGGAGTAAGGCTTGGAGGTGATTGCCCCTCCCACAAGGTATATAGGACAGGCAAAGGTGATGAAACCTTTGCAGGAAGCAAAGTCGTTCAATCTGTTTGGATTAATCCTTGAAGCTCTGTGTGGACTTTGTATTTCGATTAGTTTTTTTATAGTTCATTTGGCACTTTAGTTATTGGCAGCAATTCAAAGGAGAGAAAGGTGGGTGCTTATTTCGAGGGACTGTTTGAGACTCATTACAGGCTGGAAATGAACATAATTCCCAGTGTTGAAATAAAACAAGAGTTGTTTTAACTAAGCGTATGCTTAATTATGGTCTCAGGAAGCCTTGGTCAGAACAAAAACGAACAATCACAATCATATAGGCTACTTTTGAAATATCTGGAGGACCCGATTGGAAATAGATTGCTATGGAGAAAATATATCTGTGTGGTCAGTAAAAATCACTAAGCACATAATCAGTTACCAATATTTCTTGTCCTTGACCTTTTCCAAAATACACATGAACATCTAGTATTTCCATTCCATGTAGGTTTCTAACCAGTACTGGATGATCCTAAACATCGTTTGGCTAATATGTGAGGTTAAGGATAACGTACAATATTTCTCATGCTGTTAACTCTCCTTTCTTTGATACTGGCATGTAGGCCAATCTCTTTCAATCTGTAGACCATTATATCTTTCGTCAGATTTGCTGGCCTAGCCTGGTCAGAACCTTTATTGCTTTTCCTTTTGTTGCTTGCAATATATTTGTAAAGATCTTATCAATATGTGTAGCTTTTTAACTTGGCAATGACTAGAGTGCTGATATTAAAAATCAGCTGGGAGCAAGGAACAATAGAAGAAATTTTTTTTTGAATGCACCAGCTTAGACATGTGTGTTGCACTCTATGGGCAGGGCTGGGATTCTACTGGTTCGCACCTATTCACTAGAACCGGTTGTTAACATTCTAAGCAGTTCAGAGAACCGGTTGTTAGAAGAAATTACTGGCCTAATCCTGTACGGAAGGCAGGAAGGAAACATTCTGGTGTTGCTTACAGAAACTGCCTCTCCATTAACCCTTATTACACTCTTGGCAGGACTAAATTTCCTGTCTCAGGAATGTCTCTGGAGTTTTTTTCCCCTCCTTTGCTGGTGCTTTGCTTGTGTGGAGTGACCATTCAAAGTTACAATGGTACTGAAAGAAGTGACGTATGACCATTTTTCACACATACGACTGTTGCAGTCTTGAGAGGCCAGGCAAGGAGATGCGTGCCTCGATGTGAGTGATATTGAGTTGGCCACATCCAGCCAATAACATGACCACCAAACCATGTTCACCCAGTCATATGACCACCAAGCCATGCCCACCACCCAAGCCACGCCCACAGAACCAGTTGTTAAAAAATTTGAATCCCACCCCTGTCTATTGGTTGTTGTCCAACTCCAGCAGGGTTCTTAAAAAGGATTCCATTGGGGACTTTTTAATAACCCTTTGTCCCCTTGCTCCTTTCAGCTACTTTCTGCCCCATTTAGGACAGAAAGAACCCTGTTTAGAATAAAATGTGAACCGGCCACCTTTTTCCATAGTGCAAATCGGTGACTGGAAAAGAAAATTAATTGATCAGTGTGCTCATTTCTACCTGGCTTAAATATTAGGTAGATAACAGAATAGTGTATTACTACCTAGTCTGGATATGTGCATAATTGCACAGAAAACCACACATATAAGCCCAAACAAGATGCCCCAAATGATAAAAAAACAAAAACAGAATGGAGAACAGAGTCATAATAGTCATTTGATGGCATTCATATTTGCCCTTTAAAGTTCAGATCGTCTGCTGTTGTTCCTCTAATTGTTTTATCTATAATAATAATCAAGCATTTGATGTATGTTCCCACAGAAAGAAGATGCTTTCAACCTCAGGATATGAGATTATATTACTCTGGAATTCCAGTGTTTTATGACTAGGGTATCCCAAACCTTATATTTACTATCTCTCCCTTCCCCGCCCTTTGCAATAAAAGCCGCTATCTCATTTATTTTGCAGACAAAAAGGAGAATTCCGCCCCAGATATACGTCAAAGGCAATTTACTGTGCTTGACACTGAGGCAGGTGAAAAGGAATGTATTTTTTTAAAAATAGCTTAAGCTGTCATGAATGAAGGAACCCATTTGATCAGAGACCTTTTTGAAGGTCTGAATATCTCAGCAAAATGCTAGTTTTATTTCCAGTCTATGACAGGATACAGTTGGCTGTTTATTAATACCTAAATCAATATAATGCTGTCTAGTGTGTGTCACGTTAATTTAAAACTGCCACATGGAGTTAGATAAGAAAATGTGACTTCCAGAGGAAGAAGAAAAAGTTAATTTTCCCGGGATGGAAAGAGAGGAAGATCCTCTGGTATAATGAAATTAGTTTTGGGGATTCTAGTTTGTTTTTTTAACCATCAGATGTGGTTGAATGAAATTTGGAGGAATAGACTAATTCTGCCAAGGGTTTTTGTTTTCATGGGGCAGAAAAGAAATCTCCCTAGGGTTGTGTCAAAGGACTGAATGACTCTGTTTTAGTTTTCTGCAGCTTTTGGCTCCCACAGGTAATAAGACTCACACAGCAATGTCTTTTGTTCCCACTGAAAAAAAAAAATCAACTTCACCCCACTCAGCAGGGTATCGTGCTTCCTTACGAATACTCAATTCTCTTTGCACCTAACCCTTCAATCTGTCTACAGATGGCTATTTCCTTACAGAGGCTACTATGATTCTACATATCATCTTTTTCCCTCCCCCGAACAGTAAAATTATAGTCCCGGAGTACCTTCTAAAAGGAACAGCTTTAAAACGTACTCTGCAGACATTTCTTTCAAACAGGCGTGCTTCACCACCAGGCAAAGCAAAGGATATTATACTGAAAGGATTTAAGAATATATGAGATGCCTCCTGGCCAAGCCAACTCGTGGTAGCTGCGTATTTGCGATTTTCTTGGCAGCATTATGGAAACATTTGTCATTGCTGCCTTCTGGATTTTTTTATTTTAAAATTTTCCCAATCTATCCTAACGTTCCGAAGTTCCCAGGAAGTCTCTCATCCTGTAATAAGCAGGGTCAATCCCGGCTTGGATTCTGAGCTTAGCCAAGGTCACCTAATGAGGGTCACCTGCTGAGTAGACAGTCTGATCCCTCAATGCATTAAAAGATGTATAATAAGACTTTATTGCCTTGAGGGATCAGACTGTCTATTCAGTGCAAATGTTTTGTTTCCTGAAACCTTGTGTCTCCATCTGGAATGCCAGTTGGCTGGTGATTCTGGAGTGAGTAGTCAAGCACATTTGAACATTGGAATGCACCAATTGATATGTAGAATAACACTCAGAATTTAGACTGAAGGCATGTAGGCATCTGAGACACATCAAAACAACTGCATTTGATTCATGGACCCATGTGTCTGCCCCACCAAGTAAAATGTTATACATGTAGCCATCCTTCTAAAAGAAACCAAACTTTTCTATTTATTTATTTATTAAATTTATTTGCCCCTAATCTCGCTGTGGGCTACTCTTGGGCAGCTTACAATAATAAAACAGAAAAAAAGATGATAAAAAATGTAAACGTAACAATATCAAAGGAATAAAACAATAAAAATAAACCATGGAAGGACAATACAATGAAATTTATAGGGGGGGGGCAGAAAGTGCAAGGGGGAGGCAATGATAATGTTATCCATTCAGTTATAGAGTCTGACTCTTGGCGATTCTATGATCCAGGTGTCTCCAAGTCTTCTGATCTTACACTACTTTGAGTTTTTCTATGCTCTGGCTGATGTCAGACACTTTGATGGTGTCCAGCCACTGAGTTCTTTGGCGGCCTGGTTTTCTTTTACCGCTAACTCTTCCCAACATAATTGCTTTCTCCAGTGTATTCCCTTGCACGACATAGTCAAAATAAGTGAGATGCAGTTTTGTGATTTTGGGTGAATGTCAACTGTCCGACTAGTGAACCCAAAATAAGGAAACCACTCTCAGGAACTTTAAATTCCCAAAAGTAAAACTTTATTGAACACACCATTTTGGTACTGAAGAATCAAAACCAGCTCTGATTTTCCCGCGCAATCGCTTCCCTTTCTCCCCACCTCTGGGTGATCACATTGTCCAATTGTGAGACGTTCTTTTGTTATAGGAACAGTCCATCTCTTTCTCAAGCACCTGTAGTTGGGACCTTGATGGTTGCCGGGCTCTCACGGTTCACACACACATTCTCAGCATTCTATTTCACCCTTCCCTCCCCCCAGTTCATTGGCAAGTTGAAAAGTGTTAAGGTTTGAAAGAAGCAAAATGATTCAATCTTGACAGTGAAGGAGAAGTCAGCTCATTAATACAATAGCCACTTCCATTGATGTACCATCCTATTAGGACCCCAGACCAACTGGCAGAGCCAATGTCAGGGTTCCAAGTAACATACCCGTACCAAACAAGACTCTGAGGCAGGTAGATCCCTCAAAGAATAAGTTTAGCCAGGTCTTCAGATCCTTGAGGAAGGATTAGGGGAGATGGGAGCTAACCTCATCCCGAGGGGCAGGATGCTCCAGAGTTCCTTGACCAATGGGATCCTCAGCAACCTCTACCAACCCGAATAGGGGAGATTTCTAGCTTCTTGCTCTGCCCAACATACTAATATTACACTTGCCGCAATAAAATTTGCAGGTGACACTATTTATTGTATGTGTTAGATTTCTCAGAGTATGACTCAAGCCAAAGTTAATCATATTTACTAAGATATGCTGGAATTGTGAAGTATTTGCAAATTTTCAACTGTGGCATTTGCTCGGGGTAGAGAATAAGTGGTCAAATCAACTTGCACCAGAATTAGGAAATACAATTCTAAATAAGTTTAAATAATAACAATAGTTAATCCATATTGAAAAGATATAATATCTGCAGTTTCCAGACTTCCGTCAGGTCCTAAATTGACTAACCTCTCAGGATTAAGATACGGTATTATTCATGTCAATTCAAAGAAAGACTTTTCTTGTTTCCACCGTCTTGACCAAAGTTAGGAGAAAAAAATGCTGCAGGGTTACACTAAAAAAAAAATCAAAATGGAAATAAGGGTTCTTTCATTAAAGACAAGAAAAGTTATCATTTCTTTGTTAATATGCAGGCACATAAATTGGAAAATTGTTTTAAATGCCGAAAGCTTATTATAGGGTGACAGTGAGTTAATCTGTACGGGTCAAGAAGATAGTTCAAGTGTGTAGAATCAGTTTCCTAGGATTATATCTTTTCAAACTGCAGGCGGTCGTGAACATATTAAGAAGCTGAGAAGTTGCTCTTCTTTCAAGAATGTTTATGAATGCAGAAAACTAAAGAGCTAAAAAAATTAGTTCTAAAATAATATTTTCCTTCAGATGCTACAGTCTTTTTGATATCCATAAGGTCTTTTTTTTATACAACTGAAGTGCACAATCCAAGAAGGACGACACCATATGAGTTTGTTTTATTTACTTCATCTGGTTTTTAGAATATTGTACATATGAGCTTTATTATTGGAAAAAATCTTAGATGATGTATATTTAGAAAAAAGAGATTTGGGCAGAATTATTTTGGAGAGGTCACTTATCAGGTTCTTAATGCAGTAACTGCATAGATCAAGGGTGCCAAACTCGTGGGTCGTGGGCCGGATGCATCATGCGCTGGCCACGCCCACCTCTTTTTGGCAAAGGGGGGGGGAAAGTCGCGATATGTCACATGATACCTATGTGACTCCACGAGTTTGACAACCCTGGCATAGGTCTTTACTTTTCAACCAGTCATAAATGTGACCAGATTTGCACCCCAAATGTGGTCACATGACTATAGGGAGCATGATATTTTGGACCATAAAGCACCGTTTCCAAGATTATCATAACTTCGAATGTTTGTTAAATGTGAACTGGCTTTATCTGCTTTTGCTGCTAAGTTAACCAAATATGTGAATTTAGTAAACATGATATAGAATATCTCTTACTCATTAAAAATGAAAGCTCTAATTATGTTCCAGCAGTAATTAAGTTTCGTAAGGCCAAAGTTTGTGACCAGTTGTTACATAGTACCCAGTTGTATTTATATAAAGAGGTGTGTTGCAAGGAAGCCCTTCAAACAAAGTATTTAATAAGGGACCACACTCAACTCTAAGGGGGTGTGGTGGCTCAGTGGTTAAGATACTGGACTTGTTATCTGGCAAGCCAGCAGCCCAGGTCTCATCCTCACCCCAGCACCTGCCAATCTGGCAGTTTGAAAGCATGCAAATGGGAGTAGATAAATAGGTACCACTTTGGTGGGAAGGTAATAGCACTCCATGATGTCATGTTGGCCACATGACTTCACTATCTTTGAACAGTGCTGGCTTCAATGGCCTTCAGACAGAGATGAGCACAGCCCCCTATAGTCAGCAAAGACTAGCGGAGTAAAACCCACACAGACTCATTTACCTTTTTTATACTCAGCTCTGATACAATCCCAGATATTTTTGTAGTATTCCAGACCACATCTGGAATATTGCAACCAATTTTGGTCACCCTAATATCAAAAAGATGTTAAGACTTTGGAAAAAGTTCAGAGAAGAGCAACTAAGTTAATCAAAGGCCTGGAGACATAGAAAGAACGGCTGCAGGATTTTGGTTCCGCTAGTCTAAAGAAAAGAAGAACATGGGGTGATAGGATAGCAGTATTCCAGTACTTGAGGGGCTGCCACAAAGAAGAGGGGGTCAAATTATTCTCCAAAGCACCGGAGGGCAGGATAAGAAACAATAGTTGGAAACTAATCAAAGAGAGATGCAACCTGGAATTAAGGAGAAACTTCCTAACAATGAGGACAATTAACCAGTAGAACAGCTTGCCCTTGGAGGTTGTGGGAGCATCATCACTTGAGACTTTCAAGAAGAGATTAGATTGCCATTTGTCAGAAATGGTATAGTCTCCCGCTTGGGCGGGGAGTTGGACTAGATGACCTACAAGATCCCTTCCAACTCTGATTATCTGTTATCTGAGGAAACACCTCTAGAAATTGTGAGTGCTCCATCACTGGATGTTTTTAAGAAGAGTCTAGACAGTCACTTAACTGAAATAGTATAGGTTCTCCTCCTTGAGCAAGGGACTGGACTAGAAGACCTCCAAGGTTCCTTTCAGCTATTCTATTCTAATCTAATATAACCTTTTATGACCCACATGGTACTTTTCATATTGGAAAAGATCAATCTGCTATCTATCAGGAATCTCCCATATGAATACTGGACCTGCTAATCTTCAGAATCAAAAATCAATTCTGACTTATATGTAATACTTCACTGTCCACTTTATGGACAGTGGCATATGGTATTAATTGCACCCATCATCAGATCTTTCACTTGTTTGCAGATTGTTTGTATGGCCATGCTGCTTAGCAATCAAGCTGTCAATATCGTAGTACAATATTTGCCCTTGACTCTTAGTGCCTTGTCCTCATGTATTATAAACTACTGTCTGGATATTTATATATTTCCTGAATTTTATGAAGTGTTGTTTGCTCAGTAAACACAACTACTCATCTAGCAGCTTCTTTGAAGTTACGGCAGTGCTGAATAAGGAGACTTACAGTTAGTCCTCAAAGTTGTGGCCATCGTAGTATCCCCACAGTCACAGGATTTCCTGGCAACTGGCATGCAGTTACTACATCAGCAGCCCGCGATCTTGTGGTCATGATTTTTGACCCTCAGAGCTGGCTTCCAATAAACAAAGACAATGAGGAAGCTGGCAGGAAATCGCAAATCATGGTCACGTAACTTTGGGCTTTTACTTCCCACAATTTGCTTAATGACTTGCAACCAGAAATGTGCAATCAAATGATTTTTCACTTTAGGGCCATATCGTTTTTGGGACAGTGTTCCAGTCATTATGGTCATTATTGAGGATCACCTGTGTTATCTAGGAATTTGATATACCGGATGCGACAAAAATCAGACCCTCGTTGAAAGTTCGTTATTAAACTGATCTTAAATTGGTTCAAATTGGTTGCCATTTTCTTCCTTACTCATTTGGCACATGACTCAGAATAGAGCTGGAAGGGATCTTGGAGGTCTTCTAGTCCAACCCCCCTGTTCAAGCAGAAAACCCTGTACCATTCCAGATAGGTGGCTGCCCAGTCTTTCCTTAAAATGCTGAAAATGACCTTTGAGCATTTCTCAAAATATTCCTTTCTTTTCTCTGGAAAAGGTATTAATGAAACATACTGGGATAAATCCTTGAGGCCTGATATTTGGTGCATCCCGTATATATTTTAAGAGGCTTCTTATTTTTGTTCTTTTACTTTAAATAAATTTATACACTATTAAATAACTTTCTTTGACAGGGATATTCTAGACTTTTATTGCACAATTAATTACCTGCTGGGAAAGGTAGATTTAATTTTCTACATTTTCAAACTATCATGGGGCATTTAAATGTTAATTGTAACATGCCTATCCAGGTGCTCAAAAACCTGCTGTTTAATTTTCTGTTTGAAGGCCTTGCTTAGTATCGATGTCCAGATGACAAATCTTTAGTTAGTTCTTCTCTTTTCTGTTTTTGAAGATAGACACCTTTGCTCTTTTTCAATCTTCTGAGGTTGTGCCAGGCTTCTAGGACTTGACTGCTGAATGTTGTGATCTTCATTATTTATCCATTTATTCATTTTGTCAAATTTGTAAAGCTGTCTATAACTCTAGATCAGGAGTGTCAAATTGTTTTTCTTCGAGGGCCGGGTCAGCATTGTAGTTCTCGGCGGGTCAACCGAAAGGGTGGGGAGACAGGACGGACGTCTCCTGCAGTATTGTGCCAGCCAAAACAGGCCATGGGGAAGCCTTCCCCCCCTCCACGGCAGCCCGTTTTGGCTGGCAGAGGCACTGTGGGCCGGTCCTTTATTTGTAGGCTGGCCCGGATCTGGCCCATGGGCCTTGAGTTTGACACCCCTGCTTTGGACAGTACTCTAATACGTAATCCAAATGGTAATGGAGACTTAAATTTCTGCCTGTCCTTTCCTTGTCTATCCTGAAACGCAGGGTCATCCTTCTGCCAATGGCATAACTATGAGAGGCTAGGACTCCATTGGCTTCTGAGAAATGACAAACACAGAGTACAAGCTTGGTTGTTTTCTTGAAGATGGTTCATTAACCAAAGTAGGTAACAATATCAATGCTAGATAGCTCAGAGAGCAATAAAGATCCTTCCTTTCAATCCTGAGCTACATATACCCTCTTTTACAGAGTAACTAGTTCATAAGCTCTGCCTTATCCTCATTGTCCATCACCACTTTGCCATATTCTCTTATAGAAGATCTACTTCAGTTGTCTTTCTCTTCTTTCCAAATAATTATTTCACTAGTTTTGGTTACTACTCAAAAAGCTTGAGTTTTTCCTCAGGTTAAGGCTTTCAGGCATTGTTCCCACAATTTCTGGAGAGTGCCTTCTAGTCTTTGGTTATATGTTCCTCTCTCCATGATTTCATAACTTATATTTTGAATAGGTTGGACTATATCATTATGGCGAACCTTTTCCACGGTGCATGTCAAAAATGCATGTGTGCGCGCATGCCTGCACCCATGATGCAATGCATGTGCGACTCCCCTATCCCCTGCGCATGCACATGTGACCCTCTATGCACATGACCCCCCACCGCAAGCCTCTGCACATGTGCACCCAATCCCCACACACACCACATGCCTCTGCGCATGTGTGCGCGTCTCTCTCACACATGCGCGGCAGATATCCGACAATCAGCTGGCTGGCGGGGGTGCGCACATACGCAGTGGAGCTCTTCCGGGTGACCTCTTGCGTGCTGGCAGAAGTGGCTCTGCATGCCATTTCCGGCATGTGTGCCACAGGTTTGCCATCACAGGACTATGCCATTGACTGAAACCAGGACTTCTTAGCCGTTGATCCTATACATCTGTTGGAGGCACTGGTGAAACTTACAAAGCCCTTCTCAGAAAAAAATGCATAAAATAAAAGATATATTTATATTGCATTAGAAAGCCAATTTTGCTCAAAACAGTTATTCCAATCTTTAAAAATAGCAAATTTATGTTATAGTAATATACGGGTAGTGATGTCTTACGGCCATTTGTTTTAAGGACTGTTGGAAGTCATGATGGCAGAGGAAGTGATTTATGATCCGTCCCTGATTAATTAACTTTGGTATGATACAAATGAAGGAAAAGACAACCAGATGAATAACACAAACCTGACCTCAACCAAATTTTGTAATCTTGAACAAGGAGGAAATGAGGGCGTTTTATACAGACTTGACCTTCATAAGGCTTAGCAAGAGTGCTTCAGCATAAAACTGGAAAAAATATAGACGTAGATAACATAGTACTGTCTCTAAAAACCATTTAAGCAATGTATCTATGCTCAAGTTATTAATATAAAATAAATACTAAGTTTTATGTGTTGCGCTTAGATGAACAAGCATATTTAAAAAGTGTTTTAAATTGTAAGACCCTTCTCTCCTTCTGCACAATAACCTATGAGAACTTTTAATAACAAATAACTTTTACTGTAATGGGATGATTCATGAACTAACTCTGGGATTTTAATCTGCTTTCCTGTGATTTAGTGCTTTAATAAATATTATATTGATGGAATATCCTTCTCTACTTCTTATTTTTATTACTGAATTCCCTATATTTTATTGATAAGAATGTGAAACTACTGTATGGATATTCTAATACCAATTCACTGCCCATAGTTTGGACGTCAGAATTCTGATAAATATTTATCACAAAGCAGTACAATTCACGTCTCAAATACTAATTCATATTATAATGACGAACAGTAGTATTATACAGAGATAATCAGCTTCAATATTCACACACACACACATACACACATTGTAGAATGTTGAATTTTCTTTGATTTCCATCAGAAAACTGCCATTTTTGCTTTCTGGTAAATTACCGAGCCATCTTTGAGCATCTTCAGGGTTGCCAAAGGTGCTTTTTCAAGACAAAACTGGACTTTCTTGTTTTTCTTTGAAGACATTTCGCTTCTCATCCAAGAAGCTTCTTCAGAGCTGAAGATTGCAATATAAAGATTGCATGTAAAGAAAAAAGAATCTATCCTGTTAGAGGACTATGTGAATCTATTCTTGGTTGGGTTATTCACTAAACAGTGCAGGAACAAATCATCATTTTGCACACACTGTGGGAACTTGATCACTATCTGGCAGGAATTGATCACTAACCATATTGATTACACAGTGCATGAGATTTATTTCACATTCGTTCTTGTGCACCAATTTTAATGTATGCGCATACTCATTTACCAATTCATATTAGCCCCAATTCATTATAATACATCATATGATTTAAAAATATTATAGAATTAAGTTGAGAATACAACTTTCTTTTTGTTTTCATAGTGTCCTGCACCATGTGACTGCTTTGTTAACAAACGAATAAGCCATCAGTTTATAGTAAATATTCAAAAACAAATTAGCAAGAGGCAAATAGAAACTGCTTTACCTCTAATGAGGAAATGTCTGTGTTAACTGTAGTACAAATGTAAATTTCTATTCCATTTGAGTAATTCTTTGGTGTTTTAATGAAGTTCTATTCACTAGTACTTTATGTGACTTACTGTCAGATAATTTGAACACCAAGAAAAACTGCCTTGTATAAATTAGAATTTATTTGCAAATTAATTGGTTAATTAGATTTTAGACATCTCTTGGGGACAGGAAAGAAGCAGATGTTTTGTAAGCTATTCCAAAAATTGTGGGAGGGGGCTTTTTGTTTTTTTAAAAACCAGCCAGGCATGGATGCATAAAATTCTGGAAACAAAAAATTGTTTTCAACAACAGGAGAAAATTACAGTATCACTGTGGCATATTAATTTGTTCTTTTTTCCCTCTCAAATTTTATTATTCATTTGAGAAGATTACAAAATATAAACAGGGTAGCAGAATAACTAAATGTGAATAAAAAATATAAAATGAATAAAAGAATGAAGTATATTTTTTAAACTTTTATTTTGTACTTTTATTTCTTGGATTGTGCAGTTTCCAATTTGGCCTGTTTAGGTAGTACTTCTAAAACAGAACACGAACCGTGTAATAAGCATTGGTCAAAGTAAGTCTTGAAGTTTTCTCCATTTGGGAATGGAATGGGATAGGATAGGATAGGGTAGGGTAGAATCATTATTGTCACTTTAAATGTACACTAATCAGCATACATTAAAATGAGATTTCATTGCATTCAGTTCTCAAAAAATAACCATTATGCATATACCCACATACACACACATACATGACACAGAGAAACATTGTGGTCTAGTCCAAATGTATACATATACATGGCGAAAGAAAAGAATTCTGCAAATTTACAAGATGGATGGCATAAGAAACAAAGCAGTTATGGAATGTAGTAGTCCTGCTATAGGTACTTCAAAACTTCCTCCCAGAGGGGAGCAATAGAAACAGACCGTGAAGTGGATATGTGGGGCCTCTAACAATGCTTCAACCAATAAGCACATAGCGCTTATAAACAGTATCATGAATAACGGGAAGCGAGTTTCCTATAATCTTCTCGGGTGTCCTTACCATTCTCTGTATGGACTTTCTATCTGAGGCACTTCTATTTGAGACATTTTGGCCCCGAGCTTGGGATCATTTATATTGAGAGCATATGTTCACTACTGAACCAAGTTCTCCATAGGACAGAGATGATGCCTATGGACAGTTTGAAAGTAGTTTAAAGTGGGTGTTGTATTTCTTCCTTGGCTCTAGTTGGAGATTGCTAAAGAAGCCATATGTGGTGAAGAGAGACTGGCTGTGCCTGGGGAGGAGTCAAACAAGGAATTAGTCTGGAATCTCTACATGGGCACAAGACAGCAAATGTGAATGCCTTGAACCTTAGCTAGTCTGACCAAGTGCAAACTGCCAGTCTGAGATGATTCCTGTATTATAGGTTTTAGCAAATAACCAGCTAGTTGAATTCTTTAGGTGTAAATCTGATCGTTCATGCCTGACAATTACGGAATCAATTGCTATTCAGGATTTCTCAGGTTTTGCTAGGTAATGGGTACAGGTATTACAGGTATTAAGCAATTGATCAGACTTCCCACTGCCCCCATGAAATTAAAACATGATGTGTCCTTTAGCAGAAAATTCTTGCTGAATCTGTTTTCATTTTTTGGAAGTAAAAATATAAATCCAGAAAGCATACTGTATGGGCTATGAGTTTTTCACCATTATTTCGAAGATTGATCAATTTAAATAACTGGGCATCCTTGAACTAGGGAGAGAGAATTAATTTTCTAAAGATTCTATCTTAAACGAATGGTACCTTTTAAAAGTGTGTGTGTTTAATAATTATTGCATTATATTGTATTTTTGCTGAACTGCCCTATGAGCGGCCCGCAGACATTAAGAGAACAGCCCATAAAATTTTATATGAAAATATTAATTGGAATTAGAACTGAAAATATATGTTTTATCTATTCAGTTGGCCTAATTAGAAACTAAAAACAATTAGACTTTAAGCTGACATTAATAAGATTCTTAATATGACTCAGTATCAATAGCTTCTATATTAAAGATCCATGTGTTCTTCTTGGCTATAATCACAGTATTTGAAATATATCAAAGTATATGAAGAATTATTATACAGCTCAGGAGGGAAAGATCTATTCTAGATTTGCATCAATGAATTGTTGATGATATATTATGTGTCAACATTTGCATTAGGTATGAAATCCTTTTCTCTGTTTCTCCAATTTTTGTATTAATGTTATGATTTTCAATATACAAGTTATAGTATATCATTCACATTATTGCATGCATTTATATTTTCCTTTTAATTAATTTACAGTAATAAAATTATGATTCTAAAAAAATCTTAAAGTTCCATCCTTGTTTGCTATCCTCTGAGAAGCTTCACATATGGTATCCATGGTCCTCTTAAGAGTTGCCCAGGGGTAAACAATGTGCTTTCTGCTCAACTGAGAAGACTGTTCTCTTTGAAGGTTTTATAAAAAGCAATAAAGTGCATTATTTAAAGTGAATAAAATATTACTCGTGGAGACTCTCAACAGCAGCATGGAAATTGTTTGTCTTCTGAGATTTTTTTTTCCCAGTCTATCCTAAAGCTTTGGAATTCAGCAGAAGAGAATATAGGTAACTCAGAGTGAACTGTGGGGTCCTTGGTGGTCTCTGAGCTTGGTGGTTTTCTTGCAGACGTTTTGTTACCCAACTAGGTAACACCATCATTGCATGATCCCTGATGATTATTCAGTTGGATAATGAAATGTCTGCAAGGAAACCACCAAGCCCAGAGAGCTTTCAAAGACCCCATCGTTTTGGAACTCCCATATTTTCTGAAATAACAGTCTTGACCCTGATTATCTATCCCGCCCAGGCTGCATCACCAAGGAACCGTTGGCTAAAGATTTTGAGTCATTTTAAGTCATTGTGAGTTTTATGTTTTTATGTCAGTAATGCTAGATCAGATTAACAGTTCATTGAGGCTAACATTTGGTTCTTGCACTAATCATCAGAGATCAGTGTGAACAAGGCCATCACCAAGACATAAACCTAGAAATATTATCGGAGTTCTCAAGCACAAGTCTAAGGACTGGCTGTCAATTGTACATTACACATAATGAAAAGGATGGACTGAAAAAGTGGTAAATGGTAGCAGTGGAAGGGGGAAGTAACATTTTCAAACAGTTGGACTAAGCTAAATAATATTTAACACAAGCTTTATTTTAATACCTTTTTGTTTGCATATTATTGTACTTCCACTGTTTATTTTTACTGTTTCATAGCAGTAGACTTATATGCTGCTTCACTTTGCTCCACTTCACAATGCTTCACAGCTCTCTCTAAGCGGTTTACAGAGTCAGCATATTTCCCCCAATAATCTGGTCCTCATTTTTACTGGCCTTAAAAAGGTGAAATGCTGAGTTAACCTTGAGACCCCTCAGGATCGAACTCCAGGCTGTGGGCAGAGTTGCCTGCAATACTGCATTCTAACCACTGCACCACCAGGGCTCTTACTTCTTTTTCTCTTACTTCCTTTGTTATTGTGTAATCATGGAGAAATGTTTACATTTTTTTTAATCATTTCCCCATTTTTACTGTTGTAAGCTGCCCAATGTAACCCCACAGTGAAAATGGGCAGCAAATACATTTAATAGATGACAGACAGACAGATAATTGAAAACAATTTAGCAATTCTTATAGAAATGCTTGAAAGATCGGTTAGAAAGAAGATGTCCTAGTATAAGGTGACTAGGGTGATTATTAAAACAATTTGGCAACCCATTTAAAATTGCCTGCATAAGTATATATGCAGAATTGTCTAAATTTCCTCCATCAGGCCTAGACATATATATTTTCACATTAGGATGTTATTATATCTCTCATTAACATTAATAGTAGAACATTAAGCCTCTCCCAAGAAAGGTATATCTGACGAAGCATACAAAAATTAACCAGAAAGACTGAAATGACTCCCAGATAAAGGTTGCATTCAGATCTCTTTGATGATCAGTACTGAATGCACATTACTTCAATTTCCATTTTTGCGTTCTCAAAATGTGTGAGAATGGATATTGGGTTGAGACAGTCTGTAGTATTTTAGACTCATTCAATCACCTTACTCCAGATAACAATACAAAATTATCCAATTTGGTTTAAAAAAAAAAAAAAGACAAGCCATAGGTGAAGATCAGCTTCAAGCCAAAATTTTACTAGTTTGGATTCAAAGTACAGCAAGGAGTTGGAAATATTCCAAGGAATTCAAAACATGATTCTTGGATGCTTGTGCAACTAGCAGTTTTGATTCTTTCTTGTTTCAGATCTGTCATGGGGAACCTTGGTGACACAGTGATTAAATGCAGTATTGCAGGCTAACTCAGTCTACAGCCAGGAGTTTGATCCTGACTGGCTCAAGGTTGACTCAGCCTTCCATCTTTCTGAGGCTGGTAAAGTAAGAACCCAGATTATTGGGGGCAATATGCTGATGCTAAACCATTTAGAGAGGGCTGTGAAGTAGTATATAAGTTTAAGTACTATTGCTATTGCAATCTCTACTACTCTTATCTGTTCATTTTAGCAATGCTGGAGGTACATTCTAACTATCAAAACCAAATATCTTTGATTAACAGATTCCATGATGAACAAAATCATATCTGAGTTCAAGAAACATCTGATTGATAGGGCTAAAATGTAATATGTGGGACTAGATGGATTGTTCAGTCTGTTTGGGTTAAAGCTTGGCATGGATATGTATTCCCATACACTGCCTCTCCACTCTATATTCCCTAGCAATCCTAAGAAGGTTAAACACAGAATGAGTAATCATATCGTTAGTCAACATGTCAAGAAATTATGCATACAGTGACGCACAGGAAACCCATCAGATGTAGAGAGATAGCAGGGACTATTTGAAATGCAGTATAAATAAATGTTTATTTGTATGCAGGTCTTAAGGTTCAAATCCTTGTCCTCTCCTGCCTTTTCAAGTTAACCATTTTTTTTACAGTTCTTTTCTTTGCCTGGAAGCTCTTTGCCACTTATCCAGCTGTCTGGTGTGAGAATCAGGAATTTTTGCCTCACCATTGGACATAGCTGGACTCTGTGCTGTCTCTAGAAAAAGGCGACAAAGGGTTGTGGGAGAACCATAACTAATCTGCCTTTTTAGTTCCACACAGAAAATAATTTTTCACATAATCCTTATGAAAATAATAAGAACAGAGGTCAGTCGATGAACATGTGTTTAATTGACCACTTCCATTCCTTGAAGCCCAGGAGCATTGCAATGTGAAAGCAAAGTAAACTTAAATGAAATATTCTCTATAAACCAGGGATGTTCAATTTTAAGGCCTGTGGACTTCATCTCCCAGAATTCCTCGGCCAGCCATGCTGGCTGTAGAATTCTGGGAGTTGAAGTCCGCAAGTCTTAAGGTTGCCAAGGTTTGACACCCCTACTCTGAACCATTATATGTTGCCACTAACTATCATATAATCAAATAATATATAATCTAATGGGGGGAATGTGTTCAATATCCAGCGAATATTGGAACAAAGAGATTGTAAAAATCCACTTGCCCGAAATGAAGGATTTGCATATTCATTAGTGACTCTCAACACCTTCAAGAGAAAAACATCACTTGATTAATATCAGCTTAGGAATTGGGGAAGGGGGGGATTTAGATTTGGAGAACAAAAACTGTGTTCAAAGATGGGAAGAAATGATTTTCAATTTAAATGCATTGTAAGAGCTAATTGCCTTTCTCTTGCTTAAATTAACTTTATTCCTTTGCTTGTTCTCACAGTAATAAGGAATTAATGAAACCAGGCTATGGAATAGACCTAAGTAGGTGCCTGTGGCTTAATAGAAGCCGAGACTTTACAATTATGACTTAGCTCTTATTTTTGATTTCGGACCAACTGATGGGCATCAAGCATAACCATTGATTCTGGCTGTGCTTTGACAGGGGACAGAAACACCTGAAATCAGAACACGGCATGAAGGTTAATTGATGATGTCCTTCCTGTTTTCCCTTTTAGCATTTCGTGCCAGCCAATGGCAGGGGAGAATTAGTCTCCAGGAACTTTAGTGTGACATTTTCCTTTGCAGATCATATAAAGCAACAGAAACCTCAGTTCAAAGACAAAGCTAATTTGGCTAGACATTTAGTGTTTCCTTTTGGTACCCAGCTAATTTTTGTTGAGGAAGTGAAGTTTGACTTCTGTGAAGGCTCAAAGCCCAGTGAGAATCTGTGATGGGCCTTAAGAAATGTTTGCCTTACTGTTTTCCCCTGACTCTTTGCAAAGAACATGGTGGGTTGTGTAAAAACTAGTTTCTGGACATCTTGTAGGCCCACACGGTGACATTTTGGCCTGCTTTTTTAGTAACCTATACTGCCCCCATGTGGTCATTTTCCCTGAAATTGATTATTCTGGGGAAACAGTTTGTGAGAATTTTTCTTGGGAAAAGTTTAGGGAGAACGAAAATTTGGCCGGGAGTTTTCCGTTTCTCAATGGGAACAATATTAGATAATATAAAATATAATAATTCCATATTTAATATTTGAAAAGTTCACATACTTCAGTGTTTCTCCTAAACCTTATGATAGGTTGATAATGTAAAACCTGCAAGATTAGTCAGAGTTATTGCTATGATAACACGGATAAAGGATAATATTTGTAGCTCAGGGTTAAGGTAAGGGGTGAGAGAACACCAAGGACCTCTTCATTATGATGTTGCCAATGGGGTTTTCCAAGTTGAGAAAAAGCAGCTTGTCTTAAACTGTATAACCCCTACATAATGATTTCAACTTGTTTGAGGACTACAACTCCCAGAATTTCCAGCATGGTTAAAACATAGATTGAAAAGCTACCCAGTAGGGAAAGATGGATTTCAATTACTTACAATGTAGACACCTCAAGCCATAGCAAACCTATTACCCATTTTCTACAGTTGAGGTATTGATGAATGATGTCACCAAAAAAACCTTCAAGTACTGAACATCAGCAAATCTGCTATTTTTAAAAGAAATGTTGGATATGGATTTTAATTCTGTCGAAGAGGCCTGTCTATAGTAAAATTTCTCCTTGAAGAAAGCATTGCAATTGAATTCCTGTTCCACTTCACGTTTTGCAGCTCTACCTACAGATTCTCATACCTGTTGCATGCAATTCTTGTTTTTAGTTTGACTTGTTCCTCTCTTGTTTTATTTTTTTATTTTTTTTTAAAAAAAACTGTTATTCCCATTTGCTGTGTTTTGTTGTCATTTTGCAAAGCAAAACTAAAGAACTACAGAAAATTATCTCATTAAGCTTGTTTGCAAGAAGGACACAGATCCTTTCAGTTAAGCAGCTGATTTCTGGAAAGAAAACAAAGAGGAAAGTGGGGGGGGAGAGGCTGAATTGTTCCTTTCATAGCAAGCGCTCTAAAAGCAATTATAAACATAAGTAAAACAGTACAGGTAGTCCTCAACTTACGACCACAATGGAGCCCAACATTTCTGTTGTTAAGTGAGACATTAGTTAAGTGGATTTTGCCCCATTTTACCTCAGTTGTTTCTTGCCTCATTTATTAAGTGAATCACTGCAGTTGATAAATTAGTAACCCGGTTGTTAAGTGAATCGGGCTTCCCCATTGACTTTGCTTGTCAGAAGGTCACAAACGAGGATCACGATTCCAGGACACTGCAACCGTCATAAATATGAGCCAGTTGCCAGGCGTCTGAATTTTGATCACATGTTCATGAGGGATGCTGGAAAGGCCATAACCGTGAAAAACGATTGTAAGTCATTTTTTTTCAATTCCGTTGTAACTTTGAATGGTCACTAAACAAACTGTTGTAAGTCGAGGATTACCTGTGTTCTCTGCTAGCTCCTAGTCCCAGTGGCAACGAATATGATTCTCTTAAGCCGGTTTGTGTAGTGGTTAAAGGCACCAGAGTAGAACCTGAAAGATTGTGAGGTAAAGCACCATTGAAAAATGTTGCCTCAAATAAAACAATACAACTTGTCCAGAAACGGTTTCCAAGTAGAAACAAAAATGTTGTTTTTTCCTTAAATCAAAGCAGTCTGCATTATTATTACTATTAATCTTCCCATCCTTCCTTTTACCCATTTCCTCCCACTTATGACTGTATGACTGTAACCTTGTTGCTTGATTTTTATTGATTGTTTCCTAGTATGATTTGATTGCTTATTATACCCTATTATTAAGTGTTGTACCTTATGATTCTTGCCTCTTGATGAATGTATCTTTTCTTTTATGTACACCAAGACAAATTCTTTGTGTGACCAATCACACTTGGGCAATAAAGAATTCTACTCTACTCTACTCTACTCTACTCTACTCTACTCTACTCTACTCTACTCTACTGTATTCACTTTAGCCATCTCTGCTAACTCCATCAGCTTTTGCAACCTTTCATCCACTGGGGTCACTTTTCATAACCTTCTGATAAGCAAAGTCAATGCAAAAGCCAGATGCACGAAACCACCATGTAACAACTGTAGTGATTCACTTAACAACTGTGGAAAGAAAAGTTGTAAGTCGAGGACTACCTGTATACATTCCTGAGGCTGATAAGTTTTTATAATTCCTCCTTGGCTTTTTATATGGACAGTTGTTAATTCCAGCATCTTCTTGATGGCATGTTTATAGATCACACACCGAAGCAAATTGTCTTTCCTATCTCAAAGAACTTGTGAGAATATTACTGCAATCTTCCTTGGATCTAATGTCCTTCCGTGCCTATGCAGTTGTAATAAATGATTCTAGGCCAACAGAATCTGTTAGCTTCTGCTAAAGAAACGTAATTATTTTTAAATGACAAAACTGGACCCTTTGTTGATAAATGTTTCATATCCTGGCTGCTATGCTTGAATAACTTGTGTAAATAATGTATTAGCTCGTGAATGGACTTAGCGCATTCTAGCATATGCTGCCTAGCATAAAAAAGAGAGAGAGAGAGAGAGAAGAATGCTAAAAGGAAAGATGTTTGATCCTGCAAGGTGCTAAGCACCTTTTAGTACTGAAGGTAATCAATAAGGGAGGAAGGGTGGAGTTCACATCCATATTTCAGCATCTCACCAACCGTTAAGTGATTTGAATGATCCAAATATTCAAAAGAGAGATGAAGCTAAAAAGCATCAATCCAATCACGTTCCAATGAATGGGAAATTGATACCTTTAATTCTTATACGGATAGTCCTCGAGTTATGACCATAATTCAGCCGAAAATTTGTTAAATCAATTTTGCCCCTTTTTACAACTTTTCTCGCCATGGTTGTTAAGTGAATCACTGAAGCTGTTTAAGTTTAGTGACATGGCTGTTAAGTGAATCTGGCTTCCCCATTGTCTTTGCACATCAGTGTCAACTCATAAAATAATTCTATGGTCTTTTAGAGTTGCCAACAGAAAGGGAGGGCAGTGCGACAGCTTGCAACTGAAACAGCATTCCTTAAATGTTTTCAAAGATAGTAACTAGGTGACCGAAGTTTCTGCCCTGCAAAATTCTAACTGGAAAGCATGATTGATGACTCTTGGCTGTGGATGTGTCCCATTGGAGAATATGAATTATGATACACCCAAGGGGTGGGGGGAAAACTTGGGTCATGGGTGACAATGAATGATGTGTCTCAGAGTCGGCTACACCCAGGCAATGCCGCACCTTTTAATTCCCAATAAATCCTTTTGAATTTTTGGAAATTTGACTTGAGACTTATGATTTAAATGGGATTAAATGCTGGAATCCTGACAACCAGAAGATCGCAAAAAGAGAGATCACATGACTCGAGAATACTGCAACCATCATGAGTCAGTTGCTAAGCGTCTAAATTTTGATCATGTGCAATGGTTGTAAGTATGAAAAACGGTCATAGCTCATTTTTTTCAGTGCTGTTGTAACTTTCAATGGTCAATAAATGAACTATTGTAAGTTGAGGACTACCTGTACTTTCTCCCCAAGGACTGTGAAATTTCCTAATTCCTTTCTCTTTCCTATGCCTATAAAAATATAGACTCACAATGACTGGGAAAACTTCCATGTGCAATTAAATCTAATTTAGCTAACTTTGGATTCTCTACCCCATAGTTTTCCCCAAAGCTTATGCTCTCTAGATGATTTGAACCAGAGGTGGTATTCAGCAGGTTCTCACTAGTTCTGGAGATCCGGTAGCAGAAATTTTGAGTAGTTCAGAGAACCAGCAAATACAACCTCTGACTGGCCCCACCCCAGTCTATTCTCTGCCTCCTGAGTCCCAGCTGATCGGCTGGTCTTCTTTTGTTGCCCTGCACAGGAGAACAGAACTGGAAAGCAGGTTAGTGGGCTGGAGAAGGAATGGGATTTTGCCTTCCCCCAGGAGTAGGGTGGGAGTGGAGATTTTGCAGTATCCTTCCCCTGCCATGCCCACCAAGCCATGCTACACCCACCAAGCCACGCCCACAGAACTGGTAGTAAAAAAAATTTAATCTCACCATTGACTTGAACTATAACTGGTATCAACTTGTGTCTATCTGGACATTACTTGGAAGATGGATAGAAATGTTATCCTTCATGTATGGATGAAACCAGGTTGGGAAGAAGCAATCCAAGGAAAGTTTTGTAGTGTCATACCTGAATTAGAATTAGCATGGTGTAGAATTTTACTCAGTTGGTCAGCATTAGTTGATTTTCAAATCTCTTGTGTTTTTTTTTCAGCT
Source organism: Bungarus multicinctus (assembly GCA_023653725.1). Lineage (NCBI taxonomy): Eukaryota > Metazoa > Chordata > Lepidosauria > Squamata > Elapidae > Bungarus > Bungarus multicinctus. The sequence continues at coordinate 79,529,717 of CM042846.1, read as the reverse complement.
AATAATGTTAGTATTGCATGATATGTAATTTAATTCAGTTACTTTGTGATAATTTTCTCTTAAGTATTTTTTTTTCAATGTACAATATCTCTTCTTGACATGTGGCTGAGCTGTTATCTGATATAATGAGTTGGCTCCATATCTCAACTTGGGTAAAGTAGTCTTTTGGGTTTTTTTAATCCTTCCAAGCTTCTAGGAATAGTCCATGATGGTTCAATATAAACAAAACTAGTTTAAATGACTCAGAGAAGAACAAAAATTGTTTTTCTACAAGAGTGCCACTACAAACTTTGAATAGAGTACCAATGCATTGGGGACATTTTTCTGTCTTCCAATGCAAAACTTTTGGGAAGATTGATTTCTGGTTCCAGAACCTAAACTGACTTTCAGGCATATTTTCTCCCTCATGCATAAGGAGTACAGGTGCAGCTGTTCCTTGCCTGGCAAATTCAAGACAGCATATGGAAATGCATTGATTTCATTTGGGAAGATATCTACAGTGTCTTTCCAAAGTGAGCAAACAGAATGGAATCAAGAATAGGAAATATTTGATGGGCCAATAAGGACATTCAAGTGAGACAAAACAGAAAGCTTTGAGTGAGAAATTTTATAATATACTGTTCTAAGATTTAGCGATCAGGGTAAGTGGAAATATCGAGGTTTCCACCATTTTAATATACAGTGGCATCCTGTTTCCATTAACTAGGGCCAGATAATTTCATTTACCATTACTTGCAACTCTAATTATGTTGCTATTTATTAATGGGGATTTATGGACAAATTAGTAATCATTTATGTGGATTTATTTATGGACAAATTAGTAATCATGGATAATGAAAGACACCTTATTTTTTTCTGTTAATGTTTCCCTATATAGGGAATATAAACAAACTACAGTAGATAGATAGATAGATAGATAGATAGATAGATAGATAGATAGATAGATAGATAGATAGATAGATAGATAGATAGATAGATAGATAGATGATGCTATAGAGCACTGCAAACCAGAACAACTAGACAAAGAACAGTTTTTTCCTGAATGCCATCACTCTGCTAAACGAATACTTCCCTCAACCTTGTTCAACTATTTACAAAGTCTGCATTACTATTATTATTACTAGTAATCCTCCCACCTTTCCTTTCACCCATCTTCTCCCACTTATGACGGTATGACTGTAACCTTGTTGCTTATATCCTAACGATTTTTATTGACTGTTTCCTAGTATGATTTGATTGCTTATTGTACCCTATGACTATTATTAAGTATTGTACCTTATGATTCTTGACTCTTGACGAATGTATCTTTTCTCTTATGTATATTGAGAGCATATGCATCAATGCACAAATTCCTTGTGTCCAATCACACTTGGCCAATAAAGAATTCTATTCTATACCTCTACTACCAGGAAACTGGTGTAACTATTGACTTTAACCTACCTATTCAGGTATTAAGGAAGAAACCTCTCTGTGGATACAGTAAAGGTTTTAGATTCTGGGACATCTTCCCTTGGAAAAAATGTTTTGCTGCCTTGGGCATATTTGCAATATGTCCAGCTAAGGAACTGCATTGATTTATATGAAACAGGGTTTGCTTCTTCGCTGTAGATACCCTATCTTGGGAGATCTTTAAAGCATATTTCACTTAATAGAACCTAGTCTGACTTTAATGGCTTCTGTATCAGAATATTTTTACATGTAGCATAGCACTGCATGGTGATCAGCCCAGCAACCATTAGTGGCAGTAAATGTGATTTAAGGTATCTTCGTTAGTTCCCATCTGCATAGTGACATTATATCTTAGGTGTAGGAACTGTGCTGCCTTCTTCCTTTCGGTAATCAGCATTTTTTTCAGGTTGGTCTTTCAGATCTGGGCTACAAAAATCTGGAATTCCACAAGAGTATTTTTAATTTCTTCTTGATTGGCACCTTGATTTTTGCAATACAGATTAGGCAACTCAGTTCAAAGATTATGAAAGCTACCATTATCATAGGCATTAATCATTTCCAAACAAGCACCCTCTAGAACTTCTAGAATTGAAGTTATTACATGAAGATTCTCATTGCATAAGAAAATAATAATAATTGAGGTTTTTATTGGGTTACTTTTTACAGCCTTTGCTGGCCATTTAGTTAAAAGGAATAGGCCTTGATTATTTTGCCATGCCAACTATGCCCCCATCGGTGGGGAGATGAAATCTCTTGGCATGGAGAGTGTTATGCCATGCTTCTCTAATGAAAGTTACCTGATGAAGCAAGGTGCCAGAGGATAAATTCTTAGGTAATATAAAAATCAACTATCTGAAGCCGCCATGCACAGCCTGGTATCCTTCACACATGATGGAGTTAAACTCCTAGAATCCTTGACAACAAGACGGCAGGAGGCTGAGACTTTTGGAAATAGAAGACCAACTATATCTAAAGGATACAAGGCAGATCTAAATAATCCTTCTGCCATCTAGGTTCCTCCCATACTATTAAAATAGTATTCCAGTTAAATTAGGGCAGGGGTGTCAAACTGAAGACCCGGGGGCTGAATCCAGCCCATGGGGTGCTTAGATCTGACCCGCAGAGCCACCCTGGAAACAGCAAAGGACCAGCCCGCAGTGCCTCTGCCAGCGAAAACGGAATTTGGGAAGGCTACCTGCGGCCCTCTTGAGCTCCGTTTTTGCTGGCAGAGGGTGGCAGGAGGCCATTGCAGCCAAAAACGGAGCTCACGAGGGCCGTGGGCAGCACTCCCAAGCTCTGTTTTTGCTGGCAGAGGGTTGCAGGAGGCTGTTGCAGCCAAAAAGGAGCAGCACTCCCACCCCTGAGCCCATTTTCGCTGGCAGAGCACTTGGGCCACAACATGCACCCCCAACACGAGTGATGTCGGGCTGGCCATGCCCCCCTGGCTGCACACCCCCTCAAACACAACCCTGATGTGGCCCTCAATGGAATTGTGTTTGATACCCCTGAGATAGGGAGAATTTCCTAATAATAAGAATAGTTTAATCTGGTGGTTAAAGGGAGGCTGTGAGTTGTAGACCACCTTAGGCACAGAGTCAATTGAGTGACCTTGAGCCAGCTATTGTCTCAGCCTTAAGAAAGTTACTCCCATCCTCCACTTCCTCCTCCTCCACGGGGAGCAAACATTTCCCTATTATGTTTTGCTCGGGTGGGATTCAACTGGTGTTACTACTGGTTCAGTGACTACGTTTTGTGCACATATGCGCGCTTCGTGCCTGATGCATACTGTGCGTGTCTGTAAAAAAACCTTAAGCTGAAAAACGTTGCGCGCAGGTGCGCAGCATTTGAAAAACCTCTTTTTCCCTGCTTTTTCAACCTCAGCTGTACCGCACAAAGCAGCTGAGGTTGAAAAAGCAGGAAATAAAGGACAAGTAAGAGCCCGGGTGGGCATGTGGGCCAAACAGCAGCAAACACAGAACCGGTTCGGTATCTGCTGCTCTTCAGAGCTACCAGTTCTTTAGAACCGGGCAGAATCATTAGCATCCCACCCCTGGTTTTGCTACTCAAAATATCCTCATCCAGGTCACTCCATTTTATTCTTCCTGTCCTTACGCTTTTTGTCTTCATTCCCTTCCTCAACATTTCATATTGATCACATTTCAATGCACTGAGTAATTTTTAGTCTTCATTGGAATTGTTTTCTGAAGAGAAGATAGAATCTTGGAATCCTTTAATCTTCTTTCTCCCTGTGCCTTCAGAATTCATTTGCTTTGACTCTGTAGTCTCCTTTGGAACTTCAGAACATCGGCTGTACAGTATGTATGCTACCATTTTACTCATACCATGGTATATTTGGGTTGTCTGCATCAAGCAAGCTATGGTTGGCTAATCCAACACTAATGAACTGGATAAAGAGAAATTCTCGCATGCCTGTCTCTCAGCACTTGGCATAAAAATCCTTTTTATGTTGGTTGCAAGGTCATCAGATATCATTATAGCCGAGTATTAAAAAATTCAAAGAAAGGAGGCAGTGTGTTTGATTTATAGAATAATTATCTTGCTTTAGCTGTAACTTGGCTTTGGCAATGATTCTGCAAGTACTCGAAAATTAAATCCATTTTTTATGGCACTACAAGGTATTATCTCACAGCAAATGATAATTAAACACCTGTGAAATCAATTAGCTCTTTAAGGGGGGGGGGAAAGTTTTCCAATTATGTATTTGCACCTTCCAAACTTATTTTCCTATTCATGAGAACTAGAGCCCAACTGGAAAGTGGCTTGAAATTTCTACCAATGGTGTGGAGTGGGAGTGTAAAATGATCCCTAAATGACATTGAACATAAATCCAGACAGCCAATTTAATGGTCATGGTGTGAGAGTCCAATTAGGCTTTCAGAAGTCTTCCTTGAGAATTGTGGCTCTGTCACAGAGCTGAGATCTTGACTTTCCTAGAAAACCTCACTTTGTGCTTCACTGCCAAGTGTGATTTGAAACGGTATTTAAAAGGCAAGATGCTTTATGGAGAAGAAACCATCCAGACATTCTGTGGCACAAAATCAGGGGTTTGGTTTGGGTTCAGTTCTTGCTTTCCCTCAGCGGGATTTGATTTAAATCAGGTCGATAGAAATCACAATTTAAATCACTAGTAAAAGGCTTGATTTAAATCAACTCGATTTAAATCATAATTTTTAAAGAGCAACTATCATCTCTGTCACGCAGTGGCTCCTTCTCTGACCAGCTGTTGACTCACCGACAGTCCCAGTCACTTTAATGGGAGGGCTGCTGATGCAGAAATGACACAACAAGGTGAGGGATGTGGCAGACAGCAGGTGAGGGGATGCTCGCTAAAAGATGCCATGATGGATCTGAAATGACAGGTGCTCTTTAATATTATATTTATAAGCTGCTTAGAAGGTTTCACGTTCATTTTTACTGCTTGCCCTTCCTCCTCACACTTAGAGTCTGGTGATATAGATGGATTTCTCTTCACTAAATCTTACAGTTTGCAGTGTACATAGATTTGCAAAACAATGGGATAAAAGGATATCCCTGAACTTTGTTTTTATGATTTATCTCATAAATCGTACTGTGAAATTGTGTGAATGCATCAATGCAGTGCGTGTTATCTCAGCTTGCAGAGCTTGGATTCATTGAATGGGTTTACCAAAAATGTAAATATTGCAAAATATACAGCCTCATGCTAGGTAACTAAGCTCCATTTCATGCTGAATAAACTAAATTATTAATGTATCTTAAAACAGAAAACTATCTTTAGATAGACTTTTACTCCAAAAGCATTTTATTAAAATAAATTTGATTTTAAAAAATACATTTTAAATCAAAAAAATCCTTTCTCTGTGGTATTTCTGGACTCTTGACATAAGCCGTTCCTTGCAAATTAGTTAAGCAGGAAATCTTGAAATTTTATAGCCTGGAAAAAAAAAAAACCAAGAAAAAGGGGCTATAGTAGCATGTAGCAGCACATGACTAACTTCATTTGATTTGGGAAGCTAAGCAGGGTCATGCCTGATTGGTAATTGGTTGGGTTTTCTTCAAGAAATTCCTTTGTTACATGCTGGATTAGGAAATTGGAGCAAAAAAACAGACTGGGAGAAGATACCACTGGGTAGAATCGCTTGGTAGGGAGATGGGGGAAGCGTACAAATTTAATAACAAAATAAATGAAGATAGTGGTGTTCGTGTGATCATGAACACGGCGTGGCTGTGTTTACTAGGAATTATGCTCTGCTCTTGAGAATCTCTACTTTTCCTTGTCATTTGCCCATCGGTATTTAATAACTTCAGCTGTTGAATGTTTAATGAATCCCAATGCTTTGTTGGTAAAAGAGTGTTTTTTCCGTGAGATCTGCAGGTTTGCAAAATGAGCATTGACATTACAGAATATGTTGTACTGCTACATTGGACAGCTGGCTGGCAAAAGTCAATATCAGAAGCACCTCGTTCTTTAATATTAGACAACTTTATATAGCGTAGGCTCTGGCTGGTGGATTATGATGTTTTGCTAAAAAACCCAAAAAGGTAGATTCACTGAAGCTTGATTGCTCCATGCAGTAGACTTATATACCAGAGGTCTCCAAACTTGACAACTTTAAGACTTGTGGATTTCAACTCCCAACACAGCTGGCTGAGGAATTCTAGGAGTTGAAGTCCACAAGTCTTAAAGTTGCCAAGTTGGAAGATCCCTGTTATATATACTCGGTATGTGGAGCTCCATTAGAGATATTCTGCAAAATATGGACATTCTGCGGCAGGTAACCTAAAAAGGAAACAGGTCATTGGAAGTAGGACAATTCTTTTTTGAAACTAGCTTTTGAACATTGATCAGGATTTTCAGTGTACCTTCCCCTTGTGACTGTATGACTGTAACTTTGTCACTTGTATCCTTACGATTTATATGGACTGTTTCCTAGTATGATTTGATTGCTTATTGTACCCAGGGGTGGGATTCTACCGGTTCTGTCTGGCTCTGTAGAACTGGTAGCTCTGAAGAGCAGCAGACATAGAACCGGTTCTATGTCTGCTGCTGTTTTGGCCCATCTGTTTGCCTGGGCTCTTACCTGACCTTTATTTCCTGCTTTTTCAACCTCAGCTGCTTTGCGTGGCACAGGTGCGGTTGAAAATGCAGGAAAAAAGTGCTTTTTCAAATGCTGCAAACCCGTGCGCACCGCCGCTCAGCTGTCCAGGCAGCAAGCTGATGATGTTTTACACACACGTGCACCGCACATCAGACATGTGTGCGTGCGAAGCATGCATGCACACGCAAAACATAAATCACTGAACCGTTAGTTACACCGGTCGGATCCCACCCCTAACTGTAATTGTACCCTATGACTATTATTAAGTGTTGTACCTTATGATTCTTGACTCTCGACAAATGTATCTTTGCTTTTATGTATACAGAGAGCATTTGCACCAAGACAAATTCCTTGTGTGTCCAATCACACTTGGCCAATAAAAGAATTCTAATTCTAATGTTGTATAGTACTTATGCCCTTTTTGTGTGCTTTGAATGGAAAGGATTAGACTGATAAAATTCAAGAGGGCTGTGGTTTAAAAGTGAATCCCACAATTACATATTTTGAAGACTACCAGTCTGATCACTATAATAGATTATTCATGGATCTCCTTATTTACCGCAAAAATATTCTTCTTTATTTGCTGGAGATTAAAGTCTTTCATTTTGAATAAAAGAAACCCTTTTTAACGATGGTTATTTTGGAACAAAATGACTGGAAATCCTTTTTTTTTTTTTAATCAGTGCTTTGCTCAAATTAGTTTAGGAGTGAGCTACACAATATTTAGGGAGAGGGAGGTTTCTTAAGTTTGTGGTAATATTTTCAGTGAAGGGGAAAACCTTAAATGCTGGAAATATATGAGTTATGTCTTAACAAATTGAGCTGAACCCTTGCCAGCTGTTTGTAATGGGCGGAATAGTAAAGAATCAGGAATTCCAAGAAGTTTGGAGGAAGAAGGAGGAGGGGAAAAAAAGGAAGGGGAGGAAAAAGAAGAGATGTACACTCTTGTAAATGGAAATTACAAGAACATGGTAAAGTGCCAACACAGCATTTCTGCATTTACACCTGGATGATAGATGAGGTCGTGTATGTTTTCTCAGCTACGGGTGGTAAAAAGGAGGGATATTTCAATTAAACTGTGAATAAATTAGAATTGATTACAAATAGGGCCATTTGTTTATAGCTGGAAGCATGCACCACTTAATCATTGTGGAAAAGAGCCTGAAAGCTAATAAAATGTGTGACAGATTCTTCTGGAATGAAGTAAGGCACAGGAATGCAAGTAAGGCTATTTCCATCAACTTCAGAAGGCGGAATTTATTTATTTATTTATTTGCATAATTTGTGTATGCTGTCTCCTCCTACAATTATGGTAAATTTGAAAATGCTTCTAGTAAAACCTGGTGCATACATTGTGCATAGACCACACTGAAAGATGTTCCTAAGTACAGCTTAGCATGGGGCCTCCAAATTAAATAAAGCAATTATCTCCCTGAACTGCTTCTGTACTATTGTCCCTTCTGTCTTGAAGACCCACTGGGAAAAAAAAAATCCATTGCTTTCTGAGGTGATAGTAGAAGGGACTATTCCAAAGCAAAGGAGCTGTTACTGAGAAGTTTAGATTGTGTACTCCAGTGGTGGGATTCAATTTTTTTTACTACCAGTTCTGTAGGTGTGGCTTGGTTGGAAAGGCAGGGGAAGGATATTGTAAAATCTCCAGTCAGAGGTGGTATTTGCCGGTTCTCCGAACTACTCAAAATTTCCGCTACTGGTTCTCCAGAATTGGTTAGAACCTGCTGAATACCACCTTTGATGTACTCCCTCCACCAGTCTATTTTAGGCAGACAGAATCTATCTGGGTTGCTTAAAGTGTTATGGCTTGACAAGTCTGATGCCTGTTAGTCTTTAAAAGATAATCAGAGTTGGAAGGGACCTTGTAGGTCATCTAGTCCAACCCCCCACCCAAGCGGGAGACCCTACACCATTTCTGACAAATGGTAGTCCAATCTTTTCTTGAAAGCCTCCAGTGATGAAGCTCCCACAACTTCTGAGGGAAAGCTTCCATTGGTTGATTATTCTCACTGTCAGAAAGTTTCTCCTTAGTCCAATTGTCTCCAAACTTTCTAGCTTTGCAGCACTGGTGTGTGGGGAGAGGAATTGGTTTCGTGCAAGCAGCCAGCGAAGCAGGAGCACTTGCCTGTCATTTGCATGGCCCAATTCCAAATGGGCCACAGTCCGGTACTGAGCTGCAGCCTAGGGGTTGGGGATTCCAATATTAGCTGATGTCCTGAGAAGACTGATGGAGCAGTCTGAGGTGAACAGGAGGAGACTTCTGAGGTGTTAAAAGCTTGATACACAGTCTTGCCACCTATATTGGAAAGAAAATTACTGGTAATTATAAGGCTATTGACATACAGCCCCAATGATTAAGAAGTAAATATCTTCTTCCATCGATTGTAGAATTTTGTGAATATTGCTTCTTTGAATACCTTTCTAAAAGTCGTTATCATGACACTGCCATATATACGATAGGAATAATGGTCAAGATACTGCAAAATGAGACTCTACAGGCTAAATCGAACCTTCTCACACTTTGCTTCTCTTAAATCAATTAATTTGCAGAAGAAAACAATGACCCGACAAGTTCTAGGACTCTAATACCGAAGCTAGCAATATTTGTGAGCTGTGGTAGAAATGAAATTTTGGAATCAGGTCAAAGGCACACTTGGAAAAGACTTGCAATGGTTGATTGTGGTCCCATCATATTCTCTAGCTTCCCTGGATATTCCCTATCACCACCGCTTCTATACTCAATCTTTTACACACACTCACTCATTCCTTCCTTTCTTCTTCCTTTCCTTCCTTCCTTCCTTCCTTCCTTCCTTCCTTCCTTCCTTCCTTCCTTCCTTCCTTCCTTCCTTCCTTCCTTCCTTCCTTCCTCATTTAAAAACAAGGCATATGGCTGCAAAACCTATTCACTCAAAATTTCTAAAATTGCCTAGGAGATTTCTGAAGATAATAATGTTACAAGTTAGCTTACAATTGTTCATTGCAATGTGCCAGCTTTCCATGGTTATTTTAAAATTTAAATTAATGTCAGGTTAGAAACAGAATTGTCAGGGACAAAGGGAGTATCTGATAATCCTCTACTTACTGTTGCTGCAGTAGAAGGCTTAAAGAATTGATCACGATTAATTTTGAAACAAGTTTTCTCTTCCATCCAGTGAAAGAAGTTTTCATAATAATATGTTACATAGCTTTTTATTCCTTCTGCAGATATAACTATTTTTGGTATTTTAGAATTCCACTACCCCAGAAATGGAAAGTGATGTTATGCTACCTAAATGCATCTCATAATGTGGGTTAATGCAAATTATTATTATTAATATGCAAATTATGGTACCCCAACAGTTTGTCTACAGCTGTGAGAAAAGAATTACAGATGAGTTACCTTGAACACACAGCAGAATAACTGAGATACTTCTCTACGTTAACAATTCCGCAGATTTAAGGTGTCAGCTGGTGCTCCATTCAATATCCAAGAAAGAAACACTTAAACTCCATTTTGTTAGAGTAAAGATATCTTTTACTGGAAATCAAAGTGGTAGCAACAAAAGAATTCTGAATCTGAAGAAATGAGCGCGAAAAACACATATACAAAGTGATGGCAACGTTCCCACCCCCAACAGTCCATATTGCTCCTCCAATGAGGAAATATGCATAGCATCATGTGGGCATCTTCAGGTGGTGATGAGGCCTCTGTCCGTTGACCTTGGCATAGTTTTGATAAGGAGTCGTAGTTGCGCATAGCAAGGAATAGAAAAGCAAGGAATAGAAACTTAAGTAAAACTCCCCCTCCCCCTAGATATACAGTTTCGTTTCCTACACACTCCAGCACGCTTCCCAAATATATCATAGCCCATTTCCCCCCTCCCGTTACTTATCCCATTTCCCCCCTCCCGTTACTTATGGCAGCCGAAAGATGCAAAGCAGAGAAAAAGAAATAAAGGAAGAAATCTTGAAGGCTGACATAAGGTTTAATATAAGTAAAACACAAAACCTTCATGACTATTCAATCAATCAGTGTTAAGCCTGAAGAAAATGTTATTATCTTGCAGAAAGAATTCTTTGTGAGGAAGCATAATGTAGATTTTTAAGAGTAGCATCAATTAATTCACCCATCTATGTATTTCACTTGTTGTTCCATCTATGAACATCTATGCTTGATAGTTAATGTATTTTAGATTATAAGAAAGAGATTGAAGTTAGTTCTTTAGCATTATATTAGAATAAATGTTTTATACCTGCCAGGGCCAGCCTTGCTATTCTTTACATTTTAACATTAAGTACCACTAAGGTAGAAACTCAAATCCTTCCAAAAAATCCCACCTCAAGTAAATAACTCTTAAATTCATAATATGAGAGTATTTTGCTGAGACTGTAGGCATAGGATATCAGAATGTTAATTTAAGGGGAACAGAGGTTTGATTTCAGGTCATATTCAACTGTAAGATATTCCAGGTAAAACCAATAAAAATTCAGTAACTTGTAATAACCGAGTTCTAGGTCACATGATTTAAAATCTAAGACAAACCATTAAGAAGAATCAGTAGCAAGTGATATAGATTATTTGGGAATACATTTTTTGCGAACACACATTAAAAATTTAGTGGGCTTGAGATCTGAGCAATGTGTTTCTGTCTGCAGACAAATTTGACTTTTTTTTTTGTCCCCTAAGTTACACAATATATGAGTTTAGAAATTCTCGTATAAGATTCTTCTTCTGTTCAGCTCTAATAGAACAGCTTGCACAATAAAAAATGCAGGTAATAGGGATATTTCAAAAATTGCTCGCTAATGTTTAGATCTTCCACCTGATATGAAAGAACTAATATAGGTTGGGAGTATTTAAAATGTTAGTCCAGCAGAAAAAATGTTTTTGTCAAATGGAATTTCCTAAATATTTGTTATCCCATCAGGTGTGTGTGTGTGTGCGCGCGCATGTGTGTATCTCCATACATCTGATGAGATATGTGTGTACTAAGATTTTCACAAAAGGGATCTTGGTGAAAGATTATTCCCATTAATTTCAGCAGATTCAAACAACTTTAAGCAGATCCATCCATGAGGGGGAAGCATATTGTGTTTCCTTAAGTAGAACTCCTTCATAAATTACAATTCTGAATTCATTTGTTATTATCATGGGGATATTTGGGAGTGAATTCTTCTAGGTTATATGTAACAAGAGCCTAGATTTTATCCCGAAGTTGCTTTTATCCCAGAAGGCAACTGGGTTTTCTTAGTTTCAAAACTGAAAAAGCTTCTTGGATGGGAACTGAAACATTTTAAAAGGAAAAAAAAATAAGGATAATTCAGTTGCCTTTTCAAAAACCACCATTGGGACAACCATGACCTGGAAGACTGAGAATTTCCTTAGATATTTAATCTAAATTTTAAAACTTACAGATAGTCCTCAACTTACTACAGTTCATTTAGTGACTATTCAAAGTTTTACAACAGCACTGAAAAAAGCGACTTATAATCATTTTTCACACAGCATTGCAGCATCCCTACAGTCACATGATCAAAATTTGGATGCTTGGCAACTGACTCATATTTATGACAGTTGCAGTATCCCAAGGATCACACGATTACCTTTTGCAACCTTCTGACAAACGAAGTCAGTGGGAATGTCAGAATCACTTAACACATATGTTACTAATTTAAGGACTGCAATGATTCAATTAATTGTGGCAAGAAAGGTCATAAAATTGGACAAAACTCATTTAAAGCTGTCTTATGCTCCCAACAAGTTTTTTAAAAGATGTTGGATAACCATTTGTCTGAAGTGGTGTAGGGTTTCCTGCCTAGGCAGGGGGTTGGACTAGAAGACCTCCAAGGTCCCTTCCAACTCTATTATTCTATTCTACTTTAAAGCAGACATTTTGGGCTCAATTGTAGTTTTTAAGTCAAAGCCTACCTGTAACGAATAACGCCATATTTCGAAGCTGATTCTTCTTGTAGACATGTTTTTAAGAATGATAGTTCAAATTTTAATATAACAAATGAATGTCTACAGCATCAGGCAAATTTTGATCTGTAATTTACAGGCAAATTTTGGTCTGCGATCTTACAAGAATTTGAGAACTTCTGAAAACATTTCAGGAAAAAAAAAACAAATTGGGAAGCTGTAACAAAAGAATTCTAGTGATTATTCTTTGTGTGGAAGGGGATTAATTTTTTTTTCCCTGCGCTGTTTTCTTTCTCACAGGATGTAAAGACTGCCAGATTTTTTTTTGCTCCCAGAGCTTCAATTTCCATCTGTGTCTTATTTTGGTAACAGTCAAACCTGCTATCATACAGTTTTCAGCTGACTGTGTGAGAATGTTACCTCACGTATCAGATGAATTCTCTCTTGGAATTTCTAATTTAATTACTAGTTCATAATTAATCACTGCACTACGTTTTTAGATGAAGGATTCCTAGCATGAGATCAGATCACAAAAGCTAAGAAGAATGTTTTGGAGTGTGCTTTGCAAATCTAATTCAGAGGCCTTTAACCAAGAGCTGGCATGTGAGGGAAGGGACCAGAAAATAGTGCAGAACCCAATTTGGGATATAGGAAAAAAGGGAGGGAGGGAGGGAGGGAAGGAGGAAGGAAGGAAGGAAGGAAGGAAGGAAGGAAGGAAGGAAGGAAGGAAGGAAGGAAGGAAGGAAGGAAGGCTAGCTAAATCATCTTTTCCAAGCTGATACTTAGATTCCATGATTTCACTACTGAAAAATACTGAGTAGACTGCAATCAGTGATATCCTTAGCAAAAAATAAAATGAAGAATCATATAGCTAGCAAGACTAGATCCCTTTGATCTTTAATTCAATGGATTTTCAAGTGTCCTCCTCTTCCTAAGGTGTGCTCCTGACTCCTAAAGGATCAAAGTAGTAGAACAAAAATATTTTATGTAAGTAGGGTCGGTCGAACACTGAAAAGTGTCTATCAATCATTTTGGATAATGAGGGATGTAAGACTATTCATCTATTTCCACAAAAATCAATGCTTTGTACTCTTCTGAAATGGGGTGGAGGTAGAAATTCTTCTTCCTTCCTTGGAGACCAGCATTTTAGGGCCTTGAAAGATCTCTGACTAATATACATTTTATAGATTTGGAAAACGCCCTCTCCTTTTCTTCAGCAGCATTCAAAACATGCCAGGAAATGAGAGAGAAAAGGTCCCATAAAAAGACGGGGATTTTTTTTTCTTCTCTTGGAAATATTCCATATTATCTGAGCTTAGGGGGTTTGCTCCTAGGCCCAAGCTGGTAATGTTTCTTCCTTGAGCTACATTCTTCCCCCAGTTATATGAGTCTTCAGACTAGAGGTTGCTATTACATTGTTCTTTGAACATTTCAAGGATTGCCAGTTTTAAATTAACCCTAGATAAAGTTCTAAAATTATCAGTTTCCAGTTGAGATAATGCAAATGCTAAATAACAGTGTTTTTCGCTTTTTTTCTTTCAGTGTCTGGAAGGTCTTACATGGCTGCTAGAAATGTCCCTTTTTAAAATCTGTAGCTTTTCTAAACTTTTAAGTGTGTTTTACATGGGACTAATGCCTATAGATTCTAGTGAGAAATACATATACTTGGATGCAAAGAAAACTTTTCTCTATGCAAATCCTGTGGAGATTTTCACTCATCCAGGCCATGGTTATCCCAAAAGTGCTTTTTTCAAGAGGCAACTGGATTTTCTGGTTTTTCTTTGAAGATGTTTCGCTTCTCATCCAAGAAGCTTCTTGGGTGAGAAGCGAAAATATCTTTAAAGAAAAGCCAGAAAGTCTACTTGTCTCTTGAAAAAAGCACCTTTGAGACTTTTCTCCATGCAGTATATCTTGAAAAAGAAGATGTTTGATGTATAAGGAAAAAGGTGATTAAGAAGCAGCAAACTTCTCCTCCTCCTCCTCCTTTTCCTCCTGTAAACTCATCACTGTTGCAGAATAAAAGAAAATATGCTTCTATCCCTTTACACCAGGGATCACCAGCCTTTTGGACCACAGGGACCACCAAAGTCATAATTTTAAATCCAGGGGACCACTAATATGAATGTTGACTGATGGTGGTTGCAGGAAAAAAAGTCTGCAGGAAAATTCCCCACCCTGTTTTCCTACCGATAGATCATTCCTTATTTGGGATCACAGCTCCGTTCTCAGGGGGAAGAGAGAGAGAGACTTTTGGCTCCATGCAAGGAAAGTAGCAGAAGCAGCAGAAGTCTTTCTTTCTTTCCCCCAAACTCTGCCAGAATGGCACATCCTCTTGAAGCAGGATGCCTTGCAGGATCCCAAAGATTCATTTCTGATGGAGTTTGGGGGAGAGAAACAAAGACTTTTCCTGCTTTCCTTGAGTGCAGCCAAAAGCAGAAGAAAGAAGCGGAAAGAAGCAGTCCAGTGGCCATGCCAGTCGAGTGAGGCAACTTCCCCCCCTCCATCTTTTCCCTCACTACCTCGTATTCGCAATGCAAGAGACACAAGCCTTGTGTTCCTGTGGGCCATATGGGCGGCACAGCCTTGTGTTCCCGCGTAGCCTAGATTAATTGCTTTGGGGATGACATTTCTCTGCGGACCACCAAAAATTTCCCGACCCACTGGATGGCGACCACTGCTTTGCAGAACCTAACAGTTTGCAGAATTCTGTACTTCCACAATGCAGAATGCAGGTCACTTTCATTTTATTTTATTTTTTCTGCAGAGCTTTTGTTGGGAAGCCTGATAAAATGACATATTTTAGCTTCAGTAGACAGTCTACAACACTTCAGAATGATTGCAAACAATTTACACTGCTTTAGGCGTACGATTGTGTTTCTTTTTTATTCTTGTTTAAAAACAGGGGGCATTGTGCACCTAATTAGTAACTGGATAAAAATCCCAGGGCTGAAGGATGAAAAATGGCAAGTTGGGAACACATGCTAGAAGAAGTCAGTGGCTGCTCCCAAGAAAACTGCAGTGTTTGATCAATGTAGTCATCAGGAGCCATGTTTAGTTCAAAGTCACATTACCTTGTATTTGTACTGCAGGCTGCAATGAGGTGTGGAAATGGGCAGCCAAGCTTAATGCTTTTAGTGAAGCATTGAGAGCATCTACACATCAGGGTGATGCTAAAACAGGAAAACTCAGGTTATGCTTGCTTGGGCAGCCTGTACGCTAAAATTGGAACAATGCAGAGCAGATTAGCATGGCACCTATGCAAGAATGATGTAGAGTTTGGTGGCCCATAAAAGTTGGCCTTTTAAGAGGCCTTCCAAGGACTCTGGAAATGAGATCCAGAACAAAGGAGTGAGCCAGCACTAAATCTGATATAAACTAAATGTCATTCAAATTATAAATTAGATCCAGTTTTCTATTCTTCCCTGTGTGTTTCATCATTTATCCCTGTTTGGCCATGTTAAAAAAAAAAACAAGATTTGTTCTTAACAACAGAAAGCAGCGTACAAATGTTTAAATTACAATTAAATGGTAGCATTTTGATTGTTCTATACTGAAATCCTAAAGGCAATAGGAGCAGATAAAGTTTTTTTCCTTTTTCTGGTTATTTTACAGTTAGTCTCAAAATAGATGCTATATAGTGAGTTCGTCAGTTCTTTCATGCTACACTAAAGATGTGATTGGGGAAACTTGAACAATTGACTGATCAACTTTGGAATGAAATTTTGTTTTGTGCAGACATAAATGAGAAATTAAGGACTGAGATTAAAGATAGTAGAGGAAAAGATAGTGAGAAGATTTCCTCCCCACTTTCTTTTAGATGTTTTGTAGTTTTAAATAACAGAAAGGTGGAACGTTTAATTGGGTTCCATGAAGTTCGTCTTAACTTATTTCAAGGACCTTTTTCATGCAAATTATACACCCTTGTTTAAACCAGTCTGACTTCCTAGTGATGAGTCCTATCAAAATTAGCTCACACCTGTCTTTGTATCTTTGAGGAGAATAAATATAAAAATAGAGCTGAATTTCCATTTCTGTATATTCTATTCTTTTCCCCTGCCCAGTACAAAAAGAAGAATGTTTTTTTTTAACGGTGCCTCCAGGCTATGATTAAATGAGATTATTAGGGTTGGGTAAATTTTGCTGCATGGTTTTAACTGTCAAAGTAGCACCTATTTGCAGTTTGCAAAAGTCTCTGGAGAAATAAATGTATCGGTGTTCAAGCTAGAGTGGAAGAGATATTTAATCTTGGCTTTCTTGACATCAGTTTAGCAGTCGGACGTTTCCAAATCATTATAGGTTTGCCAAATGTACCATTAGCTACAATCTGGATTGAAACTTTTAGGGATTTAATGTGGAGGGTTTTTTTGGGGGGAGGAGTAAAAGCTTTTGCAAAAAGTTCGTTGGAATTTAAAAGAAAGTTGGGTGTTTCTAAATGCATTAACTTTGAGAAACACTAGAGGAACAATACTTTATGTTATTGCCAATTATTATTTTTCTTTAGTCTCTACTCTTATGTTATAAGACAGATAAACATTAAGAATTGTCCCTCTTTCTCATTGAATTCATGCTTGCTGACCCATATGTACAATATGATTCATTCAAATAATAAATAAATAATTACAAATAAACAAATAATTCCCTCAAACCTGTTCAACTATTACAAAGTCTGCACTACTATTACTGTTAATCTTGTCATCACCCATCCCCTCCCACTTGTGACTGTATGACTGTAACTTTGTCGCTTGTATGCTTACAATTTATATTGTTTCCTAGTATGATTTGATTGCTTGATGTGCCCTATGATTTTTATTAAGTGTTGTACCTTGTGATTCACGACTCTTGACGAATGCATCTTTTTTTTAATGTATACTGAGAATATTTACACCAAGACAAATTCCTTGTGTGTCCAATCACACTTGGCCAATAAAGTATTCTATTCTATTCATTCTATTCCTTCTTTGTCCTTTCCTGGTAGGAGGGTTTTTATTGCCGACTGATTAATCTTGGTGGCTTTGGCTAGATATTAGATTTTTTTCTCTCATGGCAAGAACTTGATGCATTGATTGTGAAGCTTCTGTATCAATATAAATATCAATTGACAACACAGAACAGTTATGGAATGCATTAAATTAATTCATTAATCACAGGCTATGTATGAGAAAATAAGTCTCCAATATTTTTGTCCATTTTCCTCTACTCAAATATTTGAAAATAAAATCAGTTGTTCAGATGATAGATAGATAGATAGATAGATAGATAGATAGATAGATAGATAGATAGATAGATAGATAGATAGATAGATAGATAGATTTTAAACAATAATTTGTGAGCTTGCTTAGGAAAAGAAACTCTTTGTTTGATATTCATGTATAACTATGTGAATATCCATTTATAGCATATAAATACAATGTAAACATTTCTCCTGTTGAGCTTGGCCTTGCTGTGTACATGAACATATCTAGCTGCTTTCCTTGTGAACAGCACAGAGATTTTTGTTCTCAGTCTAGATATGGTGATATCCTATCCAATTATTAATCAAATCATAGCTTTTCTAGTGCCAAAATTGACAAGTTTCTATTACTTAAGCTAGATTTACTTAAATGCATTATAACATATATCAGAAGACGTTACAATGTTAATCCTATCCTGTCTAAAAGGCATTTTCCACTTTGAAAGTAAAATTCTTAATAAAAGCAAAAAAATAGACAACATTAGTTTAGTTTAGTTTATTAGATTTTTATACCGTCCCCTCTCCCAAAAAAGGGACTTGGGGCGGTGTACAGCCAGCTAAAACAGAAACAGTATAAAGTTAAAAACAATTTAAAATGATTAAATTAGAGGCCGAATATAAAATTAACAAGTATAAAAACTGATAAAAATTTAAAAATACCAAATTTAAAACCCCACAAATCGTTACTGGGCCAGGCCAGCCTGTTGAAAAAATAGGGTCTTTACTGCATGCCGGAAGGTCTGAATGTCGGTGATGGACCGTATCTCTGGGGGCAAGTCATTCCAAAGGGAGGGAACCCCCGCAGAGAAGGCCCACACCCTCGGGGCCGCCAACCAGCAATGTTCAGCCAAAATTAGGTGCAGGATAGACTTTTATGCAATCAAATTCGATGGACTACATTTGTCCATTGATTTTGATAGATGCTTTAACGGTGGCCAAGCCTGTATTCAAACTTCAAAATCTTTCCAACAACAGTGCTATTCCTACAAAATATAAAATCATGTATTTCTTATAGATCACATCAAGATTTTGTGTGATTCAGTTCAGTTTATTGAATTAATCACAATTGGCAGAGTTCAAATGACAAACTAAATCAATATTCATGGTTTAAAAGTGATAATGGAGAAGTTCACCAAACTACTGATTTAAAACCAAACAGAACTCTGTTGTATAGACCAATAGAAAGTTGTGTAATCCAGAACTGTAATTGGTGATCTTCCCAATGAAAAATAGATCTTGAAAGAAAATTATCCTGATCCTTACTTGGTGTGCCAGTGAGTTGCTTCTTCTGTTCCCAACTATTTTTTCAAATGCAGACTCAGAAAATCCCTAGTAAGAATGTTAGCAATGGCAGACAAAGTAATGATAAATAGCATATGGTAGCATATTCATACTTGTTTGGGTCTGAAAATTAGTCTGTGTTGTTCATAGGATCACAAGATTAAGCTATATCTAGACTGGAATTTCGTAACTTTGTTCACTTTTAGATACGTGGACTTCAACTCCCAGAATTCCCCAGTCAGCCCTGCTGGCTAGGAAATTCTAGGAGTTGGTCGTCATCATCATCATCCCAATATACATTTTGAATCAAAAATTTTGGATCTTTTTATTCTATAGGTCATGGATGAATTTTCTTCCTTCCTTAATTTTTAAAATAAGAATCACTTGTAATAATAATAATAATAAATATTTATTTATATACTGCTCCTCTCCCGAAGGACTCAGAGCGGTGCACAGCCATACAATTAAAACAATAAATATGTGAAAAATTAAAACTAAATTAAACTAAGACCCTGGCTGTAATCAATTAAAACCCTTCCCTAAAACCCTAAAATTTAATATAAAAGTAAAACACCCAAATCTAAAATCAGCCCAAGCCGGCCTGGTCAAAGAGCCAGGTTTTCAAGGCACGCCTGAAGGTCCCCAGGTCCATGGCTATATGTAACTCCGGGGGCAACCCATTCCAGAGGGCAGACGCCCCCACAGAGAAGGCCCTACTCCTCGGGGTCACCAGCCGGCACATAGATGCCGACGGGACCCACAGGAGACCCTTCCTGTGGGAGCACACCGGACGGTGAGAGGAAAATGGCAGAATGTGGTCTTGTAAATATCCTGGTCCGATGCCATGGAGCGCTTTAAAAGTTAACACTAAAATCTTAAAGTGCACCCGAGAGGCCACTGGCAACCAATGCAGGAGGGGCGTCACATGAGAGAACCTTGACGCCCCCATAACCACCCGCGCGGCCACATTCTGTACCAGTTGAAGCCTCTGGATGCTCCCATTCAGGAGCCCCATGTAGAGGGCGTTACAGTAGTCCAGTCGGGGGGTGACCAGGTAAGGTGCTCCTACCATGTACTCTGCTTGAACACATGGACTCAGAAAATTAATTTATACATTTTGCCTTTTTTTTTCTTACTGTTACTTCAACTTTACAGATGTGAAATTGTCCAGAAATTATTCTAACAACAGATGTCCACTGCCAGATGTTTATATTTTCATGCGCAATTATCTTGGGATCCATTATTAATTTATTATTTTATTCTCTTTTCCCCTTAGGTATGATTATCGTGAAATGCTGCACAATGCCACTTTCTGTCTGGTCCCCCGGGGCCGGAGGCTTGGATCCTTCAGGTTCTTGGAGGCCCTGCAGGTAAAAACAGTGGACATTTTAGCTCTATTTAAGCTTTTTTTCTGTAGTAAAATTCTGTCTTAAGTAATATTGTGACAGGGAAAGGAAGAGCAAAGCAGACATTCCATTTCAGTGGAATTACTTGCTTTCAGAAATTGTGGGAGCTTCAACACTGGAGATTTTAAAGAAGAGATTGGATAGTTATTTGTCCAGAATAGTATACGGCATGGGTGTCAAACTCAAGGCCCACGGGCCAAATCCGGCCCACAGGGTGCTTAAAACTAGCCCAGAGGGCCTCCCTGGAAACAGCGAAGGACTGGCCCGTGGTGCCTCTGCCAGCAAAAATGGAACTTGCAAGGGCCGCATGCGGCTCTCCCTAGCTCCGTTTTTGCTGCAGAGGGTTGCGGCAGTCCATTTTCACTGGCAGAGCGCTCCAGCCACCACAGGCGCCCCTGACATGAGTGACATCAAGCTGGCCACGCCCACCCCGGAAACCCCAAGGTCAAATCCTGATGTGGCCCTCAATGATATCGAGTTTGACACCCCAGTATAGGGTGTCTTGCTTGAGCAAGGGATTTAATTAGAATAACCCCCAGGGCTATGGACTGGTACTGGTCCATGGCCTATTGGGAACTGGGACATCTGGAGATGAGCAGCAGGTGAGCAAATAAAGCTTCCTCTGTATTTGCAGTCACCTCCCAATGCTAGCATCACTTGCCTCAGCTCAGAATGGGGCAATTCACAGCCACCATCTCCCTGCCGCCTGCTCACCCCAGCCAATTTGCCTCAGGCAACTCTCTGTGAGGTGATTTTCCCTCTAGGACAATTCATCATGAGTGAGATATTGTTATTTCCCCAAGCCAAATGCCAGAGACGAATGGAACCTTCTCCTTCTTTTCTCTCTCCCTCTCTCTCTCTCTCCCTCCTTCCCTCCTCCATACATGATGCAAACATGCTAGAACACCTATATATGGAGAGGATAAGTGGATTCACATGGAGAGGGGAGGATTTGCAGCATCAGAGAATTGAAAGGGCCCAGGTGAGGAGAAGGAGTAGGGGGTTGGAGGAGGAAACCATGCATGTAATTGAGTATATTTACCATAACTATTTCACTGATTGGTGATTAAAAGCGCACCCTCCTGAAAGTTGGAGCTTTCCGCTGGTTGATCTGAAGAACTTTGAAAAGGCTTATAAAGAGGAAAAATAAAAACACACAACTAAGAGTCAAATGAAAGTTTGACTCTTTGCATATGTTCAGCATGGAACTATCCTTCCTCACTTTCCTTCCCCTTCCTTCCTTCCTTCCTTCCTTCCTTCCTTCCTTCCTCCTCCCTCCCTCCCTCCCTCCCTCCCTCCCTCCCTCCCTCCCTCCCTCCTTTCTTTCTTTCTTTCTTTCTTTCTTTCTTTCTTTCTTTCTTTCTTTCTTTCTTTCTTTCTTTCTTTCTTTCTTTCTTTCTTTCTTTCTTCCTTCCTTCCTTCCTTCCTTTCTGTTTTCCCCCTTTACAAGCCTCTCTGAAATTCTTTGGATCAACCAGGAAAAACCTTCAACTTTCATTTGCTTCTCATTACCAATCAGTGAAATAGTTACGATAAATCTACTCAATCGTTGCAGGGCGGAAAAACCAAGCTGAGGGCAGGGCTCCCATTGATTCTGCATTTATGGTGAATGTATAATTATTTCATCATGTATTGCAATGTAGTAATAATAGAAATAAAGTTCAGAATAAATATAATATGCTTGAAGTATCCCAAAACCTCCCCCACCCCCACAAGTCTTTGGAAGAATTGTCTTCCATGAAACCAGTTAATGTTGCCAAAAAGGTTGGGCACCCTGGACTAGATAACCTTTAAAGTCCTTTCCAACTCTGTTCTTCTTCATCCATTCTTCTTCAGGAGAGATTAGCAGGGACTCACAGGGCTTTCTCACCATCAAGAGATATGGTTATATTTCCTTAAAGGTCCTAGACCATTGGAAAAATAGAGTTACTTCGGATTAAAGATGGTGAATGTATATTGCTGAAAATATACATAACTTACCATATATTGGCTCTCAGAGCCAGAAAACAACATTGACCTATCACATATTTGGAAAATACAAAGTTCCACCAAGAGATTTGGATGTTTTTTTTTGTTTTTGTTTTAACTGAGATGTACTCATTTGAAGACTTACACTATAATTTTTACACTTCCACTGAAGTGGAATTGGAAAACATGTTTCAGGTTTTAGCAGTCCAGTCCATGGGGGCTTTGTGGTTTCTATGGAATTATAGGTTTATAAAATTAGTCTAGATTTTCTTACTGCACGCTAAATAACTCTTAAGCAGTAATTTCTGTTTGTTAGACATTCTCAGGGAAAGGAGCTCCAGGACAATTAAAATGATGAAAATAAAACAATTTTTATTGTTTTACCCACTCCATCCAAGACTATCCATTCCATCCAAGACATGTTTGGGAGAATTATCTTGCTGCTATAACTTCTATGCTTGACAATGCAGTGATCCACCAGGATTTTACAAAAAAGATACTGAAAATTGCACAGTTAAATATAGAAAGCAGAATTACCCAATTCACACAACATGCACTTCACTTCTTTTTTTCCACTATCCCTTAACATCTGTTTTCAGCCCTGACTCCTAGGACGCCTAAGCCTAAGTCGAGTTTAATTTTCTTTGGCAATAGGATTTTCCCATGGATTGTACATGGTCCATAAAGATGTCAGAATGGAAAACTATTACTTTTGCTATCCTTACAGAAGTCTGAAAGAAAAGATGTCACTATCCTTAGAGAATCACTGAGAAAGTCTCCCTAAAATCAGTTTTTAGCCCTGAGTCAAAGGAGACCTAACCCTGACCCTAATACTATTCCTAACCCTACTTTCATTTTCATTGGCAATGGAATTTTCCTATGCATTTTCCTGTAGTTCACAAAGAAATCAGAACAAAAGCTGTCACAATGTCTTTCCTTAGAGAAGCTCTAAGAATCTATCTCCAATATCAATTCTTCCAAGAAAACCTAACCCTAACCTTAACACTACTTTTATTTTCATTGCCAATTATATTTTCCCATGTAATTTTCTGTGGTCCGCACACAGGTTTGAATGAAAAGCTGTCATGTTCTCTTCCATTAGAAAACCTCTATGAATCTATCCCTAGCATTAGTTTTCAGCTCTAACTACAAAGGGGATACAACCAGTGGTGGGATTCAAAAAAATTTACTACCAGTTCTGTGGACGTGGCTTGGTGGGCGTGGCAGGGGAAAGATACTGCAAAATCTCATTCCCTCCCCACCCTTCTAACCTGCTTTCCAGCTCCGTTCTCCTGTTCAGGGAAACAAAAGAAGACCCAGTCGATCAGCTGGGACTCCGGAGGCAGAGAATAAATGGGGGCGGGGCCAGTCAGAGGTGGGATTTGCCGGTTCTCCAAACTACTCAAAATTTCCACTACTGGTTCTCCAGAACTGGTCAGAACCTGCTGAATACCACCTCTGGATACAACCCTGCAACATCTTCTGTCATTGGTTATGCTGGCCAAATTGTCTAGTTTTTTTTTTTTTCTTTCCTTGATCATCTTATCCATGGGTTATCATTCAAGGTTTAACCATAGTTTCAACTGGGAAAATGTGACCATTCTAGACCAGGCCAAATTAAAAAATGCCAGGGAATTTCTAGAAGCCTGGCATCCTGACAAATCAGCCATCAATAGACACATAGACATTAACAGCATCTATGGACTGTGCAAAAGAGACAATCAAAAGAGCCCAAAAGAGAAAAAGACTCCAATACCTCTCCACCAGGAATCAGCACACAGATCAGCATAGATTAACTCCAAGGTCAACTTCAGACCAACAGTCAAGTAAGCAATATCTCAATCAAGAAACTGCCAAAGAGCCATCAGTAAATAACCCAACCAAAGAATCCCTAAGACTGTCCATACTCTTTGCTAACACTGATGATGTTACCTATTAGGGTAATGAAATGTCTGCAAGAAAACAAACAAGTTCATTTCAACCCTGAGCTACAAATATTCTCCTTTATTAGGACCCAGATTGCTGGGGGCAATATGCTGACTCTGTAAACTGCTTAGAAAGGGCTGTAAAACTATGAAGCGGTATATAAGTCTAAGAGCTATTGTTATCATGTCACCCGTAGTTCTTCTTTTCATTGAACTAGACATATCCAATTCCTGCAATTGAACCTGAAACTGTCCACCCCTTGTATTGTTTTATGCAGGCTGCCTGTATTCCTGTGATGCTCAGCAATGGATGGGAACTTCCATTCTCCGAGGTGATTAATTGGAATCAAGCTGCCGTCATAGGAGATGAGAGATTGTTATTACAGGTAAGAAGCGGGTGACTGGCAGGAAAACAGTGGCCTTCATCCAGTGAATTGACCACATCAGCCATCTTCTCTACTTTCAGGAAAGATATATCCAAAAGGTCATGGCCATAAAAGAGATTTTTATCGGCCAGGCTTTGTCTGTGTCATTGTGAATATTAACTCGTTTAATAAAGCATTATTCACTTTTTGACATGAAGGTCATTGCAGCTTCCAAATGTCTTGGTTAAAAATGTAGTGGCATCTGATATTTTTATATATATTTATATAGGTGTGTGTGTGTGTGTGTGTGTGTGTGTGTGTGTTTGTGTGTAAGAGCTCAAGTTGAAAGCTCTTGCCATGCACAAGTGATTTGCAATATCAAAATATTTATTTATAGTTCTGATACTTTTCATCTTAAATCAGGGTTTGAGGCAACCTACATATTTGTCTCACGTGTGTTTATCTGTAATTTTAACCTCTTTCCAGATTCAGCTTGTAAATATTAAAAAGCACTCAAGGTGCATATTTAAACTTCATGTTTTACTATTGAACTATCTGTAGTATTTTATGAACCTTTACAATGTTACAGAAGATATAAATTGCTTTGAGCCATGAAATTTGAAAAGTGCGACATTAGGTAGATGACTAAGTTCTGATCCAAATTTGATTGATTGATAGATCACACATATATGGCTGCCCATCTCACAGGAATGATTCTAGGTGGTGTAATATTAATCCAGGAGCTGTAGATTAACCTTTTACATATAGAAGTGTACAAAAATCAAGATCCTCAGTTATTTCTATATGAGACTTTTCCAATCTCTTTTCTCTTTCTCTTAACTTTGTCTTTCCCTACCAAATACTTTCCTCTCTGGCACTCGCTCAACAGCTGTCTAACAACTTTGACATCAACGCACAGTTCAGAAAGCCAAGTGGGCTGCTGAACACCCAGATACAGGCAGTTACGTAGATATCCCTACACAAAAGGTGCCAGGTTTTGACCTTCCTCATCAACATTGGTCAACTCTGAACAGGATCCGTACCCAACATGGTGTCTGCCAGGACTCCTTGTTCAAGTGGGGTCTTGTCTCTACCCCTCAGTGTGATTGTGGTGCTCCTTGACAAAATATCCACCACATGTCTGAATGTCCATCAAGAGCTTACACCAGCCCTATGTCTGATTTTTCCAACACATATCACCCTGTCCTTGAATGGCTGGGTGGACGGGACATTAACATTTGAACCACTATAAGTCCATGTATTTACCATACGCCAAGGGTCTTCAAACTTGGCAAGTTTAAGACTTGTGGACTTCAAGTCCCAGAATTCCTGAGCTAACATGACTAGAAGAGGAATTCTGGGAGTTGAAGTCCATAAATCTTAAAACTGTCAAGTTTGAAGACCCCTGCCATATGCTAAATAAGTAAACTTTCCACACTTAAGGGCTTGGAAATCCTTCCCTGCTTTAAGAAGAGTCATAGACATTACAGCTGGAAGGCACCAGATTGGGAAAGGCAAATGCAATTTATATGGTTCAGTCCCATTAAAAGCAGAACGATGGGTGTGACCTGTGTATGTAATAAAAGAGGGAAGAGTAACTCCCTTGTTTAAGTCAACCTCTGTCATAGTTTTTTGTGGGGGGAAAACAAAGACTGTTTCACTTCCTTTCATTCTCTGCATTTAATGAAAGAACCCAAATTAGTGGATTATTCCGGGATATTGTTCTCTCCCGACCCTTGCAAAAATCTACTTTGAAGAATTTGGTGCTAAACTCATGCCTTTAAACACTTAAATAGAAATGAAAGAAATAGCCCAAATTGCTACTTTCTACTAATAAAGAGTCCAGTTATTGGGTGTTTTTTATAAGTAGTCCTCAATTTACAGGCATTAGTTTAGTGACCATTCCAATGGCACTGAAAAAGGTAACTTGGGGCCAGTCTTCACACTTAATGATTGTCACAGCATCCTCATGATCACATGACCAAAATTTGGCAACCGACATGCATTTACAAGAGTTGCAACATGCAAGGCTCGTGTGAGCAACATTTGCTCATTAAATACTGCAGATACTTCTACAGTAAAATGGGAAGCTTAAATATGTATCTTGAGTGCTTTTTAATATTTACAAGCTGGATTCAGAAAGAGTTCAGAATTATAGATAAACACATGTGAGAATAATATATAGGTTGTCCCAAACCCTGATTTAGGATGAGAAGTATCAGAATTATAAATATTTTGCTTGCCAGTATTCTGACCAGCAAAGACAATAGGGGAAGCTGAAGTTACTAAACAACTGCATGATTCACTTAACAACCTAGTGATTTGCTTAACAACCATAGTGAAAAAGTCACAAACTTTGGTGTGACTCACTTAACAACTGTATTGCTAAGCAATGGAAATTCTGGTTCTGATTGTGGTCACAAGCTGAGGGCTAGTTTAGTTTAGTTTATTGTCATTGCACCTCATACAATGAAATTAAATACCATCTTCAGTGTATATTGTGACTATGAAAATAAACCCAAACACACATCCTTCACATTCTATACATTGAATTGAAAACCTCTGATATTGCATTAATATTGCACTAGACGGTAGAATTCAATAGAGTTACTTGTGTTACTATTTGTGGTTCTACCAGTGAGAAAATGCTCATCCGTGGAAAGTCATTTCTGGCTTAAGCCCTCTGCTTTTTGGAAAGAGTCATGTCTGGATTCAAAGCTACTCTCCAATTTGCTAGATACAGGGAGGAGGGAAGAGAGGGGAGATGCCTCTGAGACCCTTTTAATGGGAGACTTCAAGGAATAAACTTGGATTCCTTTCCATGCAAGGCACGTGCCGTACTGCCACGCAGGCGACCAACATATTTAAATCCGGCAAAAATGCAAAAACCTATACCCTGACTGACGTATTTAGCTGCTGAAGGTAAGAGAGAAGGTTGTGCAGCATTCCAAATATCTGTGAATGTCCCTTCCCTCCCAAGAGTACATTAATATTCTGATCTTTGTTGTTTCCTGTAATGCAGAATTGATTATTTTCACAGCTGCTTCCCTTACTAGAACAGCTACTATACTATTATTAACAGTGGTTTTTAAAGAGCTGGCGTGAAGCCCAAATGTCTGCTTTGGGAAATATTTTTGTTGCATTACACTTTTTCATTTCCCAGTTTAGATGCACTCGGATGTTTTTATTTACATATTCTCCATACTGTCATGCCGCTCCAGCTACAGACAAGCTGAAGCCACTCTCTCTGTTGTCGTTTAGCATCACTTTTCTCCTTCCTTGTTTATTGTATCTGCGGCCTGCTATTCAAGCATCATCCCGTCCTAATAATTCTCTTGTATTCGTGGGCAGTTCAGCCTCAGTTCATCCTTGCTCACAGCCATCTTGTAAGCCAAGAGATGAATAGCAAATGGCCAAATGAAATTAAAAACGGAAGCCCTAGTTTGTGTTGTAAGTGAGCTAACATGTAAAAATAGGCTTTAGAAATTACAGGCAGTTCTTCTAAACACCACAATTGTGACTAGAATTTTGCTTGCTAAGGGAAGTGGTTTTTAAGTGAGTTGCATCTGTTTTATGATCTTTTCCCCACAGTTATTAGGAAAATCACTGCAGTTGTGAAGGGATCTTGTGGTCATTAAACAAATCCAACTTCCCCCGTTGATTTTGCTCAACGGAAGCCAACTGGGAAGGTCGCAGAAAACAGTCATATGACCCCAGGATACTTCAATCGTTATATATACATGCTGGTAGCCAAGTGCCCAAATTTTGATCATGTGACCATCAGGATGCTGCTGTATGTATGCGGACTGATCACAAATCACTTAATACTGTTGTAATTTTGTACAATCGCTAAACAAATTAGTGGTGGGACTCATCTCCGGGGGGGATGAGTCTGCCTATCGAGATGAGGTAGACTGGTTGCTTTCGTGGTGTGGAGACAATAGCTTGGTCCTCAACACCAATAAGACCAAGGAGCTTATAGTGGACTAAAGAAGTCCAGCCCTTACTTATCAATGGAGGCCTAGTGGAGCAAGTGGCCAGTTTTAAGTTTCTGGGTGTTACCCTAAAAGAGGACCTGATCTGGGATGCTCACATTGCAGCCCTGGTCAAAAGGGCCCAGCAGAGGTGATACTACCTGAGACTTCTCAGAAAACAAAAACAATGGAAAACTGCTGGTGACTTTCTACCGCTGCACCATAGAGAGCATCTTGGGCCTTGGTGGTGCAGGCTGTTAATCATCTAGCACTTAGCTCAATTGCCTGCAATTAGTGCAGGTTCGAATCCCACCAGGCTCAAGGTTGACTCAGCCTTCCATCCTCTTGGGGTAGGTAAAATGAGGACCCAAGATTGTTGGGGGCAATAAGCTGACTTTGTAAAAAATGCCAAAAAGGGGAGGCCAAAAAGCCTTAGTAATAAGCAGACATATACAATGGAATGAAGGCTATTGCCGAGCACTTAGCATGGTGCTCTAAAGACAGTAAGCCGCCCTGAGTCTCCGGAGAAGGGCAGCATATAAATGTAAATAAAAATAAAATAAAAATAAATAAAAAAATCTTAACTTACTGCACCTCTGTATGGATTGCCAATTGCACAGGGACAGATGGGACAGCACTCCAGAGGGTTAACATCATTGCCCAGAAGATCATTGATTGCCCTCTCCCCTCTTTGGAAGAGCTTTAAGAAAGCTCAAAACATTCTCAAAGATCCATCTCATACTGAAAACATATTTAATGTTTTAATTGTATGGCTGTGCACCGCTCCGAGTCCTTCGGGAGAGGAGCGGTATATAAATAAATATTATTATTATTATTAACCCTTTTTTTGAACTATTACCATCTGGCAGAATAATAAAAACAAGGACAAATAGGCTGAAAAACAGCTTCTATCCCAGAATTCTGCTGTATAGTGCAGTATTGGGGTGGGGGGGTTGGTTCAATGTGTGGAGGGTGAAGGATGTGTGTTTGTGTTTATTTTCATGGTCATGATGTGCACTGAAGATCGTGTTTGATTTCGTTGTGCGAGGTGCAATGACAATAAAGTAAACTAAACTAAACAAATGCTGTAATTTGAAGACTACCTGTATTCTAAGCTTGTCTCTCCTCACCTCGCCACAAAACTTGGAAGATTATCAATGGCTCTCTTTCAACCACTGTTCTTTTCATGTGCCGAAACAGATAAAAAGATTTATCTCAAAAGATTTGAAGAAAAACAGTGAAATGCAGTCAATTAGACATAATACAAATCTTTTTTATTCATTTAATTGAATTTATTAGCCCCCCCAACCTCTTAACAAATAATTGCCTAAAATATAAATGTTGCCAAACTCTACTGAAAAATCCATACATTCATGTCAATTTATAAAATTCACAAGATTTCTTTGCTGGGCACCTTAGAGTTGCAAAACCAATTAAATAGGCTGATTTAAAAAAAAAGAAAAAGCTGTAATCCTGAATGGCCTAAGTAATGAATAGCTCCATTGAAAAGATAGAGTGTTAGAACCAAATGCATAGCATTGCACAGTTAAAAGTTTATTGTACATGTCATATGATGTAGTCTCTTGAAAAGGTAGCTAACCTATTTTCATCTTATCAGTAAACAGGTTATATCTTTTCTGCATAACAACAGTAAAGAATTTTATTTCCATATTTCCTACCTTTCTTCTTTATGTAGCCTATCATTCTTTCAGTGCTCACTCCTGTAAAATCAATGTTCAATCAAAAACCACCTACTGAGCTTCAGGTTTACGTTTGTTCTGACCAAGGCTTCCTGAGACCGTAATTAAGCACACACTTAGTTAAAACAACTCTTGTTTTATTTCAACGCTGGGAATTATGTTCATTCCCAGCCTGTAATGAGTCTCAAACAGTCCCTCGAGATAAGCACCCACCTTTCTCTCCTTTGAATGGCTGCCAACAACTAAAGTGCCAAATTAACTATAAAAAACCAATCGAAGTACAAAGTCCACGCAGAGGTTCAAGATTTAATCTGAGCAGAGCAAACAACTTTGCTTCCTGCAAAGATTTCTCTACTTTTGCATTTCCTTTATACCTTATGGGAGGAGCAATCACGTCCAAGCCTTATTCCCGAGTTGCCCCTTTTGTCTTAGCTGCTCTTGCCTTCTAGCAGCTCTGTGCACATGCACATTGGAAACAGGCTCCCCTTGTTCCTCTGCCTCGCTGCTGCCAGACTCTGGAGGCTCCAGACTCAGCACACCACTCCCAGATGGTCTTGGCCCCATCTCTGCATCGGATGCAGGACCCTCATCTGAGTCCTCCTCAGACTCCCAGACTGGTCCCCGTTCTTCCCCATGTCCAATTCCACTGCCGTCTGCACAGGCTGCCGGCGAACCACAACAACATTCAGGATTTGAACCTAAGTCTTTCCAGTCCTGGAATGAGAATTAATAACGTTGGTTCCCTGGCTGTATGAGGGTATTCAGCCCACACCATTTAATTAATTATTTTATTTCTTAAGTGAAACCTACTTTGCTAAAGACCTCTCATGCTCTTTCAAGAAAATGTAATGCCAACCTGAAACCAGAAATAATAAAAACCTCCAATGTGAAAGAGTTAAAATGAATTGCGCAAAGCCTGCTTTGGATATTTTAGGCTTCGAGTGTAATGGAAAATGCATCCTAAAGAACTTAGACTAGACCTTGAGTCTCCATTCATTATCTCAATCTCAGATTACATGGAAACGGTGTTCTCAAGTTGTCTGGACCAAAGCCACATAAAGTTTTAACAACAATGACCATCAGTTTCCATTTCACACAGGAAAAAAAAATTGGCAGGCAGTACAATGCATTTAGCCCAAGTATCATGTGGCTTTTTTCGAGCAGCGTGGTGGCCTAGAGGTGGAGTTCTCGACTCACAATCCTACTAGTAGCAGATATTTCTCTGGGCGCAAAGAGAAAATATTTGCTGTGTTCTCCACCTAGGCATCAGGAAGGGCATCCGGCCAGTAAACTCTCAGCTCCATCCAGTTGCCATGACTCCACCCCAATGCAAGGGATTACAGGGTCATTAAAATTAAAAAAAATGTTTCTATCAGTTCTTCAAGAATCCAACCAGCTGCTGCATTCTGTGCTAGACAGAACAAGTCTATGTAGCGTGCCTTACCCTTGATGGCTCATCATTTTAAGGATATTTTCCATCCAGGAAAGAGTGTCCTAACTTTAGAAAACCAGAAAGGGATCCCCATCCAGTAGCATTTTGCAGATTGTTGTTTTGAGAAGAGAATAACTCCATTTAAAATCAGGAGAGCCACAACTTCTCCGAATTCTGATCCCTTAGAATAAGTGCCTCCATCATGCCCAGATTCTGTTTCAATTAATTATCAGCCATCTATATAATTGTTAAGTGTAGTCATGTTACAGAAAAATACATTTGGGTTCCTCCAGAATATTGATAGCTCTAAATCTCCCAATGTTCTTTTTCATTGGTTCCATGTAGATACTTAAAAACAATGAAGACAGAACAGGCTCAATTCTTTATCTAAAGGACTTCATCCACTCAACTGCTTCTGTTTTAAGAAAATTAAATTATCTGAAATCTTCCTTCTAGATTTGTCAATAATCCATAAGGATATCATGATATCAAAAAGATTGGACCTTTAGGGAAAACAACCCTTTCCCTGACAGCATCCAGACAAAGATCATCGTGAGAAAAACCAATGAAATCTCAACCCTGTAATCTCCTTTAAAGCTGTATTGAAATGGGCTAAGATTTTGCAACAGAATTACAGTGAGGACTTTGCAAACTTCTACATTTCATCCCCAGTTGCCATGTTATATGAACCCAGCAACCTAAATTTCATGTTAACTGAGATGAGCAAGGAGATGCCATAAAAAGTTAGCTAAAGAGACAAAACCAAAAATAAGTAAACTTGAGACTGATTTACAAAGCTGGAATGTTTAGCCGTAGTTGAGATTCAGCAACAGTAGTTTCAGCAGCTGTGTGTAAAGTATAGAGACACCTCTGAAATAATCTTCTTGGTCAAACAAGAAGAAAAGAAGAGCAGGGAAATGGTTATGTTCGTTCATGAATCTCTAAACTGATATTTAAAGCCATATTCATTGTCTTGGACAACATTATACCAAGAAGTCCAGTAAACTGCAGTTGTGAAAACCTACATTTTCTTTCACTAAAGCATTGTTTACCATGAAGTGTAACAAAAACCACTGCCTCCAAACAGTCATTTCTTCAAGTCTCACTCATTGAATAAATCTGGGTTCCATTTAAGGGTAGTGGATAGGTCTATATTCCTTATGAAGCACTTTCAAGCCATAGCCTGCACATTTCAGTGATTCAAATTGGCTTGGTCCAAGGAAGATCTTCACATCACCAATAGATGAAGATACAATTACTTCAATGTAGACTTGTATGACTAATTGCTGCCTACCTGCATTGGTATTGATGGATGTAATGTAATGTGAGAAAGACCTTGGGGAGGGTGAGGAAGAAATGCTGCCTAAGGAATAGTCAGATAAGGGAAGCCATATACAGCTGGATAATGGAAGTAGAAAGAGATTCCAAAGGGACTCTCTCTAGCTTCTCAAGCTGTAAAGCAGGGGGCAGAAGGTTTGCACTTTCAGACTTGCAAGATTCTGTTAGTATCACCTTACAATGAAATAGAATTAGCTCATCTGCTTACCCTATATGATCTACCTGGGAAGCCTGACAGTGGGTATCGTATTCCCAGTTTTAATTTTCTTGTGACCCTCTGAATCAGTTCGCTCCAACGATCATTTAGTTTTCTTGTAACCCTCTGAACCAGTTCGCTCCAACGATCAGCTGCTGGGCCCGCCCGCCCCGGCTTCATACTGACCTTTATATCCTGCTTTTGAAGCTCAGTTGCATCGCATGGCACAGCGGATTACCACACATCAGCTGTTGAAGACACAGGGAGAATGCAGGAGTAGGAAACCCTCTGCACACGCACAAAGTACGTGTTTGCCACGCACGTGTGCAAAGTACACCCACCGAACCGGTGGTAAACCACTTGGAATCCCGCCACTGGCATGAAGCATCATATCATGGATTTTCCATCCATCTTGGGAGACCTCATTTGGCTCCTGCTTCAACAGAAGCCCTAACAAAAATTTGCAATGTTTTCCTTGGAGATGCAAGATGGTGTTGCTTACCATAGAGTACCTTGGCTTCTCATGCCCATGCTGAACCAATGAATGCAAATAACATCTGTCTTCTGCTTTGGGAAACCTCCCCCCCCCCCCAATAGCTTGCTGAAAGGAGCACTAACCAATATGGAATATTGCTCAGCAATTTAGGCAGAACCGGGTATTAAGCGGAAGGAGTTTGTGAACTCTGTGAAGTAGTCCAGACAAGAAACACAACCAGGAATATTAGCTCAATCAAGTTACATTAATAGAATCATGTAAGACTGAAAGTATTTCTTTCATCTGTCAGCGTTCCAACTAACCAGCTCCAAACCAATAAACTCTGAGACAAACATTTCTTCAAAGTTCCATTTTATTAGAGTTGTCTTATTGGCACATCTGGAAAAACCCAAATCTGAGAGTTTTGGGTTTTCCATTCCCCAAAGAAAATCAAAGATCCATCCCCTGCATCCATCAGTCCATCACATGGCGCAATCAAATCTTCGTCCCAACGGGAGACATCCCTCCAGTCATTCCCCTCCAGGTGCAGGGCAAATTGTCCTTGACTCTCTGAGAAAGAACGTTGTTGTGTCTAATCTTCTACCTCACTGTGAAATCCCCCCTCCCAAATTCCCAGGCACTAAATGTGGCAGCCTCGAAGCTTCCAAGTAAAAAATGGCTTCCAAGGCGGACACCTTACTTTCCTTTTACTCGCCAGAAAACTATGAAATGTCCTTTCTGAAACGATCCCCATGTTCTCCCTCCTTCTGTGGACTGAGATAATGGTTCTCTTGTCTGTGACTTTCCCTCCTGTCTCCCAAGGCCATTCTCACATACCATTACAGATCTCAACTCAATGAACGTCTTGCCAAAACACAATTTGGCATAGGAAAATTGTTGCCCTTAAGCTGTTTCCTCACTGTCCCCCTTGTCTATGAAATCATGACGCTATGTAAAGAACAGATGTATTCTAATTAAGTGTATTTAATCGGAATGCATTTTGGGGGTAAAAACATGAGAGAATATGTATGAGCAAAAAAGCCTTTTGTGGGGTATAATCTAATGTGTAAGCAGAAAATGCAAAATGGCACAAATCAAAAGCAAACATAGGCAGATGCTTTACGCATAATTAGCCCTGGAAAAAACGAATCATTTGAAAGGCTTAGGAAGAACACCGCAGCCTAATGAGAAAATAGGTGCTGTACTGAAATAGCACCCTTTTCAATAAATGAAATATCAAGAAGGATTTATTTTTTCCTATTTTAGAGCCTATGTACATATACCGGCAAATGGAAGAAGATATACAGACCAAATAAATTGGAATCAATTTTTTTCCTGTCTGCTATGCAAGATGCCTAAAGGTCACACAGTTCATAGAAACTTGGCATTTCTCTTGGATACAGTTAGTTCCTCATTTAGCAACTATATCTGAGACCAGCAATACGGTTGCTTACTAAGTCAGAGATGGTATTCAGCAGGTTCTGACCAGTTGTGGAGAACCAGTAGCGGAAATTTTGAGTAGTTTCGAGAACCGGCAAATAACCATCTCTGACTGGCCCCACCCCCATCTGTTCTCTGTCTCCCGAGTTCCAGCTGATTTGCTGGGTCTTCTTTTGTTGCCCTGCACAGGAGAATAGAGCTGGAAATCAGGTTAGTGGGGTGGGGAGGGAACGGAGATTTTGCAGTATCCTTCCCCTGCCACTCCCACCAAGCCACACCCACAGAACTGGTAGTAAAAAAAATTGAATCTCACCACTGTACTAAGTGATTACTAAGTGAAGCCTTGACTGTACTTGTAATCTTACTTCAACCTATCTTTACTTTACAGATCTGCAAAGGTCATAAATTCAGGCATTGGTCATATCGCCGTCAGAATTGGGAATGGTCATATTCCAAAGCAGTTGTTATATGGGGATTACTTGTAGTCTCTTCCTTTTTTCTTCTTCTTCCTGTGGATGTGATCTCACTTGGCCACCAAGGGGTTGTCAGTTTACAGAGCAAGATCATCCTAGGGAACTTTTAGGACATAAGTAGGAATGATGGAGAATTTACTTGAGTTTATACTTATTAAAGAGCTGCTTAATTTGCATTTCCTACATCAATAGATGAACCAGAATCATTGTCTTTAAGGTTCTGAAGTTTATGAAGCAGTTCTCCATTAAAAAAATGTTTTTTAAAAAAAGTAATGCAAAGGATGCATGATGAAATTTTTTATAAAGTTTTACAGGAGAAGGGGTTAGGAGATCAGAAATGAGAACTCAGAATGGATAAATTCTTCAGTATAAGTTACTTTGTGCTTGTAGATGGACAAGCGGTATATATAACTTATTGAGAACTAATCCATAGCCCATAGATATACCCTGAATAGTTTTGGGCCCTATTTTTTAATTAATTGATTTATTTATATCCTACCTTTGCTATTTTTTATAAATAACTCCAGGCAGTGAACTCCTAATACTCCTTCTCCCTTCCTATTTTCCCCACAACTGTGAGGTGGGTTGGACTGAGAGAAAACAACAGGCCCCAAATTACCCAGCCATCTTTCATGCCTAAAGTGGAACTAGAACTCACAATCTTCTGGCCCAAAGATACCCAGCTGGTTTTCATGTCTGAGACAAGACTAGAACTTACAGCCCTCTGTTTTTTAGCCTAGTGCCTTAACCATTAGACCCAACTGGCTCTCTATTATCATCTTTCTCTCTTTCTATTAACTAGTCCAAAAATTGTCATGATGAATTGGGAATAAAGAAGGGTTTTTTTTTTTCAGATTGAAGGCCTCACTTTGCACTTGTGTTTCAAGAGCCACAGTTGCAAAGATAGTCAATGGAGCCAGGACAGCTGCTAAATTGATTCTACTTCTGAAAAATGTTAATTTAGTTCAAACTTTGCCCAGCTAATAACATTATTATCCATTTCCCCTTCAGTCACATGGAACATTATCATTTGAAAATGGCTTTTAAAAAGTTGACCTTGCACTATCACTTCTGGATTGTTGGTTTACATACTGGTTCCAAACATTTCTGCTTTTGAGAAAACAGTTTGGAAGATGGAGCAAAAAAACTTTTTATGTTCTGAAAGATTATAGGCATCCATGTCGAGTTTGTGCCTTATTTTACGGCCCTAAGTAACCCAGTTCTTAAGAGAATCTGGCTTCCCCATTGACTTGTCAGAAGGTTGCAAAAGGTAATCACACGATTCTGGACACTGCAACCATCATAAATACCTGCCGGTTGCCAAGCATCCAAATTTCGATCACAGGATCAAAATTGCAGCAACAATCCTCAGTGTGAAAAACTCACAATTTATGTCACCATTTTGCTAGGGCTGTAACTTCCAACTGTCACTAAACGAATGGTTGTAAGTCAAGAACCATCATAAATGCAAGAACTTCTCTGGGACAAAGACACAGCAATAACAGCCCATATAACTCAATTTCCAATTATTGCTATCACAGCTGGTATGGCCTGACAATGTGGATTGCGTGCCACAGATGAGAGCCAAATGCATTGTAGATTAAATGTATAAAATCTAAGTGGATTGGGCTATAAACGGGTTGTCTGAAAAGGCCCCTCACCGTGTCTTAATGTTCCCATGTTGTCGTGTTTTCGAGTACCTTATTCATTTCCGTGTTGTATTACAGATCCCTTCTACAATCAGGTCTATCCATCAGGATAAAATCCTAGCACTTAGACAGCAGACACAGTTCTTGTGGGAGGCTTATTTTTCTTCAGTTGAGAAGATTGTATTGACCACACTAGAGGTGAGTAACAATTTTCAGATAATAGCTGGAGCTGAAGCCCGGCTTTTCTGCGTATTTGGATTGTGTCTGGTCTTGACTTTTACAGGTATTTAGCAAGGAAAGCGCCCCTGCAAAGACTCGGATGAAGGAGAGACTTTTCAACTTCTTTATAACTTTTCTTCCCTGAGGACCCTAAGGTCTTTGTCTCTGGGATTGGTATAAGAAGAAATGACAGGCTGACAAATTGGCAACCATCTTAACTTGCTAGGAAATGGGGTCTCTCGTAGACTGGAGGCTTCTCGGGATTTTTGATAGCTGATAAATCAACTTGCTTGTCATTGATGGTAAATGGGTTCTTTAAGACCCTTCCCTGGGAAAAAAAAAATCATGTTTTGAAAAAAAGTGATACTATAAAACTTTTTCCTCTGTTCAGGCAGGCTTTCTGCTCCAAGATGTTTTCAAAGCCTTTGATGGATGTCTGAAGGAAGGTGGAAAAAATTTTGGGCTTAAGGCAGTAGCTATTTCAGATTAAGGAGGCAAATGTCAGAAACTTGACTGAGAATTAAAATGAGTTAGCCACGTTTTTAAGTGTCTTTATGTGGAGCCTTAGCTTGATTTTAAAGATCCTGGCCTCCATTCTCTTTTTTCCCCGCAGTTTCTTCATGGTAATGCTAAACCGTGGTTCAGCCTTGCATACATAAGCACAGACTCCAGCCTTCTCTAAGTTCTGGAGTAAAGAAAGAAGAATAGAAGATTCCCATATTAGTTTGATATTTGAGCCTAGCCAAGCAATTCAATTCTTTGCAATCAGGGATTACAGGCAAATGAGATTTTAACAACACTGAAGAATGCTTTCCTATAAATCTGCATGTAGTATATGCAATAAGACTGAATGTCTGAAATTCAGTTTCTGAATAAATTGCCCTCTCTGTTGATTCATCCACATTTGGAGTCAGCTAATGTTCCTTTTTTCTCTTCCTATAGCAAATTCCTCTCTTCCTGTTTTTTTTCCATTTTAATCACCACCATAATGAGTTCTCTCATTAAGTAAAAATATTCTTCAAACTATGATTTTATTCAGATTAGAACAGGTCCAATAGAAGCAATGGTTTTAGGTGAGTCTTGATTCTGGCCCCCAATTATAT
Organism: Bungarus multicinctus; assembly: GCA_023653725.1. Taxonomy (NCBI): domain Eukaryota; kingdom Metazoa; phylum Chordata; class Lepidosauria; order Squamata; family Elapidae; genus Bungarus; species Bungarus multicinctus. Next base: position 79,491,084 of record CM042846.1, on the reverse strand, counting down.
TGCATTTATATCTACTTAAAACACACTATGATGATATCATTGTTGTTCAGTCACTAAGTCATGTCTGACTCTTTGCAACATTGTGGACCACAGCGTGCTCTGCTCCCCTGTCTTCCCTTATCTCCCAGAGTTTTTCCAAATTCATGCTCGCTGTACTAGATGACCACTATCTAACCACTATTTAACCATTTAGCTAACTCCTAACCATGGGAACCCTAGTCATATTGTGGTTAATTGCAGTATTGCAGGCAAACTCTGCCCACAGCTTGAAGTTCGATCCTGATAGGGCTCAAGGTTGACTCAGCCTTCGAACCTTTTGAAGAAGTCAGCAAAATGAAGATCCAAATTGTTGGGAGCAGTAGGCAAATAATATTGTTTTTCGTATTTTAATGTGGCTGTACATCGCCCTGAGTCCTGTTAGGGAAATAGGGCGGTGTATAAGTTTAATAAATAAATAATGCTGAGATTGTTAACCTCCCAGAGAATGCTATAAAACACTATGGGGTGGTACATAAATCTAAATGCTATTGCTGTTGCTATCTCATCCTTTGCCATCCCCTTCTCCTTTAGCCTTCAATCTTTCCTAACCATCAGGGTCGTTTCCAAGGAGTTTTTTCTCTCTTCTCATTAGGTGGTGAAAGTATTTGAACTTCAGCCCTTCCAAAGAACAGTCAGGGATGGTTGCTTTAGAGATTGACTGATCTGATGATCTCCTTACAGTCCAAGGGATTCTCCAGCACCGCAATTCAAAAGTTTCATTTTGGCGCTCAGCCTTCCTTATGGTCCACCCTCACAGCCATACATTATTACTGGGATGATGGCATCCCTGTAATTCTAAGCCGTGTTTAATGTTGGCAGAACAGACTGGGGCAGCTGAGAAGTTAGTTTTCAAGATTAAAAAGTAAATTCTCCAGGATCCAAAGTCAACTCAAGTCTTGGTAATTGTCAGTTCGCCCATGCAGATTATTTTCTTTTCACTAAAAATAAAGAAATGGTTTTGCCATTGCTTCTTCTGAACAGTCCAGTTTGCAGATTCCTTTGTGATTCCCAACTTGTGATTCAGCAAAGTTTATCTTGCTTAGCTGCCAAAGCTAGACAGGGTCAATTAACAATTGCCATCTGCTCAGGAATATTGTAAGGAGTTGCTGTTATATCTGCTAATTTGTGTACTTCTATACACACTGTTCTGCAGAACAAAATGAGTTGCATTTGAAATGTTCTAATATTTGTTTCAGCAATAGATATGACCTATTTTCATATATGCTAGGAAGGAGCTACATATTTGCTGTAGTTTCTTCATTGTCCATGAAAATTGTAGTAGAAGCTACCAGTTTGTTCATATAAAATGGTTTTATTAAAGCAGTACTTCCGAACTTTTATTCATTTTAAGATGGGTGGACTTCAACTTCCAGAATACCCCAACTTTTAGCATTGATGGCTGGGGTATTCTGGGAGTAGAAGTTCAGACATCTTAAAATGAATAAAAGTTGGGAAATATTGTTTTTAAGCAATCTACAAAGGATTTCATCTTTCATTACTTGGTCAGTCTTCCACAATAGAAATTTTCTATTTTTAAAGATCTTTGATGAGCCATAGGGATGTTCTTTTTTTTTTTTCTGTACCCGTTTCCTCAGAATTTGAATTGATTTTACCTGAGACTCACAGGATAGGATAAAGGTAGAACTGAATAAGATATGAAGGTATTTATCCAATTCATATTCCCGCAAAAGGAAAATGAAATGAATGAAATGAAATGCAATCTTCCCCAGCTTTGTTTTCTTCACTTCGTGAAATTAAAACCTATATAAAAGCAGTTTTAATTCTGAAAGAAAGGATAATTTGCATATTCAGTGCCTATTGACTTAATTCAACAGAAATATCCTCATCCCCATTAAAAAGGGATTCGTGACCCAGGAGTGTGGGAGGCGAGGAAAAGAATTGATATCAAGATAGAAATGCACCCTTTGGAACACATTTTAATTTAAAGTCCTTTTATGGGGGAAAAATCGTTATCTCATTCAGCCCAGTTTCCTGATTGAAAATTCCTTCTTCAATCCATGTAGGATACGTGTTTACTTAATTAAGCAAGTTTACAAAAATAAGCTTTTGAATCTCCAGGAAGAGTGGAGGCACGCCAAATTGACACAAATACATTTGACACACATTCATTTTTAGACCGAACTTTTAGCAGTGATTAAAAAGGGGGGAGGGGAATGAAGAGCGCAAATTGCAAATGGCATTTAGCGATGGGTGTGTAGCTATTTTTCCTGTGCAATTTTTTACGGCTAGTGAAAGAACTGTAAATTGCCTCTATTTTTGTCCTTTCCTGTATCCTTTCCTACAAAGCATCTCCAGCCTTTTGCACGGTTAAATGTTGTTTTCAGAATTAGAATAGTTATCTGTTAAATTTGGTACAGCTTTTAAGATGGTCCCTGATCCATCAAATAAACAGGATCGGTAAGATTTTGTCAGCCTGACCTGTAACTGAAAATACCTATCAGCAGTGACATTTGAGAGCTGGTTTCAAAGTTAAACTGAGTCGTAGGGAACTATATAAGACGGTGTTGTGTTTTAACAGGAAAGTTGTCCTAGATATGATGATCTAATTTTACTGGAGAAATCTTTTCTCTGCGGTATCAGAGGCCAGCTGTATGTGGCACTTTCGCAGAGGTAATTATTTATCACTGAACAAGTGACAAATGAAATATTAGGTAGTGAACTATGTTAACCCACCTTATATTATGTCAGACTGTGGACATATTGAATACAGTATTTGTTATACTAGCTAGTATCAGCTTTTTAGTAACAGACAAGGCATTTCTGGATTTCATTGGAAAGAGTATAGATTAAATTTAGGGCATTTTACTATTGAAACACATAGTTTGTCATAAGTTAAAGCAATAAGCTGCAGATAGGCCCCAAAGTGATTGCACATAAACCAAGCTTTGCAATCCATGTGATTTATTTTTCTTCCTTTTAGATTATTTACTATTACAAAAGATTTAAATTGGGAGCTGACATGCTGCAGAGCAAAGCACCAGCTTGTACTATACTCTATATTCATAAGAATATCTCTGGATACCACATAGTCCCCATGGGTATGTTTAAAAAATAATTAGTTAGCAGTAGCCTATGATGTTTTGGTAATGTAATCAACCGTTTAGGAAAAAATATTAAAGCTCTGAGTCAGATGGCAGACACTAATTGTACAAACCTGTGATTGTGTGTGTGTCCATAATAACAACCATTTTTAATGAGAGGCCCAGGCCTAGTGACCACCGTTTTTTGAAGTGGCTGAAATGCCAAGCAGACTTCAAAAAAGCCATCCCAAAGCTTTAATTCTTTCCCATACTTCATTCTTGTGAGCTGTGTTAGCACACTGAAAAAGTTCTGTAGATAGTGGTAGGAAACAAAGCTATATAGTTGTTCCATTCCTTTTGGCGGGATCTGTTTTTTTTTATTTATTTACATTCCACCTTTATTTATGTTTTAATAAGCAACTCAAAAGAGGCAAACATGTCTAATATTGCTTCTTCCTCTTATTTTCCTTACAACAAAAACCCTGTGAGGTGAACTGAAAGAGAGTAACTTGGCTTTCAGGCCAAGATCCAACGGTGCTTTTTCAAGGGGAACCTTTCTATTTTTTTCTTTGAAGATGTTTCGCTTCTCATCCAAGAAGGTTCTTCAGCTCTGACTCGATGGTGCGGAATGGAAGGATGATGGGGAATGGAATCCAGTCAGAGCTGAAAAAGCTTCTTGGATGAGAAGCGAAACATCTTCAAAGAAAACCAGAAAGTCCAATTGCCTCTTGAAAAAGCACCTTTGGGACAATCATGATCTGGATGATTGAGAATCCCCATAGACTTTCAGGCCAAGATAAGACTAGAATTCATAATCTCTTGGTTTCCAGCCCGTTGCCTTAACCACTAGACCACATAGATAATTTGGGATTATACCTTTTGTTCTTTTCTTAAACATGCTGTAATTGAAGTTGGGTAAACTGTGGATGCCTAATCTGGATGCTATAATGACCTGAATGAGGATCACTAAGCAGGTCAAAATGCACAACCAAACTATGTTTCTTAAATTCAGGATTTAGTCATTTCTATTATCAAGGATCTTTGTTACATGCTCTGTGATTGCTGTGGTTTTGGATGAAGAAATCATCAAACTAACTAAGGGAAGGAGAAAGAAATACAGTAGTACTTCATTTCAATTAAGCAAGTGTGCATATTCCATTGTGCAGCTTGTCTTTTCAGTGATTTTTGCAACATCGTTCCTTTTCTAGTTAGGGGAGAAAATCCTGGATTTGTAGAGCACATTGAAGCACTAACATCTCTGTAATAAATATCTGGAAATAGGATTTCCCACTTTAACAAGGATATCTTGAGCTGAATGTGTTTGTTTTAAAACAAATTAAAATTAAGGAAAGCTGAAATTCTCAGAGTCCTAGATTTTGAATCCCAGTGTGAAAACCTTACATTTTCTTCCACAATACCATGAAATTACAACAGTACATTAGTCGTCACTGATTTTTCTTGGCCCAAAGATGGAATACTGTCATTGCAAAGTTTTCCGTGCAATTTGTATTTCTGAAATTACTAGAATGGTAGGTTCTGTTTTAGCCTTGGGAAGGAGAACAGAAATATGTAGGTTAAAAACATTACCTTTCAGAAACATTTCTCATTCAGTTTAAAACTATGACTATCTTTTATGTTATATTTTGATGGCAAAATTGCAGAATGAATCCTTCAGTCTCTCCAATGGCTTGTGCATTTTGGAAACCAGAACTATTCTGTGTTAGTTAGATCCTAACTTTTACACAGTATCTGTCTCAATAAATGAGATAAATGAAGTTCTCTGTGTCAAGAAGATTCCACACCAATTTTTTCATTAAGAGTTTCCTCAACATTGTTTTAACTTCTTGTTTTGCAGATTATTCAAGACAGAATATTTAAGCACATATCCCGTAACAGTTTAATATGGAACAAACACCCTGGGGGATTGTTCGTACTGCCACAGTATTCATCATATCTGGGAGATTTCCCTTACTATTATGCTAACCTAGGTAAGTAGATCTTTCTTGAGGAACACACTAATTGGGAAGAGGAAACTTATTTCTGGGTAATGTGCAACTAACAGTGTGAGGCAAGTGGAATCTAAGCTTTGTGGTAAGGTATATGAGAACCTAAGCTCTCAATCAAAACTTCTTTACTTTTCTCGGAACAAATAGGGATTTGAAAAAAAAATAGATTAGCTATACCAAATTACATAAGTCTGCAACCAAAGATAGGGTCACTTCTCTGTGGTAGTCCAGACAAAAAGCACAAAGCAAGCACTAACACCACATTTATTGTAAGGTTATAGTGGGGGTCTCCACCCTTGGCATCTTTAAGACTTGTGGACTTCAACTCCCAGAATTCTTCAGCCAGCCATGGGGGCTGGGGAATTCTGGGAGTTGAAGTCCATAAATTACAGTAATAGAATTTTGCAAATCTGAAAGTACCTTTCTCCACTCTTACTTTTACTGTCCCCAAAACTAAGGCCGGTCCTTTCTGATATGTTTTCTCTAGCCCTACCTCTCCTTCAGGGACAGGTTTCTTTTACCAGACTGTTGTCTAGTCTGTGGCTCTTTCTCCTGTCTCCCAATATAATTCTCACGTAAGCAGTATAGTGGCCATCATTATTTGTCAATAGAATAAGGAAAAATGGAAGGACAGAGAATAGAGTCAAATGTAGAAACTATCCAAATTGAGCAAATAGCTTTGAAAATAAATACAAGAACCCAGATGTACCTGTCTAGGCCAGGGGTCTGCAACCTTAAACACTCAAAGAGCCATTTGGACCCATTTCCCACAGAAAAGAAAACACAGGGAGCCAATAATTTAACAACCGGTGTGACTGGGTGAGCGTGGCCAACTTGATATCACTCACTCCCACCCAGTCACCTCCTGCTCTGAAATATGAAGCGAGTCTCCATCCCCTGCCATCACCCTTACCTTCTCAAGCCAGAGAAGGAGTGACTGAGAGGAGAGGGGAGGGGCCAGCTAGTGGTGGGATCAGCCAACAGGGAGCCGCAGCAGAGGTCCAAAAGAGCTGCATATGGCTCCAGAGCTGCAGGTTGCAGACCCCTGGTCTAGGCTTTCTCTGGCACTGTCCTTGATTCCAGCTCTGCTGGAGCTTTTGGGCACTGACCTGAATCACAGTGCTAGTAAGGAAACCACCATAGACATTCTTCTCTTAAGACTACCAGTCAGCCAGACTAGTGCCAAAAATCTTAAATCTGACTCTCTCTGAATCCCATCACTTTCAAAGGAAAATGTTGATGGTATTAGAGAAGCAAAGTACTTAAGAGCTATCATTCCCAGCATAATATGTAATAGTGAATGGAAGATAGATGGCCTATAAATTTTGTAAGTAAATAAATATTTTTTTATTTATAAAATTTATAGGCCCACCCATCTTATCTAAAGATAAATCTGGATGAGAGATATAAGGAGATTTTTTTTTCTGCTTAATTATTGTTTTTTTCTGATTATTTTTTTCCTCTTTAAGGAAGAAATGCTTTAAATTCTGGATCATTTTTCTTTGGATGCATATATTAACATTAAAGATTGGGTTATTTTTTCCTAAATACCTAAATATTCCTTTAAAATACTGTTTTATCTTCTTGAGCAATCTTGCTTTTATTTTTATATTTAAGTTTTTAAATAGCTAAGATATTGTTGGTTCTGTGCTACACAGAGTCATATTCAATGAGATGGGTGGCCATATAAATTGATTTAATAAAAATGTTTTTTTAATGGGATAATGAGAGATTTACCTTTATTTACCTCAGAATATGGTAAAAGGGGTAGTTGGTTTTTGATTGGTTGGTTGTCTTCTTTTCAGGGAAGTTCATTCTTGTGGAATCAGCTAGCATTTATCTGTGATTAATGAACTTGTGTGTTGAGAGTTAAAGTCAACCAATATATTTTAGAATTATTTAAATGATTGGGTGGTTCATTTTCTCTCATTTTCTTTTCAGGAGTCAAGGCCCCATCCAAATTCACCGCTGTCATCCATGCAGTTACTCCTCTGGTGTCCCAATCTCAACCTGTGCTGAAACTCCTGGTTGCAGTAGCCAAATCCCAGCACTGTGCTCAGGTGAGGAATACGTTCAACACCCCCCCCCCCCATCATTGGCTGAAAATCCATATTTGGTTGCTCTAAGTTTGTCTGGCATCTCCCAATTTATCTTCACCCACACTGGCAAAGCTACTTATACAAGAAATGTGTTAAATTTATTTATTTATTTAATTAAACTTTTATACCGCTCCCTCTCCCAAAAAGGGACTCGGGGCGGTGTACAGCCTACTAAAAACATACAATAAATACCCAATAAATACAATTAAAATAAATTAAACCAAATTGATCCAGCTGTCTATCCCAAAAATTCAGTTAAAAGTTAAAAGCTAATAAAACCCCAATTAAAATTAAGTTAAAACCAAAATACAGTTACTGGGCCAGGCCAGCCTGTTTAAAAAATAGGGTTTTCACTGCGCGCCGGAAGGTCAGAATATCCGTCATAGCCCGTATCTCCGGGGGGAGATCATTCCATAGGGAGGGGGCTCCCACAGAGAAAGCCCGAACCCTCGGGGCCGTCAACCGACAACGGCCAGGCGGCGGTACCCCAAGGAGGGCAACCCTGTGGGAGCGTACTGGGCGGCGGGAGGTTGATGATGGCAGCAGGCGGTCCCGTAAGTACCCAGGTCCCGAGCCATGGAGCACTTTAAATACTGTCAGTACCACCTTGAATCGAATCCGGAAGGCCACAGGAAGCCAGTGCAGCCTGCGGAGAAGCGGTGTAACGTGGGAGCTCCGAGGAGCACCCACAATCACCCGCGCGGCTGCATTCTGGACTAACTGCAGCCTCCGGAGACTCTTCAAGGGGAGCCCCATGTAGAGAGCATTGCAATAATCCAGGCAGGAGATGACGAGGGCGGAAGTGACTGTGCGAAGTGCGCCCAGATCCAGAAAGGGCCGCAACTGGTAAATCAGACGAATCTGATAAAAAGCCCCCCTGGCGACGGCTGCAATGTGTTCTTCTAAAGACAGCCGTACGTCCAGGAGGACACCCAAGTTGCGCGCTCTTTCCACGGGGGTCAAGACCTCTCCCCCCAAGGCCAGCGAAGGAACCAGCTGGCTGTATCTGGGCGCAGGAAACCACAGCCACTCGGTTTTGGTCGGGTTGAGACGAAGCCTGTTACGACCCATCCAACTCCGCACGGCCTCCAGGCATCGGGACATCACTTCGACGGCTTCGTTGGGGTGGCCCGGGGTGGAGATGTACAGCTGAGTGTCGTCAGCGTACTGATGGAACTCCACCCCGAAGCCATGGATGACCTCACCCAGCGGCTTTACATAAATGTTGAACAGCAGGGGCGAGAGCACCGACCCCTGAGGAACCCCACATCGTAGGGGCCTCGGGGCCGATCTCTGCCCCCCCGTCAACACAAATTGCGAGCGATCGGAGAGGAAGGAGGTGAACCACCGCAACACGGTGCCCCCCACCCCCAACCCCTCCAACCGCTGCAATAGGATACTGTGGTCGACAGTATCAAAAGCCGCTGAGAGATCTAACAGGACCAGGACAGAGGAACAACCCCTGTCCCAGGCCCTCCAGAGGTCATCCACCAACGCGACCAACGCCGTCTCCGTGCTGTGCCCGGGCCTGAAGCCCGATTGGAGGGGGTCAAGATAACTCGCTTCATCCAGGTACTGCGGGAACTGACGTGCCACCACACTCTCGACAACCTTCGCAACAAAGCGAAGGTTGGAGACAGGACGATAGTTAGATAACAATGCTGGGTCCAGGGACGGTTTCTTGAGGAGGGGCCGCACCACCGCCTCTTTCAAGGCGGCAGGTAATAGCCCCTCTCTCAAGGAAGAGTTTATAATACCCTGGAACCAGCCTCGTGTCACCTCCCAAGTGGCCAAGACCAGCCAGGAGGGGCACGGGTCCAGCAAACAGGTGGTGGCATTCAGTCCCCCCAGTATCCTGTCCACGTCCTCCACAGTAACAGGATCGAACTCAACCCAATTGACCGCACCGATATCCACCCCCGCCCCCCCGCCCAGAGATGCCAAGTCGGAGTCCAGCTCGTCCCGGATCTGAGCGATTTTGTCCTGCAGAAACCTAGAAAACTCCTCAGCCCGTCCCTGTAAGGGGTCCTCCCGCGCTCCCACCTCCAGTAGGGAGCGGGTCACCCTAAACAGGGCGGCTGGGCGGTTTCCGCGGACGCAATAAGGGTGGAGAGGTAAGATCTCGCCATCCTTATCGCCACTAAATACGTCTTAATATAAGATCGTAATAGTGTTTGGTCGGACACAGAACTGCTGGCCCTCCAACTGCTCTCTAGGCGTCTTTTCCGGCGCTTCATCTCCCTTAGCTCCTCAGAGAACCAGGGAGCCACTTGGGATCGGCACTGGGTCAGAGGCCGCAAGGGCACGACTCGGTCGAGGGCCCCAGCAGCCACCCTATCCCAGGTGGCGACCAAGCCCTCAACCGAGTCGTGTGTGTGAGCTTCGGGAAATGGCCCAAGCTCCGTCAGGAACCTATCAGGATCCATCAGGTGCCTGGGGTGGTACCATTTTAATGGTCCCGCCTTCCTGCGGTCAGGGGGTGCGGAACGGAAGTCGAGCTTCAGGAGCGAGTGATCCGACCATGACAGGGGTTTTACGACTATATCCCCCATACCCAGATCACTCTGCCACTGATCAGAGACGAAAACCAGATCCAAGGTATGACCTCCCACGTGAGTAGAGTCCCGAATTAACTGGGTCAGGCCCATGTCCGTCATGGAAGCCATGAACTCTTGAGCAATCCCCGAGGTACCGCCAGCAGATGGCAGGTTGAAATCCCCCATGACCATAAGCCTGGGGGTCCCAACCGCCACGCCAGCTATGACCTCAAGGAGCTCAAGCAGGGCTGCTGCCGCATAGCAGGGAGCCAGGTATGCGACCAGCAAGCCCACCTGAACCTTGGGACCGAACTTCACGAAAAGGAGCTCACACCCGGTCGTCTGAGATACAGTGGCCTCCCTCGGACACAGATCCTCCTTAATAACTACCGCAACCCCCCCTCCCCTCCCCTGGGCCCTCGGCCGATGAAAGACCCGAAACCCGGCTGGGCACATCTCCACCAGAGGGACTCCCCCCTCCTGGCCCAGCCAGGTTTCGGTAACTCCCACCAGGTCCGCACCCCCCTCACAAATCAAATCATGGATGAGAGGGGCTTTATTAACAACGGACCTGGCGTTACATAACATCAGCCTAAGGCCCAGGGCCCGATCGCTCAGACCCCCCGGGGAACGGGAGATGACAAGGGGGTCGGAGCCCGCCACAGCAAGCAAACAGCGAGGGCGCGCTCCCAGCACAGAATATGGCCCCCTATAACCGCCAAATCTGCCCCTCCCGCTCAACGTAACAATAGATTTAATTCCACCCTCCCCGGTGACCCCCCCCATCCTCAATACGGTCCTGTCCGGACTCTGACTCTCCCGGCCACGCCCAACCCCCGGCCTGGACCCAGCCTCCGGCGAGTTGTCCCCCAACTCCCGCCCGGACCTTCCTAACCCCCTTAAAAACCTAGCTAAAAATTTCTTAAGACACCCCTCCCTCCCGCACTTCCTTTTTAGAGATGGTTTCCCCCACCATCTCTCCGGATCCCACAATCCGTCCTTGAGATGGGCCTCCGAGAGAACAGAGGGCCATTTCTGAGATAGGGGGACATATCTCAGGGCCCAAAGATCATTTCTGGTATAAAATAGTGTCCCGGCCTGAGTCCTCTGATGAAGATGATGGAAATGATGAAAATGACCCCGACCAAGCTGAAAACTAGCCAGCCGGGGCCCGAGTCCAGGTCGAGGCCGTTCAGCGCACCGCCGACTGGACGAAGAGGAGGAGAATAACTTCAACCACGGCAGCGGCCCTCCAGTCCCAGCTCCGACCGCAGCAACAGTTCCGGTGGTCGTCCTCCAGCCACGCCACACACCACCGGGTCCAGCACCAGGCCCGCCGCCACACCACGGCCCCATAGCGATAACTCCAACGGCCGCCTGCCGGTCACGCCATGGGCTACCGGGACCAACACCAGGCCCAGAACCACACCATGGCCCTGGAGGTCGACGATCTTCCAGCCGCCTCGGTTCTGCCCGCAGCGTCCACTTACAGACTTTTTGCATCAAATTGAAAAATATGCACTTAAGTTTTGTGTTTTTGCTGATTAGAAAAAGACTGGATAATAGAAAAGAGTGAGCTCTTTTTGTGTAATCATGGAATAAGAAATAACTTTGTAATTGCGCTTAATATTTGCTGCAAAGGAAATCAGAAACTTCTGTTTCTTTTTATTCTTTCTTTCTGCACTTTTCCTTTTTCCTTTCTTTTTCTTTTCTCTCTTTTCTACTTTTTATTAGTTTGTGTTAGTTTTTATGTTCTTGGTAAAACATTTAGTGAAGATTTATTTTAAAAATGAATAAATGCATTAAAGGAGCAATGAATGGCCCATGATCTGCATGGCATGTGAAGCCTCCCAGTACCCATTTCATGGTTCTCATGAAGAAAAACCAAAATGTTCAACCAGGTTTTTGCATTGCGGATTCCTTTGATTAAGGGCTCCATGTTCCCTGTGAGGTGAGTTTCCAAAGGTAAAAAATAAATGCCTCAAATTTCTTTAAGATTTAAAACACCACCACTCCCTAAAGAAGCACCACCAACATTTTGATCTCATTCATTTTGGGGATGCAATTACATCATCAGCCACACCTTGAGTGCCCTTCAAAAGCCCACAACTCTCAGGTGTGATCCTTACACCCTGAATGTATCGTATTTTCCGGCGTATAAAACGACTTTTGAAAGGAAAAAAAGTCAACCGAAAATCGGGGGTCGTCTTATACACCCGGTCGTCTTATACGCCGGAAAATACGGGTACATCAGGAGTGAAGCTTGAGCGCTTCGAGGGGCTGGTTAACAAGCAGGAGCGAAACCAAAACGGAGCCACTTCCCCACCACACCGGCGTCGTCGCCGGGAGACGCTCCTCCCCTTCCCGAACAGAACAAGATGGTGGCCGCTCTGCCGGCCCATCATGCTCCGCGGGAGGCCGGGTCGTCTTCCGTGTGTGGGGGAGAGAGACCGAGAGAGCCGCCCTGGGGCCGGAGGAGGAAGATTGTACGGTCGGCTGATGCGAGCGCGAAGGAAGGAGAAGCATCTTAGTTTACAAATCCTTGCAGCTTAATTTTGAATACCCGTATTTTCTGGTGTATAAGAAAAAAGTCAACCAAAAATCGGGGGTCGTCTTATACGCCGGAAAATACGGTAGCCAAAGGAGACATTATAAATCTGAATTACGTAGCGGCATATGCCTTACAGTGAGTTGAACTTTTGGTATTGTCTATTAAAAGATTTTATGCTGTTTTCCACTCACCCCTCTACCCTCACTAGAAGATACTAGTAAAACATTTATCAAAATGAAAAATGTTTATTCAGGATCTCCTTTTTTTTAATGTAGGGCACGGGTCTTCAAACTTGGCAAGTTTAAGATTTGTGGACTTCAACTCCCAGAATTCCTGAGCTAACATGACTGGAGGAGGAATTCTGGGACTTGAAGTCCACAAGTCTTAAAACTGTCAAATTTGAAGACCCCTGATTGAACAGGCATGGGACCTACAAGATCCCTTCCAGCTCCATTATATTCTAGGAGTACTCCTTGAAAAAAAAAATGGAATTAAAAGCTTGTTTGCAACAGGACTAAACTAAACTATTCTAGATGGATAAATTTAGTCACTTTTCCTGTTAGAGTGGGTTTATTATCAGGCTATATGATACGGGAGAAATGAAGTTTGGCAATCTGTTTAAATTACACCAATTAACACAATTTGCATAATTGCTCTGAGATTAATTCTGCCTCTTAACATTTCCGCACAGTATACAGTTTTTATTGGTCTTTGAAAGGTCTAAAAATCTGTGGGAAACAATGAATTTCTCAATGTAATCCAACAACTTTTTCCGTTCCTCCTCCTCCATGTTGAGATTTAAGTCAGGAGGACTAGTAACTTGCAGAGATTTCCAGGAAGCCAAGTTCAATTCCTATAAGACATTCTGCGTTTGTTCCTGGAAAATTGGGGCAAATTGACCACCCTGATCTTTCCAAAAGCTGAATTCTGCATTTGGTATCACAACAAGATCACGTGAAGTGTTAATATCACTTTACAATGCCTTGCTAAGGCCACATTTGGAATACTGCATTCAGTTTTGGTTGCCATGATGTAAAAAAGATGTTGAGACTCTAGAAAGCGTGCAGAGAACAGCAACAAAGATGATTGGGGGACTGGAAGCTAAAACATACGAAGAATGGTTGCAGGAACTGGGCATGGTTAGTCTAATGATACGGACTAGGGGAGACATGATAGCAATGTTCCAATATCTCAACGGCTGCCATAAAGAAGAGAGAGTTAATCTATTCTCCAAAGCACCTGAGGGCAGGACAAGAAGCAATGGATGGAAACTAACCAAGGAGAGAAGCAATCTAGAACTAAGGAGAAATTTCCTGACAGTTAGAACAATTAATCAGTGAAACAATTTGCCTCCAGAAGTTGTGAATGCTCCAGCACTGGAAGTTTTTAACCAGATATTGACTAACCATTTGTCTGAAGTGGTGTAGGGTTTCCTGCCTAAGCAGGGGGTTGGTCTAGAAGACCTCTGTTATGATATGTACAGAATAACCCTTGAGTAACAAGGATATGCACATGGAAATGTTTATGAGAGTAGTTATGAATAATTATTCAGCCACACACAGATACACTAAATTGAGTTAAAGTTTACTTTAAGAAATAGCACAATCCAATAAATGGTCCAGGTTATATTAACAATCCAAATAATATCCAATTACAAAGTCTTCTTACTGGTTGCCTTTGTCATTTACAGTAAACAAAGATATCAAAATATAAGCACAGCATAAATATAACAGAGAACCTTAGATAGCAACAGAATGTCAGAGATACAGAATGTCAGAGAGAGCAAGCCATGATCTCTAGCTCCCTCTTATGGCAATTTGCAATACAATCAATCAATCGGAACATAGTACAAATCAATACAGTGACTTTGTCTTAAAGCTACAAACATACATTGTTGGTTTATATATTGCCAACCCAACTAATTGGTGGACAGATTCCTAAAAACCTCCAAGGTTCCTTCCAACTCTGTTATTCTATTCTATTCTAAGTTGCAAAAAAAAGAAAGAAAGAATTTTAATCTTTCTTTTCAATAATCACAACACAGAATGGACTGGTTAAATCAAGAATATGAAGACGCAAGCTCCCATAACAACATGAACACCATTAATGAAGTGTTAGAGCACCCGGTTTTGATGTCAAGCTGTGAGCACTTTGTCCCTTGTCTTTTGTCCAAAGGGTTTTTAGATGCCACATAAATTGTATTTTTAATGCAGCCAGTCCAACTGGGATGATTTTCTTGTTACTCAGCAGAAGTAAAAAAAAAAATAAAAAAAAAATTTAATTAGCCCCCCTTTCTCTAGCTAGGAATTAAATCTCATTGGGGGACTTTTTCCTGTGTTCATTTGTTTTTAGGTGTGAAATTCTAGACTGAAGGGCAGGGCTGAGATAACCTTTGAGCCTCTCTAGGCTGTGTCTTCTGCAAGCATTTTCATAATGGGAAAACCTTCTTGTTTTTCAGATCATTGTCTTATGGAATTGTGATAAGCCCCTCCCTGCCAAGCATCGCTGGCCTGCCACTGCTGTGCCTGTCATTGTTATCGAAGGAGAAAGCAAGGTATGTTGTCATGATTGTGGTTACTGTTGTTTGCTTTTTTATTACAGCTACATGCCATAATTCCTCCAGGCGCTTAAAGTCGCCTCTCTGGTTCTTCTTACCTTCTTAATGCATCCTTCCTGCAGACAGAGGCAGGATAGATTGCATAGGTAATTCTGGGCTCCCAATATATTTATTTTTTTATTGGGACTGGCTTCCAAGTCACCTGTCTCTTATATAGTATATTTTCAAGGTCAGTGGGCTTTGGAAGTATATAAGAGGTTTACAAATACAGCTAGTTCTCAACTTACAACCAAAATTTCTGTTGGTAAGCAAGTCACTTGTTAAGTGAGTTGTGCCTGATTTTACAACCTTGTTTTGCAATGGTTTTTGAAGTGAATCCCTGCAGTTCTTAAGTGGGTTCCACAGCTGTTAGCTGAATCTGGCTTGCCCATAACCTCTGCTTGTCAGAAGCCTGCTGGGAAGGTCACAGATGACAATCACACAACCCTGAGAAACTGCAACTGTCGATAAATACATGCCTGAATTTTGATCACGTGGCCATGGGCATGCACAATGGTCATAAATATGAAATCTAACAATAAATCACTTTTTTCAGTGCCATTGTAACTTTGATTGTTAAATGAATGCTTGTAAGTTGAGGACGACCTGTATACTAGAGCAAGGGTGTCAAAAGCTGTGTGCTGAGTCCCCTTTTGTATTCACTCTACACCTACGACTACACTCCTTCTTGTCCCACTAACTGTATAATAAAATTTGCAGATGACACCACGTTGGTAGGACTCATATCAGGAGGAGACTAGACAGCCTATAGGTCAGAGGTCCTCAAGACTGGTCTTGTGTTGCAAGAGTCATAACCGCACCCTGAACATCAAAAAGACCAAAGAATTGATTATAGATTTCAGAACATGCAAAGCAGAGCCTTTCCCATTATATATCAATGGAGACTGTGAGGAAAGAGGTCATAGTTTTAAATTTCTAGGAACTCATATTTCCGACAACCTTTCTTGGTTGGTCCACACTATGGCCACTGCAAAGAAGGCCCAACAGCGCCTGACTTTCTAAAGTTGCTGAAAAAGAGTGGTCTGGGTGAGAAGTTGCTAGCATTTTGGCATACTGTGTAACGGTGCGGTATACTGGATGTTCTGCAGTGGATAAGAAGATGCTCCAGAGCAGCGGTCACCAACCCATGGGCTGCGGCCCACTGGTGGGCTGTAAGAAAATTTTGGTGGGCCGGAGAGAAATCTCACCCCCCAGAGCACCTCCCCCCAAAGCAATTAATCCAGGCTGCGCAGAAACACAAGGCTGCTCAGCCCACATGGCCCACGGGAACCCTCCCCGCCCACTCACTCCTTACCCGGCAAACTTGTCTGCTAAGTTGCTATTTTTCCTTTTTCCGACCATCATCTGTTCTACTGTGTGGGAGATTTAGATTAGCTAGAAAGCAGGAAATGGTTGGATTTCTTGCTTTCTCGCTAAGCAAAGCCGAACCTCCCTTAGGATTGAAGGTTTGCTTGCAAGCAAATTCAGTGCAGACTCGCCGCAAGCAAATTTGAGAGACTGAGCTAGCCGATGGCAGATAAATAGATCACTGAATGATTCTGTGAGCAACTCAATCTGCCTGCTTTGCCTGATTTTGGATAAAAGTTGCTTTTTTTTATAAAAAAATAATCAATATTTACATACATGATGTGTTGTGAGTTAATTTTGTGAGTTTACTTGCAAGCAAATTTTATGTGACAGACTGAGCTAGCCAATGGCAGATAGATAGATTTTTGAATGAATATGTGATTCTGGGAGCGACTCAATCTGCCTGCCTGCTTTGCCTGATTTTGGGTAAAAGTTGCTCTTTTTTTATAAAAAAAATCAATATTTATATAAATATTTATAATATTTACATACAAGCCATGCATACACAGTCACATGACCATCAAGCCACACCCACAAATTAGGCCACTCCCACAGAACCAGTTAGTGGTCCCTAGGATCTAAAATTATGAGTTTGGTGGTCCCTGAGGTCCAAAAGGTTGGCGACCCCTGCTCCAGAGAGTTATAAACACAGCACAAAAATATCATCGGTTGCTGTCTTTCTTCTTTAGAAGAGATTGCGAAGACCAGACTCCTTTCTAGAACACTAAAAATCTCCACAGACCGTTCTCATCCTGGACATTCATTTTTTGAACTGTTACCATCAGGGAGGCATTATAGGTATCTTAAAATGAGGACTAATAGATTGAGAAACAGTTTCTTTTCCAAGGCATTAATTGTCTTGAATCAAACAGTGCATTTGTGATTTAGTCCTATTATTATTATTATTTTAATTTTTAAATACTCTGTAATATGATTGTGATGTGGTGTTTGGGACACTGTGCTGGAGTAGCTTTCAAATTTCATTGTATTCATGGAATGCAATGACAATAAAGATATAAAGGTAAAATCAATTTCATTGATGGCCACATTAAGGCTGTGGATGATCTCGGGGGAGCATGACTGACTGGGTGGGTGTGGCCATCTGGGTGGACGTTGCCAGCTTTACACCACTCACTGGGCGTGGCCAGCTTGATGTGACTCCCCAAACTGCTGACATGTTTCCTCTTTGCATTGGGTAGATCAGATGGAAGTCACGCTGGCCCAATGTTTCCTCTTCACATAAGGTAGACCAGGCCAAAGCGATGCAGGCCAATCCCTTACATTTTCCAGGATGGCTCCACTGGCCAGATCCGACTACATTGCAGGCTGAATTCGGCCCGCAGGCCTTGTGTCTGATACCTCTGTTACTAGAATATCAATTGATACGAATTGATGTGGCATACTAGTTTTGAAATGAGAAGACAAAAATAGATATAGGCAACAATGAAAAATCTCTTGCTGGCTATAATATGTTATTGCTATACAACTGGCTTGTATTTTATACCTGACTTTGCATTCAAGCAAGTTTATAACATAGTGATATTATTACTTTCCCCAGCTTCTGCCAACCTAGCAGTTCGAAAGCATGTAAAAATGCAAGTAGAAAAATAGGGACTACTTTGGTGGGAAGGTAACAGTGTTCCATATGCCTTTGGCGTTTAGTCATGCCGGCCACATGACCACGGAGATGTCTTCGGATAGCACTGGCTTTGTAACGGACATGAGCACCGCCCCCTAGAGCCAGAAATGACTAGCACATATGTGCGAGGCGAACCTTTACCTTTATCTTTATAATTATAGATAGGCTGATATATCACGGTGAGTCAGTCTCCAAAATATTAAACTAGAGCTTCTTAGCAGCCACATCCAGCAAGGATGGCAACGCCATATGCTGGAAGTTCTAGTCCAGCTACATCTGAAAGTCCACCAGTGCCCCAATCCTCAAGTAGAGTTTCAACATAGAGTGAGGTATGAACACCTGTCCTTCTTGCTGAAAATAGTAGCAGAGTATCAGGTCTATTATAACTGTGAGGTTCTTGTACAACGTACTTCAAGGAGGTTGCTGATTCTACAGTTTCATGCAATTTCATGTTCTTTATTGAATTAGGTGTCCCAATTGGGCAGAGGGAAATGTATCTAAATTATTGAACCTCCCAGGTATTTCTCATTCATCTAAAAAGAATGGAGGTAATATCTGTGCTTTTCTCCAATTCACTAAATGGCCACTAAGGTGGCAGATAAATCTGTTGACTCAGATCCCAGGGTAGTTTGAGATTCACGTCAGGGCTTGGAGAGAGAGATGGCTTCTGTTTGAGGCTGCCCTCTTTGGTGGACTTGATTGCTTCCTTCTGTCTCTTTCCATTTTTGTTGTGTTGTTTCATGTATTGGAGGGCCTAAGGAAAGAATAGATCTGACAAAGTTCAAAAATGCAGGTAAGCAATAGTCTTGGAGCTTTTTAGGGACAACCAAGAAATCTGGAAGTGTCCTCAAGGATCACATTTCTCCTTCTGCACAGCAAATGCCCAAATGGAAAAAAAATATGTTTAGAATGCCAAATTGGCTGTTTTTACAGTATAAGCTTAACTTGCTCAAGCACAACCATTTTGTCAGGCCAGGTTCCTTTCAGATATGCAGGATTATAACCCCCTTTTGCTTTGCTCCTGAGAATTATCCAGGATTTTAATCAATCAAAAACCCCAGGGTAGCAAAAATTGTTATAAAAAATCCATTAAATGTTTTCAGCCTTAGGACCATCCTTCCCCTCTCAGGAAGCTGTTTGTACTTGTTTGCCTCTTGGGTTCATGTCTGAATGGTTGAATCTCATTTATTAGAACTCCATGGTAGATTCCTTGTTTTTCAATACTTCATTTTTATAAAAACAAGACACACTAACCACAAAAATTGGCCTACCTAATATAAATGTTCCCAGTTGACAAAAGAGAAGATTTTTTTTAAAAAAAAAATACAGATACTGCTGCAATTTTTCTTCTAGAAGTAAAAAGATTTAATGAGGAAAAGTTAGTTGGCAAATCAATGAAGAGGATTCGGGGTGACAGAAAGCAGCAAATCTGAACAAAACAAAAATCCAAAATTGTCCCATCATTTTTCAGTGCTGATTAGATTAATCAGCTTTCACACTTCATCAAATGTTGTGCTGTAGTTCTCAGAAAAAAATGTTCTCCAAATAAGTTTAGAAATGCACATTTTGGGATTCTGAGTTTGCACATCAGCTTCATCTAGTAATGGCATGCAGCAAAAATAGATTGAATTGTGTACCTGTAATAAATTAATGTATAGTCACTCGGAGAAGCCAGAGTGTCTCAAGAGAACCCGACAATATTCTGATATCAACTACTGCTCACAAATTGATGTCATAATGGCTTCAAAAGATTAATGCAAAATCCTACATAGACATTGTATTGTCTTAGGAACATTATAACTTAAAATTTACACTCTTTTGTTCATCGTTTCTTGTTTTCAAGAAACTAGCTATAGATTTTGAAAACCAACCAGTGAAGTATATTTATATACTCTGTGTGTGTGTGTGTGTGTGTGTGTGTGTGTGTGTGTGTGTGTGTGTGTGTGTGGTATTTAGGTTTCTTATATATATTTCATATATATATATATATATATATATATATTTCATATATATATATATATATATTTCATATATATATATATATATATATATATATATATATATATCATCAGGTTATATATTATATATTAGCATTCGGTATTGCTAGGGGGATATAAGTTAAAATCTTCACTCAGCTATGAATTTTAGCCCGAGGCATTGCGTTAGTCACTATCATTTAACCTAGCCTATCATCAGATTTTGATGAAGATAAAGTAAGAAGGAATTCTAAATGCTACTTTAAGCTTTTGAGAAGCACATATACTCTAAATATAGCCATGACTTATTGCCTTTTAATTATATCAAAATGGTTGGTTGGTTTCCAAAAAATCAAACCAGAGCATTATGCATGACAACATTTGGGGTAAAGGAATACTATGAACACATAAATCTAGAAGGCCACTCTTGCTGAAATTAATCAGGAGTAACATAATCACATTGTTAGGTCAGATGCAAAAGCTGCAAAGGAATTAAGTTCTTGTACATGAAGCACTTTTCTTTCATGGCTGTGGTAGATTGTTAACTCTTTGGGCTCAGGTATGGAGGTCCTGTCTGCAGATGAGTCTCAAGAGCATCTCATTGACCCATCTCGTTCACCTTACAGGTGATGAGCAGTCGCTTCCTGCCCTATGAAAACATTGTCACAGATGCTGTTCTAAGCCTCGACGAAGATACGGTGCTTTCAACCACTGAGGTGAGATATTTTCCCCATAGATTGTACTGGCTCTCCAAAGTCATACAAATATTTGATTTTCTTTCTTTCTTTCTTTCTTTCTTTCTTTCTTTCTTTCTTTCTTTCTTTCTTTCTTTCTTTCTTTCTTTCTTTCTTTCTTTCTTTCTTTCTTTCTTTCTTTCTTTCTTTCTTTCTTTTCTTTCATCAAAGCTTTGGCCAAGTTGACTAAAAAAAGTGAGTGATATCTTCTTAGTTGAGGTTTATGAACATTTGCTTAATGTTCCCAGAGAAGCTCTGCATGGTTGCAACACAGAAGAACTTCTGCAGCTCTCTTAGAAGCAAGATGGCCATGTTACTTCATGGAGCAGTTCTAAGGAAGTGCTGTTCTTTCAAAGATTTGAACAGCCCTGTGTCTGTTTTAACTCAGAGGAAGCAATAGCACTTAAACTTATATACTGCTTCACAGGGCTTTACAGTGTCAGCATATTGCCCCCAACAATCTGGGTCCTCATTCTACGGACCTCGGAAGGATGGAAGGCTGAGGCAGTGAGACCTGAACAGCCAAATTGCTAGCAGACAGCAAAATTAGCCAGCAATACTGCATTCTAACTACTGCATCACCACGGCCCTGTTGGCAACCTAATTCCATGTTCATCTGGAAGTCTTGTAGTTTCATCTCAGCAGTGGTTCTTGTTCTATTAGGAAAGAAGGTTGAATGTCTTGTTGGGCCAAACGGCCAAATGTAACATGTAGATATAGATGGATGTATACCCAAGTATTCACAAGTGTACATAAACAGCTACACATATAGACATCTAATTTTGTATTAATTCCTATTCCTGTTTTTAAAAGCTGTGTTTGCCTAGCGTTGGCCTGATAATTTCTTTTGAGTAGCACTACACACAAAGCAGATGCTTAGATAACATGTCTCTCTTCCATGAATTAGAGTTGCACCCAAGCTCTTCTTTTCAATACAACCGTTTTCTTTCTGCCTGATGCTTCAGAAACTGCTGTACCAAAAGCAGAAGAAAAAAGACTGCAGGGATGAAGAGATGGGGGTAGGGAGCTGGAGATCAGGGGATCCAATGTAGAAAACCAATTTTTACAAGTAGGATGACTATTGATTTCTCTCACCTCTTCCCGTAAAGAGATGGTGGGAACGGGCAACCATTTATATAACATGGCAATATATTGGAAATACATTATTAATGGCATCTCTGGAAAAGCTTTGAGTGTTTATTGTCTCCTTCAATTTCAGTGTGATTTTCGCTCTCTGTGTGTCTCTCTTACTTCTCCCTCCCTTAAAAAAAAAAGCAAGTTGTCCTTTAGAATTTATTACTTTGTAAATAGCACATGCAGTCTTTTTCCAAGATCCAAAAGAGCCAGTTTGGTCTAGAGGTTAAGGCATCAGGCTAAAAACTATGCGTGAATTTTAGTCCCACCTTAGGCATGAAAGCTAGCTGGGTGACTTTGGGTCAGTCACTCTATCAGCCCAATAGGATTATTGTTGTAGGGAAAATAGAAAGAAAAAGTATGAGATACGTCCGCGACCTTAAGATGTTTATAAAAAACATAATGAAAGCAAAATACAAATAAATAAATAAAAATAACCCCATTGAGTGTTTTTGGAATCCAGTTGTTCCTGTTATATCTGGATTTTTTAATAAGTTTATTAACTTGAATGTGCATGGTCTTGCAAATAGTTAGAGGGTGGGACCATGTGATTAGCTATGTCTCTTTCCTCTCACAACTTCTGTTGCAGGTCCATGTTTGCTTGAACACAACTGTATTTCTCTGCTATCAGAAACAGAATTAAAAATAAAATACAGGGGTACTGTAATTCAGTGCTTAGTTCAGAAGGCTCTGTGCATGTCCCAAAATATCTCCCTACCACCTGGATCATAACAGAGTTTTATCCAACCAGTATTTTATTTCCCACATGGATCAACCAACTGTTGTGAATCTGGAAATTCTATTTAGGTTCTAATTTGACATCCCTGTAATTACTCATTTCTAGTAATGAGGCTAACCCTTAAATTACGCCAAACCTCAGCCAGGTTAAACTTTAATTTATTTTTTATCACATGCAGTGTATCTGAATCACTTTATACAACCATCTTTTTTTTTTTACATTTGGTTAGTTTTATTATTGTACAAAAGTAAGATATCAAAAATAGAGACATAAAACGTAAGATTATAGTGTTAATAAAAAGAATGTTTGTAAAAAGAATGTATTTTTCCCAAACATTCTGCTATTTATACTTTGCTTTAAAGTTTTACAGTTATTGCTTATATCTATTAAAGTGATTTCTCTGCTGTTTTTTAAAATAAATTTCTTTCATTTTTTTCAAAGCCATATTCTGAATGTGTCAACTTGCCCTGCTATGTAAGATGTTATATGAAAGGACTTATGCTTGCTTGGTTTTAGTTAGACTTCTGTTATATATATTTCTCCATTGGTATATAGTGTCCCATTTGGGTCTGTCAATCTTGTATCAATGGCAAGATTTCTTTCTTTCTTTCTTTTTTTTTAATAACACCATCTAAGCAAGTGACCAATACTATATTCTGCAAATTTCACACAGAATCATTAATAAGGAAATCTCTCCAATCGTATATCCTATGGAAGTTTGTTTAGTTGAAGCTCCCAGAATTCCTGTTGAACCTGAATAATAAATTATGGGGGTTATCACTCCAAGATGTCTTCTATTACTTACCTATCCATCTGAATAGTAATTTTCCAGCTTTCAGATATGAGTGATAAAATTCAGAAAAGCCTCAAATGCTTCTTCATTTTTTACCTTTAATTAAGGTTTTAGCTTTTCACCCCTAATGAAATGAAATATTAAGCCATCCTGCACAGTGGGGGGGGAGGTCTCTATAAGTCATAATTAGAAATCCATGTGGATTTAAGGAGGCTGTCTTAAGATTGGCTAACTTCCTCACCCGCCCCAGCCTCCAACCCAATTTCTCCATATTTGATTCTCTACATCAGCCTCAATGGAAAACCGTTAAAGCAAAATTAGGAAACTTGTATGTAGCATTAAACATTCACTTAACATCTACAGCTGGGGTCTCCAAACTTGTGGACTTCAGGGCATCTTCTATGGCTCCTGTAGTTATTCATAGTTTCATGGTAGAACATAGGAATCTAAAGCAGAAGATTCCACATTTAAACTTTGCCAGAGGTTCTGGAAGGCTAGTAAAGACCAGTTTCCTTTCTTATTACCTGTATGGAAAAGACACCCCGTGCAATAAATTAGACTGGAACAGAATTTGATATTGATAAGGGTTTGCAACCGGATTCCCATTTCCTCAGTACATTTCATCTGTCTAATGATATTGCTATATGCCAGCCTGAAAAATTTCTAGCATACTTTCCAGCATACTTTGTGTCTAGTTGGGTCATGGTGATGCCACAATACTTATAATTTGTTCCTTGGCATTCCTTGTGGGGTTTTTTTTTAACCTTTGATTCATTGTTGACTCCTGGTGATTGCCTGGTGCAGTTTTCCTGGCAATGTGAGGGGTTTTTTTTTCCAAGAAATGTTTTGCCATTGTCTGCTTCCTAGGGTTGAGGTGGCTGGCCCAAAGCTATTCAACTAATTTGGTGCCTAAGGCAGACTAGAATTCACAGTTTCTCGTTTTCTGGTGCTTTAACCACTATACCAAACTGGCTCTTGTTCATTTAGGTATTTAAAACAAATGGGAAGCTGGGCTATTACCAACCACTACCTTCAAGCTTATGGGAAGAAAATGGTGCACAAGTCCAGTACCTTGTTTGGAAGTGCACTCATCTGCCCCCAAATTAGTGAAAAGTAACCTAATGGAGTAAAGAACTTTTGAGGAAGCTAGATGAGATGGTGTGAAACGCCATCAAAAGTCAGACTGCTCTTAAATGGATTTTGTTTGACTTGTCCTGCCTACCATGGCAGCCATTTTGTGAAGATCTCTCTGACTCAAAAAAGTTGCCTGAAACCACCTAGGAAAATAGATATTACAGGCAGTCCTCTACTTAATAGTTGACCCCAAAGTTTTTGTTGCTAAGTGAGACCGATGTTAAGTGAATTTTGTCCCATTGTACAACCTTTCTTGCCACCAGTGTTAAGAGAATCACTGCAATTGTTAGGTTAGTAACACGATTGTTAAGTGAATCTGGCTTCCCCGTTGACTTTGCTTGTCAGAAGGTTGCAAAAGGTGATCACATGACCCCAGGACACTGCAACCGTCATAACTAGAAACCAGTTGCCAAGTGTTCTGACCCAGGCTTCATCAAACAGAATTAATATCAAATTTGCTATAAAAGCAAAACCTGTTTTATTGCAATGCTGGGAATTACTTTCATTCCCAGCCAGAACTAATTATAAACAGTTCCCCAAGATAAGCACACTCCTTTCAGTGCTGTGGAATGCTGCCAAAAACAGAAGTCTCCAATTATAACAGAAACCAACCGAAGTACCAGAAAAAAACAACCAGAGTACAAGAAGCTTCAAGGAGGACTCGGAATCTATCAAACTGTTTTGCTTCCTGCAAAGCTTTCGTCATTGAGGTCTGACTTTTATCCCTTATGGGAGTGGCAATCATCTCCCATCCTTACTCCCGAGTCGCCCCTTCTGCTTCAGCTGCTCTCACCTTCTAGCAGCTCTGCGCATACGGGCACTGGGAACAGGCTCCCTTAAGTCCTCTGCTTCGCTGCTACCAGATTCTGAAGGCTCCAAAGGCAGCACCCCCCTCCCAGATAGTCCTGGCCCCATCCCTGCATCAGACCCAGGACCCTCCTCCAAGTTCTCTCCAGACTCCCTGACTGGTCCCCTTTCTTCCCCACTGTCCGACTCCGCTGCCGGCGAACCACAACACCCAAGCATCCAGTTTCTGGTCATGTCACCATGAGGATGCTACAATGGTTGTAAGTGGGAAAAAGGTCATAAGTCCCTTTTTTCAGTGCCACTGTAACTTAGAATGGTCATTAAATGTACCTGTACAGGTAAGTCAAAGACTACCTATACAGTAAACATTAACCAGAATTTTAAGGATGAACTGCTGATTTATGATCGCTTTATTGAGAACCTGTAAGCCTCCCCCACAATTGGAACCCGAACAATGGAGAAAGAGTATTTATAAATATACAAATTAATGAAAAAATTTTCATTTGTTATGATGAACCACAGCAGGATCCTTTATCTATATCTAACACAACTGTTCCTTCCTTAATTTAGCTTTAATCTTTTCAAGAAAACAGATATCGGCTTTTATATAAAAGATGTTAAGGTGTCTGCTGATTTTCTGATGTATTAATAATTTGTGATCAGAGCTGTGGCAGGAATAATTGTTTTGTCTGAACTGTAAGCATTTCATGTTGTTTGAACAACTTGAAGGAAGAGAATGAGTCATAACTTTAACTGGAAGCACTCTTCAAAGATCTGAATTTTTATGGAAGAGATGCTTTGAACCTTTGGTTTCACAATAGGGCTGGACTGCATCATAGTATTTATAGTATGGAATGAACTCAAATATTTGATTCCGTTCAAAAATTCAGTTTGAAGGCCTCGTTTGCGCTGCTTGAATCTTCAGCTCAAATATTCTTACAGCTGTAGTAGGATATAAAATATTCATTATCTGTCTTACACTAGCTGAAGCCAAGGAGAAAAGATTACAAATAAGGGCGTGAGGAATTAATAATTTTGAAACATTTGTCTTTGGAAAACCTCATTTTTATCTTGATTATCCTCCATCCAGTAGTAAAAGGACACGCTTCCTTTCTTCCCTACAAAATGGACAGAGAAATCATCTTATTGGTTCATTTAATAAACAAGCAATTCCTATAGACACCTAGTTCTCCACTCGTTGTGAATGTTTACAGAGCCTGTGTCATGCCGGCAAAATGTTAATATGATTCTCTGGCGCTCTAGGCTCCTGTTAACGGAAAAAAGCATTAAAATGTGCATAATTACAGGGCAAAATGTCAAGTAGTCAGTTTAATTTACTGATGAATACAGAGAATTAATGTTTTGCAACAGTTCCAAGATTGCAAATTATGAATTAGTGAAAAGGTAATATTTTGTTTTGCTGACATTTTTGAGGCTGTTTGATTACCACTTGCCACATCCATTTGGTTTGTGTTTTTTTTTCCCCCTTGCCTGCAGGTGGATTTTGCCTTCACTGTCTGGCAGAGTTTCCCAGAGAGGATTGTGGGTTATCCCGCCCGCAGCCATTTTTGGGATAACACGAAGGAGAGGTGGGGCTACACATCAAAATGGACGAATGACTATTCCATGGTATTGAGTGGAGCTGCTATTTACCACAAGTAAGACTATTATTGGTATTTAAAGTCTGTTTTAAAGGGTGAGAGAAAGAATAGGATAGGACAGGACAGGATCTTGGAGGTCTTTTATCTAATCCATCCCCCTGCTCAAACAGGAGAACCTATACCATTTCAGACAAGTGATTGTCTAGCCTCTTCTTAAAAACCTCCAGTGATGGAGGGCTCACGATTTCTGGAGGCAAGTTGTTCCACTAGTTAACTGTCCCCATTGTTAGGAAGTTTCTCCTTAATTCCAGATTGCTTCTCTGATTGATTAGTTTCCAACCATTGTTTCTTGTCCTGCCCTCTGATGCTTTGGAAAATAAAGTTCAGCTATATTCTTATATTTATCTAGAGTATTTATTTACTGGAATTAAAAAAAAAATCCATCTATTCTGTATTGAATTAAATCATAGTCCCACAATGATCCTGGATTATATCTTGCTACTTTTTTTTTCATTTTCATTTTCCCTTAGTTTTTGTTTTGCAAAGCTGGTTTTGTTAAAACATCGAGGGTGATTCCAAAAGGATTAAAGTTTGAGTCTCTCTTCTGCAGATAATGACTTTGATTCTTGGTTTCAAGATCTGATAGTCATTAGTGTGTTTTTCTCAATTTCTTTCAAGTCACTTGTACTCTAAAAAAATTTGATTTGAATGCTGTCTCTTAAGGGCAATAGCAGACTTCAAAAAAGCTCCTAACGTCTTCAAAGGGATTCTGCCCAGATTTTCTTTGGCATCAAGGGAGAATGAACATGTCCTAAGCAAGCTGAGGTTTAGGTTGGCTGCCCATCTTAATTCAGCCAAATTGTACATTGGCATAACGTTTATAATTCATCTTGATTTGTGAGTCTATGTTTGCTTGTTGGGGTCATAAGGGAGAGAAAAGCAAAGAAAAGTCTTTTTCTGTAGAAAAGTGGTTGACATCGTTTTTTCCTTTGAAAAATGAAAAATGTATCACTGCAAAGGAATGGTCATCTGGTTTCCTTAGGGTGATGGTCAAACAATCCTATTCTGACTAATCAAAAAGTTTAACTGACCTCTCTCCCTTCCACTATCCGCCAACATTGCAACTCTTCAGATTTCTTAGAATGAGTGGTGGATTTCCACAAACAGCTAAATAAGCTTAACAAAAGACATAAAGTAAATGTGTGTAAATGTACTTTATTTACATAAAGTGCCCTATTATGTCAATACCTCTTGTTTCTCAAGTTTTTCAATAATTTTTGAATTCTGGAGTTCCCTTGTCATCAGAAATTGATATCGCCAGTAATTCATTTTTAGACACTTTTTTTTAACCCGGTGAATATTGACTTAGTACCAAAGCTCCTGTCATTTCCAACCAGGCTGGTCTAGTCCGGAGTAAGCAGTTCATTGCTCATTTGTGCAACATCTGTCTTCTTTCTCCATTTGGACTCCCGTCCTCTCTGTTTAAGGGTTATAGGTTGCCCATTTCTGTTTTAGAAACTTCTTCTGTGGACCATTCCCTGGATTGTGGAATGGCTCTACAATCTCTTTTGAATTGATGGGCATGTATGGAATTAGAAGAACATCTCATAGACACTCCAACAAATGGCTGCTTGGCCATTTCAAACTGGGCATGGGAGGCTGAATAAAATGTAAAGTATGGATCTAACCTGCTATATGGTACCCATCCTGAATTGCTGCATCCTCAAGATGCTCCTTTCTACCCCAGCATGCCCTTATCTTTGGGGAAGGCAGGTGAAAACATGCAAATCCAAGACCTAGTCTCCCCGTGTTTATTTTGTAAAAGACATCTGAGACCCATTTAAGACCCAGTGGCACTCTTGGAAATACTGATTATGCTGGAGGGTAATTGCTTTGCTTTGCATCATGCCCCCTTTTCGATAACTTTAATTAAAATATGCAAGAAATGTTCAAAAGTCAAATGGAACAGTGAGTCTGGGAAGTCCCACAGAAGATATCTTCAGGCGTTTTGACACTGCTAGGATTACATAAGTACAGATCTTCTGCTTCTAGTTTGAAGGGGGAAATCACAACTTAGAATTATGGGGCTGGAAGGAACCTTGGAGGTCTTCTAGTCTGCCCCCCCCTCCCCACCCAAGGCAGGGGTCCTCATACTAATCCAGACAAATGATTGCCCAATCTTTTCTTGAAAACCTCCAGCAATGAAGCACTCGGGGAAGCAAGCTGTTCCACTGATTAATCATTAAATCAAGAAATTCCTCCTTATTTCCAAGTTGCATCTCCCTCTGACAAGCTTCCATCCATTGCTTCTTGTTCTGCCCTTGGGTGCTATGAAGAATAAATTGATGCCCTCTTCCCTGTGACAGCTCTTCAAGTATTAGAAGACTTTTATCATGTCTCCCCTAAACCTTCTCTTCATTAGACTAAACATGCCTAGTTCTCTTAGCCATTCGTCATACAATTTAGCCTCCAGAATCCCTTATCATCTTTGTTGCTCTTCTCTGCGCTCTTTCTAGGGCTTCAGCATCTTTTCTTGTTTTGTATTGTGGTGACCAGAACTGGACACAATATTAGTATACTTGTTGAAAAAAGCCCCAGCCGGCAGTGCATAAGATATAGACAGTTTGTCATCTCCACTGTTGCCTGAATTTCTGGGAATAGCCAACACTTTTGCTGAATGTACTTACAATCAGTACTAAGGTGTATTCTGACCCAAGCCTCGTTTAAATCAAATAAACACAAAATATATATAAAAGCAAACCTTTTTAATGCGTCTCTGTGAATTCTGTTCATTCACACAGCAAAGAGTCATTAAAACTAATTGTTTAACTAATGACAGATAAGAGCAAGCCTTTTCAAGGTCATGAAAGGCTGCCAAGAATACAAGATTAACTGCAGAGAAATATTCCAAACTAAAAATCTCCAAACACGAACCAGAACAGACAGGATTTCCATGAGAACTTGGAGATGAAAGAACTTCCTTGCTTCCTGCAAAGAAGCCAATCCCGAAGGCTGGCTTTTATCTCTTATGGGAGGAGCCATCACCTTGCAGCCTTACTCCCAAGTCACCCGTGCTGCTTCAGCTGCTCTTTCTTTCGAGCAACCCAAGCACCCGGGGTCCTCTTTGTTCCTACTGCCAGACTCCACAAGCTCCGAAGGCAGTACCCCACTCTCCAATAGTCCTGGCCCCATCCCTGCATCACACGCAGGCCCTTCATCCAAGTCCTCACTCTCAGAGACCTCAGCCATCTGCATCTGCTGCCAGCGAACCACAACAATGTGATAGCTCTCTACATTTCTAAATCTGTTGCAACCTTATATTTCCTGGATACATTTTGAAAAGCCATTCAATCTAATTTGGTGGCTAATACCGGTAAAAAGTTCCACTGAAGTTCTGGTGGCTTATTCCAAGTAAATGTGTATCGGATGACATTGCCAGATGTTCACTGAAGGCCCTGAATTGTTGTGTTGCAGATATTATCACTACCTGTACACTCATTACCTGCCTGCTAGTCTGAAGAACGTGGTGGACCAACTAGCCAATTGTGAAGACATTTTAATGAACTTTTTGGTGTCCGCTGTGACAAAATTGCCTCCCATCAAAGTAACACAGAAGAAACAGTACAAGGAAACCATGATGGGACAGGTATGTGCAGAAGGTCTGCTTTAACCTTCTTGGAACGGGTTTGTAAATATGATTTTAGGGGTCATCATAACTTTGATGTCACTGGTTGCAGGTTGAGGATTACCATAACTGCAATTCTCATAATAGTGAATAAAACTATCCTGAAAAAAAAAAAATCATACTTCGTGAAAATCACATACTCTTAGGAGCACACATCTTTCTGGAAGTTGGATCATCTATAAATAAGCCTACAAAAATATAATGTCCACAAATAAACTTAGGGTACCTGCCAGAATCCCAACTAATATATTTGGACACCAGAATCTAAAGAGCCCTATTACTAGATGTATGGTACCTATTCTTAATCTGTACTAATGGGAGTTCACTTATAAATCTAAAATAAAGCACTATTTCCCAAAGATTCTTTTTTCAAGAGGCAACTGGACTTTCTTGTTTTTCTTTGAAGACATTTCACTTCGAAGAAGCTTCTTCAGCTCTGACTGGATGGAGGGGGAATGGAAGGATTTCATTCCTTCATAATTCATAATCCTTCCATTCCCCTCCATTCAGTGAGAGCTGAAGAAGCTTCTCAGAAATGTCTTCAAAGGCAAATAAGTCCAGTTGCCTCTTGAAAAAAAAACCTTTGGGACAACTATGACTTGGAAGACTGAGAATCTCTATCAACATACAGCGCTATATCTTTTTTAAAATGTTATAAAAATCCTGCAAGTGAATGGATGTAATAAACATAAAACTTGGAGTTATTCAAAAATAGCCTGCCATCATGATCTGAAAGGAGAAATGTTCACAAATGGTGCTGCAACAGATGTGGGTTTTCTATTTTTAAAATAATTACTTAAAGTCAGTTTTTGTAAGAACATGTAGGGGGAAAAGCTTCAGAATTTTTTTCTCTGCCCCATTAAGATGCTTATGTTAATTTGGGGAGTGAGGTACATGGCCTATTTGTTGATGACCATTTTTCCAGTTTTGCTCAAATTTACGAGTCTATGGCAGGGTTCTTCAAACTTGATAGTTTTAAGACTTGTGGACTTCAACTCCCAGAATTCCTCCTCCAGTCATGTTAGCTTGGGAATTCTGAGAGTTGAAGTCCACAAATCTTAAACTTGCCAAGTTTGAAGACTCTTGGTCTATGGAGATTCTCAGTCATCCAGGTCATGGTTGTCCCAAAGGTGCTTTTTTCAAAAGGTAAGCTTCTTGGATGAGAAGCTAAAAGTCTTCAAAGAAAAACCAGAAAGTCCAGTTGCCTCTTGAAAAAATAAAAAGCACCTTTGGGACCTAAATTTAAGAATTCTCCCTGCAGGTGCCATACATCTGAAAAGCTAGCCAATTGCAATAATTAGGATGTTTGCTTGAGATTGGGGTAAGTTCAGCTAGAATTATTATTTTTTATTACTTTTCTGGTACTTCTTTTGAGATGGCAGAAATTTACCAGTGAAATTGTTCTTTAATGGCCTTTCTGTAAAAGTTTATCAAGTCTAATTCTTAGTTGTCTTACTCTATAACTTCAAGCCATCGTTGGAATTATACTAAAGATGAGGCCTTGTAGGTTTCACTCTTGATCATTCATCTAGTCCAATCTCAAGCAGGCAAACTGAGGCATTTGTCTCTTTTTAAAGTTTAAATTGTAATTAATGTGAAACATGAAAATAATTCAGAGTTGCAGTTTGAAGTCAGTTTGTTACTACTAACCCTGGTAAGTAGAATAATGAGGTCTCCTTGCTGTCACAGGGGAGGACAAAACCATAGTTCATAAGCCACAAGTAGTCAATTCAGATGTTGCTAATCCAGATCTCCAAGAATTCCTAGGAAATAAGGCAAGATGGAGCAGGAAGTTGTAGTTCAGGAACATTCGGTAGCCATTATTGTCTATGTTTAACCCAGAATCACTAGTCAGATAGTTCTCGCTTAACAAACAGAGTAGAACCCAGACTTGCATTGTAAATCATTCAAAGTAACTGTACTCAATGTTTGTTTTCACATTGGCTGCAAAGCAAGTCACTGTGACCATTAAGCAAATCACATGGTTATTAAGCAAAAAACATTCTCCCGAAAATCAGCAAAAAAATTTTTAACAAAATCACAATCGCACAATCCTGGGATGCTGCAACTGGTTGTCAATGCGAGTTGATTGCCAAATACCTAAAACACAATCACATGACCATGGTGGGGTTTGCAACTTCAAGGACATGTCATAACTTGGAATGGTCATTCAATAACCAGTTGTTAAGTGAAGACTGCCTGTAATTCATCCTGATCATGCTGCATGGTGATTTAGAATTATTTATTTATTAAACATGTATGCAACTCTGGGTGACTCCCAAGTAAAAACATTAAAGACTAGGAAAAACAAAAATAAAAGTACAGGTACTTTTCTTGTTACGACTACAATTGAACCCAAAATTTCCATTATGAGCTGCGGTGGCGCAGTGGTTAGAGTACAGTACTGCAGGCTACTTCTGTTGACTGACTGCAGTTTGGCAGTTCAAATCTCACCAGCTCAAGGTTGATTCAGACTTTGCTTGTCAGAACATCACAAAAGGTGAACATGTGACCCTGGGACACTTCAACCGTCATAAATACATGCCATAATTTTGATGGTGACCATGGGGATGTTGCAACGGTTGTAAGAATGGTCATAAGTCACTGTTTTCAGTGCCGTTGTAACTTCAAATGGTCACTAAATGAATGGCTGTAAGTCAAGGTTTACCTGACACGAATGAAAAGGGAACAAACCCATGCAATCATTTGCAAAAGTCCTGGATGAAGAACGAGGGTGGGGAGGGAGGCATCTGGATCTAGGGAAGAGGGGAAGACCTCTTTTCAGAGGGCAGGCCAGTGGTGGGATTCAAAATATTTTACTACCGGCTCTCTGGGCGTGACTTGGTGGGCATGGCAGGGGAAGGATACTGCAAAATCCCCATTCCTTCCCCACCCCACTAACCTGCTTTCCAGCTCCGTTCTCCTGTGCAGGGCAACAAAAGAAAACCCAGCCAATCAGCTGGGACTCGGGAGGCAGAGAATAGATGGGGGTGGGGCCAGTCAGAGGTGGTATTTGCTGGTTCTACGAACTACTCAAAATCTCTGCTACCGGTTCTCCAGAATTGGTCAGAACCTGCTGAATACCACCTCTGGGGCAGGCATTACTACAGAGAAGGCTGGCGGAGATCACAATAGTTGGCATTGTTTAATTAAAGGAATCGTAGCATACCAACCCTACTAGATGAAACTGGCCCGACAGATGTTATGGAATCATAGGCAAACGCTCTTACTAAATCCACACTTTAGATATAAATGGAAAGCACATATGTTGTTCTGAGAGCGAAAAGGAAATAAAACTATTAATGGAAGAAGGCTCAAATGAAGTAACCACCCATGTTGCTGGCACAGGAAGCATACCAGTTAATGTGATCATCTTCTAAACAAGCAACCATTTGTCATTTGTTCTGTGTGTTATCGGGGAACCCCAAAAAAACTCATCTCAGCATCTCATTCTGTTTCTTCTATCTAACAGAACACTAATAAATTCATGCATAGTTTCTCAACCTCATCAACTTAAGATGTATGGACTTCAATTCCCAGAATTTTGGTAGACCGCAGAGAAATGTCACCCCCAGAACACCCCCCAAAGCAATCAATCCAAGCTGCGCAGGAACACAAGGCTGCGCTGCCCACACGGCCCATGAGAACCCTCCCCACCCATTCACTTCTTACCTGGCAAACTTGCCTGCTAAATTGCTATTTTTCCGCCCATCAGCTGTTCTGCTGTGCCGGGAGATTTAGATTAGCTAGAAAGCAGGAAATTGGATTTCTTGCTTTCTAACTAATCTTTAGATCTTCGGCTCTGCTTTTAAGCAAAGCTGAACCTTCCTTAGGACTGAAGCTTCTATTATTCAGTGCAGGTAGCCGATGGCAGAATCATTGATCTCTAAGTGAATCTGTGATTCTGTGAGCAACTCAATCTGCCTGCCTGCTTTTCCTGATTTTGGGTAAAAGTTGCTCTTTCTTTTTATTAAAAAAATCAATATTTACATAAATATTTATAATATTTACCTACAACCCATGCCCAGCCAGTCACATGACCACCAAGCCACACCCACAAATTAGGCCCCGCCCAAGAATCCATTGTTAAGAAATTTGAATCCCACCCCTGTCTGTGTGTGTATGTGCGTGTGTGTGTGTGTGTTTGAGAAAGAGAAAGACTCTCCCACCAACGTCAGTAAGCCACTGGCAGTCAAAATTCATATTAGTGATCCCCAGGATTCAAAATTATGAGTTTGGTGGTCCCTGAGGTCCAAAAGGTTGGCGACCCCTGATCTAATACACACTGACTTGATTTAGCTTAAGTGTGATTTGTGAATACAACCACTGTGGGTTGGTGAGCTGTTTCACTCTCTGTTTTAGTCTATTCTGGCTTCTGGCATGGTTAAAGCAAACTGTAGTTTATCATAATGTGTTAACCCAGCCTGTGAGGGAAGCAATAACAGAAGGATCATCCATTATCCAGAATTCAATAGGATTTGGCTTGTTCCCCAATCCTTGAATTTCACAGTTACCTTTCTGACATTTTATGCTCCTGAAACAGAGTTCAAGCTAGCAAGAGGACCGCATTGTTTGGTTTGCGTTCCAAGTATCTAATCCCTCAGAAATGAGGATTTCTAACTTCTAATTTCAGAAGCTTTCTGCTCACCCAAGGCAAGCAAACAACAATTTCCTGCTGAGCCATTGATTCCAAAGATTCAAATCAAGTGATTTTTCACTGTCCTGAAGCTAAGCACAGGCAATGTGCATGTCAGCAAAACAGGATCAGTTTTATTACTGTCAATATAATGCTGCAAACTAATATTAAATGCAGATCCAATGCTCAGTGGTAAAATGGATACAATCTGGAATCTCTTTGGATGATAGAAGTTTTTGCATTTTTAGGAGGACAAAAGTCTTGGTGGAGAGGGCTCTGCCTCACACAAATGAGGAAGGAAGACATTTTGTGTTTCTTCTTAGAAGGACCAAGATTTCTTAGGATATTATTTTGTCAATGATCTTGATTCAGAGAGATTTTAGAGAGCCATAGTGGCGCAGTGGTTAGAATGCAGCATTGCAGACTAATTCTGCTGACTGCCAGCAGTTCGATCCTCACCAATTCAAGGTTGACTCAGCCTTCCATCCTTTCGAGGTCGGTAAAATGAGGACCCAGATTGTTGGGGTCAATATGCTGACTTTGTAAATCTCTAGGGAGGGCTGTAAAGCACTATGAAGTGACATATAAATCTAAGTGCTATTGCTATTTAGAATTCACATTTTTTGTTTCCTGCCCCCAATTGTTCTAGTAACAATGGTGATTGGAGAAACTTCAAAGACACGGTTCTGGGTTTATATTTAGTTTGGACTCTTAACATTTTTCACCTGCTTAGATGAGAAAAGCACAGAGACAAGACTATAATGATTAATTTCTGCCTGTTATTCATCTTCCATTCCCAACTATCATACTTGACCAATAACTCTACAGACTGGTAGCCCTAAGTAGGTGTTTTCTTACAAGAAGCATTTCCTCTGTTTAAAGTAGAATACAGATAGTTGAAGTTATACCAGCACTGAAAATGTGACTTACTATTATTTTTCACTCTTAACAACCATTGAAGCATCCCCATGGTCACATGATCAAAATTTGGATGCTTGGCAACTTATGGCAGTTGCAGTTTTCACAAGATTAAAAAGTAAAAGTTCAGTGCTATTCTAAAAGATAATTTCCTTGGACCTCTCCCTCATTCTGCTTCTCTCTTGTGTGTGTTTTGGGGGCAGGGAAGATTATAAAACTGAGATAGGGACGCTCTGGTTCTTCATAGTTCTAAAAAATTTTCCAGGTGAAAAAATGGAGTATAAAAACTTTTGAAGAATAAATTGGCTTGTTTGTGTTTTGTTACAGACTTCCAGAGCTTCTCGGTGGGCTGATCCAGATCATTTTGCTCAGAGGCAAAGCTGCATGAACACTTTTGCCAGCTGGTTTGGCTATATGCCGCTGATCCATTCTCAGATGAGGCTAGATCCCGTGCTCTTTAAAGATCAGGTCTCCATCCTGAGGAAGAAATATCGCGACATTGAACGACTTTGAGGAGCCCAGCTGAGGGGTGGGTGGGAGTGAGAACTGAATGGTTCCCCTAGCCCAGCGCAGAGCCACACAGATCCTCGAGTCAGACCGTGCCAAGAGCAACTCAACCCAAAAATAATTGCGACATGCCAATGTAGTAGCCAAGTAGCTCTGGACCCAAAGGGAAATTGGGATTGCGCTGGACTGCTTTGAAACACCCCTCAACAGGCTGCAAGGTCCCTCAAGACTAGGTTGTGTACAGTTTCATTATGGAACATTAAATAATTATTTTTTGAAATGATTGCTATGCAGGTTTAAACTTTTTTAATGATAAAAAAAAAATCCCTATTAAAACAAGAGTTCTTTCTTTAATCAAAATTGTGTCGGTTGTTGTGACTTTTTCAAAGAAGCTAGGTTTTCTAAATCATATTCCCATAAAAATGTGATCTGAGGCAATCTTGTAGGCAATATGTTGTTCTTTTAAGAGAAGGTAGTTGTGTCTTTTTATTGAAAATGGGACCAACATAAAAGAAATGCAAAGCACATTCAAAAATACAAAACATGAGGGGAAAACACCAGCACTTGAGGTTTGTTCCAAAGACCCCAAGATAAGAAATATGTTCCAGTCCATCTCAAGTCACATTTCCTTGATCTTTTTTCCATCTTCCACACAATTTCAGGGTAGTGAAATGAAAGAAGGGTCATTTTCCCCCATTATCTGTCAAGGAAGAGCCCAAAGAAGAAGTCACTACTTCCCTCCGGTACAAGGATTGGGATCTCTTTAAAATTTAGAATAAAAAGTTTGGAAAGTGCTTGGAAAAGTGGTGATTGCTAGAATTCCCATGGTTCCTTCTGGCTATTCCCCAGTGCCTCACTGAACACTTGATAGTTTCTCTTGAGTTTAAGAAATTTCCCTCCGGTTTCATTTTCCTCAATTTGAGATAGCGCCCTGAAGAAACGAAATGTCCAATTGGAGTCATGGGTACCAACAATCTGTGGGATCCTGCACTATGTGTTTTGATATTGATTTAAAAAATGAAGTCTCTTTTCAAGTCAATATTTTTTCTTGATGGCTTCATGAAAGTACCTGGGATATTTTTCTAGCAATAATATGAAAGGATAGGTTTGCCTATCCTTTCATGAATATTTCTGACATCCGTTAATATAAGTATATTAATCCCTAAAATTTACTGGATGTCTCCAGACCAAATACTGATCAAGTTTGGCCTTTCCAACTTTTGAGGATCAGCCAAGATGGTGTTGCCATCTATCTGAAGAGCATGTTCTGCCTATCTGCAGATGTTCTCAGTCAGGGGTGGGATTCTACTGGTTTGGCTGAACCAATAGCTCCGAAGATCATCTGGGAGCGATCGGTTCACTCCAATTATCAGCTGCTGGACCCACCCTCCTGCCCTGGCTCCATAATCATTATAATTATTTCCTGCTTTTGATGCTCAGCTGCATTGCACGGCACAATGGATTGCTGTGCATCAGTTGTTGAAGAGAACAGGAGAGTGCAGGAGAAGGTCTTATGCGTGCATACAAAGTGGGTGTGGCTTGGTGGGCGTGCTTTGTGCATGAATGCATACTTTGTGTGCACTTTGTGTGCATGCATAGACTTTCCTACTGATCTCCTGCACTCCCACCAAGCTATGCCCACCAAGCCCTCCTGCACGCCCACCAAGCCATGCCCACCGAACCAGTGGTAAACCAATTTGAATCCCACCACTGTTCTGAACGGACAGGTTATGATGTGTGAATCCATCAAAGAGAAACTGCAGATAAATAAAAGTAGAATTTTCCTCAACTTCTGGCATAAAAACAATCTACTATCAATGTTCCCACTCTCCAAGCTTTGAAGTGTTTACTTAAAACTGCCCTGAAGGAATGAAGAAGGTGTAAGTAGAATTGAGAAGAGACATCACATATTTCCAAAATTATACAAACCCTCTTAGCCTCTTAACCCTGACTTTTGCATTGAAAACACTTCAGCTTTTAAAAATTTGAGTTGGAAAGTTTCCTCCAGGGTCTAATGGGAGCTATTTAGGTTTTCTCCAGAAGAGCCATGCATCCAATATGATGATGATGATGATAATCAATTTCACTCATCATTCTCTTCTGGAAAAAAGGCACAGAGCTATGCTTGTAAAATCTTCTTTAATGCATGGGGCATATCCCTAAGAAGGAGTAAATTATTGGGATATTCTTATTAATTAAATTCCAGTTGTGTTTTAAAGGGGTAGGGGGAATTATAAAGAGAAAAAGGCAATAAATATTAATATGATCTGCCTTGGCTTCTCAACAAAAATGCTGAAATTTGGCATGATTATAGCCCTCAAAGCTCTATGCTGCTGGCCTAATTTCACATACTAAAGATAAATGATCTAGATTTTTTTCTTTAACAAAAAAAAATATCAGGATTTGGAACAGTTGTATCAGCACCATCTTGAATTTTGGATGTCATATGGTTAATCATTTGAGTAAAAGAAAATTCCAGATCAGCCTCTCAAATACATAAAACTGAAACTTTTGAATTCTGCTGGAAGAGCTTTAAAACAACAGTAACAGTAGGGCAATGACAGAGCTCTGGAATCTCTATGCAGGGGTGGGCTTCAAGTAGTTTAACAACCGGTTCTCTGCCCAGTTGCTGGATGGGCATGGCCAAGGTGGGCCTCGTCTACCCTCTGCACCACCCTGGTTGTGAAAATGGCTGTGGGGGTGGGGGCGTTTTCGCCTTCCCCTGACTGTTTCTGACCTTCTGGAACTTCCGGGAAGCCTATATTTTGCCTTCTCTGAGCCTCCACGCGGGCCCTGCACTTACCTGCAATCCAAAATGGGCTGCGTGGGGACTCCTGGTAGAGCGCAAGGCGGGGTGGGTGGGGCCAGCCAGGGGTGGGATTTGCCAGTTCGCTGAACTTGCCATAAAATTAAAAACTGGTTCATCCAAGCCGGTGCAAACCGGTAGCAGCCTACCCCTGGTCCTATGTCGTTGAAATTTGCAATCTCAACAGATCTGGAGAACATCAGATATGGAAAATGAGATTAGATAAATATGTAACTTTCTTCAAAAAAATCTTGTGCACCATCCATTTATTATGTCCAAACCCTAGCAAACTATCATTACATCAGAGCTTGATTTATCCCGTTGATCTATTTTGGTAATCTGCAGTAAAGATAACTTGCTGTTGAGGTTTCAACCTTACATTCGTTCGTAAGAAGAAGAAGGAAGACAAAAATACAATAGCCTAAAAGATATACGTAGGATGGCAAAACACAGCTTATCTCTGTCCAGGTCAGGTTATAAAGTGTGTGAATGGATTGGATCCATGACTTACTCATATCTAAAAAAGCATTTTGGTCATTTCCTTTCTCTTGTCTGTAGTTAAGAGAATTATTCTGGCTTTTTAACTCTGAATACCCTTCACAGTTCTTGCTCTTTACAAATAGCTATAGCAATTAAACAAGGAACAAGGAAACAGATTCATTTCAAGATAATTTCAGTGACATATGGGGCATTTTCTCTTTTGTAACGTGTTTCCAAGATACATCCCACCAGTTAGGGAACTATGTGTCTTGTAGACAACTTTGGAAATGTTTGTTCCGTGTATGGCATTCAATTTCAAGCTGCTCTCCTCCTCCTTAGGGCTCCAGTCAGCATTGTCCCTATTGAACTAGAAGACTTCACAGCCATGAGACATTTGAGGGACAAAGCTATTTCCATGAACGGTTTGGAGCAAATTATATTTAGAAAGCTAGCAAAGAGCTTAGCAACAAAGGTACCCCTTCTTCCACTCAGCAAGTTCTTTCTTCTTGTCTGCATTACTCTGTACTCACTGCTCATTCTCTCTGGCTGGTTCAATAACATTCAAAGAAAAGTAGTATATCTTTTCTTCCTATTTGTGTTGCTGTTGTTGTCAGTCACACTGAATAATCAATTTATCCAAATTCTCTAATAGCTAAAGAAAAATGTTTTTTTAAAAAATGCATCATTGATCTTATTATCATTATTTGAATTGGCTCAAAGATTCCAAAGATTTGTTCCCACTATTGTAACTGTAATCCCACCTCCCCTAGGCCTATCCTTCTGTCAAATAATTATAAGAATTTAGAAAGACAAGCTTAACTATGTAGGAATGATGTTGGTTCTTTCAGCAGGACATCAGTAGGACGTTTGTATATTTCTATTAGATTTTTTTTTTAATCCAATTTTTTTTATTTTTTCAGTAAGTAGAGTGGTGAAAATGCATAATAGTCCTTCCTCCTATTTTCCTCACAACAACAACCCTCCGTGGTGGGTTGGGCTGAGAGAGTGTGACTGGCCCAAAGTCAAGCAAAAATGGTTTTTCATGCCTAAGGTGGTACTAGAACTGTCAATTTCCCTGGTGATTGGCCCAAAGCCAAGCAAAAATCTGAGGGACAGGCTGAGAAATAGTTTCAGAACAAAGAAGAGGGTGACGCAAGTATGAGAGATCAAATAATGTCTTTTTCTGCTCAAGCAGAGTTTCTGATTACAGAATGGGTGCATCCATATGGCTTAACTTGGTATCAAAAAAAAAATGGCTTTCCATTACCTTTTTCTAGGATTTTTTTAAAAATCCCAATATAAACTACAGTCTAGAACAGGGGTTTCAAACTCGATTTCATTGAGGGCCACATCAGAGTTGTGTTTGACCTTGGGAGGCCAGGATGGGCATGGCAAGCTCAATGTCATTTGTGTTGGGGGTGCCTGTGGTGGCCCAAATGCTCCCAGGCTCCGTTTTTGGCTGCACTGGTCTCCTGAAACCTCTGCCAATGAAAATGGAGCTCAGGAGGGCTGCCTGTGGCCTTCCCGAGCTCCATTTTCACTGGCAGAGGCAACACGGGTCAGTTTTCGCTGTTTCCAAGGTGGACCCATGGGCCAGATGTAAGTATCCCACAGGCAGAATCCAGTCCTTGGACCTTGAGTTTGACACCACTGGATTCTTCTTATCTGGGTCCCATCAAAATACTGATCAGTTCTTTCATGCTTGTCTTTTGCAACATCTGCCACAACCTGAAACATTCTGCCACAAAATATAATTTAATTTTAATGTCAGTAAAATTACATCAGTTTAAATGCAGCTCCTATGATTTCATTATCATAGTATTTATCGCAATATTTAATATAAACTTTCCAATCACAATAATAAAAATTATTTGCAGCAAATTTTAGAACTTTTTTTTTAGAATTTTACAAGTTTTGGAGCTTGAACCTAAAGCTTGTATGGAACTACTTACTATATGGCCGTTGGCCTCAGACAACATATTTCTGTTCTGTTCTATATTTATAATGGTGTGTGTTTACCACCATATAACTACACAACAGCCATTGAGATAACCAGCTTGAATTTTTCTGGATATATTTATGAATCGTTTCTGATAATGAAAAATCCTCTATAGATGCAGGAAACCCAAGTGAACCCTCTGGATTTTATGATTATTCTATAAATAAATGTAAAAATTAGACATTTTAAAAAATGCATGTGGTTCTCTTTTTGACTGCCATGGATGGACTGTTTTACTCTTTGCATAGTAGATATAGTAGTAGTGTTTCTAAGCACAATTATTTTCCTCCAGGACCTTATAGATCAATATATATATAAAAGTGACCATATAATTTCATAGCGAAGCATGGGTATCAAGCTAGTTCACTTATAAAATAGGAATGGAATATTATCCTTGGACTGAATTCTCTGAGAAATTATACAATTACTGCTACCATACTCAAACAGCTAAAGGTCCCACTATTATGTCTTCACTTCCAAATCTTCTATGATCACCAACCACACTCATTCTTATTGAGCTGTTTTAGAGAGAAGGCAAAAAGTTTCCCATCTCTAAAGAAATTGTCAGAATGTGGTTTCATTCTGAGGCAGAATTCTACACTAAAAGCAAATCAAACTGATAAGTTAACAAAAACATACTGAAATACTCTGGAGCATTTGCAAAACATAATTGCAAATGCTCCAGAGCAGGAGACAACTGGCTTACCTAAAAGTTATAGATGGTGTTTATATGGTGATTTGAGTTTAAACATTGTCATAAGTTCCCCCTCTTCAAAGTGAATATTTTTAAGTTTGTGTAAAGATTTCGTGTTCTTGATGTATCTGATGTGCTAACATGAAGCTGTCAAGACTGAATGTTCTCTACCATATTAATCAAGAAAGTGGGCTTTAAAAAAAAAAATCAGGGATACTTTAATAAGGAATCTTAAAATTATATTCATAGTGACAGCAAATCCAGGGTAGCCACACTGTGGATTTTATGAAGAACTAGCTCGATACCTATGCTTCACTACAAAACTATGTGGTTGGGCTTAGTTTTTGGGGAGGAAAATGGTGGGGGGGAATTCTGCCTCTGCTTACCAGCATCCATCAGTATTCATCTGGCTAGTGTCCTGTCAATGTGTGAGAGAGTTGAGGGCTGAAACTGAAACAGTATTTGCTGTGTGAGCAAGGAGACAGCAAGGAGCCTGGGAGTGACTTAGCTCAACTGTTCTGTACCAAAACTGCTTGGTGCTGTGAAACTAAAACTGAAACTCATCCCCTCTGCTTGGGGGAGTAGAATTCCTTAGCATCAGAGCGTGTTAATAATAATATATAAAATACTAATGCTCTGATGGTTATTTCAAAAAATACTTTCTTAGTGAGTACCTAGGAGCAGTGATGGAATTCAGCCAGTTCGCACCACTTCAGGAGAACTGGTTTTAAACTTTCTGAGAAGTTTGGTGAACTGGTTGTTGGAAAAAATCATTAAGGCAGAGAACCAGTTGTTAAATTATTTGAATCCCACACTGCCTAGGAACCAAGAGGAACATAAGTGCCAAATGTCAAGTTTGTAGGCTTTACGGTTCTGGAGATTTTGTGATGATGCGTGAGTGATATTTCACTGATAGATAGATGGATGGATGGATGGATGGATGGATGGATAGATAGATAGATAGATAGATAGATAGATAGATAGATAGATAGATAGATAGATAGATAGATAGATAGATAGATAGATAGATAGATAGGCAGGCAGGCAGGCAGGCAGGCAGGCAGGCAGGCAGATTAAGCAGGAGAACAACAGCTATTATAGTCTGGTGAAGACTTTCTTTCATCAATAACATTGTAATCGTACAATAGAAAAGACCCTGAATACGTGCATTAGCCATGTTTATGGAGGACACCGTTAATGACCACTCGCTATGTTGGATGTAAAGATACTCCAGCATTAAAAGCAGTCAATTTTTCAACACTATTAGTTTGGGAACAGAAGTGGGTGGAAGTTGCTGCACTCCCATTGTGCGTGTGGCTTCCCACAAACAATCAACTGGAAAACAGAATGTTGGACTACATGGGCTTGTTCGAACCCAGCAGGGATTTTTTTCTTACATTTTTGTAAATTCCCAGTAGAGGCAGATTGTCAAGCAAGAGAACATTACTACAAGCTTGAATAGCCTTGGTTAATGCAAGACAACACAAGCAGCACTTCAGCAAAGTTGCAACTTGTTTAGAAAAACAGATCGTCAATTCTGTATCCATAATGGATGCACAAAAATGGTCCCAGTTTTTCACTGGCTGCCCCTGAAATCTTCTCCAGCATCAGTCCTGCCCTTGCTTTTCTTTTCCTTCAAAAGAAGAGGGTTTACCTCTTTCACAAGAGTACTGAAGGAAAATACTGAATACTGAGAAGGAAAAGTTGATCAGTTGATTAGTTTAATCTCCTTCTTTAAAAAAAAAGAATAGCCCAGTATAAACTATCTTGATAGAAGATTTATCTAAGAATAAGGAAGAAGATTACGCTGCACCTATGAGGAAGCTGATTCCATGGTAGATTTCTAAGTGTATTACATCCTAATACATGCGCGAACAACC
The DNA here is from genome assembly GCA_023653725.1 of Bungarus multicinctus. Classification (NCBI taxonomy): domain Eukaryota; kingdom Metazoa; phylum Chordata; class Lepidosauria; order Squamata; family Elapidae; genus Bungarus; species Bungarus multicinctus. Next base: position 79,446,685 of record CM042846.1, on the reverse strand, counting down.
ACTTTAAACGCAATGTAAATTGTTCTAAACTTGATTGTAAAAAATATGATTTCTGTAATAGAGTTGTCAAGTCTGAAATGCCCTGCCTAATTCAGTTGTCTCAGCTACAAATTTTTACCATTTCAATCACAAATTGACTTCCGTGGACCTTACTTCATTCTTAAGCGGTCAGTAGAGGGGGCGTGCATAAGTGCACTAACGTGCCTATCGTCCCTTTGATTGTATTTTTATTTTCTTATTCTTGTTTTTGTTTGACAAATTCCAATAAATAAATAAATAAATTTTGTCTCTGCCCATACCACAGTAATAACATGCCAAATGAGCTCACCAACTGTATAGGTTGTAGGGACCTCTAGACTTGATAAATCTGGGCCAAATAGACAAAGAGTTTAGGTTGTTATTTTCATATCATTATGTGTTTTGTGCAGGACATGAAACAATGGATGGAAACTAATCAAGGAGAGAAGCAACCTGGAATTAGGGAGAAACTTCCTAACATCGAGAACAATTAACCAGTGGAACAGCTTGCCTTCAGAAGTTGTGGGTGCTTAATTACTGGAGGTTTTTAAAAAAAGACTGGACAGCCACTTGTCTGAAATTGTATAGGGTCCCCTATTTGAGTGAGGAGGTAGACTAGAAGGTCTTGAACATCTCTTCCAGCTTTATTCTGATTGATTGATTGATTGGGAACGTGCATGAGCGCACCAATCGTGCCTACCGTCCCTGTCCTATTGTTTCTTTTTATTTTTCTTATAAGTATCCATCTCATGTATTCAAAACTATGTTTATTCTTATACCTGTCTCTTGTAAGTGATTGACAAATCAAATAAATAAATAAAATAACTATATTGTATTTCAAATACCAAAGAACAAAGACAAGGAGGTCACCAACTATACAAATAGCTTTGGAATGCTTGGAGATGCAGTTTCAACACAATTCTGGGATAAGAATTTGGGGGAAACTGTCTTACCTTGAACAGCAATACAATTCAACAATGAGAATACTTATCCTGTTTTTACAAGAGGAGTGGGCCACTGTTTTTGTTTTTAACAAAACTTCATATTTTGAGGACTTTAAAAAATGCTGAGACAAGGTTTTATTCTTTTTTTTTAAGAGAAGATGTTTTTTCATAAAGCAAAATGTATGCTTTCAGTGGGAGCTTTGCCACCAAAATTTAACAGCACAATTTTGGGTGGATTTGGGGATCACAACAGGGGAATTGGGAAGTCACCACCCCTGCTTTTTACAATGTGTGTGGGATAGACCCTGGCTTCTCTTAGATCAGGGATCAGCAACCTGAGGCTCTGGAGCCACATACAGCTCTTTGGGCCCTCTGCTGTGGCTCCCTGTTGGGTGATCCTACCACTGGCTGGCCCTGCGCATCACCCTCCCCTCCCAGTCACTCCTCGCCTGGCCTGAGAAGGTAAAACACAAAAACAAATGAGAGGGAGGGAGGACAGAGAAAGAGAGAGACCCATTTCCCACAGAAACACTGGAAGCCACAAAACCTGGGTAGGCATGGCGGGGTGTGTGTCATGTGACTGAGTGGGAGTGGCGTTGAGTTGGTCACGCCCACCCAGGTTTTGTGGCTCCCGGAGTTTTCTTTTCTGTGGGAAATGGGTCCAAATGGCTTTTTGAGTGTTTGAGGCTGCAGACCCCTGTCTTAGATGTTTCAAATTCTAACTCCCATCATCCTGTCAGAACAATGAATGAGAAAATTTTGTTGGGCTTGACATCCAGAGAAGCCAAGTTCCCTATCTCAGTACAAGCTGTTAAACCTAGGAAATTTATATGAAGTTTATACCTTAATTCCTTGCAAGCAGTTGAGACACTGTTTGTTTCTACTAGGGACTTTGACAATATTGAAAAGGGCATCTTTTGACTTGAAGATGGAGGGAAATGGTGAAAGATCTCATCCAAAGATCTCAAATAGGAAGAAGAAAAATATTGCCTTCATAACTCAGATGCTCGGATCCCAAGCAGTTTATGGAAGATAGATTTTTTTTTGTATCCCTGCTTGGCCCTCAAATATTATGCTTCTAATATAAATCTTTCAAAAAAAAATTCTCCCCTGGAGAATCAATGTGTGTTCCATGTAACTTTAAAGCTCTTGAAATAGATGAAATAATAATAATAAAAAAAGTACATCTTACATCTTCAGACAAGGATTTTATAAAGCTCCTTATACCAAAAGAGATAGTTGTGTCCTTCCAGCCTTCCCAAATCCAGTGTCCTTCAATTATGTTGGCCCAATATTTCCAGCTAGATATGGTGACAGCCAATATCCTTTTGCAAGATTTAAAACAAGATTGGATTGTGTGGGCTAAACAGAAAAATTACATTTTCTCTTAAGCATGGTAGCAAGCAGATTGCTTAAAGGCAACATAGCAGTGTCTTCAGGATGGTTGAAAAAAGGAGTTAATATTTGTACCCAGATGACACACCATTTAAATGAAATAGGGATTGTTTGTATAAAATAAAATTAAACATTTATTAAGAAAAAGAAAAAAGGAAATGTGGCAACCGCAATCATGCAATTGAAGCCCCATACATTTTTATGAGATATGCAAAAAAAAAAAGCGGGGGGGGAGGGGGGAGGGGAAGAACTTTGATCACTTGGTTGTTATCAACCATTCAACTAGTGGGTCCAAAAAAGGCAGGCACTCTCGGAAACTTCAAAACTCCAAAAGTGAAACTTTATTGATTACACCATTTTGGCACTGAAGAGTTAAAACCAGCTCTGAGGTTTTCCTGTGCAATGATACGTATTTCAACATTTGATTTCCCTTTTTCCAAAGGTGCAATTCAACCCGTGTAACAACCAGTTTGGTGAGCGCGCATGCAGAGCATTTGCTAATGACCTTCTTTTGTAATCCCTGTATGTTAAAGAGCTGATGTGTGGCAATCCGCTCTGCTGCGTGAATCAGCTGAGCTTGAAAACCAAGATATAAAGCACAGTCTAGAGCCCAGGCTGGTGGGTGGGCTGAACAATTGATCATCAGAATAAACTAAACCGGTTCACTCTCAGCTGATCTTCAGAACTACCGGTTCGCCCAAACCAGTAGAATCCCACCCCTGCCTTCTTCCCACCCATCATGATGACATTGACCAATTGGGAATAAGTCTTTTGTTTTGAGAACAGTTCATGTCTTTGTCAGATACCAGCAGTAGTGACCTGGGCATGGATTTGGCTCACATGGTCTATTCTTGAAGCATCTGCGGTTGGTTAACTGATTAAGTGGTTAACTGGTTCGGAGGTGGTTTAAATTTGACAGTTGTGATTATCATCCTTTTTTTTTTATTGCCCCATGCCCCTCGCAGCCTTGAGACAACCTAAGGCCTTGAAAAGCTACTTAGAGCAGAGGGTCCAAAATAGATCAAATGAAGTTCTAATTTGGATTTGGAATTTGGGAAATTGGGAGTTTTGGTTTTCTGGTAATCCAGCTGGACTCCTATATCTGCAAGGAACATAGAATGAGCCACCAAGGCACAGTGGTTAGAGTGCAGTATTGCAGGCTACTTCTGCTGATTGCCGACTGCCTGCAATTTGGCAGTTTAAATCTCACCAGGTTCATGGTTGACTCAGCTTTTCATCCTTCCGAGGTGGGTAAAATGAGGACCCAGGTTGTTGGGGGCAATATGCTGACTTTGTAAATCACTTAGAGAAAGCTATAAAAGTATTGTAAAGCAGAATATAAGTCTAAGTGTTTTCTTGCTTTTGCTATTTTGAAGTGTTTTCTTGCTCTTGCTCTTTGCTATCTATCTTGGTAGAACTTTGTTCATCCTAATTTCATTTTTCCTCTTACCCTTATTTCTTTTTCTCCCTACCTTGGTAATTAATTGATATGTCACACTCTGGTATTGTATCTCATTTCATTTCAGTTCTTTCCCATACTTCTGTAATTAATAAATTAACAGCTGTTCCATTTATTTTTACACACGCAATTGAAATAATGGGGCCCTGAATGAAAAAAACAAAAAACAAAACAAAACAAAAAGGGAGTATTATAAGAAATCCATCATTATTCTTCTCCTGCCTGCATATTCCACAATTAAGAGAGCCAGAACAGAGAATTAGTGAAATACCATTTGCTGATGGAGAAATTCTGCTCTGACAACAGCACCTGTCATTCATGTGCAGCAATAATGATAACTTGTTGATCCACAGCAAAATTTTGTGAATGGTCAGCCTTTAATTTAAAAACCCCAGGACAATTGAGGTAGACCCAGGATTGATGCCTTACCAGTTACGACCATGGCAGTGCTCTCTCTTTGATGGTAGCAGAATAATAAATAAATGCAGGGGACAAAGAAAAATGGACTGCTAATGGAAGAGTTTTAATTGTCTTTAATATCAAACCAGCAATCTAGTTCCAGATGCATCGCAAGGAAACTCACTGCAGGACATCCCAAAAGTGCTTTTTTAGGAGGCAACTGGACTTCCTTGTTTTTTTTCTTTTGAAGAGGTTTTGCTTCTCCTTCAAGAAGCTTCTTCAGCTCTGACAGGAGAGTGGGGAAGGGAAGGATTTATATTCCTTGCAGACAGCTGGTTATTTGCAACCTTGTTAGCGGGTCATTGAATCACTTGGAGGTTTATCTGTGTCCTCAGTGTCACCTGATTAGAGCTCCTGGTTCCTGTACTCTGCAGTTTTTTCCTTTGGAAATCCATTCCTACTCCCACACCATTCAGAAGGTGCTCATCCCAAATTGTATAGCTAAAGTTGGCCATTCCTAAGAGGCCTGTAAGGGGCATCATAAGTGCACCATCATGCCTACCGTCCTTGTCCTTTTGTCCCCATTTATTCATACCTTTTTCCTGTATTCTTACTCATATTTATGCTTATACCTATTATCCTGTAAGTGACTGACAAATCAAATAAAAACAAACAAACAAACAAATAAATAAATAAATAAATAAATAAATAAATAAATAAATAAATAAAATAAATATCAAGTTGTCCTGCAGTGATTCTCAGTCATCCAGGTCATGGTTGTCCCAAAGATGCTTTTTCAGGAGGCAATTGAACTTTTTGGATTGATTGATTGACTGATTGATGATTGAGTGATTGATTGATGACTGAGAATCTATACAGACTCACTGCAGGACAACTTGCCGTGGCCAACTCACCATAGGATAACTTGCCAAGGGTCAAGGGTTATTCTAATAGCAAAGAAATGTTGAAATAGAATAATTAAAGAAAGGATACCAAAGGAGGGACAAAATGAAATGTGAATGACACAAATTAAAATAATGTTTTCATTATTTTAAATTATTATATTGAACTGTTGAATTGTTCTGTAGTGGGTTGTCCTGTGGCAAGATAGTCATGGTGAGTTGGCTGTAGTGAGTTGTCCCATTCCATTCTTGGTCTATATATGTATACCAATATCTAGATGTCTTGGGAATGTGAATTCAGAATTTCCCAGCCAATCAACAACCATATGAAATATATCAGGTTAGTAAAAGCTTCATTACATAGTGCAAAGGAACATGGGACATCTAGAACACTCTATATATGTGGAGTTCTTTGAATTAGCAGTCAAGTCATGGACCTAAGATTTTAAGTCTTCAGGCAGTTCTTTGAAAGGAATAATTGATACTTAGAAATTCCTCCCTCATTATCAAAGATCTTACTGAAAACTTTGCTAAACTTCCATGGTACCCTGGTATGCACTAAAAGAACTTCTCAATTAAGGCATGTTTGAGATATTCCCAGCATATATATATATATATATATATATATATATATATATATATATATATATATATATATATATATATATATATATATATATATATATATATATATATATATATATATATATATATATATATATATATATATATACTTTGTATTACAACACCCTGTTAAGCCCCAATTAAGGGAGAAAGCATACTGCTTTCTTTTCTGTCTTTCGGCTCATCACCAGAGACCATACTGACAGAAAGCTATTTGTTTCGTTGCCTTTTGTTTACATGTGTGTAAGGTTTTTAAGCTGATAATTTTTTTTTTTTTTAAATAATAAATAAGGGAGACTAGTATAGATCTATTTCGAGCTAGTTAGCTCTCTTCAGCTAGCCATACCCTTACTGGGATTCGAACCAGGGAAGTATTACATGTGAGGCAGTTGTAATTGCCTCTACACCACTGGCTCTCTCCTTATCAGCTCAGGCAGGGGAATAAGTATATACTTTGTATTACAACACCCTGTTAAGCCCCAATTAAGGGAGAAAGCATACTGCTTTCTTTTCTGTCTTTCGGCTCATCACCAGAGACCATACTGACAGAAAGCTATTTGTTTCGTTGCCTTTTGTTTACATGTGTGTAAGGTTTTTAAGCTGATAATTTTTTTTTTTTTAAATTATCAGCTTAAAAACCTTACACACATGTAAACAAAAGGCAACGAAACAAATAGCTTTCTGTCAGTATGGTCTCTGGTGATGAGCCGAAAGACAGAAAAGAAAGCAGTATGCTTTCTCCCTTAATTGGGGCTTAACAGGGTGTTGTAATACAAAGTATATACTTATTCCCCTGCCTGAGCTGATAAGGAGAGAGCCAGTGGTGTAGAGGCAATTACAACTGCCTCACATGTAATACTTCCCTGGTTCGAATCCCAGTAAGGGTATGGCTAGCTGAAGAGAGCTAACTAGCTCGAAATAGATCTATACTAGTCTCCCTTATTTATTATTTAAAAAAAAAAAAATTATCAGCTTAAAAACCTTACACACATGTAAACAAAAGGCAACGAAACAAATAGCTTTCTGTCAGTATGGTCTCTGGTGATGAGCCGAAAGACAGAAAAGAAAGCAGTATGCTTTCTCCCTTAATTGGGGCTTAACAGGGTGTTGTAATACAAAGTATATACTTATTCCCCTGCCTGAGCTGATAAGGAGAGAGCCAGTGGTGTAGAGGCAATTACAACTGCCTCACATGTAATACTTCCCTGGTTCGAATCCCAGTAAGGGTATGGCTAGCTGAAGAGAGCTAACTAGCTCGAAATAGATCTATACTAGTCTCCCTTATTTATTATTTAAAAAAAAAAAATTATCAGCTTAAAAACCTTACACACACATATATATATATATATACACACATACAACATAGAATAACAGGATTGAAAGGGATCTTGGAGATCTTCTAATTCAACCCACTGCAGAAGATCCTGTACCATTCTGAACAAATAATTATCCAGGTTTCTTCTGGAAAACCTCCAGTGAAGAAACACCTACAACTTCTGGAGGCTAGTTGTTCTACTGTCCTCACTATTTATGAATGGCCAACTTCTACCTTATAAGTTACAGCTGGCCTGGAATCTAGAAAAAATTCCAAGTAATTGACAATATTTATTTGATTTGGCTTTTTCACTGCATTACTTCTTTTTTCTTTTCAATTTGATTAGCTCCCCTTGCATGATCATGTTCAAAACAGCAATAACTGATTCATATCCAGAATCTCCTTTGTGAAACTATGCTCTCCAGTACATGGAAGTCAGAAGGGCTGGTGCATTCTCATTCTTCTTTCTTCTGCTTTTATGAGCCCTGGTGACCAGTGGTTAGAATGCAGTATTGCAGACTAACTCTGACCACATCCTGAAGTTTGATCCTGACTGGCTCAACATTGACTCCACCTTCAACCTTTTCAAGGTTAGTAAAATGAGGACCCAGATTGTTGGGGGAAATAGGCAAATAATGCTGACATTGCAAACTGCCCAAAGAGCTCTGTAAAGGAGCAGTATAGAAGTCTAAATGTTATTGCTATTTTATGAGATCCATGCAATGGATGTAACATCATTGCCAAAAAGGCATCAAGAGTTGTAGATCTAATCTTACAAAGCTTCTCCTCTGGAAATATTGAATTGCTAACTAGAGCACACAAAACTTTTGCTAGACCAATATTCAAATACAGCTCATAAGTCTGGAATCCACACTGCATATCGGACGTTAATATAATCGAGCAAATCCAGAAGTATTTCATGAGAATAGTACTACACTCCTCTGCTCGCAACAGAATACCCTATATCACCAGACTTGAGATTTTGGGCTTGGACAACCTTGAACTACACTGCCTATTAAGAATAGCACATAAAATTATTTGCTACAATGTTCTACCAGTCAATGACTACTTCAGCTTCAACCATAACAATACAAGAGCACACAACGGATACAAACTCTTCAGATACAAACCGCTTCAATCTCGATTGCAGAAAGTACGACTTCAGCAACAGAGTGGTCAATGCCTGGAATGCACTACCTGACTGTTGTTACATCCTCTAGCCCTCCACTCCTTTATTTATTTATTTTATTTATTTATTTGATTTGATTTGTCAATTGCTTACAAGATAATAGGTGTAAGTATAAACATGGTTATGAATACATGTATACATATAAGAAAATAAAAGAAACAATAGGACAGGGATGATAGGCACATTGGTGTGCTTATGCACACCCCCTACAGACCTCTTAGGAAAGGGGTGAGGTCAATAGTAGACAATCTAAGGTTAAAGTTTTTGGGGTTTGGGGAAGAAACCACAGAGTCAGGTAGAATATTCCAGACATTGACCACTCTGTTGCTGAAGTCATATTTCCTGCAATCAAGTTTGGTGCGGTTAACCATGAGTTTGTATCTATTGTGTGCTAGTAATGGTTGAAGCTGAAGTATTCATTGACAGGTAGGATATTGCAATGTATGATTTTATATACTATATGGTATATACTATACGAAGGCGGCGTAGTTCTAAGTTTTCTAGGTCTAGAATTTCAAGTCTGGTGGCATAAGGTGTTCTGCAATGAGTAGAAGAGTGGAGAACTCTTCTGGTGAAATATTTCTGGACTTTCTCTACTGTATTAATATCAGATATGTAATGTGGATTCCAGACTGATGAGCTGTATTCAAGTATTGGTCTAGCAAATGTTTTGTATGCTCTAGTTAGTAGTGTGATATTACCAAAGAAAAAGTAGTGTGATATTACCAAAGAAAAAGGATTAGGTTATCAACTCTTAATGTCTTTTTGGCTATGTAGTTACAGTGGGCTCTAGCACTTAGATAATTTGAGATGAGTACTCCAAGGTCCTTGTTGTTGTTTTAAATTTAACCTTAAACTATCCACTATTGACCTCATCTCATTCCTAAGAGGTCTGTATGGGGCATGCATAAATGCACCATCGTGCCTACTGTCCCTGCCCTATTGTCCCCATTTATTCGTATCTATTTCCTGTATTCTTACTCATGTTTATACTTTTCCTATTATCTTGTAAGCGATTGACAAATCAAATAAATAAAATTAATAATAAATCCAAGCTGGATTCTTAGTCATTCAGCCCAGTCTATCCAAATGTAGAAAAGTTTTCCATTGTCTCTCTTGTCTCTTTTTCTCTGACACACACAATTGGTACCTTCTCTTAAGTAGTCTGCGGAGTTCAGTGTATCCCATAATGAAGTAGAGGTGAAACAGCAGTCCCATCTCAGTAGCAACCTTTTTGCTGAGTTGTTACGGAAATGGGCCAGTGAACTGTACTAAATTGCCTAGAATAAATTGGCTTTGTAATGTGATAATAAATTAAAAACAAATAGATTTGCCATGTGCATATTTGCCACAGGGAACATTAGCATAAATGATGTTAAGAATTCCTTCTGGCCTGGGACACGCTGTTTGTGTAGCGCGCTAATATACAGTGGAAAGGGTATGAGAGCTAATTTGAAATGGGCGAAAATACATTCAGTCCCATGTACATTGCAAGGTTGGGTTTTAGGAGGTGGAATTGCAAGAGACAATTAGAATATAATTTGGCACAACAAGACTTAATGGCCATTGATGTGGTATTCAATTTTTTTCCCAAATACATTAAGATAAGCTAGACTATGTGGGTGTGCTTTCTTGCATATTCAAACACATGGAAAGCCAGGCTTTGGAAAACCATGGAAAAGGAGCTAAAGGAGATAAATTTTCCATGGTTTTGTTGGAAAGAGTAAGAATGATGAAAGGATGTGCTGCACAGTTATTTATTTCTTTAAAGGCCCCATGATTCCAGTTTGCAAATTTGATCTAGAATATAATAAAATAGAATTCTTTATTGGCCAAGTGTGATTGGACATACAAGGAATTTGTCTTGGTGCAAATACTCTCAGTATACATAAAAGAAAAGATACATTCATCAAGAGTCAAGAATCATAAGGTACAACACTTAATGATAGCCATAGGGTACAATAAGCAATCAAATCATACTAGGAAACAGTCAATATAAATCATAAGGATTTATAAGGATCATAAGGATACAAGCGACAAAGTTACAGTCATATAGTCACAAGTGGGAGGGGATGGGTGATAAGGAGTGATGAGAAGATTAACAGTAATAGTAGTGCATACTTTGTAATAGTTGAACAGTGTTGAGGAAATTATTTGTTTAGCAGAGTGATGGCTTTCAGAGAAAAATCTAGTGGGTAAGGCACCAAGTTAGAAACCAGCAGATGGGGAGTTCCAGTCCTGCCTGGTGCACAGATATAGAATAGGTGATACCTGGCTCAATAGCAGCAACTATGAGATGATCCTAGTAGACAACTACTTAAGTACCAATAAAGGAGAATATATTTGTAGCTCAGAGTTGAATTGAGGGGTCCTTGGTGCTCTCTGACATTTCTTATTTTCCTGCAGATGTTTCATTACCCACACTAGGTAACATCAGCAGTACTAGACTAGTTAGGGTAATGAAATGTCTGCAAGAAAACCACCAAGCTCAGAGAATACCAACAACTCTTAACTACTTAAGTATGAGCCTGCAATGTGCTGCTGTTGCCAAAAAAAAAAGCCAATTCAATCCTAGGCTGCATTAACAGAGGGATAGAATCAAGAACATCTAAAGTGTTAGTACTGCTTTATAATGCGTTGATAAGGCTACACTTGGATTATTACATCTGATTTTGGTCGCCACGATACAAGAAAGATGTTGAGACTCTAGAAACAATACAGAAAAGAGCAACAAAGATGATCAGGGTCCTGGAGGCTAAAACATATGAAGAACGGTTTCAGGAACTGGCTATGCCTAGTTTAATGAACAGAACTAGGGGTGACCTGATAGCATTGTTTCAGTATGTAAGAAGAGAGAGTCAACCTATTTGCACCTGAAGGCAGAACAAAAGAAGCAATGGATGGAAAGTAATCAAAGAAACAATCAACCTAGAATTAAGGAGAAATTTCCTGACAGAACAATTAATCAATAGAATGACTTGCCTCCAGAAGTTATGTGTACTCCAGCACTGGAGATTTTTATTAAGACATTGGACAACCATTTGTCTGAAACGATATATAGGGTTTCTTGCTTGAACTAGAAGACCTCCAAGGTGCCTTCTGTTATTCTTGCTATTCTTAGGTACAGAAGCCAGCCAACTCTCTTTCTCAATTCATCTCACAGAGTGGTTGTTGTTGGGTAAATAAGAAGAGGAAGAAGTATTGTGTGTGTTTGTTGCCTTGCACTATTTATAACAATAAAAAAGACAGAATATGTTTAAATATTTTTGGAACTGTATCAGGATTGAAGCCATTCAGATTTCTGGAGTACATGTGATGTTATAGAGGGGGAAAAAACCATGTGATTCCTCTGAATGCATAAGCTTAAGATAACATAAGGGTAACGAGTCTTTCTTGTTTTGCGAATGGAAAACTTCTTCCAGATGTTGCAAAATGACTCTGGTTGAGTCTTAAATATTCATAATTCCATTATCTTTCTAATGGTTATCACCCCTGGCATCCTCTGGAATGCTGACTGGGGAATTCTGGAACTTATAGTGTTAAAATTGCCAAGCTTGAAAATCATTGCTGTATGCCATTGGATTGCAACTCTTGCAATGCTTAGATAGATCGATCATAAATAGACTGCTCGAGAAATCTGTAAATTGCATATATCGTACCTATAATGCTTAGCAAGACAGCTGAAAATGCATATGATTACATTTAGTGGAATTATTAAGAACCAGTCAGTATGGATTGCTTTCTTGGTATTTTTGAGAGAAGTTCTAAATCAACTTGTGGGCCTGTGGACAGGGGTGGGATTCCACCAGTATAACAACTGGTACGGTGACTGCGCACTTTACATGCATATGTGCCAAATGTGCTCTCCATGTGTGCGCTCTGCATTAGAAAAGCCCCCAATACTTACCTTCTACAGAAGTCCCTGTGAATGAAACAGCTGAGGCATGGCAAACTGCTCTGCCGCGCGAATCAGCTGTGCATTAACAAAAGGAAATAAAGCACAAGAAAGAGCAGGGGAAGGCAGGCAGGCCTACATTATTGTTGCAGCAAACCGGTTTGCTGCCAGCTGATCTTCAGAGCAAGGGGTTCCCACCCCTACCTGTGAATCCCTTTCTCAAAAACAGAGTCAGGTACAAGGCAATCTACATTATACTGTATCTCTAGAGATATGAAATGTTGAAATGGTGAGAATCCAAATAAATATTACACAGAGGGCTTACTCCTCAGATAAAACTTAATAATAAGAAAATAATAAGCAGCATAGAAGCTACAATGGAGGTTTAGATTGAAACGGTGCAACACTATTGCTTGAAAATTTGATTTTATAGTTGCCAACTGAAGACTTGACACTGCAGGTTCAATTGGACCATTACATCATACATTTAATGTCCACACATGAATGACTTCCTCTCTTCATTCATCTAATGACTGAACACATCACACTGTCAACTTTATCTTTTGACCTGGGAACCAATACCGTTATCACTCTGATATCACAGTTACAATCAACCTGCCTTCAATCAAGGACCTGTATACTGCAGGAGTCAAAAAGAGGGCTGTGAAAATATTTACAGACCCCTCACATCCCAGACATAAACTGTTTCAACTCCTTCCCTCAAAACGATGCGATAGAGCACTGCACACCAGAACAACTAGACACAAGGACAGTTTTTTCCCCGAAAGCCATCACACTGCTAAACAAATAATTCCCTCAACACTGTTCAACTACTACAAAGTCTGCACTGCTATTACTGTTAATCTTCTCATCACTCCTATCACCCATCCCCTCCCACTTGTGATTGTAGGACTGTAACTTTGTTGCTTGTATCCTCATGATTTATATTGACTGTTTCCTAGTATGATTTGATTGCTTATTGTATCCTATGACTATTATTAAGTGTTGTACCTTATGATTCTTGACGAATGTATCTTTTCTTTTTATGTACACTGAGAGCATATGCACCAAGCCAAATTATTTGTGTGTCTAATCACAGTTGGCCAATAAACCATTCATTCATTCATTCATTCATTCATTCATTCATTCATTCATTCATTCATTCATTGTATAGGCACAATTTTCTCTGAAAATAGGTTTATATTTATTGCTTAGAACAGTGGTCCTCAATCTTGACAGCTTGAAGAGGTGTGGACTTCAACTCCCAGAATTCCCCAGCCAGCCAGCCAGCCAGCTAAGAAAGTCCAGTTGCCTCTTGAAAAAGCACTTTTGGGGCAACCATGACATGGATGATTGAGAATCTCCATAGACACATCCCCCTAATATTTGTGGCTTTTTACATTATTATTAAATAGAAGGAAAAGCATCACAGATGAATATTTCTCACTGGTCTTTCCTAGTAATAAAACAAAAGTTACTTTTTCAAAATATATGTAAGTGACACATTCCACTGTATTCCCCCCCCCCCCCCCCGATTTCTATGTGTGATTTGTTGAAAAGGTCACCCCATGCCATATTTCTTCACACCAAATAATAACATGATTTTCTCATCAGCTGTATCCCTTTGTTATTCTGCATCAAACCTAATGGAATTGCATAGATGTGCTTCTTTTCTATAATTAATGCCTCTATTTTTATTGACCAAAGGAAAGGACCTTTGGAGTCCTGATTGTGTCCTTTCCTAATGTAAATACCAGAATTGTACATAAAAAAAGAAGAAAACTCTCTTTGAAACGGTTGTGGTCTGCACTTTTGCAGTAAAGATCTAATAGTTCTCATTCCTGGACTCTATTCTTTGAAATATTGAAAATAAGCTTTGATCTCAATTGTCTTTGTTCAGGAGTTCAAAAAATCTACCTGTTTGAATTCAGGACTTTCTGCTTCTAAAACAAATGTTTTACCACTCTGCTTTGATCCATCATCATAACTTCTCATACTACTAAAATCCCACCTTAAAGTTGCCTCTCCTTTTCTTCATTATGTGAAGTTGATATGTTTGTTCAGAATGTAAATTGAGTTTGACCTAAGCCTTAGGATGTCTACATTAGGATATGTCTAAGCATATCCTTGATAGGGACATAGTGCCTCAGTGGCTAAGATGCTGAGTTTGTCGATCAGAAAGGTCAGCGGTTCGATGGTTCAAACCCTAGCACCATGTAACGGAGTGAGCTCCCATTATTCGTCCCAACTTCTGCCAACCTAGCATTTCGAAAGATGTAAAAATACAAGTAGAAAAATAGGGACCACTTTGGTGGGAAGGTAACAGCATTCCATGTGGCTTTGGTGTTTAGTCATGCCGGCCACATGACCATGGAGACGTCTTCGGACAGCGCTGGCTCTTCAGCTTTGTAACGGAGATGAGCACCACCCCCTAGAACCAGAAATGACTAGCACGTATGTGCAAGGGGACCTTTACCTTTACCTTAAGCATAACTTCATTAATTCATTAGAACAAAATAAATGCTAAGCAGAATGGAATTACGAAACTAGGAGCAGCAGCAAAGATGTGATATGGTACAGATGCTTTAGATTACAATTCCTATAGTCTCTTGCCACTGGCAAATTGATAGGATTTAAAGCATAAAACATTAACAAGACCCCAGGCTGCTTATTCCTGGCTAGTATATATTCACATGATTACCAGGAGTCCTTGACTCGGGACAATTTGTTCAGCAACCATTTGAAGTTACAATAACAGGATAATGGAGTTGGAAGGGAACTTGGAGATCTTCTATCCAGTGGTCTTCAACCTTTGCAGCTTGGTGGCCCCGTGGGGAGGAGGGTAACCAGACCATGTGAGAGGAGGACACATACAGCACAACTTGCATGAGCAATGGGCTGGTATGCACGCACGCACAAGCTCACACGTACGGGTAGCTTAACTTGTATAAGCCAGGCCAACCACTCTCACAGTCTGGTTTCCAATAGGTCATGGCAGGGCCCAGGGGTTAAGGACCCCTGTTCAATTCCCCGATTCAGCAGGGAATCCTATACAAATGGTTGTCCAATCTCTTCTTAAAACCCTCCACAATCTCTGGAGACAAGTGATTTAAGATCACTCCTTGCTCTTACAATCACGCAGCATCGTCACAGTCACATCAAAATTGGGTATTTGCTGATGCAGGAATTCTGGGAGTTGAAGAGCACAGGTTGTAAAGGGACCACCCCTAATCTTATGGGTCTCCAGTGGCTGCCCAATTACAAGCTCCAGTTTTGTGAAAGTTGACCCATGTAGAGTTAGCAATATCTGGAACATCAAACCAGATATTTGGGGGCCTATAAAGAGATTTGTTCCTTAGCCCTCATAATTTTAAACTCTTTTTCTCAACATTAAGACATATGTTTGCTTTGGGCTGGCTGTTTTCTTAGTTGGAATTCTTAGTTTTCCAAGGATTTGGTTTTCTTCATTCTGTCTTTGGTCTGAAAAAAAGAAGCCTCATGCTGTTTCCATCAAGCCAACCAAAAGAAACAGTGGAACATACGCAGCATGTTAGAGCCCTAAAGAAACCATTCATTACAAGAGTGTCTCAGTGGGAGATGGAAATTAATGCCCACCCTTCTCCTTGAAGGGTGCTAACAGCTCTTAAAGTTTAGGAGGCAAACTCAACATCTTACAGTACTCTACTGAAAGTAAAAGATTTGTGAAGGCAACTGTAGCATGGGTCCCAAGAATTTTTAATTATTTTGTTTATTATTTCAACTTATATGACTCACATTCATGATTCTGGGTGGCTACCAACAACTAAAATTATATGAAAAACAAGAAACCATATGTCTTTTTCATACTTACTTTGGTCAGGAAGTAAATCAATTTTTAAGGATTCCAGAGGAAATGTAGGTATGAAGTACGTATATAAACTAGATTCCTTCACTCATTTCCTTATCAAGGTATGAAATGTGGTCCAGTTTATCACTGATGTTGTAGAAATCAGAGTAATGATTGAAGCCCTTGTTGTTCAGTCATTAAGTTGTGTCCATGTCTTTGAGTTCTCATGGATTATAGCATGCCAGGTTCTCCTGTCCTCCACTGTCTCCTGAAGTTTGCCCAAACCCATGTTGATGACACAAACCATCTCATCCTCTGCCATTGCTTTCTTCTCTTGCCTTCCATCTTTCTCAACATCAAGGTCTTTTCCAATGAGTTCTTTCTTCTAATTTGGTGGCCAAAATATTTGAACTTCAGCTTCAGTATTTGTCCTTCCAAAGAACAGCAAGGGTCAATTTCCTTTAGGAGATCGAAGCCCTATCCCCTCCCTTTTTTCCAAAACATATGTTGCATATTGTAAAAAGAGAGAGAGAGAGGGAGGGAGGGAGGGAGAGAGAGAGAGAGAGAGAGAGAGAGAGAGAGAGAGAGAGAGAGAGAGAGAAAGCCAAGGTTCAATCATGTGATTGTGATCATGAGCATGGCCACCATCTTGACTTCTCTGAATGTCTCTGGAGATGTTCCTGCAGCCATTGCTGGGTGAGTACGCCCCATCATCCTCTGGATTCACAGACACATCCAGATGATCTCCATTCAATTTGTACTAAATCCCTGTTGTGCCCGTTAAGATTTTACATCAATATTTCTTAACTTTGGAAACTTTAAGATGTATGGCTTCAACTCCCAGAATTCCCCAGCCAACCGTGCCCGTCTTAAAATTGCCAAGGTTAGATTTCAGGGGAGAAATAACTCAGGGAACTGAGTGAGTGATATGTATGAAATCAGATGTCATTGTGTAAATATAAATATACTTGGCTATTTGTTGTGGCCAAATACAGTGTAATGGTGATTTTTGTTCTTATCAAACATACAGTAGCAAAAATTCCTAATATTCTCCTGATGAAGATCAGATTTTCTGTACTTTAAGGTTTCATACCATAATATTAAATTTAGATTGTGAGTTTTTTTTTTTAAATTTAAGCAGTTGAGGATTAGTTTATATGGATTGAAAATACAGTAGTTATCTTCTACTTCACAAAGACATAACAATTTATATCCTTATTTTTATTAGAGGAAGCCAAGTATTAAATAATTTTTCTGCCATATTTTAATAGTAAGATTTGGCTTCTAATATAATTTTATTAAAGATTTTCAAAAGAAATATAAGAACTGATACAAGCTAATATAAAGTAAGGAAGAGAAAATAAATAAATTAAAAAAGAAAGAAACCTTAAAGTGCAAGACAAAAAAATGAATAGCAAAATAAAAAAAGGTATAAAGAAGTAGTTTCTGATTTTCTTTACAGCAGTTATAAGTATAATTATAGGTTTAACCTCTTACTCTTGGATTACATCATAACTCTTTCCTTCTATAATCTATTCCAACCATCACAACAATAAATCACAACTTCATTTTGTTTCTGTTTTACACAAAAAACCTTTAAGGGTTTCTAGTCAGCAATAAATATAGACATTGTCTTTTCTTTGATCAAAGAAGAAGTTAATTTAGCTAGCTCTGCAAATTGTATCATTATTACCAAACATTCCTCCATTGTAGGTAATACCAGGGGTTTATGTTGGGGGTTCACAGGGGTTCGGGAGAGCCCCTGTGTGTGTAGTTTGGAGAACCCCCAAATCCCACTCCTGGTTGGCTCCACCCTGCCCACCCCTTCCAGGAGTCCCCACACAGCCCATTTTGGATGCAGATAAGTGCAGGGCGCATGTGGAGCCTTGGGGAGGGTGAAAATAGGCCTCCCGGAAGTTCAGGAAGATCAGGTTCCAGAGAGCCTCTGGAGTCCGAGGAGGCCATTTTAGTTCTCCCGGAGGATCGAAGAAAGCCTCTGGAGCCTGGGGAGGGAAAAAAATGCCCTCCCCCACCCCCCCGTGGTGCAGGAGACCGACTAGGCCACACCCACTATGGCCATGCCCACCCAGCAACAGGGCAGAGAACCCTTTGCCCATTAAAAGAAAAAGCTCTGGTTTCAATTCATAGTAACGGTATTTAGCAAAATGGGTTTTGTGCATCCATATTATCAGTGAGTGAACCTTCACGCCTTCTTCTAAAGAATTTCTTTAAGATTTTTGTTTTCAAGTGAACATAAGAGATTGTTTTCTCCCCCAACAAGGTCAAGCATAGCTCTAATATTTTCCCTGTGCTTTTAGTAAGAAAAAAACCTGAAAAGGTTTCTGCATGAGAGGATCACTAAAAGATAACACTTCTTAGTCAAACATAACCCTGTTTTCTTCTATTGCAGTATAAAGTTTAAACCAATGCAAACTTTCTGTTAGAATAGATTCAGAGGTGGTATTCAGCAGGTTCTGACCAATTCTGGAGAACCGGTAGCGGAAATTTTGAGTAGTTCGGAGGAGCGGCAAATCCTACCTCTGACTGGCCCCGCCCCATCTATTCTCCGCCTCCTGAGTCCCAGCTGATTGGCTGGCTCTTCTTTTGTTGCCTTGCACAGGAGAACGGAGCTAGAAAGCAGGTTAGTGGGGTGGGGAGGGAATGGGATTTTGCAGTATCCTTCTCTTGCTACATCCTCCAAGCCACAGCCACAGAACCAGTAGAAAAAAATTTGTAATCCCACCACTGAATAGATTACATTTTGGCATACAAATAAATGATTTCCAGACTTTTTGTTTCCTAAAATCATTTTATTTTTTAAAGTGTATATATTATCTTTCCAAATAAAATTTTCATTTTCATGGATTGTATTTTCGTATGTTAATGTATATCTTTTTTTGAGAGTCAGGTGGGTATAACAATTAAGGCATCAGGCTAGAAACCAGGAGATTGTGTGTTGGACATGAAGCCAACTTGTTGATTTTGGGCCAGTCACCTTCTCTCAGCCTTAAGAAGGAGGCAATGGCAAACCACTTCTGAAAAAATGTTGCCAAGAAAACTCCAGGGACTTGTTCAGCCAATCTTCAGGAATCGGACAATTGAACAGAAAGAAAAAAAATAGGTATTTTTGGATATAGGTCTTTGTATTAGAGGGGGAGGATTTGAACTTCACATTCATTTTGGAAAGACCATCTAGTGTCTGTGATCTCTCCCAGTTCAAAGGTTTTATAGCAAATTGCCCATTGAAGCAACCGTTTCTTCACCACACTAATGTTTTGAAGGACGCCCTGATCTTCAGAGTCATAGCAGGTGGTAGCAATTTGACCAATTTGGAAAAATAAAACCCAAGTAATATGGATAAGAGACCATTAAGAAATGCCAAGACTAGACTGGATAATTAAAAAAAAAAATTACAGAAGAAAGCAATGTCAACTATTTTTATATTTGCATCACAAAAAACATGTGGAAATGTTCCAAAGTTGCCCACAGATTTTAAACACTCATATACACAACAGATTTATAGCATCCCCCCACCACCCCCTCTTCTTCCCATGATGCAAGTTGGCTAATTTTAGATTCTGGATTGTTTACGGGTGAGCGGCATAAATAAAGTCCAAAACCTTTGGTTCTTAAACACCTTATAGATTTCTCCAGCGGTTGGCACCAAACTTCCATTGTTCATATGGCAGGTGGGGGGAAATTACCAAAGATGTTTCATTTTATGTTTTCATTTTCTTCTGCCCACTGCAAAAAATTTCTTCTGCCCACTGTTTTGAAAGATATTGTTCCTTATAGCATCCTTAGCATTCCACTCAAAAACAGTACTTAGTCTGGAAAAAATTGCCATTCTCTTTCTTTATTGGCAGCCACTTTTCTGAACTAAAATTAAGCTGGTCCTGAGCATTCTGCTCCTGGAAATGCATTTGAAGCCTTTTACACTCTTCTAAGAGATGGCCTGGATCTCTGGCTCCAATCTTTCCCAGAATGCACCACAGCCTTCCCTAAGGAAATTCAGATAACAGATAATCAGAGTTAGAGGGGACCTTGTAGGTCATCTAGTCCAGCCCCCCGCCCAAGCGGGAGACCTTACACCATTTCTGACAGATGGGAGTCCAATCTCTTCTTGAAAGTCTCAAGTGATGGCGCTCCTACAACTTCCGAGGGCAAGCTGTTCCATTGGTTGATTGTTCTCACTGTCAGAAAGTTTCTCCTTATTACCAGGTTAAATCTCTCCTTGTTCAGTTTCCATCCATTATTCCTTGTCTGGCCTACAGGCACTTTAGAAAATAGCTTGACCCCTTCCTCCCTATGGCAGCCCCTCAAATATTGGAAGACCGCTATCATGTCTCCCCTGGTCCTTCTCTTTACTAGACTAGCCAAGCCCAGTTCCTGCAACCGTTCATTGTATGTTTTAGCCTCCAGTCCCCTAATCATCCTGGTTGCTCTTTTTTGTACTCTTTCTAGAGTTTCAACATCTTTTTTGTAATGTGATGAACAAAACTGGATGCAGTACTCTAGGTGTGGTCTTACTAAGGCTTTATAGAGTGGTATTAATACCTCCCTTGATCTTGATTGTATCCCTCTGTTAATACAACTTCACTTATTCCAGCTTCTTGTAGCTTCACCATGGAGCAGACCTACTGTGACCGTTTGGTGCTCCTTGACCAGAGAAGCAAGGAGGCGTTAAGGGGAAGGGGATGATGACTTTCTCCACTTTACTTTTGCACTTCACTTTTGCACTTTACTGCAGATGACCCTTCCCTCCAGCAATGGGAGCACACAAATCCCAGGCAGATGTTCACCCTCAGCCCCACCAAATTTAACTAAGCAGGACTGCCTGTGACTCAGCGTTCATGTAGCTGCATTCCAAGTCTCCTTCAAGATTAATTCAGCCTCACTGGAGAAGAGAGAGAGAGAGTGCCCACTGCAAATGGCTTGGGTAAGCTGAGTGTGACATCTTCCCCCAGGCCGCTGCATGGCTTTTACTGACCCTCACATGCCTGCCTAAACAAACAGACCCATGTGCCAAGTGAGCTATTAGCACACAGTGCACAGAAAAGGTTGTGGTGGGCCGGCAGAGAGTTTCTAGAGATTTCCCCAGTGGACACTTTGCCAGCTGAGGCACTGCGGCGAGCGATGCCAGGTCAGGCGGAGAGAAAACAAATCCTTTTGCATCGCTGGCTCGTGACTTGTGTGGCGGGGAAGCTTCTTGGAAGCAAAAAACTTGAAATCCGGAACCACCTTCCCAACTGGGCTGATGAAAACCAGCCAGAAATGCGCACATCGGGGCTCCGTTTCAACCGTGTTCCTAGCCATCTGTTTATTTTGTTCTCTTCCATAATCACATCGAGATAAGAAAAAAAGGACATGGTTCATTTGAAGGCCTGCACAATACACAAATAATTCTCTTTCTCTCTCTCTCTCTCTCGCCCCCTCTCCCTCTCTCCTGAAAATACAATTTCTTCTTTTCAAATCCTAAAGGGACAGCTCTAGCTATACGCAGTCCTTAATGACCTCAATTGAGCCCAAGATTTATGATATTTGTTAAGTGAATTTTACCCCATTTTACAATTTTCCTTGCCTACCATTGTTAAGTGAATCACTCCAGCTGCTACACAGGTTATTAAGTGAATCTAGTTGCCCCCATTGACTTTGCTTGTCAGAAAGTCACAAAAAGTGATCCCATGACCCAGGGGCACTGCGAACATCATAAATATGAATCAGTTGCCAAGCATCTGAATTTTGACCAGGATACAGGGATGCTGCAACAGTCATTATTGTGAAAAACGGTCATAAGTCACTTTTTGCAGTAGTGTTGTAACTTTGAACGATCACTAAATGAATTGTTCTAAGCCAAGGATTACCTAGGAACTAGAATGAGACAATGTCTTCCAGTGAAGGGGCAGATTTTCTCCATGTCCAAACCAAGATCTAAAGATCTAAATAAGAGTGAGAGTTAACCCTGTTTATTAAAATATCCATTCATTACAAATGTTACAGCAAAAAACAAATCAAAACAATAAATAGATAGATGATAGATGATAGAGAGAGAGAGAGAGAGATGATATAGATAGATAGATGATAGATAGATAGATAGATAGATAGATAGATAGATAGATAGATAGATGATAGATAGATGAGAGATGAGAGAGAGAGAGAGAGAGAGATGATAGATAGATGATAGATAGATAGAGATAGATAGAAGATAGATAGATAGATATAAATAGATAAATGATAGATAGATAGATAGATAGATAGATAGATAGATAGATAGATAGATAGATAGATAGATAGAGATAGATAGATAGATAGATAGATAGATAGATAGATAGACAAATGGATAGATAGATAGATAGATAGATAGATAGATAGATAGATAGATAGATAGATAGATGATAGATAAATAGATGATAGATAGATGATAGATAGAGTAGAGTGGAGTAGAGTAGAGTAGAGTAGAATAGAATAGAATAGAATAGAATAGAATAGAATAGAATAGAATAGAATAGAATAGAATAGAATAGAATAGAATAGAATAGAACAGAACAGAACAGAACAGAATAGAATAGAATAGAATAGAATTCTTTATTGGCCAAGTGTGATTGGACACACAAGGAATTTGTCTTGATGCAAATGCTGTCAGAGTACATAAAAGATACATTTGTCAAGAATCATAAGGTACAACACTTAATAATAGTCAAAGGGTACAAAAGAAAACCTTTGAAAAATTGCTCTGTGTTCACAGATGTTTGTTTTGTGTTCCATGAATTGGATTTATGTATTGATTCATAATAATAGTCGGAGAATGTTAAAGGTTCCCCACCCCTACCTTTATTCTGTGCTTGGCAGGTATCATGAATGACCATCTTAGAATATTGAAAAATCCTAAGACACAGGTTTTGCAAAATGATACAGTCCATGCTTATTTTCTGGATGGCTTTATATTTCCCCTATCCTCTGCAGAGAATAAGAACCAAATATAGTTTCACAAGGCTTTTTACATGGATTTATTATCGGGTATTGCATTTCAACAAAAAGACTAGAGAAAAAAACCAGAGACACATTTTTTAAAATAGAAACTCTGTTCCATTTTAGGAAAAAAAACCTGATCCGGATCAATAAGCAGTTGGAGTATACAGTTTATCCAAAATCAGATTTAAACGATACAGATCAACGAGTTGCATCATGAACTGGGCAACAGCTTTTTTTCCTCAGTTATTTGAGCAGTTGGCATTTAGGTTACGGTATTTGAAAAAGGAGGTAGTGTGGCAATCTTGTGTAGCAGTTAACATGTTGGACATAATTTTGAATCCCTATTCAATACACTGGATGGCTTTGGACCAGTTAACTTCTGCTCGGCCTAAGGTTTTGATTAGGCCCAGTATTCTTCAATATCTTCACAAATGATTTAGATGAGGGGATAGGAGGGGAACTCATCAAATTTGCAGACAACACCAAGCTGGCAGGAATAGCCAACACCCTAGAAGATAGGTTCTATATACAGAAGGATTTTGACACACTTGAAGATTGTTTTGGCCTATTGGAGCTCAGGGAAGCCTCCTGGGCACTGAAAAAATAAGCATTTTGAAGCCTTCCAAGGTAAGTACAACAGCAAGGGGGGAGGGGAATCAGTTGTGCCGTGTGATTTAGATTAGCTAGAAATAAGAAATCCGATGATGGCACAGCTGTTCGTCGCCCAGCTGATCATTGGAAATACCGGTTCAGCTGAACGGGTAGCATTTTTTTGCTACCGGTTCACCCAAATTGGTAGCATTTTTTTGACTACTGGTTCGGGAGAACCGGGGAGAACCGGGAGCATTTCACCTCTGGAAAATCCACATGGAATAAATGGCGATTAGCTCAATAGTAGTAAGTTGGGAGAAAAATCTTAGAATCCTAGTAGAAAATCATTTAAATATGAGCCAGCAGTGTGCTATAGCTGCTGAAAAAGCCAATGTAATCCTAGACTACATTAACAGAGGGATAGAATCAAGATCACAGGAAGTATTAATACCACTTTATAAGAGGATACTTGGTATACTGCAACCACTTTTGCTCGGCGTAATATAAAAAAGATGTTGAGGCTCTAGAAAGAGTACAGAGAAGAGCAACAAAGATAATTAGGGGACTGGAGGCTAAAACATAAGAAGAATAGTTGCAGAAATAGGGTATGTCTAGTTTAATGAAAAGAAGAACTAGTGGTGACATGATAGCAATGTTCCAATATCTAAGGGGCTGCCACAAAGAAGAGGGGATCAAAAGCCCTGAAAGCAGGACAAGAAGCAATGGAGAGACCAACCTTGATCTAAAGAGGGTAATTTCTTGACAGTTAGAACAATTAATCCATGGAACAAATTGCCTCCGGAAGTTGTGGGTGTCTCAACACTGGAGATTTTTAAGAAGATATCGGACAACAATTTGTCTGAAATGGTATAAGGTTTCCTGCCTGAGCAGTGGGTTGGACTACAAGACCGCCAGGGCCCCCTCCAATTCTGTTATTCTGTTATTCTATTAACTCGCTTTACTTGACATTAGTTGTTGGAATTAAATTAGAGGAGACTCCATGTGAACCTCCTTGAGATTTCAGAGAAAATGTGAGTTATAGAATAGAATAGAATAGAATAGAATAGAATAGAATAGAACAGAATTCTTTATTGGCCAAGTGTGATTGGACACACAAGGAATTTGTCTTGGTGCAAATTCTCTCAGTGTACATAAAAGAAAAGATACATTCATCAAGAGTCAAGAATCATTAGGTACAACACTTAATGATAGTTTAGGGTACAATAAGCAATCAAATCATACTAGGAAGCAGTCCATATAAATCGTAAGGATACCAGTGACAAAGTTACAGTCATACAGTCACAAATGGGAGGGGATGGGTGATAAGGAGTGATGAGAAAATTAATAGTAGTAGTAGTGCAGACTTAGTAAATATTTGGACAGTGTTGAGGGAATTATTTGTTTAGCAGAGTGATGTCGTTTGGGAAAAAAACTGTCCTTGTGCCTAGTTTTTCTGGGGTGTAGTGTTCTATAGCATTGTTTTGAGGGAAGGAGTTGAAACAGGGTTAGGGTTAGAATTATAAATTCAATACATATAAATAGTTCTTGACTTAGGACCATTTTTTTAGTGAGAGTTTGTAAGTACAATGGCATTGAAAAAAGTGACTTATGACCATTTTTCATACTTATGACTGTTGCAATATCCCTACAGTCGCATGATCAAAATTCAGTTGCTTGATAACTGGCATGCATTTATGACGGTTGTTGTGTCCTGGGGTCATGTAATCACCGTTTGTAACTTTCTGATAAGCATTGTTAATAAGGAAGGCAGATTCACTTATCCACTGTGTTGTTAACTTAATAACTGCAGTGATTTGACTTAACACCTGTGGAAAGAAAGGTTGTAAAATGGGGAAAACTCATTTAACAACTACCTTGCTTAAGAATGGAAATGTTGGCCTCAGTTGTGGTCATAAGTCAAGGACTGCCTGTAATTGTAAAGTACATAGTCCTTAAAGCCAATGGCCATTGAAGAGTGAGTCCTCCATGAATTGGTCCAGTTCTCTTTTAAAATATCTATATTGGTAGCACCACCACATTTGATGGCAGAAAATTCCATAACTCAGTCAGGAATTGTAACAAACACAGAGACTCATATCCTAGTGTAGCTAAAGTAGCAAGTAGTTTGGCCCATCCATGAAGACAAGGACTTAGATGTATGCTGTAGGCCAGGGGTGTCTAACTCTATTTCATTGAGGGCCACATCAGGGTTGTATTTGATCTTGGGGGGCTGGGTGGGCATGGCCAGGGTAGGTGTGGCCATCTCAATGTCCTGCAGCCCGTGTGCGGCCCTACCAGGCTCTGTTTTTGGCTACGACAGCCTCCTGCAGCCCTCTGCCAGTAAAAAGGAGCCCAGGAGGGCCATGTGAGGATGTGGCCAGGGTGGGCATGGCCATTTCAATGTCCAGCAGCCCGCATGTGGCCCTCCCAAGCTCCGTTTTCACTGGCAGAAGCACCATGGGCCAGTCCTTCGCTGTGTCCAGAGCAGCCCTGTAGGCAGCCCTGTGGGCTAAGAACCCCATAGGCCAGATCCAGACCACGGAACTTAAGTTTGACACCACTGCTCTAGGCCAAAGACATCTTAACTGAGTATGTTTAGTGTTTTGGGAAGCGATTCATAACTTTATTAATTAGATCGGGGTCACCAACTTTTTGGATCTCAGAGACCACCAAACTCATAATTTTAAATCTCACGGATCAGAGACCTTGGGAAACTCCCAAAAAAATTCCTCACCCCATATTCCTACTGATCGGTAGGAATTTTGCCAAAAGGAAAGTCACTCCAACATTTGAATTATGGTGCCAAACACTCTGGGAAGGTTTTCAAAGTGTTTGGCACCATATTCCATAGATTGCAGGGTGAGTCAGACTTGGTCATTTTTAAATGTAGCCATTTGCCAAGGTCCAGAGAATGGTGTGGCAAGAAAGGCGAAATATAAACAAACAAGGAATATCAAACGAGTAAGGCAGAGAGTAGATAAGACCCAGTCCTAATGACTAGGAAAAAAACCTCGTCCTCAGTTAGGAAGTGCAATGAAATAATTAAAGCCCCTTTTCACCTCATTCATGTTCAAAAGCCTGGTCCAAAAGCAGATCTGCTTTCCCAATTTTTGGGGAATGTCAGGTTTCCAAGTGATGAAATCCATTTAAAAAGAAAAGAACAAAGTCCATCTTCAAAAAAGATTTCTTTTATTTAGGAAAGCACCAAATTGGCAAAGTCCATGGTAATTCCAGATCGGACACAACCCAGAATTACCCCGCAATATTACAAGTTAGAAACAACTGCCAAAAGTCACATTCTCCAATAGAAGTAATTCAACGTTGCTTGATGTCATATATCTCCACCTCAAGGGGCCCAAGCACGGACAGCTCGTTTCCCATGGGAAGAAGAATCACCTAGCCTAAACAGCTCTCTCTATCTCCACTCCCTGCCCCTTAGGAATGTGGCAAGCCCGAAACCCTTCCCCCATGACTGCCACAGAGAAAATAAGGAAAAGAATATATATTAAGCCTAACTAAAAATGGCTACACTTACGTCAATTTCGGGCTTGACAGGAGGCCATGATAAGGGTAGAGCTCCATGGGTTGAACTAAAAGTTCACATAAGCTAAAATCTTGACTAGGTTCTAGAGGGGTGGTAGTCATCCAATCAATGTGAAACTAGTTCTAACCTATCCCACCCTCCATTATGTCATTGTGTCATCATAGCACATCTATAAAATTTTTGCATTGTGACACAGGATTTTTTTTTTTTCATTTGATCTTCTACATGCCTACACTACTGGGCCAGGAGTCATTCAGAACCAGGCTGTCAAAGCAGCAGGTGAGCACACATGCACATTCCTACTTGTGCAAACAGGTGTGCATGTGTGTGCATGCCTGCCGCTTGTGTAAATGGAGCTATGCACATGTGGTTGCCATTCACTCGCGCATAAACATCCCGTCTCTTCTCTCCCCCCTCCCCGGCTGGCCTGCAAAGCTGGAAACTTTGGTTGAACTCTGGTCTACAGAATACTCAGAGAATGCCAAGAGGACCAAATGCAAAATGATGCAAATTCTGCTCCTTACAAATGTGCATATGACACTGCTAAGCAAGTACAAAAGAGCAGATCTTGGCAGCACACTGACCATTTCATCATTTTAAATTTAACAGATTAACAGAATTGGAAGGCACCATGTAGGTCATCCAGTCCAACCCCCCTCCGCCCAAGCAGGAGACCCTACACCATTTCTGACAGATGGAAGTCCAGTCTCTTCTTGAAAGCTTCTAGTGAAGGCAAGCTGTTCCCTTGGTTGATTGTTCTCACTGTCAGAAAATTGCAAAATAGTTTGACCCCTTCCTCCTCTCTGTGACAGCCCCTCAAATATTGGAATACTGCTATCATGTCTCCCCTGGTCCCTCTCTTCACTAGACTAGCCATGCCTAGTTGCATTCATCGTATGTTTTAGCCTCCAGTTCCCCAATCATCTTGGTTGCTCTTCTGAAAGAGTCTGTTGAGACTCTTTCTAGTGTCTCAACATCTTTTTTATAGTGTGGTGACCAAAATTAGATGCAGTATTCTAGTATGGTCTTACTAAGGCTTTATAGAGTAACATTAGTACCTCACATGATCTTGATTGTATCACTCTGTGAATGCAAGGTAGGATTGTATTGGCTTTTTTGGCTGCCACCACACATTTTTGGCTCATATTTAATTGGTTGTCCACTAAGATTCCAAGATCCCTCTCACAGTTATTGCTATTAAGCCTGGTTTCATCCAGTCTACATGTGTACTTTTGTTTTTTTCTTGCCTAAGTGTAAGACTTTACTTTTCTCTACATTGAATTTTGTTTTATTAGATATGCCTCAGTGTTCAAGTCTGTCGAGATCCATCTGGATCTTTAGCCTATCATCTGAGGTGTTGGCTAAATCATCATGACTAGCTGTGGATGGCCTGAAATAGTTTATCATTGGATATTTTATTTGCAATCACAACAGTTCTTTTAAAAAAAACCAACTCACAAACTGAAGCTGGTTTTTCGTCCCTGATGTGGAAAATATTCATCCTTCGTGGAAATTTAATATTTTTGTAATTGGTTAAAAATAATGAAAATTGAAGTAGATCATTTTTGTTAGCAATGAAAGCAAACAGAAGAGGAGATTTGTAGCTCAGGGTTGAAATGAAAGGTTTTAGTGCTCTCTGATCTTGATAGTTTTCTTGCTGATGTTTCATTACCCAAACTAGGTAACATCATTGGTGCTCATGATCCATAGCACTGATGACATTACCTAGTTGGGTAATGAAATGTCTGCAAGAAAGCAACCAAGCTCAGAGAGCACCAAAGATCCTTCAGTGAAAGCAGAGATAAGCAATTTTTTTTGGCTTGTTGGAATTTAAAACGCACCCCTCTCATAGTTAAATGAAATATTTTAGAATATACTAAAAAGGCAGAATACTTCCCCTAAAAGAGAAGTAGAAACTCAGAGAGACAGAAACTCAGCCCTCCCACCTTTGTTAATGGGCCATTAAGGCCTGGGCCAGTCTATTCTACATTACAAACATCTACCTCCTTTAGGTAGTGCCATAGTAGGATTTTGCCAAAAGCCCTTTTGTTACATCATCACCCAGCAAGAGTCAACCAAGCTTGGGACTCAAAAGACAACCTACACAGTTACCCCTGCATGGCCCCATGGGAACCTGACAACCAATCAGCACACAAGTTCAAATTCAAAGCCCAACAGAGGGCATAAAACCCAGGCACTCTCAGCATCTCTTCCCTTTTTCTGCCCAGGAACCCATCCTGACCACCATTAAACCATCTTTCCAAACAACCTCCATGTTTCCAGCGTCTTTCTCCCCACTTGGAACTGAACCCAGATGGACATTTCTTCCAACAGGCTAAAAGTCATGTTTCCTTTTTATGCTTTGCTTGAGGGAAACAGGGACACTGACTACAACCTGGGAAAGTCACCAGAGGGGACTCTGCTGAATTCCACACACACACACACACCCTTGGTTTGCAGATTTGGGATCATGCTAATCATTGTCACTTAGAGATCATCTGGTAGGAGAACAAGTGAGACTGGGTTGAGAGCAATAGTTAATTTAGTTTACTTTATTGTCTTTGCACCTCGTACAACGAAATCAAACACCATCTTCAGTGTACATCATGACCATGACCAAGAAAATAAACACAAACACACATCCTTCACCTTCCACGCATTGAACCAACTCCCTGCACACACCGCACCAATACTGCACTATACAGAATAATTCAAAAGAGCTACTGCCCTGGGATAGAAGCTGTTTTTCAGCCTATTTGTCCTTGTTTTTATTATTCTGTATCGTCTGCCAGATGGTAATAGTTCAAAAAAAGAGTTCCCAGGATAAGATGGATCTTTTGGAATGTTCTGAATTTTCTTAAGACAGCAGGAGCTATAAAGCTCTTCCAAAGAGGGGAGAGGGCAACCAATGATCTTCTGGGCAATGACATTAACCCTCTGGAGTGCTTTTCTATCTGCCACTGTGCAATTGGCAAACCATACAGAGATGCAGTATGTTAAAATGCTCTCTATGGTGTAGCAGTAGAAGGTCACCAGCAGTTTTTCATATAGTTGTTGTTTTCTGAGAAGTCTCAGGTAGTATAATCTCTGCTGGGCCCTCCTTAATCTCTTTATATGCTGTTAGAGGCATCATCCTCATCCCCTAGATTGCTTCCTTCATGGTGCAAAATAGAGGAAATTACTAGTTTTCATCTCTATCCTGCTTCCCTTATGTGCAAAAAAGGATTAAGCTCTTTGAAACCATCTATGCTGATTACCCATTATTGTTTCCTGTGGCTCTGGAAACTTCTTTTCCTTTTGATAGATGGATAAATAGCCTAAATAATGTCAGGTTTTGCCTTTTGTCTCTGTCTCTTTTTGTCCCTGCTTTTATCCTGTTTTTAACAATTTT
This sequence comes from Bungarus multicinctus, assembly GCA_023653725.1. Lineage (NCBI taxonomy): Eukaryota > Metazoa > Chordata > Lepidosauria > Squamata > Elapidae > Bungarus > Bungarus multicinctus. The sequence goes on along the minus strand of CM042846.1, from coordinate 79,416,221 downwards.
GTATAAAAAAAACCTTTCCTGATATTTGATCAACATCAATCTACATTTTCAGTTGAACGTAATGGCCTGTGTACATGTTCAGAGCTAACAATTGACATTGATTTGTGCTGGGTGAAAATTAAACCTCCATCCTTCCAAAGATTTTGATTCCACCCACACATGACATCACCAGCCAAATAGCCTCCACTGAGAGTTTTGGCCCTGGGAAGGTTGCCTAACAGGGTAGGCTGCTGGTGGTTCGCAGGGGTTCGGGAGAGCCCCTAGCTAACATTCTGTGCAGCTCAAAGAACCCCCAAATCCCACTGGCTCCGCCCCTCCCGCCCTGTCCCTCCCAGGAGTCCCCACTGGCCCATTTTGGATGCAAGTAAGTGCTGTGGAGGCTCAGGGAGGGTGAAAAATGGGCCTCCCAGAAGTTCAGGAAAGCTGAAAATGGGCCTGTTTCTGGCTTTCAGAGAGACTCCAGAGCCTAGAGAGGCCGTTTTCGCCCTCCCGGAGGCTCTAGAAAAGCCTCCAGAGCCTGGGGAGGGCAAAAATGTCCCCCCCACCGTGGTGCAGGAGGCCAACTAGGCCACACCCACCATGGCCACACCCACCCAGCAATCGGGCAAAGAACCCTTTGCTAAAATTTTTGAAGCCCACCCGTTACCTACGCTTGCTTTAAGACGATGTCTTTATCAAACTGATTTAAATACAAGTGTCAACTCATAAAATATTTCTATGGTCTTTTTAGAGTTGCCAACAGAAAGGGAGGGGGAAGCAGTGGAGCAGCTTGCAAAGCCAAAACTGCATTCCATAAATGTTTTCAAAGATAGTAACTAGGTGACTAAAGTTTCTGCCATGCAAAATTCTGACTGGAGAGCATGATTGATGACTCTTGGCTATGGAGGTGTCCCATTGGAGGATGTAAATTACGATACACCCAGGGGGTGGGGGGAAACCAGGGTCAAGGGTGATGATGAATTATGTGTCTCAGAATCAGCTAGCTGTCAGGGCTCTGGCAGTTACCCCCATTTAAATCAGGAATCTCGAGCCAAACCTCCAGAACTTAAAAAGGATTTATTGGAAGTTAACATGCCGGCACTGCCTGGATGTAGCCAACTCTGAGACACATAATTCATTGTCATCCTTGACCCTGGTTTCCCCACCCCCATCCCCAGGGTGTATCGTAATTCATATCCTTCAATGGGACACATCCATAGCCAAGAATCATCAATCATGCGCTCCAGTTAAAATTTTGCATGGCAGAAACTTCGGTCACCTAGTTACTATCTTTGAAAACATTTAAGGAATGCAGTTTCAGTTTTGCAAGCTGCCACACTGCCCCCCCCACCCTTTTTTGTTGGCAACTCTAAAAAAGACCATAGAAATATTTTATGAGTTGATGACAAGTAGTCCTCAACTTGTAACAGTTCATTCAGTGACCGTTCAAGTTACAATGGCACTGAAAAAATTGACTTTATGACTGTTTTTCACAGTTACGACCTTTGCAACTGACTCATATTTATGACAGTTGCATTGTCCCGGGGTCATGGGATCCCCTTTTGTGACTTTCTGATGAGCAAAGTCAATGGGGAAGCCAGATTCAGTTAACAACCTGGTTACTAACTTACCAGTTGCAGTGATTCACTTAACAATTGTGGCAAGAAAGATCGTAAAATGGGGGTAAAACTCACTTAACAACTGTCTCATTTAGCAACAGAAATTTTGGGCTGAATCCTGATTATAAGTCAAGGACTATCTGTAAAGTGAGATTGTTAATGAACAGTTGCTTGTGGCGTATAATGTAAGTCTGGAATCCTATCTTTCTTGAATATACATATCAAATTGCCACCCTGAAGTTATGCCATTTGAATTCCTTTGAGAATAGCAGTGAGACTAATTAATTTTCATTCGTTGCCCCCAAACATGCAAATCCAGGTAGCTAAGTTTCTTCTTTAGCTCCCTGGAGAAAAATTAAGGGCAGAATCTTGATGAGGTTATCTATAGCACATCCACAGATCAAAAACTTTACTCTGTTCTTTGCCCTGGTGGCTTTTGCTTAAATTTATTGCCATCTTTCCACAAGCGTGTCAGCAGCTTAGGCCTTTGCTCTATGATTTGAGAAGACAAGAGGATTGTAAAGGTTGAAAGAATGCAAGCTAGGCTTTTAGTCTGCAGTTAAGAAGGTATCATAAATCTTTTCTGGGCTTTTCTACCTAAACAGGTTAAGAAGAAAAAAGTTGTTGAGATCCTAGGAAGAATGAAGAGCAACAAAGATCATAAGGAACCAAACCATATAATGAACGGTTAAGGCCAGTGGTGGGATTCAAAAATTTTTACTACTGGTTCTGTGGGTGTGGCTTGGTCAGTGTGGTGTGACTTGGTGGGCATGTCAGGGAAAGTCTGATGTAAAACCTCCATTCCTCCCCATCCCTCTAACCTGCTTTCCAGCTCCGTTCTCCTGTGCAGGGCAACAAAAGAAGACCCAGACAATCAGCTATGACTCAGGAGGCAGAGTATAGATGGGGGCGGGGACAGTCATAGGTGGTATTTGCCAGTTCTCCAAACTACTCAAAATTTCCGGTACTGGTTCTCTAGAACTGGTCAGAACCTGCTGAATACCACCTCTGGTTAAGAGAACTAGTTATGTCTAGTCTAACAAAAAGTAGGATGAGGGGTGTTATGATAGCAGTCTTCCAGTACTTGAGGTATTGTTACAGAGAAGAGTGGGGTCAACCTACCCACCAAATCCCTCTGGAGATTCTCAGACATCCAGGTCAGATATCCAGGTCAGACATCCAGGTCATCCCCAAAGTGCTTTTTCAAGAGGCAACTGGACTTTCTGGTTTTTCTTTGAAGACATTTCACTCAGAGCTGAAGAAGCTTCTTCGATGAGAAGAAAAGAAAAACCCAATAGCCAGTTGCCTCTTGAAAAAGCATCTTTGGGCCTACTCACCAAAGCACCTTTGGGTAGGGCAAGACATAATGGGTAGAAGAGAGATCCAACCTAGAATTAAGGAGAAATTTCCTAACGGTGAGAACTATTAACCAATGGAACACTTGCTTCCTGAAGTTGTGAGTGTGAGAGATTTTCCAGAAGAGACTGGACAGCCATTTGCCTAAAATCATATAGGTCTCCTGCTATAGGTCCCTTCCAATCCTATTATTCTATGTTCTGTATTCTATGTTTATGTCTCCCCAAACAGGTTACCTGAAGATTACCTGTAACTACATAGCCAAAAAGGCATTAAGAGCTGTTAACCTAATCTTACGTAGCTTTTTGTCTGGTAATATTACACTAATAACTAGAGCATACAAAACATTTGCTAGACCAATACTCAAATACAGCTCATCAGTCTAGAACCCACATTATGTATCTGACATTAACACAGTTGAGAAAGTCCAGAAATATTTTACAAGAAGAGTTCTCCACTTCTCTACTCGTTGCAGAATACCTTATGCCACCAGACTCGAAATTCTAGACCTAGAAAACCTAGAACTACGCCGCCTTCAGTCTGATCTAAGTATAATATATAAAATCATACATAGCAATATCCTACCTGTCAATGAATACTTCAATGAAACAATAGATACAAACTCAAGGTTAATCCCACCAAACTTGATTGCAGGAAATATGACTTCAGCAACAGAGTGGTCAATGTCTGGAATACTCTACCTGAATCTGTGGTTTCTTCTCCAAACCCCAAAAACTTTAACCTTAGACTCTCTACTATTGACCTCACCCCTTTCGTAAGAGGTCTGTAGGGGGCGTGCATAACCCTACCGTCCCTGTCCTATTGTTTCTTTTATATTTTATTTTTCTTATATGTATCCATGTATTCATAACTATGTTTTATACCTATTATCTTGTAAGCAACTGTCAAATAAATAAATACAAATAAAAGATTAAAGCAGCTCTCCTTTTCTCCTTCTTCTATTGCTGTTTTTGATTTTTACAGTAAAAATAACGCTGGGCCATATTCTTCAGCTTCTTTGTTGAGATTAACTTTATTGGGGGACAGCTGGTTCTTGGACATCAAGTCATTGCTCAGAACTATATTCTGGCAACGCCTCTAATTTTGGAGCTTGCCAGGGAACATAGTATTAGGATATTTGATAGAAGTTCTATCCCAGGAGAATGAAAGTTAATGTGTTAACCAAAAAGCAGTGACTAGTGATTTAATCTATATGCAAATATTGGGTCAGGATTTATACATAGCTTTCATATATGACACTTAATTCAGTGTTGGGACATATTTTTTTCCCTTCAAGAAGAGCCAGACAAACTAGAAGCTAGGATAAAATTAAAGACACAATTAGTTTCCCTGCAAACATGTAACTCTGCATGTTGGTAGGGAATTAATATTCTTTATTTGTATTTTATACATTTGATTGTGCATGATTGCAGAATTATTTATGGATGTGCATTAGGCTCTGCAAAAAATTTTTGTTCCAGGGTATGATTCCGTACAATTAACAAAAAGACATAATCTTTAAAGATGGGATCAACTTGGAAAACTTAGGTAGGCTTTCAAAACAGCTTCAAAGGTAATATATGGAATGTCATCATATTCAATGAATTGCATTAAATACAGTTTCATTGATTTATTTTTCTTAGTCTTTCATACAGTATTATGTTCTACAGAGGAATTATTGAGTCTGTCATCTGCATCTCTATAACTGTCTGGTTTGGTTCTGCAACCCAACAAGACAGACACAGACTTCAGAGAGTAGTTAGGACTGCAGAAAAAACAATTACTACCCACTGCCTTCAATCGAGGACCTGTATACTGCCACAAATTTGGACTGCAGAAATAAACAGTTACTACCAACCTTCCTTCCATTCCTATATAGTGCAAGAGTCAAAAAGAGGGCTGTGAAAATATTTATAGACCCCTCACATCCCAGACATAAATTGTTTCAACCCCTATAGTGCTGCAGCTATAGAGCACTGCAAACCAGAACTAGGCACAAGGACAGTTTTTCTCTGAAAACCATCACTCTGCTAAACAAATAATTCCCTCAACACTGTTCAACTATTACAAAGTCTGCATTACTATTAACCTTCTCATTACTCCTTATCACCCATCCCCTCCCACTTGTGACTGTATGACTGTAACTTTGTCGCTTGTATCCTTACGATTTATATTGACTGTTTCCTAGTATGATTTGATTGCTTATTATACTCTATAACTATCATTTAGTGTTGTACCTTCTGATTCTTGACTCTTGACGAATGTATCTTTTCTTTTATGTACACTGAGAGAATTTGCACCAAGACAAATCCCTTGTGTGTCCAATCACACTTGGCTAATAAAGAATTCTATTCTATTCTGTTCTGTTCTATTCTGTTCTGTTCTATTGTTGCCATGGGCGAATAGGCGGCAATATAAATCTAAATAAATAAATAAATAAAATATTGTCCAATGCTTAACTCTTTCTACAGTCACTTTAACCTTTGTCCTGAAACATTTGTGCATGCTGACCTACAGAGGTCCGTCCTTGATCTTGTCCCATCATATGTTGAACCATGATTCCCATCAATCCTGGTCAACAGAATAACAGAGTTGGATGGGACCCTGGAGGTTTGTCTAGTCCAACCCCCTGCTCAAGCAGAAACCCTATAACATTTCAGACAAACAATCATCGAATCTCTTTTTAAAAACCTCTAGTTACAACACCCACAACTTCTGGAGGCATATCTGAAGTCAACAAAGTTTGTTTTAGATCAGAGTGAATAATATGTAATCAGATATTGCTGGCAGGGAACTCCTATTTTAATCCACCTTTATCTACAATGGGAATTTCAATCCACCATCCTTTGGGGAATCAGTCCCTATTCTAACCCAAGGGTTGTGATGCAACTACTGAGCTTCTAGTAGTTGGAGAAGTAACCATCTTACTGCAGCTTTAGCATTTTAGTTTTGTTCCTATAGAACAACAGACTCCTGAAAAATATACAGCTTCCATCAATAACTCGCAGGCTTAGAAGAAATGATGTCATGATAACAGATTGTTCCATTAGCTCCATAGAGGGCTTTGCCTTGGAATTAATAAGACTAGTTTCTCCCATTTATAGAATGGATTTCTTCTCCGAGCAACAAATGTTAGCTCATTTATCCTTAAAACAACCCTGCACAGTGGGTAATTATCCCTCTTTACCAGACAGCAGAAAAGAGACTGAGAAATTAAGTGAGTTGGTCTAGATCGTGCAATAAAACATTGTCTAATGTGGTCCTAACATTGCCCGTAGACCAAACTCTCAACTATTCTCACTCTCAGATAAAATAATAGAAAGTAGAGAGTGGGGTGATAAATGTAATAGAAGCAGAATTCAAAATCACCTTAGACAGAGGAAGCTTTTCTGCTATGTAACTGAAATCTAGACAGCTACTGCTCTTTTCCACGTTCCGTGGAGTTGAGCATGGGACAGCAAATTATTGTGTTATTTGGTTGGAAGTCATGTAAATTGTCATCCATGGGGCACAACATTTTGTAACATCTGTATATTGGTCAGTGAAAGTGGACTGTGTACATCGTTGTGATGTGAACTTTGATGACAGGCTTGAACACTGGGCGCTATTTAAGAAAATGAAATTCAGCATAGATAAAAGTATACTTGGTATACACTGGATGAAACTTGGCTTAATGCCAGTAACTGCAAGAGAGGGATAATCACTTAAACCACTTAAATGTGAGCCAACATGTGAGGCAGCAGCCAAAAAAAGCCAATGCAATCCTGGATTGCATTAATAAAGGGATAGAACTAGAACTAGATGTGAAGTTCTAGTACTGCTTTACAAAGCTTTAGTAAGACCCTACTTGACATTCAATTCTGGCCCCCACTCTGACAAAAAAAGATGTCAAGACTCAGGAAACAGTGCAGAGAACAGCAACAAAAATGATTAAGTGGCTTGTGGCATGGGTTTCAAAGGCTTAATGTAGTCCTATGTTTTCTTACAGGCCAAAATCAAATGTATTGTATTATAACAAGGATGAGCAAAATTGATGGTACAGCAGATACCACACAGAGGTGGTATTTAGCAGGTTCTGACTAGTTCTGGAGAACCGGTAGTGGAAATTTTGAGTAGTTCAGAGAATCGGCAAATACCACCTCTGAGTGGCCCCGCCCCCATCTATTCTCTGCCTCCCAAGTCCCAGCTGATTGGCTGGGTCTTCTTTTGTTGCCCTGCACAGGAGAACAGAGCTGGAAAGCAGGTTAGTGGGTGAGGAGGGAATGGGATTTTGCAGTAGCCTTCCCCTGGAATTGGGTGGGAATAGAGATTTTACAGTATCCTTCCCCTGCCACCAAGCCACACCCACCAAGCCATGCCATGCCCACCAATCTACGCCCACAGAACGGGGAATACAAATTTTTTAATCGCACCACTGATACTATCAATACAAGATGTCTTCAGTTCAAAACAAATGCTGCACACCGAGGAAGATGAGATGATGAAACTGTAAGGAATGAGGAAGTTATTAAAAAAGTTATTTTTCAGCTGCTTTCATGGCATGCTCACACCTAGAGATCACACAATCTAAATGGAGGATTTCTCAGACATTTGGTGCTTACTGAGAACTCTTGAAATCTCGGATCAGGTGCTGCCCTGAATTGGATAAGCTCTCAAGGATTTTAGGATTTAAGAAACTGTGAAGAGAAGGGTTATAGCCTTTCCAATAATCAATGCTAGGTATGGAAAGACAAATCAGCTGAGCTGAAGAATAACACAGGCCATTTGAAACACTTGCTGCTTATATTTATCTATTAATAAAAAAATGTTTAAAAAGGTAAAGGAGTCCCTTCCAGATTTTACTCTGTTGGTCGTTGCTGACTATAAGAAGAGGTACTCATCTTCCTTTCAAGACCATTGAGCCAGCACTATCTGAAGACGTTTCCATGGTCTTGTAGCCAGCATGATGTCACAGAGTGCTGTTATCTTCCCATATAGGTAGCGTGGTGCCTCGTCTTCTGGGCTTGTCGACCAGAAGGTTCGAGACCCGAGCATCATGTGATGGGGTGAGCTCCCCACCTCAGTTTCTGCCAACCTAATAGTTCAAAGGCATGCAAATGCGAGTAGATAAATAGAAAGTAAGGTATTTATTTAAAATTAAATGTATATTCTGCTCATCTCACTATTGGTGGCTTATAAGTTAAAAATGGCATTGTAAAACATTAAACTATTAAAATGGTAAATATTAACATTAAAATTAACAAAGAAGCTAAGAAAGGATGGCTAGTATAACAGGGTGGAGGTAGAACTTTCTCTAATCCATTGACCACTTCCAATATGAAATGCCCTCATTGGAACCCCCAGGCCAATTGGCAGAGCCAGGTTTTAAAGGTTTTCTGGAAGGCCGGGGGCAGATTTTACCAAGTTCCCTTTTCTGATGTTATTTAAGGTGTCATTAAAATCAGTTTGCTCTTAGTTACTGAAATGTGCAATATGGGGGATTATACCGCACATAGCTGTCTTGGACAGTGCTACAAAAAGAACTTGGAATCCCTCTTGCTCACAACCTTCTGTTTCATTCTATTATCTAATTTTCTTCCAAGAATAAAAAAAAGTTTTTTGATAACATTTGCCACTTACTCAAGCCACACAGAGATCTGATCATTTTACAAGTCGTACTGCTGATAGATTCAATTTAGCATTTCATAAGGTTATCATGTGTAGTCTTAAAAGGAAATAACAGTTGCTAAGCTACTGACAGTTGTTATGGGCAGCCAAATGGCCTGAACAACTCTGTTACTGGACAAATACATATAACATGACATTAAAAATATGAAGGGATAGATTGTCCCAAGCTCAAAGGAACACCAAGGGCAGCAGACATTCAAGCCAGGGGTGGGATTCAAATTTTTTAACAACTGGTTCTGTGGGCGTGGCTTAGTTGGTGGGTGTGGCTTGGTGGTCATGTGACTGGGTGGGCACGGCTTGGTGGTCATGTTATTGGCTGGGCGTGGCCAACTCAATATCATTGAGGCATGCATCTCCTCGCATGGCCTCTCATGACTGTGGGGATGCTGCAACAGTCATAAGTGTGAAAAATGGTCATAAGTCACTTTTTTCAGTGCCATTGTAAGTTTGAATGGTCACTCCACACAGGCAAAGTACCAACAAAGGTGGGAAATAAACTCCAGAGAAGTTCCTGAGACAGGAAGTCTAGTCCTGCCAAGAATGTAATAAGGGTTAATGGAGAGGCAGTTTCTGTAAGCAACACCAGAATGTTTCCTTCCTGCCTTCCTTACAGGATTAGGCCAGTAATTCCTTCTACCAACTGGTTCTCCAAACTGCTTAGAATGTTAATAACCGGTTCTAGTGAATAGGTGCAAAATGGTAGAATCCCACCCCTGCTTCAAACTGATTTTGAAGAGCTGGCAAATGGAAATGGCAGATGTGTGGGTATCTTAATTCAGCACCCTGTAATTTTGAAATGCTTCATTTGAAATATCGCAATCCTAAAACTGGATTTTGGGATTCGGGAAGGCTGAATCATAACAGAGGCCCTGCTGAGTTCTGAGTAGATTCTTTGCACTTATACCTTAGAATGATTAAATTATGAAAGATCAATTTAACTAAACAGGTTGGCTATTAATAAAGTTCCCTTTGAAAAGAGGGCAGGCAAATTGAAATCCAAAGCTTTATGAGAAACTTTGCACAGTTCTTCAGTCATTAAATCATTAAACATTTAACTTGCAGATTTGACTTGCAAATACAACATGGCTGATATAGCTGCTGCCAGAAATCGATCAGCTTCAAAAAAAAGTAAATTGATACTTCCAGAATCCTTGAGCATCGCTCATTCCATCAGATCCTAAAACATTTCCTACTACCCTATGTAGCCTAGTGTTTATTCAACAAGTCCATAGACATTTTACATGTGTTAGCTATTGCCCAAGAGAATTTTAGTAAATATGCCTATTTCATTGATTCATGCAATTCTAGGCTTTTTTTCACTTTTTTTCTGAGAAAGTCAATATTTTTGAAGGATCAGATGGATGTGGGGCGTATTTGTACAGTACATTGCTAACGATAGTTTTCCTTTGGCGAGAACACACGAATGTTAACACCAGTGAAATATTATAAATATTGAAGGAAGACTGTTCCTGGAATAAAAGTTGGAGTAGAAGAGCAATATTTGATAACCGCATTCCCTATTAATTGGAAATAGTTGCTTGTATTTGAACCATGTTCCTCTTACACGATGAGTATGAAACAAGCAAGACCAAGAGGCATCATCTATTTGAAACAGAATAACACTGTTGGAAGGGACCTTGGAGGTCTTCTAATCTAACCCCCAGGACACCTTATATCAGGGCTGTCAAACTCCTGGGCTGTGGGCTGAATGTGTCATGCGCTAGCCACATCCACGCCCGGTTTAGTGAAGGGGGGGAAAGTCTCAATACATCATGTGGCATAAGTTTGACACCCCTGCCCTATATCATTTCAGACAAATGGCTATCCAATCTCTTCTTAAAAACCTGCAGTGATGGAGCACCCATAGTGTTCGAAGGCAAGCTGTTCCACTGGTTGATTGTTTTGTCAGAAAATTTCTCCTTAATTCTAGGTTTCTTCTCTCCTGGATTTCTTTCCATCCATTGCTTGCCTTCTGGCGCTTTGGAAAATAGGTTGATTCCCGCTTCTTTGTGGCAGCCCCTCAAATATTGGAATACTGCTTTCATGTTACCCTCTACTCCTTCTTTTCATAACTTGACATTCCAATTCCTGCAACTATTTTTCATAATTAGGATAATTAGGACTGCAGAAAAAACAATTACTACCCACCTGCCTTCAATTGAGAACCTGTACACTGCACGAGTCAAAAAGAGGGCTGTGAAAATATTTACAGACCCCTCACATCCCCGGACTGTTTCAACTCCTTCCCTCAAGATGACGCTATAGAGCACTGCACATCAGAATAAATAAACACAAGAACAGTTGTTTCCCGAAAGCTATCACTCTGCTAAACAAATAATTCCCTCAACACTGTTCAAGTATTACAAAGTGTACTCTACTATTACTGTTAATCTTCTCATCACTCCTTATCACCCATCCCCTCCCACTTGTGATTGTAGGACTGTAACTTTGTTGCTTATATCCTTACAATTTATATTGACTGTTTCCTAGTATGATTTGATTGTTGATTGTACCCTATGACTATCATTACGATTCTTGATCCTTTACAAATGTACCTTTTCTATATGTATACTGACAGTATTTACACTAAGACAAATTCCTTGTGTGTCCAATCACACTTGGCCAATAAAGTATTCTATTCTATTCTATTCTATTCTATTCTATTCTATTCTATTCTATTCTATTCTATTCTATTCTATTCTATTCTATATGGTTTATCCTCCAGTTCCCTAATCATCTTTGTTGCTCTGAAACTGAAAGTATGTCTCAAGTATAGAACATCTAAGAATGTTTTCAATTTCTTTTCTTAGATGACCTGTTTTCAATATAATAAGCAACATCAAATGACTAAAGTTCCACCTGGGGAATTCTCCAACCAGTCTGGCGTCTCCTCTTTTATAGAGTAATCTTCTTGGAGGCTGAGTTGTTGCACAGTGTGAACTTTATGAAATTTGATAAGAATTGAGTCATTCTTGACCATGTTGGAGTGTAAGGTTGAAATCATTATACATTATTAGTATTGCCATGTCTGAGTTATGTTTTAATGATTTTGTGATGTTCATCACTAGGAATTTACAGTGATAATAAATCGTTTTCAGTCAACAAATAGAACTAACATGGTAACATACAGTATGCATGCTTATACTTTTCAGTATTGTTCTATGTACAATCCTTGTTTTATTGATTGCAGGTAATATGCTAATTTTCTGAGATTGAGGATTTGGGGTTTTCATGAGCTGTAAGCCATAATCATCACATTTATGACAAATCACGGCTTGAACTATCTTGCTTTGCATGTAATGAGTCTATCTCATATATTAGTTTCACCTTTTAAGTTGCATTACTGAAATAAATGAACTTTTGCATGATATTCTAATTTTTCGAGTTTCACCTGTAGATTAATATGGAATCAGGGGTGGAATTCTACCTGGTTGGACCAGTTCTATAGAAATGGTTGTTATGATTCTGCCCAATTTGGAGAAGTGGCAAATCTCCCACTGGCTGGCCCTCCCCCTCCTGCTCACTCACTCCTTACCTGGAAAACTTGCCTGCTAAGTTGCTATTTTTCCTTTTTTATCCCCAGCCATCAGCTGTTCTGCTGTGCCGGGAGATTTAGATTAGCTAGAAAGTAGGAAATTGTTGGATTTCTTGCTTTCTAGCTAACCTAAAAGCAGAGCTGAATCTTCCTTAGGACTGAAGCTTCTATTTTTCAGTGCAGACTCAGGTAGTAGATTGCAGAATTGTAGATCTGTGAGTGAATCTGTGATTCTGTGGGCAACTCAATCTGCCTGCCTGCTTTGCCTGATTTAGGGTAAAAGTTGCTCTTTTTTAAAATAAAAAATTCAATATTTACATACAAGCCATGCCCAGCCAGTCACATGATCACCAAGCCACACCCAGACAGTAAGCCATACAGTCACATGACCGCCAAGCCACACCCACAAATTAGGCCACGCTTACAGAACAGGTTGTTAAGACATTTGAATCCCACCCCTGCATGGAATGGCCATGTGGGACCTATTTTTAGTTTTCTTCGGAATCTCAAAGACTCAGAATTTTTAAGATTCTAGAACAGGTGTGTCAAATTCAAGGCTCATGGGCCAGATCTGGCCCACGATGCAGTTGGATATGGCCTGCAGGGCCATCCCAGTCTACTCAGATCGCTTTGGCCCGGTCTACCTTTGGCCCGGTCTACCGAGAAGAACGATCAGACCAGCAAAGCTTCGGTCCGGTCTACCTGGTACAAAGAGGAAAGATCAGGCCAATGTAGCTTCAGCCCAGTCTACCTAATTAGGCCAGTGCAGCTTCAGCTCTGTCTACTCAATGCGAAGAGGAAACATGCCAGCAGTTTGGGGAGTGGCATCAAGCTGGTCATGCCCACTTAGTCAGTCATGCCCCCCAGCCCCTTGAGTTCAACCACAACCCTGATGTGACTCTCAATGGAATTGAGTTTGACAACCCTGCTGTAGAAGATTTGAAGATTATCCTTCCTTACATTTTAGAGCTGTTAATGAACTACTAACTGGGGTTGCCAGAATTTGAGAGAAATACATTTCTCATTAGGTTTAGGTCAGAGTAACTCCTTGGATAGCTGTGATTGTCCAAGCATTTTTTTGGGAAACCATTTTGATGCCTTATCATTTAAATGGCTTTTTTAAAAGTTTTAATATCCTTAAAAAACAAAACTCAAATTGTTCTTGATAAATTTAAGAAACAGTGGAAAGTAACAGAATAAGAAAAAAAAAAGGAAGTACAAACTTCATTTGGGAAAGAAGACTCAAATGTACAGGTTGAAGCTTAGAGAGATTTGTTTTGCTAACGAAATTATGCAGGATAATGATAGCTAAGTTGTGAACTAGTATTGTGATATGGTTGCAAGAAAAGGAAAATGCAGTTTTAGGCAATATTAGCAGAAATATAAGTTCCAAAACAATGAAAGACTTTATCTTGACTATTGTCTCAACTTCTGGTCACCGCACTTGAAGAAGAAGTCAGAAGAAATGGAAACAGTTTCAGAAACATCCTCTGATTGTCCTCAAATCAAGCTCTGTAAAACACGATTGAAGGAGCTGGATATATTTACCATTTGAGAAAAGACCAATGGGAAGATGTATAATAGCGTTCTACAGATACCTGAGTGCAGGCATGAAATAACGGATTTAGATTACAGGAATGCAGAGTTCAGTTGCACGTTAGGAAAAAAAAACCCCAACCTATTAATAAGTGAAATTCAATAGTGAAACCAATTATTTGAAAAGGTGGTAGATTGACCTGCACTGGATGTATTTGAAAGAAAAGTGAGAAAATCCCATGTCTGAGAATCTTTCATTTGGATTCCTGAATTGAGCGGATGATTGGATTTATTAGCCTAAATGGCCCCTTCCAAGTTTATGATATAGCATGTTCTTTTTTTTTCTAAGTACTGGGAAAGCAGTCCCTCAAATAGTAATTGCTTTACAGAATGGGTTGGCTAAGAACTGTCTGCCATCCTGTCATGTGTTCTCTTGAACACCACCGATCAATATTAGGCCCTGTTTGTTTGTATCTTGCCTTTATTATTTTTTCTAACAAACAACCCAAGGGAGCAAGACAAGAATGGTTGGAAACTAACCAAAGAGAGAAGCAGGGGTGGGATTCTACCAGTTTGCACCTATTCACTAAAACCGGTTGTTAACATTCTAAGCAGTTTGGAGAACCGGTTGTTAGAAGAAATTACTGGCCTAATCCTGTAAGGAAGGCAGGAAGGAAACATTCTGGTGTTACTTACAGAAACTGCCTCTCCGTTAACCCCTTTTATATTCTTGGCAGGACTAGACTTCCTGTCTCAGGAACGTCTCTGGAGTTTTTTTCCCTTCCTTTGCTGGTACTTTGCTTGTGTGGAATGACCATTGAAAAAAGTGACTTATGACCGTTTTTCACACTAACGACTGTTGCAGCATCCCCAAAGTCATGAGAGGCCAGGCGAGGAGATGTGTGCCTCAATGTGAGTGATATTGACTTGGCCACACCCAGCCAATAACATGACCGCCAAGCCATGCCCACCAACTAAGCCACAACCACAGAACCAATTGTTAAAAAATTTGAATCCCACCCCTGGAGAGAAGCAACCTAGAACTAAGAAGAAAATTCCTAACAGTGAGTGCAATTAACCAATGGAATAATTTGCCTTTAGATGTTATGAGTGCTCCATCACTGAAGGCTGTCAAAGAGAGACTGGACAGCCATTTGTCTGAAACGATATAGGGTCTCCTGCTCGATCAGATGGTTGGACTAGAAAACCTCTGAGTTCCCTTCAAGCTCTATTATTCTATGTTCTATGTCTCTTTATCATTGTGGGCAGAGGCATTCCTACCCTGAGGATTTACAATAGTAAGCCAGAGAAGAAAGTGTTGAGCAAGTAGGCGGTATGGGTGACCTGTGTCTCTTTGCAGATTCTAGGTTCGCTTTCTTGAGATCTAAAAATTGAAAATAATCCATATTAAAAGTGCAAGTAGTTGCTGAGATTGTCTGCCTGTGACCTGCCCCAGGACCTCAATTTGGAATCAAACAGTGTGGTCTTCAGAAAATAATGAAAAGCAGTCAGAATGTGCCTCAAATTATATAAATTATCCTCTCATATCATCTTGAGGGAGAGATGTATGGAACAAAAAACATCACTGGCTATTCTGTCCAAGGCTAATGAAGGCAGACAAATGAGCACTCTCTAATGATTCACTGTCCTGGAGTAGAATCTCAAGTGGTCCTTAAAATGGTCCCTCACTGATATTTCACGCAATCTATCTCAGGGGTGGGCTTCAAAAATTTTAGCAAAATGTTCTCTGCATGGTTGCTGGGTGGGCATGGCCATGGTGGGCGTGGCCTGGTTGGCCTCCTGTACCACAATGTGGGGCAGTGGTTTTTTATTTTATTTTTTATTTATTTTATTTTGTCAAGTGATTATAAGATAACAGGTATAAGAATAAACATAGTTATGAATACATGAAATGGATACATATAAGAAAAATAAAAAGAAACAATAGGACAGGGATGGTAGGCACATTGGTGCACTTATGCAAGCCCCCTACTGGCCTCTTAGGAAAGGGATGAGGTCAATAGTAGACAGTCTAAGGTTAAAGTTTTGGGGATTTGGGGAAGTAACCACAGAGTCAGGTAGAATATTCCAGACATTGATCACTCTGTTGCTGAAGTCGTACTTCCTGCAATCAAGTTTGGTGCGGTTAACCTTGAGTTTATATCTATTGTGTGCTCTTGTATTATTATGGTTGAAGCTGAAGTATTCATTGACAGGTAGGACATTGCAATATATAATTTTATGCACTATACTTAGATCGGACCAAAGGTGGCATAGTTCTAGGTTTTCTAGGTCTAGAATTTCGAGTCTGGTGGCATAAGATATTCTGCAACAGGTAGAGGAGTGGATAACTCTTCTTGTGAAATATTTCTGGACTTTCTCAACTGTGCTAATATCAGATACAGAATACGGGTTCCAGACTGATGAACTGTATTCAAATATTGGTCTAGCAAATGTTTTTTATGCTCTAGTTAGGCCCATTTCCAGCCTTCCTGAATTTCTGGGAGGCCCATTTTTCACCTCCATGAGCCTCTGCATGTGCCTTGCATTTACCTGCATCCAAAACAGGCTGTGGTGAAGACTGCTGGGAGGGCCAGGTCAGGGTGGGCAGGGCCAGCCAGGAGTGGGATTTGGAGGTTCTCCAAACTGCACAGAATCTTAGCTAGGGGCTCTCCCGAACCCCTGTGAACCCCTAGAAGCCCACCCCTTATCTATCCTAAGAATTCCACACTCATAACCTATCCTCGGTTCTCAGCTTCAAATTATCCCTAATAAGAGAGAAGAAAGCAACCCACCCCAGCTCCACAAAGGGAAAAAAAGTAGCAAAATGTCATGTGATGGCAATGTGACACTGCGAGTTTGACACCCGTGATCTAGAGCTTCAACAATGTCATCAATAAACAAGATAGGAAATAACCTAAGGATTGGAATATGATTCAGCAAATCATATAAGTGTATCAGGTACCTGTCTAGGGAGATTCTCAGTTATCTTAAGTCATGGTTGTCCCAAAGGTACTTTTTTTTCATGAGGCAACTGGATTTTCTACCAGAAAATCCAGTTGCCTCTTGGTGGGGGGGAAGCACCTTTGGGTGTATCAGGTATCAAAACATTTTAATTGATCCTTCAACTCTGCAGAGATTTGGAAGAGTTGCCAGTCTAAAGTTGACCAAAGAGTGATTTGTCAATGAAAATGGAGTGATAGAGGTTCCCCAACTTCTAATCATAGAATAGAATATTTATTGGCCAAGTGTGATTGGACACACAAGGCATTTGTCTTGGTGCAAATGCTCTCAGTATACATAAAAGAAAAGATACATTAATCAAGAGTCAAGAATCATAAGGTAGAACACTTAATAATAGTCATAGGATACAATAAGCAATAAAATCATACTAGGAAACAGTCAATATAGACAGTAAGGATACAAGCGATAAAGTTACTTCCAGGGTGGGATTCAAAATTTTTAACAACCGGTTCTGTGGGCATGACTTGGGTGGTAGGCGTGGCTTGGTGGTCATGTGACTGGGTGGACATGGCTTGGTGGTCATGTTATTGGCTGGGCACGGCCAACTCAATATCACTCACATCGAGGTCATAAGTCACTTTTTTCAGTGCCATTGTAACTTTGAATGGTCACTCCACAAAAGCAAAGTTGGGTCGCTTCCCACTGCCTTGAAAATGGCGGTGGTGCGACCCGTCCTCAAGAACCCTGCCCTGGACCCGGCTGTTTTAAATAACTATCGCCCAGTCTCCAACCTTCCCTTTTTAGCGAAGGTTATTCAAAGTGTGGTGGTGCGTCAGCTCCCTCAGTACCTGGAGGAAACGACTTACCTCGATCCTTTCCAATCGGGCTTCCGGCCCGGGCATAGTATCAAAACAGCATTGGTCGCATTGGTTGATGATCTCTGGAGGGCCCGTGACAGGGGGTATTCCTCTGTCCTGGTCCTGTTAGATCTCTTGGCGGCTTTTGATACTATCGACTATAGTATCTTATTGCGGCAGTTGGAAGGGTTAGGAATTGGAGGAACTGTCCTACGGTGGTTCTCCTCCTTCCTCTCTAACCGCTCGCAATTTGTGTTGATGGGGGGGGGAGAGGTCCACCTCTAGGCCCCTCATTTATGGAGTGCCTCAGGGGTCGGTCCTCTCCCCTCTTTTGTTCAACATTTATGTGAAGCCGCTGGGGGAGATCATCCATGGTCTTGGGGTGCAGTGTCATCTGTATGCTGATGATACTCAGCTTTACATCTCCACCCCAAACCACCCAATGATGCTGTGGAGGCTATGTCCTGGTGCCTGGAGACCGTGTGGATTTGGATGGGTGGGAACAGGCTCCAGCTCAACCCTTCCAAGACTGAGTGGCTGTGGTTTCCGGCCCCCCGATATAGTCAGCTGACTCCGTTGCTGGCTATTGGGGGAGAGATCTTAGCTCCCACAGAGAGGGCTCGCAATCTGGGCATCCTCCTGGATGCATGGCTGTCTTTAGAAGATCATATTACGGCCATCTCCAGGGGGGCTTTTTATCAGGTTCGCCTGATTCACCAGTTGCGGCCCTTTCTGGATCGGGACGCCTTACGCACGGTCACTCATGCCCTTGTCACCTCTCGCCTGGACTATTGTAATGGTCTCTACATGGGGCTTTCTATGGGGAGCACCCGGAGGCTTCAACTGGTACAAAATGCGGCCGCGCGGGTGGTTATGGGGGCGTCACGAAACTCCCATGTGACGCCTCTCCTGCACGAGCTGCATTGGTTGCCGGTGGCTTTCCAGGTTCGCTTTAAGGTTCTGGTTTTGACCTTTAAAGCGATCCATGGCATTGGACCAGGCTATCTGCAGGACCGCGTTCTGCCGGTAATCTCCCACTGACCTGTGCGCTCCCACAGAGAGGGCCTTCTTTGAATACCGATGGCATCTATGTGCCGCCTGGTGACCCCGAGAAATAGGGCCTTCTCTGTGGGGGCTCCCACCCTCTGGAATGGTCTGCCTCTGGAGTTACGTAACAACACCGACCTGAGAGCATTCAGATGTGCATTGAAAACCTGGCTCTTTGAGCAGGCCAGCCTGGGCTGAAGTGGGACTTTTAGAGTAATTTTAGTATTTGGAGTTTTAAATCGGGATTTTAATATTCAGGGTTTTATTAATTTATTGGGGGAGGGTACAATCTTAAAGGCAGCCTTAGGATATTTAATTTTCTTTTAACTTTTATAATTGTAGAATGTTTTATGGTTGGCTGTACACCGCCCTGAGTCCTTCGGGAGAAGGGCGATATATAAATATGTTAAATGAATAAATAAAATAAATAAAGTACCAGCAAAGGAGGGGAAAAAACTCCAGAGAAATTTTACATTCAAGAATGTAATAAGGGTTAACAGAGAGGTAGTTTCTGTAAGCAACATCAGAATGTTTCCTTCCTGCCTTTCTTACAGGATTAGGCCAGTAATTTCTTCTAACAACCGGTTCTCCAAACTGCTTAGAATGTTAACAACCGATTCTAGAGAATAAATGCGAACCTGTAGAATCCCACCCTTGGTTACTTCTAATCATCACCTCCAACAGAAGAATATACTGACTCTATTGCATGCCTGTGTGTGCATAAGGTCAGATAGATTGTGATAACTCCATGGTTATCATGGCAGACATAAAATCCCAAGACATTCCTAATTGGACGACTTCAGTGTGGACATTGGTCCCCAGGACAATAGATTTATTATTATTGTTTATTTATTTTCAGGAAGGCAAACTATTAAACAGTGGGTTCTTGGTACATTACACTACACAATGCATCCTTGCATTATCCTGGAGACCTGCATGCCACAATTGGAACTCCAGTTGCTAAACTGTCAGATGGAGGCTTTTGGTAAGCAAAATAAATGTCTATCAACTACCCACCCCATGTCCCCATCCCTTGGCTACTTTATGATAGAACACCTCAGGGAATAGAGCTAGGAAAACTTAATTTTTCCGTCTTCATTCTTCTAGGCCTCCATGATGGGTCTACGACAATTCACCATGGTCAACTTGCCATGGCCAACTCACCATGGTTAACTCACCATAGCTGACTCACCAAGCCAACTTGCCACAGCCAACTCACTGCAGGACAACTTGCCACGGCCAGCTCACCTTGGGGACAACTCTTGCCATGGGCCAAGAGTTACATTAATATCAAAGCAATGGTGGAATAGAATCATTAAAGAAAGGATGCAAAAGGAGTGACAGAATGAAATGGGAATGGCAAAAATTAAAATATTTATTATTTATTTTAAATAATTCAATAGAATTGTTAAATTGTCCCATCGTGAGTTGTCCTGCAGTGAGTTGGCTGTGGCGAGTTGGCCATGATGAGTTGGCCACAGCAAGTTGGCTGTGGCAAGTTGACCCATCACCCTCTATGATATATGTAGGGGTGGGATTCTACAGGTTTGGACCGGTTCGGGCAAACCCTTTGCTCCGAAGATCAGCTGGCAGTGAACTGGTTCACTGCGACGAACATGTGGACCCTCTCACCCACCCCTGCTTTTTCTTGTGCTTTATTTCTTTTGTTTAAAGCACAGCTGATTCGCAGATTGCTGTGCCTCAGCTGTTTTATTCACAGGGACTGCTGTAGAAGGTAAGTGTTAGAGCTTTTCCAAATGCAGAGCGTGTGCGCAAAGCACATGATCACTAAACCAGGTCATCCAGGTCAGGTCATTTGATTTGTCAATCGCTTACAAAATAATAGGTATAAGTATAAACATGAGTAAGAATACAGAAAACAGGTATGATTAAATGGGGACAATAGGACAGGGATGGGAGGCAAAATGGTGCACTTATGCATGCCCCATAACCAGTTGTTATACCAGTGGAATCCATCCCACCCCTGGATATATGCCAGAGTCACTCTTGCCTTCTTATAGAACGTGAACCATAGAATTTACTTTTGCAATCACACGCAAGCATGCAATGATTTGTATTCTCTGCTGCGGACATAAAATTAAAATACAAGAGCTTTTACAAGAGCGCTGAATCATAACTGCAGAGTTCCATTGTGAAAATATTTGATATTTAGCTAATATCCTTCCCCGACCCTCCAGAATGCTCTATCATCCAGCACTGCGGTAGCAGCTGGTGAAATCTTTGAAAGTGAGAAACAAGGACATCATCTTCAACTGCTTTCTTGAATTATTGGAGAACAGCTGGGATGAAGCTCTTTGAAGGCAGCTTTTAAATTAAGGAATGTATTCAGCTTTAGTGTGTGAAGCTTAAAAGTCATTTAAGTTACCATTTAGATAAATTACTGTAATTGGTGTTTGGCTAACTCACTGAGCGTTTAGGGATTTTCAGAAGCTTTGGCTTTAATTATTATGAGCTTCTAATTCCTATTAATTTGAATTTAAATAATTACATGCACAAGACAAAAAAAATGCCACTGAAAAGGCCATGGGGCAAAATCCAGAGCCTCCCAATATTCAAACAGATACCAAAGTGCCAAAATGAGCAAAGAAAAAAAATGAAAACAGTGCAGAGTTTTGCCAGGGTTTGCAATATAAGTCTAGACATCTCTTTCTATTAGAAAACTTTTAAATGCCTTGTTTCTCCACCAGCAGCAAAAGGCTGTGAAGAAATTCTAAGGTTTGTTCACAAGAATGGAATCTAGTATAATGCTATGTGGCATTCGATTTCCAGAGCCAAATTCTTACTGAAATGACACTCCCAAGTAATCCCTACTGAGCAAAAATCTTTTCTAATGTTAAGTGTAATGTTTTGCTATTCTGTTTTGTTTTTCTTTTGCTTTCTTGTGAGGTTGTTCAGGGAGAAAATGGATGTATTGTCATTTTATCAAGTTTTGGTTTTCATTGGAAGCAGGTAATGTTGAATTTATGGGTCTCTTTCTATTACAACTGAATCATTCTATTTTGGTATAATGAGAAGAGAGGAAAAATAGTACTCATTACTGAGAAGCAAAATGTCAGTAGAAGGGGAATAATCTCCCAGTCACATTGAGTATGAAATCTGCTTAATGAACTCAACTTAGAAATATATAGTTTTAAATGAAAAGAAACCAAATGTCTGAATAGTTCTAATTAGTCTTTGCCTCTCCATACAGTAACTGTAACAGACCAAACTACCTTATGATATTGGATTTAACGCAATATCTTCTGTTCCAGGAGGGCCAACCTTATGTTCTCCAGAAGTTTTGGATACTACCCTTCAACATCTTCAGTCATTGGCTATGTTGGCCAAGTTGTCTAGGTAATGAAACATCTGCAAAAAACAAGCAAGCTCAGAGAGCACCAAGGACTCCTCATGTCATTCAAGGTGTCAAATAGAATTTTTGTAAATCTGACTTGAGTTCCTTTAATTAGTCAGCCACTTAAATACTCCTGTCCTTCAAAATGTAAACAGAAAAGAAGCTTAGGAAAGGAGCAGATATTTGCATCCAATGTGCATGTGTTGACTTACTGGTGCTGTTTAAACATTGGAAACAATGATAATTTGCATTAAAAATAAAAATGGTTTTCCCACAGTGGTGAAGACACAGAGTGACTTCTTCTTCTACTGCTCATGTGCTTAATGAGCAGCTGAAAGCCCCTGCTCCGATTTTAGGATACCTTGTACTGGACGAAACTACCAAGCAATAGAGTCATGATGAACAATTTCAGATGGTGAAATTGTGGTCAGAAAAAATAGAGGATCCTCTCTAGATATTCTTAATAGAACACTACTAAGATAATGTTGAGGAGTAAGAAGCACTGTGGTCCTGCTAGATTGGAGGGCCATATGTTGACCCTGTATCTCTGAAATCGAAGGATGCCTTTTGCTGGTTTTCATCTTTTATGAAGTAGGACATATGGCCACCATGAACTTTCAGTAGAAACATTTTATCTATTGCAAAGCACAAGAATGTTGACTATATGGATCACAGTTCAAGAGCCTATGGGACACAGAGGAACTCTTTATGTCCCTTTCTATGAAAGCCTGTTGGCAGTAAACATCTTGGCAGAAAAGCAAAGTCTTCTTGGCACTGCTTTCACTAGGGGCTCAGCTGGACAGCTGCTATAGATGATAGATCTCTGATTCTTCTGCTCCTTTCCTTGTTCCAGGATAAGCAATAGGGGAAGCCTAGTTAGCACACTGGACATGTCATCAGGTAAGAATCGAACTTAATATCCTGCCAGTGGTGCAAAAACCCAAACAGGATAGATTGACTGCTTTGCTGGTTTGTAAGTCATACCTTGCATGCAAATAAGTGGCAAAAAGCAAGGCTTTTAACTCCAAAGTCAACACAAACTGAAGCCAAAGAAGTAGGTTTTGCTTCTACTGGCAGAACTGAAATGCAAACGTTATTTATACAACCTCATTCCCCCACTCCCAATCCTTCCCTCTGTCCACCTTTTTTTCCCTTGCACTGAGTTGGTCTTGGAGTCAAGAGGAACTCAGGGTTCCATTGGAAATTGAGGTTCCTTCCATGGTTAGCTCCGCAGACTGATCTTGGACTGAAGATACTTTTTCTTCTTCCCTCTTTTCTTTTTAGTAGAGACTAAGGCAGAACTAAACTCCTAGGGTGACTCCCTAATCTGGTGCTTTCCAAATTGTTGGAGTTATATCACGGCAGTTAGTCACCACGATATAAAAACAGATGTTGAGACTCTAGAAAAAGTGAAGAGAAGTGTAACAAAGATGAATAGGGGACTGGAGGATAAAGCATAGGAAAAATGGTTGCAAAAATTGGGTATTTCTAGTTTAATGAAAAGAAGGACTACGGGTGACATGATAGCAGTCTTGCAATATCTAAGGGGCTGCCACAAAGAAGAAGGGAAGCAACTTATTCTTCAAACCACCTGAAGGCAGGACAAGAAGCAACAGATGGGAACTAATCAAGGAGAGAACTAAGGAGAAATTTCCTGACAGTTAGAGCAATTAATCTGTGGAACAATTTGCTTCCAGACGTTGTGGGTGCTCCAACACTGGAGGTTTTTAAGAAGAGATTGGAGAACTATTTGTCTGAAATGGTCTAGGGTTTCCTGCTTGAGCAAGGGGTTGAACTAGAAGATTTGCAAGGTCTTTTCCAACTCTGTTATTCTGTTAAATGTAATTACAATTCCCAGTCACCTTTGGTATTGGCCATATTGGCTAGGACCTATGGCTCTTGGGCAGTGGTAGGATGCTGTCGGTGTAACAACTGGTTTGCTAATCGCACGCCTGACATACACTGCGCACAGCCTTTAAAATTATGTACTTTTAATATTACTTTGAGGAAGTAACATCAGCTGAGGCATGGCAATCTGCTCTGCCATGCGAATCAGCTGAGCAGATAAGGTGAGTACAGCACGGGGCAGACAAGCCCACATGATCGTCAGAGCGAACTGGTTCAGAGCCAGCTGGTCATCGGAGATAGGGGTTCATCTGAACTAGGAGAATCCCACCCCTGCTCTTCTGTGCTTATGTTGTGTACCTATGCACTTGCCTATGCATATCCTTACCGCAAGTAGGAAGGCACCACCCTGCTTAATGGAAGCCCTGTTCTTGGGAAAATGGAAAAATGTGTAGAAATCTGAAAAAGATTCTGCTCGATTTTTCCGCCAGAAACATTGAGAGATTTCAATGCTGTTGAGATACAATTCCTGTAAAGGTGAGTTCTTTGATTCTCGGAAGTCTCTTTCCAATGGGAAAAAAAACCACTATTTCTAAGCCACACATGAACTAATTCTTCCTTTTCAAAGCAGGGAAAGTACATTGCATATCAGGAGCGTTGCTTTTTTTGGTGCAAAGCAGAGGTGGTATTCAGCAGGTTCTGACCAGTTCTAGAGAACCGGTAGCAGAAATTTTGAGTAGTTTGGAGAACCGGCAAATACCACCTCTGACTGGAGATTTTACAGTATCCTTCCCCTGCCATGCCCACCAAGCCACGCCCACAGAACCGGTAGTAAAAAAGTTTGAATCCCACCACTGGTGCAAAGCTCATTTATAAGCCAAGCAGACTCAGCTGATTAAATTGTTACTTCTTCAAAAAGGTTTTGCTGCTTCACTGAAAGCAAGATTTTAGAAGGTACTTGTCAACCATGATACTGTATGCAGTCTACAAATTTTCTTTCATCTGTGTTGAACAGATCTTTCCGCTCAGATCTTTCCACTTGGGAAACATGACAATGAAAGCAGATCACTGTAGGCTAAAAACAAGCAATCTATATTGTTATATAAACTAGTTGATTTTCAAAACATCTTTCTAATGCACTGGGAAATACTTGGCAAGTATTCATATATCCAAAATGAATCTTTGTGGAACCTTGCTTTCCCATAATGAGTTGATATAATGGAATATGTGCTTCCATAGGCAAACTGTTAAGAGTTGTACTAGAAGTGACTGGATTAATCAGTCAGTCCAAATGACAAATGGCCAAAGTCAATGGTGAGATTCAAATTTTTTTACTACCGGTTCAGTGAGTGTGGCTAGGTGGGCATGGACAGGTAAGCATGACTAGGTGGTTATGTGACTGGAAGCAAAAATGGAGCCCAGGGAGGGCACACACAGCATCCCCCACACCCCATTTTTTTGCCTATTGGGCCTCAGGGAAGCCTCCTGGCAAGGTAAGTACAACAGCAAGGGGGGGCGTAATCTGCTGTGATATGCGATTTAGATTAGCTAGAAAGGGCAGAAATCCGATGATTTCCTGCATTCTAGCTAATATAAATTGCGTGGCACAGCTGACCGTTGGAAATACTGGTTCGGCCGAACAGGTAGCATTTTTTTTTACTACCGGTTCACTTGAATTGGGCCAAACCAGTAGAATACCACCACTGGCCAAAGTGCATGTAAAACAGGGGTGTCAAACTCATGTAGTGACAGCGGCATCACATGACGTATCAGGATATTTTCCCCTTTCACTAAACTGGGCATGGGCGTGACCAATGCGTGACGCATACGTGACGCATACTTGGCTTGGAGTTTGACAGCCCTGATGTAAACAATTCCCAATGAATTTTTAACCTTAAACTTCCTAATATAAAGTTAGGAAGGAAAAGCCTGCTTCTATATTTTCTTCCTTTAAAGTCATTCCCCAGACCAGCTGAAAATTGCTATTAAAATCCATCTTTTTTTTTTTTGTTGTTACCAGATTTTGACAATGCCATCCCAGGCTGTTTCTACCTCTGCCCTCAACCAAACAGCTAAAGACAATCTAGCAACTTTTTCTCTTCTTATAACCTATAATGTAGATGAGTGTGGATAAGGAGCGGAAGAGGTGGTTGTTTTACGTGGAGCTATTACAGCACATGTTCATGACTCATTCTCTGCTATAGATAGTCGGGCAACCTAGAAATTTGAATGAATAAATACATATCAAGAAGAACATTGTATTTCTTCATCCCTAACCCTCCCTACTGGCACTGAAGAGGGATGTTTGATGCTACTGCTTAGTGTTCTTTGTCTTTCCTTCTCAGTGTGGGTGTGTGTGTGTTTTAAATAAACATTTATTTTAATTTGAATATGGACCAAGGAAGAATGAATGAATTTTCATGAATGAACATGAAATGTGTTCCCTCCTTTCCTCCCTCCCCCCCTTTCTTTGGTATATGAATAGAAGAATGCCTCTGACTACTGAAATATCAGAAATACTATGCCCGTTTGGATTTTATTGGAAGGAGATCACTGAAACCAATTTGTAATAAATTGAGGTATGTGGAGGCACAGGAGTGAGAGAGAGCGGAGAGAGGGAGAGAGGGGAGGGAGAGAGGGAGGGGGAGAGGGAATAATGTATTTCTGCTGCAATGTCCAATATCTAGGGTAGCATTTTCCAATTTAAGGAAGTCTAGATATGTTGGGCTATACAGCTCTCCTAACTCCCAGCATAATCAGATTAATTTTGTAGATTGAGAGGAACTGTTATTTGAAAAATAAACTGGGAATCATCACACTTGAATGAGATTTCCATTAGAACCTAGAAGAACTGTCAGATGTTTTCCAGTTAGGCTCTTGGCTACCTGAGAAGGACAAGACATTCTCATTCTTCATTGAGAAGGCAACCCCACTCCTTATTTAAATTAAGTTTAGCTGTAGCAGTGGGGCAGTGTTCTCCAGTCTCCCTCACATTGGAATTCAGTGGGCTAATTTAGGAAAATAGTAGACAGGCTGTAGTGAACACATAGCCCAGTTTTGAATTATAGTATATTGACCCCTGGGATTTTAGGGGTCTAATAGCATCTGCTTTGCAAGATTTCCAATTGCTTGCACTTCTGTTCGTTTTGTATCTTTATAAGGAAAACAAATATTACAAAGAGACTAGAAATCTCCAGGAATCATTCATACAAAGAAACTGAGGTAGATGTTTTATAATTTAGAATTGTTGTTCCCACCCACTATACTTTTAGCCTCAAACCACAAACATTCACTTCATCTAATAACAGCTATACAGGTCAACCTAGTGAATAAGAAATGAATGATAGATATCTTAGAAGGTATCAGTTAGAGAATGGACTTCAACAAAGAGGAGATGAAGAACATTAGGCATTAGTTCCTGGCTTGGTAATAGAGAACAACATTTAACAGTACAGTAACATCAACTATCTTGCTTTTTAAATAGGATGCTTTGTACGAGTCCATTTTTAGAGAGAAAACAAAACCTTAAAAGGGGAAAACAGTAGGGCTGCAAAGCCTGTAAAGCTATTTGATAGCAGCAAATATATATATATATATATATATAGGAGAATCTTTGTTATTAACCCAACGGTTGTACAGATTTTAACAGCCCAGATCTAGTAGACTTGGAGCTTGAAATTCCTAGGAAAATCTTTTACTGAAATGGAACTTGTGTCCATCTAGCTCAATATTATCTGTGGTGATCAGCAGTAAACCTCCAGGCTTTCAAAAAGCTATATTGAAATAAATTTGGGACCCTCTTCATGCAAAGGAGATACTCTTGCACTAAGGCATGAATACTACAAAATGCCTGGAAAGCAACCTGTTATCTAATCATACTCTTCTCTCTAAGGCATGGCACATTTTGTAGTTAGGTTATAGTAATTATAGTGACTGATTCTAAATTTTTAAATCTACCTACCCAGGTTGAGATATGCCTGTTGTATGGAGTGATGCACCCTTTTAAGATGATATGTATGTACATGGTCAGTCTAAGAAGAATTCAGTGGTCTCTTGTTAATACATTCTAGTTTATCAGATGAAAGAAAATGTGCTTCCTTCTGCTTCAAGTGTCATTACATCCAAAGTAATTTGAGGAGGGGTGAAGGGTAATAGCCACTGTGGGAAAGTACCAGAAATCTCAATTAAGAGGCAAGTATGTTTCTCCTTAATTACCATAGCTTGGAGAATAAAAACTTCAGCCAGAAACTGACTCACGCCTTGATCCTAAGCATCAATTCAGCCTCCTTGTCTCATTTTCAAATCATTGACATAATTGGAAAACAGCAGGATACAGCTTCAAACCTAAAAGAATGATCATTCTCCATTTTACTTTTAATAGATGTAGGTGATTGCAGAGCCTCCTCCAGATTCCATACATGGCTGAAAGAAAACTGGCAATGTTTTATAGCACTGGTGACCTCTATGGAAATGAGTTGCTTGGACCACCACAAACACAAGAAACTCATTTGGCATGATGATGATGATGATGATGATGATGATTCTAATCAATCATCTAGATTTCAGGAATAGGAATCAAATGATTCGTTGATCAACCCTTGACCTGGCAGTGAGCTGGGGCAACTGCTAGCTCATAGAAATTGGAAACCAAATGGACTAGCAATTTTGTTCACTGCAACATGCATTTTGGTATAATAGCAATGGCACTTAGATTTAGACTTATCATCTGCCCTGTTGCACTGTATTGCACTGCATGCTGGGCAGCAACAACAGGGACTGAAAGTGATCTCCATGCCATGGAAATGCAAATGTTCCATTGGATATCGGGCATCTCCCTTCTTGACCACATCACAACTGAAACCATTTGACAACATTTTGATGTGGCACCAATTATAGAGAAGATGAGAGAAGGCTGATTCCACTGGTATGGACTTGTCCAGAGAGCAGCACCTTCCACTGTGGCCAAGACTGCCTATCAAATAGAAGTCAATGGCCAGCGACCTCGCAGGCATCCAAAACAGATGGCCAGACACCATCAACAAAGATATGCAAGTTATGGAGATGCAGTTGACCATGCAAAATGTGCTCAATGATGCAAAAAGTGGAGCCTGCACCTGTGGGAATACACTAGGAAGAACAAGATTTAGTCTTATATACTGCTTCACAGTCTTTACAGCCCTCTCTAAGTGGTTTACATAGCCAGCCTATTGCTCCCAACAATCTGGGTCCTCATTTTACTGACCTCAGAAGGGTGGAAGGCTGAGTCAACCTTGAGCCAATCTGGATCGAACTGTCAAACTGCTGAAGTAGCTTGCAGTGCTACATTCTCACCACTGCGCCATCACGGCTCATTATATATAAGTCATCATGTTGGGGTAGAATTCCAGCTAGACCAGAAAAAGATGTTAAAAAGGGAGGCAAGTTTAGAATCCTTGCTCTGCCGAAAGTGGCATGGCCGTTACCTCTTCCAGAATCTCTGGAGTCTTATATGACTGTTCTCAGGGAAATACAATCAGTCTGGTGATAATATAGGTGACTAACAATAAAGCTTCTGCTTGAAACGATTCATGAGTGGCTCTGGTTGTTTGTGTCTGATAAGTGGGTGGATATTCTATCCATTTGTACTGTGAATCCATGATAAGAAATTAGAATGACTACTGGGCCATCTAAGCATACTGGCAACATTAGTTCCTGTCTCTGAAGAGCTCA
Source organism: Bungarus multicinctus (assembly GCA_023653725.1). Lineage (NCBI taxonomy): Eukaryota > Metazoa > Chordata > Lepidosauria > Squamata > Elapidae > Bungarus > Bungarus multicinctus. Next base: position 79,386,752 of record CM042846.1, on the reverse strand, counting down.
CACAGTCTGAACTTTGACAGACTGGCAAAAGATAAGTTGAGTCAAGATTACACTTCATATGAAGGTGGGTTACATCCATCCTTGAACATTAGAAAAAGATTTTTTTTAAAAAAGTGTGCCGAAAAGGTTACATCCTATGAGAGCATCAAACTATATGGAAATGTTGGGATTATAATCCAGCTGTACTTGGAGGGCACTTGATTTGGGAAAGCTTGACTGCCTCATTTCGGGAACATTAAGTCATTTCCCAGGGAGAAAGGACCTGCTTTACAAAGATAAAAACATTAAAGATGCTGTCCCAGAATAGATTAAAAGATGACTAATAGCTTCACATGATTTTCCTGGCTGACTAAATGGCCCACATCAGGAATGGAGAAGCAGGCTGCCCCAGACGTTAATTAGCTTGGGGTCATTGAGTTAGGCTCCTGGCAATTGCATGGACAGATGCTCACCATTGCAACTGACCCCAGCAACATCTCATCACTGTGGTGATAAAATGTACCATAATCATATAGGAATTTGTGGTCCAGTAAAGCACAAATGTTTCTATCCACTGACCATATCTTGGAGACATGAGGACCCTGGAGGAGGATGGGTTTATCAAAAACATTCCAACAGTCATGTTGCAATTTCTGTTTGTGTCTGCCTTCTTCTTTGTGATGTAGCAGGTCAAGGGTATGTAAATTATGGTTCTGCCTTTGTTCAGGGCTACCCAGTGGTGGGATTCAAATTTTTTTTTGCTACCAGTTCTATGGGTGTGGCTTGGTGGACATGGTAGGGGAAGGATACTGTAAAATCTCCAGTCAGAAGTGGTATTTGCCAGTTCTCTAAACTATTGAAAATTTCCGCTACCGGTTCTCCAGAACTGGTCAGAACCTGCTGAATACCACTTCTGGGGCTACCCAACAAGCTGTCAACACTTTGCTGGAATCCCAGTATGTACCCTGTTTTATTATTTGCATGCTAATAAAATTAGCAATTGGTTGGATTTGGTTGCTTTAGGTGAGCCAAGTTTCGGTCTCCACATTACTCTTCTAGGGACAATCCTGTAATGTAGTTAATTCCATCCATCTTTTCATTCACTGCCCTTTGTTTCTTCTACTTCCTTAACCTTGCAAGCATGATTGCTTGGTAGTTATTTTCTAGTCATTCTTCTGCTAATATCACCTACTCAAAGTATATAAATTTCTGTTTCATCATCCTTCCCTTGAGGGAGCAGTCAGTCCTCATTTGGTCCAAATCTGATTGTTTGATTCTTCTTGCATGGTATTTTTAGAACCAACCTACAGAACTTTAATTTGAAAGTGCCTCTCTTCTTTTTCTCACTCTTTCTAGTTTTCACAGCTGTATGTCACCATTGAAAAGACCATTGGTGAAACCATTCTAATCTTCGTTGCCATAGAAATACTACTATCCTTCATTATCTTGCTTACGTTTGTCATTGCCTTCCTTCTTAGGATTAACCTCCCCAGAACTTTTTCCAGCATACTGTCCATTTTAATCTATCCTTGAGTTAAGAAAACAAAACAATCACTTTAATTTGCTCACAATCAAGTATAAATTTATTAATATAATTCTCCAAAGCCCTATGGAATTTCTGTGCCAGTTTCCTCACTGTTGCTCATATGCTAGATAATAATATCCTGGTCTTTTCTTTTCCTGGTTGAGAAACCACTGAAGAGAGGTTCAATAAAAGATTAGGGAGGAAAAGTGAGCATTGTGGTGCCTAAAAGACTAAACAATATATTGTCCCATGAGCTTCTGTGAAATAGAGTAGAAAGTTCAGAACTAAGGAGAACAGTGGTCCACCTCTCCAAGTTGGAATTCTGACAAAGGGGCAGTGAATTGCTTGTTTATTTGTGGTATACATTACACTTTCTCTTGGTTGGGTTGAGAGAGAGAATGAACTACACAGATTAAGATTTTAGAAACTATAGAGCTGTGATGGCGAACCTATGGCACACATGCCACAGGTGGCATGCAGAGCCATTTGTGCCGGCACATGAGCTACAGGGAAACTTACCTCACTGGGCATATGCGCGCCTCACAGCTGGTTTTCAGCCAGTTTGAGGCCTTTTTCAACTTCCCAAAGGCTTGAAGAAGGCTTCTGCAGGCTTTGCAGGCCAAAAACTAGCCCTGTTTCATCACTTCCTGTTTTCCCAAAAATACCAGAAGGGACGAAACGGGACTAGTTTTCGGCCTGCAGAAGCCTGCAGAAGCCTTCCTCAAGCCTTTGGGAGGCCGAAAAAGGCCTCAAACTGGCCGAAAATCAGCTGTGAGGCACAGTGCAGGTAAGGGGGCAGCGGGGGTGGATGGGTGGGGATTGCGCATGCTTGCATAAGGGGCATGGGGGTGCGTGCATTGTCTTCTGGGTGCTGGCACGCGAGTGTGCACGTGCAAATGCACGCACAATTTTTGGCACAGGAGCCCAAAAAGGTTAGCCACCACTGCTATAGAGAAACTAGAACTAAGAAACAGACAGGATGGGGATGAGGACTTCTTGCCCTGTCCACCATCTCCAGAGATGAGCATCCCCCTCCACATGTAGAAATTTACTAAGATAAGATGGTTTCAAACCATGCCTGTATTTAATGGTCTGAGGCCATAGCAAGAGGCCAGGTCCATAATTCCTTAACTCCTCAACAAAGGAGTCCTTGGTGCTCCCTGAGCTTGCTTGTTTTCTTGCAGACATTTCATTACCCTAACTAGGTAATATCATCAGTGCTAGTAAGGAGTGCTGTTTGCTGTCAGTTTATATTCCAGTCATGGAAGAATACAGTATATTGCCTGTTTCTGTGGGTGTGGACAGTCTTAGATATTCTTTGGTTAGGCCCATGATGGCGAAGCTATGGCATGTGTGCCACAGGTGTCACACAGGGCCATTTATGCAGGCACGCGAGCCTCAGCCAAATTTACCTGCACTGAACATTTGTGCACCTCCCAACTGATTTTCGGCCCATTTGAGGCCTTTTTTGCCCTCCTGGAGGCTAAAGGGAAGCCTCTGCAGCCTTTGGAGGCTGAAAAATGGGCCCGTTTCAGCACTTCCTGTATTTCTGGAAATACCAGAAGTGCTGAAAATGGGCCCATTTTTTGGCCTCCAAAGGCTGCAGAGGCTTTCCTCGAGCCCTCAGGAGGGCAAAAATGGCCTCTCCTGGGCTCCAGAGGCCCTCTGGAGGCTGAAAATGGGCACGTCTGGTATTTCTGGAAGGCTCGTTTTTCAGCTTCTTGAGGCTGCAGAAGCTTCCCTCAAGCCTCTGGGAGGGCGAAAAAGGCCCCAAACCAGCCGAAAATCAGCTGGGAGGTGCACGCATGTGCAGGGCAAGTAACGGGGCAGGGGGGTTGCACATGAATGCGCAGTGGGGCAGGGGGCATTGCACTGTGGTGTCGGCACACATGCACATGTGCTATCACATGCATGCATGCTTTTGGCACACCACAACAAAAAGGTTCGCCATCACTGGGTTAGGCTGTTTACTGATGGCTCTTTGTCTGTTTCTTGACTGGGGTATTGCTTTCATGATTGTTGGTCTGAAGTTAACCTTGGAGTTCATCTATGCTGATCTGTGTGCTGATTCCTGGTGGAGAGGTGTTGGAGTCTTTTTCTCTTTTGGGCTCTTTTGATTGTCTCTTTTGCATAGTCATAGATATTGTTAATATCTATGTGTCTATTGATGGCTGATTTGTCAGAGTGCCAGACTTCTAGAAATTCCCTGGCATTTTTGGACTTGGCCTGGTCTAGGATTGTCATATTTTCCCAAATGAAACTATGGTTAAATCTGTCTATATGTTGTGAAATTAAAGAATTTTCATCATGTCTTCTGACTGCCAGTCGGTGTTCATGGATTACCATGTGTATGTATATTTCCACAGGTACGTTTGCTAAAGAGTGATACACATGATAATAGAAAGGATAACTTCTAGTGGATAAATGAGGGTTCAAATTCTTGGCATTCATTGCCAAGACTGGGTCTCCAACCCGGATCTTGGATTGTGTGGAGTCCACACATGCATTGAGACCCTGATTATCAAAGCCCAGCTGAGGTGGATGGTATGTGTCATCAGAATGGATGACTTCAGTATGCTTCACCAGTTGCTCTATACTGTACTGGAGTCTGAGAAGAGCCCCTGAAGTTGACTATACAAGTGCTATGAAGACAGTGTAAAAGAAATTGTATGCCATTGGGTCATCTAGCCAAGGGAACTAGAAGCTACAACTGCTGACAGAACCTGCTGGTGAGCCCTGTGCTATGAAGCCTACATCTGCACTGAAGATAAGCACCACCAAAAACTAGTAGAAAACCATGAGTAGCATCACAGAATACCATCCAGAGTTACTACAATGGGCTTTCAGTGGGACTGCAGACACCTCTGAGTCCACAAAGGAATGACCAGATGACTGCTAAGGAATAAAAATCCTTCTATTCCTCACCATTCAGCCAGAACTGAAGAAACTTCTTGGATGAGCACCAAAATGTCAAGAGAAAAAAAGAAAACCAAGAAATCGAGTTGCCTTTTGAAAAGTTGCTTTTGGTAAATGAATTGTAGAACAGCATGTCTTCGTTGAACCCAAAAGCCTACCATATACTTACTCATTCTGTGAGGGAAATGGATGGTTTCTAAATTTGATCCTTGGAGTATAGAAGAAAGAATGAATAGCTACAAAAGCAATGTCAGAATTTGGTGTTTTCTGTGTACAGCTGCAGGACAGCTTTAGTTGGAAAGAGGAATGATAAAGTTATTATATTTTTACTCAGTTTTGCCCAGCAAAAAACCTGCAATTATTACTATCTGCAATATTACTCACTTCAGTAGTTTTCATTTCTCAGTCCCAAGTATTTCATCTTATTTCAAGGCATCAACACAGACAGTACCTCAGTTTTTCAAATCACTCTGTGGGTTGCATTGCAGGACGCAATTATGTTTCGCAAATCTATAGTGTGTACTTTATGATTATGTCATTTAGGGATTGCTGAACATTCACTGCTATACCCAAGCTTTTTCTATGACAGATTGACCTGTGTCTAATCTAGGTTCTCTAATTCTGGAGCAAAATCCAAGAACGTTGTCTGTATGCAGAATGAAGCACTCTGCTCATCAGGACTGAAAGGAGAAAGCAAAATTTTTGTGATTCCCAATGAAATACTCGAAGGGCACCAGATGAAATTGAAGGTTCTCATGAGCCCTAGACAGGTATCAGCAGACAAAAGGGAAGTTTGCTCAAAGCAGAAATATGTTTACTAAAAAAAAGAAAGAAAATAAAGTGGGGGTTCTTCCAAGACTATCCAATGTCAGGGTTCCAAGTAATAAATCCATGGCAAGCAAGACTCTGAGGCAATTGAAGTCCTCAAAGAATACTTTTATTGGAAACATCATATTGGCACATATCTGGTGAAAACCGACTCTGAAAACTCCTGCAGTTTTCACCTTATTAAAAGTAAAAGATTTTCTACTTTCTCAAAACAATCAGTAACATGGTCCAATCACTGTGCAGTCTGACAACTGGGTTGCATTCAGGGGTGGAATTCTACCAGTTCGGACCACTTCTATAGAACCGGTTGTTAGGATTCTGTGCAGTTCGGAGAATTGGCAAATTGTGTCCCTGGCTGGCCCCTCCCCTCTCCATCTGCCCCCTCCTCCTTGCCCAGGCAGTCCTTATCACGCATGCACCACATAGCATGTATGCCTGACATCGCTGACTGTATTCTCCCCCGCCCATTCACTCATTAAGGTTTTTCTTTTTTTCTTTTCCTCCCGACGATCAGCTGTTCCGATGATCTTTTCTTCAGCTGTGCCGGGATCTCCTTTGCTGTCTTACTGCTTCACCCAGGGGGCTTCCCTGAGGCCCAGGAGGCAAAAAGGGGTGCATGGAGAGGGTGTACTACATGCCCCTGTGCTCCATTTTTTTGCCTTTTTAGGCCTCAGGGAAGCTTCCTGGGTGCAAAAAAGCCCTTCCCCTGGAGGCTTCCCTAAGGCCCAGGAGACTCAAAAACAGAGTGTGTGGGTTGCTGCAAAAAAAAGGCACACCCACCTAGCCACGCCCACAGAACTGGTTGTTAAAAAATTTGAATCTCACCCCTGGTTGCATTACTCCATCTTCTTCTGACCAGGTGTGAGAATGTCCTTGGTTCCCAAGAGAAAATATTTTGTTTTGACCACAAAATCAATTCCCTCCTCCCTGACCCTCAGCTCCAGTGTGGCAACACTGAAGTAGATAAAATGGCTTCAGTCAGGCTAGCTTCAGATTTGACATCCAAACTAAGTGGGAAGGAAATGAAATTCGGCTGAGATGGAGGGATTAGAAAAAGTTCAGAGGTAAAACCATTCAGATAATAAGACTGCAAAAAATAGTCTCACCTCAATGGGTAATTTATATTTAAAAGCTGCTTTTCAATGTCTTCCAGATGAAAGTAAGAAGGATGCTTAGAAATTATTGATGAGATTCATTATTGTTTTAGGGATTGTCACCAGGCTACAACCGATCTAGAATGTAGCAGGACACTTCAATATGTAACACTTCTACCTGGTCAATTGCTCTGGTTATCAGTAGGCTTCCAAATGCAATTCAAGAGGCTGGTTATCATCAACAAAGCTCTCCCTGGGATGGAGTCTGTCTGTGTGAGGAATCATCAAACTCTTCTGCCCATTCACCCATTCTGACACTGTTAAAATGTCTTAGATCCCATTAATTCAACAATATCCCTTAGTGGCATCCATGAAGCAAGCTTCTCTGCTATAGCATCCTTCCACTGACACCTGCCTTCTGAAATTTGTATGGCTCGCACCCTGGCCCTATTCACACAATGTCTTAAAAACTGGTTCTTCCCACAGATCTTGGGATGGAGCAGATGACGGACCCCTTGTATTACCTTTTGATTTTATCAAATAGTTGTTGGTTTCTCTGGACTTTCTTCTTTTTAGGTTATGCTTATCTTCAATTTCACTGTCTTTTTTTAATAAGCCAACTGATGTTGTGACAGGTTGGGATGGTTTATAAATGTAAGAAATAAAAACTAAATGAACCCCACATCCCCTGATATCTAAAAAAGAAGTAAGAATTCTAGAATAGAGAAAGATTTTCCATAATATCAATATTTGTTTTGGAATATTTCTATTCCATTGGGTGGAATAAAAATGGAGAGATTTTGACCATGTTAATATTGTCCAACAGGAATAGACAATGCATGGCTATCTAGATATTGAATTTCAACTCCAGAAACCTTACTCAGTGCAGCCAATGCTGAGGATCACTTAGATGGCATCCATCCTCAAATGTAGATGGCATCCATCCTCAGATTTCAGGTTGATAGAGAAGTACGTTCAACTCTGTGCCATTTCTCTGCTTTTTAGTGCTAATGGTAACTAAACCACTTTTTTTCTGGCTATGAAGAGGGTCCTTAGGTCTTAGGGTAAATAAATTGCATGGTAGCTTATTCAGCAGAATTCCCAATTCAAGTCTGGATGTCCTTTATATAGATCCTCATTGCCCTTGTTGCCTTGCCTAACTACATACTGTACATTTGTGTAATGATAGTACGGTTGGGTATCCTTCAATCACATCACAACTATTTTGTGCAAGCTGCCCTAAGTTTCAGTTCTGTGACCGGACCAAGCAATAAATGTCAGTGCTCTCTTTCAGAAATGAGAAAAAGCTCCTAGTGATTTAAAGTTGTTATTCATGCATTGCTTGGAACTCATATTTTAAAGTCATAAATTACTTAAACATAAAGTCATAAATACTTGACTTAAATGCCTATGGAAGAAAATTAATGAGTCCAGACGACCAATGTATGAGGCTGTGGAGACATACAGCTTTCTCATAAGAAAACTTTCCATAGCAAATTAAAGTTCAGCTATTGTAGAGAAAGGGATGAGTGAGAGAAGAAGAAGAGGTGACCTACATCTCTTGAGATTTAAGAGGGGAAAAGATGAGATGTTCTTGAAAATAACCATTTAGAAAAATTATTTTAAGGATAGTTATTTCTTAGTAATGGAAGGGCTACCATCTGATGGCCAAGAGCCATCGTCCACATGGCAGAGGTGTGGGTGGAGATCACAGAATGGGTTAATTCATATTAACAGAATAACAGGATTGGAAGGGAACTTGGAGATCCTCTAGTCCAACCCCCTGCTCAAGCAAATAGTTGTCCAACCTCTTCTTAAAAACCTCCAGCGTTGGAGCAGCAACAACTTCTGGGGGCAAATTGTTCCACTGATTAATCATTCTAAGGAAATTTCTCCTTAGTTCTAGATTGGATCAGTCCTTTATTAGTTTCCATCCATTGCTTCTTGTTCTTGCCTTCAGGTGCTTTGGAGAATAAATTGCTCCTCTTCTTCTTTGTGGCAGCCCCTTAGATATTGGAGGACCGCTATCATATCATTCCTAGTCCTTTTTTTCATTAAACAAGACATACCCAATTCCTGCAACCGTTCTTCATACGTTTTATCCTCCATTCCCCTAATCATCTTCATTGAACCTCTCTGCACTCTTTCTAGAGCTCAACATCTTTTATATTTTATAATATATTTTATATAATGGTCTTACCAAGGCATTATAAAGTGGTATTAACACTTTATATGGTCTTGATTCTATCCCTCTGTTAATGCAACCCTTGTATTTCTTATTATTGATAATAAAATTTATGATCCAACCAATATTATTGGACAAATCCAGTTAGATTTTTGGAAGGAGCGAATCTTTAATTTTTAACTATGATGTACCTGTTTACAGACCTAAACTAATCTTAATATATTTCCTTCCTCAAAATGACACAAAACTTATTCTTTTCAATCATGATCAGATGGGTTCTAAGAGTTATAAAAAGGACAACTTGTGGATCACATGTAGGTTTGAGATCATTAAAAGTCTCCTCCTGTTCATTGCCAAGCTCTCTTATTTTGCTCACGGGCAAAATGTTGCTATTGTTTTAACCACTCCAAGATATTTGGTTACAACTCTCAAAGCAAAATCATATTGCGACATAGTAATGCAGATACTTGTAGTAGTTGTGGTACTGCATGAACCATTTCAGTTGGTAAGAACTGGTACACTACAAATCCTATCTAAATGGAAGTACACACAAACTTATCTTAAATATAAGAGCTATGCCATACTTTGTTGAACTGAGATGTAGACAGAAATTGTGATAGTCTATTTAGCCAGACCTCTGATTACCTTCTGTCACAAGCAAAGAACCTATTTGTTGATTGTGTTAACTTGGATTACTGAAGTTCTATTTAAAAAGATAAAGGTTTCCCTGTCAACTTAGGGTACAATGTTCATCTCTGTTTCTCAGCTGAGGGAGCCAGCATTGTCTGAAGACAATTTCTGTGGTCAAGTGGCCAGCATATCTATATGCCAAAGGCTCACAGAACGCCTTTGGTGTTATCTTCTCTCCAAAGTGGTACCTATTAATCTACTTGCATTGTGTGCACAATTCTGTTGTGCAGAGCTCATGTCTTGAACCAGGTGGTCAGCTCTCCCAGCTGATAAGCTCAATGTCTTTAACCACTGAGCCATCATGTCCCCTGTAGTTGTGCTCAGTTCAGCAAAATATGGAAAAAAGATCTCCCCTCCTGGTCGTATAGAGTACTATCATCATCCCCAGTGGATATCTGAGTCATGCTCAGAAGCACTCTAGACAAAAGAGATGTTCCTTCCTCCCATATTTCTTAATTAGTTTCCATAAATGACCTTCTGTCTTTATGCGGAATCTTATTGTGCCTGAATTCCTAAAATAAGTTCAATACCATTGATCTAAAGGATAAATTATGGCTCAGTGTCACAAACAGGATTTTCAAATTCTGAACTTGTAATACTGAGTTAGCACTAATTAGAGATGATCTCCCAGGTTTTAAATCCAGATTTAAACTCTGTGCCTGGCAAAGCGTCTTCTTCCTTCTTAGGGTGGGCAGGCTGCAATAGAAGCTTTTCACAAGTTGAAACTTGCCTGTCACAAGCAAGTTAATTACCAGTAGCCAAATGTCATAGCACATGTTATTGTGGGTAGATAAAATGGGTCCTATGTCAACCCTGAAGTGAACCTGGCTGAGGCCATCTTGGATGCTTCAGGGCAGGGGTGGGATTCAAATTTTTTAACAACCGGTTCTGTGGGCGTGGCTTAGGTGGTGGGTGTGGCTTGGTCGTGTTATTGGCTGGGTGTGGCCAGCTCAGCATCACTCACATTGAGGCACGCATCTCCTCGCCTGGCCTCTCATGACTGTGAGGATGCTGCAACAGTCGTAAGTGTGAAAAATGGTCATAAGTCACTTTTTTCAGTGCCATTGTAACTTTGAATGGTCACTCCACACAAGAAAAGGAGGAAAAAAACTCTAGAGAAGTTCCTGAGACAGGAAGTCCAGTCCTGCCAAGAATGTAATAAGGGTCAACGGAGAGGCAGTTTCTGTAAGGAACACCAGAATGTTTCCTTCCTGCCTTCCTTACAGGATTAGGCCAGTAATTTCTTCTAACAACCGGTTCTCCAAACTTAGAATGTTAACAACTGGTTCTAGCAAATAGGTGTGAACTGGTAGAATCCCACCCCTGCTTCAGGGTTGCCACACAACAGAGGGAGGGGGAAGATAGGTAGATGGGGTTTGTAGCCAAAACAATCAAGTTTTCCTGTGGGAACCAAGGATATTCTCACAGGGGGCTGGTCAGAGGAGGAATGAAGTAACCAAGCAACCAGCCAGCAACTGGATTGGACAGCATGATCAGTGACTTGGGAAAAAGGGGAAACTTTTACTTTTAATTAGGTGAAATCCACGGGAACTTTCAGAGTCGGCTTTCACCAGTTGTGCCAATATGATGTATCTAATAAATTGTTCCTTGAGGAATTTGCCTGCTTCAGAGTTCTGTTTTCCATGGGTGCATTACTTGGACTGCTGACACCCTATTGGAAACAGCAAGGCTAACCTAAGCAGTGGATGGACTTTCAGAGTTGCTCAAGGATACTAATTATGAACACCCATCCTGGGATATAACTACAAGTAGTCCTTGACTTATGGCAATTGAACCCAAAATTTCTGTTGCTAAGTGAGACATTTGTCAAGTGAATTTTGCCCCAGTTTCTTGACACATGTATTAAGTCAATCACTGCAATTATTCAGTTAGTAACCCGGTTGTTAAGTGAATCTGGCTTCCCCTTTGACTTTGCTTGTCAGAAGGTCGCAAAAGGGGATCACGTTACGCTGGAACACTGCGACTGTCATAAATATGAATAGGTTACCAAGGATCTGTAATTTGATCATGTGACCATGGGAATGCTGCATTGGTCATAAGTGTGAAAAATGGTCATTAAGTCACTTCTTTTCAGTGCCATTGTAACTTTGGACAGTCACTAAATAAATTGTATAGCTTATTTAGGACTACCTGCATAACTTCCCTTATTAAGAGGACAATTCTGGATACTCTGAAGTATCAGGCTGTTGTGTAAATTTGTGTAAGTTTAGGAACCATTTCGCTCAAACAATCTTTAAATTTAATTTAAACCTATAATAGTGGCCATTAAATGTTCTTTCTTTTCCCAAGCACTTCTGTACCTTCAAAGTCTGAATCTCATCCTGACCTTCAGCTATTTTTGCTCCTGCATTTTGAACAGTTTTCAGAACCGGGAGAGGAGAGAACGAGATTAAATATTTTATATTTATTGCAGTGCAGTTTTTGCTGCCGTCTCAGAAGTGCCCTTAGGACAATGAAACACGGAGAGTTTGATATTCCAAGGAAAGGAAATAATAGCAATATTAGGAATGAACAGGATGCGTCATTACATCTGCTATCCGTGAAGTAGCCGGCTGGGCTGAAGAATTGACAGGAGAGAAGAATTAAAAGGAAAATTCTTACACATAAGACAGTAGAAGATTTATGGAAGCTGCTGAAAAGAAAGCAGAGATTCTTCCAAATTGGTGCTTCATTTCTCTATTCTTTCCCTGTGTCTATTTGTGAGAGATTGGGAACCAGTGTTTATAGAGGCAGAATTATGTGTGATTTATTTTTAAAAACTCCTATCCCGCATCTTTACTAAAAGCAATTCCAAGTTTCATTCAATTCTTAACTGTCTCCCTCCTACCCGAGAGTTTTTCTTCTTTTAATCTGGAAATCAATTATGAAGGTAAATTTAAAATTCAGCAAAAACATGAGGAGTGTGATAGCACCTTTTTTTTTTTTGACTAACGTATCTTATTAAAAGACATAAGATTTTGCAAGCTGCAGCTAACTTTATGCGGTTGATTTTAATAACATTTGTGATTTTAAAAATGGATGCTACCAGAGTTCTCCTGACTTTTTTGCCACCATAGAGCAGGGGAGCACAGGCCGCATTCAGCCTGTGACGTGGTCGGATCTGGCCCAAAGGATCATCCTGGAAAATGTTTCAGCCCAAGTCGTTTCTTCCTGGTCTATCCAATGTGAAGAGGAAACATCGGGCCACGGTGAGTACAGTCCGGTCTACCCAATGTGAAGGGGAACCATGCCAGAGGTTTGGGGAGTGATGTCAAGCTGGCCACGCCCATCCAGTTGGCCATGCCCACCCAGTCAGCCACACCCAGTGAGTGGTATCAAACTGGCCACGCCCACCCAGTTAGTCACACCCACCCAGTTGGCCATATTTGCCCAGCCCCCTGAAGTCAACCTGATGCGGCCCTCGATGAATTTGAGTTTGACATCCTTGCCATAGATTAACACAGTTCCTCTTCTACAATATCTACAATGGGTTTGGGACAACTTGCCCTGGATGACTCACCCTGGATGATTTACTTTGCCCATCTCACCATGGCTGACTCGCCACAGCCAACTGACCTTGAGACAATCACCATGGGAACTCAAGAGAGAGACAAATGAATTATTGGGACTCCATGATCTGGCTCTCCCCAGTCTTGAGAACTTTTAACTTCAGAAGGTTCAAAACCTAAAGCAAGACAAGGCCTGCTGCAATTTACTTGTCCCTCTCTTGAGTTATCCAGCATTGCATTGTCCTGCAATGAGTTGCCCCAAGGTGAAGTAGCTGGGGCATGTTGGTGATAGGAGTTGGCCATGGTGAAACAGTTGGCATGAGTTAATGAGGGTGAGTCACTTGTGTTGAGTTGTCCCATTCCGATCTACAGCAAGAAGCTTAAAATTCAGCAGTGAATCAGTGAAGAAGGCAAAGTACACCTGTCAAGGTTCCGACTTATAAACCCAACCAAGCAAGCACCATTGAGATAATCCAATCTCTTAATGAAAAACTTTATTGAGTACATCATTTTGGCACAGAATGAAAGTAAAGCTAGCTCTGGGTAATTCCTCAGCAATTGAATATACTTAAAGTATAGAATCCCCCTTCCACATTAGTACAGGTCAAATTGTCCAATTAGGTATCCAGGTGTTGCTTTGGGAAAGTCTCACGACTCTGGCAGACACCTGTTGAAACGTCCTTGGTTCCCATTAGCCAGTTTCTTGTTATCATCTGGAATACACACTCCAATCTCTTCCTCCCTTTCCCCAGGGTCTGTTGTGAAGCAGCAAAAGTGAAAGCAGCCTCAATACACTTTGAAAGCTTGACAGCACCATCTGCTTAACCCAACTCTTCGAGATTTTTGCCATATTTAAAACCTTACCATTTAATCCTAAATTATGACCATTTGTTGAGCATTCTCTGGAAGATGTATGTATGCGTATATGCATATTCCACCACAGTTTCATATTCCACTAGCTCAATATCTGTGCTTCGCTATGAAACTATGTGGTCGGGCTTAGTTTTTGAGGTAAGGAGAAAAAAAATCTGCCCCTGCCTACCAGCATCCATCAGTATTCATCTGGCTAGCATCCTGTCAGTATGTGAGACAGTTGAGGGCTGTTTGGAAAGTGAAATAGTATTTGCTGTGTGAACAAGGAGACAGCAAGGAGCCTGGGTGTGGCTTAGCTCAACTGTTCTGTACTAAAACTGGTTGTTGCTGTGAAACTAAAACTGAAACTCCTCTCCTCTGCTTGTGGTTTGCATTTGGAACAGATGTCTTTTCAGGTGGGGTGGGAGAGTAAAGCTCCTTAGCATCAGAGCGTGTTAATAATAATATATGAAATATTGATGGTCTGAGGTCCTTTCGAAAAATCCTTTCTTAGTGAGCACCTAGAAGCCAAGAGGAACACACGTGCCAAATTTCAAGTTTGTAGACTTTACAGTTCTGGAGATTTTGTGATGATGCATGAGTGATATTTCGCTTTTATATGTATAGATTACCACCAGAATTATTGATAGGAAAAAAAATCATATCTCAAGGTTGAAGGGTTTCCAAGTTTGGTGGTTGTCTTGCAAATGTTTCATTACCAAACTAGGTAACACTAGCTGCAGATTTTTTTTGAAGGGGTTTCACTTCCATAGAGGCAGCAGAGTTGGAGATCCTGATGAATTCATGGTTACTGCTGGATAGGCAAGTAGTGGAGGGCCAGGAGGGCCTTTACCAGCTTTTTCTGGTTTGCTTAATATGGCTGTCCTGGAGCAGGACAATCTGGCTACAGGGATCTTCATGTCCTTATCACCAAATGTTAGACTTCTGCAATGTGTTCTATATGGGGTTCTCTTGGAAGACCACCCAGAAATTGCACTGATCTAAAATCCAGTGGGTTACTACTGGATTATTTCATTTGCTCTCATCATATCACACCTATCTTATGCTGGCTACCAATAATTTTCCTGATGCAATTGAAAATACTAGCATTGGGAACGAAACTTAGAAAGTGCAGAGCTATCTTTAAGACCTTCTCTGCTTGGAGTTTACTTGACTGAGAATATCCTCTGAGAAGATGGCACTGAGGACATGGGCATCCATGGAATAAGGAAGGTTTCAAATAATAAAGATGGGGATTTTTAAACATGCATCATGTCATAGTAAAAAGGGGGCCAGGGCTTCAGTTGTGTGGCTGAACCAGGGGTGGGATTCTACAGATTCGCACTTATTTGCTAGAACCGGTTGTTAACATTCTAAGCAATTCAGAGAACTGTTGTTAGAAGAAATTACTGGCCTAATCCTGTAAAGAAGGCAGGAAGGAAACATTCTGGTGTTGCTTATAGAAACTGCCTCTCCATTAACCCTTATTACATTCTTGGCAGGACTAGACTTCCTGTCTTAGGAACTTCTCTGGAGTTTTTTTCCCCTCCTTTGCTGGTATTTTGCTTGTGTGGAGTGACCATTCAAAGTTACTGGTATTTGCTGGTATTTTGCTTGTGTGGAGTGACCATTCAAAGTTACAATGGCACTGAAAGAAGTGACTTTCACACTTACGATTATTGCAGCATCCTCACAGTCATGAGAGGCCAGGCGAGGAGATGCATGCCTCAATGTGAGTGATGTTGAGTTGCCACGCCCAGCCAATAACATGACCACTAAGCCATGCCCACCAACTAAGCCTCGCCCACAGAACCGGTTGTTAAAAAATTTGAATCCCGCTGAACTAACCATCCTACTAATGGTTTAGGACAGAGATGTCAAACTTGATTTCATTGAGGGCCACATTAGGGTTATGCTTGACCTCGGGGAGCCAGGGGTGGGCAAGGCTAGGGTGGGTGTGCCTGGGGTGGATATGGTCAGCTCAAAATCATTCATCGAGGATCCGTTTTTGGCTGTGATGGCCTCCTGCAGCCCCCTGTGAGCAAAAATGGAGTCCGGCCTACTCGGGCTCCATTTTCACTGGCAGAGGGCTGCAGGAGATTGTCGTAGCCAAAAACAAAGCCTAAGTGGGCTTTGTATGGCCTCCCCAAGCTCCGTTTTTGCTGGCACAGGATCGCAGCCAAAAACGGAGCTTGGGAGGGCCGTGCAGAGGTATCACGGACTGGTCCTTCACTGTTTCTGACCCTGTGGGCCAAATCTAAGCACCCTGAGGGCTGGATCTGGCCCACTGGCCTTGAGTTTGATCATCTCACCTGGTCTATGAAATGAGGGGAGATCAGAGTGAAATGCTTCTTTCTCCATCCTAGGAAATATCTTTTAGAAAAAGATTCCCTATTCTCCTCTCTAAATAGAATTAGAAATAAAAAGGCTAAATTGGTTTCTTTCTTAGAATCAGCTTTCTGGAAGCTATTGAGCACTTTTTTCTTTTCCCAGAGGGCATTTGGGGGAATAATTTCAGGCTATTGGCTGATTGTTGTGCTGTTTTAAAACTTGTTATTATGAGATCATTATTTATTGATATTCTTATTGATGTCTTGTTTGTCATGGGACTTTTTCAGGCTGGATATTTTATTACATTGTATGATGTGTTGTAAACTGCAGTTAGGCAACACTGTATGGCCATGAACAAAAGCAAATAATAAAAACATTCTTTTTTTAAAATAAAAATGCATTATTTATAATCTATGGTTAACACGTATGTAAAATTCCTGATCAATCAAACTTTCTACCCCCATGGAAAAAACTGGAACTTCCTGTATGAAACATTTGGATCATGTAATTAATTTGTTTTGTGGCCTTTTTTTTCAACCTGGTCCCAATGCTAATCCCAGTGTGGCTGTTGCTGCATGTTTAGATAATATCTTGATAAGCACCAGCAAAGTTGCTTTAATCTTTTCTACCTTTTAGTATTTAAACTTCATTCAGAGCCCCCTATTTATTTTTTACAAGCAGTTTAAGCTGTTCCATGCAATCTGACAGTCTACCTAGAAAATTATTTGGAGTGCTGATGTCCATTTACTTACCTGACTGAGTCCTCCTGGAGTTTCTATCCATTCCTCCCTCTCATTTGAATAACCTAAATAATTTTGTTTCTATCAGCAATTTTTTGCCAGCACTGTCTTTTCATCCTGACAGGTTAATAAAGATATAATCACTGCTCTGAAAAGTATTATTGTACTGTTCCTCCTCTGAATTGCAGAAGGGATAGATATCACAAGAGAAAACCAGTGATAGCAACATTTTAAGTTAAGCAACATTTTAAGTAGATGCAACTTTGAACAACGGGCACCAGATTATTAGTCTCGCTTTATTGCCTTTAAAATAGGCAACATTTATGATAATAAAAATGTTCTAATGCTAAGAACTGCCTTCTTTAGGAGATTTTAAGTCGTTTAGTACTTTAGAACACTCTGCTTAAGGATGCCATTTACAAATCTGTTTACAGCACTGTTTTGTTACTTTTCAACCTTTCTTTCCATGTGTTCTTCCTTCCATCTTGCCAACTAGCCTTTCCAACATTTAGGTACCTGGTGCACCAGTTCCTTCATCAATGGTCACAATGGATGGGGTGATGAAAATTATAAGCTTGTAGAAGTGGATGGCAGAATGCAGGATAGTTTAGTGGAGAATGAGGAGAATATTTGTGTGGGTCCTTGGTACTTCTCTGAGCTTGGTTGCTTTCTTGCAGATGTTTCATTCCCAAATTAGGTAACATCATCAGGACTGATAATGTTACCTAGTTCGGTAATGAAATGTCTGCAAGAAAAAAACAAGCTTGGACAGCAGTAGCACTTAGATTTCCACTTACTGTATATACCGCCTTGTAGTGCTTTACAGAACTCTCAGGAGTTTTACAGTGTCAGCATTTTGTTGTTGTTAGTTGCGAAGTCGTATCCAACCCATCGTGACCCATGGACAATGTTCCTCCAGGTCTTCCTGTCCTCTACCATTTTCTGGAGTCCATTTAAGCTCAAGCCTACTGCTTCAATGACTCCATCCAGCCACCTCATTCTCTGTTGTCCCCTTCTTCTATTGCCCTCAATCTTTCCCAGCATTAGGCTCTTCTCCAGTGAGTCCTTCCTTCTCATTAGGTGGCCAAAGTCTTTGAGTTTCATCTTCAGGATCTGGCCTTCTAAAGAGCAGTCAGGGTTGATCTCCTCTAGGACTGGCCAGTGTGATCATCTTGCAGTCCAAGGGACTCACAGGAGTCTTCTCCAGCACCATGATTCAAAGGCCTCAATTCTTTGGCAGTCAGCCTTTCTTATGGTCCAACTTTCACAGCCATACATTGCAAATGGGAAAACCACAGCCTTGACTGTACGCACTTTTGTTGGCAGGGTGATATCTCTGCTTTTTAGTATGCTGTCTAGATTTGCCATAGCTTTCCTCCCCAGGAGCGTCTTTTAATTTTATATTGCTTCAAAAAATCTGGATCCTCATTTTATCGACCTTGGGAGGATGGAATGCTAAATAAACCTTGAGCCCAGGATCAAACTCCAGGCTGTGGGCAGAATTTGCCTGCAATATTGCTCACCAAGGAACCCTTATCATCAGAGGAGAAAATATCCATTTATAGTATGCATATCTCAGTGTCACCTACAAATGTTTCTTATGAAAACATCCTTCAAGTCATTAGATTGGTGACCGATAACATCTTTCAGTGGTTTTAATTGCTTAATGACCCTTTTTTTTAATATGACCCTCAGTGCTTTGGATACTTCATGTTTCTCCCTCTAATAAATCCATTTCTTCCCTCTATGGGAACAAAATGTTCATTTAGCTGGTTCTCCTTCAGTGTCTTTATTTCCCTTTATTGCAGCTAAACCCTTGGTCCCCTGGATAGAAGATACGTTCAGCTTTCTCTGACCTAAATTCTTGCTCCTTACATTTTCTGAAAGGTGCTTCATTATTTATCTGAGCCTGGTGCATGATCTTTATTCTCTCCCTTTATTTCCTTTTGTGTGTATTTCCCCTTTTCTTTTTAAAACTCATTCTGCCAAATGTCCCTATTTTCCTTTGGAGGATAAAGTTTGATGCTTTTTATGGCTTCTGTATTTTTAACCTTGATTACTTTTTTTTATAAAAGCCCAGTTTTGCAGCTATTCATTTCATAGGATGGCCTTCCTTCAATTATTTTAGAGTTTTAGCTTTCTTCTCCCTGCACTGTTTCCTCAAATATTATGATAAAAGTTACCTTAATAGCCAAGACTGGCCAGATAAGAATTATGTCTGACTTACAGATATGTCAGGGACTGGATGAGTTGAAACCAAATATATTTGATTTGGTGCTAGGTCAAGAAACTCTCCTGTAAAACATGCACCTTGATCCAAAGTTCTCCAGTTAAATAAATGGGACTTGTCTGTGTGGAGGTTTCTATATTACCCATTGCTAGAAATGATCTGATCAAAGTTAGTCCAATCTATAAAGGAAAATATTTGTTGCTCAGGGTTGAAATGAGGGTCCTTGGTGTTCTCTGATTTTGCTTGTTTTCTTGCAGATGTTTCATTACCAAAACTAGGTAACATCATCAATGCTTTTGACCCAACCAATTAGGCAAGCAGAATTGAATGGATTCAGAGCCAAACAGGACATTCCTCATGAGGAAATGCAGCCCATTATTTCAGAAAATTGGCTGAAATGAGATAATCTTAGCATGGCTTCCAAAATCTCAATGTCCTTCAGATGCTTGGACTTTTACTTCCAGGATTTTTAGCAATGACCATGCTGGCTCAGTAATTGTGGGAGCTAAAGTTAACAAATCTGGAGGACACTCAGGTTAAGGAGAGATCGTTTTATAGGATCTATACTGCTCAGTCCCTTTAGTGAAATGAATAATGATCAGATTTAAAAGAAAAGAGAAAAGAAAAAAACCTGGATATGGGCTTGCATATAAAATACTGATTTATTTGTACTGAAACAACGGTGGAACGTATTTCTGTAATTTGAACAGAATGTCATGAGCAAAAACTGTTCTGAGTTGAACTCAATTTCTGGTAACTTCATGGACAAATTACATATATAGGCAGGGGTGGGATTCAAAAATCCCAACAACTGATTCTCTGCCCGGTTGCTGTGTGGAAATGGACGTGGTGGGCATGGCCTACCAGAACATCTGGGAGGGTTGTTTTTTGCCTTCCCCAGAGTGCGGAGGCTTCCCTCAGGCCTCCAGAACTTTTGGGAAAGCTGATTTTTGCTCTCCCAGAGCCTCTGTATGGACCCTGCACTCAAAACGGGCTGCATGGAGACTCCTGGGAGGGGCGGGAGGGGCAGTGCCTGCTGGTTGGTACAACTTCCAGTTCAGCAAACCAGATGTAAACTTAACATCCGGTTTGCCCGAACCATCCCAAACTGGCTGAATCCTACCCCTGCATATCGTAACTGCCTCTGACAATGACCATTTTCAGTGACAATGGTGATGAATCCTCACATAGATGACCTTTGCAAGTCTGTAAAATAAAGGGAAGCTGAAGTATAACCATAAATACAGTTGCAGTTTCGCTTAGCCACTGCTTCTCTCAGTGATAGAGTTGGCAGTCTCAATTAGTCACTTACTGAAGACTACCTGTAGTTTACTTAGTAAAAATACAGTAGCAATTTGCCATTTTCTTCTAGACTGTGTTTTACTTCATAGTCTAGCCTAAAATCCCGGGGTGCCCAGAAGGTTCTCAACCCAAGTAATAACAATGTTCAACCTTGCTTAGGTGTCCTTATATAGACAGGATTGTGGATAGACAAGTGCAGGTACTTCCCCAGTCTTCTGTCAAGATGTGTTGGCCTTACCAGGTAGACCAGATAGGAAACATGAGACATAATCTAATTCTACTTTATTGTAAAGCTACATTAACATAATCGTGCAAGTTTGAAAGTATAACTCTCCCCTGGATAAATGGCAGAAATTGTGGGATAGAAATGTTAAATTAACTATGTCAACTGCATATAAAGAAAATCAGTATAAAATGTTTTACAGATGGCATTTTTCACCAACAAGATTGGCAAAAATGTTTAAATAAAGACAGGTCTGCTAAATGTGCAACCAGATACCTGGTTCATATTACCATATGTGGTGGACATACCCAAAAGTAAAAAAAAAAAATAGTGCACTGGTTGGAAAAAATGATAAAGCAGCATTTAGATTTGAAACCAGAAATATTCTTGTCAGGCATTCTGCCGGAAAAGAATAAAAAAGGAATATATATTTGATTGTACATGTATTAACTGCAGCCAGTATTGTACTTGCACAACAATGGAAAAGTGATGAGATCCCAACAGATGAGAGTGTAATCAGAAAAATATTAGAATGTGCAGAAATGGATAGATTAATGCTTACAATTAAGGGAAAAGAAGAAACTGAATATTTCTTAATATGGGACTTAATTTACCAACGATTAGATAATAAAAACAGAAGTTAGAAATATGGATATATAAAAAGGACTGATGTTATAAAGACGATTTCTTAAAGTAGATAAGTAAAATATTATCATTTTTATGGAATTAGTATTATTGCAATGAATACTATTGTAAACATTTTATGATTTCTTAAAAAGTAATTGTACCCAGACAACACACTGTTTGATTGAAATTGAATATTTATATGTTATATAAATAAAAGAAATAAAACACTTCAAAAAAAGAAAGAAAGTACAGTTTTCCCATTGCAGTGGTCGTATGCTATCGGTTCAGAGCGGTTCACCTGAACTGGTAGTAAAAAAAGCCTCCAAAGATCAGCTGAGAGGAGGGGAAAAAAGCCTCAATCAACTGAGAAGGGAAAGAAAAGAAAAGCCCAGGATTGGCCCTCCCACCTGCCCCTGTGTTATTCTCTTCTTTATCTTCTCAGCTGATTGGCACTGCAGGCCTCAGCTGGTGTGGGGAAAGGTGCATGCATGCGTTAGGTGCATGTGTGTTAGATGTGTATGCACACACATGTGCGATCATCGAACCGGTAGTGGTACAGGTAGGACCCTACTATTGTAGTTCGCCAGCAGCTGGTGCAGATGGCGGTGGCAGTGCACAGTGAGGAAGAAAGGGGAACAGGCAGGGAATTTTGAGAGGACTTGGACGAGGGTCCTGCATTCGATGCAGGGATGGGGTCAGGACCATCTGTGAGTGGGATGCTGCCTCTGGAGTCTTCGGAGTCTGGAAGCAGCGAGGCAGAGGACCCAGGGGAGCCTGTTCCCAGTGCGCAAGTGCACAGAGCTGCTAGAAGGCGAGAGCAGCTGAAGCAGAAGGGGTGACTCGGGAATAAGGATGAGAAGTGATCGCCCCTCCCAAAGTGTTCAATGATGAACACTTTGCAGGAAGCAAAGTACTTCAATAGAATTCCGAGTCCTCATTGAAGGTCTGTGAACTTTGGTTGGTTTTTCTGGGACTTTGGTTGGTTTCTGTTGTAATTAATTGGACTTCTGTTTTTTGGCAGCATTCTATAGCACTGAAAGGTGTGCTCTTAACTGGGGGAACTGTTTATAATTAGTTCTGGCTGGGAATGCAAGTAATTCCCAGTGTTGCATTAAAATAGGTTTTGCTTTTAAAATAAGTTTGTGTTTCATTAAGTTTGATGAAGCCTGGGTCAGAACACCTACTGCTATTCCATTGTCACCTTTATACCCTGAGATACTAGGGAGGGTCACTGCTGAGATTCTTGCTCCTCCCACAACGCAGCTGTGGACTGTGCTCTCTCTTATCTAACCATTCTCTAGGTAGTATCTCTCATGGTCATTTCCACAAAGCATTACAAGATGCTTGCTTCTTGCTCATCTTGCTTATATTTCTTTTTGCTAGCATACCACGAATATTGAAAAGGGCAGTCTCAAGATTTTTCCAGTGAGGTACGTGCATGATCAGAAGTCATTGGCAGTTAATGTAATTTGGGTGTGGGGTGCAAACCTGGATGAAAGAGTGAGACAACGGAATGTTGGAAGTTAAAACCCACCCACCCCTCCTAAAAAAATGAAATGTTTTAGGATATATTTAAAAGGTAGAATATTTCCCCTAAGAGAGAGTAGAAACTCAGAGAGGCAGAAACTCAGCCCCCTCCTTCGTTAATGGGCCATTAAGGCCTGGGCCAGTCTATTCTACATAGCAAAGATCTACCTCCTTCAGGCAGAGCCATTTAATTGCTCTTCATTGTACCAACCACCAAGTTGCAACCAAACATGGCACACAGGCAATCTATAAAGCTAGCTATGACTTCTGACAGCAACCAGTCAGGATGCTCTTCCTGTGCCTGAGGAAGTTCAAAGCCCAGAGAGAGCATAAAACCCAGGGACTCTCAGCATCTTTTCCCTTTTCACCCAGGATCTCCAAGTCATCTGGTCCTGTTCACCATTAAACCATTACATTCAAGCGGTCATCATGTTTCCAGTGTCTTTCTTCCCACTTGGAACTGAACCCAGAAGGATATTTCTTCCAGCAGCAGGAAGTGACCAATAAGAACCCAAATACGTGTCCAACAGGTTGTGCAGCCTCTGCTTATTCTCCCCAGTGACACATTTTAGAAGATCAGAATGCTGATCCTAATAGACTGTAGCTAAAATTGAACGATCCAGTCACAAGAGGGTTCTATTGGCAGATTAAGTAGCATTCCCTAAGGCAAATTTTGGTGAGGTATTAAAAATATACATACCTATGTTGGGAGGGGGGAGGAAGAGGGAAGGGAGAATCCAAAATTGCTCACAAAGGACCAAGTATGCTTCCTTACTGTATTTATTTTATTTTATTTTATTTTATTTTATTTTATTTTATTTTATTTTATTTTATTTTATTTTATTTTATTTTATTTTATTTTATTTTATTTTATTTTATTTTATTTTATTATTTGTATTTGTCAATTGTTTACAAGATAATAGGTATAAGTAAAAACATAGTTATGAATACATGGATACATATAAGAAAAAAAAAGAAAGAAACAATAGGACAGGGACGGTAGGGTTATGCACGCCCCCTACAGGCCTCTTAGGAAAGGTGTGAGGTCAATAGTAGACAGTCTAAGGTTAAAGTTTTTGGGGTTTGGGGAAGAAACCAGAGTCAGGTAGAGTATTCCAGACATCTGTTGCTGAAGTCGTATTTCCTGCAATCAAGTTTGGTTCAATTAACCTTGAGTTTGTATCTATTGTTTGCTCTTGTGTTGTTATGGTTGAAGCTGAAGTATTCATTGACAGGTAGGACATTGCAATGTATGATTTTATATACTATACTTAGATTGGACCGAAGGCGGCATAGTTCTAGGTTTTCTAGGTCTAGAATTTCGAGTCTGGTGGCATAAAATATTCTGCAACGAGTAGAGGAGTAGAAAGTTGAATCAATTAGAAAAGGAGAGAAGTGAGTGAAACAAACTGGATACTGGAAGGAGGTGTTAAAGAATTTTTTAATACATAAATCTGTGTAATAAATTAATAATAAATAGAATGACTGTAGCAAAAGAAAAAAAAGATAATACCAATAGTAATAAGTACCTTCCCAAAACAACTCAAGGACCACTTGAATATCATCCACCTGGACACAATCACCATCAATCAATTGCAGAAGACAGCTTTATTTGGAAGTTTCCATCCATCAATGATTCTTTTAACACCAACAACATCTGCCTATCCCAGATGTTGAGAAGAACATGATGGGTGGACAAAAATGCTGAGTCCACTCTAAACATCTGGCTGACTATGTGACAAACCATCATGATAATAATAATAGGTTGACACCAAACATTGCTGATCAAAAAGAGTTAGCACTAGGATGTCCACAGTGAAAGCGTCAAGGAAGTGAAGAGGCATGCAGAATAACAGAATAACAGAGCTGGAAGGGATTTTGGAAGTATTCTAGTTCAACCCTATCAAATTCTGTATCTGTTAACAGTGGTGTCCCCCAAGGCAGTGTCCTGGGACCAACTTTTTTCATACTCTACATAAATGACCTCTGTGATCATATTAAGAGCAACTGCGTTCTCTTTGCTGATGATGTAAAGCTATTCAACACCACAGAAAATACTGCTATCCTTCAAAAAAACCTTGACTATGTATCAGAATGCTCAAACAAATGGCAACTTCAAATTTCATCAAATAAATGCTCTGTCCTACATATTGGCAAAAAAAATGAAAAAATACAGGCTGAATAGTCAAGACCTTGTTGATGATCCAACTCTGTCAAGGATCTTGGAGTACTCATCTCAAATGACCTAAGTGCTAGAGCCCACTGTAACTACATAGCCAAAAAAGCATTGAGAGTTGTTAACCTAATCTTATGTAGCTTTTTCTCTGGTAATATTACACTAATAACTAGAGAATACAAAGCATTTGCTAGACCAATACTCGAATACAGCTCATCAGTCTGGAACCCACATTACGTATCTGATATTAACACAGTAGAGAAAGTCCAGAAATATTTTACAAGAAGAGTTCTTCACTCCTCTACTCATTGCAGAATACCTTATGCCACCAGACTCGAAATTCTAGACCTTGAAAACCTAGAACTACGCCGCTTTCGGTCCGATCTAAATATAGTATATAAAATCATACATAGCAATGTCCTATCTGTCAATGAATACTTCAACTTCAACCATAACAACACAAGAGCAAACAATAGATACAAACTCAAGGTTAATCTCACCAAACTTGATTGCAGCAAATACGACTTCAGCAATAGATGTCTGGAATACTCTACCTGACTCTGTGGTTTCTTCCCCAAACCCCAAAAACTTTAACCTTAGACTGTTTACTATTGACCTCACCCCTTTCCTAAGAGTCTGTAGGGGGCGTGCATAAGCGCACCAACATGACTACCATCCCTGTCCTATTGTTTCTTTTATATTTTATTTTTCTTATATGTATCCATGTATTCATAACTATGTTTTACTTATACCTATTATCCTGTCCTATTGTTTCTTTTATATTTTATTTTTCTTATATGTATCCATGTATTCATAACTATGTTTTACTTATACCTATTATCTTGTAAGCAATTGACAAATAAATAATAAAATAATAATAATAGTAACCCCTGCTCAACCAGGAGACCCTATTCCATTCCAGACAAATTGCAGTCCAATCTCTTCTTAAAACCTCCAGTGATGGAACACCCACAACTTCTGGAAGTATTTTGTTCCACTGATTAATTGTTCTCACTGACAGGAAATCTCTTCTTAGTTCTAGGTTGAATTTCTCTTTGATAAACTTTCATCTGTTACTTCTTGACCTGCCCTCAGATGCTTTAGAGCAGGGCGGTCAAACACCTGGCCTGCAGGCTGGATGCATCACATGGTAGCCACGCCCATGTCCAATTTAGCAAAGGGGGAAAAAGTCCTGATATGTCATGTGATGCCACCACGATGATGTGAGTTTGACACCCCTGCTTTAGAGAATAGGTCAATCCCTTCTTCTCAGTCCCTTCAGTACAGCTATCATTGACATGATAGCAGGCACAAGCATGAGATCAACGCCCCACCCTCATTTACATGTAAAAATGGCAGGGCTGTGATTACATGCTCTCAGCCATCTTCTTCACTTTTTTGATTCCCTTCCTGCAGATATCCCTGACTTGTCATCAGAAAAAAAAATGAGTTGAGGGATGAGGAAGGCAGAAACAGAAAATAGGCAGTTTCTGTCTCTCTTGCTTAATTCTTGCTTCGTTCATTTCTTCTTCCAAGAAAAAAATATAACAATGCAGATTGAAGAAGAAATGCACGTCTAGAAAAAGGGGTGGAATGTGTCTCTGCCATTAAAAAGTTACCAGAGATTGAAATGACAGCTGTCATGTTAACATTTTAGTTTGTCCAGCCAATGTTCTCTTTCCTTAACACTTTTTTATACATTCGTATGGAAGAATTCCATCTCCTTTTCCTTCTGTTCTTACTGAGTGTGACGTTTTTTTTAAAAAATAGCAATGGTATTTCCATAAAAGAAATACAATTCATTGTCCCAACAAATGCATGATGGAACTTTCCAAGGTAAGAAGTCAGCTTCTTAGGAGAGATTTGCAATACAGTTGCTATCAAATCCTATGAGGAAGATGTTGAAAGATCATTTAGATACTACAAGGAGATTGGGCTGCTTAGTTACACTTTAACTGCTGAGAAGTACAGCTGATTTTTGGCTTGTTGTAGATTTGGGAGGCAGGTGTTTGTGAAAACCCTGCAGTGCAGTCCCCCATGAATATTTCTCTGGCCAAAAGTTAAGTCTCATTTAGACTTTGGATGAAAAATGGCTCCTAAGTTGCAGCAAAGATGGATTCATTTAAATTGCACTTTCATAGACCCTAGGGCAAATCCAGTGAGTTTCAGCTATCACGATTTTAGCAGGCAATTACTGTCAGTTTTCAATATGCAAAAACTTTAAACTTTTTTCCCCTCCTTTACACAAAGGCAGGCCCAAAATAGAGTCTAGGCAGGAAATATGTGCACATCCAAAAAATAAACTCTGTTCTGTTTTATTGCAAGGCCTAATCTAAACTTATTAGCAAATATTTTTGTGGATTCCTACACTGGGCAAAAGGTTTAATTACATGATCTTCAACTCTAACAATCTTTGATTTCGTGAACATCAACACTGGTTATCACTTACTGAATAACAAACTTGAAATATAAATGACTTATGTAAGTCATAGAGCAGAAGAACTGACTTGCTCAGTCAGATTGAAATCCACCACATTTCTTCTTCTTCTGCCATGAGCAATCAAATCATTACTTAGAAACTACAATAAAGTTGTAAAATTGATAATCTTCTCTTCTCCTGTTCTTTCCTGCTGGCCTCTTACCCTTGGACATATATGGCCTTGAAGCACGAATATTCTGTACAACTAAGGGGATTACTGAATGAATTTGTTGATTTTACAGTATTTCATATAAGTAACTTCTTTGCAGGTTGATGAAATTCTCATCATAATCTTCTTTTTTGACACATTGGTCCTCATATTCATTCATAGGGGGTTGATTTATGGGTTTTTCACAATTGTAGGACCAGCAATCATGGTGTCATCTTTTGAGCTCATCTGCTGCCATATATGTATACAGCAATAGCACTTAGCACTTATACTTACATACCTCTCCATGGTGCTTTTACGGCTCTCTCTAAGCAGTTTACAGAGTTAGCATATTGCTGCCAACAATCTGGACCCTCACTTTACCAACCTTGGAAGGATGGAAGGATGGGTCAACCTTGAGCCAGTCAGGATCAAACTCTTGGCTGTGGGCAGAGTTAGTCTGCAATACTGCATTCTAACTACTGTACCACCAAGGCACCTGTATATGAGAACTTTATGTTTCTGGTACCGTGCAATTTTAATACCATCTGGTTCTGAATTAATTTCTGCATTTTTGAATTCAGTACGATTTTTAGTGTTTTTGTCTCTTGGTTCACATATTGTATTACCCAAAGCTTCTCTGCTTAGATTTTTCCCTGGCTCTTTAGAGATGAAGTCAGAAGTAAGCCAGTGGTCCCTGAAGACATTTTCATTACTACTTGCACAATTCTTACCACTCCCAATATTGAAGGAGGTTCACGTCAACTGAAAAGCAAAGTCTTTGTAGGGAATCAGATTGGCTATCCAGGGTGGAGACCAAATTTTATGTGAACAATTGTTCTGTTTCTAGGACTGGTTATACTTGAGCTGCAAATATTATATTCAGCACTAGATGGCAGCAAAAATAGTATAGAATTCTTTCCTTTTGATGCCATCTAGTGATCATCCCAATTTTTGCAGTCTAGATGTGGAAGTCCTACTATGAACTGCATGCACAATTCCTTTTGATATCATCTAGTGCAGTGGCCCTCAACCTTTTGGGCAGCAGGGACCAGTTCCATGGAGGGAAGTTTTTCTGCAGACCAGAGGGGGTGGAGCATTGGTTTTGCATAGTGTTTGCACCCCACGGATGGGGCTTTGCTTGTTTGCACAATCTGGTGTTGTGCCCTGTTGACTGACGGCCCCTCCAGTAGCCAAATCGGAGGAGGAGGAGGAGGAGGAGGCAGCGTGGGAGTCAGGGTCAGCATCAGGGCAACCTGAAAGCTCCGAGGGGGAAGAGGGAATGGAGGTGGCAGAGAGAGAGGAGACAGAGGTAGAGCCTTGGCCATCCGTCATCCCTCAGATGGAGAGTCAACAGCTCTCAGGTCTGGAGGTGGCTGATGAAGAAGAGGAGGAACAGCTGGGTCCAGTGCCTGATGCGCAGAAGGCAGAGAAGAAGAGATGCCGTGGGCCAATTCTGGGGGAGGAAGAGCCACCACTGCTAACAAGGCCCCACCCTAGCTCTGGGGATAAAAGGCAGAGGACGGAGATGAATAGGTATGGCAGACAACTATTTATCTTCTGGCCAGCCAGACTTGTTAGCCTGCGAGAGAAACTTTTTGCCAGGGCTGCCGGCATTCCTAATAAAGGAATCTTTTGAGTTCACATCAGAGGGTTTGTCATGGTTGGGGAGCTGGGTCAGAACACCCAGTTTCTGGCATGCCAGGGACCAGTGCTGGTCCATGGACCAGGGATTGGGGACCTCTGATCTAGTGGTCATCCAAACTCTTGCAATTGGGATTCCAGTAGTAGAGCTCAATGTTGAATTCTGGCTATGACGATAGCATAACCTTCCCAGTGTAGGAAGTTAGTACCCACCCCCCTCCTAGAAAATTGAAATAGCCTAGGAAATATTAAAAAGGCAAAATATTTCCCCTAAAAAGAATAGAAACTCAAGAAGCAGAAACTCACTCAAGAAGCAGAAACTCACCCCAGAAGGAGAAACTCACCCCCACCTTTGTTAATGGGTGGGCCATTAAGGCCTGGACCAGAATACTTTACATAAGAAGAAACTCCAGGTAAAGCTATAGAAATTGCCAAAAGCCCTTTTAAGGGCATAATCGCCCAGCAAGGCTAGACCAAGTCTGGAACTCAGGACAGCCTACAGAGTTGCCACTGGGAGTCTGACAACCAATTAGAATACAAGCTCCAATTCAAATCCCAACAGAGGGTATAAAACCCAGCGCTCTCAGTATCTCAGTCTCTTTTTTCCTTTTTTCTTCACCTTGAAGTATATGATCAGACTTCTCTGGAGCTCCAGGCCATGTGGCTCTATACACCATTAAACTTTCAAAGCAGCCTCCATGTTTCCAGTGTCTTTTCCCCCGCTTGGAACTGAACCCAGAAGGATATTTCTTTCAACACCAGTAAGTTAATCCAGAAGTGATTCATCTTATTCCAAAAGCTTTTTTACTTCAGTGGATATTGTCATCAACTGGTTACAGCAACTCTCAAACAAGCAGGGTAAGTGGGGAAAAAGAGCTTGCATTAATCAGCCTGAAAGATGAAGGTGTGAGCAATGTTATCTGTACAAATCTACAGACAGGAAATGTTTTCACTGTGATTCTTAATTAGAGCCATTATTAATCAACAGAAAGCATTTTGTGTAAGATGTGGCAAGAGACACACAAAATGGGGAAAAGCATGGAAAGTCAAGCAACATATGAAATAACTTGCGACAGTTACTAGATTTAGAACTATTTTAAGTTTGGGGATTTGGGGACAAGGAGGCGGCCCAATTGAGTTCCTAATGTTTTTGGGCTTACAATTCATAGCAGTACCAGTCAGAATGGCCAAAAGTGAGCCCCATCATGGCAGATAGGACCACATGGTCTCCATCCCAATAGCCAGTAGGGCCAAAAAAGACAAGGCTGGTATTAGTAAAGTATAATCCATTGCCTGTCTGGAGCCCCAATATCTCTTTTGCATACCCTGAAGCCCTGCTGCCTAGCAGAATGAACATCTTCAGGATGTTAGCAACTTTAAGCTGGGTGGGCTTCAACTTCCAGAATTCCATCCCATCCCCTCCCTAGGCAGCATTGATTGAGAAACTCTGGTTTAGGGATAGGAGAAAGGGAGAAATGGCGGCATAAAACACCAATTTCATCCTTTAAATTAAGCTTCCACAAATCAAGTTGACTTTTCTCTCCGCAAAAGTTTTTACAAGGGTGACAAAGTTTTCAAATCATTTTCAGTCTTATTACCGACTCATTTTACAACCATTATGATTTGCAACTATGATAGGCAGGCACTATAACTGTACACTGAGGGCTACTTGTATCTCGTAAACAGAATCACAGACCTTCATCTTCCAACAATCAACTATTTTACAAGAACTACTTTTTAAAGAATAAATATAAACAATGCAAAATGAGAATGAGAAAGAGGTAGAGAGACACAGGAAACCATTATCAAAGTCTAAATATAACGTATGATCTTATCCATATTTCCATGTTTTAGCAACGCCAGGGTCCACAAGAGTATCTCAGGGCAGTCTTATATCCTCAAAACTGTATTTCCTTTATTAGTACACTTGTTTTTCCTATTTTCCTTTGCATTAATGCTGCACTTTTTCTACCAGTTCTCGTTCCATGTTGTGAAAGAGAATTTCTGGAAGAAAAATTTAGCAGTATTCTCTTGGATAAATCTGAGGTATTCTTACTCTGATTTTGTGCATTCTAAGGAAAGTCAACTGCTCTCACTGGGCTTCTTCAATTGGAAAGCATAAACTGGGAAAAAAACAACCACCAATCACAACATTCAGAGTATTGAACACGTATAAACCAGAGGTGATATTCATCAGGTTATGACCAGTTCTGGAGAATCGGTACCGGAAATTTTGAGTGGTTTGGAGAACCGGCAAATCCTACCTCTGACTGGATCCTTCCTCTGCCATGCCCACCAAACCATGCTCACAGAACCCATAGTAAAAAATTTTGAATCCCACTACTGATATAAACTTTATACACCATTAGTAGAATTTTTCACCTCCATTCCCACTATAGCACCAAGAGAGGTGAGAAAGAAATGTTCAAGGCCCCTGAAAGTAATGTAGAAAAATAGCACTCTAATGTAAAAAAAAAACCCAAAACCTTCCTCCTCCTCTCTTTTGAAAAGAAAGGCTGCAGAAAAATCACAAGGCAAGGTGCAACGTACAGTAATATGACAAAATTGATGATTATGACAGCCTCAACCATGTCAGGCTTGATGTTCATAACCGTTTTCATGTGGAAGTGTCCATAGGAGCTTAATGTTTCATTTCAGACTGATCAAAGCAGCATTATGGCATCACATCATAGGCTCAAGTCCTTTGGGGCATCAATGCAATGACCCAACAAACTTAGAAAATGGGTGGGGCATCTGGCACAATGCCACAAGCCCCCCTCTCCTCTGTTACCTTCCCAGATGTCATTGCTCTCAAGGCAACATTGGAAAAACATGCCAAGCTCTTTTTTAAAGTTACATTGTCTAGCAGGGTTGGTTGGCCTGAGTTCTGTGTTCATTCTCTGGACATTACCAATTCAGGGTATGCCAGCCAGAAGCTTTCTCAGCCATTTGTAAGAGAAATAAGTACTTTTTAGATGAGTCTGTTGGAAGAGCAGGATGAGAACTTTGCGAGGGAGTGTTGCAGCCTTGATGACTGTTTTGTGTTCTTTGTGCGGGCGTGGAGTGTGAAAATGGCATTTTATTAGAAAAAGGGGAAATGATACCAGTGAATGGAGAGGAGGTGTGATGGGCCATTTCTCTTGAAATAGAAAAATCTGTCTTTATATCTTCTTATTCTTTCTTTTGTCCCCCACCACAGCTTAAAGAGAAAGAAGAAATCGGCATGGATCTGTTTCCATCAGCACATCAGGCCTTGCCTCTAAATACCTAAAAGGAAGATGGGCGGGGGGGGGGGGGGGGGTGATGGAAAGGTTTCCATTTCATCTTTCCCTATCTTCTTACAAATATTCTTTCCCGGCTCAACCTCTACCCTTCTATACATACTGCTTCCCCTTTGGGCCCACTCAGAATGCATTGAGAAGAATATAAATAATGCATTAATAAAAGGAACAGTTGAGACTGAAGCTAATTTCCTGCAACAGTAATTAAACTGATTGCATCCTGTAGCTCTTGAGTTCTTCCTTTACAGCTGGGATTCTTGCTGGTACTGAATAGGCTGTGGTATGTGGACATAACATACGCAAGGACCTAATGATAAAGACTGCAACAGCAACACTATTAAAGCCAACCTCTTTAACACATTCTTTGGTTCAGTATTTGTATATGTGCCTACTTCTTAAAAAAGCTATCCACTGCCATAGCTGAACCTCTAAGCATAATCTTTGAAAAATCTTTCAGGACCAGCTCCTTGCCAAAACTATGGTCACAAGCCATGGTCATCCCCATCTTCAAAAAGGGAGATCCCAGCCTAGTTGAAAATTACAGACCAATCTCTTTATGCTGCGTCCCCTGTAAAGTCATGGAATCAATTATTAATCAATCCATCATCCTCCACTTAGAAACAAATAACCTACTCTCTAATAAACAATTTGGTTTCAGGAAAAAACTATCATGTAATCTGCAACTCTTACACTGCAAAAACATATGGACTACACAACTCGATCAGGGCAGAGCAAAAGACGCAATCTGCATAGACTTCTGTAAAGCCTTTGATTCAGTGGTACACGACAAACCACTCCTAAAACTAAAATCTTATGGTATCTCTGGACACCTGCATAACTGAATAGAAGCATTCCTATCAAACAGACAACAAATGGTCAAAATTGGGAGTGTCCTATCAAATTCTGTACCTGTCAACAGTGGTATCCCCCAAGGCACTATTCTAGAACCAACTCTTTTCATACTCTACATATATGACCTCTGTGATCATATTAAGAGCAACTATGTTCTCTTAGCTGATGATGTAAAGCTGTTCAACACCACAGACAATACTGCTACCCTTCAAAAAGACCTCGACTACGTATCAGAATGGTCAAACAAATGGCAACTTCAAATCTCATCAAATTTATTTATTTATTATTAATTAAACTTTTATACCGCTCCCTCTCCCAAAAAGGGACTCGGGGCGGTGAATAAATGCTCTATCCTACATATTGGCAAAAAAAAAATCAGAAAATAAAATACAAGCTGAATAGTCAAGACCTTGTTGATGATCCAAACTCTATCAAGGATCTTGGAGTACTCATCTCTAATGATCTAAGTGCTAGAGCCCACTGTAACTACATAGCCAAAAAAGCGTTAAGAGTTGTTAACCTAATATTATGTAGCCTTTTCTCCGGTAATATTACACTACTAACTAGAGCATACAAAACATTTGCTAGACCAACACTCTAATACAGCTCATCAACCTGGAACCCACATTATGTATCTGATATTAACACAGCTGAGAAAGTCCAGAAATATTTCACAACAGTTCTCCACTCATCTACTCGTTGCAGAATACTTATGGCACCAGACTTGAAATTCTAGACCTAGAAAACCTAGAACTACGCTGCCTTCGGTCCGATCTAAGTATAGTATATAAAATCATACATTGCAATTTCCTACCTGTCAATGAATACTTCAGCTTCAACATAACAACACAATAGCAAATAGTAGATACAAACTCAAGGTTAATCGCACCAAACTTGATTGCAGGAAATACGACTTCAGCAACAGAGTGGTCAATGTCTGGAATATTTTACCTGACTGTGGTTTCTTCCCCAAACCTCAAAAACCTTAACCTTAGACTGTCTACTATTGACCTCACCCCTTTCCTAAGAGGTCTGTAGGGGGCGTGCATAAGCGCACCCACGTGCCTACCATTCCTGTCCTGTTGTTTCTTTTATTTTTTTATTTTTCTTATGTGTATCCATGTATTCATAACTATGTGTATACTTATACCTATTATCTTGTAAGCAATTGACAAAAATAAATTAAAAAAAAACAAATAAGCCTTATTCTTCGTTTTCTATAAAGGAGAGTTGGCTTTATACACATGCCTTTGCACACAATAAGCACTTCCAAGAGATTGTGTGGAGAGTGGAATGGCAGGTGTGAGAGTAGTGATTGGGAGCAGAACCCAATGACCTGAAGAATGCAGCTGTTATTTCAAATATGACCATGCCGCTCTGGAAACACACAAGATGGCCTTCTTTTAACTTGCCTTAGGCTTAGGGATTCAAGTCAGCATCCGACTGACATAATGAAAGGAATAGTTATTGAATGGGGTTTTGTGTGGGCCAGAATGTTTGGGATTTTATGATTTTTGTAATTGTGCTTTGGTGACTTTGGTTCAGACTTGGTCATTGCCTGAGAGGTCCCTGCAGTTTTCTTGGCAGCATTTTTTGGGGGAAGTAGTTTGCCATTCCCTAGGCCAAGGGTCTTCAAATTTGGCAAGTTTAAGACTTGTGAATTTCAACTCCCAGAATTCCTGAGCTAACATGACTGGAGGAGGAATTCTGGGAGTTGAAGTCCACAAGTCTTAAAGCTGTCAAGTCTGAAGACCCCTCCCTAGGCCTAGGGAGAACATCTGATCCAAAGTCACCAAGCTGGCTTCATGACTGAAGCAGGACTAGAATTCACAGTCTCCTGATGCCTTTGCAACTACATTGACCTGGCTCAGATCTTACAACTACTTAGGCTCAAAAAGTATTGAGGTTCAATTACAATGGTACAATTTTACTAATTGTTATATATATGCACCAACATGAAAATATCTTCTGTAAATTAGATTAAAAAAATAATAATCAGTGTTAGAAGTGTTCCTTCAATCCAATCTATCCCACAGACCAGTGCAGGATACTGTTCTTGCATCCACAATCATGTCTATCTTAATCTTTGTTTGTTTGAGGCACTCCCTTATAGCTGCCTTCATATGTATTCCTTCTGAAACTGAGGTGGTTTAACAGAATAACAGAGTTGGAAGGTGGTCTAGCCCAACCCTCAAAGTTAATGTTGACCTCTGTCAAGACTAGCCAGTTGTTTGTCCTTTATCTGCTTCCTAGGGCTGAGAGAGTGTGTGACTGTCCCAAAGTCACCCAGCTGGCTATGGCCTAAGATGGACTAGAAATCTTCCTCAAACCTTAGACTGTCTACTATTGACCTCACCCCCTTCCTAAGAAGCCTGTAGGGGACGTGCATAAGCGCACCAATTGTGCCTACCGTCCCTGTCCTATTGTTTCTTTTATTTTTCTTATAAATATCTATCTCATGTATTCAAAATTGTATTTATTCTTATACCTGTATCTTGTAAGCGATTGACAAATCAAATAAATACTAAAAAAAATAAAAATACTAAAACTCGTAGTCTCCTGGCAATAACCCTCAAAAGTAGTGCTCTTCTTCAGATTTAAAGACAGTATCAGAGAAGCATTATCACCTCTTAGTGGGAGAAATCACCAGTTACTCTCCATAATGTATGCTGTAATGTGGTTGGAAACATCTAGATTTTCTCTTTCTCTGCCTCCCTCCCCTGGAGATCAATAGTCTTATGTAAAGCAGACAAACAAATAAAATGATCAGTCAGGCTGGATAAAGCTCCCTCCACTTCAGCCTGCTCTCCTCATATGCCTCAATGGTTAGTCAGCTGGAGTTTTTGTTGGTTTCATTGTAAGACTGTCTATTGATCGCCTGGGAAAACAATTTCACTATGGTGAAAAAAAGTAACCTCAGCACCTTTGCAGTTCATTCACTTTCCTTTGTACTTGCTTGTCAAATAGAATCTTCTTCTTCTTCTTCTTCTTCTTCTTCTTCTTCTTCTTCTTCTTCTTCTTCTTCTTCTTCTTCTTCTTCTTCTTCTTCTTCTTCTTCTTCTTCTTCTTCTTCTTCTTCTTCTTCTTCTTCTTCTTCTTCTTCTTCTTCTTCTTCTCCTCCTCCTCCTCCTCCCCCCCCCAAAAAAATGCAGTACAGTAGTTGGACACTTTATTCTGCTTAATAAATGTTCTCTTTCATTAGGGAATCAATACAATTACTTTTTGTTCCTTGTTATTTCCTGGATATTTCCACTTTGACAACAATACAAAAGTGGTTTGTCATTGCCTTCTTTTAATTTCATTTTATTTCCTGCCCTGGGGTTTCTTGTTAGTCTGCCAATCAGCACTGAACAGGTCTGGCTTTGCTTATCTTTGGAAAATCAGTG
Source organism: Bungarus multicinctus (assembly GCA_023653725.1). Taxonomy (NCBI): domain Eukaryota; kingdom Metazoa; phylum Chordata; class Lepidosauria; order Squamata; family Elapidae; genus Bungarus; species Bungarus multicinctus. Next base: position 79,350,228 of record CM042846.1, on the reverse strand, counting down.
AAGCATTGTCAGATGTTTCCAATCTTCTACTTCTATAAAATAATAGAGGAAAACTGCACTATTCCATTTTGATAGTGCAACAGGGGAGTTTGCAAAAGGTTCCTGTGCAGCAAAGGTGTGGCTGCCCCAGAAGCAGCAGCAGCTTATTAAATAGGGTTTATCTAAACTTTCAGCATTTACTTTGCTTCAGACAATAAAAGGCCATTGGAGATGTAGTTGCTGCTAGCAAACAGCTTTCCATATTTGAAACAGAAAGTCACATGATCGCCCTCCAAAAATGCTTGCAAAACTGTATCACATCATTTGAAAAACAGTTATAATTATGAGAATCAATAGGACACTTGTACCTCAGGGTTGAACTGTGGAGTTCTTAATGCTTTCTGAACCTGGTTGTTTTCTTGCAGACATTTCATTACCCAACTAGGTAACATCATCAGTGCTAGAAGGGAACAGGGTTTTTCTCTCTGTTATATATAAATGGCTTACCAGTTCTCTGCTTATATATAAGTTCAGACCGGTTCTAGCGAACTGGTAGTTCTGGTGAGCAATTGGCTCCACCCATCCACCTCTGCCCTTTCCTGTCCTATATTTCCCTGTTTTTCTTTTTAGCTCAGCTGATTTGTGTGGCACTGATAGGCAAGCCACTTATATATAAACAGAGAGCAAACCCTATTTCCTCCTAACATCGCTGATGTTACCTATTTGGGTAATGAAATGTCTGCAAGAAATTCACCCAGCTCAGAGGCCAGGAAGGAACTTCACAATTAGGAGTCTATCACTTCATCAGGGCACGTGGCATTTGAGGCATTGACTCTCATGCTGGCCAAACAAGGTGGAAATGTTCTCAAGGGTAAGCTTTCCCAGTTCTAAAACAAATGTGCAAATTGCTGCCTCAGCCACTAAACCACAGAGGGATAATAAGGCAAGCATGGGAACATTTTACCATTTGGTATTCCGGCAAAGCACTTTGTTGGCTGTGATAAACAGAACCAAGCTAGCAATCAAGGCTTGCTGAATAATATCTAGACCCTAGCATCGTTTTTGAATAATAACACAGAACTGATGATTTATTCCAGCGGCATCTTCATTTCATAAATATTTCCATGAAAGCTCAGAAAGCTTAATTATATGGCAATTCCACACTGCCATCCACCCCCCTGGCTCACTTTGCCTTCTTTCCAAGAAGCAGAATGATAACCAGTTTCATTTGCCCTGTTTAAGTAGGCTGGTGATTTCTGCTCATGCTTCTAATTGCTCTGAAGCTAAGCTTGGTTCCTTTTAAATGATCGCTAAATGATTCCGGAATCATGCTTGTTCAGAACAATGGTTCTGTTGATTTTTGCAAGTGGAGCAGAAGGAAAAAGACAACGTACTGGTATCTGGGGTGGGAAGAGGCATCATTCATTTTCAACATGGCACAACTAAACCCTGCTGTGTTTTTTCGTCTGCACAGAATGGCTCCTTTCTGTAAATTATGTCATTGGGTCATTTGAAAAAAATTCTCCAAAGAAAATGAGGCTAATTATTACTCTGTTGCATGAGCAATTAAGAAATAACAGTTTCATTCATGATGCAAGAAGAGTTGGTAAAGAAGATGGTGAATAATAAACCTCAAGAGAATTGGCAGACTAAGACAAGGATTCAAACAATATTTAAGCTTAGGCGCTGCCCCTTTTCCTTTATATGTCCTAGATTTGTATATTAAACAGTCCCACTCAAGTCAAAAATTGATTTCCCCCACAACTGAAAAACCAGTAGGCCAGGGATGGGGAACCTACCCCTGTCCTAAGCTGCTTTCAGCTGGAGCTCAACAAACTCTACATCAATGACCTCTGTGATCATATTAAGAGATGATGTAAAGCTGTTCAATACCACAGACAATATTGCTACCCTTCAAAAAGATCTTGACTACATATCAGAATGGTCAAACAAATGGCAATTTCAAATCTCAACAAATAAATGCTCTGTCTTACATATTGGCAAAAAAAACCCAGAAAATAAAATACAAGTTGAATAGTCAAGACCTTGTTGATGATCCAAGCTCTGTCAAGGACCTTGGAATACTCATCTCTAATGATCTAAGTGCTAGAGCCCACTGTAACTACATAGCCAAAAAGGCTATGTTGTTAACCTAATCCTACGTAGCTTTTTCTCTGGTAATATCACACTACTAACTAGAGCATACAAAACATTTGCTAGACCAATACTCGAATACAGCTCATCAGTCTGGAACCCACATTACATACTGTATCTGATATTAACACAGTTGAGAAAGTCCAGAAATATTTCACAAGAAGAGTTCTTCACTCCTCTACTCGTTGTAGAATACCTTATGCCAACAGACTCGAAATTCTAGACCTAGAAAACCTAGAACTATGCCGTCTTCGGTCCGATCTAAGTATAATATATAAAATCATACATTGCAATGTCCTACCTGTCAATGAATACTTCAGCTTCAACACAAGAGCAAACAATATATACAAACTCAAGGTTAACCGCACCAAACTTGATTGCAGGAAATACGACTTCAGCAACAGAGTGGTCAATGTCTGGAATATTCTACCTGACTCTGTGGTTTCTTCCCCAAACCCGAAAAACTTTAACCTTAGACTGTCTACTATTGACCTCATCCCTTTCCTAAAAGGTCTGTAGGGGGCGTGCATAAGCTCACCAACATGCCTACAGTCCCTGTCCTATTGTTTCTTTTATTTTTCTTATATGTAGCCATTTCATGTATTCATAACTATGTATATACTTATACCTATTATCTTGTAAGCGATTGACAAATCAAATAAATTCTAAATTCTAAAAACTGAAAGATTACAGGATGATCCTATCCTTTCCCTCCTCTTCTATTCTGCCCCATTTTTTTAAGTGGAATTTCCACTTTTCAGTTGATCCTCAACTTTCAATTGAAATTAGGACTGGAATTTAGGTTGCAAGTTGTGACAGTCACCAGTCAAGGCATGGATGCAACTGGATTCAATTTTATACCAGTTTTATGGTGGTTGCTAAACGAATGACGCAGTTGTAAGTCTACATCACACAGTTGTTAAGAAATCATGTGGTCATAAGTGTGAACCCATTCTTCCAAATGGAAGCCAGGCCAGCAAAGAATCCTAAGAAATTGTAATCAATTGGTTTATTTGATCAAGGTTAAAATAGATGTTATTATCATTGGTAACTATTAATGGACTTTTGCTGACTAGGACAATGAGGCTTTTAATGATTGGAAGATAAGAGATGTGATATGGATAGAAAGAGATAATTTGCTGTATTTTAAGAGATGGGGATAAATTAATAAAATTGATTGTAGCTGTGATGAAGAGGGAAGTCATTTTTTATATATTTATTTTCTTTTTCCTTGCTATTGTTTTTTCTTTTTCTATTTTTATTTTTGCACCTTTTGTATTTTCTTTCTACTTTTTTATTTTTCATAATGTGTTTTATTACTTTTTATCTACTTTTTGAACTGGAATGTTTACACAAATTAATATAAGAAAAAACATCAGCTTAAAATGAAAATACAATATTGGAAAACCAAAACACTCCCTGGTTCTTTCTTGCAAGATACTGAAGAGAAATTGGACTATGCCAGAATGTGGCAGCAGCTTAGGTGTGGACATTAAAAATGGAAATAGAAAGAATGCCGCTTGCTACCCAAGAAGAAGTAACATATATAAATGTCATCAAGGCAAACATGGATTAGACCTGTTTGGATGCTAAAGGCTGATTGTGCTGAGATCACGCTGGAGCAGTTGATTATATAATATCTAGTTGCAGCAAAAATGCAGAAATTGACTCCCTACTACTAAAAAAAAGGGGGGGGCAATTGACTTGGGAAAATATAATCATGGCTTTTATGTAAAACAGATTCACAATCAATAAGAATTACTGGAAAAAAGAAATCAGATAAAGTCACTGAAAATGACAGAGCAAAAATGTTATGGCATTTTACAATTCAGCCTGATCGACACCTGGAATATAGCAATCAAATATTACTGACATTGAAAAGAACCATGTTTGATTTATTGATGCAGCCTTTCCAAGAGACAGACATTTTGAAGACAAGCTATTGGAGAAGACTGCAAAATGCTAAGATGTGCAAGCAGGAATTGCAAAGATTTGGAAGAAATGGAGACTGGTACCAATTGTAATAGGGGTGTACAAAGTTAGCCTCACCCTTCTCTTAGAAGAATGAAGTATTTTGAGAAATATTAAAAAGGTGGAATATTATATTTCCCTAAAGGAGAAAGCTCTTGGAAAAGAGCCTCCACTTTTCTTAATAGCCCCAGCAGGACTGGGCCAGTCTATCTATCTACAAGAAAACAGACCTTCAGCTCCAGGATGATGAGATTAAGACATGGCCCTTCAGGACATAATAGGGCCATTTAGCAGAATACACAGAGCTGACTGCATTGCACAATCTCCTAAAGACATTGCATCACTCAGCAAATTTCAACCAAACCTGGGAGCTCAGGCAAACATGACTCCATAGGAATCTGACAAAAGCTAATAGAATACATTCTTTCACATGTGGTGGCAATGCCCAGAAGCTTAAAAATACTGGATGAGGATACAAAGATAGTTACAAGAAATTACAGAACACCAAATAAAATTTAAACCTGAAATATTTTTATTAGGAATAATTAAAGGGAAATTTAGCAAATATATCCAATACATTATTCTACACATAGTTTCCACACTGAGATGGAAAATAGAAAAGATACCATCCGAAGAGAACCTGATACAGAAAATACTGGACTGTGTGGAGATGGATAAACTCACAGCGGAATTAAAAGGCAAGAACTATTATGTGGTTTGGGGTAGGTGGTATAGATGGGTAGAACTCAGAAATAAGAATTGATGTTTAGGGATAAAAGTAAATATATGTATTATTAATTACACAACGCTGTTAATGGAAATAGAGATTTTTTTTAAATAAAATGAATAAAAAAAGCTAATAGAATACATGTTCTTGCACAGGAACAGGAAGTTCAAGTTAGAAACCCAAGAGAAGGTATAAAAATGCCCACTCTCAATCCTTGTGTTCAGCTGCACCAGAGAACTATGCACTTGGTGGTTCTGCTTCATCATTAAAGCCATGTTTCCAATCTGCCTCCATGTTTCCAGTGTCTTTCTTCTGCCTTGGAAAGAAGCAGATGGATATTTCTTCCAACAGGGGTAATATCACAAAAGTTTAGAAAAAATTTGGATTGCCCAAATTTTGGGGAAAAAATACCACGATATTTCAACTACTGTACAAAATCTTTGGGCACCCATATGCCTCCTCCACCACCAACACCTCCTCCTCATCTAATTTCATGCAACTGGAAAACAGTTTTTTTTTTTGCTGCATTCTTATGTTAGAATGGCAACAATTAGAAAAGTGTCAAATCTAGTACTACTTTCTAACAAATAACATCTGAATAATATTGCTTATCTGGACACATTTTAATCAGGCTATTGGTGAGGATTTAACATTTTATACAAACTCTGCTGGGTGATCCACTAACGCTTTGATTGATGCACAAACTGGATGTTGAGACTATGATCTTCCTAGAGTTCTTTTTGGCTGCAGTACCATGAACCTTGATATATTTTAACAGTTAACAGTTAATCAGAGTTGGAAGGGATCTTGTAGGTCATCTAGTCCAACCCCCTGCACAAGCAGGAGACCCTACACCATTTCTAACAAATGGCAGTCCAGTCTCTTCTTGAAAGTCTTAAGTGATGGCGCTCCCACAACTTCTGAGGGCAAGCTGTTCCATTGGTTGATTGTTCCCACTGTCAGAAAATTTCTCCTTATTTCCAGGTTAAATCTCTCCTTGTTCAGTTTCCATCCATTATTCCTTGTCTGGCCTTCAGGTGCTTTAGAAAATAGCTTGATCCCCTTCCTCCTTATGGCAGCCACCCAAATATTGGAAGACTGCTATCATGTCTCCCCTGGACCTTCTCTTCACTAGACTAGCCATGCCCAATTCCCGTAACCGTTCTTCATATATTTTAGTCTCCAGTCACCTAATCATTCTGGTTGCTCTTCTCTGCACTTTTTCTAGAGTCTCAACATCTTTTTTATAATGTGGTGACCAAAACTGGATGCAGTACTTTAGGTGTGGTCTTACTAAGGCTTTATAGAGTGGTATTAGTACTTTCCTTGATCTTGATTGTATCCCTCTGTTAATGCCACTTAGGATTGCATTAGCTTTTTTGGCTGCTGCTGCACACTTTTGGACTGCTTGCTGAGATGGTCCTTTATTTGGGAAAGGGACGCTGTGATAAGAATTATTTTGATTGGTCTTGGGTATTACTCGCTAAAATTGAAAGATGGGAAATAATCGTACCCATTATAAAATAAAAATAAAAAAAATTAGAAAACCTAGAACTTTGCCGCCTTTGGTCCAATCTAAGTATAGTATATAAAATCATACATTGTAATGTCCTACCTGTCAATGAATACTTCAGCTTCAACCATAACAATACAAGAGCAAACAATAGATACAAACTCAAGGTTAATCGCACCAAACTTGATTGCAGGAAATACGACTTCAGAAACAGAATGGTCAATGTCTGGAATACTCTACCTGACTCTATGGTTTCTTCCCCAAACCCCAAAAACTTTAACCTTAGACTGTTTACTATTGACCTCACCCCTTTCCTAAGAGGTCTATAGGGGGCGTGCATAAGTGCACCAACGTGCCTACCATCCCTATCCTATTGTTTCTTTTATTTTTTTCTTATATGTATCCATGTATTCATAACTGTGTTTTTACTTATAACTATTATTTTGTAAGTAATTGACAAAAATAAATAAAATAAATAAGACAACTATTCTGCTCTTAGTGGTTAAGATTTTTACTGAGACTGGGAATCTTAAGTTTAAAGGCACCATAAACCACAGAATCTTACTAAATGAGTTTGAGCCAATCATTACTCAGCCCTCCCTATTTCACAGAGTTGTTATGGAGAAAAGCTGTTACCTTATGCTCCTGAAGGAAAATATATATATACATCTAATAAACAAAAATAAATACTAAAGTTGAAATTCAGAGTTCCCAGTATTTGTGCAGAAATAATCATCTTCTCTAAATCCAGGATACTTATATTGGAAATTCTTTTATATTCTATACCAGTGTTTTTCAATCTTGACAACTTTAAGATGTACGGACTAATTCCCAGAATTCTCCAACCAGCCTGCTGGAAGGAAAATCCATCTGGTTCCGGTCCAAGCTGGGAATCAAGTAAAATGGAAGCTGATTGGAAAGAAAGTTTAATGATGAACAGAACCACACACAAAGACTGTGCAGTTCTGGGTCAGCTGAACAATTAGCTAGATGAGTGCCAGGATTTTTATGCAGGTCCTGAAATGCTGCTGGAGTGGGTGAGTTGTGCAATTCCTATTGGTTTTTGTCCTGTGCTGGATCTTGGGTGAGGGGCTGCTGTACTAATCCTACCATTCTGCTTTTGTCAGTTGTCAAACTTTGCTGCAAGGAGTTTTGAAATATCCTGTCTTGAATGGATTTCTGCCTGCAGTATTTGCTTTGCTTACGAATGGAGCCATCTACATAGTTGGCTTCCTCTTTCAATAAGCTCTTTATCTTCTTAAGTCCTGGCATCTGCTGTGGGCTATTAAGAAAGACTGGGGACTGCTTTCTGCCTCTAAAAACATGTTTCTCCATTTCTCCTTTAGGGAAATATAATATTATGTCCTTTTTAATACTTCCCAAAATATTTCATTCTTCTGGGGGAATACACACCCAACTCCCAGAATTTCATAGACCAAGAGTTGTTAAACAGTTTATCTTTGCTATGGATCCTTCAAGCAGCAGTAGATGTTACAGAACAGTGTTTCTAAAGCTTGGCCATTTATTTATTTATTTACTTATTTATTTATTTATATTTGATTTGATTTGATTTGTCAATTGCTTACAAGATAATAGATATAAGTATACGCATGAGTAAGAATACAGGAAATAGGTGTGAATAAATGGGGACAATAGGACAGGGATGGTAGGCCCTTATGCATGCTCCTTAGGAATGGGATGAGATCAGTAGTGGATAGTTTAAAGTTAAAGGAGTGGGGGCTAGAGGATGTAACAACAGAGGCAGGTAGTGCATTCCAGGCATTGACCACTCTGTTGCTGAAGTCGTACTTTCTTCAATCGAGTTTGAAGCGGTTTACATTGAGTTTGCATCTGTTGTGTGCTCTTGTATTATTGTGGTTGAAGCTGAAGTAGTCACTTACTGGTAGGACATTAGAGCAGATAATTTTATGTACCATGCTTAAGTCCAAATGTAGGCGGCGTAGTTCAAGGTTCTCCAAGCCCAAAATTTCAAGCCTGGTGATGTAGGGTATTGCTGTGAGGAAAATGGGTGGCTCTAAAATTTTTGATAAATAAACCCCCAGAATTCTAGCTGGGGACATCTTGAAGTTGCCAAGGTTGATAAACACGGTTCTACACACATCTTATTGCAGATCTGAGTTTGTCTCAGGTGGCATCAATTTAGAAGAAGTTTTCATCCTGCTCATTCCACTGCAGTTTATCAGATCTTCAAGGACACCCACCCTATGCACTGTGAGGACTCTTCTAATTGCAGCTTGAATTACTGCCAGGAGGACCCTGATGACAGTGAGATTTCCTGCTTGCCTACCCTTGATGAACTATATATTTTTCCTCTGGTGACAGGTTTATTCCGTTCTTGAAGAATTGTTTAAGAACTATTTCACTGTACATTGCAAAGGTCTAATTGGGCTGTAGCAGGTTTATTTCTTTCATAGGTTAGGCAATAATTATAAGTCACCCTATTTTTTTGTAGGTGAGCCTTTTATTTTTCTTAGCATGCAGATGGCTTTTATCAAGTCGTCAGTTAACAGCTTGGCTTTGATTCTCCATCCTTCTCTCCCTGTGTATGGGGAAGAAATGATGGGTATAAGGTCCATCTCTTTAGCGAAGGATCATGAAAACTCTTAAAAGAGCAGCAACAAGATTGACCATTTTGGTTTAAATGAAAGGAGGAATTTAGGAACCCTACCTCCTCCATATATGAAAATCAACAGCTGGGTGTATTTATTTTACAAAGCCTTTTCCAGCCTGGCACCTGCCAGATGTTTGGGGACTGCTGTTTTCAGAATACCTAACCAGAATGTTTACTTGAATATAATATTCTGTAAGGCCTGCTACTTAAGATATCTGTTGGTCATTAAACTATATATTATATAAACTGTTTAATTAGCTATAAACTAGGGGCTGCCACAGAGAGGAAGGGGTCAAGCTATTTTCCAAAGCACCCAAAGGCCAGACAAGGAATAATAGATGGAAACTTTCTGATAGTGTGAGCAATGAACCAATGGAACAGCTTGCCTTCAGAAGTTGTGGAAGCTTCATCACTTGGAAGCTTTCAAGAAGAGACTGGACTACCATCTGTCAGAAATGATGTAGGATCTGCTTGGACTTGGACTATGATAGATGACCTACAAGGTCCCTTCCAACTCTTAATCTGTATCTGTGTATTAAAATAGTGCACTTATGGAAAGGAGGAGGAGGAGGAGACATTCATTTGAAGAGCTTATTTTACCCCAAGTGTCAGGATAGTGATCAGGTTGACAATAAGTAGACAATAAATACATTGGTAAATAAGGGGATTTTATGCTTTATTATGAGCTCAAGCAAACAAATGTAAATGCATAACATAAAAATAATAGATACTAAACAGGATGATATCCAAATTTCTTACAAGCTACCAGGAGCTCCTTAATAACAACAAAGATACCTCAAGGGTGGCCAGTTTCCACAATCCCCACTGCTAGGTTCTGTGCAGAAACTCCCAACAAATAACAACAACTCCAAGGTGTTTTTTTTTAAAAAAAATAAAAATCTGGCACAATGACTTCATGGCCCTGCTATGATCAGGAGACTCCAAGTTCTGATCTTGTCTATGTGTGGCACATGCTCTGGAATTGGAACCAAAAGTCTTTTGGTTTTCCTTTCTCCTTTATTCACCAATCATGAATGAAAAAAAAAATAAGCAGGTTAGCTCAGAATGTGATCTAAACTTCTAGACTGCTGTGGCCCACCGGTGGCTAGTGCAGCTGGCAGCAAGGTCGGACAGTGAGGAGGTTGGGGGTGGAACATGGGCCAGTCCTGGAGACTGAGGAATGCTCAGACAAGGACTCTGCATCAGGGCCAGGGCAGCTGTCAGTCATCAGCTGCCTTCAGAGTCGGACAGCAGTGAGGCAAAGGAGCAGCTTGGAGCCGGTTCCCAGCCTGCACATGTGCAGAGCTGCCAAAAGGGAAGAACAGTTACGAACTAAGGGTCGGCATGGGAGTAAGGCCACAGGTGGATGGTGAATGGCCCCTCCTATAGGGATTAAAAGAGGAGCAAAAGGGGAGGGGTCTTTTGCAGGAAACAATTTGTTCATTGTAGCAGTGTGAAGATCTGTCCATCTCAGAGACTCTGTGCCGAGCCCTTCCTTGTCAGCACTGCGTTTGGAAATATTTACTTGGCAGCTCTCCCAGCTAGATAAGGTCTGTGCTCCTAATTACACTCTTGAAAGACTGTTTGCCAGGCCTTTGGCTGAATGTGAATGCAGGAAATTCACCTTCGTTTAATAAAAGAGGTTTTGCCAGGACAAAAAGTCTGCTCAGTGCTTTTTGGAGAAGCCTAGGTCAGAACATAGAGTTTTCACAATGTGAAGCAGAAATCAAAATATATCCCCAATTCTACTTGACTGTGAGGCTCACATTAAATAGAATCTTGCACATCTGCACGTACAAATATCCTCTCATCGCTTTTAATTGCCTGATGGATGAGGGTGGCTCCTTCCTATTGTCAGGGTTCCAAATAATAGACCCATAGCAAGCAGATCAGGTCAGCTTTAGGGTTGACACCTATGTTTCTTCCACTGAATGTTAATTCATAGGGGGCTCCTCTCTTCTCTGATCATTTTTCTGGCAGCATTTTTTCCCCCTTTACCTTCAAGGTCATTCTCACATGCCATTATGGTCTCCTCCTTGTAAAATGATGGCAATTGTTTCAATAAAAAAGCAGTACATCCCAATGTCCCTTTGGTTCAGTGGTGGTATTCAAATTTTTTTTTTACTACCAGTTCTGTGGGCGTGGCTTGGTGGGTGTGGCCTGACTTGGTGGGAATGGCTTGGTGGGCATGGCAGGTGAAGGATACTGCAAAATCTCCATTCCCTCCCCACTAATCCCACTAACCTGCTTTCCAGCTCTGTTCTCCTGTGCAGGGCAACAAAAGAAGACCCAGCTGATCAGCTGGGACTCGGGAGGCAGCGAATAGATGGGGGTGAGGCCAAGCAGAAGTGTATTTACCGGTTTTCTGAACTACTCAAAATTTCCGCTACCGGTTCACCATTGATCATAACCCATTATAAATTTTTAAATTAATTGCAAGAATTACAATACCATGACCAGCTGTTATAGAGGAAAAGCAGGCTGCAACTGCGCTATGCCCTTATCAAGGTAGTCCTTGATTTACAACAGCACATTTAGTGATCATTTAAAAGTTACAAGAGCACTGAAAAGGTGACTTACGACCATTTTTCACACTTGTTACCATTACAGCATTGCCATGGTCACATGATCAAAATTCAGATGATTGGCAATCGGTTCATATTTATAACGGTTGCAATGTCCTGGGGTCATGTGATCAGCTTCTGAAACCTTCTGATAAGCAAAGTAATAACTGATTTATAAGAGCCTTTTGAGACTTCGCTTGTTTGATTCTGCCATTGGTACCTTCATACTTTGATTGGAAAGATTTTACCCAAATAGTATCTTTATCACGGGACAGTCATTATACTTCAGCAACATTAAATTTTGTTTCATAGTTTCAACTCATATTTCTATCTGTAACATTGTAATCAATAAAGTTGATTCATATTGTTATCATAAGCAAGTGTTTTGTTTGGTATATCATTAACCAAAAAAGTTAGACTTATGTATTCCCTAAACTGGAATTCCTGGACCTACCACTGCAGTTGGAACCAGAATCTTGGTTGTAATTTGTGACTGTCATAAGTCAAGGCACCCACATGATCAGATCCAATTGTATGACTGTTTTACGGTGGTTGCTTAGCAAATCACACAGAGAATTCCATATCCATTCTCCAGAATGGGTGTTTTTGCCAAAAACTAGCAAAAAATGCCAGAAACGGGGGGGTGGGGGGTGGGGAGCAAATCGTGCTCATGGGATGTTGCAACCAGTTGTAAATGTGAGCTGGTGACTGTGAGGGGGATAGCATTCTATGACAATTGTCATAAATGGCAGCCTATCCCAGTGATGGGATTCAAAAATTTTTACTACCGGTTCCGTGGGCATGGCTTGGTGGGCGTGGCAGGGGAAGGATACTGTAAAATCTCCAGTCAGAGGTGGTATTTGCTGGTTCTCCAAACTACTCAAAATTTCCGCTACCGGTTCTCTAGAACTGGTCAGAACCTGCTGGATACCACCTCTGGCCTATCCTCATTTTCTTTTAATTAAAACAATTGCTACCATATGCTAAGACACTCAAAAGAGTGTAGGAACTCTATCTTGCAACTTCTACCTCCAAATTTTATCTCTTGACTCTACAGGATTGTAAGATCACCTTGGATGGTCAAAAAGCTGCAAAGGGGATTATTAGAACACCAATGGTATTGGAGTAAGCATCCAAATTATTATTATTTTTTAAGTAAAAAAAAACCTGAAAGCTAAGCCCATCCAACTATCTTCACCATCCTTCGTGATTTTTCTCCTAGAGAACCAAGATAGGAGTTCTCATATATCGCAGGTGTAAAACTCGCAGTGTCACATTGTCATCACATGAGGTTTTCCCCTCCGTGGAGCTGGGGTGGGTGTGGCCTGCATGTGACGTATCTCGCCCATGAGCCACCAGTTTGACACTCCCATCATATATCTATTTAGTTGACTCTGTTTTTCTTGAGCAGAGCAAATTAAAGAAGCGCAGGAATATGAGCAGTGATCCTGCAAAACCTTTTCTGTCACATGTTTCTGAAGATAGATAACCAATAACAACTCTTCATTAGAACATTTGTAAGGGTGTCCACATGAAGGCTGCTTTTCAAGAGCTTTTATTTAAATCTTTGAGCACCAGGTCAGGCTGAGTGTCGAAATCTGGCACACAAGTAAGAATATTCTCCCAGGCTAGGCAAAAGAAATAAATCAATTTTTGTTGCTAAGAAGTACATAAATTAAAGTTTCAATCAGAGACAAATCAGAAATAGTCAGTTGCTTTGTAATATAAAATGAAACAGAAATGCCATTAGCTAAAACTGTGCAGGATCCTAAATCTTTGGGAAAGTGTTATTGATTCTGCTTATGAATCACACTATATAACTTCACCAATTTTGAGTGTGAATTTATAATTCAGATGAAGTGAACTGAAGTCCATAAAGCTTATTCCACATTACAATTTCTACTTTTTAAGACATCACATGACTCTTGAATATTTTTACTGTAGAATACTTACCCCTTTGGATCAGGGATGGGCTTCAAAAATTTTAGCAACTGATTCCCTGCCCAGGTGGGTGTGGCCATGGTGGGCATGGCCTACCAGAACTTCCTGGAGGCCTGTTTTTCATCCTCCCCAGGCTCCGGAAACTTTCTTGGAGCCTCCGGGAGGGCGAAAACAGCTTCCCCAGGCTATGGAAGCCCTCCAGAGGCCGGAAACGGGCCCATTTCCAATTCTCCCAAACTTCCAGAAGGCCCGTTTTTTGTCCTCCCCAGGTTCTGGAGGCCCTTCGAAGGCCCATTTTCAGCCCTCTGGAACTTCTGGGAGGCCGATTTTTTGCCCTCCCTGAGTCTCCATGCGGGCCCTGCACTTTCCTGGGATCCAAAAGGGGCTGTGTGGAGACCCCCTGGGCTGGGCGGGGCTGGGTGGGACCAGCCAGGATTTGCAGTCTGAACTGAGCATAATCCTAACTAGAGGATCACCCGAACCCGTGCGAACCCACAGCATCCCAGTGCTGCTTTGGATATGGTACATCCAATGGGGCTTAGAAGTGTGCAGACAAAACAAAATGGAGTCTGTGCTTCAAAAACATTTTCTCAAGGAATGGAAAATCTATTTTTCTCCAATGCAACACATTCTTTTGCAAATTGTGGCTATCTTCTTTGAATTTTCTCACTTAAGTATGCCCTTCAAAGTTTCTGTGGAGCATATAATTTGCTAGCATTATAGCTCCAAATTTCCAGAACAGAAATAGCATTGATCATGCTGGTTGATGACCTCAGATGGAGCTTAGATAGGAAAGTGTACTCCTTTTTGGTCCAAATAGAGTTCTTACTTGCCCTGAATAATGATTGCTTGTAATGATTGTAAGTGATTGTTAATCAGTGTGGCCTCACTTGGAATACATCGTTCAGTTTTGGTCACCATAATACAAAAATGGTGCTGAAGTCCTAGAAAGAGTGCAGAGAAGAGCAACAAAAATGAAAAGGGCCTGGATTATATATAAATTATATAGTTTATATATAAACTATATAATTAAAGAAACTAGATAAGTCTAGCCTAACAAAAAGAAAGTTTAGGAGAGAGAAGATAGCTCTTTTCCAAATTCATGAAGAGGTATCACAGGACAGAGCAGGTTGATTTATTATCCATCATACCTGAAGGCAGGACAAGAAGGGAGATCCAACCTGAAAATAAGGAGAACAGATAACAGATAACAGATCATCAGAGTTGTAGGGACCTTGTAGGTCATCTAGTCCAACCCCCCACCCAAGCGGGAGACCCAACACCATTTCTGACAAATGGCAGTCCAATCTCTTCTTGAAAGTCTCAAGTGATGGCGCTCCCACAACTTCCGAGGGCATGCCATTCCATTGGTTGATTGTTCCCACTGTCAGAAAGTTTCTCCTTATTTCCAGGTTAAATCTCTCCTTGTTCAGTTTTCATCTATTATTCCTTGACTGGCCTACAGGCACTTTAGAAAATAGCTTGACCCCCTTCCTCCCTGTGGCAGTCCCTCAAATATTGGAAGACCACTATTATGTTTCCCCTAGTCCTTCTCTTTACTAGATTAGCCATGCCCAATTCCTGTAACTGTTCTTATGTTTTAGTCTCCAGTCCCCTAATCATCCTGGTTGCACTTCTCTCTACTTTTTCTAGAATCTCAACATCTTTTTATAACGTGGTGACCAAACTGGATGCAGTACTCTAGGTGTGGTCTTACTAAGGTTTTATAGAGTGTTACTAGTGCTTTCCTTGATCTTGATTGTATCCCTCTGTTAATGCAACTTAGGGTTGCATTAGCTTTTTTGGCTGCAGCTGCACACTGCTGGCTTATATTTAGCTGGTTGTCCACTAAGACTCCAAGATCCCTGTCACAGTTACTACTATTAAGCCTGGTTTCATCCAGTCTATATGTGTACTTTTGCTTTTTCTTGCCTAAGTATAAGACTTTACTTTTCTCTACATTGTATTTCATTTTGTTCAAGTCTGTCAAGATCCATCTGGATCTTGAGCCTATCTTCTCGGGTGTTAGCTATTCCTGCCAGCTTAGTATCATCTGCAAATTTGGTAAGTTCCCCTTCTATTCCCTCATCTAAGTTGTTAATGAAGATATTGAAGAGTACTGGGTCTAAGACGGAACCTTACAGTGAGAACAATTAATCAATGGAACAGTTTGCTTCCTGGAGTTGTGGGCACTTCATCATTAGAGATTTTGAAAAAAAGTTTGGACAACCATTTGCCCAAAACTCTTATGTTGGGTCGGGAGTTGGACTACTAGAGGACCTTCAAGGTCCCTTCCAATCTTATGATTCTATAATTTTTTAATGGTCTGCAATATATGCAGATTTTTTTGGTACACTGAGGAGCTTTGCAACATGAAACTACAGAAACTTCTAGAGCAGGTCTGTCAAACTGGCGGCCTGCGGGCCAGATGGGTTACATGCTGGCACCGCCTTGCCTGGTTTAGTGAAGGGGGAAAAAGTTGCAATACGTCACTTGATGACAATGTGATGCCACAGGTTTGACACCCCTGATCTAGAGTGACGCTGGTCTAAGAAAAATGACAAGTGTGATCAAACACCACTAAGAGCTCATGTTTGAACTTATTTATTTTTCTGCTCTTACATTTCTTTCTTTTTAATTCTTTTTTTTCTTTTTTTTTCTTTCTATTTCCTACAGTTTTCTTCTCCTTTGTACCTTTCTTTCTTTTTGTTTTTCTTGCTTTCTCTCTCTCTCCTTCCTTCCTTCCTTCCTTCCTTCCTTCCTTCCTTCGTCCCTCCCTCCCTCCCTCCCTTCCTTCCTTCCTTCCTCTTTTTAGATTTTACTATTGTAATTAATAAATACTTGTATTTTCAAGGTCATTCATTTTCCTGCAAATGAGAGGGCAGTAGTGATGACATTGCATTAGCTGATTGCTTCTTAGTTCATGGCAACAAATTGCAGCTAAACACACCAATATATTCTTGTACATCAGATAGTATTCTTGTATTATCTGATGGTGGATTCATGAAACCTTGCAATGTTGTGAGTCAAAGAGGAAAGCCACAGTTTTACTTGTTCTCCAAATGTACTGCAGTCTTGCCATCAATATGAACATGATTTAAAAATTTAAAATGATTTAAAAATAAGCTTCTAGGCCAGTGGTGGCAAACTTATGGCATGCATGCCAGAGATGGCACTCAGAGCCCTCTCTGTGGGCACACGTGCTGTTGCACCAGCTCTTTTTCAGGTCTCTGCCATGAATGCTTGAGGGCAGGGCGCATACATGGGGGCGGGCGCATACACAGGGTGTGTGGGCACCTTGCAGTTTGGGCATGGGGGTGCATACTTTGGGCATTTGTTGCTTAAAAGATTCACCATCATTGTTCTAGGCCCATTTTGCCAGTACAAAAGACAGTTATCATGGAACCCCGCATGCCAAGAAAATAAAAACTCTTTTAGTATATAAAATTTGGATGCAATAAGACATGTCATTTTCTACTCTATCACAGATGGCTCATATGTCTCCTATTCACATCAAATTGTGCACTGCAGTATTAGAGCTGAGATTTTTGGAAACTATTCCAGGTTCTAGTGAAATAATAATATTGTATGCATAGACCAGTATTGCAATTGCAACAATGCTGCTGATAAAAGATTCTTCATTCATCTGAAGCCTTTTCTTTAATAAGAAATGAGCAAGAGTTCCAAGGGTAAACATTTGGTGAGAATGCCAGACAAAGCAGCAAGTTGAATATTGCTGTCACTGCATATCTTTGTTTTTTCACATTCAAAGTTATTCTGCTATATAAACATTCCTTTCCTACTGCCATATTGAATCAGATTCCATTATAGCGTGCTTTTGATTCAATGTAAAGTTCATTCCTCATGGTCTTCATTCAAATCAAATCTAAGATTTCTACTCCCCACAAGCTCTTTTATGTTAATGACCTCTGGTGACCACTAGCTCTTGCATGGTCTACCTATTTAGAGAGGCGCTCTGGAGTGAAACACTTCTGGTTGTATTAGCCAGTGAAGGAGAAACAAATCAAAATTTGGCAGCTGGCTGGGAAAATTCTATTTTGGAAAAGAAGAATCAAAGGTGAATGTTTTTTTTTTTTTTTAAAGAGAAAACCTACAAAGTTTTGTTATGGTGGGTTTTTTAAAAAATAAAAATAAACACCTCGAAATCCTAAAACTACCAGCATGGGGGGAAAGGGAGACAGTCAAAATAAGCATATTATTTGATTTCAATATCCATGCATATCGGATGTTGCAGTTCAGGGGTGTCCATCCTTGGCAGTTTTAAGACTTGTGAGCTTCAACTCTCATAGATGGCTGGAGAATTCTGGGCGTTAAAGTCCACAAATCTTAAATTTGCCAAGGTTGGGCATCCCTGCTGTAGATGTTTCTACCCAGGGGTGTGCTGCTATGAGTTTGGTCGGGTTCTGGAGAACCCGTAGCTAATGTTATGGCTGGTTCGGACAACCACCAAATCCCACCTGGCTGGCCCCTCCCCTCCCACCCTGTCCCTCCCACCCCGTCCCTCCCACCCCGTCCCTCCCACCCCGCCCCTCCCAGGAGTCTTCATGTGGCCCATTTTGGATGTGAGGTAAGTGCAGGGCCTGTGCCAAGACTCGTAGAAGGTGAAAAACGGGCCTCCCGGAGGCTCTGGAAGGCCAGAAATAGGCTTGTTGCCCTCCGGAGGGCCTTTGGAGCCTGGGGGAGGCTGTTTTCACCCTCCCAGATGCTTGAGGAAAGCCTCCAAAGCCTGGGCAAGGCAAAAGCGTCCCCCCACCATGGTGCAGGAGGCTGAGTAAGCCATGCCCATCATGGCCATGCCCACCCAGCAAGCAGGCAGAGAACCAGTTGCTGAAATTTTTGAAGCCCATCCCTGGTTCTACCATCACTATTCATACTTTTAAGCCCATGAGAAGCAGCATTGGGCTTCCGGTTTGAGCTTCTTCGGCGACGTACCAAAATCTGCAATCGTGCGTGGTTTCAATCCGTGCTCACTGCTGGAGCGCCCCGAGCCAGCTGGATTTGGGGCTAAGCCATCCCGTAGAGGTGGTGAAGAGGGGGAAGACCACCAGCAGGGTCAAGGAGAGCTGCATCTCTCCTCCTCAGCTGGCCATTACTCTCTTTCCTGAAGGCGATTGCAGTGGTGGTCAGAAATGGCCACCTCAAAGAAGAACTTGAACGGAAAAGAATGTGCAGGAGGAAGATAAGAAGAGAAGCAGCATTGCATGTGGAGCACTGACATATAAATCTCTCAAGCTCCTAATTTAAACCATTAGAAATGTCAGCAAGCTCTCTTCACTGTCCAAGTTAATGCTCTTACCTTTTAGTAGGGTGTATGTATAAAAAGTGCTGATTTAATCTATTTTTTTTTTTTGATTACTGGAGGGAACATTCCTTGAGCAGAGTTCTCTTTCATAAGATTCTTCCTACCAAGAAACAGAAATAAGCCCATTTCTGTCGCCCTCAGGCTGCTCTGCTCTGGAAGTTTTCCTCACTAGGAATCATTGGATCTGTTGACATGCAATCAATTTTGTACAATAGATTTCTGTTCCTGCAGATTTATCTTTGCATTTTTTGACATAAATTCTCTGGTCCATTAAAGGTGCAGGAGAACTTCTACTTGCTTTTTAAAAACACTTGAGGTCTTGGAAGTTATTTTTTTGTTGATAAGAAGAAATATTCCCCTTACTCAAAATAGTACGAGATGTTCCTTAGCAGATATGGGTGGACTTCTTCAAATGACTGCACGACAACATTGTATTAAGTAACATATTCAATGCAGAAGATGAACCAAGGAGAAGCTTTTCTATGGACAAAACCACAGAAGTCCAGTATCTTTTTTAAAAATTCTTTCCTGGGGAAGGACAAATCCACCCAGATTTGATTCTTGCTAGTGTTTAATTCCATCTAGGACCTGAAAGAAATATGGCTTTTAAAAACAAAATATATTCCAATTCTTAGTCTTCTGAAACAACTTCAGAGAGCTTTTGAGAAAGGAGGTCACAAGAAGAAAATCTCCATCTCCATCATTTTCTATAGAGCATTGCTATAGAGCACTGCATAACAGAACAACTAGACATAAGGACAGTTTTTCTCTGAAAGCCATCACTCTGCTACAAATAATTCCCTCAACACTGTCCAACTATTTACAAAGTCTGCATTACTACTACTATTAATCTCATCATTCCTTATCACCCATCCCCTCCCACTTGTGACTGTATGGCTGTAACTTTGTCGTTTGTATCCTTACGAGTTATATTGACTGTTTCCTAGTATGATTTGCTTGCTTATTGTATCCTATGACTATCATTAAGTGTTGTACCTTATGATTCTTGACTCTTGACAAATGTATCTTTTCTTTTATGTACACCGAGAGCATTTGCACTAAGACAAATTTCTTGTGTGTCCAATCACACTTGGCCAATAAAGAATTCTATTGTATTCTGTTCTGTCTGTTCTGTTCTGTTCTGTTCTGTTCTGTTCTGTTCTATTCATTTTCACCTCCATCTCCATCATCTCCATCTTCCCTCTCCTCCTCCCCATCACCTACTGAATTATAAGTCTCTTATAATTGCGTGTGAAGGGCAAAGTCTAGATCCAACTCTGTAACCATGCAGACCTAGAAAGAATGACAATGTAAATCTTTCCCACACAGTGGAGTGATTCCAGGTGAAGAAGACTATTCATTTGTTAGGATAAGTGGTCTTGTCAATATTTTTGAGTGTATCAACAGGAAGGAAAAACTTGTCAGCAGTATTTTCTTCTGGAATAACATACACACACGTTTGTTTAAATGTGGTTGATTAGAGCACTTGTTTTTGTGTTTAAAGAAATAGTGTGATGTTTCTTTGATGATTGCCTATGTAAGATAAATATGTCTTCAAGAGCAAAACTGTTACATTTGTAAACTGCTCACATTGCTGCCAGTTGGACAGAATACATATCTCAGGGTATCAAAAAATAATGTTTCTTCATCTCAGATCCTACTTTCTGGCTGCTCAATTGCAGCTATAAAAAACCCAGCTTGTTGGGGTGGATCAAAATGAAAAGAGAGTTCAATATTCTTTAACAAAAATCTCTCTCTCTCTCTCTCTCTCTCTCTCTATGTATATATGTGTATGTGTGTGTGCGTGCGTAAAATAGCAAACTTCAAATAATTTTCCCCTTAAGAAATAAATGTTCTAAAGTATGTTATTTGTATATGTCTATTAATTCAAAATCTGGCAGTTTTATCAAAATGACAAAAATAAGCATTTTGACATTGCAGCACAAGCTCTGAGACTAGCATGTGATGTCATGAAACAGGTACAAGAGCAATGGGATTTACAACATTGTGACACTCATTGTTGTCATCTGCCCTTTCCTTGCCCCACCTGAGGATGCCTTAACAAAGCTAGTTGGACAGGTTGCATGAATATAGCTAATAAGCATGACCCAAAAGGAATTTACAATTCTTGTACCAATAAAGGAGAATATTTGGAGCTCAAGGTTGAAATGAGGGGTCTGTATTGCTCTCTGAGCTTGGTTGTTTTCTTGCAAGTGTTTCATTACCCAAACTAGGTAACACCATCAGTGCTAGTGGTTATGCACAGATTATCAGCACAATGATTAGCACTGATGATGTTACCTAGTTTGGATAATGAAACGTCTGCAAGAAAACAACCAAGCTCAGAGAACAAGATTACCAGTAATCCTTGACAATCATTTGTTTAGCAACTGAAGTTAGAATGCCACTGAAAAAAGTGACTTATGACCATCGCAATATCCCCACAGTGACACCATCAAAATTTGGGCCCTTGGCAATTGGCATGTATTGTTCAGAGTTTTGCAGCATAAATTCAGCACCAGAAAAGTAAACACAGATGGCTGAGGCTTCGTTTAATTTCTTTATAAACACATATAGTAAATTTTATAATACCAGTTGTAGAAGAAGCGAACTCAAACAGAAGCAAACATGTTACAGGTAACTCAGGAGCTCAGAACCAGACATTAGTTTCACTTTAGTTCAGTAGGCAAGCAAAACACACAGCAGAGGAGAGAAGCAGTTTCATCTTCAATAGATAGACTCAGAGCTTAACATAGCTTCAGAGCTGCAGAGCCATGCCTAGGCTACTTCTAGTTTCAGTTTCTGAACAGTCCTCATTGGCTGACTTAATTGCTATGCCTATTCATTGGCTGACCATGTTACCATGCTCTATTCCAGTTCATGAATATACTCTCAAATGTATTTATGAGAGTTGCAGCATTTGGGAGGGTCATGTGATTGCCACCTGCAATCTGCTCAGCTGGCTTCCAACAAACAAAGTCAACAGGAGAAACTGAATTTGTGGAATAGCCACATGATTCACTTAACAAAGGCAGTGACCAGCTTAACAACCAAAGCAACAAAAAGGTCATAAAATCAGGTGCAACTCAGTTAACAACCGCCTTGGACCGAAGTTGCCAAGTCTTGCTTAGCAATGGAAATTCTGGCCCCAGTTGCGGTCATAAGTCAATGACTACCCATATGTCTACAAGCAGGTAGATTTTGATTGCCATCGCTTTCACAGACCCATTCTCTGGCATCTTACGAAGGCCCTCTTGAAGATTGAGAGCTCAGACTAAACATTCAGCAGAGATACAAACTAAAAGCAGAAAGAGAGACTGGCAAGTCTTGCTAGGCAACTTAGAATGTTAATGTGGTAAATTGGGTGGTATCCTGGCTTATTCATATGAATTCAGTTTGACACACTTGGGAGCTGAAAGCAAGGAGACCTGAGGTGGATGGAATTCCAGCCAAAACAACATAGATGGCCGCATTCCAACAGCTATCTGGCCAGAGGAGGGAGGAGAGAAGTTGCCAAACAACCAGTTCTCATTCCTGTTGGACAATGTGACATATTGTTTTGAAAAATTAAGAAAATCCTATTTATAGTGACGTGGAAAGCCCAGGAACTTTCAGTACTGGATTTCCATTAGTTAGTGCCAAAATGGTGTATCTAAATAAATTTGTTCTTTGAGGAAAATGAATGCCTCGGAGTTTGTTTTATGATGAATGCATTACTTGGAACCTGACATAGAAAGCTTATCAAACCATGGTCGAGTATCATCCTTGCATGACAGTTTAATCCTGATATCCTAAAATGCAAGTGTCAATGACAAATCTTGCCTAATTCATATTCAACACCCCTTCCTGTATCCAGAGGTTGTATTCAGCAGGTTCTGACCAGCTCTGGAGAACCGATAGCGGAAATTTTGAGTAGTTCAGAGAACCGGCAAATATCACCTCTGACTGGAGATTTTACAGTATCCTTCCCCTGCCACGCCCACCAAGCCATGCCTACAGAACCGGTAGTAAAAAAAATTGAATCCCACCCCTTCCTGTATCCCTCAGAATCTCCTCTAACCACACTGGCTGATGACTAATGGTGTGGTTTCCTTCCATATTTGGCTAGGAAACCTATGAAAATAGGCATATCACAGTTTTTAAGATACTTGTAAGCACCAACCTGAACATCCTGCTGCCAAAAGCGTCCTGCACACATAGCATTCTCACCAATCCACTTTGCAATTATCAGCTCTCGTCCAAAATGTTAAATGATGGGTAGCAAAAGGAAGGTCACTCTTGCTATAGAGACAATGCTTCAGCTATAATCCTTTTATTCTCTTGAACATTTTGATTCTTCTCCAAATTTATATATCTATAAGTAGAAAGGCCGATCTGGCACAATTGATTCCTATGGATAAATCTGGAGAGGAATCAAAATGTTCAAGAGAATAAAAGGATTATAGCTGAAGCATCCATGGACTAATGGAACTTCTCCTCTCTTGTGGCTTCAGAAGAAGCCTGCCAGATCAAATTAGAGATCTTTCTAGTCCAGCATTTATTTTCTCTTTTGTAAGCAGATTTTATAGACCGAAGTGTTTCAAAAAAAAAACCTGAAAAAGATATGTACTCAAGGCTGGCCCACGATGCTTTTTTACTCAAGGCAAAGAATAAAACAACATTTTCCTCTCATACCAAATATGGAACAAAAACAAAACTAACAAAAACAACTTTTCCTTCTCCTTGGTGATGGGAAAGTCTTCCTTATTGCAACATGACACGTGGTGATGGCTTTGAATATATGCCACTCAAGACAAAACTGTCTCACCTTATCTAATATTGAGGTTGACCCTGTATTTACTACTAGTGGCAACAGGAGAAATAGACATACATGTCTGACATGATAGCTGTCTTCCAGTTCTTGAAGTACTGTCATGGTGAAGAGGGTGGCAATTTATTCTCCATTGCACCTGAGGTCAGCACAAGAAATAACAGGTGGAAGATCGTTAGAGAAAGATCCAACCTTGAACTAAGGAGAAATTTCCTGATAGTGAAAACAATTAATCAGGCTTACATCCAGAAGTTGTGGGTGCTCCATCACTAGAGCATTTTAAGAAGAAATTGAACAGCCATTTGTCTGGAATTGTACAGTCTCCTACTCCAGAAGGAGGTTGGACTAGAAGACCTCCAAGGTCCTTCTATTCTATTCTATTCTATTCTATTCTATTCTATTCTATTCTATTTTCTATTCTATTGCATAGAAGTTTCTACTCTGATAAATATGTAATTCCCACCTGGAATTTAAGGAATTATGGAGCTGCTCCTAGAGAGAATGTGGGTGGCCAATAGCTTAAAACATGATACACACACCCACCCCACACACAATTAGGAGACCAATATAAATAAATGCAACATATTTTTCTCCCCTTGAAGTATGACTTTCTTGTTGATCTCCTCTTTCGGCCCACAAGATAGCTGACTACTCCCAGGTGCTCTTTTGTTGTTCAAAAACAAAGTAAGTAAGGCATGGATGCTGAATATTAGGAAGACAAGGATAATAACTTTATAACCCTTTATAAAGTTGCTTTATTGGTGTGAACAGGGTCATAAAACCTTGGGGATCATTCCTCCAGCTAATATATATTCTTTTCCTTCAATTCTCTAATGAAGCCTAGAGCTAGAAACTGAAGTTTTTCTGAGTGCATAATTGCAAATGTGCTCCTAGCTGTCAGAATTCACAGGGTATGGTTTTTTCCCCTCTCTCTCTTAGCTAGTCTCCCCTGACCTTTTAAAAATGTGATGCATGTCTACAAGTCATAAATTTTATTCTGTTTTTTTCCCCAATTTCTCTCTTTCCCCCACATGCATATTTTTAAAGTAGTCACTAATTGAGCTGGAAGGAATGCCGGCATTGGGCCTACCCCAGATAAAGTAGGCACTTTTAAGCCCCATCAGTTTGTATAAGGTAGAGAGATGTGGCGGGAAATACAGCATATGCTTAATTTATTTTATTTATTTATTTATTTATTTAATTTGATTTGTCAGTCACTTACAAGATAATAGGTATAAGTATATACATAGTTATGAATACATGAAATGGGTACATATAAGAAAAATAAAAGAAACAATAGGACAGGGACTGTATGCACGTTGGTGCGCTTATGCATGCCCCTTACAGACCTCTTAGGAAAGGGGTGAGGTCAATAGTAGACAGTCTAAGGTTAAAGTTTTTGGGATTTGAGGAAGAGACCACAGAGTCAGGTAGAGTATTCCAGACATTGACCACTCTGTTGCTGAAGTCGTATTTCCTGCAATCAAATTTGGTGCGGTTAACCTTAAGTTTGTATTTATTGTATGCTCTTGTGTTGTTATGGTTGAAGCTGAAGTATTCATTGACAGGTATTACATTGCAATGTATGATTTTATATACTATACTTAGATCGGACCGTAGATGGCGTAGGTTTTCTAGGTCTAGAATTTCGAGTCTGTTGGCAAAAGGTATTCTACAACGAGTAGAGGAGTGAAGAACTCTTCTTGTGAAATATTTCTGGACTTTCTCAACTGTGTTAATATCAGATACAGTACGTAATGTGGGTTCCAGACTGATGAGCTGTATTTGAGTATTGGTCTAGCAAATGTTTTTTATGCTCTAGTTAGTAGTGTGATATTACCAGAGAAAAAGCTACGTAGGATTAGGTTAACAATTCTTAATGCCTTTCTGGCTATGTAGTTACAGTGGGTTCTAACACTTAGATCATTAGAGATGAGTATTCCAAGGTCTTTTACAGAGCTTGGATCATCAACAAGGTCTTGACTATTCAGCTTGTATTTTATTTTCTAATTTTTTTTGCCAATATGTAAGACAGAGCATTTATTTGTTGAGATTTGAAGTTGCCATTTGTTTGACTATTCTAATACATAGTCAAGATCTTTTTGAAGGATAGCAATATTGTCTGTGGTATTGAATAGTTTTACATCATCAGCAAAAAGAATGCAGTTGCTCTTAATATGATCACAGAGGTCATTTATGTAGAGTAAATAATTAAATAAATAAATAGTTAATGCTTAGTGCTCCCGTGATGCTAAAGCTTTGAACTTTGGTTGGGTTGCTCGCACCCCAAACAATTACCTCTATTGACTGCACAAAAAATAATATAACAATCCCACTACACTTTGAACAATCCAGATGCAACGTTTGGAATGGATCATAGCTAACCATTAGAAAAAAGACTCCATTGGCTACCCTACTATTTCCAGAAAGTGTGTAGGTCCTTCTCTTTGTATGCTTCAAACAAATACAAAGAATGTAGTATCATTGCATACATTTACCAAGATCAAGTTTGCTTCTGAGTCTGATGCTTATGGACTGCAAAGCCCTACCTGCCCTAGGGCATGGCTATTTGAGAGATTACCTGTCTCCAGTGGTGTCTATAGGGCTAGTTCCATTACTAGGATGCACTTGAACGGTGTCTTCTTTCAGGACTCAGAAAATATGCCTTCTCTATTGTTTCAGCTGCCCTCTGGAATGAGGCTCTCCTTAAAATCTGGGTAGCTCCCATCACGATGGTATTTTGGAGATCCTTAAAGCTTTGAGCTATTCCCCCAGAATCTGGGTATAGTATGTTGCAACTCCTCCTGGGTGTATGGTATTTGTTTTATGTGTTGACCAGATCTGCCACCTATTTATTAGTTGTGTAGGTTGTTATTTATATCTTGTCTAGTGCTGTGACCTGTCCAGGGTCAGTCTGCATTTGGGCGGCATCTAAGTTAAACAAATACATAAATAAATAGAATACCATTGGTTAAAATAGAACATTTTTTTTATTTAAGGGACATCTCTATAACTCATAACAGGTAAAAATGATGAACTGGAATAGAAGTAACAGCAGGTAACAATCTTTTATACAGCTTCATTCTTTTTTCCCAACTTCTCTTTCAATTTTTAATTGTCCCCTTTAACTTCCTGTCCATTCACCTAACATTCCAGAACTTCTAATAACTATCATACATCTGTTCTTTCTTGTGAAACATATAATTTGGTCATCTTTTCATGGAGAAGGAATACATCCACTCTCTTGCTATTATCGATGTTGGAGAATTTCACATGCTCCATATTTTAAGATGGATTGGTCTAAATTACATTGGCCAAATTAATATGCAGAAAAGAGCACAATTACTGTATACTTTGGATTTTACATTTTTCTGGATTGAAATATTGCCTATAAAAGATCTAGTCTATTTATACAAGTGGAGAAAACCAAGCTAGGGAGTTTTCTACAGTGAATTAAAATGAATAGAAATGAATTACTGATAAGATTGTCTTGTAAGATTGACTAAAAACATGAACTTTCCAAGAACTACAGAAATTAGTTACCTTGATCTTTGCTACCCAAAGAATTGGTGGGCAAGAAAGTATTTTTAATCAACCATAGCAGCATCAGAATGAAGAAAAAATTAATCAAATTCCAGACAGAAAACTGTATTAAAATAACATTCACATAGGGTAGCAACTGAATCTGAAACCTAAAACTTCAAGGCTGCTGGTTGCCCTAATGCATTAATTTCTAAGGTCCTGTACTCTTCAATATTTTCATTAATGCATTGGATGAAGAGATAGAGAAAATGCTTATTAAATTTGCAGATCACAGAAAACCATGAAAAAGCTAATAATGTGAAAGACAGAAATAATATTCAAAATGATTCTGATAGGTTAGAAAAGTCAGTTGAAAAACAACTCAGTGAAATGGCTAGAAATATTAAGTTCTTCAGTTAAAATAGAGAGGAGAGGAGAGGAGAGGAGAGAGGGGAAGGGAGGGGAAGGAAAGGAGACTATGGGCTCCATAAGAAGGATCTATGCAATTCGCCATGGCCAACTAGCCATGGCCAATTTGCTGCAGGACAACTTGCTGCGGGACAAGAGTTACACTAATATCAAAGAAATTGTGGAATGTAATCATTAAAAAAAGAATGCAAAAGGAGGGACAGAATGTAATGTGAATGGCAAAAACTAAAATAATTTTTATTTATTTTAAATAATGAAATAGAATTGTTAAATTGTCCCGCAGCGAGATATCCCGGGCCGAGTTGAGTTGGCCGTGGCAGTGAGCAGCGAGTTGGCTGTGGCAAGTTGTCCCATTTCCCCCATAAGAATATTTGTGGAAAGGATAAGGGTATTGTATCTGATCACACAGTGTGTACAAGTAGTTCTCGAGTTATGACTGCAATTGAGTCTGAAAATTTATGATCATGAGTCATGACAATTGTAAAATGGGTCACCACATGACCAGACCCAATTTTTAGGATCTTTTTGTGATAGTGATTCATGAATTGTGATGACCCAGAGTGGGATACAAATCAAACACAGTCACAGAAAACAGGTGAAATCCTTTTTATTCCTTCACTTTGCTTCCAAGCTCCGAATATTCTTGATGGAAGACAAAAAACTCCCACACAAACAGTTACAAGAAGAAGGAAAAAAGCAACACAAACCAGGCAAAATAAGGGCTGGAGGACATCCACAGATAATACACACTGGGAAGGACGCCAAACTCAGAGAGGAACTATAAACTAGAGATATTTCCACGCTTTGTTTCCAGCGTTCGCCTGTACGCAGGTCCGTCCTCTTATTCAGTTGTCACAGCTGCAGCCCATGAAGAGGATCAAAGCCCTCTCCTCTCGGTAGACCACATCTCTCCCTTATACTCTCCTCCATGCGTGTCCTAGGATGGAGAGGGGATGGGCCTGGGTCCTCCTCTGACTGCTCAGCCAGCCTCTGTCCTTCCCCAGCCTCCTCCACCACCTCTGGAGCCACACTTCCACTCCCTGTCGGCTGTTCCTCCTCTCCCTCAGAGTCAGTCTCCACCAGGGGCATGACATGAATAGTCACAGTTTGTAAACAATACTGTCGTTGTTAAGCAAACTCATTCTTTGCTATAGGCCAAGTTTTGCCAGAAATCAGACATAAACACCACTTTCTGTCAAAAATGTGAGTCATAGTCACCTAATTGCAGAGTGCTGCAGTTGTAAATGTGAGCCATTTGTCAAATGCCCGAAACCCAATCACATGATCATGGGAGACTGACATCAGAGCTTAAAAACTGGTAGTTTTTTGGGGTGGGGCTGTCATAACTTCAAATGGTCACTAAGTGACTAGTCATAAGTTGAGGACTACTTGTATGAATTAGTGAAGCAGCCTGACTCCTGAAAAATATAAATTCAGTTTTAGGTTGCATTCACCAAAGTATTTTTTTCCAAAATTTCAGGAAGTAATACTTGTAATATTCAATGTGTTCAGATCCTAATATTAAAATCTGACTCTGAATTGTGATTTCTGGGCATTGCATGATCAGATAAGTTGGAACAGGTTCAGAGGAAGATAATTTCATCAAAATACTGCCATAGTATCAAAAAAATTGAGAATATTTAGTTTTGAGAAGAAAAAGACTAAGAGGAGATTGTTGTATTCTTGAAAGAAATGAAAAGATGCAACCTCTTCTGCCAGAATTGGGGGCCCAGAATGATGGTCTAAAGTTACAGGAAAGCAAGTTCAGATTACAGATTAACAGCATTGGAAAGGACCTGGTTGGTCATCTAATCCAGGGGTCTCCAAACTTGGCAACTTTAAGAGTTGTGGACTTCAACTCCCAGAATTCTGCAGCCAGCTTTACTGGCTGAGGAATTCTGGGAGTTGAATTCCACAAGTCTTAAAGTTGCCAAGGTTGGAGACCCCTAATTTAACCCAACCCCACGCCCAAGCAGGAGACCCTACACTATTTCTGACAAATAATAGTCCAATCTCTTATTGAAAGCCTCCAGTGATGAAGCTCCCACAACTTCTGAAGGCAACTTCTATTCCACTGGTTGATTGTTCTCTCTGTCAGAAATTTTTTCCTAATTTCCAGGTTGTTCAATTTTCATCCATTATTCCTTGTCTGGCTTTCAGGTGCTTTAGAAAATAGCTTGACCCCTTCTCCTCTATGGCAGTCCCTCAAATATTGAAACACTGCTATCAGATCTCTCCTAGTCCTTCTCTTCACTAGACTAGCCATGCCCAGTTCCTGCAACCGTTCTTCATATGTTTTAGTCACCAGTCCCCTAATCATCCTGATTGCTCTTCTCTGCACTTTTTCCAGCTCAATATTAAAAGTACTTGCCTTTAGTAAAAGCAATTGAGCAGTAGAAACAATTACTAAGAAGGGATGAACTTGTCTTTATTGCTCAACAGCATCTGTTTGGGAGTGTTTGATATAATCAATAGAAGAAAATGTTTGTAGCTCGGTGCTGATCTGTGGGATCATTGGTGCTCTCTGAGCTTGGTTATTTTCTTGCAGAAGTTTCAGTACCAAATTAAGTAATATCATCATCAATGCTAACCTTTTCTTAACACTGATCATGTTACCTAGTTTGATAATGAAACATCTTCAAGAAAACAACCAAGGGGAGGAGAAC
The DNA here is from genome assembly GCA_023653725.1 of Bungarus multicinctus. NCBI lineage: Eukaryota > Metazoa > Chordata > Lepidosauria > Squamata > Elapidae > Bungarus > Bungarus multicinctus. The sequence goes on along the minus strand of CM042846.1, from coordinate 79,319,997 downwards.
ACCCTACGGTGTGATATAATCTCCTGCTTGAATGGCCCCTTCTAACATTCTGGGTTTATTAACTATCTACATTTGGCTTCTATGGTTTCTGAAATTCCTAAGTGTACTCTTGAATTCACCTTGTAAACCCTGTGACTCTTGCATTGTGCATTGTTTACCATGTGTCTGCTGAGCAACAATTACATTTTAGAAAGTTATGTCACTCAACACATTTAACACATTGAAAGATCGATCTTTGGAACAGAAACACTGAAGTATCAGCTGAATAATGACTAATTTAAGTTCCATTGATTTCAGTGTCTTTATTTCTAAATATGTTAAGAATAGATTCAGTCCATGTTTTGTGAATCCAAGTATGAAATAGAAGCTTATTTTAGTTTTGATTGTCTAAAATAGGTGCTCCTTTTAAGTAGTATATCTCTGTCAAAGCACCATCCATGGCCTAAAATTAATTCAGGTTTTGGAAATGATTATTCTCTGAATACATTCTCTGAATGTATCTTTGAATTAGATTTCTCATTGATGGCTTTTCAATTTTAAATAAATTTATTTCTTTTGGAAACTGTTTTTGTTCTTTGCTCATTTGAGAAACTTTCTTCCCACTGAATTATATTTAGTTTTGGGGAGGATCTGAAGTCCATGGGTGATACAGCCTGTGGAATTTAATCTAAAATATGTAGGAGTGAAAAAAAAATTGCGCCCTTGGAAATGAAAGCAAGTTTTATACACCCAGCATTACTCTTAGTCTTATTTGATATACGGTAAAATACAGCAATTTAATTTAGTATCAGGCTTTATGAAGATTATCCATGCTAGCAAAATGTGTTTCAAAACAACAATACTAACAAGATATTGTAAATTATTTTGCACTTGACTGCTACACATAGCATTAGAGCCGTTTTTCAATACTTAATTAAAATTAAACCTACAGCCACTTAAAATTCAACGCCTGTCAAAAGAATTAATAGGCAACAAAGACCAGATGTTGGAGATGTTTGGGTGTAGGCTTTAAGATCGCATCTGACTTGATTCAATCTGTTTTACAGGGTCTAATTTGAAAGTCGACAATTAAAATGTTGCTACAAATTTGGGATGGTGAAAATTTCAAGTTGTGATGCCGCCTTGCTTGAGTCCAAGGTCTGTGTTTTGTGTGTGTGTGTGTGATTTATTGCCAAATCTGTTATCCATAAAAACAAAAATTCATGATAGCCTCTTTTTTTCACCGGATGAAAAAGGAGATAGTATTCACAAAGCAGATTAAGCTCAAAAATTTAGTTAAGTAGTATGCCTCTGCTGATGTTTTACTCCTGGCTGAGAACCATCAGAGCCATTGATCAAGCTTTGAGCCTTACTCTGTCATTTGAACTCAAAATAGCCTCCATGGAGGTTTCTGAACAGGAAAGCTGTAACCTGCAACAAACCTTAGATGTGCTAAGTTTCAGACATTTGATGTGGCAATCATTCCGGGATTAATAGCAATAGCAGCAATACTTAGATTTATATAACACTTTACAGTGCTTTACAGCAGTGTGGGATTCAATTTGTTTTACTACTGGTTCTGTGGGCATGGCTTGGTGGGTGTGTCAGGGGAAGGATACTGCAAAATCTTCAGTCAGAAGTGGCATTTGCCGGTTCTCCAAACTACTCAAAATTTCTACTACTGGTTCTCCAGAACTGGTCAGAGCCTGCTGAATACCACCTCTGCTTTACAACCCTCTCTAAACTGTTTACAGAGTCAGCCTATGCCCCCAACAGTTTGGGTCCTCATTTTACCCACCTCGGAAGGATGGAAGGCTGAGTCAACCTGGAGCCTGGTGAGATTTGAACTGCCAAATTACAGGCAGCCGGCAAATCAGCAGAAGTAGCCTGCAGTGTTGCACTCTAACCACTGCGGCACTGTGGCTCAATGAAACAGCGAAGAAGTCATAAAGTTTGGTTGAAAAGAGCATAACAGCACCATATGACTTTATTATTTATTTATTATTTTAACTGACTTTATTAGACAATCTTATACAGGTAAGATGACCACCAAATTTCTGTTGCTAACCAAGGTGGTTCTCAAGTGCATCACGCCCAATTTTATGATCCTTTCTTGCCAGGGTTAAGCGGATCTGTGCAATTGTTAAGTGAATCACACGGTTATTAAGGAAATCCAGCTTTCCCTATTGACTGTGCTTGTTGGAAGCCAGCTGGGAAGCTTCTAAAGAGTGATCACATGATCCGGGACACTGCAACTGTCATAAATACATGCCAGTTGCCAAGAGTCCAGAATTTGATCACATGACTATAGGGATGCTGCGATGGTCATAAGTGCGATGGGCGTTCATACGTTGCCTTTTTTGGTGCCGTTATAACTTTGAAAAGTACTAAACAAATGGCTGTAAGATGAGAGCTACCTGTAATCTATTTCATTAGATGTAATCATGATGATGAGTGGAGCGGTGCGGTGGCCTAGAGGTGGAGCTCTCGCCTCACAATCAGGAGGCTGTGAGTTTGATCCTAGGTAGAGGCAGATATTTCTCTCTATGGGCACACTGAGAATATATCTGCTGAACAAAACTCCACATTGGCAACAGGAAGGGCATCCAGCCATTAAAACACTCTGCTAGCTCCATTCGGTTGCCCAGACTCCACCCTGCAAGGGATTATGGGGTCATTAAAGGAAGGTGATGAATCATGATGATGAGCATTGGAGTTGGGGTTAGCTTTTACCGATCATCTGGTTATACCAATTGTCTGCAGAATGAACTGTCCTCAACTTTTCCCTTCAGATCTTCCGATGGGGCATCCTCAGCTGCCATGTAACTGAGCCCATCCGCTTTGCTGCTGATTATCCACAGCTTCTCTTTCCTTTCATTTTTCCCAACATTAGAACTTTCAGCAGAGGTCTACTCTGATCAACTAGGTCATCAAGTAATGCGTTCAAAATAAGATAATTTGAGCTCATCATTTGTGTGTTGCGTGAGAGCTCTGGTACATGCTGAACTAAGATGTTTATTTATTTAATTATTCTATTTCTATTGCCACCCATCTCAGTCAATGATTTTGGTAGCTTACCATTCAAAATAAAACGAAACAAAAAAATCTGCAATTAAAATAAGAGTAGCAGGAAATGAATATGTCTAGTTTAATGGGGTGACATGATAGCAGTGTCTAAGGGGCTGCCACAAAGAAGAGAGGGTTGACTTATTATCCAAAGCACCTGAAGACAGGACTAGAAGCTACAGATAGAAACTAATCACGGAGAGAAGGCAATCTAGAACTAAGGAGAAATTTCCTGACAGAACAATTACTCAGTGGAATGACTTACTTTCAGAAGTTGTGGGTACTCCAACACTGGAGGATTTTAAGAAGAGTTTGCACAACCATTTGTTTGAAATGGTATAGGGTTTCCTGCCTGAGAATGGGGATGGACTAGAACAGGGGTCGCCAACCTTTTGGACCTCAGGGACCACCAAACTCATTAGTTTAAATCCCATGGACCACTAATGTGAATTTTGACTGACGTGGCTTGCTGACATTGGTGGGAGGAAGAAGGAGAGAGAGAGATCTGATCTAACCTTGGAAGGCTGGTGATGTTCTCTCTCTCTCTCTCTCTCCCTCCCTCCCTCCCTCTCTCTCTGTCACACACACACACACACACACACACCCTCCAAGGCAGCCCCATTCCTAGTTTGTTTTGAGCTCCATTCTCAGACTGCATGCAAGGAAAGCAGCAGAAGTCTTTCTTTCTCTCCCCACAAACTCCGCCTGGAGCAGGATGCCTTGCAGGGTCCCAAAGACTCATTTCTGGCAGAGTTTGGGGGAGTGAAAGAAAGACCTTTGCTGCTTTCCTTGCGTGCAGCCAAAAGCAAAAGAAGGAAGAAGCAGAAAGAAGCAGCCTGGTGGCCGGGCAAGTTCCCCTCTCCGCCCTTTCTCCCCGCCCTACACTATCTTGTGTTGTTCCTAATGCAAGTGATGCAAGACTTGAGTTCCCGCGGGCCATGTGGGAGGCACAGCCTTGTGTTCCCCCGCAGCCTGGATTAATTGCTTTGGGGGGGGGGTGCTTTGGGGTGGCATTTCTCTGGGGACCACCAAACTTTTCTCACGGACCACCAGTGGTCCGCGGTCCACCGGTTGGTGACCGCTGGACTAGAAAACCTCCAAAATGCCTACTAACTCTGTTATTCTGTTATTTTAAAACTATAAAAATATCCAAAATAAATATACATGTGTATCACATAAGACTTTTAAAATAATCATTGGTAGAGCAACCTCCACTCATTTTCTTCTCCTCCCCCCCTAAAAGGATATTTGTAGTCATAGAGCCAGTTTGGTCCAATGGTTAAGACACCAGGCTAGAAAGTGGGAAACTTGCTGTCTTAACCATGAAAGCCATCTGGGTGACTTTGGGCCAGTCATTCTCCTTCAGCCCAGCCCACCTGACAGGGTTATTGTTGTGGGGAAATAGGAAGAGGAAAGTGTTTTGGATATGTTTGCCACCTTGAGTTATTTTGTAAAAATAATGAAGGGTGGTGTATAAATAAATAAATAAAATAAAATAGGTTAAATGACTATGATAACAGAATGACTCATTCTGAACATAAATCTAAGGTGTTTTCTCACAAAGTAAGCGTAATCTAGAGAATCAGGAGAAGAGAAACAAGCTCCCTGATCAATTCTAGTTCAGCAATTCCCTAGTACTAGTGCTTTCTTTGGACAAATGTTGCATTGACATTTGCAAGTTTGCAGCCAGCAGCTGAACATCTGAGTGGATTGAAATGTTTCCCCCCCACTCTTCTCTGGAGATTGATGTTTGGATGCCAGATTTGAACCCATTTGTTCCGTACCACAGAGACTGACCTGTTTGTCCTATTCAGACAACAGATGGCATCGATGCTGTGGAAAGATGTTCAGGGAAATAAGGGTCTGACAGTATGGCTGTTGTTATTAGGTGCTGTAATAATGTTGCCTGAGAGGATGCAGTGAGAGAATTCACATCTGGGCTCATTCGGATACATACCTTTGCCTAGCTGTTTTCACAGGCCGTTCCAGATGCATGCAAAAACTAACATGAAGCAAAATGAGACTTTCCCTTTTTTAGCAAAAGTTTCCAGGAGGAGGAAATATTTAATCTAAAGCTGGGATGCCCAATTTTGGCAACTTTAAAACCTGTGGACTTCAACTCCCAGAATTTCCTAGGAAACTATGCTAGCTGAGGAATTCTGGGAGTTGAAGTCCACAAGTATTACAGTTGCCGAGGTTGGACTCCTCTAATTTAAGGGATAACTGGATCACTTGAAAATCCATTGTATTTCTTTGGTTCTTCTCTAAATCTGAAAGAACAGTCCTGATTGGATTTTAAGTTAGAGCTCAAGAATATGGAACTTATCAAAAGAGAAACCCAGCTTTCCTTGCCCCCTTGAGCAGAATGCTTTTCTATTAGGGCTAAGAGATGCTTTTCCTCTTAAGGGTACTATTGAATTGTGGGAAATATCAAAGAGGTGGCATTCCATGATAAGAGATAAGGCAGTTAGGACAAGCAATGCAAGTCTCACTGATGTTAAGAGATCCGTTATAGTGGCTGCTATGTTTGATATATTTGAACTTTCATCAGCTTTTGGGTTAACCAATGGGTTAATATCATGGACAAAGCAAGAGCATGTGTTATGTTAATAACTAAATAACTAACCCACGGCAATATGAATGCTCAACAGTAAGTCTTTATCACCAATCCGATCCATTGGAGTAACTCTATTGAATTCTACTGTATAGTGCAATATCAGGGGTTCTCAATTCAATGTATAGAATGTGAAAGATGTGTGTTTGTGTTTATTTTCATAGTCATAATGTACACTGAAGATGGTATTTAATTTTGTTGCATGAGGTGCAATGACAATAAAGTAAATTAAATTAAACATCTTAGTAGAACATGCAGGACAAGATGGGAAATCACTTGCTATCCAGATTTCTCTTTTCTGTTTTGCCATAGAAGTAAGATATAAATGGTATATATTAATTTGTTTGTTAAATGCGATAAATATTTATTTTAAATATGATAAATATTCCTCTTTTCTTTCAGGAGCTCAACACTGTACATAGCACTCTCTCTCTTTTGATTCTCCCACATTATAACAACTAGTGAGCTTCTATGACTGGAGGAGGGTGGGTTAGAATCTGGTCCTCCCTGCCTTCACAACTATACCACATTAGTGTTCTTTTCAGTTTCTAATAGGAAGCAAAGCCATGAAGGAAAAAATCAATAAAGACCACCCATTCCTATCTACCATTCAATCTTGGAAAGGTGTTCCATTGCTATTGGGGGGTGGGGAATGCACTAAATCTATTATGTTAATATCTGTCCAAATCCCAGGAATGGCTTTCTGAAAAAAGTGAGCTATGACCAAGCAAAATATAGCTGTGGAAAGGAAGAACAAACAAGTCCCTCAGGGAAGGGGTGGTGCTAAAGTGATACGGGAGTTTTCTGGGAAATAATCATTGCAGCGTAAATATAACCAAATCATTTATATTGACTGTTTCCTAGTATGATTTGATTGCTTATTGTACTTTATGACTATTAAGTGTTGTACGTGATTCTTGACTTTTGACGAATGTATCTTTTCTTTTATGTATACTGAGAGCATTTGCACCAAGACAAATTCCTTGTGTGTCCAATCACACTTGGCTAATAAAGAATTCTATCTATCTATCTATTTAGAACAGCATGAAAGGACAAGAATGACAAAATGCCTGCAGGATTTTATTGGAGTTCACATTTTCTCCAAAAGCAAGTGCATGAAGAAGCAACATTTAGAATTTTTCTGCAAGTCCCTCTACTACAGTTGTGGCTATCAATAGGCCCAGAGGACTCAAGTGATCATCAACACTACCGGATTGTTTAACGATGAGGAACGATGCGAGTTTCAGACCAACAATATCCAAATGACCACATATTTCCTATCCCTAAAGTTAGGATAGATTTATTACTGGTCAGAAAAGCTTTCAAACACTTTGGTTCTTAAGATCAAGCTTTAGTTTAACTTCAAGGGTTAAGATTCCTCGATATCTTTCTTATATGTATCCATTTTATGTATATATAACTATGTTTATACTTATCCCTGTTATCTTATAATCGCTTGACAAAATAAAATAAATAAATAAATAAATTTTAGCATACATAATGGAGGGGATTAGATATTTTTTCCTCCCATCCAAGACTTGGATTAAAACCTTCTTGTATCAAGGGGAAAGTCACTATATCAGTATCAATGTTTTTATTGGAAATTTAAGAAAACGGCTACATGGTTAAACTTTTACTCCATGACTCTTAAGACCCCAAATTGTTCACACTCCCTGGAGAGTAGGAGCGTATGAAACAGAGCCAGCCTGTGTTAGATTTGCATATGTTCATTCCTCAGGCTGACCTATCATGTTATTGCAATTTCACAAAAAGTATGCATTTCTAAAATAACGCCTGTCTCAGCGGAGCTATTTGTAAGTGCTACTCCTTTTAAACTATCAAGATGCATGGAACTGGATTTTTTTTCTTGAAGCATACAACCATGTAGCAAAACACAAAGGGGTGTGGAGAGAAGAGAAAAACCTGTGGGAGAATTGCCTTTCAGTCGTTTTATTGAGATTCGGATATATAGATTAGTTCAGTTTGCATCAAAGTGCAGAAATAATGGAATTCTCCAGCGCTCCAGCAAACTTGTGGCTGCTAAAAAGAATTTAAAAGGTGGTGGTGGGGAGTTGTATATGCACACAAAGGGAGTTGTATATGCACACAAAGTATATACATGTATATACACAGTAAAAAACTGCACGTGTGGGTGTGCATGCACTAATGACCACCAGATCTAATTTGGTCTCCTCTATAAAAGACTACCTCATTATCAGGATACTTTAACAATAGCTTTTGTTCATATCCTTGTATTTGCTTTGTTGTTCCAAGGATGCTGATTTTTTTTTTTTTTAGTTACCCATCCCTCCATTATTTTTCAGCCTCCTTGGCTGCTGATTTACCTTATCTGAAAAGTCCCCAGAGAGAAATTTATTTATGGTTCCTTCTTTTTGGAATTGAACTGAAAGATGGAAAGGCAGGGAGGCTGTTGAAGGCAGTGTGGTGAAGGATTGGATATTCACATACAGGTTCCTTGAAAGGATGAGAACCTGAAGGCAGGATAAGAAGCAATGAATAGAAATCAAGGAGAAAACCAACCTAGAAATAAGGAGACATTTCCTATGGGTCAGAACAATTAATCAGTGGAATGGTTTGCCTCCAGAAATTGTGGGTGCTTTAACACTAGAGATTTTCAAGAAAAGATTGGACAACAATTGTCCAAGATGATATAAATTCTGCTGTCTTAGATAAGGGGTTGGACTAGAAGTCTTCAAGAGATCTCTTCCAGCCCTATGATTCTATAATTTTAATTGTCTACAATTCATGATAATTTCTTTTCTTTTCTTTTCTTTTCTTTTCTTTCTTTCTTTCTTTCTTTCTTTCTTTCTTTCTTTCTTTCTTTCTTTCTTTCTTTCTTTCTTTCTTTCTTTCTTTCTTTCTTTCTTTCTTTCTTTCTTTCTTTCATTCATTTTCAAGAAGTGATTGGATGGCCATATTTCTGTAATGGTATAGAGTCTCCTGCTAGGAAGGGGATTAGATCAGAAGATCTACAAGGTCCCTTCCAACTCTGTTATTTTATTATTTTGTTGTTCTATAATAGTGTAAGAATATCATGCTTTACCCATGCAAAATGCTCTGTCTCTCGCTTTCTGCAAAAATATTGTTTGTCGTCAAGTTGAATGAGCACAGATGACTTGCGGGGACAAAACCAAAACCAATTTTTATACAATGATATTCTTGTCATGGTTTGCATATGATGGCACATTGTAATCTTTTTAGGCATTGCTATGATTATTATCAGAAGTTTTCCACCACAGGTCAATTTTTTTTCTTAAGAGTTCTTGTCACTTCTTATCTTCTGTAATTCTTATCTTCTACAGTTCTTATCTTCTACCTGGAATGTTGAAACCTCCAGAGGAAAATCAGGTTCAGGGTTGGCATCTGATCCTTAACTGCTTCTTCTTGTGCACCTGGTTCTCTGTTCAATAACACCATCACTCTTTAATGGCATCTTCCTCCATCTACCTTCTGCAAATGGATTGATTTATTTAGTACTTTCTGCTCATTGAGCTCATGGTGGAACTGCAAAAGAATTCAGCATCAGAATACATACATCTCCAGATGTTCACAGTTCTCCCTCCCTTTCTTCAGCAGACATTTTAGGTGATTGCAGAGGGAAGGAAGTTTTTTTCCAGGGGGGAAAGTCTCAGAACAATCATTTTCTGCTCTACCACATACTACCTGTACACCTGGAGCCATAGATTAATACAAATCCCCCCCAAAGTTGTTGTTGTAGAATGAACTGGTACACTTGCTGGTGTTTATGGAACTGAGATTGCATTCAAGATTTTCATTCAACATTTGAGGAACCATGGTAGCTCAGTGGTTAGAGTGCAATATTGCAGGTTAACTCTGCTCACTGCCAGGAGTTCGATCCTGACTGGCTCAAATTTGACTCAGACTTCAGTCCTTCCAAGGTCAGTAAAATGAGGATCTAGATTGTTGTGGGAAGTATGCTGACTCTGACTCTGTAAACCACTTAGAGAGGGCTGTAAAACCCAATGAAGCGGTATATAAGTCTAAGTGATAAGTGCTATTGCTATTTTCTGCAGGATTTTGTGTGCGTGTGCTTATGACTTAAGACCGATAGAAAATCACACAGTAGCTCTTCTGTGATTACTGTATGTTATTTTCTCATTCCTCCACACACATCTGCCACATGGGGATAATATTATAGACTTTCTTTTTATAGATCCTTTGTCAATATGAAGGATATGATGTGCTGTGAACATTAAGCGTCCAAATGAAATGTGTTAAAAGGCTTCCAGAATTGGCTGTTCCCACATTTTTTTAAAAATTCCTAAAAGTAACTGGGTTGTGGACATATATGGGAGGATTTGATTAGGACTGTGGTGTGAGAGAAAAGGAATTTGATCTTTCTCCATTCCATATTTACAGGCAGACTCAGACATACATATACATACATTATCAGAGCAGCACCACACACCCATAGAGATATTCACTTGCTAGCAACATCCAAAACAAAGTTTTTAAATACATGGTTTGTTGAATGGGCCATAATTGGTCTTGTTTGCTAATATGTTTGCAACTTATTAAGTCAAAAACCAACCAGCCAAGTTATGGCTTGATGTGAACTGAGTCACAGTGTTAGGAATTGCTGTCGACAGTAGGAGAAAAATAGCTCATTTAACCACTCCAATCAACAAGTATGGTTATTTTAACATGCATTTTGCAAAAAGAGAAAGAAAGAGAGGGAGAGGGAGGAAGCAAGAGAGGGAGAGGGAGAGAGGGAAGGAGAAAGAGGGAAGGAGAGGGAAGAGAAGGAGAGGGATGAAGAGAGGAAGAAAGAGGAAGAGAGAGAGAAGAGAGGGGGAAAGAGTGAGAAAGGGAGAGAGGGAGAGAAAGAGAGATGGCTTACTGTACAGCAGGTGACCTTGGATGAGGAATCTTCATTTGGGAGTTGCAGAGAGATGATTCATCTTCATCCAAAGACAAAGGCTTCTCTACAAAAAAAAAAGTTAGGTCTAAAATATAGGATATTGATCAAAATGGGGGTGTCAGGAGAATAAATAGAGTTGGCATGGGCCTAGGCAACCAGTGGACCCCAGTGCTCTTTCTACAGCCCCAAATACAGAACTGGAATGGGCAAGGCCAATATTTTTGGAACTCTTCTGGTGCTTGGGACAGGCTTGAAATGCTTGTAGAAATTTAAGGTACATATTTCATTCCTTTAACCCTCAACATGTCTCCAAGAACTAGGATCACTTTTTCATTTGGGGAAAGGCAATGTTTTAGGGCCAAAATGAGGACATTAACATGCTGTGAAGATTAAGGCACCCATTTTACTTCTTAACATCTCAAAAGGCCTTTAAACCTTCCTCAAAAGTGAGATCATAACACCTGAGAGTCTTTGGAAGGGGGAAAAAAATCCTTAAAATATTTATCATAAAACAAGTGATTTTATTTGGCCATCAAAAAGCTATATGTTTTGATTCAGAAAAGGAACATCACAGGTTATAATGACCTTGTTTCATAGTTGTTCTTCCTTGCTGATTGCATGGGAAAGGAGAATGGACTCACATCATATCACTCTTATATCTCCCAACTTTTGGCTGGCCATCAAAACTGAATGATGGCTTCAACTGTTTGGAGTATTATTACTGCCTCATTTTAGGTAAAGGTAAAGGTTCCCTTCACACATATGTGTTAGTCGTTTCCAACTCTAGGGGGTGGTGCTCATCTCCATTACAAAGCCGAAGAGCCAGCCCTGTCTGAAGATGTCTCTATGGTCGTGTGGTTGGCATGACTAAACGCTGAAGGCACACGGAACGTTACCTTCCCACCAAAAGGTCCCTATTTTTCTACTTGCATTTTTACAAGCTTTCAAAACTGCTAAGTTGGCAGAAGCTGGGACAAGTGACGGGAGCTCATTCCATTACGCGGCACTAAGGATTCGAACTGTGGAACTGCTGACCTTTTTGATTGACAAGCTCAGCGTCTTAGCTGCTGAGCCACCACATCCCTCAACTAAATAATGGCTATTTAGTTGCAAATTTAAATGGAATATTTATAAATGGGTCTTTCTTTAAAACTTGAATGTACAGAAAAATATAACAAAGAAACCAGAAGAGGATGGTGGAAAGAGAGAGGAACTAACTAAAAAGTTATTTTCAAAATGAAGCAAATGTTAAAATGTTTGCACTTGAGTCAAGCCCTTTGTGGAACCAATAATTCATATAGAGGAAACTTTAGCTTTCTCTGGAGGATGCCTGAACAAACAAAGATTTAAGGTAGGATAGGATGACAGAGACAAGCTTGCTTTTGAGACTCTGCTATATTAAAACTCTCAATATGAGACTCTGCTATATTAAAACTCTCAATTTGAGCCTTGGCTATATTAAGCAGCAAAGTTTGCAAATGAAAATTAAGAATGTGCAGAATGTTCCTCCTGTTCATGGACCAAGATAAAGCAAGCTTCATGCTTATGAGTTTGAACACAAATAGAAACCCTAGAATCTCCTTGATCAATGCAGAAAAGACTCATACCAAATGGATGGACTATAGGTAGGGGAAAGGAAAGCAAGAAAGTCACACATGACTGCATCATCAAACAGGGAACTGATTTTGGTTTTAATTGATATCTAATAGACCAGGGGTTTCAAACTTGGCAAGTTTAAGACTTGTGGACTTCAACTCCCAGAATTCCTGAGCTAACATGACTGGAGGAGGAATTCTGGGAGTTGAAGTCCACAAGTCTTAAAGCTGTCAAGTTTGAAGACCCCTGTAATAGACAGTATTTTCTCTAGGAATGTAAGGCAACTCAAATCACACTAAGAAAATAAAGCAAGGAGGTGATTCAAAATTTAGAAATCCATGTGAGCATAGACTAGGAATTGGGATATAGCAAGGAATAGCATTAGGGAAAGGACAGAAAGTCAGTACTGGAATCTATGGAAGCTCTAGGTTGATTAAACCACTCCATTTATGCAAAATCCCAAATGAGAAAATTTAATTTAAATTGGATGCATTTACAGAGTCCAGATCATGGATGATATTCTATTCTACTAAGTGCATGTGAAGGAAAATGCCTGAGCACAAGTCAAAAACAAACAAACAAAAAAAAAAGAGTGACAAATTGGAACACATTCAGAGGTGGCCTACCAAGATGGTGAGGTATCTGGAAATCTACTCCCACAAGGAATGGCTAATGGACCTGAATATGTTTAACTTACAGAAGAGACAACTGAAGAGAGATATAATAGCATATCTTCATATACTATATATGAAGGGCTATCAGACAGAAGAAAGGGTAGTCTTATAGTATCCTATGTTACCTTAGAGGGAAGGGTGATGATCTTTGTGTTAAAATATAAGGAAGGAGATTGAAGCTGCATCTCAGGAAGGACTTTCTGATTGTATGAACTATCAGATAATGGAACATGCTACCACAAGAAGTAAGAAGTTTTCTTTTGCTGAAGATCTTCAAATAGAAGCTGGATGGTCATCTGTCAGAGTTGATTTAGTGGATTTCTCAGTGAGCAGTGGTCACCTTCAATACTTTTGACTTCAGCAAACAGTTATATTTAAAAAAAAAGAGAGGTGAAGAGAGGAAAGATTCTACAAGGGAAATAGGAAACCAAAATCATGTAGGCCAAAGGTGGTATTCAGCAGGTTCTGACCAGTTCTGGAGAACCGGTAGCAGAAATTTTGAGTAGTTCAGAGAACCATCAAATACCATCTCTGACTGTCCTTGCGCCCCTCTATTCTCTGCCTCCCAAGTCCCAGCTGATCGTTTGGGTCTTCTTTTGTTGTCCTGCACAGGAGAACAGAGCTGGAAAGCAGGTTAGTGGGGTGGGGAGGGAATAGGGATTTTGCAGTATCCTTCCCCCAGGAGTGGGGAGGCAATGGAGATTTCGCAGTATCCTTTCCCTGCCACACCCACTAAACCACACCCTCCAACCACACCCACCAAGCCACGCCCACAGAACCGGTAGTAATTTTTTAAAATCCTACCACTGATGTAGGCCACTATAGTTCTGCCCTAGATCCAGTTCTCTTTTAACTGATTGTTGTCTTAGTAGTGGCACTTCCTCCAGTCCCTCAAGGCCTTTTTCTGCAAGAAAACAAGAGAGGAGAAAGGACACAATAACTTCAGTTTAGGAAATAAAATAAAAGTAAGTATATGGATATTGGACATTGCAAAGTCATGTGTGAGAAAGATGGAAAAGAAAAGGTAGTGCGAGTCTTGCTTGAGTGATGCTATGCTTGCCTGGCCTGATCTGGAGGCAGCTTGCTTCAGGAAAACTGTATAAATCTGAATTGAATGATTTGTCTGCTAACCTCTAAATTCTTTTCCTCAAGCATCAAATGCTTGGATTCTTCCTGATTTTGTCCGTGTTTGTATGTGTGTGACCGAAGAAAACTCTTTCTAGATGGAGACATCAATCTTCATCAACTTTACGCACCCTACATGCCTTCCAAATATGTGGGCTTCATGTCCCACAATTCTCCTGCCAGCATGGCCACCACTGAGATTTCTGACAGTCTATCTAGCTGGAGGGTACTCTAATTGGAAATTTCTGTTTTTTTACCATGTTTAATCTATGATGGCAAAATGAACAAAATGGGAGCAGGAGCACTAATGGCCGAATCTGCCCCCAACTCCTACCCCTTGGAATCTGCTGCATGCTCATTTATCTTCCTCTATTTTTTCTCCTTGGATCTCAATATGTGCCAAAATGCTGCTTTTGAAAAGAAGGACATCTCAGTAAAGCTGAAGAAGCATATTGCTGGTCATGGTGGGAAGAATTCTAAGTTTGTGGAGTTGGCAATGTATAGGATTCTTACCCAATGAGATCATTTATTTGTAGATCTTTTTTTTTTTCTACAGGAAACTTTGGACAGACAGACCAGAGATGAAGAACGTGGTAGAAAAGGGAAGTCTTCACTCATTTTGATGGGAAAATAAACAGTCATGTATTTCATTCCTTTCTCCTTCAACTAAGTGACTAGACAAAAATCCCAAAGTGTCTTGCAAATACAGACAGATTAATAATAAACTGAACCTGTCAAATAATAAACCCCAGTTGCACACAGCTTAAAGCAGAGAGTAAAAGAAAACACCTACAAAGATAGCTTGTCACTCACAATATATTAAAAAACAACCCAGTATTACTTCTTATGAGGAGACAGATTTCTTTTTGTATTTGAATCCATCTGTTGCTCTTTTTAATGTAGAACATAGAACAACAGAATTGGAAGGGACCTTGGAGGTCTTCTACTCCAACCTCCTGCTCAAGCATACCATTCCAGACAAACGATTGTCCACTCTCTTCTTGCAAGCTTCAGTGAGGGAGCACCCACAACTTCTGAAAGCGAGCCATTCTACTGACCAATTGTTCTCACTGTCAGGATATTTCTCCTCATTGTAGATCTCTCTTTAATGATCTTCCACCCTTACTTCTTGTCCTATTCTCAGGTGCTTTGCAGATTAGGTTGACCCTCTTTTCTCTGTGACAACACCTTAAGTACTAGAAGACAAGTGATGGTATTCTACTGGTTCAGCCCGGTTCGAGCGAACCGGTTGTAAAAAAAAATGCTACAATTCAGCCGAACTGGTAGTGAAAAAACAGCTACTGGTTCAGGCGAACTGGTATTTCTTTCTTTTTTTCCTCCCGAGGATCAGCTGTTCTGATGATTAGCTGTGCCGGGATCCCCCTTGCTGTCTTACTGTTTCACTCAGGAGGCTTACTTGAGGCCCAGGAAGCAAAAGGAGGCATGCGGGGTGTGTGTGCTGCGTACCCCATGCTCCATTTTTTTGCCTCCTGGGCCTCAGGGAAGCCTCCTGGGAGCAAAAACTGTCTCCATACAAGCTTCCCCAAGGCCCTGGAGGCAAAAAATTGAGTTTGGGGAGTGCACAGCCCCCCTGTGCTCCACTTTTTGCCTCCTGAGCCTTGGGGAAGCCTCCTGGAGTAAAAACGGTCTCCCAGGAAGCTTCCAGGAGGCAAAAAAAAATAGACTGTGGGGGGGGGGGGTGCTGGAAAAAAATAAGCCATTCCCACCCAGTCACTCCCACCTAGCCATGCCCACAGAACTGGTAGTAAAAATATTTGCCTCCCACCCCTGTAGAAGACTGCTATGATTTATTACATCTCCTGACTCCATCATTCTATTCAATTTCTATTTGTACAGAAGCAAAGAAAAGAAAGGTAAAGAAAATAAAATAAAAATGTAGAGGAGTTTAGCCTTAAAGTCTTAGGGCTCTTTTTTAGATGCCTTTATAAATTTCAGATGTTCAAGCACAATAGTGCTGTTGTTAAATGATAAAACATAATTTATTTGGTGATTAATTTAATGCTTCCTTTCATTTATTATTCTAGTTTCATTTTTATTTATTGTATTTATGTTGTTTATTTTTATTATCTTACTAGCAAACAAAACAAAACAAAAAACCCCGCAGTTTTACTACAAGTGTAAGGCACCGATTGCACATTTCCAATGAACAAACCAAACAAACCAGCAGTCATTTCTTCTAATTGAGGACACATTGTAACCTGATTGGTGTATAATACAATGCTGTGTAATTTTAGAGAAAAAGTTTGCCGTGATTCATCAACATGCTTTTCAGGGAGGTGATACCACAGAAAATCTGTTCTTTGATTTCTCAAAGACAGTTTGCTAACTCTATCTTCCTTCTTCCCCCCTTAGCTTGTTTATGAAGACTATATTTCTCAATGATTGAGGATCTAGTTCAGGGGTGTTAAACTCTAGGCCCACGGGCTGGATTTGGTCCCTGGGGTGCTTAGATCTGGCCTGTGGGGCTGCCCTAGAAACAGAAAAGGACTGGCCCACGGTCCCTCTGCCAGTAAAAATGCCTCCCCCCCAATTTCCGTTTTCAGCTGGGATGGCCCCCTGCAACCCTCTGCCAGAAAAAACGGAGCTCGGGAGGGTCACATGCATTTTCACTGCAGGTTTCAGAGGGTTGCAGGAGGCCTTCCCAGCTGAAAATGGAGATCGGGAGCTTGCTTTTGCTGGCAGAGCACTCAGACCACCACAGGCCGAGCTGGCCATGCCCACCCTGGCCCCCCAAGGTTAAACACAACCCTGATGCAGCTCTCAATGAAATCATGTTTGACACCCTTGATGTAGTTGATCACAGGATAAACTGGGTGGTATCTACAGGACAAATGAGTTGGAGGGGAGGGAATGAATTGCTGGTCATTCATCTATGCTTCCTGACACAGTATTTGGCTTATGAATATTGCACACTATAGCAAACATTGATTTAAATGTCCATGGATTCCAACTAGTAATTAGCAGCAATGATCCATCTCATCCCAAAACCCAACTGCTTGTAGCTTGTGGTCAAGTCATCCGTGCCTCGGAGAGATGCTTCATGCTGTGAGGCTCCTGTTGTGATGAGTTGATATATGAGTGGTGCAACAGGGAGGCATTAATACGTGCCAGCCATCACTGCCTAAGACAGCACCAGAACTGCTGACATATTAGGTTAAACATTCCAGATATCTACACACACATTCCATTTGCATGAGCATTCTTCTAAGAGATGGGACATAAAATAATCTCTCCTTTCCTTGCCTTACAAGAAATCTGTTCTTTTTCTTTCTTTTCCTTTTTCCTTTTTTCTTTCTTTCTTTCTTTCTTTCTTTCTTTCTTTCTTTCTTTCTTTCTTTCTTTCTTTCTTTCTTCTTAAAATTTTAAGTTTTATTGAACAAACACACACAAAAAAGAAAAGGACATTTTAAAAAAAACAATGGACATGATGCAATCATCCTGACACACCTAGTTGTCTTACATAGCTAATTCATATAAAGAATAATACATATTTACATTTTATATATGTATTATTAGTGATGTAAGACAACTTTCTTTTATTCCTTATTGGCCAAGTGTGATTAGACACACAAGGAATTTATCTGGGTGCAAATGCTCTCAGTATACATAAAAGAAAAGATACATTCGTCAAGAATTATAAGATACAATACTTAATAATAATCATAGGGTACAATAAGCAATCAAATCAAACTAGGAAACAATCGTAAATCGTAAGGATACAAGCGACAAAGTTACAGTCATACAGTCACAAATGGGAGGGGAAGGGTGATAAGGAGTGATGAAAAGATTAATAGTAATAGTAATGCAGACTTAGTAAATAGTTGAACAGTGTTGAGGGAATTATTTGTTTAGCAGAGTGATGGTTTTTGGGAAAAAACTATCCTTGTATCTAGTTATTCTGGTGTGTAGTGCTCTATAGCATCATTTGAGGGAAAGAGTTGAAACAGTTTATGTCCAGGATGTGAGGGGTCTGTAAATATTTTCACAGCCTTCTTTTGGACTCCTGCATTATACAGGTCCTCGATGGAAGGCAGGTTGGTAGTAACTGTTTTTTTTTCTGCACTCCTAATTCATGGCAGTCTCTGAAAAGATAAGCAAAGTAGCACAAAGGAAGATGACCAGATTCTTGGAATCAAAGCCAGGACACATTAGTACAACTTACAACCACAACTGAACCCAAAATTTCTATTGTTAAGCGGGATGGATGTTCAGTGAATTTTTGTCTCATTTTATTACCTTGCCCCAGTGGTTAAATGAATCACTGCAGCCATTAAGTTAGTAGCACAAGTGTTAAATGAATCTGGGTCCCCCCATTGACTTTGTGGGTCAAAAGATCCCAAAAAGGGATGCAACTGCCATAAATATGAACCAGTTGTCCAGCATCCAAATTTTGATCATAGGACTAAAGGTCGTAAGTGTGAAAAATGGTCATATCACTTTTTTCAGTGCCATTGTAACCTCGAATGGTCACTAAATGAACTGTTGTAAGTCAGTGACTACCTATGATTTGTATAAATTTACTTTATTAATGTTAAAGATTAAACTTTTAAAAATTCTAATTATGCTGCATTGAGTTAGGGACATCACAATATGGAGGTGATATATGATGTCTTGGTTTCTTGAATCACAAAAAAATTGGGAGTCCCAATAATGTCCAAATTCTGTAAGAAGAATTCGCAATCCAACTGAAAGAAATTGGAAGAGCATTCATAGAATTTTGGGGTCTAATCCTATGACTTCTGTATGTGACAGACAAATATCCTCATTGTCTCTAGCTAGGAGTTCATTTTTATAACAGTAGCAATAGCACTTAGATTTATATACCGCTTCACAGTGTTCAGCTCTCTCTAAATGGTTTACAGAGTCAGCATTCTGCCCCCAACAATCTGGACCCTCATTTTACCCACCTCAGAAGGATGGAAGGCTGAGTCAACCTTGAGCCTGGTGAGATTCGAACTGCTGGCAGCCAGCAAACAGCAGAAGTAGCCTGCAGTATTACATTCTGCGCCAACATGGTTCTTTTATCATTTTTATAATGATGTATTGTTTTCCTAGAGTTTACTGTTAGTCTAATGCAGATTTAATATGATTAAAATCAAAGCAATTAATCTATCAGAATTTGTAGGGCAATTAGATTGGTCATTTCCAAACTGGCATTGCCTCTGTCTACCAAATTACTATTCTCATCATCCCTATTCAATATGAGTCCCAATGTCAGTCGCAAGCAACCTGATCCACTCACGAAAGGTTGAAGTCAGCAACTTACTATTGTTTTCTATCTATATTATAAGGACCCAGATTATTGGAGGAAATTTGCTAATTCTATAAACTGCTTAGAGAGGGTTGTAAAGCACTGTGAAGTGGTATGTAAGTCTAAGTGCTATTACTGTAAGAATGTCCTCAGATTATTTGCCTTTCCCTGGGAACAACCAGATAAGGTTTCATGGAACTCCAGGCTTATGCCTCTTGTGGCTCCACAAGGACTACAGGCTAGCTCTGTGCTTGACCTCTCCTCCCTGCCTAGCTGGGAGTTTCCCAACATTCATATTAAAATGATATATTGCTTTCCTACCATTGAAGTCCAATCATCAATTACAAAATATAGATTCCATGTGAATAAAACAAATCATAACAATAATAACCTTGCAGTTTCTCAATAGCAATTAGCAGTAATTTAGTTTCATGGAGTAAGGGAAATGGAGACCAGGAATTACTGATTTGGTGGCATATAAGTAGAATCATATGAACATATTCTGAAGTTCATGTCTCCAAGGACCTAATAGGCTTTGCCCCCAAATGGCTTTCAAAATTCAAATTAGCCTTGTTTAGAAGACTTACAGGTGCAAGATTCTGTTAATATAACCTCACAATAAAGTTAGAACAAGTAGTTCCAGTTTTGCTTCTTGTCTGGACTACATCACAAGGCAAATATCAATCTTGCAAATTTGAAAGTACTCTTCCCTTTTCTGGTAGTCTTATCCAGTTTAGCAAGCCAGATGTTGGACTGGGTGAGAAGTTGATCTGATCCAATAAGACTCTTTTTAGGTTTAGCCCAAATGGTTCAGGAGGAACTATCAATATCCCTTTGATAGCAGAGATAGATAGATAGATAGATAGATAGATAGATAGATAGATAGATAGATAGATAGATAGATAGATAGATAGATAGATAGACAGACAGATAATAAATAGATGAATAATGGATGGATGGATAGATATTAATTTAAGAAAAATAACCATCTGATTGTGCAAAGGTAAGATTAGGTTAGATAAATAATATAAATTCTATAACCACCACCATTTTATTTTCATTGTTGTTATCTCTATTACCACTACTATTGCTTAAATTTATATCTTCTAGGAGTTCAAGGGAGCTTACATGAAAATTGCCTTTATTTTATTTCCCCAATAGCAATTCTATGAAGTAGGTTGGAAAATGACTGGCCAAAAACTACTTATTATGTTTCCTTCGACTAGTCCAGATCAACCTTTTACTCCTTACATTGCATTGTCCTCACTGTCACCACATCCTCTTCAGAATGTATCAATTAATCAGTGAATAAAAGCAATAACCAACAAACTTCCATAAAAAGCAATAAAACAATGGGAATAAATGCCTTTAAAAGCAGGTCTAAAAAAGCAGTTGTGGGGCAGTTCTAACCATCCCTATTGATGTTTTGTTCCTAACATAACAACTCTTTTTACCACCCAGTTCTCAGTTCAATCAGTGATTTTTCTTTTCTTTTCTAAGCTGTTCCCAATTTTGTAGCCAGAAATAAATGAGCAAATGTATGTGCGGACGCACCTACTCCCTGGAGAACTTATCAAATGCAGCATCTGGATTTTTACGATCAGAGAGCAGCATTTTTATTTGTGCCTGTAAGTAAATAGCAGATGAGACAACACACTTAGTGTAGTAAATCAGGGATATGAACATTCAATAAGGGTATGCTCTTTGCCCTTTCCATATTTATATAAAAAAAATCACACAGAACCAGATTATAATAGAAACGGTTTTATTGTATAACATACCTCCAGTTAATATTTTGATAACAGCAGGCTCTGTTGAATGTTCATTGTGATAAGGGTTGCTGATTCTCACTTATTTCTTTTCAACTTTTACTGTTCCCATCATCCCTGTTCTTATATGTTCATTGCAAAATTACACATAGCTCATTGATTGGTCTACTCCATTTTTTGTTATTTTGTTTTTATTTATTTATTTATTTTACTTTGTTAAGCAATTATAAGATAACAGGTATAAGTATAAACATAGTTACGAATATATGAAATGGATACATATAAGAAAAATAAAAAGAAACAATAGGACAGGGACGGTAGACACGTTGGTGCACTTATGCACGCCCCTACAGACCTCTTAGGAAAGGGGTGAGGTCAATAGTAGACAGTCTAAGGTTAAAGTTTTTGGGGTTTGGGGAAGAAACCACAGAGCCAGGTAGAGTATATTTATATTTTAGCATATGTTAGCCAGGGATCACCAAAGTGGCTGGCTGCCTTAGTGAAAGGAATTTTTTTGAGTGGTGTTATCTTTACCTGAAGGACACCTGAATGCCAGTAGGCAATCAGGGGAAGCTCCTTTCTTGTCCCTATGCAGTTTATCCGCTCACAGTAATCGAGCCATCAACCTCAGCAGTGGGCAGGACCAGTGTCTTACCAGCGTCTTATCCAGTGGTGGTATACTACCGGTTCGGCCCGGTTCGGCAGAGCCAGTAGCGCCGATGAGCAGCAGAGACCGAATCGGTTCTCTCTGCCACTCTGCTGTTGGGCTTGCCTGCCCGTCTGGGCTTCCATACTCACCTTTATTCCCTGCTTTTGAAATGCAGATGCTTTACGCGGCACAGCAGAGTGCCGCACGGCAGCTGCTGAAGTGACAAGAAGAGTGCAGGCTTGCAAGAGGTGAGTTGGAACGCCTCTGCACCTGTACAAAGTGTGCGTTTGGCACATGCGCACACACAAAGTCTGTGCACGGGCGCAAAGTGCACCCACCAAGCCATGCCCACCAAACCGGTGGTAAAAGTCTTTGAATTCCACCACTGATTCTACTGCTTGAGCCACCGTGGCCTCCTGGTCTACTCCGTATTTGCTTTTCAAACGAATGGGTTGAATTTTGCCAGGATAGCTCATATCTCATTCCAGGCACGTTGAATTCTGTCCACGGCACAGAATCTGGAATCCCAAATCACTCTACTTTCATTTTTAAAAAATCAATATAGCCCTCATGATAGTTCAAATGTATTTGAAGATATTCAAGTTGTTCTAACAAAAAGCTCTACTTTTACAAAGACAGCTATTTCATCATCTTGGCCTCTAGTCAAGGGATTTACAACTCAAAGAGGTCTTTTAACAGCTGCGCAACTGGCCAAAATCAACATTTTCCTGGCATGAAAACCATGCTTTCCAAGCACAGAGATGCAGTAATGAGGGTTTCATGGGTCTAATTAGTTCTATGATATTTATATTATATATCTATATTCCTCCTTCTTACAACCCATGCCAGGAGAATTGCAATTCTGTTTGTATTGAGAAATAGAGACTGACAAAGGCTTTCTAGAGATCTTTATTGGAACTTCTCAATCACATAATATCTATTGATCCAATATTCCACCAAATGTATTTTCTTCCACTTTTCATGAAGCCGCATTGGCTTCAAAATTGTATAATCATATTTATTTATTTATTTATTAAAATTTTATACTGCCCCCTCTCCCAAAAAGGGACTCGGGGCGGTGTACAGCCTACTAAAAACGAACAATATATACAGTTAAAAACAAATTAAACAGAATTAATCCGGCCAAAATCCCATTAAATACAAAATATTACTAATAAATTTAAAATTTAAGGATTATATTAAAATTTTAAACCTAATTAATTTAAAAACCCCCAAAAAACGTTTACTGGGCCAGGCTGGCCTGTTGGAAAAACAGGGTCTTTACTGCGCGCCGGAAGGTCTGGATGTCGGTAATGGCCCGTATCTCCGGGGTCAGATCATTCCACAGGGAGGGGGCCCCCACAGAGAAGGCCCGCACCCTCGGGGTCGCTAACCGGCAACGATTAGGCGGTGGAACCCCAAGGAGGGCAACCCTGTGGGAGCACACTGGGCGGCGGGAGGCTGTTGATGGCAGCAGGCGGTCCCGTAAGTACCCAGGTCCCAAGCCATGGAGCGCTTTAAAAACAATCAGTACCACCTTGAATCGGATCCGGAAGGCCACAGGAAGCCAATGCAGCCTGCGGAGAAGTGGTGTTACATGGGAGCTCCGAGGACCCACCCTTCCTCATTCCATTGAAAGCTTTTTATAGTGCAGAATCAGAACACATTGGGCAACAATGACCAGGACTGAATCTGTCCATCTGGTCTTATCTAAAGAGGCCCTCTTCAAACTTCATGAGGTTGGAAACCCCTATGTGGAACTATCCAAATATTCTCCCAAATGTGCTGGAATATGTCTCTATTCAAAATGTATTTTAAACCAATAAGTCACATTTCCTATCTCCAAAAGATTGTTAAATCCAGAATAATTGCAAATGGTAGGTTAAAGTATGAAAAAGCTTAAGTCACCCAATAAAGTTGGGAGAATATATATTAGGAGGTAGAAAAATGGAACTGAATAAATCGAAAGATATTTTTGGAAAAAATACAGGATTTGGCACTCTCGTGGGTAGACTGGCAGCAAAAAATAGTGGAGATGGAAATAATAGTTGGGTTGAATATGAAAGATGTAAATAAGGATCCAAGGGAGGTGAGTTAAAAATAGAAGAAGTGAAACTTCCAAGAGCATGAGAGATGATGGATAAAAAGGATCTTTTTTAAAAACAAGATTGGCGATACTAAGAATTAGAATAGATTAAGAAATTAGGAATAGGGGGAATATTATTTTACATATTTTTGCATAACACATTTAAAGTGAACAGTGCAGGTTAAGATCAGATTTTGAAAAAGAGTGTTGTCAGGTATACTCAAGAATAAAGTTACTACTATTAGAAGGATGTAGCAAATATTGAATAACTGAAGAATGAAGGGCTAGGTGTTGACACAAATATGGTCTCAGCTGTTCATCCGACGTTCGGGCCATAAACAGACCATTCACCATTGTAGATTGTAGAGAAGTTTTTATTCGCCTCTTAGAAGAGAATAGAATACTTTATTGACCAAGTGTGACTGGACACACAAGGAATTTATCTTGGTGTAAATACTCTCAATATACATAAAGAAAAGATACATTCTTGTGCCCAACATTGCGGTAACAATGAGCAAAATGCATTAAAGTTGGCTCTAGTTTGCATTGCAATCCAGAGCTGTATTTATACATGTCATTCATTAGATAATCACTTAATAGCCATAACTACCTTCTGGCCACCGCTGTTGCCTAGCATCCGGAACGTTTCAATTAAATGCAGTAACTTTCCCCCAGTCCCATATCGGCGAGTCCATTTACCCTCGTCACAACCTCACCCTGTCCCGTTCCGGCCCCACCACCTAACTATACCACCACCCATGATTTCGTCCAATTGTTGCGATCTGCAGCCGTGAGTTCTCAGTGCAACTCCCTCCCAGGATGCTGACATCATCCATCCATGGTGTAGGAAGTTATCGGAACTCTCTAATCATCGGATCACCTTATTCTAACATTGACACAGCGACACAAGCAAGTCCGTTCCTCAGGGTAAGATATCGAACCTCAGTTGTCTCGGCTCCATCTTGTTCATCAATGGAGTCTGACATATGTATAATAACATTAGAACTACATACGTTTGATTAATGTAGTAATTTTCATTTGTATCAATGTTATTTTTGTATCAAAATGAATGATACTCAGATGCCACATTGTCCATGCAATAATGTTGATGTATATTTAAAAATAAAAAACTTTATGAAAAGAAAAAAGAAAATAAATCACCCAATGGGTTTTATAAATGACCAAAAATCTGATCTTAGATAACTGATCCATAAAAATTATCAGACCAATCCGATGCAAATTCATCTTTGCATTCCTGAGTTAGAATCATTTTTCAATCTGGATTTGCAGGATCTTGAACCTTAGATCGTTTGCAATTTGGGTGCTGCTTTGTGAAACAGTGGTCCTTTATCTGAAATGTTCTCTGCCATTTTGAGTCTTTGGTCAGGCAGGTTTTAAGTCCCGTCCTTCTGCAAGCAGGCTGATTTAAATGTTTGCAAAATAGACATGAACATCCAAAAGGCATAATTGCTTTCAGGAAGGAATTCCCTTTGGGTCTGTATATATCTATGTGTGTGTGTAGCTCGTACACACCCACCCTCCCACACCCTGGAATTATAGCATAGTCATAATGACCCTAGAGACCCCTTCCAAGTGTGTGAGTCTAAACAGAACCATTAATTGATGCTTCCCTTCCAAAAAACACGGCTCAGACAGAAATGAACATGTCAGCAATGCCGACCTCCTTAACAGTGCATAATGCACATGACCTATCAATGTTTAAAAATGTCTCGCAGATTCGGTTCTCAACAATTCTTAACCCCAGCAAATTAAAAAAAAAAACAATTTAAACAGGAAAATTCTAAAAGATTTTGCTTTGGGAAGACAATTCTGTTGCTTTTCTTTTTGCCAAGTTCCCTCCCTTATTCTACTGGATAATGACTTTTCTGGAAGTGGGGGGAGAAGAAGGGTAGCATTACACTCAAGGCATGCTTTTCCACAATTTTATGGGAATTTAGGAAAATTCCAGAATGCAGGAAGAAAGGCGGTTTCTTAAGCACTTTAGCTTTCAATTTTGGAAAGCAAGTTTCTAGCCCTTATGATTGGGAGAACGGGTTGCAAAATAAGGCTGGCTAAGTTTCCAGAGAAATGGATAAATATGGGTTTTTTAGTGATTGGAAATATAAGAGGTTTGCTTCACAGGAAAAATAAAGAACATTGTGAAATTTCTAATCCATTCAGGTTGAATAATTCATTCTTTCTCAGGGCAGTTTTCCCAACATCCTTCTCCTCTCCTTCTTTATCTTTTCTCCTTCTTATTTTTAAACAGAATGCTGGCATGGCAATACCTAAAACCATTTGCAGATTACAGTCCAGGCCGACTTTTCAGAGAAGCCTATAAAGAGAGCCAGAAATCTGGCATATCTCTAGAGCTGCCAAGTTCACACGAAAAGGAAAAAGAATGCATATGTGTGTACGTGTGTGCGCGCACACAAAAAGAGAAATTCCCAAAGAATAATGTCTGAAACAAAGGTTATGCATTGCGTTATGGAGCCCTATGTTTGAAAAGCAAGTGGAAGTAATAAAATTGGGGAAATCTCTCAACCCAGCTTGTGATTAGAAATATTTTGACCCAAATTGGGTGGATGAGAGGTTATGGACAGATTGTGTCCTTCCTTATTCAGAGAGAAAAACACTGTGTGTGTATGTAGCCTTCCCCCTTTTCAGTTCCCCAGGAATGGACCTGGACATCTGTTGGATACAAGCATGTACAAACAAGTTGTTAAAAAAACCCAGCAACAAAAACCAACCACAGAAGGATTAAAAAAAAAAAGCAGTTAAACATAACGGAGCCCCCTCCCTGCTATTCAAGGTCTGATCAACAGCAGATTGGCTTGTTGTGGGCGCTGCTCAGCTTCTGAAATTGGCACAAGTTCCATTCATTGGATCAAGCAGGGGACTGAGCAGATAGATTCACATAATAGCATTATTGAATTGCAATGACAGCTTTGAAGAGAGCCAGACTTCCTTCCTTCCTTCCTTCCTTCCTTCCTTCCTTCCTTCCTTCCTTCCTTCCTTGCTTCTTACCTTCCTCCTTTTCTTCCTTCCTTCCCTCCCTCCTTCCTTCTTAGATGAAGTTAAGACAGAGGTGAAGTTTCTTTCTTTCTTTTTCCTTCCTTCCTTCCTTCCTTCCTTCCTTCCTTCCTTCCTTCCTTCCTTCCTTCCTTCCTTCCTTCCTTCCTTCCTTCCTTCCTTCAGAAGGTAGAGGTCACCATTTCTCCTTCTTTCCTTCCTTCCTTCCTTCCTTCCTTCCTTCCTTCCTTCCTTCCTTCCTTCCTTCCTTCCTTCCTTCCTTCCTTCCTTCCTTCCTTCCTTCCTTCCAAAAGAAAGATAAGACAGGTGACCAATTCATCTCACCGTTTATACTTGGAATTTGAAGACTGAGAAAAACCCTCCATTGAAGGTTGAGTCTTATGTGGAAAGGAGGTGTATGTATGCATGCAAAAAACATGAAAACCATTAAATCCAACTGAAAAGAGCAGCAATAGTTAGGAAACTAACAGCAGCTGAAAGACCTCACTGAAGCTGCCATTCAAAGCTGATTTCTGTCAAATAGCTGTAATCTGGCACCGACATGAATAAAGATGAATGCCACCTGGATGCCCTAGAGAAAACAATTGTTCAGGGTAGGAACTGAGAAAGATCCATCTCTAGTACTTATTTACTAATACTTACTTCTCCAACTATCCAGGAAAGGGAACAGTAGGTGAGATGTTTAGAGTAAATATCTTTACAGTATAAATAGAGAAGCACACTGAGGCCAAAACCAGGTCACAGTTAGCTCTCTAATCACAATCATTTGTTCAGTGTATTGTTTAGTACAAAAGCAGTGAAAAAAGTAATTAATGACCATTTTTAACACTTACGGCTGTGGCAACAACCCCATGGTCACAAATCAAAATTTCATCATAAGTCATAAGGGTCATTAACATGTGACTGCACCTAATTTTATCTTTCTTGTGGTGGTTTGTTAAGTGAATGTGGCAGTCATAAAGTGAACAGTGCGGTCATTAAGTGGATACCACAGTTGTTAAACAAACCCATTGTTTGCTATAGGACATTTCTTGTCAGAAACTGGAAGAATTTCTTTTTTAAATTATTCAGGAATATACTTTTGTTTATGTGTAGCATTAACTGGCTTTTTGACATGAAAGTAGACTTGAGGAGAGAGGATTAAGGCAACCACAATTAATCAGCAGAAGAAGAGACTATTCAGGTATATTTTAGCTAAAGGATTTGAGCTTTTAGAAGATAAAAGTTGCCAATTTCCTAATCTAGGACCTCTCTTTTCCCCTTCCCCAATTATACCAACCAAGGGTGTCCATAAGGCATAGTCAAGGGGTGTCCAGCCCTGGCAACTTTAACACATGTGGACTTCAACTCCCAGGATTCTCCTGGCTGGGGAATTCTGGGAATTGAAGTCCACAAATCTCAAAGTTGCCAGGGTTGGACCCCAAGCATACACAAAGAAATCAAAATGGCAGCTACTATGGTATGAGTGTTGTACTTTATTTTTATAAAGGAGCACGGATTGCTCTATTGCAGTTCCCATTTTTGACTTCTTTGTCTACGCTCTGTGGTTACTACAGAATCAATTCGAGAAGGAGAAAGCACAAAGAAGGAAACATTTTAAATACTCTTATTAGAAGACATTGATATTTAATTAGACTAGTTCTCTCTTTGAATCCTCCATTGACGGATGGTCTTTTTATACCGTAGGTCTTCCTTTTTTTTTTTTTAAATACCTTATTAGTGTACTTCAGAACATTTTTTAAGAGATCCCTGTGCTATTTGGAAGATATTTTCCATTCAAGCAGAGATCCTGGAAAATTGGTGCTCTGTGACATCTACTGACTAACAGAGAGAATCACAGGTTTGCTTCCTACTGATCCTTTAACCTAGTTTCTGTTATCAGGACCTATCAGCTTCACCCTTCTCTGGGTGGGCATATGGAAATCTGAAAATGAAGTATGGAAAGCAGGGAAATATGTAAATCACTGAATAGATTGCACACACAGGTATTACAAGATACAGAGACATTCTGAACAAATCCAGTGGCTTCTGCTCTTTGTGATTGTGGTGACATGCAGACAACAACACATATGTATACTTGCCCCTTGTGCCCAGATCAGGGTACATTTAAGGATCTTTTGGCCTTAACAGACCTCATTAATGTTGCTAGTTTCTGGGCAAGGTCTGTTTAATTTGTACATATTTTAATTTTGTATATCTTAAATTTTGTGTCGTATAGGTAAAGGTAAAGGTTCCCCTCACACATACGTGCTAGTTGTTTCTGGCTCTAGTAGGTGGTGCTCATCTCCATTATAAACCCGAAGAGCAGCACTATCTGAAGACGTCTCTGTGGTTATGTGGCTGGCATGACTAAATGCCGAAGGCACACGGAATACTGTTACCTTCCCAGTGGTCCCTATTTGTCTGCCTGCATTTTTGACATGCTTTTGAACTGCTAGGTTGGCAGAAGCTCGGACAAGTGATGGGAGTTCACTCCGTTAAGTGGTGCTAGGGATTCGAACCACCAAACTGCGGATCTTTCTGATCGACAATCTCAGCATCTTAGCCACTGAGCCACCACCTCCCTCTTGTGTCATATGGTGTGCCTTATTTTAATTGTGAGCCACCACCTCCCTCTTGTGTCATATGGTATGCCTTATTTTAATTGTGATGCTTCTGATACAAATAAACAAACCAATATCTTTTCAGCCTTATAGAGGAGAAATTGTGATTAGGTAAAAATATCCTGGATGTTCTAAGTGTCTGTCAGCTAAGTTGCTAATAAGATGGATTGTAACCCCACACATCTCTAATCACTTATATTTTGCATTGGCTGGGAATGTTGTAACTATCACACAATCTCCTAAAGATTATTCTTTAAAGCAATACAATGCTGCATCCCACATTAACAAAAAGACATTTGATCCATTCTGCTGGTGTTATAGTCACTGGAAACCCCCCCCCCCCAAATGAAAACGGCGAGGAGGTG
Organism: Bungarus multicinctus; assembly: GCA_023653725.1. Classification (NCBI taxonomy): domain Eukaryota; kingdom Metazoa; phylum Chordata; class Lepidosauria; order Squamata; family Elapidae; genus Bungarus; species Bungarus multicinctus. The sequence continues at coordinate 79,290,263 of CM042846.1, read as the reverse complement.
AGAAGGGAGAAATGGTTCCAGAAGGGGAGGAAATTCCAGTCATCCTCACTCCTCCTACCATCCAGCTGGCTTTTGTATTTCTTTTTTTTTTTTTGTAAGAACGGCAAATTAAATGCAAATATAGATTTAAAGTGACCTCCAGTCTGGCTTTAAGAAGAGCTTGTCTCAGCTGTAGGGAGAAGAGAATGATGATGCGTGTTGTTTACAGTGCATGAGGCAGCTGGCCTTAAATGAAATCACTTAAGAACTGCTGATCAAGTGCGGTCAATTTTTTAGACACCCAAAACTTTGCAAGTGATCAATTGTGCATTACTTAAATTAGGACTACTGATTTCTTGTCCATATTTTTTCTTTGCAGCGGCAGGCACAACAATGAACATGTGACCCAGTGAAGAGGTGGGATTATATTTTCAGCAGTTCTGCATCCCTGTTTTGGGTGAGATGAATCACATTTGTGGGTGTCACAGTATTTACAGTTTTTTTGTATCTGAAAGCTGAGGTATTTGTGGATTTTTTTTTCAATAGCATGATTTTTTTAATGGGCTGCCAAAAATCATTCAGAGGTGACCTGTGATTTACAATCTGTCCAATCCAATCTTAAACCTAATTAAAAGTCTGTCCCAAGATGCTGATGAATTTGGATAATTATTCTGAAGCTTCCTAAGAAATTTCCTGTAAATTTAGCCAGAGCTACAAAATTTGGGGAAAACACTAGATGGCAGCAAAAAGTTAGTAGTTTGTGATGTTTCTCTGCTGCCATCTTGTGGTCATCCCAAGCTTTTCAGACCAGTATGCCTTAAATCAGGAAAGTCAAACTCCTGCCTCGAGGGCTGGATGCATGATATGCTGGCCACGCCCACGCCCGGTTTAGAGAAGGGGGAAAAAGTCATGATATCTCACATCATACTGCCATTATGACGTGAGTTTGACACCCCTGCCTTAAATAGTCTTCCCTTTCTCCAGTATTCATTGGATATCTGAGTCCAATTAAAATGCTACTTTTAAGCTATAAGTCTTAATAAATTCCATATTTAAAAACTTGGGGACTCCCTTTATTCCTATCAGCCCATCTATATGTTTTAAGGACTATAATAGAAATACTTCTCACTTTCTTTATCTGAGATTTATTGAGTTCAATTTGGGAGAAAAATATCAGCCAGGGACCATAAAATAAAATAGGATTTTAAAAAAAACTCTAAAGATTATTTGTTTTATTTGTTGAAAATTTGCTGGGATTTTGGGAATTATATGATTGTAATATCATTACCACTGATTTTTATTCATCTCTAAAGTATCCTGCTAGTATTACTTATATTTAATTCTGGAAGCTATCCTGACAGAGTTTTCATCCTTCCAGATGGATCTAAACTATTCAGTTATGGATTAAAATATTTAAAAATTACTTATCTGATGTGAAAGTTGAGACACAATTGTAAAAAAAAAACCAACCCAAACCCCACAATACAATTAATTCACAATAAAATAAGGGAGAAGCAAAATGTTTTATAAGAAGCTTTAAACAACATCAAAATCCTTTGGGAGCCATCAAAGGTCACATCACAATAATGTACACAGTCCACTTTCACTGACAAAGATACAGATGTTACAAAATGTGATGCCCCATGTATGACAATTTACATGACTTCCAACCAAATAACACAATAATTTGTTGTCCTATGCTCAAACTCACTTTCTTTAAGAAGAGGTCCAAAGTTGGTCCTTGGCAACCCTCTGAAAACGGAGCAATCCTAAGTTGCCCCACAACTTAAATTAAAATGGATGGCTTTTAACTTTTCTTGAGATTTCATCAATTGTTACAGCTAAACTCTCTGTTTTTGTCAGCTTCTTCTGAAACTCGAGGCTGTGGCCCAGGTTGGCAACCAAACCCTGCCATTCAGAAAAGGAAATATGAGTCCGAAGTAGAACTTCCAGCTCTTCATCTTCCATGCCACCAGGCTGCCAAGTCTTCCACCCACTTTAAGCCAAGAGAAGTGACTAATATGTAGCTTTCCTTCTGTTGGAAAGGTTGGCAGACTGACATAAATTAGAAGGCTGTGGTGGGCAGATCTGTTCCAGCTATTTTTTGCCTTCATGCAAATAGCACTGTGCCGAATGCCAAGCAGTCATGGCATGTGACTGACAGCACTGACAATTTCACATTGCACTGACATTTGGGAAGGCGGAACAAGAGAAACCATTTCCTTTAATGGAATAGATAAAGGGCCGCTGTGGAGAAAGGCAGCGCTGCCTCATGTTGCAGAAAGCAGTTCCAGCAGCCCGGTGAGGGGTTTATCAAATCAAAGAGAGACATGCAGCATGCATTTCCTGCCAATGAGAAGCTGTTTCAGATCACCTGGAGCTAACCTAAAGTCATGACAGCCATGAATAATAGGAGTTGTACAAGCATTTAAATGGTTCCATGTTGGATGAGATCTTTGACTCATGGACATCCCAACTTCTGGATAGCGATAGCAATAGCACTTAGACTTACATATTGCTTCACAGTGCTTTACAGCCCTCTCTAAGTTGTTTAGAGTCAGCCTATTGCTCCCAACAATCTGAAACATTTTACTGACCTCGGAAGGATGGAAGGCTGAGTCAGCTTTGATTCGGTGAGAATCGAACTGCCGAACTGCAGGCAGCCCACATTCAGCAGAAGTAGCCTGCAATACTGCATTCTAATCACTACACTACTACGGGTAGCCCGATAAAATAAATATCCCCTTCTAAATCTAGTGGCAGCTCTTTAAATATGGTGGAATGGGACAGAGTGGGCTATCTGGATTTCAACAACTAGTGCACCCTGTCCCCAAGTAATTTGAGATTACTTTGAGATCGACAGTGGAATAAAAGAAAGAGAATCTAATGCAGGAGATTCTTTTATACCGTTATTTCTTAGGGAAAAAAAGATACCAAAGACAACTGGTTCTGCAGTCAAATTTACTAAATGTAGGGAACAAAAAAAACAACAACAACAATTTTTTCTGCAAATGTATCTCAGCCTTCTACAAAAATTCAAAACATTCTATAAGATTGGACAAAAAATGGAATAGTGAGCTTGAAATTAAGTTATTAGATAGGTCCCCTATACCGATGGAGCTTAACTTTTTGTTTTAGCATATTGACTAAGTCACTTTTAGGTATAGTTCAAGGTTATACTAATGGTTATATCCATGGTTTATGAATTAGCCCAATGAATGAACATGTTATTCAACGAACAATAGCTTAGCCCTTAGTTAAGTGGATGTGAATTCCATGCTCCAATAGTTCACATACAGTTACTTATATATGAGTTTCTTGGAAGAATCTTAGATAAGTTGATTAATGTTGAAATGAATAACATTCCTTTCCTTTCCAATTTAAATGAGCATGATCAGGATATATATATATATGGAAAGAATCTACCCAGAATATTTTCTACTGCAAAAATAGGAGGCGAAAGTATCAGTGCCTTGGCTTTTGCATCAATTACTGGCAAAATCTTGTTTTGTTGCTAGACATGGCATACAGTACCTGAGCCAATGGGTTCAGCAGTAGAGTTTGCCCCATCATTACCAACTTAAGCTAGGTCAAATAATTCTCTAGCCCAGACATGAAGGATCCTGCAGAGTATTCAGCCTGGGCTTGAATACTTAAACTTAAGGGTCAAAAGTCTGGCCATTTGTTCCAATGCCCTCTAAACCAAGAGTTCTGTTAACATGGCCATTGTTTCCAAGGTCAAAAGCCTTCTTTGATTTCTATGATGAACTGGGCTGCTTGTCTTCCCCTGCTGGGCATCCACATGGCCCAAGCCTGAAGCCAACCAGAATCCTTTCAGTCCTGAAATGTGTGCTTGTAAAATCTCATCGTAGCATGGCTTGCAAAATGCTAAACAGAGAAGCATCCAGCTGAGGCTGTGCTCAGACTGCCTATCCAGGTCATACTATTCATTGCTTTCATTTCCATTTTTTTTTCAAGTTCCTGATAGAGTCGAATGAAGACACATTAAGTGAATGAAAGCTTTGTAGACAAATTGGCAATGCAGATTTTCAGGGCAAAGCCCCAAGCACCCCAGGTGTGTCAACAAAAGGTAAGAGTTGTGCCATCGTTCTCACTGAGACTCTTGTTATTTTTAGCATCTGGAGAGAATCTACTCTCCTTCACAGTATTTTTTTTTCCAGACCTTTATAAGGAATGTAAAATCCAACCAGCGTCTTGAAAGATCAGACAAGAAAGAAACCCATGTAGGTATCTTTTCAGCCTAGCAAATCATACAGGGTTGTGTCAGACAACAGTAAGACCACACCTAGAGTACTGATTTTGATCACCATGCTATAAAAAAGTTGCTGAGGCTCTAGAAAAAGTGCAGAGAAGAGCAATCAGGATGATTTGGGGCCTGGAGGCTAAAACATATGAAGAACAGTTACAGGAACTCGGCTTGGCTAGGCTAGTGAAGAGAACGTCCAGGGGAAACATGATAGCAGTCTTCCAATATTTGAGGGGCTGCCACAGAGAGGAAGGGGTCAAGCTATTTTCCAAGGCACCTGAAGGCCAGACAAGAATTAATGGATGGAAACTGATCAAGGACAGATTCAATCTAGAAATGAGGAGAAATTTTCTCACAGTGAGAACAATCAACCAATGGAACAGCTACCTTCAGAAGTTGTGGGAGCTTCATCACTTGAGACCTTCAAGATTGGACTGCCATTTGTCAGAAATAGTGTAGGGTCTCTTGCTGGGGCGGAGAGTTGGACTAGATCAGGGGTCGCCAACCCTTTGGACCTTGTTAGTTCTGTGGGCGTGACCTAACAAGTTCTGTGGGCGTGACCTAATTTGTGGGTGTGGCTTGGTGGTCATGTTACTGGCTGGGCATGGCTTGTATGTAAATATTATAAATATATAAATATTTAATTTTTTATAAAAAAGGGCAACTTTTACCCAAAATCAGGCAAAGCAGGCAGATTGAGTCTCTCACAGAATCACAGATCTATCTACCTGCCATTGGCTGGCTCAGCCTGTCACATAAAATTTGCTTGCAAGCAAACTCATAAAATTTGCTAGCAAGCAAACTCACAAAATTAACTCACAACACACCATACATGTAAATATTGAATTTTTTATTTAAAAAAGAGCAACTTTTACCCAAAAGCAGGCAAAGCAGGCAGATTGAGTTGCTCACAGAATCATTCAGTGATCTATCTATCTGCCATCGGCTAGCTCAGTCTCTCAAATTTGCTTACCGTGAATCTGCACTGAATTTGCTTGCAAGCAGAGCCGAAGATCTAAAGACTAGCTAGAAAGCAAGAAATCCAACCATTTTCTGCTTCCTAGCTAATCTAAATCTCCCGGCATAGCAGAACAGATGATGGTCGGAAAAAGGAAAAATAGCAACTTAGCAGGCAAGTTTACTGGGTAAGGAGTGAGTGGGCGGGGAGGGTTCCCACAGGCAATGTGGGCTGTGCAGCCTTGTGTTTCTGTGCAGCCTGGATTAATTGCTTTGCAGGGGGTGCTCTGGGGATGAGATTTCTCTGTGGCCCACCAAAATTTTCTCACGGTCCACCAGTGAGCCGCGGCCCACCAGTTGGCGACCACTGGACTAGATGACCAACAACTCTGTTAATCTGTATCTGTAAGGGATGAGGAGGTAGTGGTAAGCGATGTGTATGTCACCAGGATCCTCTTAAAGATCCAAACTCAACTAAGCCATTTCTAACTTTTTAAGAAATATCTGTGGTTTTTTTTTAAGGAATGAACCCAAGTCAAGAAGAAGGGAAAAGAGATAGAGATAAAAATAAAGAAGTTCAGGGCTAGGCTCTTTTTTATCTAATAATTCATAACATGCTTTTTGTCATATCCCATTAACCCAGTAACAGGGGAGTTTGTATGACACAACAACAAAAATGCAGACCGGCTGAAGGAAAAGACAACATTGCTTTTTGAAATTGTCATCAGTTGAGCCTGTCACCTTCTCATTCTTTAGTCCAAAGGGACTGGAGCATCTAAAATCTAGATGCACCAAGAGAGAACATCCTTTTCTGCGGAAGAAATGCATTGGGACATAGAGAGATAGACAGCTTTGTTGCGATGACAGTGTTGTTAATAGTCTAAGAGACAAGCAGCAAAAGCTATTTTAGGTTTTAAAATTATACTGAACAGTACTGACAGCATCCCACTGACCAGCACAGGAGCTAATTTGTACCTTGTAAGTCTTGCAATGACTTCGTAGATCTGACTAGACGATGATGCGCATTGCAAAACCCTCTGGAAATGCTGTTAATTACTTTGAATTTTCATCTCTTCCCTTTCAACAGTAGACAGTAATTTCCAACCTTTTCAGATCTAGGAACATTTCTGAACCTAGTCTCCTGTGTAGCTTCTGAATTACATATTCGTCTTGGGTTCCCTCACCCCTCCTGCCACCTTTTATCCTTTCCTAGGTATATTCAAATATTCAAATATATTTATAAATATTCAAATATATTTTATCCTTTCCTAGGTGGGATTCAAATTTTTTAACAACCGGTTCTGTGGGTGTGGCTTAGTTGGTGGGCATGGCTTGGTGGTCATGTTATTGGCTGGGCGTGGCCAACTCAATATCACTTACATCGAGGCACGCATCTCCTCGCCTGGGCTCTCATGACTGTGGGGATGCTGCAACAGTTGTAAGTGTGAAAAATGGTCATGTCACTTCTTTCAGTGCCATTGTAACTTTGAATGGTCACTCCACACAAGCAAAGTGCCAGCAAAGGAGGGGAAAAAAAATTCCAGAAAAGTTTTAGACCAGGAAGTCTAGTCCTGCCAAGAATGTAATAAGGGTTAACGGAGAGGCAGTTTCTGTAAGCAACACCAGAATGTTTCCTTCTTGCCTTCCTTACAGGATTAGGCCAGTAATTTCTTCTAACAACCGGTTCTCCAAACTGCTTAGAATGTTAACAACCAGTTCTAGCCTAGAGGTGTGAACTGGTAGAATCCCACCCCTGGTTTCATGTTAGTGTCAGATTTAGCTGGTCTAAAATGTTAGAAAACTGGGCCATTCAGTGGAAAATCATGGAGCGGCTCTTCGCAAAGATCTTTATATATTTCTTGGAGGGAAAAAAAACTTTCAGTAACTGCTTCTCAAAATGGCTATGTTACGTCCAGCATCAAACAGGGAAGGCCTCTTGATAACCAGTTGCTAGGGAACGCAGAGCTTGCTGTCAGATCCTGCTCTTGGGCTTTCCCTAGGCAGTTAATTGGCCATGGTGGAAACAAAGCCTGGACAAGAATGTCCTTTGTATGGACTGTCCAGGATTTTCTTATGCCTGAATAATAAGAATACAGAATTGGAAGAAACTTTGGGGGTCTTCTAATCCAAGTCCCTGCTCAAGCAGGAAGCCCTATACCATGCCCTTTGTGGTCTCTCGTATTGTGTGTGTGGAAATAAAATTCATTTCCTACATTTGTTTGAGGACAGTCCTGTTAGTTCTGAAGAAGCCAATGGCCTGCTTTGGCTACTTCCACATGTGTATGAAACTCTGCAACATTGGTTGTAGCTCAGAAGTGGTATTCAGCAGATTCTGACCAGTTCTGGAGAACCAGTAACAGAAATTTTGAGTAGTTCGGAGAACCGGCAAATACCACTTCTGACTCGCCCCTCCCTATCTATTCTCTGCTTCCCAAGTCCCAGCTGATGGGCTGGGTCTTCTTTTGTTGCCCTGCACAGGAGAACAGAGCTGGAAAGCAGGTTAGTGGGGTGGGGAGGGAGTAATTGTCTTCAGAAACTATATTCTTCACCTTAAAGCAGACTGTCCATTATCTGTAAGGCTTAGGGCAGCATCCAGAAGGGCTTAGAACCAATCAGAGGAATTTCCATAGATCTTAGTCTTCAAGTTTTGGAAAGAGGGATAGAGGCTAGTGTTGTCAGTCAGATGCTGTATCCCTATTGCAACAAAACCTCATATATTAAGAAAAGAAAAAGATTCTGGAGAAAAGATAAAAAGTCCAGATCACAACTTAAGATGGTAATCTTATAAAACTTATCTGAAAACAAGACCCACTGAGTTTAATAACTGAAGATGCATTCATCAGATTGCATTATTGCACATTTGGCATATAAAAGACGGATTGAATTACAGGTCATGGGCCCACAAATTATCCATTCTTTTGTAATTGTTTACTATTGACCCGAAGTATTGTTTTTAGATATCCATAGGTAAAATTAATACAAAATACAGACACTTATGTCTGTAGCTTGATTTGTTGAATAGAAGCTGGCTGAAAAAAATTCTTGAGGCCAAAGACTTTTCAAACCAAAGTAGTGAAACTCTGAACTCATTAAGCCCTATCAGCAAGCAACAAAAATAGAAGAGATGATCTGTAGCTCAAGGTTATTGTGGGGTCCTTGGTGCTCTCTTGAGTTTGGGTTTTTACTTATAGATGGGTCATTACCTGACTAGGCAACATCATAAGTGCTGATGGAGTTACCTAGTTACCCAGTTGGGTAATGATACCTTAGAAAGCAAACAATCAAGCTCAGAGGGCTATAAAAATCTTGATTTTACATAGCCCTCTGAGCTTGATTGTTTGCAATGAAACATTTCATTATTCATAATCATTGCGTTGATTCAAATCACAAGGCCTAGAATTCATTAACGAGCCCTTTTGTTGCATAAGAAGGGATGTTGAGAGCCAGTGTGAGATAGGGATGGAGGCATTGTACATGGTCTGGAAAAAATCAGAATCAAATCCACTTTGGGCTATGGAAGCTCACTGGGTGAATGAACTAGTCACTTACTCTTGGCTAGCGGAACCCACAGAATTGGTGTCATAGGGAAAACTACGAGAAAACAAATGTTGCCTGGAGGGAAAGGAAGAGTATAAATGAAACAAACAAATAAATGGGTGTACTTGTTCCAGATATATTATGCTCTTTGTGCAAGCTTAACCCGTTAGCATTTGAAACATAAAATGACTAGGTGGAAATGCATAGCTCTTTGTCTAGTAAGATCTGTGCCTTATGAATAAACAAGTGAAGTCAAATTCTGTTCCCAGTGATGCTGCTATAAATCCAAAACCTTGCAATTGAGTGCAGTGCTTTATTAACATTTTGAGTTCTGCCCTAGGTGATTCTTTCTTTCTTTCTACATCCTATTAAAAGTGAATAAATATGAAAGTCATCCCAAACCAGCACACCTTCTCTAGGTATAATCCCACCGGAATCAGGCTTAGTTCTGAGTAAATAATTGTAGGTTTAAATAGCAAGTTACCTAATGGCAATTTTAAAAGAATCATTTATTTTTGTCTGCTGTTTCATTACTTCCTTAGCTGTTTCAGATTCCATAAAATTAGTTGTCAGAGGGTTTGTTTACAAATTCCCACAGCACTTCCAGGCATAGCATCCAGACAGCTTGATTTGTATATACTTTAGTTGCAAATAGAAGGAATTTTTTCCCTGATCACACCATCTTTTTTAAACAACTGAAGAAATATATCAGCTGCCAGTTTTCACCCCCAAACAAGATAAAAGGTTTGTCTTGGCAAATTAACTGCTTGGCTTCTTAGGCTGTGAAAGTTTCGATACAAATCACAGCGCCTGCTCAACAATGGCTGGCATTTCGTTTGCTTTCAACTTGGGGAAGGGGCTATATTTCCCACCATCCTTGACAGCTACTTAGGGATGGCAGTGATTGGACCCCAACACATGCAGAACAGCATCTCAATGAATTATGAGTTCCAACAAATGAAGGACACATGAATGGAATTCCTACATTCCATAAGTCAATAAACTTGGGGCTTTGGTAACAAGGGAAAACAGTGAGATGGTCTTCATGCCACACTTGTACTGTCCAACTAGTTTGCAGTCTCTCTATCTCACCAGTCAAAAGAAGGTCTCACCAGACTCAACAGCTTCTGATCTAACCACACTTAAAAAGGAAGCATTCTAGCTGGTTTAGACGCCTGAAAGAATGTTGTTACCATCTCAGAAAGGACCAAAAAGAAGAAGAAAAAAAACCCCAACTGAATCATGGTAAAAGATACATAGCATTATTTTTCCCCTTAGGTGAAAAGGGCTCAATGCATTTAAAAATACAGTACATCAAAGACATTCCATTTCCAGAAAGTTCTACCAAAATAGTGTTAAGCACTTTAAAAGGCATCTGATTAAGAAGGCAATCTTGAATGTATTTATTAAGGTCAGGCAGGATGTCATCTATCAATTGTAATGAAAAAAAAAATCATTTTTACGATGTTAAGGTGGTAGGTTGATGAGAGGCTGGTACTGTATTTTCTTTTGAAACGTTTCTGACCATCTTGGGGAAAAGAGGATAAAAGGGGAGGTTGGGGAGGCAGCCTCTGCTGTCGTGTATTGATCCCATAGGTGAGGCAACATAGTGGGCCTCTATAATTCTGAAGTCTTTAAATAAGTTGTGCTCTCATGTTCATTTGCCCATTTTAGTTGCAGCAAAGAAAGATGGCAACCGTTGGAAATTATTTTAAATTAAGACAAGATTCAAATCATATTCACCATTGCTCAAAATAAAATATTCTCCATTCTGCTAAAACTTTCCATGATATTTTCCTCTTTCCTGTTTGAGTGCTAGGCTTTCAATCATCAGATTGGTGCTTTCTAGCAGTGTATGAAGATGAAATCAGAATTACACGATTTGTTCCAGCTCACTTCTTGTTGAGAACAAGCACGCATTCTCTAGGACAAACTTGGGTTGGTTTTTTTTTCTCTTAGAGTAGGATAGAATTCTTTATTGGCCAAGTATGATTGGACACACAAGGAATTTGTCTTTGATGCAAATGCTCTCAGTGTACAAAAAAGAAAAGATACGTTCATTAAGAGTCAAGAATCACAAGGTACAACATTTAACAATAGTCATAGGGTACAATAAGCAATCACATCATTTTCTTCATGAAATAAACTTTATACTATTTTCATATGAAAGGAACAGTTGCCCAAACCTCAAAAATAAAAGTTGTCCATTCTGGATCTGAAAATTAAAGTTTACATTGAATTCATTCATTGCCTAGAACTTCAAGGCTTAAATATACATAACCAAAGTATAACAAACATATATATACATATATATGATTATTTAAGGTACAATTGAATATCCATGATCTTCTTTAAAAAGTTATTCTTCTGTAACAAATAACATCAAATATCATAATGAGATAGAAAGAAAACGTATTCAGTTCCTCATTGCCAACATGGCATTTATGTCCCAAATGAGATTCCTCAATTGATCCATGATTTGCTTCAGCTGTTGATTCTTCTGTTTCAGTTTCTGTGAAAAGAGATGGGGGGAGAATAAACTGTCAACAGCGCTGCTTGTTTGGACTACACACTGTGAATTTTAATTGAGGGAATGGCGGTAGGCAGGACAGCAGAAAAGTCTATTGCTCAGTGCCAAATCAAGGTGGAAAGCTCTAGATTAATGGCTGATAGCCATTGTCTGGAAAGAGAATGAGTTAAGAGACAGTCAAAGAAGAAGAGCGTCTTTGGGCCCATCTTGATTTCCCAACTGTAGGCTGCAACTTCTATGCCTAATTGGAATAAAACAGCACATCTTCTTTCTTAAAAAGATATTTCTCTGTTAGCAAGCTTATGTCAGTATAGGGGCTACAGGAATAAGATCAGTGAAAATAAGCAAAAAAAAAAAAACAGGTTCTGATCAGGTAGTAAAGAGGCAATATGAAGATGATATGAGATGCAGTTTGGGATTGTGGTTAAGGAAAACCAAGAGACTGTGAGTTCTAGTCCCTCCCTTAGAGATGAAGCCAGCTGAGCGACCTTAGACTAGTAGTCATGCTCTGTTAACCCCAGGAAATAGGCAGTGACAAACCACTTCTGAAACCTTGCCAAGAAAATTGTAGGGATTAGTCCAGGAAGTTGCCAGGAGTCAACAAGAGCAAAAAAAAAAAAAAGGGGGGGGGAAGGATATGATAAACTATAACCAATTCAGAGATAGAAAACCCTTTGCCAGTCAAATCCTACTGATCTAACCAGGTTGCCTCATTACTAGCCATGCAGCTAAGAACTAACATTTAATAATATTTAGAAAGCAATACATCCCATACTACTGATTTAACCCCTAGCATGCACCTTTCCATATTGTGGAATAAATAAGTACCTGGGAAATTCTTTATTTACCCATGAAGGGTCTTTGCAAAAGTTTAGCCCTTCATTTTCCAGGGTTCTTAAATCATGCAGAGAATATACAGAGCAAGGCTGTCAAACTCCTGGCCTGCAGGCCGGATGCGTCACGCACTGGCCACGCCCACACCCTGTTTAGTTAAGGGGAAAAAAGTCCCAACAAGTCACGTGATGCCGCCATGATGACGTGAGTTTGACACCTCTGATATAGAGGGATACAGATTGATCCCTACTGCAGGAACTGGTTTTAAACATGGGAGCAAAATTTTGTATTACCCACACTGCCTCTTTTCAGGAGAAATTCACTGGAAGATTCTACTTTATGACTGGAACGATGCTTACATCTTGGAAGGTTTAACAACTGGTAGATGGAGCTACTGGGGGGGGGGGTGAGGGGGGGGAAGAGAAGCCCTACCAGCTCTGCAGATAACTTGGACAATCTTCTATATATATAAAAGCGAAATACCACTCACGCATAATCAAAAAATCTCCAGAACCGTAAAGCCTACAAACTTGAAATTTGGCACATATGTTCCTCTTGGCTTCCAGGTGCTCACTAAGAAAGATTTTTCTGAAATGACCATCAAAGCACTAGTATTTCGTATATTATTATTAACACTCTCTGATGCTAAGGAGTTCTACTCCCCCTTCCCATTTGAAAAGAAACCTGTTCCAAATGCAAAACACAAGCAGAGGAGTTTCAGTTTTACAGCACCAAGCAGCTTTAGTACAGAACAGTTGAGCTAAGCCATGCCAAGGCTCCTTGCTGTCTCCTTCTTGCTCACACAGCAAATACTGTTTCAGTTTCCAAACAGCCCTCAACTCTCTCACACACTGACAGGATGCTAGCCGGATGAATACTGATGGATGCTGGTAGGCAAAGGCAGAATTTTTCCCCCTTATTTTCCTCCCCAAAAACTAAACCTGACCATATAGTTTCATAGTGAAGCATGGGTATCAGGTTTGTGTGTGTGTGTGTATAAAACTTGATTTCCAGCTAACACTAATCCTGTTGCATGAAAATGAATAATCAAGCAGAATTCTATTAAGTTTGAAAGATCTACCAATAAGTTGTTGGAACTAGAAATAGGCACCATTCTGCTCAGCAGGGATTTTACTAACAAAAAAAACTTTTACTTGCATTTATATGCCCATCGTTTTAAGAGATGGTGACTAATGTATCTGAACCAAGCATGTATTTATATATTTATTTATTAATGTAAGTAGGTTTGCCATATCTACTCAGAAATTAAAACCCACTGACTTCAACAGCACTTCATCCTAGGCCACAAGTGCTAGGATTTTACCTTCAATATTTAAGGAACAAAGGAAAAGAAAACCATAGTAAGTGAACGCAGCTTAGAAAAACTGAAGGCAGCCCCAATTTAAAAACCATCTGTTTAACGCCACAAAACCGGACTGCCTCTGCAAAGCTTTCTACAAATAGATTGTATTAATGACTGGCATAGAGATGAATTAAGTTACTACAAAGTTCTGTCAAATGTGGTACTGAAGCAGTTTGATTTTGCCAAGGCCAAAAATTATAGCTTAGTCTGTGCTTTCTCTATGACTGAGAACTGAGGCATTTGCAATTTCGGTCTCACAGTGTGATGTCACTTAGATCTCTCTGCATAAAGAATGTAGCACTCATCCCCCCCCCCACCCCCCCAAATCCATTTTACATTCAGTCCCAAAGTAATAATGTTCAATTTGGTTCGGCTGCATAGCATTTTGCCTCCTAGGTTAGCAAGCTCAATCTGAATTTGCAGTTAAAGACAGGAGCCATGCCTACTCAAGCATATTTTATCGGATGAATGTTTTTCCTGGGGTTCAGCTCTTTAGATTTTAGTGCTACACACTGTGTGGCTTTCCTTCTCAACTGCCCCATGGGGTTCTCTCCAGACTGCAACAGGAATGCCATACCATGCTGTGACTTTTAAAACTAGATAGCGCTCAGCGGATTTTGCTTTGTGTTGTTTGGCTTCTTTGAGGAACTCTTGACATAATTCAATACCTCCAAATATTGCAATGTATTTCATGTATATATTGAGTTAACTGGGCTGTACTTAAACCTTTCTAAAACCCATTCCATATTATAGATCAGTGCTTTTCAAAGCTACAGAATAACAAAGTTGGAAGGTACCTTTGAGGTCATCTAGCTGTTCAAACAGGAGACCTATACCATTTCAGACAAATGGTTGCCAGTCTCTTCTTTAAAGCCTCTAGTGATGGAGAATTCACACACAAAACCGTTCCACTTGTTAATTTTTCTCCCTGTTAGGAAGTTTCTCCTTAGTTCTAGTTGCTTCTCTCCTTGATTAGTTTTCATCCATTGTTTTTTGTTTTGCCTTCTGGTGCTTTGGAAAAATAGGTTGATCCTCTGTTCTTTGTAGCAGCCCCTCAAATATTGGAACCCTGCTATCCTGTCCCCCTTAGTCCTTCTTTTTTCTAGATTAGACAACCGCAAATCCTCCAACCGTTCTTCATGTTTTAGTCTCCAGACCCTTAATCATCTCAGTTGCTCTTTTCTGCACTTTTTCCAAAGTCTCAACATCTTTTTTATAATATGGCGACCAAAACTGAATGCAGTACTCCAGATGTGGTCTTACTAAGGTTTTGTATAGTGGTAATACTTCTCATAATCTTGACTCTATCTAAATTTGGCAACTTTAACATTGGAACTTCAACTTTCTAGCCCAACACTGGCTGGGGAATTCTGGGAGCTGAAGCCCACACTTCTTAAAAGTTGCCAAGTTTGAAAAACATTGTGATGATATAGATCATACTCAAGATACGTTTTTCTGAGGAAACTTTAAATATTTAGTAGAGTATTTCTTTCCCTCCCCCTCCTTTTCAGTGAGTTTAAATGTGAGAAATTGTTGAATTTATTTCATATCTGGTGAAAAGTCCATTTCCAACTGCTAAACTTAATTACTTTTCAGCTGCTATAGCTGTAATAAAACCTCTGCAATAAAGTTACAATGAGAAACATACTTTATTTTTACAGCAGAGAGAAAAAAAAAATAATTGCATATTATGGCTGGGTGGAAAATAAATTCAAATTATCTGGCCAACCTTTTTCTTTCGTATTTTAGAAGTGCTCTAAAGAATGAAATCCTATAAAGTTTACTAGCTCTTCTTTTGCCAGCCATTTGTCACAGGGACTGTTGTCTGGAGAGATGCTTTTTAAACATGTCAAACAATAACAGGTAAAACTTGAAAAGAAAATCAAGAAGGCAACGAAGTAATCTAGAAAACACACACTAACAAACAGCCCCGGCAAGAGAATGATTTCAGAACTTCAAATGGAGAAGAAAGGTATGTTTCTATATAAATTAATATTATTGATTTATGGTTTTTTTTTCTGGTAGAGGCATGAAAACTTTTTCCTCTACCGCTAGTTTTAGGACCATACGCACTGAAAACTTGTAAACAACATTTGGCTTCACAGATCCAACTATTTTGTTACAGCTGCTGTAAAGCCAGCCTTGCTATCTCCTCCTTCACAAAAAGTGCACTTCTATGATTTACTAGCAACCATCAGTCTTCACTGAAGTGATCAACTGTATAACCATCCTTCCCCCATTACATCAGACCATCCCACTGGTCAGGAAGGGAAGGACCCTGAAATTAAAGGATTTCGACTGGCCAGGATCCAGGAAGAGTACCTTCTCTGCCTTTAGCCTTTGGAACATCCTACCCAATCACCCCAAAGGGAGGTGGTTCCTCACTCTCCCGGCCTTTCAGAAATGTCTGAAGAACTGGATCTGCAGTCTTGCTTGGGGTTCACGCAGGCGCCTGGAAAACTCCCCCCCTCACCTTTTAACTTGGAATTACAATTCTCTTGGCCTCCTAATAAAATTTTATATGGAGTTTTTATGCTTTTATATTTTATTTGCACACTGCCTCTGTGTGTTTCTCTGTGAAGGAGACAGGCAGTCTCTAAAATAAATAATAAACAAATGGCAGAACAGAACAGAATAGAATAGAATAGAACCAAACAGAATAGAATTCTTTATTGGCCAAGTGTGATTGGACACACATGGAATTTGTCCTCAATGCATAAACTCATTGTACATAAAAGCTGTAAGTGATATATCATGATCATAGTCATCCTAAAAATACATGCATCATAAATCATAAGATACAACACAGTGATAGAATCAACGTATATCATACTAGGAAACCAAATAAAATATATATCATACTAGGAAACTAAATAAATCATAAAGATACAAGCAACAAAGTTACAGTCATAAGTAGAAAAGGTAGTAGGAAAGATGAGAAGAAGAATATTAATACAGTCTTACTAAATAGTTTGACAGTGTCATGGGAATTAATTGTTTAGCAGAGTGATGGCATATGGGAAAAACTGTCCTTGTGTCTAATTGTTCTGGTGTGCAGTGCCCTACAGCTTCATTTTGAGGGTAGAAATAATAAACAAATAAACAAATAAATAAGTAAGCAAGCAAAATAAAGAAGTCACTAAGGTCCAGTCGCTAGCACTAGATAAACAGGAACCCATCCATCTTGTGTTCCTCTTGTTTCAAACAGCAGGCCTTTAAAAAAAAATCCAAGGATTTGGATTCAGAAAGAGAGGGAGGGATTGGTACCACAATGCCCAAATATCCCTTCCCCTCTTGCTGCGATCTGCAAATTCACTGATCAAATGTATGATTTCTCAACCCAAAGTGCTTTGCTAGTTGATAAACATCCCATTAAATGTTCTCTCACTTTAAAGAGTGTTAGTAGCTCAAGACATTTTAGAAGGGTCTATGCTCTCCCATGATGAATTTATATGGTGGGAGGGCTCAGTAGCTTCAGCAGCTTCTTGAGAGCAAGGTAGATTTTAAACTTGAGGTCATCACTGACAATAAGGTAAAAAGGAGAGAGTCAAAGTGAAGAATAGTTCACAGAAGGGAGAGAAGAAGAGGTCTTCGCAGGGGTACAAGAAACCAATCCACTAAAAACTTCAGAATCAAACCTGGAAGAAGGCAATTACAACTCATATAACTACAGTTGCAGACAAAGACTACTTTGTCTTTCTCTGCAACTACTACAGGCATGGCTGAAATATCTAAACAAGTAGATGATGAGAGCTGAAAGGACTTCTCTAATTACCAGAGAAGAATGCTGAATTTTTCACAAGTAGATTTGGAGGTGATATTGCCAACTTTAATAGCTACCAGTAGTGATTATGTCAGAGCAGTTTTACCTCTCAAAAGGATAGAGAGCAGGGAATGTAAAAAGACTGAAGCAAAGATAAATTGTAATAGCTGAAGCAAGGTGCATTGGATGTTTTAGAAATAAGTGAGGCTCAGAGAAGTGGAAGCCTTTTAAATCAGGAGGTTGTGCAAAGCATTAAGGCCATTGCCAATAGAACGATGTTTCAATGGGCGTTACTAATTTGACTGTGCAAGTAATTCTGAGTTGATTTCAAAAAGGTATTTCAGAGAGTATAAATTGCAAAGTATCTGCAATCTTTTGAGGCAGATGCATCTTTTCCTGGCATTTCAGAACAGCTATGGCGGGGAGCCATGCAATCCCAGAAAAAGACACAGCTGGCTTTAGACAATTGCTCATGTTTGAACTCTTCTAAACTCCAAAGCACCTCTGGGGAATAACATCTGAAAAGCCATAATAGCTCAATATGTGCTTGGTTACAATCCAATCACATTGCACTCGTGTCAGAAGCACCAAGGCGTTTCTGGGTTGAAAGGATTAGCCGATGACATCACCATTGCTGAGGACACGTCCAGTTGGGAGCTCCTTTTCCTGTCCCCATCAGGAGCTGGAGCAAAGGATGAGAGCTTACCCTCTCCCATGGTAGAATTTGGGTCTCGAATACAGGCTTGCTGCTTGTCAAACCAGCATTCTAACCATGTGAGCCACCATGTTCTTTACAATCCAATAGGACAATATTTATTACAATTAGTGAACACCCAATGGACAGCAATGTTAGAAAGAATATGTGCTTGCTACAGATATCATTGTAAGGCTGAAAAACATATATGAACATTTAAGAGACGTTTAATGCAAGAAAATATATTGTAATACAATAGGCAACTGGAATATATAATTGGCCAAAATAGAGGCATGGGAAACCGAATGCAGATTAGAGTAATGGTTTGCTTATAAAATGCTAACAGGTTTGAGGACATCTATAATTCTGTAAGGAGAGAATGTACAAGTTAAATTTAAAAATAAATAAAAAAGTAAATGAACCAGCATTTGACTTGCAGGCCATACTTTTTCAGAATATAAAATCAAAGTAGAGAACAGATTTGGGGATGCTTGATTTTCATGTGGAAAAAAGAGAGCTACTCAAGGGATAAGATCTGTGAAGTGGAAAACTATTGTCAAAATTTCAAAGGGAAAATTATCCAACTTGTTTTTAAAACAAGCTATCATGATAACAAAAAAATAAAAAGGGAATATGAAAGTCTTGAAAAACAAGAAGGGATTGAGGTCGAGTATGGACACAAAGAAGAAAACATAAGGAAACCAATGAACGCTAACAAATAAAACAACAAGAAAGGAAAAATAAGACAATTTTTAGATGAAAGTATTAAAAAGTAACTGCAGAAGAGACTTAATGGGGGCAAATAAAGCTGAAGAAAGACGGGAAGACTTTTAAAAAATGGAAATGTAGAACAAAAACATTGCAAAGAATGCATGCATATAGAAATATATAGAATTAAACAGGAAAGCAACCTGTGCAAATAAACCACTTGAAGCTGCAGTATATCAGCAAAAGTGCTCACAGCTCTATTGCAACAAATATGGAACAAAAATGTGTGGCCTAGATTGGAAAAGATTAATATACAATTACATACCTATACCAAGGAATGGAAATGAAATGAAAAAGTATGAAAATTAACATTATATGAACATATGTAATGAACAGGATAGAGAATGTGAGAAAGACTTTTACCTTCCTATCATTACCTACAGCAAAGCTTTTGTATAGATCCTATCAGAATATATAATGCATTTTAACATATTAAACTAATGATAATGATGACAAAATGTGGCATGAAATCACAACTGCCATTTTGTACCTACTTTCTGACACTGGATGCAAATATGTAAGTTAGACACACCCTTTACTTTACCTCTAAGTAATCTACCTTTGCGTTATGTAAAGAACTATCAGGTCTTCTGGCTAAGGTAAAATAATATCTGGTTATAATAGTTCCTCAAAACACTTGATTAATTGACACTTGATGGGCCGCATGTGTCATGCGCTGGCCATGCCCACATCCGGTTTAGTGAAGGGGAAAAAAAGTTCCAATATGTCATGTGATGCCACCATGATGATGGGAGTTTGACACCCCTGATCTACTGTAAGATCTGAATTAGAAAACATGGAGCGATTCACAATTGGAAGTGAATGTGACAAAGTAGGTTACAAAACTGTCCTTAAAGATCTAATTGCTGGAGATAGTTCAGGACGACAATCCCTTTGTCCATGTAGTCATCACCACCAGCTGAGCCAGACTTTGATGACACTGAACTAAAAACTTTATGTAGACCCACAAGAAATATAGTCTGTAGTCTGGGTAAATGTATAAGACCTAGTTTCTATGAAATGGTTACAAGGCATTCAAAATATCAGAAGTATTTTGATTTCGGTTCAACCATGTCTCAAGTTCCGGACCATTTAGAGTTTAGACACAGGATAGGTTGGGTCCCTTCAATATTGGACACTCCATTCATAACTCAAGATATTTTATCCTTTTGCATACAGTTGGTATGTAATAGTTAATTAAAATCTAGGGCTCTCACAGTTAGGAAAGAAGACAAGTAAAGAACAGTGTGGAAGGTTCTGCAGCTAGTTCTGGCTAAGTTTATAGGCTGTCATCAATGCTATTTTCAACAACTATCCCAGGGTGTCAAACTCATATCGTCACAGCAGCATCATGTGATGTATCAGGACTTTCTTCGCTAAACTGGGTGGGGGCGGGGCCAGCACATGACATATCCGGCCCACGGACCGCAAGTTTGACATCCATGGACTATCCAAGGGCAAAAACCAGACCACTGACAACATTGTATTGCGTCAAACCCATTTTTACACAATTAAAAGACAACCTCTGCAACTAGGTCTTGATTCTCTAAAAAGTGAAACAAGAGAACGGCAAAATAAATCTTAGGAGTTGCAGCAAAAGGCAAGCAGCATAGTATAATAGAGACGGCTTAAACACAAGCACATATACATGTTAAAAGAAAAGCCATAGATTGGAATTCCAGAAATATCATATGAGTAAGAGGGAAATGAATCCAGAATGTAATTTGTACCAAAAAAAAAACCCAAAAAAACAAAACAAACCTTACCCCCACCCCTCAACTCCCCTGAATCTGGCTCTTTAATTTAAATAGTAAGTCCTTTCGGCAAAAGAAACTTGACACATTTTAAATTATTCAGATGGCAAGAATATCTCAGTGGCTTTCAGATTTCTCTTCAGATTATAAATGGGGTGTAGAGAGGGAAGAGATTTGCTCATGAATATTTGGTATTGCAAAGTAAGCTTGCTTTTTTTTCAAGGAAACAAAAACAAGAGCCTACCTAACGGTAACAAACTGTGAAAGTGCTAGCACAAGTGCATAATGTTCTTGGAATCAAGGTGACCTGTGCTAAGCCATTGAAAAAGAACGCGGAAGGGGAAGGAGAAAGGATAGTCTTCTACATATGTGTGAAAACATAATTTGCTATGATTATGCAACTAATTGTGCAGCTTTCCCCCGGTTGGGAAAGTCCTGAGGTTCAACTCAAATGTCCTGAGGTTCAACTTACATCACATTCAACCATCTCTGCCAACAAACTGGCTGAGATTTGATGGGAATTCAGATCCAACCATCTGGATCAGGGGTCGCCAACCTTTTGGACTTCAGGGACCACCAATCTCATAATTTTAGATCCCAGGGACCACTAACTGGTTCAGTGGGCGTGGCCTAATTTGTGGGTGTGGCTTGGTGGTCATATGACTGGCTGGGCATGGCTTGTATGTAAATATTATAAATATTTATATTAATATTGAATTTTTTTATTAAAAAAGAGCAACTTTTAGCCAAAATCAGGCAAAGCAGGCAGGCAGATTGAGTTGCTCACAGAATCACAGATTCATTCAGAGATCTATCTATCTGCCATTGGCTAGCTCACTGTGACATAAAATTTGCTTGCAAGCAAACTCACAAAATTAACTCACAACACACCATGTATGTAAATATTGATTTTTTTATAAAAAAAGAGCAACTTTACCCAAAATCACAGAATCATTCAGTGATCTATCTATCTGCCATCGGCTAGCTCAGTCTCTCAAATTTGCTTGCTGTGAGTCTGCACTGCATTTGCTTGAAAACAAACCTTCAGTCCTAAGGGAGGTTTGGCCGAAGATCTAAAGACTAGCTAGAAAGCAAGAAATCCAACCATTTCCTGCTTCCTAGCTAATCTAAATCTCCCAGCACAGCAGAACAGCTGATGGTCGGAAAAAGGAAAAATAGTAATTTAGCAGGCAAGTTTACCAGGTAAGGAGTGAGTGGGTGGGGAGGGTTCCCGCGGGCCATGTGGGTGGCGCAGCCTTGTGTTTCTGCACAGCCTGGATTAATTGCTTTGGGGGGGTGCTCTGGGGGTAAGATTTCTCTGTGGCCCACCAAAATTTTCTCATGGCCCACCAGTGGGCCGCGGCCCACCGGTGCAACCGCTGATCTAGAAAGCTGGTTTAAGGTGACCTGGTTGAAATGTAGCACAAATATTAAAAGGCTGGTAAAATGTCAGCTTCAGACTTCGTATGTTACAGTGAAAGGCAGCCTTGACTTCCAGCCAATTTAATTCACTTCAATATATGTCTGCATCATTGACAGGGAAGTGCAAAT
The DNA here is from genome assembly GCA_023653725.1 of Bungarus multicinctus. Taxonomy (NCBI): domain Eukaryota; kingdom Metazoa; phylum Chordata; class Lepidosauria; order Squamata; family Elapidae; genus Bungarus; species Bungarus multicinctus. The sequence continues at coordinate 79,268,266 of CM042846.1, read as the reverse complement.
TAAATATTGATTCAGAAATGGTACACACGGTTCATACTGCCTACTTCTGCTGGTCCTCCATAGAGGGCAATGAACAGAGCGAGCCTCGGTGCCCTTCAAAGAATCAAATGCTGACCCAGAAAAGTTACCATTCAGATTGTGTCTAGGGTGAGTCTTAGTTCAACCGAATCTCAAGTTAGCAACCCCAGTTAAAAAGTTTGCCAGAGAGATAATGGCACAGCTAATACTACGGAAGAAATGAAATTCTCTGTGTGGAGAACAACAAAGCAGCTTTGGAAGGCTCATTCCATCTTTTTAATTATCACTCAGGAATCAAGGAAAACATTCTACCTTTTCAACACTTCAATGCCAGTGAACAAGTTATAAGTGAGCTGGAAAAAAATTGTTCGTTATCTTGTGATAGATCCCTTAGGTATTGTACTTCACACGTTCAAAAACCTTTTTTTTTTTTTTTTTGGGAAAAATGTTTGAAAGACAATCAGGGAAAGTTACCTGATTTTATTATTTGTTCCCCAAAGTTTTCCCATCATAACTTGAGAAGAATGTTGGCTTTAGATTTAGACTGACAGAAATGGGACCATGGCATCTTTTTCAAGAAATTCATTATTGGAACTACTAAGCTCCTACAGCATTTTTTTATGTGTTTGTTTTCTTCAACATGAAGCAACCGACAGATATTATTTATGGGCCCATCAATTCAAGATGCCGATGATATATCCCCATTGTGAATTACCACCCTGTGTTGTTCTGGAAGTCCAAAGTCTTTTCTCAGCACCTGGAGGTTGTTGGGGGTCTGCAGAGAAGTAAACATGCTGAAGTTAAGTTCAAGCATGACAGAGTTGTTTGCAGAATGAAGTTCTCTGCTGTTTTGGTCTTATCTCTGGAAAGGATGGAACTGTCTCTGAGAAAGCCTATCTGTGACAGGGCTCATCCTGTATCAAGATTAACGTTGGATAAGTACGTGAAGGCTGTTAGCCAGGAAATCTCTCTACCTGGAGTGGGAGACCTTGCAATTGGTAACTGACAGAGTCAACGCATGCTGGAGTAGTCCAATGAGCTTTACACAGATCACTCAGAAATGGCAGCTGACGTAAAATGAAGCAGCCTGCTTACAGCTAGCAGTAGAACACATTATATCTGGGCCCTGCATCAGTTATCAGTAGATTTCCGAGAACAATTTAAAATGCAGACTTTACTCAATGAAATCCTCTACAGGTAGTCCTTGCTTAAAGACCACAATTGGGATTGGCAACTTCATCACTAAGACATTAAGCAAGACGTCATGTGATTGTGATAGTCTTACATCCTCGCTTCCACTGCAGTCATTAAGCAAATCACCTGCAGTTCTTAAGCAAAACATCACAGGACCATGACTGGCAATTTCACTGTCAGCTTCACTATTGACTCTGCTTGTCAGAAGATGGCTGTGAAATGTGCAGATGACAATCATGTGACTGGGGGATGTTGCAACGGTTGCAAACTTGAGGACTGATTGTAAAGGTACTTATTCAGCACCATCATAATTTTGAACAGTCACTAAACAGAGCAGATGTTAAGTGAGAACTAACTAAATAGCAGTGGCCCCCAACCTTTTGGGCACCAGGGACCGATTCTGTGGAGAGTGGTTTTGCTACGGACTGGAGGGGGCGTGGTTTAATTTGCTGCCTGCATCCCACGGATGGGGCTTTGATTGTTTGTCCGGACCAGTTTCTGGCATGTTGCAGACCAGTACCGGTCCACGGACTGGGGGTTGGGGACCGCAGCTGTATAGGATTTTCAGAACCTTCTATTTCAACTACATTTGTTTGATACTAATATCCTGGAATAAAACTGCTTATGACCCGGAACTACTGGGAAATGGAGGATGTTCAGGTGACTGACAAGAAGATGAGCTGCTTCATCAAGGAGCAGTCTTTCCCTGGAAATAAAATTTCGCTCTGATATTTCTGACCTTGAGCAATGTACCTACAGCTCAAAGTAAAGCTTTTTTGAAAAGCTTTTTTTTAATTAGATATCATCATAGGAGTTCTTATAGATTGCTCCACTTGTAAGTTAATATTGATTTGATCAGTCCTGTTCTTTTCCATTATATTAATTATACCGTGATTATTTGTATAATGTCAAGAGTCACACAATAGTGGTAGCATAAAAATCCAATGAACAAATAGCGACTGTCAGCTAAGGAACAATGGGGATGATTTGCATTTGTTAAGTATTTATTCATTCACAAGTTTAAGTATTATATTTTCTTTGAATAGATACAAAAATCATGTGTGTAATGTGCTGAATCCATCTGCCTGTAATACTTATCCATAATAAACTAAACATAAGAAAGCTATTCCAAATTTTCAATGTAACCTGGGAGGAGGTCAAATAAGCTTGGTTCTCTCCCTAGAAAAATATGGCTACTCTGGGGTACCATTCCCTCCTCTGGCACCAATTATTTGTTATTAATTTTCAATAATCCTCAAATTACAACCACAATTGGGATGCTTATCATTAGGCAGTATTGTTATTAAGTGAAGCATCATGTAACCATACCCAATCTATTTTGCTGCAGTCATTAAGTGAAACATCAGGTCATTTGTTACCTTCCCTGCTAGCTTCCCCATTGACTTTACTTGTTGGGAAGCCAGGTGAAATCCAGTGCAAACGCTGCAACCATGATAAATGCCAGCCAGCTGCCGTGTGCCTGAATTGCAATCATGGGACTGTGAGGGTGGTGGAACAGTCATAACTTTGAGGATGGTCCGCAGGTCCCTTTTTTCAGCGCTGTTGTAACTTTGAATCATTATTAAACTAACCATCAGTAGAGTGAGGACTACCTCACTGCAGGCACAGGCCTGTATCATTAATGAGCTGCAGTGGCACAGTGGTTAGAGTGCAGTACTGCACTTTGTCTGCAATTTGGCAGTTCGAATCTCACTAGGGTCAAGGTTGACTCAGCCTTCCATTCTTCCGAGGTGGGTAAAATGAGGAGCCAGATTGTTGAAGGCAATGAGCTGACTCTGTAAACCACTTAGAGAGGGCCGTAAAGCACTGTAAAGCGGTATGTAAGTGTAAGTGCTATTGTTATTCAGAAGGTGGGATGTACATGAATCAAAGATCTCACCCAACATGGAACTATTTAAATGCAGGATGGTAGAGCACTGCTCTGAGAACAGGGCAGCAACTTTCTTCTTTCCCTTTTGTTTTATGCTGGAAAATATTACAAATAATGGTGTCATGTAACACAGCAGCCCCCAACCTTTTGGATGCCAAGGACCGGTTCCATGGAGAGAGGTTTTTCCGCACACCAGAGGGGGCGTGGTTTTGAAAGCTTCCTGAAAACCGTGGATAGAATTTCGCTTGTTTGTATGGCCCGGTTTCTGGCATGCCGCAGCCCAGTGTTTGTCCACAAGGGTTGGGGACCCCTGAGATAACACAAAGCTGCTTTAGGATTGATGATACAGGCCTGTGCATATCTGTTCAGTTTTACTAAGCTCAATGCACCTTACTTCCAGGTGACTGAGCATAGGACTGCAAATGAAGCTGAAGCCAAAGCAATAGTGCACATACGAGCTCTGAAGTTTCTTGCTCATGAATGCGTTTTGCATGTGGTATCAGTCAGGCTAAATTTATTTCAAGCAGGGTTGCTCTGTAGAAACTAATAAATATTTATCCCAGGCTACTATTTTGAAAAAGTGCCCTTCCAAAATATTTTTTTTTTTAAAACAGGAGAATATAATGCAATTTGTTTTGAAGGGCAAAAAGTGGTTGGTGGTTAAGGTTTCAAGGCAAAAATCATAATGCAGTGATACCAGTATACATTTTTAAAAAGTAATTAAATTATATCATAAACATTTATGAAATTCCTCATACAAGATCACTCCAAGGATGACGATAAACAAATCAGCATTTGTGTACAACAAGGGCAAAATGTATAACCTCCCCAAAAGAGATTGCAAAATATATTAACAGTTAAAGAAAGCAAAGCACTCACATAAATTTATATTACAGTAAAATCCTATGTAATGTTATACTATTAGGTTAGTCTAATACTTTGCTTTTCCAAATTCACACTGTGCTTTTGGTTTTTTTTTTTTTTTTTTTTTGCTTTTTAAAAACATCTAGGCACTCTTTATATTGAAATCCAATGTTTCCTTGCACCTTTTTTCTCACTAATTGGCAATGACAGAAACTGAAATGTCAAACTGGTTCTTTTGAAAGCAATTTTTCACCTTTCCAAGATATTTTAATGATTGAAATAATTTAAAAAAAAGCACAGGGATTTTGTAGCTTTATTGTGGCTGGGAAAAAAGTCTGCAGTCAAAAGACTATGATATATAATGCATGAATTATACCTTTATGCTGGAAGAAAGGAAACAATGAACAACAACAACAAAATGCAGGCATTAAATTTCCTCAGAGTTAGAATTGCATGAGTGTAGAATAGGGATGTGGCTTTGGGCTTCATTGACTATGCTGTACCTGGGTTGCCTGGCCCATTATTCTCCATAAATTTGAAGGTTTCCAATGCAATTTAGAATTCAACGCAATCAGGGTTCTTAATCATGCAGGGTGCCTGTCTATATTACTACATGGAAGGGCAAATGGCAGAAAGCGAGGCTGAGGCAGAATCAGCCAATGCAGTCACATTTTATTCTATGCATTTCTAATCAAACTTGAATTAGGGCTGTAGTCTGCCATTTCCATACGAACACTTCAAATTAGTTTTGCACAGGGATGTTGCAAACAAGACTGCTGGAGTTCAGAGCCTTTTAGACTCCCTGCTTACCGTTCATTTTTCTATATGTATGCTTACCCAGAGTGAGACCGCATTGAGTGAGAATATTTAAGGCATCGGAGATAAATGACACAGTTAATCTGTTCCTTTTTCTCTGCAAGTTAAATGGATGTTTTGTGTCTGGTCCTCGCCCACAGGGTAGCTATTCTATGTTAATCATTCTGGATTATGGCTGACAGAATCACATACAAGGATCCCTATCTTTGTTCTATCCCAGTATTTTTCAACTTTTGGCTACTTTAGGATGCTGGCTGGGGCATACTGGGAAATGAAGCACACACATCTTAAAGTTGCCAAGGCTAAAAACCACTGCTCTGCCCTAATGGATTGCAGCCAAAGTCCTTTGGACCCAATTTCCTACTTTTCACTCAATGGTTTTTGTATCACAAGACCTTACATCATCTTATTTGTGCATTTATCTTTGTCAACTCAAGGATCAGTTTCACAGACAAACTGCTAAAAGACATCACACTTCAAGTACCTTAATCATAAATGCTAATTTGACAGCTGCATTAACTTGGAAGTTAATTTGCAACTGCAGATTTTAACACCAAAGCTGAAAATTTGATTCCATCTTTAGCATAAAGAGCTAAAGAAATTATGTCAAAGACTCACACAATCCCCCTCTGTGCAAAACTGCACGTCACTCTGCAGAAAATAGTTCAGGGGCAGAGATGGAGTTTTTAATTCCTATCATATTTCCTTTATCCTGACCATTCAATAACTCTGCGTCTAACTTCCAAGGTCTCTGGAATCAAAGCCTTATCCAGAGATGGACAAAAAGAGGGAGAACAGGGCTCCTCTCTCTGGCCTTCTATCGCCCTTGCTCTCTGAAGCTCTTCTTACTTCTATTATAAGTTCATCATGCCACTCCTCAAACCTGCCATAAAAGATTACTCCTTGCAAGTCTAATATTTGTGTATGCTTATTCCTACAAACTTTGTTCTGCAAGAGTTAAATCGGTGAACCAAGGAAAACTCTGCCCACTGCGACAATTAATTTTAGGCCTATGTAGGTTAAACTGAATATATACTGGATTATAAACAGCTGGCATCCTTCTGCTGACAATGGCTGTTTGATCTTATGGCAGCTTCTGATGGTAGCATAGAGGTGGAAATAAATATTGGGATGTGCCTAAATGGTGATCCTTCTCTTCTCCGTGCAACAACACCCAATTATTCAGGTCCTTTAGAACAAACACTGGGGGAAACTAAGTAAGTTGGAGAGGTGACAGGGAGATAAAAAATAATTGTTCCTGAGATAAAAGCTTTCCCTTCAGAGGATAAAGAATTTTATTCAAGGGTACCTGTTGAATACAACTCAGCGTGGCTTATTATTTTAAAGAAACACACAAGCTCTTTTTCATCTTTTAAATACCAAATGGAAAACATCTCTCTATCCCTATCTTTCTACTTATCTCCCCTCCACAGCCTCCTTTTACAGCAAAACCAATCCATGCAAAGCTAACAGTCACCTGCTTCCCACAGACAAATATTTACCTATAGACATTTGATCACATCAACTGTTCCTGATTTAAAAAAAAAATGCCATGTAATTTCTCTCCAAAAAGTAAAACTGACAATCCTTTGAAGGAAACAAATAGTGGTGTCCAAATGTACTGTCTGGGAAAAAAAATAGAATGCTCTAAATCGATCTAGGTTGTTAAATGATTGAGCACATCCCTGACCTTCTTTAAATGTCAAGAATAGAGACATATTTATGGATCATCGAAACCTCAGGATCAGATGTTAATTTGGGAGGAAGCTGTAGACTTTCTGTCCCAAATGAGTCTTTCTTCAAATTAGCAGATTATATATGCTTAACAAATATGGATACTTGGAAGTTCCAAATAAAAATTCTTATAAGCTACTGCATATAAATAGGCAGCAAAACACTACATTCACTTGCACTGATGAGGTTGCCTAGTTGGGTAATGAAACGTCTGCAAGCAAACAACCAAGCTCAGAGAGTAGCAAGAATTGCATCGAGTTTACTCTAATAAAAAATAACTATCAATGGGCAATAGGAGTTCAATGGAGAATAATGTAGGGCACTTGATAGAAGAGTCCAGTTAAAGAAAGAAAATAGGCCCTGAGTTTTTAGAAGAATCTACTCTTTTTTTTTTCAATTAGTGTCCCATGAATGAATAACCAGCCCCATCTTTATACAAATGGAAAGACCAAGCAAATGACTGGTTATCACATAGTAAATTTATCAATAAAGCACCTAATAAAATTCCTCAAACCATTGCAAGCCAGGAGTCCCAGCAAATCAACTTAAACTGAAAAAGAGAGTAATTTTAATATTTTTAATTAATACAAATCCAGACCGTGGCTAATGTATAAAATGGCTATAACGACTGAGCATGTACAATGAGGGCACAGAACTAAAAAGAATTACAAGAGGAGCATTTCGGAGTTAAGTAGAATTTCTAAGGTTTTATTGGTTTCCCCAGACACGTAATTAATTTTCAAAACATAAAATGACAGTGTCCTACAAGAATTAGCATTTAATAAAAATCAGCAACAAATACTAATTCACGGACAGTTAAGGATATCTAGAATATCATCATCTCAAAATGTCTAAATAAGAAATTGCTATATATAGCCCTAGAATAAGGAATATGTTTTTCTAATGTAACCTTTAAGTAAATAGTGTAATATAATCTCCTGGAAAATTAATATCTAACTAAAGGAGAAAAATTTGTATCCTGCCTTTATTATTTTTAGAAATAACTTGAGCCAGCAAATATATCCAACATATTTCTTCCTTTTATTTCCCCTACAACTAACAATTCTGTGAGGTGGGTTGGGCTGAGAGACAGTGATTGATTCAAACTCACCCAGCTGGATTTCATGGTCAAGTTGGGACTTGAACTCAAAGTCTCCTGCTTTCTAGCCTGGCGCCTTAACCATCAGACCAAACTGGTTGAGACCGTGTAGCAAACATTTCAGACCATTCTAGGATTTTAAATGCATTTATACATTGTTTTAATGTGTTTGATAATATGTTTGATAAGCCAACTTGGCTACTTTACAAATTAAAACAATTTAATGAAAAATTAAAAATTCTACAATGTTCTGAAATGTTTGGTTCACAATCTCAGTATAAGCACCCTCAATGACAGTTGTTCAAAAATTGTCTTTAAGACACTCTCACCCCTAGATTTCCTTTTTCTACTACCCAATAATGTATAGATAGATAGATAGATAGATAGATAGATAGATAGATAGATAGATAGATAGATAGATATAAATAGACAGACAGACAGCTCACATAAACTGCACATAAACTGTTTCAACTTCTCCCCTCAGAATGCTGTTATAGAGTATTGCATGCCAAAACAATTAGACACAAAGAGAGTTTCTTTTCCCATGCCATCACTCTATTAAACACCTAATTCCCTCACCACTGTCTATGCCTAAGGATATCTACCGTATTTATTCGAGTATAATGCGCAAAATTTTATACCGATTTTAAACTGAAAATTGGGTGCGCGTTATAAACGAGGGGTGGGGTGGGGTGGCAATGGCGGCCGGTCCAATGAGGGCGCAGGCGAATTGTGAGTTCGCACTGCGGCGACCATACAACAGATAATAAGACTTCTCACCCCCAGTTCGGGCCGCGCACTGTACGCAACGAGGGGACGTTTTGTTTTTCGGGACTGCAGCCGCGCACTATAAGCTACGAGGGAACGTTTTGTTTTTCGGGGCTGCAGCCGCGCACTATAAGCTACGAGGGAGACCCCCGCGCGCCTCTCCAACTCAGCTCCCCCGGGTCCTTTGCCGCGGGGGGGGGTCTCGGGGAGTGTCTCGGTTCCCCCCCGCAGGCGGAGAGCGACGGCCCAGCGTCGCCCACTTGGGACTGGGGAAGAACCATGCCTCCTCCCAGGGTCCGCGCCCCCCGCCCAGCGCTCACCTGCTCCGCCGGCGGCTCTCGCTGGCCCGTGGGGACGCGCGCTCAGCAACAGCAGCAGCAGCCGGGGGGCATCGGTGCCCGGAGGACAGTTTGTGCGTGGCTCCCTCGCCCCCCGGGACCCTCCTCAGCCCTCGGGAAGCAGGCGAGGGGCTGGCGCCCCGACCCTTCCGCCAGTTGGGCAGGTTACGGCCGCCTCGCCCGGCAGTCGCCGCCTCTTTGGCCTTCCCGGTGGCCGGAGCCCGTCCCGAGAGCCCGCGGAGTCTCGCCGTGGGTGAAGGGCATCTCCTCCCGTGACGGCCAGGCCGAGCTCGCCCGGCAAGGCCGCTCCGCTCCAGACGCCGGGGCCACCTTAAGCACCGTCCGGGGGCCGCACGCAGTCGCCCCGTGTGGCGGGCAGCCCCGGAACGTGTGCGGCGGGTGCTGGCGGAGACGGCCGCGCTGCCGGGCGCCCCTTCCCGGCAATCTCGGGCGGTAGCCACGGCCGGCCCGTCGCAGGGACCTCCGGGGCCCGGACGGAGCGTTGGGCGAGTGACTTGGGGCAGCGGCGTAGGCGTTTGTCTGTGGCGGGTAGCTTGCAGTGGGGACTAGCCCGGGGGCTTCGGGGCCTGGCGACTCTTTCGGGCTGGTGCAGGCTGTGGAGGACGGATTGCTTCCAGCAGGCGCGCCCTGGTTGTCAAGCGTCCCTCTGCAGATGCTCCGCTGCAGGTGTTCCGGGCTTGGAATCCCACACGGAGCGTCCAGTGCTGGTTCTGCCCCTTTTAGCTTCACTCAAAGCCGTTCGCCAAAACAAAACCAATCCCCGGGTGCCTAAGCGATGCAATGACCCCTGGCGACCACGCGGCCTAGAGATGCCCGGTGGCGTTAAGGTCAGCTAGGATCGGGTCTTCCCTGCGAGGCTTTGAGACGGGACATCAACGCGGCCCCCGCGTTGGTAGTTTGTTGTAGGGGGGAGTCAGGAGTGACGAGGCCTGTGAGCCCCTCTTAGCGTTGCAAGGGCTCCGTGGGGGAGATGGAAGTGGGGAGGGCGATATCGTTCTGGACAGGTGGAGACTTCGCGCCCACCAAAAAAGCTTCCTACATGCTCTTGAAGCCCCAAATAACCCAGACAACCACAGTCCGCAAACGCCAACCGTTTCCCGCCACCGACTTCCAAAACTATCGCGACGGGGCAGAAAACCCTCGCGGCCGCGCTCGCTCTTTCTCCAGTCGCAGGGAAAGCGCGCACTATAAGCTACGAGGGGACATTTTGTTTTTCGAGGCTGCAGCCGCGCACTATAAGCTACGAGGGGACGTTTTGTTTTTCGGGGCTGCAGCCGCGCACTATACGCTACGAGGGGACGTTTTATTTTTCTTCGCCCTCGCGTATAGTGCGCGGCTGCAGCCCCGAAAAACAAAACGTCCCCTCGTAGCTTATAGTGCGCGGCTGCAGCCTCGAAAAACAAAACGTCCCCTCATAGCGTATAGTGCGCGGCTTGATGTGAAACAAAATTTTATACCGATTTTTAATCGAAAATTAGGGGGTGCGCGTTATACACGTGTGCACGTTATACTCGAATAAATACGGTAACCATGTTGCAGGACTGTGTTACTATTATCCTCGTCTTCCCTATTACCTACGCCTATTGGTATTTTATGGCTATACTTTGTTGGTTGTATCTTATGGTTTATGGTTGTATCTTATCATTTATCACTTTGTTGCTTATTTGTGAGAGCTTATGCACCAGCACATTCCTTGGGTGCCCAATCATATTTGCCAATAAAGAATATTCTATTCTATTTCTTTTTCATGACTATAAACCAGGGGTGTCAAACTTGATTTCAGTGAGGGCCGCATCAGGGTTGTGTTTGACCTTGGGGGGCCAGCGTGGGCGTGGCCAGCTCAATGTCACTAATGTCAGGGGCACCTGTGGTGGCCTGAGAGCTCTGCCAGCAAATAGGCGCTCGAGCTCCATTTTTCGGCTGCCATAGCTTCCTGCAACTCTCTGGCAGCAAAAACGGAGCTTGGGAAGGCGCACGAGCTCTATTTTCGTGGGCCAGTTTTCGCTGTTTCCAGATGGCCCCAATCTAAGTACCCCGTGGGCTGGATCCAGCCCCCAGGCCTTGAGTTTTGACACCCCTGCTATAAACTATGAAATTTCATACATTTTTTCAGACCCAACATTTGTGTCCTGGGGTCTACTTACTAATCTTTGTTTTCAATGAGTCAAAAATATATATTTGGCTTACAATTACACAAAAAAGGTACCCAGAAATAGAACATGGTCTACCTTGATAACTTCCATGATTTCCCGTCTTTCTTCACTAGCAAAGAGTAGCTGGTTGGTGGCTCCTCGGTCATCATGTTTAAAGCCATCCTCTTCCACGTAAGGAATGAGCTGCTGTAAATGTGGGGAGGGGAAAGTCCTATATTAAGACGGAGAATATCTGGTGGAATCTCGTGTGAGAAGCTATGTCAGAATAATAAGTTAATTATGGTAAATATGAAATTACAGAAATGTTTCTTTTTCTAACAGCATTTATATTATACAATCTGTTTTGGGACATTTTAGGAAATTTAAGATGTCTCAAAGCAATAAAAATATACTTTGCCTTTTACCAACTTGCAAACTCCCTAAAACTTTTTCAACCACGATCAAAAGGCATAAGCAGAAAATACATTAAGTTTCACCATCTGGAAATCATGATGGATACCATATGTAAGCTGATCTGGATCTTCTGGCAGATCCTTTAGTGATCTGCAGTACATTAGCTCTCAGTAGTTTCATAGTAAGAGCAATACAATAATTTCCCCTCTTTTTGTTGTGGCAATTGAGAACCCATGAGGTAAAGGAGAGTATTTTTGCAGAAAGAATTATTGTAAACTCTTGGTTTAATGGACCTCAGCTGAGTGGACTTCAGATATAGTGGACAAAGATTTCATTTGGGCTTCATCCCATTTAACAGACAAATGTCTATTCAATTGAGGATTTCTCTACTAAATTGAAGTTTTAGTGCTAATGGTGCTATTTGCATCAGTTAGGTAATTACGCAAACAATATAAATGGATGTAAACAAGATAAATTTGAACTTTACAGATATTTGTATTTAATGGAAGCCCTCCTCCCCCAATGATCCATTAAATCAAGGTTTTACAGTACTTTTATTACTAGCATTTGGGTGTATCCATTTTAGTCCAGGTTTCACATGGAGAATTTTTGGATTTTAGAATAAACGAGAACTGGAAACAAATCAATTTCCCCCTTCTTCTGGTCTAGATATTTGTGCCTGTCTCCCCTTCCATTTCACTTACCTCTATTGGAATGGGTTCAAGTCCTGCACAATTTTCATTGCATTTATCGTACACTAATCTCAGTTTCCGAAACAATATTGAGAGTTGGCGCAGATGTTCTTGCAGCTTTCCTAATCTGTCTTGATATGTGCCCGTATGATAGGTGACACCATTTGGAAGCTGGAATATTCAAATATTTAATAGCAAGAAATCAAACTTCAGTCACCCTTGAGAATATACAAAGACAAAAGGAAACATGACTCATTTCTACAACAAGCATGAAAAGTTTTTGACAAAAACTTTTGTTAGTTTCCAATGCTATCTGAGCTTCATTCCATTTATTTAGAATAAATGTTATCCAATGTCTATATAGTACTTCCTTTCACTGAAGCATATAACAAAACAGAAAATAATGAAAGTTTAAAACACCACCATAAAATTATGACATGCCTACAAAATATGTTTTTGAATACTGGCTGAGTTTCTTCTGGAAAATAATTCTATAAAGTCAGAGATATTTCTGAGAATGCCGAAACCGGAGCGTGCACGCCAAAAGAGCAGCTCCCCAACATGATGGGCAGGAGCGCCGGAAACCAGAAGCTTAGCTTGCCAGTGTGTGCATGCACGCCGGTCACCTGGTCTTCCGGTTACTAAACTTCTAGTAATGAAGCAAACACCATTATTATACTTTTTAGGATGCAAGGAGCTGTAAACTATGTTTTTAAAACAGGTTAAAAACTCTAAATTGCAAAAAGAATACTGGCTGAATACATAGACATTCTCTGGAATTCAGCAGAAATATGAATTACATTAAAAAATAATCCTAAGTAATCAAAATAAAACAAAAAAAGTTAGGGTAATTATTTTAGAATTTAAAGATAAAAAACTTGGGGAGGAATTTTTTAGAAGAAATGAAAGTGACTATGGGAAAATCCTACAAATTTACCAACTATGGAATAATAAAGTGACATTTACCAGCTGCCATCAAGGTACACGCAAATAAGCAGAAGCAAGGTTATATACTGCATTAAGGGGGGAAAAAAACAGAGAACTTACATATCCACTATTAGCCATTTATAAATCACTTACCTATATTTTAACTAGAATACACAATTGATCCGTTTTCTTTATAGCAGTACATTTTATCTAAAAAAAGCCTTGAACTGAAAATGAATCCTCTCAAAATGAACCCTCTCCAAAGGCAGATTAATTAGAAAATAATTATCTGCCTTCTTTACTATATTTCTAGTGAAGCTAAGATTTTCCAATTTTAAATGTAAATTATCTGGGGAGAAAGGCAGATAAATCGTTAAAAGCAAGTCTTTTTTTAATGAAAATATGTAGCAGGCAAAGACTTCCTTTTCTGAATGCCAAAGTTGTTTTTGCTTATATGTTTTTTACTGTGCACTTTTTTCAATTTAATTCAGGTTTTCTACAAGCGATAATAGGATAGCACTATTTGGACACGTGATTCTTTACCTGCATATTTCTTAACAACTGGAAGATTTCCATAGTGCGGAATACAATGTCCTGCACAGTCTCTTGACCAATGCGACACAACGAAGCTGTGTTCACTTCTCGTGCAGCCTGACCCTGAGGCCCAGAAAATGAACCAGGAGGCAATCCTGGCCCTGCTAGAGGTGGTGTAGACATCCTGAGTTGTAAGAAAATTAAACTATTAAGGTAGAAAAAGGAAAATGGATGTCAAAGAGTACACAAATCTGTTGGATACAGATGTTTCATATATTAATGATTTGCTATTGGCATATTAAAGTTAAATTATATTGGGTCCCTCCATCTACAAATTAACACTATATTCAAAACCTTACGTTTCACAGATTTGTAAGACTACAGAGGCAGAAAAGGTCATTGTGACCATATAACTTGATCAGCGCCAGAGTCCTTAAAGTAGCAAAGACAGTGGTCCAATTTCTATTTAAACATGCTGAGTTCCTTTTAGAGTTGTACATTTTATGTCGCCATGCAGCTATATTTAGGCATATATAAATATTATGTTTTTGCTTCTTATTTAGAAAAAAATGCAATTTTTCCTCTTTTTATGCAAATTCCTTTTGCATAACCTAGCTTGCAACAGCAGTCTATCAACCCTTGCCCTTTCCTATATATGAACCAACCGCTGGATTAAGCCAAACTTTAAAAGGCTGCTCAAAGAAGACCCAAAGCCAATTCAGAAGAGCCAACACCTTTTAGTCTTGAAGGTTTTGGGAGTTGACTTTCCAAAACATCCTTGCTTCTTAAAACCTCTGCTTTTTTTTTTTTTTTTTGGATTCTTGGATCTTTTTTGGATCCATCTTGGATTCTTTTTTTTTTATTCTTGGATCTGCTTCCTTTATGTTCCCATAAACCCAGGGTTTATGAAAGGGATATTAAAGGGCTTCTAGTCCACCCCCAACCAAAGCAGGAATTTTCCATTCTGGATAGAGAGCAGGTGGCATTCCCAGGACCAAATAAAGACAGGCACTCAGGACCCTTAAATTGGCTCTCAGCTCCAAAGCGACAGAACCCTGAATTATCTCTGCCCATCAAGTCCAGATTTTCTTTTTTAAAAAATCAAACAAATCCCAAACTCCCAGTCATCTTTTGGAGCAGCCTGGCAAACGTCAGGCACAAAAACGGGTCTTTATAATATAATCTCAGCCTTCCTTCGCCCGACAACCTGCAGGGATACTGGACTACAGGGCCCATTCTTCCCAGCCACTGGACCAGGGTTGGTAAAGTATGTAGTCCAACTGTCTCCGGAGGTCCCCGGGAGGGGAAAAAAGGGCGATAGACCCAAGAGTACCTAGCCTTCGTCGTTGCCCCAGTAACAAGCGCCTTTTTTATGTCCCGTCCAGAGTAGTCGATTTTCCGCGTCGTCCGCGTTGTTCTCCTCCCAGCGCGCAAACCTGCGGTGGAACGTCGAACGGCGGGACGTGATGACGCCACGCGGTACGGACTCGGGGCGATGGACGCCTTCTGTGCATCGACAGGGCGTAGCCATTTTTTTCCCCTTCCGTACAGGGACTCTTCAAAACCCACCCACCCTCCTCCTCGGGAGAAAGTTGCCGCGCCGAGTTATTTTCCTCGGCGTTTTGGTTGCGTTTTGATATAAATATAATGTAAACTGTTTCCCTTTCGTCCTCCCCCTCCTCACTTTCTCCTTTGCTGCCGGTTCTCCCTCCATGGAGAAGAAGAGGGCAAAATCGGGGGGGGGGGGGGGGGGGAATACATTTTTTTCGTTCTGTAGCTTGTACGCAAAATGCAGCTTTTTTATTGTAGAAGTTGAATTAGAAGCTGAAGAATGGGGCGGGGGGGGGACAACTCAGCAGGTTTAATGCTGGTTGCCTTTAATTCAGTGCTTCTCAAATATGATTGCTTTAAGATGGGTGGACTTCCAACTCCCAGAATTCCCCAGCCACGCTTGAAGTCCACTCATCTTACAAGTTGAAGTCCACCCGTCTTAAAACAGCCAGTTCTGTTTTATTTGAGAAATAGCAATAGCACTCTAGACTTATATACCACTTCACAGAGCTTCACAGCCCTCTCTAAGCGGTTTACAGAATCAGCATATTGACCCCAACAATCTGGGTCCGCGTTTTACTAACCTTGGAAGAATGTGTAGAATGTGTCAACCTTGAATGGGTCAGGATCAAAGGAATCGAACTGGCAATGATGGGCATACACTGAATGAGATGCAGAAAAGGTTCTGGATAAGAGATGAACTGGGTCCTTTTAGTTGATGAGATACCAGAGTTTTAAGATTTACTCAGGATGGGATAAAGCAGAATGCAATACAACCAATGGAACAGCTTGCTTTCAGCAATTGCAGGTGCTTTATCACTGAAGGCTTTCAAAAAGAGATTGGACAGCCATTTATATGAAAACGATATAGGGTCACCTGCTGGAGCAGGAGGGTGGATTAGATGACCTCCAAGGTCCCTTGCAACTCTATTATTCTATGTCAGGGGTTCCTAACCTTTTCTATACCCTGCAACCCTAGAACACTTCTGATATATTCTCACACCCCTTAAAAATAAATCATAATATGCATATATATATTTGCATACTATATATATATATATATATATATATATATATATATATATATATATATATATATATATATATATATATATGGATCTTTGGTTCTTCGGGTTTTCTCCCGCGTAGAGTTGGAAATATCTAGGCGACGTTTCGATGAAGTCTCATTCATCATCTTCAGGCTTGTGTCTTCGGCCTTGTGCTTCTCAGAGTGATGTGAGCTTGCAGCTGCTTCTTCCTTTTAACTACTAGTGGGGGTGTGACTTGATTGGGTGGGGGCTTGGCTGTGTTCTCATTGATTGGGGGGTTGGCTGTGTTCTCATTGGCTGGGGGTGTGTTCTGTTCTGGTGGGGGTTTGGTTATACTCCGGTTAGTCTCAGTTGCTGGGGGATTTGAGCTGGTGAGCTGTGATCCTATTGTTTGGCTTCGCGTTCGTGGTCGTGCCACATCTTCATGGTGGGCATCAGTTCCCTTCATGTATGGGTTGGGGGGGTTTGAAGCAGGTAGTGATGCAGCTGTGATACGGCTTCTGGTCCGTGGTCGTATTTCATCTTCTGTGTGGGTGTGAGTCTGCTTTCTGCATGGAAGTGTGGTGGTAGTTTCTTGTGTGGCCCTTGTGGGTGTGGGTCTGGTGTCCTTTATGTTAGGCACTCTTTTGTTAATGAGGGCGGGTTTCCAAATGACTGGTAGGCGGGAGGTGTCATCTCGTTTATTCATGCTGTGTGGGCGTTTTTCTATCTCTATGGCTTCTCTGATTATTCTGTTGTTGAAGTGTTCAGTTTTGGCGATAGTTCTGGTATTTTTAAAGTCAATCTTGTGTCCTGTGGCTTTGAGGTGTTGGACCAGGGAAGAGGTCGGTTCTTCTTTTTTGATTGAGTTCTTGTATTCTTCAATGCGTGCACTTATCCTTCTGTTAGTTTGTCCAATGTATGTGGTGGGGCAGGAGGTGCACGGGATTTAGTATACTCCTTGGTTTTCTAACTCAATTTTGTCTTTAGTGTTTCTTAGGATGGTGGATATTTTTCCGTTTGTGCAGAATGCTGTTTTAATGTTGTGTTTTTGGAGGATCTTGCTGATTTTGTCTGTAGTGCCTTTTATATATGGGAGGAGGGCTTTGCCATTTTCTTGTTCTCTGTCTTGGATTTTGGTTGAGGTTTCTTTTTGGATTAGGTGAGTAATATTTCTTCTTTGGAATCCATTTGCTGTTAGTACGTTAGTGAGAGTGTGTAGTTCGGTTTTTAGGTGTTGTTCATCGGCTAAGCATTTTGTTCTGGAGATGAGTGTCTCAACACTGCTTCTGCTGATAAGGAGAGAGCCAGTGGTGTAGTGGCAATTACAACTGCCTCACATGTAATACTTCCCTGGTTCGAATCCCAGTAAGGGTATGGCTAGTTGAAGAGAGCTAACTAGCTCGAAATAGATCTATACTAGTCTCCCTTATTTATTATTTAAAATTATCAGCTTAAAAACCTTACATACATACATACATATATATATGGGTGCGTTTCAAGGTATTAGTTACCATCTTTAAAGAGCTCCATGGCTTGGGACCTGGGTATTTGCGGGACCGCCTACTGCTACCATCAATCTCCCGTCGGCCAGTATGCTCCCATGGAGTGGGCCTCCTTGGGATTCCACTGGCTGGACTGCTGGCGACTCCGAGGGTGCGGGCCTTCTCTTTGGGGGTGCCCTCCCTCTGGAACAAATTACCCCCGGAGATGAGGATCATCCCTGATCTTTTGACCTTCCGGCGCGCGTTGAAAACTCACCTATTCCATCAAACCGGTCTGGCCTAGGGTTTTTCGTTTACTTTAAATTCGGTCATAATTGCTCTTAGTCCTCACTTTTAAATCCTTGCCTCATCCCGTTTATTTAACAACCAAATTTTATTCTTTAATTATCCTAACTATTGTATCTTCAACATATTTCTAATGTCTGTACACCGTCCTGAGTCCCCCAAGGAGAGGAGGCGGTATATAAATCTTGAAAATAAAAAATTAAATAAATAAATGCTCTTTGTTCCCCAGTACCAGAGGTGGCATTCAGCAGGTTCTGACCAGTTCTGGAGAATCGATAGCGGAAATTTTGAGTAGTTTGGAGAACTGGCAAATATCACCTCTGACTGGAGATTTTACAGTATCCTTCCCCTGCCACACCCAGCAAGCCATGCCCACAGAACCGGTAGTAAAAAAAATTGAATCCCACCATTGCTCAGTACTATTGTTTTGGTGAACAACCAATGATAGACACAGAGAGAGAGACTCCAGAGCGATGCAGTGGCCTGGAGGTAGATCTTTCGCCTTACCAGGAGGCTATGAGTTTGATCCTAGATAGAGGCAAATATTTCTCTCTGGGCACAATGAGAATATATCTGCTGTGAACTCCGCATTGGCGACAAGAAGGGCATCCAGCCAGTAAACACTCAGTCTCATTCAGTTGTCTGACTCCACCCTGATGCACGGGATTACGGGATCATTAAAAACACAATAAATAAACTGAGAGATAGACTGATAAGTAATAGACTGATAGATTGAAAGATGATTGAAAGATACATAGATGATATATAGACAGAGAAAAATAGATTATAGAAAATGGAAGATACATGATAGATGGATAGATGGATAGGGGAGAGAGAGGCAGATATAAATGTAACATGAAGCTAAGTTTACTGTCATCTGCTCAACCTGTCTGATGTACCTGGGAAAGTGGGCCCCGCTAAAGCTTGCACATTTGTCATTGTCAGCGGCAAAAGTGCTTGAAGAAATACAGCATATAATTAGCAAGGATCCCCTTCTGCAGCTAAGAATAAACAATGCTAACAAGCAAAGCAACAGGATCATCGGGTGCCAATAGCTACATCCTGGGCAGTTGGTATCACAGTGATGCTTGCATTTTGCTACTGATGGTGTTTTGCTTAACTCAGATGAACTCAGTCTTCAGCTGGAATGACCTAACGTCAAGGATTTTGCCACTAACATGGTGTAGAATTTGTAATCTTGTACGCATAAGCTGGAAATCAATTATTTAGTTCTCATCCATCCTCTTTAAAGGATGACGCATTGTTTATGTTCCCTATGAGGTATATTTTTGGTACCTACAAATAGCTCTATAGTTCATTCTGCTCTGACTAAAAGCCTTCCATGTGGGTTCCTTATTTATCATCTCTATTTATATCCCTGGTTTGTGTGCATAGGACATCATCAAATATCTTGCTATGGATGATGGAGCTTGTAGTTTAACTGAACTAAAAGGTTCAAGACCCCTCTGAGAATGAGAGGTTTCTTTTCTTTCTTTTTTTATAAAAATTCGCTTAAAAGGAAGATATTTTCCAGAAAAATGGAAGATAGATTTTAGCACAAGATTAATTCATGACAGATATAAAGCCTTTCCTATTGAATTATAAGTTTTGAAAACCATGGGGGTGTGTCAATTTTGAGATACAATATTAAATCCATGCTGTATAGAATTTATTTAGTGATGCCCTGAAGAATAGGCTATTTCACTCATAAACCTGGCAGCAGGCTTAATTTTTAGATAATTCTTGAGCAGTTCTTAATGTGCATATCTAGAAATATGGAACACCACTTTTTATCTGTGGTGCATTTCGTGGGTGAAGATCTCATATTATTATTAAAAAGCATCTATAAATATCAAAAGGACTTAAAAACATACCTGCCAAACTCTTCTTTTTTTACTGTCTTGCTTTTGAAAACCAAAATCCTGGTCTTGAAACCAACCTTACAAGTAAAAGCTTATGTCCTGTTGTTACTTCTGAAGGAGAGATATTTTTAAATTCATCTGGAATGCTTGAAATCTTGGATACTGGGTGTCTTGCATTCTTGCCAAATGATTGTTTACATTCAAAGCTGAAAATACATTTGATCTGTGTATCATGGCTGTTTGGAAAATAAGGGGATGCTTATTTTCGGATAATTCTCTGCCTTCTAAAGAACGGCTGCAGGATTTGGATTTGGCTAGTCTAAAGAAAAGAAGAATTAGGGATGACATGATAGCAGTATTCCAGGAACTGCCACAAGAAGAGGGGGTCAAAGCACCGGAGGGCAGGGCAAAAAACAATGGTTGGAAACTAATCAAAGAGAGAAGCAACCTGGAATTAATATCAATAGACTTATATACTACTTTACAGTAGTTTACAGCACTCTCTAAGTAATTTACAGAATCAGCCTATTGTCCCCAATAATTTGGGTCCTCATTTTACCCATCTCGGAAGGTTGGAAGGCTGAGTTAACCTTGAGCCTGGTGAGATTTGAACTGCCAAATTGCAGGCAGCCAGCAGGCAGCAGAAGTAGCCTGCAGTACTGTACTCTAACCACTGCATCACTGTGGCTCAGTTAAGGAGAAACTTCCTAACAGTAAGGACAATTAACCAGTGGAACAGCTTGCCTCCAGAAATTGTGGGTGCTCCATCACTAGATGTTTTTAAGAAGAATCTAGACGGTCAATTATCTGAAATAGTATAGGTTCTCCTAGTTGAGCAGGGGGCTGGACTAGAAGACCTCCAAGGTCCTTTCCAGCTCATTCATTCTATTCATTCTATTCTCACAAAGCAGGTACCCTTAGTCCTTGAAAGTGGAAGCCTGGGGGTATCAAACCAGAACCTGTAGCTCTAGACTACACATCCTGCATTCAAAGATTTGCCCCTGAGCAAGATAATAAATCTCTCTTTATAACTGTCAGCCAGTATTCAGTAACTAATGATGGAAGAGTCAAGGATGAATCTTGTACAGATATCAAAGTCCTAATAATGAAGATCAGCTGCTATAAGATACAGCAACTCGGCTTGTTAAAATACAGTATATCAGGTCCTGGATGGAAATCTTATATCTCTTATCTTTACCAGAATCAGACTTCTGGTTTTTGTCTTGGTCTTGGATGTAGAGAATACTTGAATTGTTTACCTTAGGCTATTCTTGCTTTTATTGTGTTGTAAGCTTGCCAGAGTTGCTTCAATAGTGAGATAGGTAGCATATACATTTACTAAATAAATATCAAGAGAAGTGGGAAAGCCAGGGTAGCATAGGGGCTAGGAAGTTGGTGTAGGAGAAGGGATAATAGAACTTGGGGGTGAGGTGAAAGGAGGGATGTGCTTAGAATTCCTACATAGCCACAAGGGAACTAAGACCATGTCCCCATGAATACTGTTAACCTTTATCTAACACTACACAGCTGCCAACAATTAGTTGAGAAGATTCCCATGCATAGACTTTTAGCAGGAAATTAGTTTAATTGAAACCTTCATATGTGGACCTGGCCTTTCATTCCAGACAGTTGGACTGGAACTAAGCGGGCCTAATCAGAAAAAATTATTAAGTTATAGAGTATTATAAAATACAAAACACAAAAGTACATAGAAGAACAATGGCGGCAGGGAGGGGAAAGGAGGAAATGAAGTGAGGAAAGATAGGGGTTAAAAAAGAAAGAAAAAGAAGCATTGACTTCCGACTCTCTCTGTTGCAATAGAATAAGGCATTAGCAATCAAATCACAGCTTTTTGCTCTTCCATAATAGTCATTTCTGTAAAGATTTATCAATCTAATCTGTAAAACCCAAAGTCAGAGTTGCATTCTTTTCCACATCGAGCGTGAAGTTCAGAAGCGGTTTCCATGTGAAAAACAAAAGTGCTTATGTTCTTTTCTTTAATCAGAGTAGTCAGTTTTGCCATTTCTGCCAACTTCATCAATTTCTGCAACCATTCTTCCATGCTAGCAATCGAAGTGTCCTTCCGTTTTTGCGCATACAATAGTCTTTACTGCTGTCAACATATATAGTAACAAAGTTCCATTTTTTTCTCCCATTTTTTTTCCATGAGAGGCCCGAGTTCAAAATATGTGCATGTCTATGAACCTGACTGACTGACCAATTTAGGCCTTTCAAAGTATCTCTCGGCCCAAAATAACTCACAATTGTGAGTCGTTTAATGGATAAAACAAGAGGCAGTGCATACATGTTTTATCTTGAAATCCAATAACAAAAAAAAAGAAGGGAAGAAGTTGTAACCATAAATATTTCTGATACCAGACAAAACAGCCTTGGTAGCTTCAGCCTCCACATCTTACTCTGAAAGATGCTAAAATATCTCATGCCTTGATTGGATTAGTGTCTGGTCTTCCTTGCCCGATAGCACTACACCTTGACGTCATTTCAATCCTCTTTTTTTTTCTTCTTCATTATTTGGAAACGAGGAACATTTAAAGAGGGGAGCGAAGGTGGAAGCAATCAGGTCTATCCTTGGGATTTGAGGAAGGTAGATATTAATCAACTGAAGCAAAAGGCGGGCCACTCTCGTGGCTAGAAATACACACACACACATACACACACATATATCAATCATGGGTGCTACATCATTGGAGGTTTTTAAGAAGAGTCTAAATACTTATCTGAAGTGGTGTAGGGTTTCCTGCCTAGGCAGGGGGCTGGACTAGAAGATCTCCAATGTCCCTTCCAGCTTCTATTCTATTCTGTTCTGTTCTGTTCTGTTCTGTTCTTACTTTTATTGTCACAGCACAACATGTGTACAATGAAATTGGCTGAGCCTCTCTTCGTGCACCTCCCCAACACAACTCACAGTGAGGACAGAAGTCCCTAACCCAGTCCCGGTCTTATTACACTATGTGACCTTGTTGCACAACGCGCCGATCCTGCAAGTCTATCATACTACGTTGACGTGAAGTTATTTTCCTTTTAGGAGTCTGACAGCCCACGGGTAGAAACTGTTCTTCAGCCTATTGGTGCGGCTGGCTATGCTTCTATATCTCCTACCCAATGGTAGGAGAGTGAAGAAATGCTGGCCGGGATGTGAGTCTTCCCTGAGGATTTTCCTCATTCTTCTAAGGCAGCGAGCCCTAGCGAGGTCATCTAGTGGTATCAGGGAACAGCCCACGATGTTTTGTGCTGTGCTCACCACCTTCTGTAATGTCTTTCTATACACGGCTGTCAAGCCAGCATACCACACCGTAATGCAATATTGTGAGGATGCTTTCTATTGTGGACCAGTAAAAGGAGGTCATCAGTCGTTGTTCCACTTTATTCTTTCGCAAGACCCTAAGGAAATGGAGTCTCTGTTGGGCCTTTCTGGCCACCTGGGTTGTGTTGATTTTCCAGGTGAGATCTTCGCTGAGGTAGACTCCCAGGAATTTAAAGGATTCTAACCCTAACCCTAACCCTCTCTCTACACAGCCCCCCTCGATGTAAAGTGGGGCGGGTTCCTCTCTCTTCTTCCGGAAGTCTAACACCATCTCCTTTGTCTTGCTGATGTTTAGGTGCAGGTTGTTTTCTAGGCACCATGAGGATAATTTTTGAACCTCCCCCCTGCACGCTGTTTCCTCTCCACCTGTAATGAGATCCAAAATGGTAGTATCATCTATGAACTTAATGATCACAGTGGATGGGTCAGATGATTGACACAATCATGTATTCCTATTCTATTCTAAACACGGTTGTTAAGTGAATCTGGCTTCGACCTCGACCTTGCTTATCCAAAAGTCACTAAAGGCGATTTCAGGACCCTGAGATGCTGCAACCATCATAAATACGAATCCACTGCCAAGCGTCTGAATTTTGATCCCGTGACCATGGGAATGCTGCAACGGTCGTAAGTAGGAAAATGGACATGAGTCACCTTTTTTCAATGCCATGGTAATTTGATCTGTTAAATGAACTAAATGAACTGTTCTAAGTCGAGGATTACCTATGATGAAGTCGAAGAGGGTGACAAAATCCTGAAAAACAAGATAGTGAAAGCACAAACACAAGCGATTTCCAAGGAAAGGAAAAGCATAAAAGGGTTTATATTTTAAGAATAGCAATACCAATAGCACTTAGACTTATATACCACTTCACAGTGATTTACAGCCCACTCTAAGCAGTTTACAGAGTCAGCATATTGCCCTAACAATCTGGGTTCTCATTTTACCCACCTTGGAAGGATGGAAGGCTGAGTCAACCTTGAGCCTGGTGAGATTTGAACTGCCGAATAGCAGGTAGCTGGCATCAGCAGAAGTAGCCTGCAGCACAACACTCTAACCACTGTGCCACCACAGCTCAAGAATCTATAGAGATGAGCACTGTGTGTCTGAGAAGTTGAGAAGGAAAAAGGATTTCTGCAGAAAACAGAAGCATGCTTAGCTTATTACTAAAGAAGAATATGAACTGGTGCTTTGAGCTTGTGTGGGCATAGGCAGGAAGGCTAATTCTTCGAATAAGATGAGACTGGCAAGGAATACAAAATGTAATAAAAATCAGGGCTCAGGATACGATTCGAATAGAGAGATTATTCCCTATCTCAGGTTGAAGATGGGGAAGTAATTAAGGGGAATAGGAGAAAGCAATACTATTTAACATATTCTTTGCCTCCGATTTCTCTCAAGAGGGAAGTGGCTGTTTCTAATATAACTGATGAAGCAGATAATGAAGCCCAGGATTGATAAAGACTCTGTAAGAATCCATTTTGGTTTCTTAAAGCCTAGGTCAGCTGCTTCCCAAAAAGCTGAAGTTGGTCAGATAACCATTTACTCACTGTATCCTAATAATTCTCATTTAGTGATCAAAACAGTGATGAAAAAATAAGTTTATGACCAATCCATGCATTTATGACCTTTTCGGGTCTGCAGAGCAATGTAAAAGTAAAAGCATTAGCAGCACAATTAAAACACTATAGCACTTAGTGATGATGATGATGATGATGATTAGTGTATGGGGTTACAATATCTATGACGGATGTTGGCAACCCATGGCTCTGGAGCCACATGTAGCTCTTTGGGCCCTCTGCTGTGGCTCCCTGTTGGGTGATCCCACCACTGGTTGGCCCCACCCCTTGCCCTCCCCTCTCAGACACTCATCGCCTGGCCTGAGAAGGTAAAACACAAAAAACAGAAATGAGAGGGAGGGAGGGATAGATCCATTTCCCACAGAAAACACCGGGAGCCACATAACCTGGGTAGGCATGGCGGGGTGCGTGTGTCTGTGTGTGTCATGTGACTGGTTGGGAGTGATGTGGAGTTGGTCACATCCACCCAGGTTTTGTGGCTCCCAGTGTTTTCTGTGGGAAACGAATCCAAATGGCTCTTTGGAGCTTTTAAGGTTGCTGACCCCTGAGACCACAATGCTATTGCAAAGTAGTAGTTTGGCTTGCCAAGATACCAGCCCTGTTATAGGATACCTTCCATGCTTCTCATGGTGCAGCACAAGGGGACGAGCTGGCTTTGCACCAGAGAGAAAGACAAGTGACTCTTCCTGCAGTATCATCTAAGGCTGTCTCCCTTTCCAGAGCTACCTTGCAAACATGTGCTGCAACAGCCAAGGTTCAGAGCTGTTAGAATCTGCCTGCCTGTGTAGAGCACCAGCTCATCTCCCTCACTGAAATGGAACCTATCTATTTACTAGCATGTAACATAGTTTCAAACTTAGGTGGACAGGACTGTAATCCTATTAATTTGCAACAGGTGGCCCAATCACACACATTCAGAGAACACTCATAAATGGTTGGGCACTGTCCAGAAGGAAAACACTGAGTGGCATTCCCCAAAGCTTCTGTCTTAGACCTAGTGCCATTCAGCAATTTTTAAATGCCTAGAGCAGTGGTTCCCAACCTTTCCAACTTTGTGGACTGGGGGCTGTGGAGGTAGCAGAAGTAGGAGGGTGAGAGAGACGATGATTCTGCACAAGCAGTGAGCAAATGCGCTCACATGCACAGTGCCATCTGTCCAAGCAGAGTTGCGCATGCTCACTTGTTTACCTACTCCTTGCACTGCCTGGTTCTGAATCCTCTGACTTAGAAGATGGAATAGAAGGGAGACTTATTACATCTGCAGGTGAGTTCTAACTTGGGGAATCGGTTAGTACCTTAGAGGACAAATTCAAAAAAAAAATATGACATGCTTGATCATTGGGTCCTAACTAATATGAAAATGTTTAACAGATTATCCTACCATATATCTAGCTGGAGAAAATTTTTAAAATGCATAGGAACTAAGTATATAATCAGCAGTAATCCATAGAATGTGGACTGGATGGCATAATTATATGGGTGCAGAACTGGCTGAAAATCATTAAAAAGTCATCCTCGATGTTTTTTTGTTACTTTCGAGAAAAATATCCTTATATCTTGGAGTGCTACAAAGTTCAGTCCTAGGCCTTCTACTATTTTTATTAATGACTTGGATGAAGAAGTGGAGAGAATCCTTATCAAATTTGTAGATGACAAAGACTTGTGTTTGCTACCTTAGGGGAGAACTTTAACTTTGTTTAATTTTATTTTCAGACCGGTTGTCTCATCCATCAAAATCACTTTGTGTTTTGTTTTTGCTTCTATTCTTCAAATACTTGAAAGTATGTCTCACAGGAAACAGTCCTCTTGTTTTTCTAAAGTTCAGGATCCTGAGTAATGACTTTACGTTGCAAGGAGGCAGATTTCAATGAAATATTAGAAATATCATTAGGAAAAATATAAATAGGAAAAGAAAAGTGCTGACAGTATTGTATACTATTTGATGATGGAAGCAATGAGTTGCATGCTTTCTTTCCAAGAACATTTTCAAGTGGTGGCTAAGCAGCCATCAATGTAAAAAAAAAAAAAAAAAGTCAAGGTAAAAATTTCCTCAGTCCTATTTTGTCTGACACTAGGGGTTGCTACTCATCTCTGTTTCCTAGCCAAGGAAGCCAGCATTGTCTGAAGACACTTCCATGGTTGTTTATGTAGCCATCATGACTATAGGCCAAGGAAAACTTACTTTCCCACCAAAGTGGTACCTATTTATGTACATGCATTTGCATGCTTTCGAACTGCTAAGTGGACAGGAGCTAGGATAGGAACAGGAGCTTACCCAATCATGCAATGCTTGGGTCTCAAACTACTGACCTTCCAGTTGACAAGCCCAACGTCATAACTGCTAGGCCACCATGCTTCCTTCTGGGTAGGAAGCTTAATTCAGATTCCTGAAATGAAGGAGAGGTTAGACTTGATGGCATCAATGGCCCTTTTCAACTCTAGGAGTTAAGACAGAAAGAAAGAAAGAAAGAAAGAAAGAAAGAAAGAAAGAAAGAAAGAAAGAAAGAAAGAAAGAAAGAAAGAAAGAAAGAAAGAAAGAAAGGAAGGAAGGAAGGAAGGAAGGAAGGAAGGAAGGAAGGAAGGAAGGAAGGAAAGGAAAGGAAAGGAAAGGAAAGGAAAGGAAAGGAAAGGAAAGGAAGAGAAAGAAAGAGAAAAAGAAAGAAAGAAAGAAAGAAAGAAAGAAAGAAAGAAAGAAAGAAAGAAAGAAAGAAAGAAAGAAAGAAAGAAAGAAAGAAAGAAAAAGATAATGTTTGGTACTGATTTCTGAACAAAAGAACAAACATATGGAGCATGGAAATGATCCTGATATTCTCAGCAACCAGATGTTAAATTCTAAGTACAAACTGTAAACCTTACTCCATAATCTTTTTTCCTTCACTGTGGGCAATTACTTTTCTAATACACAGTAATATATGATGACATAAGAAGAAGGCCTTTTATAGCTTTTCTCTAATGACTCATAACTGTGGGTCTGGGAGACACATAAAAGCTTAACCATTTGGCACCCAAAGAAGGGGGAAAACGTTAATGTTTTTCTCATCTGATGGAGATTATGTTTACATTGCGAAGCCAAATTCTTCCACTGCATGGTGGGAAGGCTACTGTATCAGATTTATTTCATGGTTTTCTGGCAGAATCTGGTTTTTAGCTAGAAAGGAATCCCATTGTCTAGATAACCAGTGCTCCACATTAAAAAAAGGGCACCACGAGATGAAAACTTGATATCCCACAAATAAACTGGAGATGATATCCAAAGAGTGCGTGAACTGGTTGCTAAACAAAATCAAATGGTATATTTACATCAAATGAATATGTGTCATCCATACTGTTTTTCTGGTTAAAATCCCCTCTGCAATTTTTCCAGAAGGAAATGGAACTATAATCCTAGTAAGCAGCCTTCCCAATGAAATCTCTCTCCAGATCAGAGGTAGTATTCAATAGATTCTGACCAGTTCTGGAGAACCGGTAGCAGAAATTTTGAGTAGTTCGGAGAATCAGTGGTAACCTTCCCCCAGGAGTGGGGAGGGAATGGAGATTTTGCAGTATCCTTCCTCTGCCATGCCCACCAAGCCATGCCTACCAAGCCATGCCACACCCACCAAGCCACATAACTAGTAGCAAATTTTTTTGAATCCTGTTACTGCTCAGATGTATGAACTTCAACTTCTGGAATTCTCAACAGTAGGCATGAAGTACCAAATTTCAGGCAGCTGGCAAATCAGTACTGCACTCTAAAGACTGCACCACCATGGCTCATGGATATCATTGTCCAGTCAAGCATCCAACAAAATAGAATGCTAGACTATTGGACCAAGAACCTGATACAGGATAGCTGTTCTTAGGATAGAGTTGATTTTTTATTATGACCCCTGACTAGAATTACAAACAAAAACACTTAAAAAATAAAAATCAAACAAGATAAAATATTG
This sequence comes from Bungarus multicinctus, assembly GCA_023653725.1. Classification (NCBI taxonomy): domain Eukaryota; kingdom Metazoa; phylum Chordata; class Lepidosauria; order Squamata; family Elapidae; genus Bungarus; species Bungarus multicinctus. Next base: position 79,239,758 of record CM042846.1, on the reverse strand, counting down.
ACATTGGTGATGGGTTCATCAGTGAAGGATCAAAGTCTGTCTAATTTGATGGGCAATATAATAAGATTTAGCTAAGTGGAAGGAAACTGATTTGCTTGATTCCTTTCATACAGATCCGATAACTAAAATTGTACATGACAAAGATCAGAATTTCTGAAGTATTTTACCAGGTTGGATTTTATAAAGCAGGTTCTTGAATTCTTAAAAGGATACACTATAACAAGACATAAGCTGTCGTTTCAACAGCCTCTCATCCGCGAGAATACAATCTCAGTTTATAGAGGACTTTTTTGTATTGGGCTTCCAAAATTGTGGAGAGAGTGTTGAAGCATCTAAAGTTAGTGCTCTTCAGAACTTGGAAACGAAGTGGTGCAAGTAACTCACTGGTAACAGTTCTTTTTATATCCTTACATAAATGTAGGTTGAGGTATTCAACACCACTACAATACTATTTTTGTCTTCCACAAGACATGTATTGATTGATTGATTGAATTTGCACTGCCCTCACAGAAAGTGCAGTACGCATCAAGGAAATCCAAAACAAAGGTAGTATCAAAAGCAAAAATCCATAATTACAATATAGTTATTGATGGTTCTCTCTCAAGGGGAACCAAGGTCAAAAGCAAGCTTGAGCAGAATATCACAGTCTGATAAAATATTAACATAGAGCCATGCGGAGTATTTCACAGTGTGTCATTTACCCACTGAAAGGACTGTCATTTGGTTCACACTCTTTGCACCTGTCATGAAGACAGCCACTGTTGGCAAATCATCTTCTGATATATTTCTGTCCTGTATCATATAGGACTTTGTAGGTGATAACCAGTACTTTGAATCCAGAAAACTTCTGGCAGCCAATGCAACATGCCAAATAACTGTTTCTCTGCAACAGTGGGCTGACTATTTAGCAATCATGGCTGTCACTTTTTTCACCTTATCAGACCCAAACAACCAGAACAGTCCAAGGTTTAGGTCAAGATGTTTCTTTATTGATGTTTCGCTTCTCATCCAAGAAGATTCTTCAGCTCTGACAGAATAGTGGGGAATGGAAGGATTTATATTCCTTGCAGACAACTGATAATCTGAATCCTTTTAGAGGGTTGTTGAAGCTCTTGGAGGTTTATCTGTGTCCTCAGGGTCGCCAATTTGAGATGAACACCCTTTGAATGGTGTGGGAATAGGAATGGATTTCCAGAAGAAAAATTACAGACTACAGGAACCAGGAGCACCACTCAGGTGACCTTGAGGACAAAGATAAACCTTCAAGTGCTTTAACAACCCTCTAAAAGGATGCAAATGACCAGCTGTCTGCAAGGAATATAAAACCTTCCATTTCCCACTATCCTGTCAGAGCTGAAGAAGCTTCTTGGATGAGAAGTGAAATGTCTTCAAAAGAAGAAAAAAAACAAGAAAGTTGCCTCCTGAAAAAGCACTTTTGGGACAACCATGACCTGGATAACTGAGAATCTCTATAGACTTCCCCTACCAAGGTCTCCTTCCTTTCAGTTGTTGTTTCCACCACACACCTGCAGCTTGCAAGTCATCTTCAAAGCTGACTCCAGAGGGTGCTGAAGAAGTGATCAAGGCAGCAGTTACTATCACCAGACTTCTATGTCCAGGTGGTGCTGTAAATAACACATCAGCCAAAGCTAAGTGGTGATCCCACTGATATGGCTTCTATCTCTGGCTTGGGATTGCTGAGACCTTTGGAGTGGGGGGTTATCTCACATGTGCCTCCACCTAGAATAATTACTGGGAGTGATGTTAAGAAATAGCCAGATGTTTACAAATAGCAATTCCATCTTGGTTAGACTTACTCTAATCTTATTTTTCCCTAACCAATCCTAACCACTTACAAACACCTGTGCTATTATGTGAAATGGCTTTAGTTAATAGATTTGTTTATCAGAAACCTTGATAGCCCACCTGCTGTCTAGAGGATCTCATAAATTTAATGATTCAGTTATTCTGCCAATTAAACAATAAGTGAACTTTAAGCTTCTGATATATCACCCTTGGCCATTAAGATCCACTTAGTAAGAATTACTTCCAGGTAAATGTATCAGAAATTGCACTAGGACTCTATATAAAAGCAAAACTATTATCAAAGAATAAAAGTGTATGATGCATCAGCCTTTCTAGAATATTCCATGCATCCACATCTGTGAACTATGGTTCCAGGATTCCTAAATCAATATAGTTATAGTCCCAGCAAATCTGGAGAATATCTGGGTTTTTATTATTATGTGTATATCTGTTGCAACAGGCATTAGGTTAAAATATATATTAATTTTATGTTACTACTACTAGTACTATTGTTAGAAGTACTATAAAAAAGATGTTGAGAGGGCAGAGAAGTGCAACCAGGATGATTAGACTGGAGGCTAAAACATACAAAGAACAGTTGCAGGAACTGGGCATGGCTAGCCTATTGAAAAGAAGGACCAGGGGAGACTATCATGTCTGCTATCATGCAATGTTCCACATTTGAGAGGCTGCCACAGAGAGGAAGGAGTCAAGCTATTTTCCAAAGCACTGTAGGTCAGACAAGGAACAATGGATGGAAACTGAACAAGGAGAGATTCAACCTAGAAATAAGGACTTTTTTTTCTGACAGTGAGAGCAATCCACCAATGGAAGAGCTTGCCTTTGGAAGTTGTGGGAGCTTCATCACTTGAAGCTTTCAAGAAGAGATTGGACTGCCATTTGTCAGAAATGGTGTAGGGTCTCCTGCTTGGGTGGGGGGGTTGGACTAGATGACTTACAAGCTCCCTTCCAACTGTGTTAATCTATAAGTTATCTGTAAGCTTTACCTGGAACAGCTTATATCCTGTGATGATATCTTTAACATCATTGAATAGTATCTGCCTATTCCAGGTTCTTGGGAAGAGACTCCACAAGTGGACAAAAATGCCAATTCCAGTCTAAGCATCTGGCTAACTATACAGTGAACCCAGTGGTGGGATTCAAAATTTTTAGCTACCGTTTCTGTAGGCTTGGCTTGGTGGGTGTGGCTTGGCTTGTGGGCGTCGCAGGGGAAGGATACTGCAAAATCTCCATTCCCTCCCCACCCCACTAACCTGCTTTCCAGCTCCGTTCTCCTGTGCGGGGCAACAAAAGAAGACCCAGCCAATCAGCTGGGATTCTGGAGGCAGAGAATAGATTGAGGGTGGGGCCAGTCAGAGGTAGTATTTATCAGTTCTCCAAAGTACTCAAAATTTCTGCTGTTGGTTCTCCAAAACTGGTCAGAACCTGCTGAATACCACTGCTGAGTGAACCATAATAAAAACTTACAATTTTTATGAGTGTTTGACTTGAAACTAATTGACTTTAAAAAAAAAAAAACTACTGTTTGCTTTATCAACTTGAACTAAAATTGTTTTAATTGATGATATTATTCCATGCTACATCACAGCCCCATTTATTTTAAATATCTGTTCAAAGACCTATCTTAAATGCTCGTTCAGCCTGTAGCAAAGCCGCAAGGCTGCTTACAGCACGATTAGTCTGTGTGAACAGAATATAGATCAGAACCTATCAGTAGATGCCCACATAATTCTCAGTAAATGAGGAAAAAATTCCAATTCTCAATCGCTTAATGATCGGAGCTACAAATGATTTGCCTCATCTCAGTAAAATGAAAAATGAAAGGTCAGAATACCCAAAAATGAATTTTTGTGTGAAAGGACTTACAAACCGAATTTAGTTATAGTACTGGGGGGAAAAAGAATCCATGCAATCAGTTATTGGATTTGCATAATAAATTACCTAAGCTAGAATGGGACTGATGGCTTGTGGTTTTGTATGTGGTTGAAACCCAGCCATTATCTTAACATGATGGATAGATCAGGCTATCATATTGTCTTAATGTTAATTTAATGTAATATAACTTAATGTAAACTTCTGGTTCCGAACAGGATGCAGCCCAGCACTTAGGGACCCCTGTCATAGAATACATTTGGAAGCAGGGGTGGGATTCAAATTTCTTAACAACTGGTTCTGTGGATGTAGTCTAATTTGTGGGTGTGGCTTGGTGGTCATGTGACTGGGTGGTCATGGCTTGATGACTGGGCGTGGCTTGGTGGTCATGTGACTGGGTGGGCATGGCTTGTATGTAAATATTGTAAATATTTTTGTAAATATTGAATTTTTTATTTAAAAAAAAGAACAACTTTTACCCAAAATCAGGCAAAGCAGGCAGTCAGATTGAGTTGCTTGCAGAATCACAGATTCACTCACAGATCTACCTTTCTGCAATCTGCTGCCTCAGTCTGTCACATAAAATTTGCTTGTACAACACAGGCAAGTTGGATGGTGCGCATGTGAGATAAGGAGTGACTGGGCAGGGAGGGGAGGGGCGAGCAGGGAAGGGCTGGTTCTCCAAACTGCGCAAAATGGTAACAACCGGTTCTATAGAACTGGTCCGAACTGGTAGAATCCCACCCGTGGTTGGAAGGGACCTTGGAGGTCTTCTAGTCTAACCTTCTGTTCGAGCAGGAGACCTTACACCACTTCAGACTTATGGTTGCCCAGTCTCTTTTTGAAAGCCTCCAGTGATGGAACACCCATTCATTCATGTTTGAATGAATTTGGGTTCGTTCATTCAAAGACATCATTCGTGGTTTTGAATGATCTTTATGTCCTTTAAACAAATTACCATTGTTATCATCTATTGATTGTCTTATTAGGAATACTTTGGGAAATTTTCAAATGTGTTTTATATGCAGTAACCTTTAAGTCAATTGAAATGTCCCTATCACAATGGGTAACGGGTTTCGTGTGTTGTTATTCAAAGAAAAATCACTTTTGTACGATTTTGGATAATTTCTCCAGGTTTGGAAAGCACTCCTTTGAAGGCCTCTCTTGAAGGTGAACCTGTGACTTCATATGGCTGCCTTGTACTCTGATTGACAGTTGGTACTATCTGAAAGTTCCTCCTGATATCCAGGGGTGGGCTTCAAAAATTTCAACAACAGGTTCTCTGCCCGGTTGCTGGGTGGGCATGGCCTAGTTAGCCTCCTGCACCATGGCCGGGCAGACATTTTCACCCTCCCTGGGCTCCGGAGGTTTTCCTCAAGCCTCTGGGAGGGTAAAAACAGTCTCCCCAGGCTCTGGAGGCCCTCCGAAGGCCGGAAACGAGCCCGTTTCCAGCCTTTCAGAACTTCCAGGAGTTGCCTGTTTTTCACCCTCCCCGAGCCTCTGAGCAGGCTCTGCACTTACCTCACATCCAAAATGAGCTGCGTGGAGACTCCGGGAAGGGGCAGGGCAGAATGGGCAGGGCCAGCCAGGAGTGGGATTTGGCAGTTCTCTGAACCGGCCATAATGTTAGCTACGGGTTCTCCCGAACCCAGGAGAACCTGTAACAGCTCACCCCTGCTGATATCTCTTCTTTACCTGATCCCTTGAGATTGTACGCCATTTTTTCTGGCCCTATTCTTTGGGGCAATAGAGTTCATTCCTTCCTTTGGGTGGTCTTTAGATGCCATATCTGTCCCTTGGTTGTCTTCTCTGCAGACAAAACATTCCCACTTCTTGAACTGTTCCTCATAAGACTGATTTCCAAACCTTTCACCAGCTTGAAAACCCACCCCTGGACTTGCTCCCATTTGTTGCTGTTTTGAATTGTATTCTGGGTGGGGTCTGACAAGAACAGAGATACTATGTTTTGTTTTTTTTAAAGCAGGGTTGAGGTATTGTATGAACATATAAGCAGTAATGGGTATAACCAGCAATGAACATAAGAAGCAATGGGTGGAAACTAATCAAGGAGAGAAGCAACCTAGAACTAAAGAGAAATCTCCTGACAATTAATCAGTGGAGCAACTTGCCTCCAGAAGTTGTGAATGCTCCAACACTGGAAGTTTTTAAGAAGAGATTGGATAACCATGATATAGGGCTTCATGCTCAAGCAGAGGACCTATTCCTATTCCTAGCCTAGCCTAGCCTAGTTTATTCTATTCTATTCCCAATCTGTGCTCTAAGTCAGTTTGATCTTTCATATAAAATGTACACCTTTTACATTTGGCTCTCGTTAATAAACCTTGGGTGTGCTCTAAAAAAACAACGTAGGTTTGACAAGCCCGATTTCGGATCCTCCATTGTAAACAAGTATCCAATAAAAGGAAGAACAAACATTTCACTTTAGATGTGAAATTAATTCGTAACGTACCCTCCGCTGGTGTTCCTTTCTGAATTTCTGTTCCAATTTAGCCTGAGACACCAGATGAGTTCTGCCAGACGTTTATAACATGTAGCAGCATCTGAAAGATTCTGCCAGCTTTGAATCACTTCAGCTCTTTAGTCCAAAAAAATCTTGGCTGGATTTCACCACTTGTTATAAATTGCCTTTTGTGGGGGATGATGGTCTCAGAGAGCCTTGGGACAGAAATGAATCAACCACAAAGAAGCTTCCAATGCATTTTAACAAGCTGATCTGGAGCAGCATTTATCCTGTCCACATGGAGCTCTTTTATGATTGTTGGCCAGGCCTGGCAGATTGACAGCAGAATCTGTGGAGCCCTGTGCACCGTTTCCTGAAGAGTAGCCTCATTGAATGCAGCGGGGTTACTTTTGAGAAAGGCAGCATTGGGAACATGCCATGAATCTCCTTTTGCAGATCTCACCCCTGACAGGCAATTTCTATGAAAAAGCATGAAGCCGAGGGAATCGGAATTCAGACAATCCTTTTAAAACACCATCTGATCCATGCGCCCATCTATCACCCCTGGAAATTGTGTGCTCAGCAGCTTTTCAGCACTGCTGAATCATCACTGACTCTTTTCCCCCTTTCTCCCCTAGTCCTAAATCTCTTTGCTGGGCTTTATTATTATTCATTGTACCAGATATTATTTGTCATGATTTCTCTTTGCTTGCTGACTTGGAAATTTTGAACCCCACAGGAGAAAAGAAGAAGGGATTGGGGAGGGAGGAAGACCAAAAGTCCTTTGCCCTATAAGTTCACTGCCAGTTGATTCTAAAGGTTTGCCAAGTTTTATTTTGCAAAACTTTTTTTTTAAACAAACTTTATTGATTACACAACTAAAACAACAGACAAGCACATACACAACACACAAAAAGAAAAAAGGAAAATAAATAAATATATAAATAAAAAACAAACTATTCCATTATCAACAGTCTGTGATTCCTTATTTGTTATCATTATTGGTGTCATATTTCCAAATACATCTTAATGCGAATATGTAATTACTACCACTTTTTCAATTTAACAATATTTACTAATGTACTTTCTATTTTTGTTCTACCCAGTCATACCAGCATTCCCAGCTCTTATAATATTCTGATGATTCTTTATCCTTGAGTGCTAATGTTAATTTATCCATCTCTGCACAGGCTGCTATTTTCTGAATGATCATTTCCTCTGTTGGAATATCGGCTTGTTTCCAACATTGTGCAAAGATTAATCTAGCTGTAGTGAGAATATGTAATATTATATATTTGGCTTTTTTGGAAAATTGTCTATTAAAAAATCCTAATAGAAAGAATTCTGGTTTTAGTTAAATTTGCTCCATTGTTATTTCCTCTAACCATGATTTACAACCAGTCATTAACGATTGTTTGGTGTTATGATAGACCTGAAAATGGGGACTTATGAACTGGATCCAAAGTTCTGATGGTTGCCCCCAGGGGTGGGATTCTACTGGTTCAGACTGGTTCTATAGAACCGGTTGTTACAATTTTGCACAGTTTGGAGAACCAGCTAATCGTGCCCCTTGCTGACTCTGCCCCTCTCCACCCGCTCCTCCCCTCCCTGCCCAGTCAGTCCTTATCACGCATGCGCAACATCGCGTGCATGCCCGACATCGCTGACTGCATTCTCCCCCAACCCAGTCACTCCTTAAGGTTTCTTTTTTTTCTCTCAGCGATCAGCTGTTCCAATGATCAGCCATGCCGGGATCGCCCTCGCTGTCTTGCTGCTTCGCCCAGGAGGCTGCCCTGAGGCCAAGGAGGCCCAAAAATGGAGCACGGAGGGCGGGTGTTGCAAAAAAGGAAGAAGCCACATCCACCCAGTCACATGGCCATGCCCACTTAGCCACACCCACCAAGCCACCCCCCTAGAACCAGGTGTTTAAAAATTTGAATCCCATCCCTGGTTGCCCCTTCACGCAAAGTCACATGACTGCACTTTGGGCATTTGGCAATAAGGTTCCTTTTTGGCCATTTTCAGGATTCTGGGGTCATGTGATAATGTTTTAAGATATTTTTGCCAAGAATTGGCAGTTGCTTACAGTTTTCAGCCAAACTCTGCCCATGGGAAACCATTGGTTTGCTTAAAGACCATGGCATTCACGTAACGACTGCAAATTCACTTAATAACTGCAGTGATTCTCTTAATGACCACAATAAAAAACATCACAAAATTATTTAGATATTTGACCGACCTGTTTTATGGCTATTACAACCTGTGTGACCATTATGGAAACAGGCATCATTAGGTTGGTTAAGTTGAGGACTAACTGTATTTCCTTGCAAATTAACTTGGATCAGGCCTTCTATGAATTGTCACTACCAATGTGTTTGCAATTTGATAAGTTTACCTAAAAAAAACCCAACTGCTTTGGAAGCTAGACCTTACTCTTGAGTTGTTTGTGGTGGTAATTGCCCATCCCTATTTTGTTCAATGCAGTGCATTGCTGCATGGAATTCCATGGGTGAAAATATAATAATATTAAAATATTTCTTTACCTCTGTTGGTTGGATTTGAAGCACATTTTCTCCTCTTATTCACTGAGATGAGCAGATGATTGAAATCTCTCTCAATTGACACATTGACCAAAAATATATATATATATATTCACTCAGATAACAAAATCTGTGAAGAATCCAGACCTTCTTTTCAGCTGGGAAAATCTATGATAATCTGCTGTTTTGCTTCTCATTGTCCAAACTTCAACCTTATCTGCTAAATGAATCATTTTCGGACATGAAGACATTGATTCATAGAGGAAGACTTTCTGCGTGCCTTCACGAGCCTTCCTTTTTAAAAATAACTTCTTTCTCCCTGTCCTGATTCTTAACGATCCCACTGTCTTCAAAGAGCTCTAATAAAGAATGCTTTAGAAGGATGCTTTAAAAAGATTTAAAAATCTTTTAAACCTTTAAAAGATTCCTTCTTTTGATGTCTTCACCAAGACTGTAATATGACAATACTAACTCTTCTCTTATTGCATTCTTTCCCCCTTTTTCATTTTATTTCCTTCACACAATGTCTGCACTTGCATTCTACTCCTGAGGAATTTTTCTCCTAAGCTTCACACATTTGTGATGGAAGAAAAAAAAAAAGGAAAGAAACTTCTGATTTTCACACATTTATAAACTGTGAACACAGGCATTTTAATCAATTAACCAGTTGACTTTTGACTGATGGAGCAAAAACGTTTATTAATTACATTTGCATATTGGTGAAAAAAATCCGAACCAAGAAACATAATTTTTTTTTGTTTTGGGATAATGCAAATATTGCTGCAGACTTTAGAGAGGTGAAAGAAAGATGAGGAATGCTCTATGGGAACACTTATTCCCATGCACTTGTATTAAATATGCATATCATACCTGTTATTTGACTCACTATGTGCATCGCTTTAATTAAATATTTAAGTTTTAGGTTCCAATCCCATACTGACTCATGCACAAATCTAAAGGGTTTTTCTTCTGAACAGACCTAAGTTTGATCTGCTAATTGAGAAGTCTGTGTGGAGGCATAAGAAGCTGGCAAGATCTTTAAGTCATAAATCAAGTTTCAGAAATGGCCAACCCAACCACCAGACATGGAGAGAAGACATCCTCAGGTGGGCCAATACTGAAAAATAGCTTCAGGTTGTTAGAGAAGACAGCTGTGAACTATGTGCCTCCTCTGCTATAATGTTAGAAGCTATAATTAATGCCCTAATTGTTTAAATAAATAAAGGAATTTCAAATCTAGTTGGCTTTTGGACGTTTTCAGGCCAGTCCAACTGGAGAGCTGCACCTGGATTAAGAACCAGCAAACTACTGCATTGATGGACATTGTTGGTTGCTCAAATGATTTTGTTTTTACCAATAAAGGAGACTATTTATAGCTCAGGGTTGAAATGAAGGGTCCTTGGTGCTCTCTGAGCTTGCTTGTTTTCTTGCAGACGTTTCATTACCCTAATTCAGGAGTGTTAAACTCACATTGTTACGGTGGTGTCATACAACATACCGGGACTTTTCCCCCCTTCACTAAACTGGGCATGGGGCTGGCCAGTGTGTGATGCCCACGGGCTGAGAGTTTGACAGTCCTGCCCTAATTAGATGACATCAACATTGTCTTTCACTAATGATGTTGTTACCTAGTTAAGGTAATGAAACATCTGCAAGAAAACAAGCAAGCTCAGAGAGCACCAAGGACCCCTGATTTTGATTTGGTTTTGTTTTTGGTGCAAGAATCAGTCTGTTTTTGATAGTACGTATTTCAGAGAGAAGTTGTTTCACATGTTTCTTTGGAGAGAAATCTCAGTGAAGCAAAACCCCTATCTGGCTTGATGCCTATTTACTGCGGATTTTTATTTTTTTGTGTACAAAATATCCGAAACTGCCTAACAATAATCTGGAGAGATGCCAAGGTTATGATTCTGCCATACTGGGCCAGTGATGTTGTGGCAGCTGCCAAAAGAGCTCCTGCAGTCTTGGGTTGCATCAATAGAGATGTAGTGTCCAAATCACATTCTGCTCGCCGGTGCATTGGTCAAACTGACCTTGGAATACTGTGTCCAGTTTTCATGGTTGCAATACAAGAAGGTGGTAGGACACTAGAAAGAGTGTAAATAAATGTGACAAAGCTCACCGTGAAGAGTTTGGAAGCTAAATCCTTTGATGAATGGTTAAAGGAATTGAGTATGTTTGCATAGAAGAGAATGGGATGTGCACTTATTTCCCATTGTGGGAAAGAAATAGGGGGGAAAAAGCAGAAGAACCAACAAATATAAGATTTACAACGGCCACTCAGATCCAAAACAAGGAGGAATTACCTGACCATGATGGTCATTAATCAATGAAACAGCCTGCCTCCTGGGGTCATGGAGATGTTTAAGACAAGATTGGTTGGCCATTTGTCTGGAATGGTATGAGGATTTCTTCTTAGGGCAGGGATTGGATTAGAAGAGATTAAAGGATTTTCCAACTATATGATTCTATGGTTCACCTGTTCAAAAAGGAGAATGACACACACACACTAGGGGTCAGCCAGCCAGCATCTCAAGACTAGAAGGGGGCAAATTGTAGATCACAGTTTGTAAGTAGTGTTCCCAAAAAAATCCCCAATATATAGCCACCAAAATTTGGCACTGACCCAACCAAAATTAGCAGCCTAATTTTAATTTTGAAAAGGCAAATAGAAGGATTAAGTCTTATAATGACTTTATATATCTATAAAAATATATATTCCTCCCCAGTTTGCATCAGTCAGGAAAAAGATGGCTGGGATGCCTGTAACTGGTCACTCTTCTAATCACATTATCTCATCATCCTGTTTCCAGGAGCCCACTAATTTTGTTTGCTTCTTTATTTGAGTACATCCTCCAGTTACTGAAGGGTTGCCTTCTCTTGATCAAGACTTCTCCATGTCAAGACACATGGCATGGTGGGGGTGAGAGGGAGAGAGAGAGACTTATAAGTATAAATCAAAGCATCTTCTTCAAATAAAACTTTTGGATATTCAAGAAAAGGATAATATTCCTGTGCTGTGCTAGTTTTCTATTGTTTGAAACCAAGGCAAGCTGGAACAGATTCTGCAATATTTTGTTTCTGAATCCCTTCTTTCTAAGTACTTCACCAAGCTTGACTTGTACGAATATTGCTGGACTATATTTCTATATAGACTTCTAGATTTCTGTAGATTATGACCATAACCTATGGCAACAGCACCATGCTATAGTTAGGAATAATGGGTGATTTAGTCCAACAATTCTTGAAGGTCACACAAAAGCTGGAAATGAGCTGCTTTGAGGTCAACATGCTAGCAGGGAATTCACTTAAGATTAATGTAGACATCCTCATTACTTCCTTTTCCTAGTTCTGCCTGAAGACATGCAAAGGAAATCTAGACAGTAATCTTTTTAGAACTTCAGGGCTTCAATGGAGACCTACCACAGATCTACAATAAATCAAAGCTAGAATCTCAAAGTAGCATTCAGTCTCTGAGATTGTGCTGAAGCTGTTTCTAAGAACATCTGAGAGAGAAGTCATGGCAATATAAAAATAGATTCCTCACCTGGACTCTGTCATTGATTCTGCCAACATAGGTACTACCACAGCATTTTGCTACATGTGGAGACCAGCTGCAAACCCACACATGTGTAAATTGAATTGATGAAGAAGTACATTTTTAAAATAATTGTGCACTACAGTGTTAGTTTTGCACCTAGTTTCTATTTCTATGTTATATAAAACTATGGTTTGTTTAGCCATGGTTTATTAAATAAAGCACAAACAGCTGGGGTTTTATACCACACTGAGTTGCAGACTCTGGTTTACAAGAAGTCTGTCTTCACATATGATGGTGGACGAAAATTCAACAAAACATGTTATGGTTCAGTATGAAATGTGAATCCACAGAATCTTAATTTACACAGCAGTGGTTCTGTTACTTTATACAGAATCTTACTAGTTTTCATGTCTGTACTTACACCCTTACTTAAATCTGATCTGGACTGAAGGGTGAAGCAATTTAGCAAACTCAAATTGTCTTTTGTTCATGACCACCTCTCGCATTTTAGAAATCAAATAAATTTTAAAAATAAAATTGGTCCTGAAATCAGAATATCGAAAAACAATAAAACAACAGACTTGTTGAAAACAACAATTACCAAGAAACTGTCAGCAGGAAATATATGAAATCGGTAAACTCTGGAAAAACAAATAAACTATATTTCTGAAGCGATGCTGATGGATGAAATAAGTTAATAGCCTTAACAGTATTTTAATCTTTGATTGTATTCTATAATCATCCATTATGCAGTGATTCTACATTTCTCTGAAATATTCAACAGTGAGAAAACCTAATATAAAGCTGCAATTTACATGTTCCCAAAACCAATTAACTTGGGCTTACTTGTGGGATGCAACTATGCATTCTTCAGCATTAGAGAAGGATCAATATATAATTTTCCAGATATTTGCATAGAATCCCACTGACCGGTAGACAGGCACTCCATTCTTACAACAACAACACTCCTTACCAACTCCATCCTTTCAAAATGATCAGTGAAAATTGTAAGATCTTAGTGCCATCTGGTGTTCATAGCAATAAAGAGAAGGGGAGAGGGGAACCCTAAATAACCCCAGCCACCCCCATCAGGTTAAAATTAAGATGGATTTTAAACAAGCCTTTTCTAATCTGGTGCTTTTCCATCTGGACTGAGAATGGCTTTTTTTTTTAGAACGCAAATGTTATATATGGACTACCGGATCTATAAAATCCAGCCCTCCATTTAGAAGTCATCCAGCTTTTTACAGTTCAGATCAACTAGCTCTTTTTTCAAAAAATTTTATTGATGTTTATCTTAATGTAAAATATCATTGAAAATAAAGTCAAGGGAAACATGAGGAGGGAAAAGAGATGTGATGGGAAGGGAGAAGATTTTTTAAAAGCAGCAACTTCCAACTTTTTTCAATCCAGTTAAATTACAAAGCAAAATTACAGTCTCAATTTTTTACTCTCCTATAATTAGTAACCACTAGCCCTTTCTATAACAACAAGCTAATCATCAAAACCCACAATTAAGGTTTCTTTCTTTCTTTCTTTCTTTCTTTCTTTCTTTCTTTCTTTCTTTCTTTCTTTCTTTCTTTCTTTCTTTCTTTCTTTCTTTCTTTCCCTTTCTTTCTTTTTTGCTGCTTAAATCTAGAACTTGTGTCCAAGTGGAAACAAAGCTGGCTGCATTTTTTTTTCTCTATTAGGACAGTTTATTTTGCCTTTTTGGTCAGTTCCACCACTTTTCCCGTCTGTTCGTCCATTGTGGGTGTTGATAGATCTTCGGATCAATCAGCCCTGTTTATGAATGCTCTAACAGGCAGTTATGAGACGCATGTCTGATCCAGAAACCAGGGGTTCTCAGCTAATTGCAAGGTACTCAGTTTGTGTGTTTCTGTCTTCTTTCCTCCTTCCACTTCCTTTAAAAGTCTTAGAACTTTAGGAGTACATAGAACCTTATATATTGGGAGAGAAAGATGCCCTTCCCAACATGCCTTGAGCTTTGCTTTCTAGATCCTAAGAACAACACCATCAATTGGCTGGGTTGACAAAGTGCCTTCCTCATATGATATAGTCACTTTTTTAAAAAAAAAAATCTTTTTCAGTGAGAGGCTAATATGCCACCAAACAAAAGGCCATTGTAAATATAAATACAAAATATTATTTTATACTTATCAAGGGCCTGTGAGCTCTACTTAATCCTCATACAGGTGGTCCTTGACTTACAATCATTGGTTGAGTGATCATTTGAAGTTACAACAGCACTCAAAAAGTGACCTATGATTGGTTTTTACACTTACAACCAGGGGTAGACTTCAAAACTTAGCAAAGGGTTCTCTGCCTGGTTGCTGGGTGGGCGTGGCCTAGTCAGCCTCCTTCACCACAGCAGGGTGTATGTGTGTGTGTTTGCCCTTCCTGGGCTCCGGGGGCTTTTCTTGAGCCTCCAGGAGGGTGAAAACGGCCTCCCTGGGCTCTGGAGGCTCTCTGGAAGCTTGAAATGGGCCCATTTCCAGGCTTGCTGAACTTCTGGGAGGCCCATTTGTCACCCCACCTGAGCCTCTGCACGTGCCCTGCTCTTACCTGCATCCAAAATGGGCCATTTGGGGACTCCTGGAAGGGGTGGGGTGGGGCAGGGGGGCAGCCAGAAGTGGGATTTGGGGGTTCTCCAAACTGTACAGAATCTTAGTTGGGGCTCTCCCGAATCCCTGCGAACCCCCAGCAGTCCACCCCTGCTTATGACCATTGTTGCAACCTCATGGTTATATGATCAAAATTCAAGCACTTGGCAATTGGCATGTATTTGTGACATAAACAGTCATGTGATCACTATTTGTAACCTTCCCAGCTAGCTTCCAACAAGCAAAGTCAACGGGGAAAGTCAAATTCACTTAATCACTGCATGATTGAAAAGGTTGTAAAATGGGGCAAACCTCACTTAACAACTGCTGTGCTGTCCCAGTCAGTCTATCGGAATTGGATAGTTACTTAGGAATTATGAGCTGTCCCCTTAAGAGAATGCATCATGGTAAATGTAGTTCAAGGTATCCTGGGAAATGTAGTTCATGTCACGTGGCCACATCTGTAATCCTGATTGGTCACTAAATTGACCCTCGATGGGTTGGAGGAGTTTCCTTCACTTTTGCCTGGACTCACTAACTCATAGCAGCTTCTTTCTATCTCTACAAGATGGGTTAGGAGATAACCATCTTTTACCTACAAGGCAGATATACAAAGGATTGGTCATTAAAGAAGAACATCACAAATGTGAGTTATGACAATATCTGATGAATCAATAAATGTACTTTGTTATGGACGTCTTGTTGAGTTTATCTATCTGCATCTGCACAGCTGCAAATCCACTACTGTGCAAGATACAGAAAAGTAAAAGATGATGCTGAAACCCATCAGAATAAAGATTGTTAATTTGGATTTGTGATAAAGCGAAGTAATATTGAAGCCAGGAATGAATATGCAATGTTAATCTAAACCTGCATGTATCATTGTCTCTCTCCCTCTCTCTCTGTGAGCATCGGAATTTTTTACATGTTGGTTGGATGGTGGGAGAGGTTGGAATTCCCTCACATGCTACAAACAAAGAGAACCGTAACCCACCCACCCCCTCTTCTTTGCTCAATTTGTCTTCTTGCTATCTCAAAGACTCTATTTGCATAACAAGGAGAGTCAGATTTTCCCAGCTCTCAAAGGAAAACCAAACCTCTGTCTTTAAACTTTCTACAAATGCAGCAAGAGACTTTCAAGCATCCTATTCTCTGGCTTAATCTGCGTCTTCCCACTGTTGGCCAAAGTAACCTTACAGCCTGTTTGGAATTGAAGGAAGGGGCAAGGTATTCCCCATCTATATCTCTCTCCAGTTCCAAACCCTTTCCAAACGCAACGGAAAGTTTGATAAATCTTGCATGTATTGCTAAAAGGAAAGGCTTTGCATTTCTTATGCTCTTGGCTGCTTTGAAGAGGCAATAAAGGAGGCCTCTCCAGCTATTTTACAACCACTCTGGCCGGTTTATTGGGGATCATAAATCATTAGTGAAGGACCATCTTCAAATTTAGCAATGGAAATTTTGGGCTCAGTTGAGGTTATAAGTTGAGGAGTACCTGAAGTAATTTTTTTACAAATTGAAAATTGTATTAACATGTGGAAGTTTGTGTACCTATCCAACATTAAAAACACACACACAAAGATTAGTGGGCTGGTTGCAAGCATGCTGGGAAGTTAGAAGGGGAGAGTTGGTTGGAATCAGGTAGCATCCAAACTGAATAAAATAAATAGAAAAATACACTTCAACAGTTTGGCTTTGAAGCCATGCAGGCAGTCATTTTGTGCCTAGGCAATTCTCTCAGTGGCAGTCATTTTGTGGGGATACCTGCAATATGCTCGATTCTAAATGGGTCTGCTAGTTGCTTATTAATGGGAAAGTATACCCAGGGCTGAGAATTTCTGAATTCAGTGAGTCTTCAAAAAGTCAAGGACAAGGATCCATATTTGTCCTCTGATATTTCTGATCAAGCCAAAATACACGAATGTCTGAAAACATTCAATGGTAGCAATGTTCCAATATTTAAAGAGCGGGATCAACCTGTTTTCCAAAGCACCTGAAGTCAGAGCAAGAAGCAATGGATAGAAATTAATCAAGGATAGAACCAATTTAAAATTAAGGAGCAATTTCCTGACAGTTAGAACAATTAATAAACGGAACAACTTGCCTCCAGAAATTGAAATGATGGGTGCTCCATCATTGGAGGATTTTAAGAAGAGACTGGAACAGCTATTTGTCTGGAATGGTATAGGGTCTCCTGCTTGAGCAGGAGTTTGGTCTAGAAGACCTCCAAGGTCCTTCCAATTCAGTTATTCTATATAGTCTTGGAGGAGATATGTTCTCTTTTCCTAGCATTTTGTACAGAACTCTGTCTTTACAAGAAGCCAATTGCACGAACGAACACCAGCAAAGAAATTATCTTGTATTTTTTCCCTGATAGTTCTTGATCCTTCTTGTGAAATAACTATCCCCTTTTGTATTTTGGGATTTAAGGGATTTAAGATCAGGATTGGAGAAGATTCAGATCCAAATCCACCTTTGGCCATGAAAGCTCACCTCACAATTGGTGAGTTTGAGCTAGTCATGATCTCTTGACCCATCCTAAGAGCCACAGTGTCCATGATGGGAAAAATTGCAGAAGAGAAGGCTATGAATGCCACCTTGAGCTCCTGGAGGAAAAACAAGTTTGAAAGAAGTAGATATTTGTAGCCCAGGGTTGAACTGTGGGATCCTTGGTGCTCTCTGAGCTTCGTTGTTTGCAAAAAAAAAAAAAAAACTATTCTCAGAGAGCACCATGGATCTTGCAATACAGACTTCTAACAAATCAATGTGAAGTTGTGAACAATGTGAACAAATCAGTGTGATGTTATGAAAGTTGAATTTTGGTGAGATGATCGTAGATAGGAGTGTGAATCATGTGTTATTACAAAGCAGTCAAGGGGTCTGTGTGAAGAACCTCTTTTCTGTTATCTGGTCTTCTTTCCACTTACAGCTTTCTGTCCATCATCTTGAGGGCTGCTGAAGAGAGAATTATCCCAGCCTTGTGGAAGAATTACTCCATCTTTTGCAAAAAGTCAACTCAGATGTCATGTGCTAGTAAAATGTGCTAGTCAGAAGAGGTGCTATCAGACTCCTCCTGATTTTTTGCCCCCTTAGACTAACACACTCTCTTCCTTCAATATTCCTTGGGTAAAAGAGCCCACCTGATGTTTCTATCTCCATATTTAATAGAGAATTTGGAAAGGCCATTTGTACCCAGCAATTGAATCCCATTAAATCCTAACTTCCTTTCTGTTTGTTGGAGTTAAGCCCTGATTTAATTTATATAGAGAACAATAGTCACATTTACATGCTGAAGGAGTCCTGGTGGCACAGGGATTAAAGTGCAGCATTACAGGCAAACTCTGACCATAGCCTGGAGTTCAATCCTGGTTGACTTAGTCTTCCATCCTTCCAAAGTCAGTAAAATGAGGACCTACATTGTTGCAGGCAATCCTTTTAGCAAAGGATTACCTGCCCGATTGCTGGGTGGGTATGGCCATGGTGGGTTTGGCCTAGTCAGCCTCTTGCATAAAAATATCCAGGGGGGGACATTTTTGCCCTCCCTGGGCTCCGCAGGTTCTCTGTAAGTTGGAAGCAGGCCCATTTCTGGCCTTCTAGGAGGCCCATTTTTTGCCCTCCTCAAGCCGCCGTGTGTACCCTGCAATTACCTGCATCGAAAATAGGCTGCGTGGGGACTCCTGGTCAGGATGGGCGGGGACAGGGATTTTGAGATTCTCTGAACTTCACAGAATCTTAGCTAGGGATTCTCCCGAACCTCTGCCAACCCCCAGCAGCCCATCCCTGGTTGCAGGCGATATGCAAATAATGCTTCTACATCATCTGTTTTGAGTGTCCAGTCATTCTTGGTAGTCTGTTGCCACTTCGTTAGATATTTTTGTCCATGTTTTCTGGAGGGTTGGGTATTTTTATTTGATACTTCTAAGTTACAGCTGAACTAGAGCAACAGGCTAAAAAAAGGAAAGGTTTGGGGTGAAATCAAATAACTGGGAAAGGTGGCAGATGTAATAAAAGCAGAACGGGTTATAAGGGCAGCACAAGGGGGACTTTGGCCTCTGAGTCAGCAGCGCCTCAGGTAGAAGACGAGAAAATTGAAAAATGCTGGAGATGGAAATGAACACATGGAGGCCTTTGAATTTGATTAAGAAACTGCACTGAAAATTTGAGAGTAAAAGAAAAGGATTGTGTATCTACCTGGATATATTAAAAGTCCAGAGTACGGATAAATTGATGCAATTATCATTTTCATTCAACTCCTTTATCAACTGCCCTTAAAGGTCCATGGGTCATTAATGACTTAATCAGCCAATCTGCCTTTGAAGGAACACAAATGGCAGAATCTGGTAGATTCAAAGGAGAAAATGGTTCAATTTATATGGAAGCTAACCTGACCCTGTTATATATCTGTTCCATCAGCATGGTTATAATATCCTCTGAAACCCTCTTGTCTTGCATGCTGTTTCTATAGGCACTAGATACTAGGAAACGTGCTGGAGAGGCAAAGATATACTATATTGTCAAGACATGCACCCCCATTCAAATAATAAGTCTCTAGTCGCATCTCTCAGAGTAAAAAAGATTGATTTATTAGGAGTTGACATGGTGGCATTTCCCAGTTGCAGCCAACTCTGATACATCATTCATTTCACCCTTGATTTCATCCTGGTCTTCCCCCCACCCCCTGGATGTATATTCTCCTATGAAACACATCCATAGTTAAGAGTCATCATGTTTTCCAGTAATCATTTTGCATGCCAGAAGCTTCAGTTAGCAAAGTGATTATCTGAAGCATTTAAGGAATGCACTGCTTTCCTCCCTCCCTTTCTGCTGAAAACTAAAAAGACCAAAGAAGTATTTTTAGTTGACACTGTAGATTTATTTGTATCCCATCTTTATTATTTTTACAAGATGGAGAACACACCTAATACTCCTAATCTTTTTCTGTTTTCCCCACAACAACCCTGTGGGTTGAGGGGTAAGAGACAGTGAGTGACCCAAGGTCAGCCAACTGACTTTCATGGCTAAGGTGGGATTTGAACTCATGGTCTTTTGGTTTCTAGCCTGGTGCCTTAAACACTAGACCATATTGGCTATCAAAACATTGATTCTAAATAAACATTCCACAAGTGGCCAATTTATGGACTACTGGCTATTTCCTTTTTCTAAGTCTGCAATAGTCAACGTAGTACATTGTCAAATGATATGTAATAATGTCAGTGTGGGTAGAGTTATGTTGTAGGTTTTACAAACCAGGGAAGATCCAAATGCAGGTAGTCCTCAGCTTACGATCATAACTAGGACCAGAATTTCCACTGTTCAGCAAGGCAGATGTTAAGTGAATTATGCCCCCAATTGTATGACCATTTTAAGCAAACTACTGTAATTGTTAAGCAAATGGTGTGGTTGTTAAGTGAATCTGATTTCCCCCATTGACTTGGCTTGTCAGAAACCAGCTGGGAAGATGACCCAAGGATGCTGCAACCATCATAAATACATGCTGGTTGCCCAGCACCTGAATTTTGATCACAACCCCATAAGGATGCTTGTCAGGTCAACCTCCATTCAAAACCCCAGAAAGAAAACCCCCAACTCCACTGAGATAGAAAAGAGGTACTTTTATCGAATTTGAAATGATAGCAGTGAAAGCAAGGCAAGATCTGATTCAAAACACATGAAAGTTACCGATTGAAAGTTTCCCCAAATCCCTCCCCCCAGAGTCCAGTGCTGAGAGTCCAGGTATTCTACCAGTTCAGACTGGTTCGGGCAAACCGGATTTTAAAGTTATAGCTAGTTCATCAAACCAGTATTTCACCCGATTGGCTGGCCCTGCCCCTCCCTCCCCTCCCAGGAATCTTCACATAGCCCATTTTCAATGGCAGTAAGTGCAGGGTCCTTGCAGAGGCTCTGGGAGGGGGAAAATGGGCCTTCTGGAAGTCCAGAAATGGGCCTGTTTCTGGCTTCTGGAGGGCCTCCAGAGCCTGGAGGAGGCTATTTTCGCCCTCCCAGAGGCCCGGGGGAGGTCTCTGGGCCCTTGGGAGGGTGAAAAAGGGCCTTCCTGGAAAAACCGGAAGTGGCAAAACAGGCCTATTTCCGGCTTTTGGTGGGCCTCCAGAGGCCAGGGCAGGCTGTTTTCGCCCTCTCAGAGGCCCGGGAGAGGCATTTGGGCCCTTGGGAGGGTGAAAACGGCTTCCCCCGGGCTCTGGAGGCCCACCAGAAGCTGGAAATAGAAAGATCTGTTAGGCCCCTTCCACTATGGCCCCACCCGCCCAACAACTGGGCAACAACCGGGATTTTTGAATTCCACCCCTATGAAGTTCCAAGCAACATCAAGTATGAGGTAATGGGAAGCTCAGGTATTCAGGTATTTCACTCACTGGAGTCCTAGGATGGTGGGTTTTGATAGGAGTTTGTAAACAACTCCTCAGCGGCATAATAATTCTTGAGAGCAAACCTCCCTTTCAGTTCACATGGCACTCTCCCCCTCCCCTTTACACAAAAATATCCTTAAGGGAGCTATGGATTATAAAAATAAGAAGGATGCAGATATTCTGCATGCAAGTCAATGGTGTAATAATGTAATGCATTGCAATGTAAGTTTTTTATAATGCCAAAGACCTGAATAACAACCTACAGATGTAATCAAAAGGTTTAGCATAAGATAATGCAGCCTGACAGGTAAATTTAAGCCCATTCGATTTATTAGTTTATTAATTTTATAGCCACAGTTAAAACATTCAGCTATCCCCGCTGTAATTTTATTTGAGAGTAAAAATTTAACTTATTCTGAAATATCTCTTCCTGCTTTCAATTTTAAAACAGCCCAGACCATATTCTGTTGCAAACTCTTGTAAGAAATGCAACACAGTAAAATTTGATCCACAGTTTCAAGGTCAATACCACTGCATGGGCAATATTTTTGAGAAATAGCAATCGTTTGAAATCTTTTTTTTTTCCCTTTCCATCAATTGTGTCTGATTCCAGAGACTGCCTGAACAAGTCCCTGCAATTTTCTTGGCAAGATTTTGCAGAAGTAGTTTGTCATTGCTTCCTTTCCAAGGTGGGGAGAAAGTGACTGGCCCAAGGTCACCCAGCTGGCTTTGTGCCTAAGACAGGACTAGAACTCACAATCACCTGCCTTCTAGCCTGATGCCTTAATTATTACACCTAATTGAATAACAGAATAACAGAGTTGGCAGGGATTTTAGAGGTCTTCTCGTCCAACCCCCTGATCAGGCAGGAAACTCTAGACCATTTCACACAAAGGTTGTCCAATCTCTTCTTTAAAACTTCCAGCGTTGGAGCATCTACAACTTCTGGAGGCAAGTTGTTCCACTGATTAATTGTTCTGTCAGGAAATTTGTCCTTAGTTCTAGGTTCTTTCCTTGACTAGTTTCCATCCATTGCTTCTAGTTGTGCCTTCATGTGCTTTGAAAAATAGCTTGATTCTCTTCTTTGTAGCAACCCTTGAGATATTGAAACACTGGCTCTACAGTATCTGCTGTATGACATATTTGACAGCAACACATTTAATCTGGCCTGAGGGGGGGGGGAATTCTGTATTTACTTATATATAAACTGCTAAAATATATAGGGAACTGAAAAGTATAATTGCAATGTACAATGGGAGGGATAGAAGACAACTGCACACAGAGAGAATTATAGATTAGATTTCATCCTATGCAAATATAGCCTTGTTCTATGGGAGAGAAATGAATATTGTCTAAAAAGTGTTCCTTATGAAATACTTATGTGGAGTCTGAGTCATAAAACATTGGATAAATGAAAAATGCTCCGAAGTCATGCTCTTACTGTGAGAAGGAAAGGAAAGGTCTTCCTATGAGCACTGATTATTGTGCGTTGCAATAAAATTTTTCTCATCTTGCCGTAGTTAGGGAAGACAAAGGTTGTGTTATAAATATCACAATCTGAAAAAAAAACACACACCCCACTTTTAACTAGTGAAACTTCCTACAAATGATAACCCAAGGACATCAGATCTGACCTTGAGATAGCTAGGGAAATTAACTTCTTCCTGAGAAATAATGCTTGTTAATTCATGGAGAAAGGTGATACCTGTTTTTTTATCTCAACCGATATTTGTATGTCATGTTTATGCTGACCCTATAGGGGGAAAAACGAACTCCATTGTGTTATATTCAAAAATCATTTATCTTACAAAATCCTGGTGATTAAAGGGAAGAAGAAGAATAGCAATAGCAATAACACTTAGAATTAATACTGCTTCACAGTGCTTTACAGCCCTCTCTAAGTGGTTTACAGAGTCAGCATTTCGCCCCCAACAATCTGGGTCTTCTTTTTACCCACCTCGGAAGGATGGAAGGCTGAATCAACTTTGAGCCGGTGAGACTCAAACTGTTGAACTGCTGGCAATTGGCAGTCAGCAGAATGCAGTACTGCTCATCAATGGAAGAGAAGGAAGCTGTTGGATAAATTTGATTTTAAATTTTCTACGGTAGGTCTAAGTTGCACCAGAATTAGAAAAATAATAGAATAAACTGCCTCACTTTGGAATAATCAGGGTGCTGTACTGGTTAAAGTGTTAGAGCAAAACTCGGGTTACCCAGTTTCAAATCAACTCTCAACTTACTAGGTGACTCTGGGACAGGTAGTCTTTAACTTACAACCATAGCCGTGTCCAAAATTCCTGTTGCTAAACAAGGCATTTGTTAAGTGAATCATGCCTCATTTCATGATCTTTTTGCCATGGTTGTTAAGTGAATCCTACCATTGCTAAGTGAATCATGTGGTTGTTAAGTGAATTTGGCTTCTTCTGTTGTTCTCAAAATGGGTCCTACCTTGGCATTGAAGCCAGTAAAGACCCCCAGATATGAGGAATGATATTTTCAGCTTCTTTGATTGGAGTATTCCCGTAAAAGGGTCTTAGCAGCTAAAGGATTCAAGACCCTGAACATGCACAAATTTTATACAGTTATTATTAAGGAAGTTAATACCCTAAAAATCAGTCATTGGTTCTTTACACATTTCTTTTGATCGGTTTCTTCTCCTTCTTGTTACATTGCATATTTATGTTAATAAGCTTTCTTATCAAAAGGGGTGTGCGTTTTACTATTATAACAAGCTAGAAGTTACCCAAGTTTATACAGTATAACTACGTGTCTTAGCGAGCTAACATATCCTTCTAAACTTGTAACTTTCTTGTTGCTAGGCATTTGTGTCCCACCATCGTTACTGGTCTTTGCCACTGTAATTTTCTGCCTCAGCAATTCCCTTCACAAACTTTCCTAATTCCAACCTGAATCCTTCACCCTCATAGACTTTCTTGTCAGATGGTCCCTAGGAAGATTGCAGTTGAAATCTCAGAGCCCCAGTATATTGTAACCATCCTCTGTCAACTTCTAAACAGATTGGGCCTATGGCAGCCATTTTCTCCATTTCTCAGTTTGACACACTTTGGGAGAGGGAGGGAGCTCTGGAATATCAGACCAGACATCAACAACTTACTATCTCATGGGAACCAAGATCATCCTAACAGGTGCTGTCCAGAGACTGGAAGAGGTTATCAAGGAGATGCCAGAACACCTAATTGGATAGTGTGACTTGTGACAAAGAGGGAGGGAGCTGTCTGTTCTTTAATTATACTGAAAGTGAAGGAAGTAGCCAGAGCTGGTTTTGCATTTCAGTCATGCCAAAACAATATACTCAATAAAGCAGTTCTTTGAGAAAGCCGAAAGTCTCTAGAATTGCTGGATTAGTTGGGTTCTTTAACTCAGAACTTTGGCATCGTAATTACATGATGGTTGCCAAACACCCAATGTCTAATCACACATGACTGTGGGGATATTGCTACGGTCATAACAATGAGTATTGGCCACAAGTCACTTTTTTCAGTGCCACTGCAACTTTGAACAATCATGAAACAAATGGCTGTTCTTGAGTTCTACCTGTATTTGCCAACTAGAAGAAAGAGGACACATTAGTATGTTGCCTTAAACTCCCAAAGGAATGAAAAGGTTTCAAATCATACTGTATCTATAAATATATGCAGTTGGGCAACTGTGCTTCTGACTTATCCTATTTCCCTTAAATATCTACTTGCAAATGAAAGCCAGAACAAAAGTCTACTATGCTGGCATTAAGAGATAAAAGATATTTTCATCCATTACAGATCATTTTGTACTAATGCAAGCATTTCAAAAGACTTCCAACTGAAAGTTATACAGCCAATTTATTCCATCTCCTTTACCTCTTTATTCTATAGGTAACATTTATTTATTTATTTATTTGTAATATTTATATACGGATGATCTCCCCCAGCGGCTTCACATAAATGTTGAACAGAAGAGGGGAGAGGACCGACCCCTGAGGCACCCCACAAATGAGGGGCCTAGAGGTGGACCTCCCCCCCCCGTCAACACGAATTGCAAGCGGTTGGAGAGGAAGGAGGAGAACCATCGCAAGACAGTTCCCCCAATCCCCAACCCCTCCAACCGCCGCAATAAGATACTATGGTCGATAGTATCAAAAGCTGCCGAGAGGTCTAACAGGACCAGGACAGAGGAAAACCCCCTGTCACGGGCCCTCCAGAGTTCATCAACCAACGCGACCAATGCTGTTTCGGTACTATGCCCGGGCCTGAAGCCCGATTGGAATGGATTGAGGTAAGTCGCTTCCTCCAGGTACTGAGGGAGCTGACGTGCCATCACTCTCTCAACAACCTTCGCTAAAAAAGGAAGGTTGGAGACTGGACGATAGTTATTTAAAACAGCCGGGTCCAGGGCAGGCTTCTTGAGGAGGGGCCACACCACCGCCATCTTCAGGGCAGTAGGGAGCGACCCCTTTCTCAACGAAGCATTGATAATCCCCTGGAGCCAGCTCGTGTCACTTCCCTGGCGGTCGAAACCAACCAGGAGGGACCTGGGTCCAACAAACATGTGGTGGCATTCAGCCCCCCCAGCAACCTGTCCACACCCTCAGCGGTCACAGGGTCAAACTCTTCCCAGATAATAGTCTCAAGACCTGCCCCGGACACCTCCCCTGGGACCACCCAATTGGAGTCCAGCCCGTCCCGAATCTGAGCGATTTTGTCGTGCAAGAATCGGGAAAACTCTTCTGCCCTACCCTGCAAGAGGTCATCCCGCGCTCAGCTCCAGCAGGGAGCGGATCACTCTAAACAGAGCGGCAGGCCGATTTTCTGCCGATGCAATAAGGGCGGAGAAATGTGAACGCTTCGCCGCCTCTATCGCCACAAGGTAGGTCCTAATGTGGGACCTCACCTGTGTTCAGTCAGACTCAGTGCGGCTAGCCCTCCAAACACTATCCAGACGTCTTTTCCGGCACTTCATCTCCCGTAGCTCCTCCATAAACCACGGAGCTAGATGGGATCTGTGCCGAGTCAGAGGTTGCAAAGGCACAACTCAGTCCAGAGCCTCGGCAGCCAACCTATCCCAGGTGGCCACCAAGTCTCCAGGTGAGTTATGAGCCAGAGTCTTGGGAAATGGCCCAAGCTCCCTCTGGAACCGCTCAGGGTCCATCAGGCGCCTGGGATGGAACCATCTACACGGCTCCGCCTCCCTGCGGTGGGGGGTGGCGGTACAGAAGTCCAGTCTAAGAAGAGAATGGTCTGTCCATGACAAGGGTTTAATGCCTAAGTCCCCGAAATTACAGTCATTCAACCACTGACCAGAGGCAAAAATCAGGTCCAGCGTGTGTCCTCCTATATGAATGGGGCCAGAAACTAATTGGGTCAGGTCCATGGCTGTCATGGAAGCCATGAACTCCTGAGCTACCCCAGAGGTTTCCCCGAACATGCAATTTTCTCCATAAATTCACAGTGTTACTGTGGTGGCCATCCTTGTCAACCCTGAAGCTGACCTGGCTGAAGCCATCTTGGAGCTTCAGTGTTGCCACAGTGGACTGAGGGATAGGGAGAGGGGATTAGAGATAGCTAGGCTTGTTTAATTAAAATAAAATACTTTCTCAAGACTTTCTCCTGGGAACCAAAGACATTCTCATACCTGGCCAAGGGAAGGAGGAGTAATGTCACCAGACCAGCAGATCCTGCAGTGATTGTACCATGGGACTGATTGTTTGGGGTTGAGGGAAAAACTTTTACTTTTAATTAGCTGAAAACCAAAGTGCCCTTCAAAGTTGGTTTTCACCAGATATGTGCCAATAATACATAAACAATAAACATAAACAATAGATACAAACTCAAAGTAAACCACTCCAAACTCAATTGCAGAAAAAATGACTTCAGCAACAGAATGGTCAATGCTTGGAACTCACTACCTGACTCTGTTGTAATATCCTCAAATCCAGTGGTGGGATTCAAATTTTTTACTACCGGTTCTGTGGGTGTGACTTGGTGGGCATGGTAGGGGAAGGATACTGTAAAATCTCCAGTCGGAGGTGGTATTTGCTAGTTCTCTGAACTATTCTCCAGAACTGGTCAGAACCTGCTGAATAATACCTCTGCTCAAACTCCCAAAACTTTAACCTTAAACTGTTTACCGTGGAGCTCACCCCTTTCCTAAGAGGTCTGTAAGGGGGCGTGCATAAGCGCACCAGAGTGCCTACCGGCCCTGTCCTACTGTACCCATTTATCCATTTATTTGTACTCATTTATTATGTGTATCTTATACCTGTTTATACTTATATGTTTATATGTTATGTTCATACTTATACTTGTTATATTGTTAGTATGATTGTTTGATTGTTTGTATGATTGACAAACAAAATAAATAAAATAAATAAATGATATTTCCAATAAAGCTATTTTTTGAGGAATCCGCCTGTCTCGGAGTTCTTGCTTACAATGGATTTATTACTTGGAACCTTGACAATCATCTTGATAATATATCTGTATATAATATGTGACTATCAACCAATATTTATTTATCTATTACTTGATTCCTAGCTCATATACAATACAGGTAGTCCTCGAATTATGACCATGACCACAACTGAGCCCTGAATTTCCATTGCTAAACAAGACAGATGTTTCTTAGCATTAAACGGTCACATAACAAATGGTTGTATTGCCTATACAGGTACTCCTCAACTTTCAATAGTTCATTTAGTGACAGTTTGAAGTTACAACACCACTGAAGAAAATGATTTATGATAGTTTTTCACATTTATGACTGTTGCAGTGTCCCAGGGACTTGTGATTACCTTTTGCAAGCTTTTGACAAGTAAAGTCAATGGGAAAACCAGATTCACTTACTAATTTAATAACTGAATTGATTCACTTAACAACTGCATCAGGAAAGGTCATAAAATGGACAAAATTCATTTAACAACTGCCTAGCACAGCAACAGATTTTGGGCTTTATTGTGGTCAGGGCAATTTAATTTTCTTATTTTTATTTCCAAAATGACAATCTTGTGGGGTTATGCAGGACTAAGAGAAAATGAGTGGCCCAAGATCAACTGTTTGACAAGGTTGACTGAAGACTTGAAACTAATATTTCTTATTTCTTAACCACTAATTAAAATTAGTACTGACTGGTAGATGGAATTGCAGATTTAGGAGCAGTCTATCACTAATTACCAATATAAGATGAGAAAATTGGAGAAGACTTCCTTCATATCCTGTTCATAGATTTGTAGAGGCGTCTGGATGGACATTGGCTGAAAATAAGGGTGAATGTAAGGTTGGGATCCAGAATTACACAGTTTACATTCTGATATCTTTACATTGCATACAGATACAGATAACAGACAATCAGAGTTAGACATTGGGTGTTTGGCAACCATCATGTAATTACGATGCCAAAGTTCCGAGTAATGAACCCAACCAATCCAGCAACTCGAGAGACTTTAGGCTTTCTTAAAGAACTACTTTACTGAGTATATTGTTTCGGCACATTTGAAATGCAAAACCAGCTCTGGCCATTTCCTGCACTTTCAGTATAATTAAAGAACAGACAGCTCCCTCCCTCCTTATCACAGGTCACACTATCCAATTAGGTGTTCTGGTGTCTCTTTGGTAACTTCTTCCAGTCTCTGGACAGCACCTGCTAGGATGATCTTGGTTCCCACGAGATAGTAAGTTGTTGATGTCTGGTCTGATATTCCAAAGCTCACTCCCTCCCCTAAAGCGTGTCAAACTGAAAAACGGAGAAAATGGCTGCCATAGGCTCAATCTGTTTAGAAGTTGACAGAGGATAGTTACAATATACTGGGGCCCTGGAATTTCAACTGCAATCTTCCTAGAAATTATTTCTTTTATGGAACCACACTTGATACTATTAACATCCAATGTTATGTTGTAGTGATGGAAAAATAGGAAAGGATTTTTTTGACCTTGGGATAATGTACATACGGATGGATAAAAATGCCACTAGGCTATGGAAATGCCTTTGCAGCGCCCTCTTTAGTGCATAAAATCAGTGTTCAGAAATATCTTGTTATCAAGAAGCACATTATGTTCCCCCACATTTTATTTGCCAGCTACCCTGCTGGGCAACGATCTGCATTATTAAAAATTTTCTCTTCGGCCGAATAAAAACATAAAGTTGAAATGATCTTATTTGTATAGCCTAGTTGCAGCATGCCCTTTCATTTTTATTTTCCAATTGCCCTTGGTATCGATACTTCCTGTAATCTACTTTGCCGGCAGACCAAAGAAGATCACAAAAAGCAGCCAGAAAAAAAGCTACAAGAATGTATTTTATAATAGATCCCTGAAGGAAAGTACAAGAATCTAGGGCAGGAAACATTTGCAGATAGGAAGCATGTAACCGTTTTGTTCTTTAAAAGTGAAGTTCTTCTCTGAACAGCAGCCTATGGGCTTGGATAGAAATTGTGACATATTTTCTTTGCCTTTAAACCCACAAACAAATAATACATTCAGAATTGGTTTAGCTTTTCCTTTAGGTTCCTTTCAAATTATCCTTCAAAGCGATTCATCTATGGGTGATCAGGTTACGCTAACCGGCCATTGTGGCTTGTAAAAGGAAAAAAAGAAGGCTCTGTAGGTTTTACTCCACTATTATAGCTGACTTTAGGGAGTGGTACTTATCTCTCTTTCTAGGCCAGAGTCAGTGCTGCCCAAAGATGTTTCTGTGGTCATGTGGCCACCATGACGTCATGTTGGAGCACAGAGTGTGTGGCAAAAAATGGAGCACAGTTACTTTCCCATCAAAGTGGTATTGCAGTTACGTGCTTGCTTTCAAATTACTAAGTTAGTAGGAGTGGAGACAGAATAGCAGAATAACAGAATTGGAAGGGACATCGGAGTTCTTCTAGTCCAACTCTTTGTTCAAGCAGGAAACCCTATACCCGTGATGGCGAACCTATGGCACGCATGCCACAGATGGCACACAGAGCCATTTGTGCCGGCATGCGAGCTGCAGGCAAACTTACCTCACTGCACATGTGTGTGCCTCACAGCTGATTTTTGACCTTTTTGATGCCTTTTTTGGCCTCCAGAGGCTTCAGGAAGGCTTCTGCAGGGTTTTCAGGCCGAAAACTAGGCCTGTTTCATCACTTCCTGTTTTTCTGGAAATGATGAATCAGGCCTAGTTTTCATCCTGAAAAGTCTGCAGAAGCCTTCCTGAAACCTCTAGGAGGCCGAAAAAGGCCTGAAACTGGATGGAAATCAGCTGTGAGGTGCAGTGCAGGTAAGGGGGTGGGTGGGTAGGGATTGCTTGCGCATGCGTAGGGGGCATGGGCATTGCCTTCTGGGTGCTGGCATGCAAGCACGAGTGTGCAAGTGTGTGCCATAATTTTTGGCACATGAGCCCAAAAAGGTTAGCCACCATTGCCCTATACCATTTCAGACAAATGATTATCTAATTTTTTCTTTAAAACTTCCAGTGTTGGAGCACCCACAACTTCTGGAGGCAACTGATTGTCAGGAAATTTCTCCTTAGTTCTAGGTTGGTTCTCTCCTTGATTAGTTTCCATCCATTGCATTTTATCCTATTTTCAAATACTTTGGAAAATAAATTAACCTCTCTTCCTTGTGGCAGCCACTTAGATATTGGAACATACTATCATGTACCCTTAATTTTTCTTTTCATTAAATAAGACATACACCAGAGGTGGTATTTAGCAGGTTCTGACCAGTTCTGGAGAACCGGTAGCAGAAATTTTTAGTAGTTCGGAGAACCAGTAGTGGAAATTTTGAGTAGTTCAGGATACCACTACTGAATGGCCCTGCTCCCATCTATTCTCTGCCTCCTGAGTCCCAGCTGATCGGCTGGGTCTTCTTTTGTTGCCCTGCACAGGAGAAGGGAGCTGGAAAGCAGGTTAGTGGGGTGGGAAGGGAATGGGGATTTTACAGTATCCTTCCCCTGCCATGTCCACCAAGCCACGCTCACCAAGCCATGCCACACCCACCAAGCCATGCACACAGAACTGGTAGTAAAACATTTTTAATCTCACCACTGACATACACAATTTCTGAAACCATTCTTCATGTTTTAGCATCCAATTCTCTGGAGGCAAGTGACAGGAGCTCATTCCATCACACGGTGGTAGAACTCGAGTCCATTGTGGCTTGTAAACTATGTTATATCTTAATTCAGAAAAAGTCAAGCGATTTCTGAGCCTGCACCTAAGGAGCAAAGCTATCTGATTTCTGTGGTGCATTCTTCTGTTGGGGGTTGGAATGAAGGGGCAAAATAACCAAAGGTGCTAATCTTAATTCTCCCGTTTCACTAAATTCTGAAGCATCCATTCAAAAGAGCAGAGTTGAAAATTTTTCCTTGCACCCCAAAAGGCTTCTTTTCCAATGGACCTTTGACTGCTCATCTGATATCAACTTCGTGGCCAGAAAGAGCTATACTTTGATATTATTTTAATTGAGGGGAAAGAATTATGTTTGGGAGAGAATGTAGATTTTTTTTTTGGTTTATTCTTTTTTTACTCTGTAAACTACTCAGAGAATAAAAATCCTGTTATTGAATAATAAATGTTTTCCACTGAAATTTGATAAACACGAACATGTGTTTAATTCAAAACCCTGCAATCCAAACAATGCAGACATTAATTGTAAATTAAAATGTAATTATAGTCTAAGCTCTAAATGTTTTGTAATGCCCAACCCTATTGGGGTTGCAGTTTTAGCATGAATTAAAAAACAATATATAGCTGTGCAATTATTCTGTATGCCTGTCTCTTTGTCTGCCTATCTATCTACCTGCCTATCTAGCTATTTACCTACCTACCTACCTACCTACCTATTTAACTACCTACCTACTACCTACATCTATCTATCTATCTATCCATCCATCCATCCATCCATCCATCCATCCATCCATCCATCCATCCATCTATCTATCTATCTATCTATCTATCTATCTATCTATCTACCTGCCTATCTAGCTGCCTGTCTATCTGCCTGCCTTTATGGCCTGTATGACCTGCATGTCTGTTTGTCTATCTGTTTGCCTACCTACCTGTCTGTGTGCCTATCTATCTATCTATCTATCTATCTATCTATCTATCTATCTATCTATCTATCTATCTATCTATCTATCTATCTATCTATCTATCTATCTACCAGACTGCCCATCAGCCTCAAGGATTGCCTTTCCTTATCCAAAAGATTGATGCACATCAGCCCGATGGAATTATTCACCTGCATATATGAATTAAGCTCAGGACATGACAGATGCATATCCAAGCTTGGACGTGTGTTTCTGAGCACTTTCTTCATTAAGCAGGAAACTCTCCTATGATTCCTCCCTCTGTTCAGTCAGATACATTTTGCTTCATCAGCTCTGAGAAGGCAAAGGCTTCTGGCCATGCTCAGTAGAAACCTGTCATAGCCTTTCTTGCCACCAGAGTTTTCTGCTATGAGTCTCCCAAGGTCTTAGACCAACTAAGGAAATGCCATTGGTCCCAGAGACTGAAGCTATCCCATAAGTGAGTTAATATTTCTCATGCAGATTCTTCACACAAGCACTGTAGTAGTCTGAGGTCAATGCTCCTTGATCTCATGTGTCCTGGAAAGCTGAGCTAGCGGAGAACTCAAAGCAGACACTACAAAGGCGATTCTTCCGCAGCTCTCAGTAGAACAACCTTTGCTTTATCTGGTCTTTTGGAAATTTTCCTTTTTTTTCCTTCCCCCCCCCCCCCCCCCCCCCCCCCAAAAAAAAAAAAAAAAACCATCTTCTCATCCTTCCTAGTCGGTCCAAGGGGTGGAGTTGCTTTTCCTTTCATGGCATGGACAGTGTATTCCACCACCCCCTTGCTAGAAAAAATAAAAGTAGCAAAGGAAGAATGAGGGAAAGGGAATAAGGGAAATCTGGATGCTATTTTTCCACCCTCCCAATCCCCAGGAGGGAGGGGAGAGGGAAGGGGGTATTGTTGTTTGGTTCAATGGAAGATGGAGCCCAGTAATTTTATCTATCTATCTATCTATCTATCTATCTATCTATCTATCTATCTATCTATCTATCTATCTATCTATCTATCTATCTATCCATCCATCCATCCATCCATCATCTATCTATTTATTTTCTCAAGCATGCATTTGGTAATATATATAAGCATGATTATTACTACATGAAATAGATACAAATAAAAGAGAACATTTGGACAGGCACACTGGTGCGCTTATGCATGCCCCTTAAAGACCTCTTAGGAATGGGGTGAGGTCAACAGTAAACAGTCTAAGGTTAAAATTTTAGGGGTTTTGGGAAGAAACCACAGGTAGTGTATTCCAGGCATTGACTACTCTGATGCTGAAGTTGTATTTCCTGCAATTGAGTTTGACACGGTTTACCTTAAGTTTGTATCTATTGTGTGCATGTGTATTGTTGTGGTTGAAGCTGAAGTTGTCATTGACAGGTAGAACATTGCAATAGATAATTTTATGTACTATACTTCGGTCAGACTGAAGGTGGCATAGTTCTAAGTTGTCTAAGCCTAAAATTTCAAGTTTGGTGGCATAAGGTATTCTGTTGAATGAAGGTGTTCACACAGTAGCATGGAACTGCTATAGGCTTTAAATAATGAGATGTCGTCAAAGGAATAGGAGATTGAATATGCTTTGCAGTTGATAATCTTGTGAGAATCCCAAAGCATCTTGCAGGAATCCCAAAGCTTCTCACTTTTCCTTCCTTCCCTTTCTCCCCAAATCAATCCTGCGTACCTCTCTCTCCCAAGGCAGTAGCTGCCATGACGCCAGATGCTCCTCACTTATCTATTTCATTTATTTGCCCTACGAGCAAACTGGTTAATTTACGAGCAGTCAGGAGACATAAGGGCAGTGTAATTGAAATTAGGGATGTGAAAACTGCTGTTAAGTTTAATTAGAAGTGAGCACATTAATCGATTAATTGGTGTGATGAACTGATTAATAGCTCAGTGGCAGATTAAAAAATGCAGCTGTGATTAATAGAAGCCAACCATCTGGGCTATTCCTTTCTAACACCTCTGCAGTGCGAACAGCTTCAATGATTTGCATGCTTCTATCTCATGCAGTTTGTTCTAGTTTATATCGGTAGAATGACAACAGTACATGCAACACAGTAGATCACAGTGTGATTGTATTTTGATGTTTCTCTACAGAAGCTTCTACTTCCAAATAATAGTAGCACACGGTAAAGAACAACCCGCAGTATCAGCAGTACATCATACCCTTGACATTTCTAATTTATTATATCACATTTGGAAGACTGCCCAACCTCACAGTGACTCACAGTAACTCTGGGCAGCAAACAATATTAAAGCAAGAATACAAGAAAGCTATTGAATTATCCAGAAGAAGATATTCAGAAGAAATAAAACCAATATTACCTCAACCATACAGCATTTGTACAAGGAGCTCACTTCTTAAAATCAGGGAGAAAGGCTGGGATTTAAGGATCCTTTTGAATGAAACCTGGACAGGGCTAATGTCAACCTTTCTTTGGCTAGATACTATACCACAGCAAAGGAGGCTCAACTTCCTAGGTTCCATCAGATAACATTGTTTAATCAATAAGGCCCAAAGTATGCCAATTATGTTGGATTAATGGACAGACATTATGAGAGTTGGATGGTTCCTCAGAGAGACCCTATGCCATGTGGAAGAAAGGTTTTGTTTTGAATCCTGCTATGATCTAGTTGGAATTGCATTTGGCTTTCCTTAAATAAGAAGGAGACAACTGGAGAGAAAGAAGGGTTTTTCTTTCCATTGTGATAGACTAGGTCCTTGTAATTGTGAAATTGATGGTGGGGAGGTTTGGCAGTATGGAAGAGAAGATAATTATCCAGGACTAAAAGAATCCTGAGATGCCCTTCAATAAAATTCACTGCCTGATTGGCTTCGTTCAACACATTAATCCATTTTCACACAATATCCAGCCACGCACACACAAGAAGCCAAGGTTAAAAAAGAAGCTTAGTGTGTGGTGTGTGTATACAGATAATCATGTTGTGTGAATGGAGCCTTTCTCATGTAAATCACAAAACGATTGCTTTATTCCCAGATGTTCTCTCCTGCAGGAAAGTTCCCAATCAATAGACTTTGGGAAACCTTAACTGACTGGCTTGTCTGTTTTGTTTACAAGAAGGCTTAGGAGTTAAACAATCAGTGTTAGAATAAAAAGTGGCACTGCAGTGGTATAATTAGTAAGGCCAGAGTAGGTTTCTGGAGAATGGCAGAGGGGAAAAGTGGACTTTATCTCTCTCTGATTTTCTTCTGCCTTTTCTGAAACTTAATGTCCTACCTTCTAATAGCAATCTTAGTTGCAGGGTGGGCTTCAAAAAATTTAGCAACTGGTTCTCTGTACTGTTACTGGGTGGGCATGGCCATGGTGAGTGGGGCCTAGTCAGCCTCCTGCACCATGATGTGTGTGTGTGTGTGGGTGTTTTCACCCTCCCAAGCTCCGGAGGTGTTCCTTGATGCTTCGGGAGGGCAAAAACAGCCTCCCTGGGCTCCAGAGGATCTGTGGAGGCTGGAAATGGGCCCGTTTGTGGACTTCCGGAACTACTGGGATGCCTGTTTTTCACCTCCCTGGGCTATGGAGGCTTTCCTTGAGCCTCCAGGAGGCCCGTTTCCTCCCTACCCGGGCTCCAGAGGCTCTCTGGAGGCCAGAAATGGGCCTGTTTCTGGCCTTCCAGAACCTCCAGGAGGCCCATTTTTCACCCTCCCCGAGCCCCTGTCTGGGCCCTGCACTTACCTGGGATCCAAAATGGGCATGGGGAGATCCCTGGGAGGGGTGGGGTGAGCAGGGCCAGCCAGACATTGCAACTACCATTTTGGCGAACTAGATGTAAAATTAATATCTGGCTCACCCAAATTGGTGCGAATCGGTAGCAGCCCACCCCTAGTTAGATGTAGAGCACCAACAGAAATGAGATCAAATCTGAAGTATCACTATAAATTGAGAGGCACAGTTGTTCAGATGCTTACTGGAGAAAGACTGACTGTCTTCCTGAATTTTCAATGAGGAGAGATTTTACTGGGGACAAGAATGTTCATTCTGCGGTCCCCAAACTTGGCCAGTTCTCTGTTAATCCCTTCCTTAATTCCTTTTACCACTTCTCCATTAATCTTCCCTGGAGCAGGGAGAACTCTTCTATTCTAGTCCGTGACCATTAAATTTGCTTAGAAGTGTTCTAAGAAGATAAGGAGTTGTATCTTAATTACTTTGTTCTAAGCAAAGCAGCCCAGAAGTTGCCTCACCTTTCTTTAAAGGAGAACCAACATGACATTACTTGAAGAGTTACCTAAATTATACAGTAACTACAGCTCCCTCACCCTTCCCCCATCTCACAGAGCTAGCGTTTCCAATTAGGATAATCACCAGGGAGCAATTGAAGATGGAATGAAGTTTTTCCTCATTTGCATAATTTAGATTACTTTTATCTAGATGAAGAAAAAACCTACATTTTTTAAAAAGAGCCAACTAATTATCATTTGGCACTAATTATAACACGGCGGATGAAGAATGAATAATTGGAAAATATTCAGAAAATGGCAGAGAGATTGTTAAAGAGAAGAAAAATTTAGACAAGATTAACATTATGACGTATGGTATTTAAGACTACAGTCAATAAAAAGGCAATAAAACTATGTGAAGTCTTATAAAATCAATCTATTACAGAGAACAAGAAATATCCATATTATTGATCTCCATCCTTATTTGTTAAATAAAATTAACAACAAACAACACAAGAACAGCAGTGGGAATTTCCTCTTATGATTCCATTCTTGACTAATTAGGAAGAAAGATTTAAAGAAATCAATAATCACAGAAGCCCTGCAATTAATTTTTGTTTGGAAATTTGGAAATTGTCCAGGCACCAGAAGAGTCTGGGTCACTTTTGATATTATTTCCTTAAAAATAATTATTATGCAACCACGGTGCTACCCTTTACATCGGGGTGTCAACTCGCAACATGTTGTCGTCACATGAAGTATCACAATTTCTTCCTCCTTTGCTAAACTGGCCAGTGTGTAACGCATCTGGCTCACAGACTCCTGCTTTACATGAAGATAATTTACTGTTATCCTAAACTGAGGCATGAAATGCTTAGCAATTAATATATGATATTCTTTCTCTTTTTCATTTTTCACTCAGGAGTTTACCTGAGGAGTGATGCTTATTTCCATGGATGTCCTGAGAGCTTCATTACCAAAGTTCCCCTCCATTTTATTTTGCTAAATATTCTTTTTTATTAGCAAGCAAGAGACAAAGAGATTGGCCTATTTGGAATTTTTGGAGAATAGCAAGGATTATGAAAATGGCTGTCGAATGATGGATATGTCAAGAAACCTCTTGTTAAACAAAAAAAATTTCAAGGAAATTGCTCCCTAAGGTCCCTCTAGATACTCAGTCCCTCAATAACTGGGTGATCTGTACCAAATCTTTTTCCTGTTTGTTGAGCAATTGAGCAAAAAAGTCAGTGGGCTGCAAGGGGATCTATCATTCTCATTTTACAGGATTGCATCTGAGGTCTATGCAAAGCCCAAGTGTATTTCTGAAAACAAATTTGCAGACACTAAGTTGGCAGGAATAGTCAACATCCCAGAAGACAAGCTCAGGATCCAAAAAGATCTTGACAGACATGAACAATGGGCCCTATCCAACAAAATGAAATTCAATGTGGAGAAAAGTGAAGTTTTACACCTGGGCAGAAAAAAACCAAAGGTACAAGTACACATTTGGCGAAACCTGCCTCAAAAATATTAATTGTGAGAGAGACCTTGGAATCTCAGTGGACGATCACTTAAACATGGGTCAGCAGTGTGCGGCAACACCCAAAAAAGCTAGTACCATCCTCGGTTGTAGACACAAAGGCATAGAAACAAAACCACATAAAGTATTAGTACCGCTTTATACAGCCTTAGTAAGATCACACCTGGAATAGTGCACCCAGTTTTGGTCACCACATTACAAAAAAAATGTTGAGAAAGTACAAAGAAGAGCAACTAAGAGGATTAAAGGCTTGGAGACTAAAACATATGAAGAACGGTTGCAAAATTTGGGTTTGACTAGTCAAGAGAAAATAAGGACTGGGGGAGGGGGACATGCCAGTATCTCAGAAGCTGCCACAAAGAGGAGGGGGTCAATTTATTTTCCAAAGCACCAGAAATCAAGTCAACAAACAATAGATTGAAACTAATCAAGAAGAGAAGCAATCTGGAATTGAGAAGAAATTTCCTAACAGTGAGGACAATTAACCAGTGGAACAGCTTTGCCTTCAGTCATTATGGGTGGTTTTTAAAAAGAGACTGGACAGTCACTTCTCTGAAATTGGTATAGGATCTCCTGCTTAAACAGGCAGTTGGACTAGAAGTCCCTCCCAGCTCTATTCTGATTTTTAAACAAATTTAGATTTGAGGTTAAGAGAAGGGTCTTGCAAGTATACTAGCTTCCCATGTAGAATTAGCTCAGTATTTGGACAATAATCAGGTCTTTAGGACCTCGTGGAGATAGAAAAGATATCACTCACTGTTCCAAGTAACAACCTCCCAAATTAAAAGACTCTGAGACTGTCACCTTCTCAAAGATCCATTTTATTAGAGATGCCATATTGGCACATCTGAGGAAAACCCAAATCTGAGATTTCTGGATTTTCCTTAGCCCAAAGAGAATCAAAAATCCAACCCCACCACCCAATAATTCATCACATGGTAGAATCATTACTTTGTTCGAGCTGGAGACTATACCCAGGCACTCCCCCCCCCAGGTGCAGAGTAACATGTCCTTGGCTCTCTGAGAAAGGAATGTTGTGATTAATTTTCCACTGCTCCTTGAAGTCCCTCTCCCAAATTCCCAGGCACTGTATGTGGCAATCCAGAAACCTCAAAGAAAAATGGCTTCCATGCTGACAAAAGACTCAGGACCATCTGAACATTGGGAGGAATAGTGTTCCATAGGACAGGTCCAGCATGAGAGAAGACATGATCCTTGGGTCATATTAAATGGCACTGTTTTAGGGAAAAAACCCAAAATGTAGCAGAGGCACATGGAGACATGAGGTCCTGCAAGTAACCTGGCCATACTGCACTCAGGTCCAATAGAATCAAGTTATAAGTATGCATGCGTAAGATTGCTAACATTGTACATTATTGTGTTGTGAAAAATGGTGGATATGGACTTTCCTCAAAGAATGGTCATGGAGCAGAAGATGGGCTGCATGGAGAGGGCGGCTGAATAAAGCAATGAGTTTGGCTACAGCTAGCAGTATTCCCTTTCTGATACACCTTCCCCCCTGCCTCTTTTTTCTTTACCAAGATTGCAAGGAAAGTAAGGCTACCAAATCTGGGCTGTCAGATCTGGAGGGCCATAATATAAAACCAAGTAGACATGGAATAACTCCAACTTTTTTCTAGCATCTTGTGGTCATCCAGATATTTGCAGCCCAGAAAAAGAAGAGAAGCAATGAAGAGCTTTTGCAGGAGTCTTCAACTCTTCCTTTGCAGAAAGGAGATTATTGTAGATTATAGATCGCAGATGATTTGCATGCAGAAGAAAAACAGTATCAATCATCCATCTGAATTCCCAGGGCTTGGCTTCCAAGTTCCCATCCCTGCTCTCTTAGAATGGCTATCTGAAGGGGGCTTAGATAAAGAGCAATCAGAAGATTGAACAGAAGCCTTAAATTGTCTATGACTGAATGTCTACCATGGGGAGATGTGTTTCATTTCTGTTTTAATTAATTTCCCAATTTATGTCTATAACATGTTTTAGCAGGTGAAACCTTCCTATAGATCTCTACTCTAGTTTCTTTCTCTCTCGACTGTTGTAATTATCATCTGGAAAGTGATGGATACTTGAACAAAGTACAGGCCAAAAATCTTTAGACATTGGGAGGGGGAATCTGTTTTCAGTAATGTGGAATCATAGAATTAGGAGATGCTGTTTAGTCCACTGAGCCTAACCCTCTGTTTACACTGCAGGAATCCAAATGAACCCATTCTTAACCTTGACTGTCTAGTCTCTGCATCAATACATTTATCTTATCCTCTTATTGGGGAATATCTTCTGTTTCCGCTTTATACGTATCAAATTATCTCCTAGAATTAAATGCTTCATATGCCACTATAAGCATCTTGGAGAAAGTGTGGGAAATGTTTACCCCTTTTAAAAACATTCATTTGTATTTATTAAAGCATCAAAGACATTGCAATTTTGGCACTCCATGATAGGTCATGAGCAAGGTGGATTCTGGTTTGTGATTAAAGGAAAGACTACTGGAAAATGTTATGCAAATTCTTTTGTATCTTAATTCTACACACACACACACACACACACACACACACACACGCACACAAACACACACACATACATTCTCCCTGTCAAATACTCATACGTTTAATCACTGTAATAACCTTGGCTTTATGATCACCTTGGGTTCATAAACTTAAACAATGGTAATTTCATCTTCCTCTCCCTTTCCTATATAGCCTGGGTGACATTAAGCTTTTGGATAGATAAGTCGGGAGGGACAATGAGAAGATATGAGAAAGGATTTTGCTGTGAAAAAAAGAGGATTTTTGCCAGAAGCAATGTTCCATTCCCCCAAGACTTTGCATGAATCAAATGCAACTATTCGCTGAAAAAAAAAAATCTGTTAGCATCTTGTATCTGAACTTTGTAAGAAATCATATCTGAAAAAGCTGCAGAACAGCAAATGGTGGTCTATTTCTATCTTTAAAATCTGTGTCAAGAAAATAAACCTGTCAAACAACAAAAGCAGGTTTGTTTTGTTTCAGAACGTGCTTCAAAGATTTATTGAAACAATTAGAGAAAGATGTGGAGAAAGCCTTTGTTTGTTATCAGGTATGGAAAATGTAAGCTGTTATGGTTTTAGTTACAATTCTTTTAATCAGCAGGTAGAAATAATTAGCAAATTCCCCTGCCATCACATGACAATGAAATAGTCATTAAGAGAATAATGTCATTATGAAAGTCACTGCTGTGGTTATCAATGGGTTTTTTGACCCAGTTCAAAGTCCTGATGGTAATTTATAGAATTTGAACTGGTATAATGTTAGGTTCCATCAGCCACTACCTGTAGAATAGAATAGAATACTTTATTGGCCAAGTGTGATTGGACACACAAGGAATTTGTCTTGGTGTAAATACTCTCAATATACATAAAGAAAAGATACATTTGTTAAGAATCAAGAATCATAAGGTACAACATTTAATGATAGTAATAGGATACAATCAACAATCAAATCATTCTAGGAAACAGTCAATATAAAACGTAAGGATACAAGGGACAAAGTTATAATCCTACAATCACAAGTGGGAGGGGATGGGTGATAAGGAGTGATGAGAAGATTAGCAGTAATAGTAGTGCAGACTATGTAATAGTTGAACAGTGTTGAGGGAATTATTTGTTTAGCAGAGTGATAGCTGTAGTAAAAAAGCAGGGTTGGGGTTAAACATGTCATTAGCTTTGAGTCATTACGTTGCCACAAATGATCCAAATCCAACCCCTCTTGAATCCCATTGACTTTATCTGGCACCCATTTAGTACTGAATTTTTGTTGACTAGATTCTTGTGTATAGGCTTGAATAAATCTTAAATTTAAGGTATGGTCCTGATCCTTTATGCCTGATACTGCCTTGACAAGATTGAATCTGCTCATCCAGTATGAAAATTGTATGAATCTTCTAAAATTGCCTCTTTAGGTCAGTGAGGGAACCTGGAGCAGATGACAGGCCATTCCTGTTGTAGCCTCTGTATCTTGGAACTCCTTGCCTCTAGAGCTTGAAATAGTCCCTACACTGTGTACAGCTATTAAAACAATACTATGTTTGTAAAGCTATTAAAACAATACTATCCCACTGTGTGTTAAACCAGGAACCAATGTTCCTACTTGCCATCTGGATAATTTCTTTTAATTGTATGGCTTTTTTTTTACATTTTTGTGTATGACTGTGGTT
The DNA here is from genome assembly GCA_023653725.1 of Bungarus multicinctus. NCBI lineage: Eukaryota > Metazoa > Chordata > Lepidosauria > Squamata > Elapidae > Bungarus > Bungarus multicinctus. The sequence goes on along the minus strand of CM042846.1, from coordinate 79,197,585 downwards.
TGGAATTGTGAAATGAATGGATAGCTGAGAGAGGCAGATATTTGCCTTAAGATACTCTCCATTCATTCAGGACCAACTTAGTTAGGGGTTAAAACATCAGACCAGAAACTGGGACACTATGAATTCTAATCCTGCCTTAGGTGACCTTGTGCCAATTATTTTCTCTTGGCCCTAGGAAGGATGCAATGGCAAAGCACTTCTGGAAAAAAAACACCCCACTATGCAATTGCTAAGAACCAACACAACTTGTGTTGGCACTTTATATAATTCAAGTAGAGACAAGCATAAAACAGTCAGTCCCATGGAAATGGATCTCTTATCAAATTCCATCATAAATTCAATAATTTCCACCTCACCAGCAACCTCACCAACTGTCCTTGAAGAGCACTGAGAAGCTCTTGCTAATCTAAAAACAGCAGCAGTTCTAGGTGTATCGCTGTATGCCCATGTAGTACTTCTGTTCTGTGAACTGCACTGGTCACCAATAACCTTCAGGGTTCAATTCAAAGTGCTGAGTATCTGTCTTTCATAGTTGCTGCCTGTTCTTTTTTAGATGAACTCATAAGGCCAGTCATAATTCCCAGTCTTTATGAGCTGTCTGATCTATGTGAAGGTGGCTTTCTCTGGATGTTTCTTTTTTGTATTGTGTGGATTGCATTGTTTTAAATTTCATATATTGCACACTACCCTAAGTTGCAAGAGAATAGATATCCATCTCTCTCTCTTTCTCTCTCTCTCCCTCTCTCCCTCCCTCCCTTCCCCCCCCTCTCTCTCCTGTCTATCTATCTATTGGAAGAAATATCCACCTGGTTCAGTTCCAAATATGGAGGCTGACTGGAAAGATGATAAATTGATGAACAGGACTACATGGGTTTTAGGTCCTGGGCAGCTGACCACATGGAGTGAAGAGTGAGTGTTATTTATACCTTCCTTTGGGCTTTGCTCTTGAGCTTCCTGTTCCTGTGGCAAGAGCATGTATTCTATTGACTGTAATCAGACTCCCATGTGGAGTCATATCTGTTTGAATCAGGTTTGGTGGAATCTTGGGCTGATGTAATACCCCCAGGTAATTGCAGGGAGCCCTGCTGCTAGATGGTTAGAGGGCTAATCCTATTATGTCCTGAGGGGTTATGTCGTAATCCCATCACCCTGGAGCTGGAGGTCTTTTGTCTTGTAGATAGGCTGGCCCAGTCTGCCTGCCTGCCTGCCTGCCTGCCTGCCTGCCTGCCTGCCTGCCTCTCTCTCTCTCTCTCTCTCTCTCTCTCTCTCTCTATCTATCTATCTATCTATCTATCTATCTATCTATCTATCATCTATCTCTATCTGGCTTTTCAAGCACAAGAAAACAGCAAAGAGAGATGTCCTTTAACGGTTATCCAGATTTTAGCAGCCCACATCTAGTAACCCTCATCAGTTTACACAATATTCTATTGCAGATTGGAAACCGGTAACTGGAAAATCTCAGTTGAGGGAATGATTGTGTTTAGTTTTATACCTCTTTCTTCCGGTGAACTGAGCCATCTCCAAAGACGTAGGTGGTTACTCTATGTAGACAAATTAGAAACGTTCAGGTGCTTCACATGAGACATTCTAGAATATCTAATTTTAATAATGTTAGAAATCAGAATTGTACTAGAATTGGTACGATGACATGACTAACTAGAGCAGCCCTTCCATCCTGGATATCATCCCAATGTGTGCAATGAAAGAGTAGGAAACTTGTAAACATTGTGGACTTCGAAAGATAAATGGATAGGAAATAAAGTAGAATTTAGAAGGAAATGAGTGTGAACTTGGTGGCCAAGGGATGCTGGGAAATATGAGGGGTTGGGGTGGCAGAAGACATGGTGGGTGGGAAAGGAAAGAATTGAATATCATGGAAAATAAAGATTAGCTGGTAGGCTACAGTTCTGCAATATAATATTGTGCGTCTAATGTATAACTTTGGATTTTTTTTAGATCCTCTAGATGGCAGGCATGCTCCATTAAAACACCTATATTTCTATAGAGAAGCTGCTACCTAAGAGATGCAAAAGCTAATTAGGTCATGTGCTTTGAATTCTTTTCAGGGTGCCAAGAGTGGAGTAAAGGGACAGTGAATATTGACTAGTTCAGTGACCTTGTCCACCTCCAGATTTAATGGCCACTGCTGTCCCTGGATTCCTCACGCCCACACACGATCATTATACCAAACTTTTATTTTATTTCATCTTGCTTAAAGAAACGGTAATAATGCTGCCTCTTGCCTCTTGCAGTTTTGCTACCTTTCCTTTGTGCCAAAACACTGATGGGGCTTTCTTTAATTTGCATTTAAAAATACTTCATTTTTCCACTGCCTATGCTCCAGTTGACAAAAACCTTGTGCAATTCCACTAAAAATGAGTATTCTGTTTTTTGAGCTATGTTCTGCTGGTAAGTTGGGGCCCCTTTTGGCAGTCCACCCTTCTCTTTTTCAGCATCCAGAAGAAAGCAGAGGAGACACAACCATGAATATTTTTTATTTATTAATATTACTTTTTAACTAAGAACAAAAGAGAGAGAGAAAAGGAGCAAGGCACAAATAGTGAACAGCGATACATACGCAGTCAAAGAGAAGAGGAAAAAGGAACACATAAAATATGTGTATTAAAATAAATATATTAAATATATGTATACATGTATAAAAATGCTTAGAACAAGGGAAAACTTAATATAGTTATGGATAACAAAGTTATGGATGTTATTAACCAATGTAAACAATGTCACAATATTGTTGCAAAATGTGAAAATTCGTTTTTAAGTGTTGAAATGTTGAATAAATAAATTTCTAAAAAAAGAGCTTTTAAAAAAATGAAAGAAATACGACAGAGAAAAAAAAACATATGTATCAATATCACAATAAGCAATAACGAATCTACATATACTTGTCAATTTCAAATATGAATATCTTTCTAATACATTTATGCAACTAAATATCACACCAAATTTAATTTATTTGAAAAAGCAGAGAAGACACCTGCCCCTACACACACACACACACATACACACTTGTGATAAATTAGCTGGTTTTCTACTAAATGGTTCTAAGGAGCATAAAGGAAAGAACTGAAGATTACAAAAGGAGATGGAGACAAATGTTTTTCCATCGAGATACTCTGTTGAAGCCATTTTCAAACTTGGCAGAGATCTGCTGGTCCAGTTGTTTCATCATATTATATAGAATGTGCAGAAATGTCTCAGGCCCCTGCTTCCTCATGCAAACTCCCACCCATGTAATGCTCAAGTTGGTGCGTGTTCAAGACTAGCATCTGTTTATTATACTTCACTGTGCCTTTCAAAGGAGCTAATGCCATTTCTAATACTACTCCAAATTTACTTCCCTGAATGGTAAGACATTCCCTAGATCAGGGTGTCAAACTTAATTTCATTGAGGGCTGCATCAGGGTTGTGTTTGATCTTGAGGTGCTGGGGTGGGCTTGGCCAGCTCAATGTCACTTGTGTTGGGGCGCCAATGGTAGCTTGAGCACTCTGCCAGTGAAAAAGGAACTTGGGAGGGTTATCCTCATGAGCTCCATTTTCATTGGCAAAGGCACAGCGGGCCAGTTCTTTACTGTTTCCAGGGTGGCCCCGCAGGCCAGATCTAACATGGGGCCCCGGGCCTTGAATTTGACACCCCTGCCCTAGATGCAGCAATCCAATTTGGGGAGAGGAGGAGAAGAAGAAGAGTTGGAGATACATAGCTTCATGTAAGAGACAGAATGTACATCTTCTCCCTCCTTTCCTCCTCTTCCTCCTCTTTCACAAAAAAACCAACGCAGTTCTAGGCTGCATTAACAGAGGGATAAAATCAAGATCATGTGAAGTGTCAATGCCATTTTAAGATGCCTTGGTAAGAGCACACTGGGAATACTGCATCCAGTTTTGTCACTACGATATAAAAAAGGTGTCGAGACTTTGAAAAGCGAGCAGAGAAGAGCAACAAAAATGATTAGGAGACTGGAGGCAATAACGAATGAAGAACGGTTGCAGGAACTGGATATGTCTACTTTAATAAAAAGAAGGACTAGGGGGACATGATAGCAGTGTTCCAATATCTCAGGCTGCCACAAAGAAGAGGGAGTCAAGCTATTATCCTGCAGGCAAAACAAGCAGCAACAGATGGAAACTAATTAACAAAAGAACCAATTAAGGACTCTCACAGGTGCAACTGGACTATGGTTTTTTTCCTTGAGGAAGACATTTTGCTTCTCATCCAAGAAGCTTCTTCAGTTCTGACTGGAGGGGGGGTAGTAGGAGGATTAGTTCTGATTGGTCCTTCCATTTCCCTCCCCCCATCCAATCAGAACTGAAGAAGTTTCTTGGATGAGAAGCAAAATGTCTTCCTCAAGGAGAAAGCATAGTCCAGTTGCCTTTTGGAAAAACACTTTTGAGACAACCATGGCCTGGATGACTGCAAATCTCCACAGACATTTTGAATTGAGGAAAAATGTTCTGACGGTAAGAACAATCAATCAGTGGAATGGCTTGCATTCAGAAACTGTGGTGCTCCATCAGTAGAGGTTTTTAAAAAGAGATTGGACAGCCGTTTTTCTGAAATGGCACAGGGTCTTCTGCTAGAGAAGTTAGATGGACTGCTAGACCCCCAAGGTCCCTTCCAGTTCTGTTATTCTGTTCCTCCTCCTCCTCCTCCTCCTCCTCCTCCTCCTCCTCCTCCTCCTCCTCCTCCTCCAGAATATTGAGAGTGTTCTGAATCTGGATGATGAACAGAACAAGAATCTAATCCTTATTCCAGCTGCCTTTTCAGAAAAATAAACCATATAGCTGCGGCTGTATTAACAAACCAACAAGTAGGTAGACTCTGGGGGAAGAATTCAATTCATCTCATCTTGCTGCAGTGATTGCGTCCAGATTATTCTGCTGCAATTAAACAACTGAAAGTAGGATGGCCCACATTTTAGATTGGCCCTGGATGTATGTATTATACAAATATGTTAAATATACGTATAGTAATGCAGCACAACTTCAGAATTTCCAGATGTAAAATCACTGCTTCTGACCTCTATTCTTTCCCCCAGTGGAAAATTTGAGATGGTCCATGAAGCCAGGGAGCCTTACTATCAAATGCTATAAAACCTAGCATGAAGAAAATATTTACAGGGGAAAGAATTACATTTGACATCTGTTCCAGTCAACATCTCTACAGCTTCTATTTTCTTTCTTCTCCAATTCACCTTCCTTTTTTGGTTTGTAAGTGAGAGCTATTGCGTCCTTTTGGTTAGCAGCTGTGTTTTTCCTTGTGCGCTGAGAAGCAGCAATTAAGAATGAGAAAAATAGTCTGTATCCCACTCCCACACAATCTACAGAGGTTAGGTAGGTGTTCTGGGAGTTTTTTTTTAGCAACAAGGACACCTCTTCCACTTGACCAGAATGCTTTTTGGGAAGAAAGCAGTGCAACTTTGGGAAGCAATATAAAATTTAACCTGCCAAACTTAAAGGCTAAATGCAATGTATCAACAGTGACCTCCACTTTAAATAACTGTATGGGAGTGAAAGGATCTTCCTGTTAGAACAAGGACACCATCTATATTTTATGTCATTCCATCATAAATGGATGCCCAGAGGGACAATATTTTCTTTCAGTTGCTTTTCATTTTTGATTTATCATACATGAACTGAGATTGAGTTTGTAGAATCCTCCATCATGTATAAACTTTCATGCTGCTGTGACCTTGCTACTCTGTCATAATGAAGTACTATATATTGCCGATGGATAGATGGATGGATGGATGGATGGATGGTTCGATCATTCTGTCAACAGCCATGAGGTAAATGGGTTTCCAAAGAAGCAAATTTTAAAGTACCTGGAGAACTTGGAAGTTTGCAATCATTTAAACTTTAAAGCTCATAAGAACCCATCTCTTTCCGCTCAAAAACGATGTAGTCAGGACTTCACACATTTGCTAAGTAAAAGTGGGGTGGGGGTGGGGGAAGGGAGATGGTAACAGCTTGCTGAAACCCGGAACTAAAATCTTTTAGGACAGAAGCAACATTGCAATACTTTTTTTTTGCAAGTTCCACTGATGGCAAAATCATCATTTTTGGTGGCACAGAAATATTACCCTGCAACAAGCTTCCCCTCCCTGCTTTGCACAATAGCACTAGAAATATCACTTAGACTTATATACTGCTTTACAATGCTTTACAGCCCTCTCTAAGCGGTTTACAGGGTCAGCCTCTTGCCCCCAACAATCTGGGTCCTCATTTTACCCACCTCGGAAGGATGGAAGGATGAGTCAACCTTGAGCTTGGTGAGATTTGAGCTGCCAAATTGCAGGCAGCTGGCAGTCAGCAGAAGTAGCCTGCAGTACAGCACTCTAACCGCTGTACCACCGAGGCTCAACAATCCCATTCTTTGTGGCTGAATTTGCACAATTAGGCTAAAAAGCATGTGGTGGGAACACAGCTAGTATCAACGTCTTCTAAGAGTCAGGTCACCATAGTCACCAAAATATGAGTTGTAGGTTTGGGCATAGCATGTTATGAGAACATATTTATTAATTCTGATTTAAGGTGTAGCACAATCTATAGGGCTATCATATCTGGGCTGGAAAAATCTACATGACTATTAGATTGCAATAAAAAGGTAAAGAAATGGCTAATTTTTGATACCATCTGGAGTTTTGCAAGAAACTATTATTTTGGCCCTAAAGTATGTTTCCCCCTAAATCCTGAAAAAGAAGAGAATGAAAAGACAAAGCCATCTAATCAAATCTGAAATTATATTTCTACATTTCTGAAATTACACCATTGTTCACATTAAAGCTTTTTTGCCTTCTCTTGAAAAGCCATTGGTCTTTCCCCCCCTTTTTTTTTTGCCATTAATGGGATTGAACTGCACATAGATGAGTTCAGGATTGCAGAGCTTCTCTTGGCTGAAGAGAGAAGAGAAGAGATGGACAACCTTCATCAACCTTCATCAATCTGAGAAGAGGATGTCTCAAACAATTCTGGAAAATTCCCTCCTGACCAGGCTGAACTTCCTCCAGACCATGCCATTCAGGCCAGTGCTTTCAAGAAGTAAATCTGCAGAATGGGAAGTGATTTGAGATAGCCTGGGAGTAGTCTGTCTACAAAACAGATCTGATATGTATGGAATATGTCAGACCACGGTCAGTACAGAATTATTTTCAGAAACCATTGAATTGCCTTCTCCTCCCTCCATGGTCTGGTGGAGATTTCAGCATAGTCCCTTCAGCAAAGATGAAACATTACATTTTCGAGTTCTCTGGAATAGTCCATTTGGGAACTACCAGAATTTGCAGATCCCTATTTGAGGGACACACCAGTTTTGTGGTGATTTAAAGATCTAGATTCAGGTGGAACTCAATTGGTCTTACAGACTTGGAAAGATGAAAAAAGTGGGATTGTGGGCTTATACCTAAAGAGGTAAAATGTTTGAGTCAGTCTTGGACACTATGGATTTGCAGTGCTCTTCAAAAAAAAAAAAATTGGCACATCCAGAATTTTGTTTCTATCTGTGAAGGAAATCAGGACAGTGAGAACATTCCAGGATCTATTAATTAGTCTATGTTTAAGGAGCAGTTGCCCAAATGTGTTATTCACCTAAAAAACATTTCTCATATATAGAAAACCCTTTATAATCTTGTCCCCCCCTTTATTCCAATACAGTCTAAATTGGCTACTTTCTATGTCTTATGGGAAAACATGTGCTCAGTATAAATGGCAAGTCTCTTTCTAGCCAAGCAAGACTAAAAAGGTTTTTGAGATTAGCAATATAAACAGTTGAAGGAAGAAGCAAGAGAGAGGCGGAGAAGCAGAACATGTTTTTCCATTGCTAATATATTTTATTTTTTATCTTACATTTATTTTTGTAGCTTGTTTTCTTGGCCAGAAGTCCTTAGAAACAGCTTGCAATAAAAACAAAGCAACCCATCACAAATACATCTTGAAATGTCTTTAAAAGTGTACAAATTCACAAATGCAAATCTACATATTGAGGGCATATAGAAAATAATCCAAAGCAACAATGGAAAATAGAGTTATTTCAAAAAATGCACCAGGGTAGGGCTAGCAAATCTCCTTAGTGAGTCAATTATGTTGAATGTGATCATTATTTTGAAAGAATTCTTTTTATTATTTTTTAAAAATGGCATTCTTCTATTTTTCTTTTATTGTTGCTCACTATTCCAGTATCTAAATAAATAATATCAGATCAGTTGGAATTAATGATCAACTGGAGACTGTCACCTAAAAGGTGGTGTGCTTATTATTTTGTTAAGATCTTTGCTTATAACGTGATCATGTGTTCCATATCAGGGATCTCCAACCTTAGCCACTTTAAGACTTCAACTCCCAGAATTCCTCAGCCAGCAAAGCTGTTCTATATAACAGAAGAAAGTCAAAGGGCAGAATTAGGAAGTGGCATTGGGCAACCTTGGTCAGACTTGGAAGCTAAATATGATTAGAATTTGGTTAGGAGACTACTAAAGAACTCTCTGGCTATAGGCTAGTCTGAGAAAGTGAAATTTCATCTTACAAGAATTGAGAACCACTTTCATATATTTGCCAGGATAACTGCATAGATCGGGGCCTGCAACCTATGGCTCTGGAGCCACATGTGACTCGTTCAGCCCTCTGCTGTGGCTCCCTGTTGGCTGATTCCACCACTGGCTGGCCCCTCCCGTCCCCTCCCCATCACTCCTCGCCTGGCCTGAGAAGGGTGATGGCAAGGGATGGAGACTCGCTCCTTATTCCAGAGCAGGAGGTGACTGGATGGAGTGAATGATGTCATGTTGACCACGCCAACCCAGTCACACTGATTGTTAAATTATGAGCTCTCATAAGGAAGCTCATAATTCTGAGGGAAACGGGTCCGAACGGCTCTTTGAGCGTGTTTAAGGTTGCAGACCCCTGGCATAGACATTTCATTGTGGTCTCCAGGAGCTGAACTCAAAGAAGAGTTTAAGATTGAGGAAACGTATGACAGGTGAAGCTACTTTCATTTTTGATTTGTCATGTGTGTGGTTTTTTTTTTTAATAAGAACTGTCCTTTCTATTCCATAGTTGCAAATGTCTAAAGGATAGTTAGGGTGCGAACATTTTGAATTCAAAACATTTTAGGATCAAAATGTTGCTTTCAAGCTCCAAGCAGTTCCTTCACGTTTTAATTTTTTGCTCTTGAATAACTTCAGAAGATGTCCTAACCATTCAGGAAGTGATATACTGTAAGCTTGAAACGGGACAGCTTCAAGTTTGATTTCTTTCCAGAATAGTCAAAGAGCAATCAGAACTCTATTGGTAAGATTGAAACAACATGGGTAGAAATGGTGGATGAATTCAAAACATTTTATGCACCCCTTTTAACAGAGATCTTCAGTTTTGGATTCAATAGAGGCTACATCCTACAAGTCTGCGACCAACTTATTTTCCCTATTTCCTGATTTTGGAAGAGGGAGCTGTGAACCTTCAAATAAGTCCACAAGTATAATTTGTGTGTTTCCCATCACTGCATCATAAGAGCATGCTTACAATGCTACCATCTTGTCTTTTTTTTTTTTTTAACCCAGAGCACTTGTAGTTTTGCACCTAATTTCTCCATCTTTGACTTCATTGCTGGTTGTCTTCAAAATACTCCTAACAGTTTGTTGCTTTTAAATGAGTTCTACACAAGTTTGTTTTTTGTTTTTTTTCCAAGAAGGGGAAGAAGGCTGCAGTGGAAAGGGCAATGATTTGAAGTAGACAGCACCTGCTGAGATTTTTCTGTTTGAGAAATGGAGATTGGCATTGCTTTGTGCACGGCTCTGAAATGAGTAGAACCGAGAACAGTGCCGAATGGCTCCCATCAGTCAGCGCGAATGTTTTTTTGCTCTCTTTTTCTGCTGCCTGCTCACCTCATAATTGAAAAGGGTTCTTAACCTGTGGCAGAATGAATTTTACAAAGTCAATTCAATCAATCAGATCTTCATGTCCACAAGGGACATCTGTTCTAGATAGCCTCAATTCAGCCAACCTGTTACTTCTCTATATTTATCTTTTGTACGTGCTTTGGCTGAAACAAAAAAGAAGGGAGGGGGCTGGGGAAATTGAGAGAGGAGAGAGTGAGGGAGGGAAGGAGAGAGGGAGAGGGAGGGAGAGAGACTCTTACTAAATTCCGTTAAGAGAAAAGGAACAACAAAGATATATGTTTTATTTCTGTCTTGCAGAAATTGTAGCTCACTAAGTAGGTCTGATATTTATTCATTTCTTCCTTATTTGTTGGGGGGGGGGGGTGATATCTCCAGTATCAGCAGCACCATTTGCATGATGAGATATCTGATGTCACTTGCCCCAACCCTGCAATCTCATCCTCACATATTATAAAGAATTGGGTCACTTTCTTTCTAATTCTGTTCCATATTATTGGAAACTGCTGCAAGGATAGTCTTTTGTTTTGAATGACTATGGCTTTCTACACTTTAGCAGATGATCCGTTTTCTAAATTATAGCAACTCTTTGCTGTACCCCACTTTCCGATTCTTGGGCTCAAACCACTTGCTAAAGGTAGTCCTCAACTTATAACCGTGATTGAGCCCCACATTTCTTTTGCTAAGCAAGGCAGTTGTTAAGTGAGTTTTGACCAATTTTACCTTTTTTTGCAAAAACTGACTGGCCAAAGGAATGACTTAAAATGGATGTTTTACTGGATATAGAAAAGGTTTTAAAATTTAAAAAGGAAATACAAATGCAAACGCAAACGAACAAGAAATTAACCTGGATATACAGTATATTTTTTTCCTGGATTTACAAAAGAGTCTTGGTAAAGCCCCTGTGATGACCCAGGGTGGAATACAAAATAAACACAGTCACAAAAACAGGTAAATCCCCTTTTATTCCTTCACTTTGCTTCAAAGCTCCAAATATACTTGAGTGGAGACAAAAAAATTCCCCCACAAGCAGTTACGAAAAGGAGGAAATGCCGTTTAAACTAAAAATGCCTATAAATTATAAAGGGTAAAAACAACACAAACCACATTGAAACAATTAAGGGAATCAGGCAAAATAAGGGTTTGAAGACATCCACAGATATCGGAACATACACTAGGAAGGACACCAAACTCAGAGAGGAATGACAGACTAGAGATATTTCCATACTTTGTTTCCAGCACTGGCCCATACGCATATCTGTCCTTTTAACCAGTTCTCACAGCTGCAGCTCATGAAGAGGATCAAGGCCCTTTCCTCCCCCATCGACTATGCCATTCACGTCTCTCCCTTATCCTCTCCTCCCTGCGTGCCCTAGGATGGAGAAGGAATGGGCCTGGGTCTTCCTCTGACTGTCCAGCTGGCCTCTGCCCTTCCCCAGCCTCCCCCACAACCTCCAGAGCCACACTTCCACTCCCTGTCAGCTGTTCCTACTCTCCCTCAGAGTCAGTCTCCAACAGGGACATGACAGCCTCGAAGAGCTTTGATGGAACAAAGAAGACCTGAACAGAAATCAAATTCTAAGACAATATTTAAACAAGGTCCCAAAGGTGCATTTTCAAGAGACAACTGAACTTTCTTATTTTTATTTTTAAGACATTTCGTTTCTCCTCCAAGAAGCTTCTTCAGCTGGGACTGGATGGAGGGGAATGGAAGGATTATGAATTATGACAAAGCTTCTTGAAGCGAAATATCTTCAAAGAAAAACCAGGAAGTCTAGTTGCCTCTTGAAAAAAAAAAAACCTTTGGGACAAGCATGACCTGGATGACTGAGAATCGCTGCATTTGTTAAATGAATCATGCAGTTGTTAAGTGAATTTGGCTTCCTCCGTTGACTTTGCTTGTCAGAAGCTGGCTCAGAAGGTTACAAATGGAGATCACATGACGTTGGGATAGTACAATTGTCTTAAAGAACTGTGGTGGCACAGTGGTTAGAATGCAGTATTGCAGGCTAAATCTGCTGACTATCAGCAGTTCAATTCTCACCAGCTCAATACATTTATTCAGCCTTCCATCCTCCTCAGGTTAGTAAAATGAGGACTCAAATTGTTGCGGGCAATATGCTGACCCTGTAAACTGCTTAGAGAGGGCTGTTAAGCACTATGAAGCGGTATATAGGACTAAGTACAATTGCTATTGCTAAATACATCCCAGTTACCAAGTGCCCAAAAATAACTGTGGGGATGCTGCAATGGTTATAAGTGTGAAAACTGGTCATAAATCACTTTTTTCAGTGCCATTGTAACTTTGAACAGTCACTAAAAGAATGGTTGTTAGTTGAAACTACCTGTACTCCCCATAGTGGTTCAGCATTCTCTTTCTGGAGCTGATCTCTTGCTGTATGCATTGCTTAGAATTTATCCCTGCCTTTCCGCTGTAGCAAATTCCACCAATTCTGCCCAAAACACCCAGTTGCAAAATTGCTGCCATTCTCTTTATTTCACCTCTACAATTTTCTGGATTTTTAAACGGAACAGAAAAATTAGGATGCCAGAAGAAATGGCAGATTTTAGCATTTGTTTTCATTGAATAGATTATCCCTCTCTTCAAACATTTTTATTTTTTGCAATCCACCAGAAAAAGGAGTATAAATACATGTATTAAAAAGACATAGGGAGGGGGGGGGAGTGCTAACGACACAGTTCTTTTTTATATGAAATTGGAAAAAGGGTTTCTTTTATTACCCCACCAAGCCCCAGTAGTAACTTGAAGGGTGAAACCCCAATTAGAAGGTCTTCTTTGCACACAAACGAATCAGCTAGAGGAAAAGCTGGTGAGCATTAATGAGCTTATAGGGATCGCCAGAAGTGAAGATGATTGTGACCAGATGCACAGAGCTTTTAAGGGACCATGGGGAGAAAATGCCAGGATGGAAGCACTGTCAGAGGTAAAGCCATTGTGAAGCAAATACTGTTTCAGTGGTTGTCAGCAAATCAGTAGGGTGACAAATGCTTTTCACTAAAGAAATTAAAACATATGCTGCAGCTGGTAGACACAGTTGCTTCAGCCTTGCATATGCTTAGAGAGGATTCACACGCACACACACATACAATTAGGGCTTCAGAAGATAATTTGCATTTTACAAAGGACTTGCAACATGGGATGAATTGTTGGGGCCTGATAGCAGTTTTTGGGATCTATGACAACTCGCCGTGGCCAACTGGCCAGGACCAACTCACCACAGGACAAAAATTAGACTAATATTGAAGAAATAGTGGAATAGAATCATTAAGGAAAGGATGCCAAAGGAGGGACAAAATGAAATGTGAATGAAAAAATAATGTTTTAATTATGTTAATTAAATTGAATTGTCGAATTCTCCTGAAGAGAGTTGGCTACGGCGAGTTTTCCTACTCCACAGCTTTTGTGAGTCATACATTTTACTAAAAGGTGGATGATGCCTAGAGCTGCACAAAAATATACACCTTTTGGTAAAATTTGCTAGGCAGAAAAGACTCTTCCTGATTTCTTCACTATCCTAGACTAATACAGCTCTCTTCCCGGTTGTGAATTGTAGCTTTTGTTATCATAGATTACTCTTGGTGGCAATCTCTGATAGAAAACGGGAGGAAAATGGAGACAACACCTCATAAAAGTGGCATCTGCTTCATAAACAAAATCAAGGCATTATTCTCAAACGCAGCCCACACATGCACACACTTTACTCAGAGAATGGCTAGGTAGTGAGACTATAAAGTAGACGGAGTATTAGTTAAACAGTTGGAGAGAACTTCCCCATTCTCAACACCCCATCTCCATAGAAGTAAAGCAAACAAAAGCAATGAGCTGGAATCGGATTTCTGGCCAGCCCCAAACACAGAAGCAACAGCTGGGTAAGCACAACGGCTGATCCAAGAAGTTTTCCAGCCGAAGCAGAGCAGAAAATAGACTTTCCTATCCCAGCCAAGTGAAAGTATCCAAGCCAAGTTATTTAGTACCTGAGGCAGAAAATCCCTCATACATCTTTTCTCCTTGGCAGAAAAATACAGCAAGAATATATTAAGGATGAAATCCCATGGCTTTGGGATAGATATGTTAGATTCTTCCTTTCATCTCCTTGCCAGCTTTTAAGCACAGCATTTTCCCAAGCTGGGAAACCCTGGAGCTCAGACTTTCACCCCCAAGAGGTATAGAGGGGATGAGCTAAGCAGCACTAAAACTGTGTTTGAATGCAACGCCCTCCACTGAATTTTCACTGCCTCTTCCAAATTGGTCTGCAAAAATCTTGACCATCATTGGAGGATCCCTAGATCTTCGATACTAGATCCCTATCAAGATCAAAAGCATGTTTTAACCCACTCAATATCCCAGCTGCAGGTCAAAATTTATTCCAGCTCTTGGAGGCCAAGAGCAAATAATGGTTTCCTTGCTATCTGCTCAGCCAATCTGCAGCCCTCAGAGTTTTAGGTAATGTTTTAATAAACTTTTAGAACTCTTCTGCTGGTAATTTAACAATTCGTTGATCATGAAATCTGCTGTCAGATATGTGTGTGTGTGTGCAAACACACACACACACACACATGCACATGCACAAACACATATGGGGGAGGAGAGAGAGAGAGAGATAGGGAGAGAGAGAGACAGACAGACATCTCTTTTTGGCAATGACCTGATAAAGCCTCAGTCTTTCAATCCCCTTTTTGGTTAACCCATCAAATGCAGCTTGGTCACTAAAGAGTTAGTGATATTTACCTGCAATCTAAACAGAGTAAATCTATCTCATAGCTTCAACGGTTGAGAAGTGATCCTTTTTGCAAATTCTGAAGAAATGCATACAAAAGGTCAGATAACAGATAATCAGAGTTGGAAGGGACCTTTGTAGGTCATCTAGTCCAACCCAAGCGGGAGACTCTATACCATTTCTGACAATTGGCAGTCCAATCTCTTCTTGAAAATCTCAAGTGATGGTGCTCCCACAACTTCCGAGGGCAACTTCTATTCCATTGGTTGATTGTTCTCACTGTCAGAAAGTTTCTCCTTATTTCCAGGTTAAATCTCTCCTTGTTCAATTTCCATCCATTATTCCTTGTCTGGCTTATCCAATGTCAATTGGATTTCCCCTAATATTCTGGCCTAGGCTAAAATGGAAATTGGGACTGTCTTTGCCTATTGTGAGAAGCAGGACACCATGTTAAATGATAAAACTGATTTATCTGTATGGACAGAGCATAATCTGAGAACCCAGGTTTATTTAATCTGGGATTAGGATTTATTTTAACAATGATGGAACCAATCACAACCTTAATGGTGACTTACTCTTGTATAAAAATCATGAGGATAGGGCCCAGTAAAGATGTTGGTAGAAAGGTTTGGTCTACCCTAAAATGCAAAGAGGGAAAGGCCATAACTGCTCCTTGCTTTCAAATTGTTTGTAGCAATGAATACTGTAAGGAGCTTAGATATTGTAATTAAATTACTTTATAATTGTTTTCTGCTATAATGGCAAATCATGCTTAAATGATAGAGGGGCATGATGGCTCAGTGGTTAAAGACACTGAGTTTGTCAGCTGGGAAGACCCGAGCTCTGTGTAATGGGGTGAGCTCCCTTTACTTGCAGATCGAAAGTATGCAATGCGAATAAAGAAATAGGTACCACTTTGGTGGGAAAGTAACAGTTCCATGTACCTTGGCATATAGTCATGTTGGCCACATGATCATGGAAATGTTTTTGGACAATGCTAGTTCCCTTGGCTAAGACATTAAGATAAGCACCACTCCCTAGAGATGGATATAACTGAACAGGGGAAACCTTTACCTTACCTAAATGATGAGTGAATGGGGCCATCTTTTCCACATTTACTTCTGAATAACACCACTGAAGTATTAGCAAGTTCCTTACAGTAAGAAGCTAGGCAGGATTGGGCATGTTTGAATGTGAGATTATTGTGAGCTATGGTGTCGCAGTGGTTAGTGTGCAGTACTGCAAGCTACTTCTGCTGACTGCCGGCTGCCTACAACTTGGCAATTCAAATCTCACCAGGCTCAAGATTGACTCAGCCTTCCATCCTTCTGAGGAGGGTAAAATGAGGAACCAGATTGTTGGAGGTAATATGCTGACTCTGTAAACCACTTACAGAGGGCTGTAAAACACTGTAAAGTGGTATATAAGTCTAAGTGCTATTGTTAAGTGCTATCAGGGAATCTGGAACTGTGAACTAGGTTACAAAGTTGAAAAAGCATCCTTCAAAAACATGATGGTAAACTTTACTGTTTCTTCAAAAACTATCCATGTAGTTACCAGGAACTGACCTCAACATGAAGGTGAATTTATCTTTTATTCCCACTAAAGTATACTTGTAAATAAATGCAATACAGGTAGTATTACAATAGTTCATTGAGTGATTGTTCAAAGTTACAACGCATTGGAAAAAAATGACTTAGCACTGTTTTTCACACTTACGACCATTGTAGCATCTCCATGGTCACTTGGCCAAAATTCCGCCACTTAGCAACTGACTCGTGATTATGATGGTGTCAAGCCCAAAATTGACATAAGTGTAGCCATTTTATTTAGCCTTATCATATATTCCTTTTCTTTCTTTCTGTTTGCTGGTTATGGGGGGAAAGGTTTCGGGCTTGCCACATTCCTAAAGTGGGAGGAGTGGAGATAGAGAGAGTTGTTTAGGCTAGGTGGTTCTCCTTCCCATGGGAATAAAGCTGACCCTGCTGAGACCTGGAAGTGGAGATTGATGACACCAGGCAATGTTGATTTACTTCTTTTGGGGAATGTGACTTTTGGAGGTTGTTTCTAATTTCCAATATTACGTGGTGTAACTCCAGGTTGTGTCAGATCCGGAATTACAACAGACTTTGCCAATTTGATGATTTCCTAAATAAAAGAAATTGTTTTGGAATTTGCTCTTTTCTTTTTAAATGGATTTCATCACTTGGAAATCTGACAGATGGTTGTGGTTTCCCATGGTCATGTGGTCAACTTTTGCGACTTTCTAACAAACAAAATCAATTGGGAAGCTGGATTCACTTAACAACCATGTTACTAACTTAACAACTGCAGTGATTCGCTTAATAACTGTGGCAAGAAAAGTCATAAAATGGTTCAAAACTCGTTTAACAAATGTCTCACTTAGCAACAGAAATGTTGGGCTCAATTGCAGTCGTAAATCAAGGACTATTTTATACGTTTGGATTAGAATTCTAGGAAAAAAACCCATGTGACAGTAAAGCCACTTTAACTGATTTAATTCAACCTTTTGTGCATAAGACTCCAGCAGAAAGCAGAAAGATCACATTCTTTACATGCATTTGCTTTATCTTGGCTTTATCTAGAGCAGAGATTAACAACTGATTGGTTGGATACAATCACAGAGCCCTAAATTGAAATTAAGGCATCAATTCAGAAAGATTTTAATTTGGATTATAGTTGCGGTGCACTGAGTAATAAATTTAAAAAGCTGCCATTTGCCTTACAATGGAAGTGACATGCCATTGTGCTGGCATGAAAAATATGACAGGTTATTTTTCAAGTTGTGGCTTTAACCTAGTTCCACCATTTTAAATGATCATACTTACTGGGGAGGGGGGGAAATGGGACATCACTCTGGTTATCTCAGAAACTTTAGAACAGAAAGGAAGGTTTGGGGTCTGGAAATAACTCTCCAGTCAAGAAAGGATATTTATATATACATTTAATGATGTATTTGTTTACTATATTTGTCTACAGAAGGAATGTACAAGCCCCTTTTCTGCAGCTCATAAAAACTTGTGGTTTTTAAGAGAATGTGTTAAGTCAAAAAAAGGACAACTGGATTCTTTCTGATATAGAGATGTGGTGATGCAGTGGTTACAATGCAGTATTGCAGGCTAACTCTGCCCACGGCCAGGAGTTAGATCCTGACAGCCTTCCATCCTTCTGAGGTTGGTAAAATGAGCACCCAGATTGTTGGGAACAATATCCTGACTCTGTAAGCCACTTAGAGAGTGCCGTAAACAACTATCAAGTGATATACAAGTCTATAGTAAGTGCTATTGCTAATATTTTGCTACCATGAATTAACACAATCCTCCTCCAACTATGTCAACACTGGTCTTCTTCTCCTATCTCGACATTCATGAGGCAAAATAAGATGAAAAATAGTAATAGAATAATGAGAATATGATTGCAGAAATTTCCTGGAGATCTTTTTTCTTATGTTATCTTACTAGAAATACTTGGTGAGAGTGATAAAGGAAAAAGACCATGGTTTTAGACTATTCTAGGCAGAGAATACATTGTTGATTTTCACACAACACAGCAATCCAAAGACAACCGCCCCAGCCCTTAATGTCTATTCCACAAACTTTAAATAAACCGTGAATGAATTTGATCATTATGTAGATGGAGCTATATTTTCAAATGGATCCTAAAACAATTTTTGTTTGTTTGCTTCTTTGTTGAGAGGGGTGAGTGCTAATTTCCTACAGTATGTTTAAAAAAGGCAGCTGCTCACATGTTATCCCTTAACACACACACACACACCCTTTTCCAAATGGATAGGAATGCTTTTTCACAAAGTAGGATGAACTGCACAACTTTTCTGATAGAGAAAGAGCTGCCTTTAATTGTACAAACTTATATCTGAATCTGAACAATGTGTACCTTATTCTATGGCTTCTCTAAGTTCATCTCATGTTGTTCAGGAGAAACTTTAGACAACAATTCTGATGAGAAGTAAGAAGCAGATGGTTTTAGAAAAGAGAGGGGGTGTAGAACTTTCTCTGTGTGCAATTCCTTTAATCCAATTATCCCTATATTTTAACCTTATTAAGTGAACATGATCTTTTCAGCAACCATAAATGCTGTTCAGTTATAATTATGCATAAAATAAACTCCTTTCCCACCTGCTGAAAACAATTATTTGCACGTAGCTATGCCACATTTCAAAGCCTCACCTTGTGATCAGCTTGGATTCAAATAAGCTGGGAGCCTCCCACCCCTGGGGAAAAAAAGCAATTAGCTCCTCTATGCTGAAAGCTTGGGTACAAAATACTAAAGAGGAATATATTTGTGTGTGATAATAGGGAGAAATCACTCATTCAATGAGGCTGAATGGTGAGAGAAATTCGGGTATTTGTTCAAACTTTGAAAAAGTAGGAAATTTACTATACAAAGGTGTAAAGAGGACTACCAATACCTGTAGAAGGGGAATAAATAAATCCATGGACAATAATTACTAGTCATTGATATGATTCTCAGAAACTGGTGAAGGAGGGAGGGAGCTAACATCTTACACACATATCTACTTCTCAAAGGAAGAAATTATGGGAAGAGAGAATTTAAGCCTGCACCTTGGTGGTGCAGGCTGTTAATCATCTAGCACTTAGTGCAAGCTGCCTGCAATTAGTGCAGGCTCGAATCCCACCAGGCTCAAGGTTGACTCAGCCTTCCATCCTCTCGGGGTAGGTAAATTGAGGACCCAAGATTGTTGGGGGCAAGAAGCTGACTTTGTAAAAATGCTGCTTGGGGGGGTGGGGGTGGGGGCAAAAAGCCCTAGTAATAAGCAGGCATATACAATGGAATGAAGGCTATTGCCGAGCACTTAGCATGGTGCTCCATAGACTGTAAGCCACCCTGAGTCTCCAGAGAAGGGCGGCATATAAATGTAAATAAAAAAACCCACAAAAACTTGTTGCCTGTTTGGTTTGATTAAGCAATGTTGTCTTGTTTTAAAAGACTGTTCATTCAAACTAACCATGAAATTCTTTGGGCAGGAAAGGTTATTGATTGGAGGCCTCTTCTTGATGAGTTAGATAAGGAACATTTTGAGTGACTGGCCTAGTCTCCCTGGTCATTCATCTATCTAGATTTTCATCTTCTTTTAACAGCTGGCTTCCTAGCTAAATCTAAGTGAGGCTTTGATTATAACTATTGACTATTTCCATGTTTCCAATTCTTTATTTACCTCAGATCACAATCCATAATCCAGTATTCACCATCCAATTAGTCCATGTTAGTCCAATGCGCAAAGTGAGTTTATCTCTATTGTTATGCTGAGAGAACATTTTCTCCAGCCCCATTATTTAGAAAAATCTACAAATCCTTATCAGCCACATATTTTATATGGTTTTCCTCAATTTTATAAAATAAAAATTGAAGAAAACCATATGTGTATATATACTTCATGGGTGAATCCTTGAAGATACCCAGCGTTAATCCCAACTTGAAGGAGAGATAGATAGGTAGGTAGAGATAGACAGACAGACAGATTCAGTGTATAGTATCACTTTGTGATAATAGAATAGAATAGAATACTTTATTGGCCAAGTGTGATTGGACACACAAGGAATTTGTCTTGGTGTAAGTCAGCAATGAATAAATGAATGAATAAAACTTACTTGAATTGGTTTCAGCTACTTTTGGAGTCCTCAGGGCACATTCAGGTAGTTTTTTGAGCCAAAATTTGGGTGTACTGAGTTTGTCTTCTAATTTTTTTTTCAACTTTCCAGTCTAGAATCTAGCATTGGTGGTGATCCCCATCCAGATACTAAGGTCCAACCTGGTTTAGTTTTTATTTTTTGCAGTTAACTAAGGGGATTAGCTAAGTGCTGCAACCTGTCCTAGATATTTATATATCTATGTATATTTCCTCACTCATATGTATGGTTCCATTTAGGTGAAATTTATCCAGTCTCAATAGCTACAGGAAACTTTGAAGTGTAATGCCCTCTGCCTATGTGTTCACCTTCTAGGTTGCTTTTCACTTTTTAAAATATTCAAGATAAAATATAAAAGACATTCTTGTTCGAAGTGTGAGAGAAGTTTATGCATTGACCTGGACTAAGATAGGATAATATGTGTATTGGTTATTATCTTGCTTTTAGCACATTAATTCACCACATCCATTGCTAAAATGCTTCCCTTAAGTAACCAGAGGCTAGAAATATCTCTTGCAATTGAAACAGAAGAATGCAGACCATTAATACATTTCCAACTGCTCATTAGATGCTGGAAATGAAACAAAGTCCCTTTCCAGCCATAATTTGCTTACTTAAGAAAATTTTTGTCTTTTCCCCCCTCCTTTTGCCAGAATATGTGTGTTCTTGCTAACAAGCTTCTATCCCTAAAGAAATGGAAAAACATATTAGAGATGCTTGTTAACAATACAATCACAGACTTAATTTCTCAGCTGACTCTTAACAACAGTAATACCATAAAAACAAAACAAGAACAAGAACAAACGAGAGAAAATCCATTGTAGACACTATGCAAAATGAAAAAAGCTACTGAAGTTTTACTTAGATTCAGTATGGAAAGCTGTTCTTTCAGTAACACCATTTAAAAATGAGATTTATCATTAGCCACTGGAGTTTAGTTGGATGTTAAATGAGTTTTATAAAGTCAGAGTTGTGTTGGAAGACATGGAGGATCCTTGAAAGATTCAAAGGTTTCCAACTCATCTATCAATAATCCAGATATCTTTATCTTCACAGTATATAAAGGATGGTTTGCATGTCAGTTTAAGATTCATTTTACTAATCCACAGCTGGATCAGCTCTGTGAAATATAGAAATGTTCCTTGAAAGCCTGAAGATCATATACAGATAGTAAGTTCTAGTCAGAGGTGGTATTCAGCAGGTTCTGACCAGTTCTGGAGAACCAGTAGCGGAAATTTTGAATAGTTCAGAGAACCAGCAAATACCACCTCTGACTGGAGGTTTTACAGTATCCTTCCCCTGCCACGCCCACCAAATCATACCTACAGAACCGGTAGTAAAAAATATTTGAATCCCACCACTGGTTCTAGTCCCTTCTTGAAAGCTGACTGTGAGCCAATCACCTGGAGATTGTGAGTTCTAGTCCAGCCTTATGCATGAAAAGTCAACTGACCAGTAACTCTCTCTCAACCCAAATCACCTCACAGGGTTATTGATATGGGAAAAATAATAGGAAGGACTATTGTGTGCAGGTGTTGCCTTGAGTTATTTATAAAAATAATAAAAGCAGGAGATAAGCAAATGAACATAGAATGTATTGTTGTCTCAAAGCCAGCTGTTGAAATGAGCCCCTTTGATTTGGTTGATTTTTAAGACAACAGTGTAATTTTCACAAAGTGTACCTCTGTCATTGTATGCAGAACATGAGCATTGCATTGAGGCATTTCTGAGAAAAGCCTCTTTAAATAGTAAAATATCAAACAAAAATAGTCAATATTTGGATAATGCTTCCATTACAAAAAATAGCCTAGATGTTTAAAGCTATTTGACCAGTTAGCTCTGGATAAATCAAAAAGAAAAGTAGAAAAATTAAATATCATAGGTGAAGCAAGATTTGGGTGTATTTGCTCTCTATGAATGGAATAGACAACTTTTGGTTCTCCAAATATCCCTGACCTACAATTCCCAACATCCCTCAGCTTTGGATTTGCTATGACTTGTAGTTCTAGGCAGTTGATAATAACTGATAACAAAAGGTAATGCTAAAAATACATAAGGGATTTCTCATAGATCAGTTTCACAAGTAAGACACTCTGTTAAAGAATTATTCAATCGTAGCACTGTCCTCATTGTAACTGATACGGTCATTAAAAGAAGTTTTGTGTTCAAAAAGGCTGATCTGAAAGAAACCAGGCTTGGAAGAAGGTACTATCCAAAACCAACTCACTGGATGTGTAGACTTCAAATGTCAGTATTTCTTATAAGCATAGTTGTTGCTGAGAATTTTGGAAACTGAAGTGGGAATATCTGGGAGAAAGTTTGGGAAAGGAATGTCATATCTTGTAATATCCATAATATCCAAACTGAGTAGAAATCAACAGAACTTTCCAAGGAATGGACAGGAAATATAGGGTCTCAAGGAATCGAGACCCTAGAAAGAGTGCAGAGAAGAGCAACAGAGATGATAAAGGGTCTGAAGACTAAACCATACAATGAACAATTGAGGAAACTAGGTAGGTCTAATCTAATGAAGAGAAGGACTAAGGTGATGTGATACCTGAGGGGCTTTCAATATCAGAGCGGCTGTCACAGAGAAGAAGGGGTCGATCTATTCTCCAAAGTCCTGAGGGCAGGATAAGAAGTAATGGATGGAAGATTATTAAAGTGAGATCCAGTTTAGAACTGAGGAGACATTTCCTGACAGTGAGAACAATTAGTCAATGGAATGGCTTCCTTCCAGAAGTTGAGGGTGCTCCATCATTGGAAGTTTTCAAGAAAAAATGGGAGAGAATGGTATAGGGTTTCCTGCTTGGGAAGGGGTGTGTGGGTTGGACTAGAAAACTTCCAAGCCCTCTTCCAACTCTATTATTTTATGTTATAAAACAAATGGAGACTTCCTACAAGCCATATCCTGCCTGTGTGGTACACATAAAAATGGGTGGAGTTTCCGTTGCACCATCATCGTTATCATCATCTTGACTGGATTCAACAGATCCTGGTGTCTTAAAAAAATGAGAAGGAATTTATCAATTCATAATACAAAGTATTTGATTTATATTGGAGAAAAGAGATATTAAATGGAAGTGAAACCATTTCCTTATTTGAGTCAGGCAGATCTGTGGCAAACAACATAAAAATGTAGATCAAATAATTATTAAATGAATCAATGAGTCAATGATTCATATAAATCTATATGTATCTAATAATCAATTTTAGAATTTCATCATCTTTGCTGTGTATCAAGGGCATGCCAAAAGATTGATGAGATCACCTTCTCTATTCTGTAATGTCTTTATATGACCCACACTATTGCAATATCGATGGTCATTGATCCAGTCAAAAGTAGACAGAAAAAGGAGTTTTCCAGGATACTTGAAGTAAATTTATTGCAGTTCAGCAAACCAAATTAATTGTAAAGAGATTTTGGAGGGCATTACTGGGAAGTAATTGGTTCAAGTTTCCCTGAATAGTGATTCTCAGAACTTGTGAAGAGAGATGGGGCAGAAAATTAATGAAGTGAAACAAAGAAAATGTCAAAGTTTTCAAACATTTTGCTACTATAGCTGAAATGTTTCTGATTGGCTTTCTTTGTCTGCAAGAACACCAAAGTACTGGGTACATGAAATAAAGGGAACCCAATCTTTATCACAGATTTCTTAGTAGCAATATCAAACAATAACAGCCAAGATTATTGGATCAATGTAATGATTGATGATGATGAGATAAAGTCAGCTTTGATATCAATATAAATGTATAGAAAGAATCTAGAGAGAGGCATTCTCCAAATTTCTATTAATCAGGTTGTCCTGATGTCGTACTTTGTCTGTTTTAATGTTTGAGCATGAAGCTCCATGGATGCCTTTGGGCCAGTCCATCAGCTAAATTTATCTCTTATAAAATTTATCTCTTATAAATTTAGGAAAGATTCCCCATGAGCTTCCTGAGAAAAGTTGCTTTGAATGTGCGTGTGTGTATGGGTGTCCATGTACTCCCAAAACATAGAGGTTACATGCAAATATGGAAAAGCCAAAAGGGTTGCATTGAAATGTGTCAATGCTTATCATTTTTTGTCATCAGGCTGCTGAAATCTGATGCAATTTACCTTGATTTTATGTGAGTGGATAGAAGACAGCAATAAAGCAAGGCAGTCCCATCCTTCAAGCCTTCTAAAACTTAGTGAAAATGGTCCGACAATGTTTTGGTTTAATCCTTATTTTTGTCATCACTTAAAGCCAACAGCAGATTAGGTGGTTGAATTGTGATTAGCCATAGCTATAGCTTCGGAGCATTTCTTCATCCTTCTTAATTCCATGAAGCTATTGATATCAACTGTGCAAAAGCAGCAAACATAAAAGAACAAGAGAACCTGCCAGCACCAGAAAATAGTGAGTTAATGAGGCATTTGTTTGCATCAGATTCCCTTCTTTCCCTTTTCAGAAAACGTCAATATTTGCAGTGGTAATTTTTGTAATAAATGGAAGGGAAGCTAAAGTGAGGGCTTCTCAGTGCTGATAAATCCATGGTTAAGAGATGGCAGCCTTTGGGAAATAATGCAATTAACATATATTTTTTTGCCAGTCTAGACAGCATTTGTTAAAGATTGACTGCTGAATTACTGACAACTCCCCTTGTAATACTGCATAGAACAATAAACACTCATCGTGAAAAGCTATTTACGGGCGGCAATCAAATAAAATTTCAAGTAAGAAGAGAAAAAAAATCCAACTTATTCTTAACAACATATGCATTTAATACATTATAGCAGGTTCTTAAGCACATGAAAAGGATGTGCAGACAGTATAGATTGGGTGGTCCATTGTGTCTCTCCTGAACTTTGCTTTAATCTCTTTTTAAGATTGAGTAGTACACAACAAAGCATTTGGGATTAACAAAATCATTAAAGGTACAGGTAAAGGTTTCCCATGTCCAGTTCATTTCTTAGCTGAGAGAGCCAGCAGTGTATGAAGATGATTCCATGATCACGTGGCTGACATAACTATACTCCGAGGCTCACGGAATGCTGCTCCCTTCCCACCAAAGTGGTACCTCTTTATCTACTTGCACTTGCATGTGTTCAAACTACTAGGTTCACAAGAACAGGGGCAAGTAATGGGAGCTCACCCAAATGTGTGTCACTCGGTTCTCAAATCTGGGCTTTCAGCTTTCCAGCTTTAACAAAATCATTAGAAGCAAAAAAATTACCTAATAATAATTTCTTAACTTAATATGCTGCCTGTACTTTTCAAATGGCTCTAGGCAATAATGGAATAATGATGGAACTAGCATTATTATTCTATGGGATATCTTGTTTAAGCTGATGGAAAGTAAAAGCTTATTTTTTTTCCTACTGAATCATTTAAACACTCACACACACACAAACACACATGTATATCATTTGCTTTCTGTTCTTGTCTAAATATCAGTGCATATGAGATGTTATCCCATTCCCATATCTCTGTGGCACCAGGACAAGAAGTAAAACTTAATTTAATTTTACATTTTAAAATAGCTTTGAATAAAGGGTGACTTCCAGAGACTATGCAGACACATCAGGGCTATTTACAGAGTGATAGTCACTGCCTTCCTTTAGGACAGGGGTGTCAAACTTGACTTCATTGAGGGCCAGTTCAGAGTTGTGTTTGATCTCGGAGGGGCTTGGGTGGGCATGGCCAGGGTGGGCATGGCCACTTCGACGTCACTCTTGTCAGGGGCGCCTGTGGTGGCCCAAGTGCTCTGCCAGTGAAAATGCACTCCCGAGCTCCGTTTTCAGCTTCACTGCTGCCTGCAATCCTCTGCTAGTGAAAACAGCACTTGGGAGGGCTGCCCCCGGCCTTCACAAGCTCCATTTTCAGCTGCAATGGCCTCCTGCAATCCTCTGCTAGAGAAAACAAAGCTCAGGAGGGCTGCTCATGGCCCTCCTGAGCTCTGTTTTCTCTAGCAGACACCACACAGGCCAGTCATTCTCCAGGGCAGCCCCATGGGCCAGATCTAAGCATCCCATGGGCCAGTGGTGGGATTCAAAATTTTTTACTACCGGTTCTGTGGGCGTGGCTTGGTAGATGTGGTGTGGCTTGGTGGGCTTGGTGAGTGTAGCAGGGGAAGGATACTGTAAAATTTCAATTCCCTCCCCACTCCACTAACCTGCTTTCCAGCTCCGTTCTCCTGTGCAGGGCAACAAAATAAGACCCATCTGATCAGCTGGAACTCGGGAGGCAGAGAATAGACGGGGCGGAGCCAGTCAGAGGTGGTATTCTGAACTACTCAAAATTTCTGCTACCGGTTCTCCGAACTACTCAAAATTTCCACTACTGGTTCTCCAGAACTGGTCAGAACCTACTGAATACCACCTCTGCCCATGGGCCAGATCTGGCCCACAGGCCTTGAGTTTGATACCCCTGCTTTAGGACATTGGTTAAACTTCCTAGTGTAGCCTGTGGTCCTGGGATTTTCTTGTGCAGTGTTTCTTAACCTCAGCAATTTTCTAGACTTCAACTCCCATAATTCATTGCTAGCTAGGGAATTCTGAGAGCTGCAGCCCACACATCTTAACATTGCCAAGGTTGAGAAACACTGCTCTGGTGGTTTTCTATCCAAGCTATAGTAAGCTTCATTTTCTTATCTAGTGCATCAGGCAAGGTCAACTGGTTAATTGCAGCTACCAGCTGAGACAATTCATATTTAATTACAGTTAAATTAAATTAATGAAAAGCTATTAATATAATTACTTTCCATGAATTTAATAATTTCTGATTTCTGTCTCTTTACAGTTGTAATTCACTATCTCAGCAATTTTGAGAAGGTTTTACTTTTTGGGAGGTTACAGATATCCTTGGGATAAACTATGTTTGCTTTTAGCTGAGCTTCAAATGTATTTATTCATCTTCTGTTGGCTCCAGCATCAGAACAGCAATCCTGATCAGAGATTGATGGAGCCTCCTGAACCAATCCTTGATTACTGCATTTCTACTTCAATTTCTAATGGGATGTAAGGAGGAGTTTGATGGTTTCAGATGTGTTCACACATTTTAATAAATGATGTAAGCTTCCATGAGCCACAGTTCACTTCATCAAACATCTGATGCAATTATGGTTCCAATGGAAATTATTATCTTCTGCTTATGAAGGATGCTGAGTTTTTGGATTAGAAGAACTTTCTTTGTAACGTCCCAAGAAGTTCTTGACTTACAACAACCAGTCATTTAATGATTATTCAAAGTTACTATGACCTGGAAAGGGTACTTTACAGTCTGAAAAGCACTTCTAGCTTTTTTTAAAATGTAGGTCTGCTCCAGTCATATGATGGTGACCTGGATGCTTGGCCACCTATTTTCACTTGCAAGTGCCATGCGATCATGGGATTGTCATTGCAATCTTCTCTGCTGACTTCCCCAGAAAGTCAATGGGGAAACTAGCAGAGAAACTTACAAGCTGCTGTTGCCTGTAAAAGGATTTCCCCTCCACTTCAAGAGTAGGGCTGGGGTGTAGAGGTGGTATTCAGCAGGTTCTGACCAGTTCTGGAGAACCGGTAATGGAAATTTTGAGCAATTTGGAGAACCGGCAAATACCACCTCTGACTGGAGATTTTACAATATCTGTCCCCTGCCACGCCCACCAAGCCACGCCCACAGAACCGGTAGTAAAAAATGTTGAATCCTACCACTGCGGGGGTGTTGGGGGGTAAGGGGCAGAAATCCTCCACTGGGTTACAGAAATGAAGCTTGGATTTTTTAGGATCCCCAGTGCATTTCTCCAGCCCAATGTAAGAGTTCCCCTCTGCTCTATGTGTGGAAGAGAAGAACTGTGCTGGTCTGGAAAATCAAAGTTTAGATCTTCACAATGCCCACTTCATTTCTCCATCTCAGCGGAGAACTTCTCTCTTATCCACACATGAAAGGAAACTCTTGTGCTGGACTAGAGAAATTAGATCTTAATAATCACTTTGCTTTACATCTGATTCTGGTCCCACTTGTGGTTGTAACTCAATGACTTAGATAATATAACTACAACATAATCTTTGGCTGTAATCTGCATCAGGGGTCGCCAACATTTTGGACCTCAGCGACCACCAAACTCATAATTTTAAATCCCGCGGACCAGAGACTCTGGAAAATCCAAAAAAGGTCTGCAGGAAATTTCCCCACCCTGTTTCCCTACCGATCGATTGTTCTTTATTTCAGATCACAGGATACCATCTCCAGCTCCATTCTCCGGGGGAGGGAGGGAGAGAGAGACTTTTGGCTTCATGCAAGGAAAGCAGCAGAAGCAGCAGAAGTCTTTCTTTCTCTCCCCCAAACTCCACCAGAATGGCGCAGCTTCTTGGAGCAGAATGCCTTCCAGGGTCCCAAAGACTCACTTCTGGAGGAGTTTGGGGGAGAGAAAGAAAGACTTTTGCTGCCTTCCTTGTGTGTAGCCAAAAGCAGCAGAAGAAAGAAGCATCCCAGTGGCCAGGCGAGGCATGTGGGGCATGTGGGGCACGTGGGGCAAGTTCCCCCCTCTGCCCTTTCCTCCTCCCCTCAATACCTCATGTTGTTCGCAGTGCAAGCAAGGCAAGCCTTGTGTTCCCATGGGCCATGTGGGTGGCTCAGCCTTGGGTTCCTGGATTAATTGCTTTGGGGGGTGCTTTGGGGGTGACATTTCTCTGCAGACCACCAAAATTTTCTCATGGACCACCAGTGGTCCCCAGCCCACTGGTTGGCAACCACTGATCTGGATGATAGATCTAGTAGCAATGATCCCCAATCTTTCTGGCTCTGTGGACCGGCAGCAGCAGTGGTGATGGTAGGGCGGGAGAAGGGATGGTGTTTTTGCACACTCCCAACTGCTTGTGCAAATGGAGCTTTGTGCGCTCATCCACTGCTTGCACGGTCTGGTTCCCATTACGTCAGACCAGTACTGGGCTGAAGACTGGGGATTGGCATGGGGTATTCTTTACCTTTAGGAATGATGTCATCTTGTTTACATTTGGTTAGAAAAAAAATTTCTGCTTGTATCTATGCCAATTTCCTGGTACGTTTTATTGGTTTCCGCTCCATCCAGATGAATTGATGTTTTTTATTGTGGGCAGACAACTGGATTAATTTATAGTATCTAAAAATCAGAAGAAGGTTGAATAACTGTGATGTAGAGACTGATGATTCAATCCAGTTTCCCTTTGAAGCTTCTAATATAAGATGCATATGGAGATATTTGTCATTTTGTCTCACAAATTTATTGGCCTTTTATACCTTTCCATCCACTTTTCTATGAAGGACCTGGTTGCATCTGTGATGACAGATATTCGAGACAATCCTGTTGATTCATACTCGTTTGCAGACTTTTGAGTATAGAAAAACCTAGAGCAATATCTGTAGGGCATCCTTTGAAAATAGAATAGGATAAGAGAGTTGGAAGGGACCTTGGAGGTCTTCTAGTCCAACCCCTTGCTCAGGCAGGAAACCTTATGCCATTTCAGACAAATGGTTGTCCAATCTCTGCTTAAAAACTTCCAGTGTTGGAGCATTCATAACTTCCGGAGGCAAGTTGTTCCATTGTTAATTGTTCTAACTGTCAGGAAATTACTTCTTAGTTCTAGGCTGCTTTTCTCCTTGATTAGTTTCCATCCATGGCTTCTTTTCCTGCCTTCAGGTGCTTTGGAGAATAGCTTGACTCCCTCTTCTTTGTGGCAACCCCTGAGATATTGGAACATTGTTATCACGTCACCCCTAGCCCTTCTTTTCATTAAACTAGACATACCCAATTCCAGTAACCGTTCTTTCTTCAGAAGCCAGAAGCAGAAAGTGGCTGAACTAAGTAAACCAGGTTTGAGTCCAAAGGGTAATATTCAGCTAAAAAAACAATTCCTTTAGCAGTGAGAAAAGGACAATATAAAATGTTGAGAACCAGCTATTCTTGTACCCCTAATTTATGCTCCATCGGCTTTCCCTTCATCTGTTGTGTTGTTAAATTGCTGCATAGCTCACTAGAATAACTGCTCAGCATTGATTATCTTTTTGTCTTACAACAGTGGCTCGTTATATAAATTGTGTATGCGTATGCATGGAGCAAGGGGAGGCAATTAAAAAAACATCATGTTGCTGTTTTGTTCATTTTCAGTAGTTAATGATTCCACCAACTTCTTTTTAAACCTTTTGCTCAATATTTTATTACTTATTGAAATTGTGTCAGTGTTGTAAATTAGTCTATGTGTGCTCTTTTGCTGTGTATGTTCTAAAAGACTTTAATTTGCACACTAAGATAATGGAAGAGTGCTAGTATTAAACAGCTTCCACTTATTCCAAAGGATTATTGGCTGAAGACTAAAATGATGGATGCTAGCTCCCCAGCTTGCAACAATGTTGACCCTTCTGGGGAATCACTCGTGCCAAATTTCAGGATATTAGGTTTGCTGTTTAGGTTTTGTTTTGTTTGTAGAAGAAACATTCAATTTGAAAGGTTTCCTGCCCCCAAAACAGGAAAAGGGAAAGTTTTATCTCATGTGTGTGTGTGTTTGTGTGCGCAAGAGAGAGAGAGAGAGAGGGAGAGAGTGCTGTCCAAAGACGTCTCTGTGGTCATGTGGCAGGCATGACTAAACGCCAAAGGCACACAGAACGCTGTTACCTTCCCAACCAAAGTGGTCCCTATTTTTCTACTTGCATTTTTACATGCTTTTGAACTGCTAGGTTGGCAGAAGCTGGGACAAGTAACGGGAGCTCACTTCATTATGCAGCGCTAGGGATTCGAACCGCCGAAATGCTGATCTTTCTGATTGACAACTTTAGCATCTTAGCCACTGATCCACCATGTCCCTTCATATATATGTATATGTATTTGCCTGTTTGTGGCCTGCAGAGTGCTTCTGGACGCCGGGGAGGGCAAAAACGGACCTGCAGAGGCCTCTGGAAGCTAAAAATGGGCCCGTTTTTGGCCTGCAGAATACTTCTGGATGCCGGGGAGGCAAAAACGGGACATGTGGAGGCAAAAACCTATTTTTTTTTCTTGCTTTCCTCCTCTAAAACCTAGGTGTGTCTTATGGTCTGATATGTCTTATAGTCCAAAAAATATGGTAATCATATATTGCTTGATAAGAAACTGGCACACAGTACAGAGATGCCTCTACTTACAAACTTGGCAAAATTTCAGAGGCATATAGTCATGCATTTTTCCTTTAGAAAATACTAGGAAAAATGAACTGGTTCTTTCCTCTCTTCTCTTTGCTTGCAGTTTTTAATGAAAATCACATATATACTTTAAAATGAATGAATGAATGAATGAATGAATGAATGAATGAATGAATGAATGAATGAAGCAAGCAAGCAAGCAAGCAAGCAAGCAAGCAAGCAAGCAAAATAGCAGAAGGATACTCCTGTACTTAAGTCTTGCTTATGGCTTCTCTTTGGTGTCCCCTCAATCAGTGTAGAACAGAATGCTGATTTAAATGGATTTTCAATTTGATTCCATCAAGCATGCATTGAAAGAAGGAGGAGGAGGACGAGTAAAAAATAGCAGGGGAGAAGCATCAACAAAGAACCACTGTTAGCTGAAGACATTCTTGAGTATAGAATTTCCTCTCCTCATAAACTAAAATCGAATAAACTAGCATATAACCTTTATAAATATGTCTCAAGCATCTATTCTAAAAAGTACATTTATTCTATGAGGTCGTTTGTTTTCTCTGAGCTTGGTGGTTTTCTTGCAGACATTTCATTACCAAACTAGGTAACATCTTCAGTGTTACCTAGCTAAGTAATGAAACATTTGCAAAAAAAAAAAAAGCTTAGAGAACACTAAGGATCCCTCTGTTCAACCCTGAGCTACAAATATTCTCTCCTAAAGTTTATTCTGTAAGGGCAACAAGCCATCTCTGAACCTGGGCATATTTTGCAATTAAAAGAGCAGCTGTACTTTCAAGGTAGGATTTAATCACTGGGAGTTGGGAATGAGGATTAGAAATGGTATTTTATAACTATTTCTCCTTATGGCACCTCTGATGAAGTTTTGCACTCTAACTTATAAAGTTTCAAGTGGAATGAAAGATGATTAATCTCCATGATACAGTTTTCTAACTGTAAGTTCCCTTGTACAAAATATGAGCTATTGATCTCAAGAGATTTTAATTTAGATTAGCTTTTGGCCATGGCAGTGAGGGCAGCAGAGTAATAACCCAAGTCTCCTCTTAGAAACCATGTTTTCAATGACTTATCAAGAAGTTTAAAATACCTTCTTGTTGGCATTCCTTTTTATCATTATAATTGTTTTAGTAGCATTATTCAGTGCTGATCTCTTGAGATAGTTTAGTTTAGACCAATATTTCTCAACCTTGGTCATTTTTAAGATGTATGGAGTGCAATTCCAAAATGCTTAAGTTAACTTAAGGGGAATTTTAAGTTGCTAAGTTGAGAAAAACTGACTTTAAATATTGTACGGCGTGGTAGGGTAGGGTAGGGTAGAGGTAGTCCTCAGTTTACAATCATTCATTTACTGACTGTTCAAAATTACAGTGGAACTGAAAAAAGTGACACCCTCTCACAAATGTTGCAGCAAACCCAAAATGATCCATGTGTTCCAATATCTAAGGGGATGCCACAAAGAAGTGGAAGTCAACCAATTCTCTAAAGCACCTGAAGGCAGAATAAGAAGCAATGGATGGAAATTAATCAAGAAGAGAACCAACCTAGAACTAAGGAGAAATTTTCTGATAGTTAGAACAATTAATCAATGGAATTACTTGCCTACAGAAGTTGTGGGTGCTCCAACACTGAAGGTTTTTAAGAAGAGATTGGAGAATGTAGAAAGCCCCTCACCCTCCCCAGATTAAAATATTCTTTATTCTTAATATTAAGAAGGGCAGGATAGAGTATTTCCCCAAAGGAGAAATAGAGAAACATATTCTTAAGGGCAGAAAGCTGCCCCAGTCTTTTTTAATAACTTCCAGCAGAAGCCTCAAGTCTTTAGAGATGGATATTTTGTGCCCATTAAGAAAGACAGGGCCAATCTGCTCATAAACAAAATGCACAGAAGGTTGGAGCTGATGGGATTAAAAGTTACACCCCACCCCCCAATAAGAACAGGACATGGCCTTTAGGACAGGGTTAGCCAACCTTTTGGACCTCAGGGACCACCAAACTCATAATTTTAAATCCCGCAGACCAGAGACCCTGGGAAAATCCCCAAAAAGTCTGCAGGAAAATACGCCACCCTGTTTTCCTACCGATCGACTGTTCTTTACTTTGGATCACAAGATACTGTCTCCAGCTCCGTTCTCAGGGGGAGAGAGAAAGAGACTTTGGCTTCATGCAAGGAAAGCAGCAGAAGTCTTTCTTTCTCTCCCCCAAACTTCGCCAGAATGGCGCAGCCTCTTGGACCTCTTGCAGGGTCCCAAAGACTCACTTCTGGCGGAGTTTGGGGAAGAGAAAGAAAGACCTTTGCTGCTTTCCTTGCATGCAGCCAAAAACAGAAGAAGAAAAAAGTGAAAAGAAGTATCCCAGTGGCCAGGCGAGGCATGTGGGGTAAGTTCCCCCCTCCGTCCTTTCCCCCCTCCCCTCACTACCTTGTGTTGTTCGCAATGCAAGCAACACAAGCCTTGTGTTCTCGCGGGCTATGTGGGCAGTGCAGCCTTATGTTTCCACACAGCCTGGATTAATTGCTTTGGGGGGGGTGCTTTGGGAGTGACATTTCTCTGCGGACCACCAAAATTTTCTCATGGACCACCAATGGTCCCAAGCCCACTGGTTGGTGACCACTGCTTTAGGACATAATAGGATTAACCCACCACCATTAGAAGAGCAAAAGACCTCAGGCTCACTACATTGTACAACCCCCTAGGACAGGGGTGTCAAACTTGAGATGACATGTTTCTGTCACGTGACTTATCACAACTCCCCCACTTCGCTAAAATGGGTGTGGGTGTGGCCAGTGCATGACGCATCTGGCCCGCAGGCCTAAAGTTTGACATCCCTGCCCTAGCAACATCTGAGAACCAAATAAAAGCCTATCCATTGCTAAACCAAGGGGTCAGCCACATTTGGTGCTGTCACTGAACTTTCTGGAATCCAAATAAACTGAGATCTTCTTTTCAATCAGCCTTTATTTTATTTCCACTGTCTTTCTCCTGGCTTAGAACTGGACAGGATTTTTTTTCCCCCACAAGAACTGTTCGTTTGAAATGGTATTGGGTTTCCTACTTGAGCAGGGGGTTGGACTAGAAGACCTCCAAGGTCCCTTCCAACTCTATTATTCTATTCTACCTCAGAAGTTTGCAAAGGATGCCCTACAGAGGTCCTTTCCGACTCTGTCATTCTGTTACAGACACATGATCAACATTTGCCTGTTTGACAACCATCCTGTATTTACAACAGCTGCCATATCCAGGGCATTGTGATGGCCATTTGAGATTTTCCCAGATGGCTTTTGACAAGCAAAGTCAATGGAGGAAGCCAAATTGACTTAATGAACCGTATCATTCACTTAACCAGTGTGGCAATTCAGTTAGATATCATGGCAAAGGTCATAAAATCAGATGCAACTCACTTAATAACTGCTTTGCTTAGCAATGGAAATTCTGGTCCTAACTGTAGTTGTAAGTCAAGGTTTATCTACATGGTATTTACTGTATCCAACTACATCCATTTGCATCCTTCCCTTGGTGAATGTGAGGCGAAGGGCATTTCCTACACAGCTTTTTGGGGAAGGTGGATAGATTTGTTTCAAGCATGGGAATCCAGCTCATTAAATTCTCTGAAGAACACCTGAAACAAAATCCACAAAACATTTGAAAGCCAGGTTGAAAATGTGCCGGAACACCATTGTGCTACCCAAAGAGGTTTTCAGAAAATCTGGTTGGAGGGGAATATGTACATTGGATTCTCTGAAAATCATGGGTGAACTTGACAGTCCATGAATGCCATGCTGTCCATCAAAATGCAGTATGGGATCTAGATCACAGCATACAGATCCAGGTTATCTCTGTGAAATCCCTCTATATTCATAATACAAGGTCCTCTGTTATAGTTTGTATACATGACTGGAATTTGGAAACCAAATGCATCCCCTTTACTATGATGGCTTCTCACATTATCCCAGAAAAAAAAAACAACTTCTTTGGACCATCTGTGCATGACATTGCCCAACTGAAGTCCTTTGTTTAAAGTTTAGTATGCTTAGCCTGAGAAGAGCCTGACCCTCAAATTTTTCAGTCTAATAACAGTGTGCTTGGAAAGGGTGGCAAGGAAGTGTTGGAATAAATATCTATCATTCTTCTAGGAAGGGGTTGGGTGTTAACTTTCTTCAGAAGGTACTACATTTATTTAATGGTTCTTTTAAATACAACACGTCCTGTTTGACCAGACAGCTGGTTAGCTGAAGGATTGAAGACTTTGCTATATTTGCTAGCATTTAGCTTCAGGACAAAGAATTTCCAGTGCTCAAAATAGAATTCTTTATTCTGAATAGAATGGAATGGGATGGAATGGGATAGAATAGAATAGAATAGAATAGAAGAGAAGAGAAGAGAAGAGAAGAGAAGAGAAGAGAAGAGGAGAAGAGAAGAGAAGAGAAGAGAAGAGAAGAGAAGAGAAGAGAAGAGAAGAGAAGAGAAGAGAAGAGAAGAGAAGAGAAGAGAAGAGAAGAGAAGAGAAGAGAAGAGAAGAGAAGAGAAGAGAAGAGAAGAGAATTCTTTATTGGCCAAGTGTGGTTGGACACACAAGGAATTTGTCTTGGTGCAAATACTCTCAGTGTACATAAAAGAAAAGATACATTCGTCAAGAGTCAGGAATCATAAGGTACGACACTTAATGATAGTCATAGGCAGAGGTGGGATTCTACCAGTTTGCACCTATTCGCTAGAACCGGTTGTTAACATTCTAAGCAGTTCGGAGAACTGGTTGTTAGAAGAAATTACTGGCCTAATCCTGTAAGAAAGGCAGGAAGGAAACATTCTGGTGTTGCTTACAGAAACTGCCTCTCCATTAACCCTTATTACATTTTTGGCAGAACTAGACTTCCTGGTTTAGAACTTCTCTGGAGTTTTTTTCCCCTCCTTTGATGGTACTTTTTTTATATCAAATTTTAGGGTTTAAGGGAGGGGTTTTAATAGTTTTCAGCCAGGGTCTTTAATTTAATTTAGTTTTAACTTTTATATATTTAATGTTTTTAATTGTATGGCTGTGCACCGCTCCAAGTCCTTCAGGAGAGGAGCGGTATATAAATAAATATTATTATTATTATTATTATTATTATTATTACTTTGCTTGTATGGAGTGACCATTAAAAGTTACAACGGCACTGAAAAAAGTGACTTATGACCATTTTTCACACTTATGACTGTTGCAGCATCCCCACAGTCATAAGAGGCCAGGTGAGGAGATACGTGCCTCAATGTGAGTGATGTTGAGTTGGCCACACCCAGCCAATAACATGACCACCAGGCCATGTCCACCCAGTCACATGACTACCAAGCCACGCCCACCACCTAAGCCACGTCCACAGAACCGGTTGTTAAAAAATTTGAATCCCATCCCGGTCATAGAATACAATAAGCAATCAAATCATACTAGAAAACAGTCAGTATAGATTGTAAGGATATAAGCGACAAAGTTACAGTCATACAGTCACAAGTGGGAGGGAATGGGTGATAAGGAGCGATGAGAAGATTAATAGTAATAGTAGTGCAGACAGATAGAGGCCTATCTATTTGGCATATCCAAATCTGGGTGTGAAGCTAGACCACAGGTGTCAAATTCTATCATGTCACCTGACATATCACCACTTTTTTTGCCTTTGAAGAGCTGGGGTGGGTGTGGTCTGTGTGTGATGCATCCGGCCTGCAGGGCGCCAGTTTGATAGGCCCGAGCTAGATAATAGTTTCAGACGGAATCAACTTTGAAGCCAGATTCCTTTTTGTTCCAGTTTAGAAAAGGTCTCAAAAAGATACTTGTTTTAATCAGACCTTTTAATCGTTTTAATAATGCTCTAACATTTTAAAAGAGTATGGTTTAGTAATACAGGTAGTCTTTGACATACGACCACAACTGAGCCCAAAATTTCTCTCTAAGGGAGACATTTGTTATGGGAATTTTGCCCCCTTTTTTAACGACTTTTCTTGGCGCTGTTGTTAAGTGAATCGCTGCACTTGTTAAATTAGTAACACGGTTGTTAGGTGAATCTGGCTTCCCCACTGGTTTTGCTTGTCAGAAGGTCACAAAACGTGATCACATGACCCTGGGACACTGCAGCCTGTCAATTAAAAAGGTACTCCTTTGGTCTTTTTAGCTGCCAGAAAAAGGGAGTGGGGGGAAATAAGGCATTCCTGAAATGCCTAGATCCGTGATGGCGAATCTGTGGCACGCGGAGCCATTTGTGCTGGCATGCCAGCTGCAAGCAAACTTACCTCCCTGCGCATGTATGTGCCTCACAACTGATTTTTGGCCTGTTTGAGGCCTTTTTCGGCCTCTCAAAGGCTTGAGGAAGGCTTCTTCAGGCTTCTGCAAGCTTCGTAGGCTGAAATCTAGCCCAGTTTCATCATTTCCTAAAAACCGGAAGTGATGAAATGAGGCTAGATTTCGGCCTACAAAGCTTGAGGAAGCCTTCCTCAAGCCTTTGGGGGGCTGAAAAAGGCCTCAAACCAGCCGAAAATCAGCTGTGAGGTGCAGTGCAGGTAACGGCGTGGCGGGGGGGTAGGGGTAGGGGTGGGATTGTGCACGCATGTGTAGGGGGTGTGGTAGATGAGCATTGCCTTCTGGGTGCTGGCATGCAAGCACGCGAACACGAGTATGCAAGCACACGCACAATTTTTGGCACAGGAGCCCAAAAAGGTTAGCCATCACTGGCCTAAATAATCACCCTGCCAGCCCAAAGTTGTCGGAGCGTAAGAAGGTTATTGGAGAGCATGATGGATGACTCTTGGAGATGGATGTGTCCCATTGGAGAAGCCACATCCAGGGGGTGGGGGGAAGACCTGGGGGGAAATGTATGATGTAATTTAGTATCGGCTGTACCCAGCTAATTGCCAACATGGCCACTTCTAATAAATCAATTTTCTTTTCTCTGAGATGCAGCTAGAGACTTTGATTTGAATGAGGGTGGATTTGTTGATCAATATGAGTCAGTTGCCAAGGATCTGAATTTTGATCACGTGACCATGGGGATGCTGTAACAGTTGTGAGTGTTTAAAATGTCACTTTTTCCAGTGATGTTGTAACTTTGAATGGTCATTAAATGAACTTTTGTAAGTCGAGGACTACTCATCAAAAACTAAGGTTTACTTAGCTACATTTCAATTGTTTTATCTGTATTTCTGTAAACTAACTAGAACGTTTAACAGAATGAGCAGCATACACACCGACACAAATACAAAGACACAGGGAGAAAGATATACAGATGCACACATAAATACACAGACACACACCTCAAGCACACCCACACAGCCAGCACAGAGGCTTGGTTACAAGTTACATCTTAAGGAAGACACTCAAAAAATTATAGCTCTTTCAGAATCCTCATCTGGCCTCTATATCACATCTAATTTTAAAATGGAGCTATTCAACCTTTCTGAGATTGCTTTAATAGAAAAGACTGCAAGAAAAAAATGAAGGGCTATTTTCAGATTGAATTGGAAAGTTAGGTACCAGCTGCAATGTATTCACTATATTGGGTACATTTTAGGTGGTGGCATTCTCAAGATGCCAAAGGTGTCAGGTGTCATTTATATGTTTCTCCTTCCAGGCATTTTTCACCTTGAACAAAAACAACACTAGCCTTTAAATGGTGATTTTTTTTTCCTGCCTTTTCCAGAAAACACAATGTGAATTTGTAGCATAGAACACTGATTTTTCCCTGCAGAATAAATTCTAATCTTATTCTACCTGCTGATTTCTGGGTAGAAGGAATGGATACAACAGTCAAGAAATGTATTATCAAATTCACAATTAATGTTTCTGGAGAATACCTCCAAAACTGTTGTTTTAAAAGCATATGTAGAAATCACCTACACAACATTTCACTGGAGTTGGTATGCAGTTTGTCATTTGGCTGCTGCGTTTGTGATTATCTTCCTTCCTTCATTTTTAGATTGACCATGGGCTTTCTGAAAATAGTTGCAGTAGAATAAAAAAAAATTGCATGCAATGCAGAGGTGGTATTCAGCAGGTTCTGACCAGTTCTGGAGAACTGGTAGCGGAAATTTTGAGTAGTTTGGAGAACCAGCAAATACCACCTTTGACTGGCTCTCTGCCCCCCCCGAGTCCCAGCTGATTGGCTGGGTCTTCTTTGGTTGCCCTGCACAGGAGAACGGAGTTGGAAAGCAGGTTAGTGGGGTGAGGAGGGAATGGGGTTTTGCAGTAACCTTTCCCCAGGAGTGGAGAGGGAATGGAGATTTTGCAGGATCCTTCCTCTGCCACGCCCACCAAGCCATAGCCACCAAGCTACACCACACTCACCAACCCATGCCTACAGAACCGGTAGTAAAAATTTTTGAATTCTACCACTGACGATTGCATCAGGCTTGGAAGGAAGAAAAGAACATAAGGAGGGCATAACACTTTATTTTCCTTAAAATTAACTAAGCACCTATTTCTAATCAACGACACGGATATATATATAAGTATATCTTACTTATAAATTAAAAGTATATCTTACTTATAAATTAAAAGTATATCTTACTTAAGAATTAAAATGTACCCCAAAGAAGCACAAAATTATATTGATGTTTTATAAGATGCATCCATGCAGTTCTCATCTGTTCTTCTGTTTATGGATTTCCAATTGCTTTCTTACACAGAGTTGATGCTTTCCTATTACAATTAGTTTCTGCTTCTTTTTATTTTAAAGTCTAGTCCCAAGGTATCTTTAAAAGTAAGAAAAGAATCCAGGCTGTTTGCTACTGATGACTTCACGATCAATATCAGTATCTAGTTGTACGTTTGAAACCAACAGCATTCAAAAGTTTTTTTTATTAGTAAAATTTTGCTACAAGATTCTGTCTTCTGTACTCTACCCACCCATCCATGTTTGTTGTTTGAGGATCTTGTAGAGCAGGAGTGAGCCACTATGGTCTCTTTATGACCCGTAGACTTCAATTCCCAGAATTCCTGAGCCAGCTGAATTCCTGAGTTGCAGTGTAGGAAGTTAGCACCCATCCCTCTCCTAGAAAAATGAAATATCCTAGGAAATATTAAAAAGGCAGAATATTTCCCCTAAAAAGAATAGAAACTCAGAAGCAGAAACTCAACTCAGAAGCAGAAGCTCACCCCCACCTTTGTTTAATGGGTGAGCCATTAAGGCCTGGGCCAGAATATTTTATGTAACAAAGATCTCCAGGTAGAGCTTTAAGAATTACCTAAAGCCCTTTCATTACATCATCATCCAGCAAGGCTCAATCAAGCCTGGAACTCAGGTGAAGCCATGTAGGCCAGACAAAGTTAGCTAAGACCCCCTGCCCCTGGGAGTCTGACAGCCAATGGGATACATTTCTTGCACACGAACAGGAAACACTAAGGTGGGGCCCAACAGAGGGTATATAAGGTCTCTCAACATCTTGGCCCTTTTTTTCCCCTTCACCTTGGAGCATGTGATCATCCTTTTCACTTTGGAGCTCCAAGCCATGTGGTCCTGCTATCCACCATTAAACCATCTTTCCAAACAGCCTCCATGTTTCCAGTGTCTTTTTCCCCACTTGGAACTGAACCCTTCGGATGATTCTTCCAACAGAAGTCCACAAGTCGTAAAGAAATTATACCAGTTGCCCGCCCCCATTGTAGAGCATGGTTGCTCAAACAGCTTTGAGCTCAGTATAGCATTTGGTCTTTGTGGCATACCAGGAGCGTTTAGTTAAACTAAAAGAAGAGAAGAAGGGCTAAGGAAGAAGCAGAAATAATTGGGAAGCCTGTTAAAATTATAGTATGCCTATTTGTACTCTATATAAATGCTGAATGTCATGTCAGGTGGAAGAACCTTAACAGTCCTTGAAAAAGCTAAGCAGGTTTGAATAGGGATAGTATTTGATTGCGAAACTCCTATGAAGTCTCAGAGCTGTAAACCAGATTGGAAAAGTAAAAAAAAAAAATACTTGAAGAAAACAATGGAAACCACTTGCTATCTCTGCCAAGGAAGCAATATTGAAGTGATCACTGGGTGTTGAGCATGACTCAAGGGAATCTTGACTTTGCTAGGAATGGAGTTAGTCTTCTTTTTAAAGTGATAAATAACACCATGCATTAGACAGATTAAGCCTGTCCTTGTCTTAAATACATTTTTCTGGAAAACTGAACAAAAGACAAAATGAATTTCTCAAGTTCAAACAAACAAAGGGAAAGAAAAATAAAGGAGTTCTGAGGAGTAAGCTGTGCATTGAGAAAGGAACTACGTGAGGAGATGGCATTTTCAGAGAAGGGACAACATAAAAGCAAGTAAACAACATTACAAGATTATGAAAATGAAAAGACGGATGGATAGATTCTCCCTTCTGTGATATCTTACTATTTCTTTAACTTGTTCTTAAAGGCCCTCTGGGATAAATTATGTAGCTGACAAAAAATGGGTACAACTGGCAATTACTGTCACTAATTGGCAAGAATGTAATATTTGTTTTAAAAGATTCAAATTTCAGTTGATCATAGCAGCTTCCTCCAACAAATGTGTTGCACCATAAAAAATACCCTGCAATAGAAATCTTTAGAAGTCTGCTTCTTGAACAACAGCCACAATTATTATCATTAATTGTTGTATAATGTGTTTTTCAATCATCACTGAATTTTGCCTCGAATGCCAAAACTAATGTGGCTGTTGTTGGATACACAATTTTATTTGTGGGAATGTGGCAGCATCTGCTGTTCACTATAAGTGCCAAAATATCTTAGGCCCACCCTGCAGCCATTCAACCAGCTGTTTCCATTGAATTAAACCAGCCTTTACTAACCTGGTGCCTTTTAAATGGCCTGAATTTCATTTCCTATGAGGTCAGGCTGAATAGATAGTGAGGACAGCAGGATATATCGCTATCAGTTCACAATGAACCATTAGTAGACATAACCAAAGTCCTACTAAGTTTAAGACAGAGTTTAAGAGTCTAAATTCCACAGAACTGCTCTGTGGGAAAACAAAGTATGAACTATGATTTTTAAAAAGTATGAAGTGGTTTAGTATGTATGTCAGTTCAGTGATATTCAAAGATAAGAGCATGTCAAAAGGAGATAAGAAGAGTCATTTATCCATCCACCCATCACAGAATAACAGAGTTGGAAGGGACCTTTGAGGTCTTCTAGTGCAATCCTCTGCTCTGGCAGGAAACTCTATATCACTTCAGACTTCCCCCCTCTCCATCCACCCACCCAACCCCCACCTATCTACGGTATCTATCTCTATCATCCATCCATCCATCCATCCATCCATCCATCCATCCATCCATCCATCCGTCTTTTTAGGTATGTAAAATGCAAACAGCTCATAATCCCAGAGATGATTGTACGAATCTACACTCAATTGTGAAGATACATAGCAAAAAGAAAGAAAAGAAAAAGTAAAAAAATCTACATAATATTCACTTATATCAATATAGAAGCAATTCAATTCTTAAGCACATCATTAAATGTAGACCATATGGAAACATACTGCTTCATCTGCTTATTTTTAGAATATAAAGACTTCAAAAATAGATAACAGACTCATATTTTGAATGCATTCCACAGTATCAGGAAAATATGTTTCTTTCCATTTATGTAAGATTATCCTCTGCTGTGCTGAGCCTGGGGCTCAGTAGAGCCAAAGCTTTTCATAAAATGACAAATTTCATATTTTAGGAATATAGTTTAACATCACATTTACATCTGTAATTAAGATATGCTATGATCTGAAAGAAAAACAAAGTTATGGAAGAGTTGAAGAACCTCATACTTCTTACAACTAGCACAAAAACCCTTGATGGTGAACCCTTTCTAAACATTCTTTGAAGGGTCTATTAGACAAAAATTACATTTTATAAGGAATGCATTTCATTTTTAAATCATAAAAAGGATGTTTAAAAACAAACAAACAAATCCACTGATTTTCCCATATAGTGTATTCCAAATTCTTCATTTCATAGTTCAGATATGTAACTAATGCTACCATGTTTATTTTAATTTATTATAAATTTGAATTGTTGATTTTTATATGAAATGTTCTAATCTTTAAGGATCTTAAAACTGCAGGCATCTCTGAGGCTGCAAAAATATGTTGACCACAGGGTATAATTTGTTGTGTCAAGTAGATTTTATAGCAAATCATATTCAGAACATAATCTTTTGTCATTTTTGAAACAATCTTTATAAATCAACCAATTTAAGATTGATAAATCAGGTAATTCCAATAGAAAATCTTCCTCACTATCCTCAAATCTAGGTTATTCTACAACATCAATTTCCCATAGTTAAAAACTTAACTTTTCTTTTTTTAAAATAAACTTTATTGATTTTACAATTAAAATAGACAAACAACACATACATAAATGTGAAAGAGAAAAAAAATAAGGAAAAAGGAATAGAAAGAAAAAGACAGAAAACAATTAAAAACACTTTCATCCTCAACAGTTTGTGGGACCTCC
Organism: Bungarus multicinctus; assembly: GCA_023653725.1. Lineage (NCBI taxonomy): Eukaryota > Metazoa > Chordata > Lepidosauria > Squamata > Elapidae > Bungarus > Bungarus multicinctus. The sequence goes on along the minus strand of CM042846.1, from coordinate 79,153,706 downwards.
TTTTTATCCTTATTTCATGCCATATATACAATTAATTACATGTATATGTATATCACTACTACGATTCTATCATATCATCTTTTGCCTTTTGGTGTGTAATCTATCTTTGGTCTATCCATTTGTACCAGCAGTTCCAGCTGTTGTAATATATTGAAGTGTCTTTATCTTTTAGTGCCAAAGTTAATTTGTCCATTTCTGCACAACTTGAAATTTTTTGAATGATCATTTCCTCTAATGGAACATGAGGCTGCAAACTTAACTTTTCACTTATGATCAAACCAAATTGAAGCTGTTCCCTAACAAAGTTCTCTATTTCATATACTTGGGCTTTAAAACTTGCCAATATTTACATATTTGCTCTCCAAAGAAATCCAAAGGAGGCAATATTCAAAAACATTCTAATTCCATAAAAATATACATATTACAATGAAAGCTCAGTGGTACAGTTGAAAATCTGGTTGATTAACTTCTTCATAAAGCAGCCCAGTCATTTGACAATCTGAGGAAGCAAATTCTATAAAATGGGGGCTGCTACAGAAAATTCCACCTTTTCCAGGTTCCATGAATCTCATATGGAGACACTTTCAATAAAGTGAATGGACAAGAAGGGTTGAGTCAATTTTAGCAGCACCATATCTTGATAGAAGTTACAGGAAAAGATTCTCTTCTTACAACAACAAAAATAGACATAAATATTGAACTATTCTATTCCTTTCTCTATAACTAATGAAAAATCCTACTTTTTTACGGGAATTTTCCCTGCAATCCCTGAATCTGGGATAGAGTCAGGTCGACTGGATGGAGCTGAGCATTTACTGGCTGTATGCCCTTCCTGACATCACACTGAGTTCACAGCAAATATTTTTTTTCTTTGCACACTATCTGCAGCTACTTAGGATTGAACTTTCAACCTTCTGAGTGGGAAGCAAGCATCTTCATCGCTAGGTCAACATGCTGCTCAATTATACTAACTATCCAGATGAAATTTCCCCAGATCCAATACTGCACTATTTCATTCCCCTTAATATAAAAGCTGTTGGATATTTTTAATTTGCCTTACTGAAATTGACATTCAGATTCATCAAAATAATAATATTTTTAAGCACATTTTCCCAAAATAGAATGAACATTGGTCTGAACGGATTCCTAATCTAGCCAAAGACATGATAACACGTTAATCATCACTTACTGTTTAATTATGTCCTAAAGTTGTCCTTATGTAACTGGTTGATAAAGATGAAAGCTGACAGTTTCTGATTTTAATTTGCCAAAATCCAGAGTGGTTGGATTGAGATTTCAATTGTGGTGTAGCTGAAATGCCACTTAGGAAGGCAAATCAGAGAGAAGACACCGTTGCTGCTATTCATGGGGAAAGTTGCTGCTGGCTAGATTAAAGATTGGTTATTTTTTTCTCCCTTATTAAGATCTGTTGAACGCAATGGGTAGACTAATTGAGAAATGGCTGAAATCATATATGCAGATAATAGAATCAGATTTGATACTGAGTGGAGCCAATATTAAAAAAGGAACATGGCATTTGAAGTCTTGCATGCATCAAGGGGAGGAAAGCTACGGCAAATCAAGACAGCATATTAAAAAGCAGAGACATCACACTGCCAATAAAAGTGCATATAGTCAAGGCTATTGTTTTCCCAGTTGCAATGTATGGCTGTGAAAGGTGGACCATAAGAAAAGATGAGCGCCAAAGAATTGAAGCCTTTGAATTATGGTGCTGGAGAAGACTCCTGTGAGTCCCTTGGACTGCAAGGTGATCAAACCGGTCAGTCCTAGAAGAGATCAACCCTGACTGCTCTTTAGAAGGCCAGATTCTGAAGATGAAACTCAAAGATTTTGGCCACCTAATGAGAAGGAAGGACTCACTGGAGAAGATGCTGGAAAAGATTAAGGGCAATAGAAGAAAGAGAGGACAGAAAATGAGGTGGCTGGATGGAATCACTGCAGCAGTAGGTGTGAGCTTAAATGGACTTCAGAAGATGGTAGAGGACAGGAAGGCCTGGAGCAATGTTGTCCATGGGGTCATGATGGGTCGGACACAACTTCACAACCAACAGCAAAAAAATGCACTTGAAAAAGAAGCAGAATTAAGTTACCATCCAGATACATGAAAGCAAGGCGTAATATTGAAATTGCAAGAGATGTCTGTAATCCAAGACAGATCCTGCAGAGGCAGAGGGTGCAGAAGGGAACCTAGAAGTAAAAAAAACCCTCCCTTTGGAAAAAAGATTAATTTAAAGTTTCAGAGGAACAAATAAAATGAGACCAAAGAGAGAAGGAAAATTGTGCCATATGTAGCAGAGATAAAAGAGTCAGAGATCATTGTTCTGCCATTAATTTACTGAGCATCTTTTAAAAACCAAACAATAAAAAAATTCACAGAGTTTCCCCTATATATTTCTGTATTTCAGATTATTTCATTTGACATGTTTTAGGATTCTCTTGACTATGAAAAAGCATAACAACAACTCCGCTATAGCAAAAAGGAAAAAAAAACCTCGTTTCCATCTTCTCCATCTCCATTTCAGTCTGATTATTTTGAATGGGAAAAAAGATTGAAACCATGTGTTTAGTTATTGCATATGGATGTTGTCCGTGAGTATTATTAACTCTTCATTATTAAGTTCTTTGGAAATGGTTTTAAATCAGCATTTTGAAATCTCGAGGTGCCCTCCTTGGACACCAGCCAGTTGTAGCTCAGTGGTAGATCTTGTGGTCTTCATGACAGTTAGGAAATAAATTTTGGAAAGCTGAGCTAATGATAAAGGAGTAATCTGATTAATGTGTGATTGAGTTTAAAGCATCTTCCTATGTTTTTATGGCACATGGAAGGTATGCAATGTTTCCTAGGCAGAAATTATTTATTTGTTTGTTTGTTTGTTTGTTTATTTATTTGGAAAATGGCATACAATGCCAGGGAAATCTACAAATGCTAAACACCATACACTCCTGACAGCCTAGAATGTCAGAGCAATAAAGCAATGCGTATATGTATTATATACCATATATACTATATCCCACAACCTGGAGTTTGATCCTGACAGGTTCAAATTTGATTCAGCCTTCCATCCTTCTGAGGTCAGTAAAATGAGGACCCAGATTGTTGGAGGCAATATGCTGACATTGTAAACTGTCCAGAGAGTGTGCATAAAGCATTACGAAGTGATACTGTATATAAGTCTAAGTGCTATTGCTATTGCTACTAATAGAAGAGAATGTATGTAGCTCAGCGTTGAACTATGGAGTCCTTGGTGCTCTCTGAGTTTGGTTGTTTTCTTGCAGACATTTCATTACCCAACTAAGTAACGTTATCAGTGTCAAATATAATCAGGTGTTTGGACCAATGCTGAGTAACTGATGATGTTACCAAGTCAGGTAATAAAACACTTGCAAGCTCAGACAGCATGAAGGATTCAGCAGTGAGTAGCTGTTATAGCACTAATTACCCCAAAGTTCAGCTCTTTTACTTAACATCTATTAAATGCAATCCATGATTATTGTTTGTCTCTGTTTTGTTTTCACAGTCCAAATATCAACCACCATAATTATTTAACATTATTGGGTTTCAGCTCTGACTAATGAAAATATAATTGAAACTTGACAAAGGGCAGATATGAGCCAGAATAGCAAGCAAACAATAAGTCTCTCATAAGCCTCAGAGGAAATAAATGAGCATCTAAGAATGATAATAAATAGGTTAAAACTGACTCCAATGTTATCTTTAGCTGTGCATCTTCACACATTGCTTTAGATGTGTTATCGCAATACATCACTGTATAATTTTATATTTAGCATCAAGCACATTAAACATAGAATTATGATCAGCTTGCTGATTCAAATATGTACACCAGAGTTCATGCATACTCTGTAATAAGGCTCCTCAAGATCATTACCTTAAAATGTGCCCCAACTTTGGGCTACTAACATGCTTCTGTGATTGCTCTTTCCATATAGGTTGTCTACAATTATATTACACTCTATCTTGTTTCCACACTAGTAAATATAACAGCCCTCTAGGTGGAAATGATGCCAACCGGGGAAATTCTCCAATTTTGATCCATATAATTGGGGAGTGAGGGGTGGAATGCTTTAAAATTATTACCGAAAATAATTTTGGTCAAATTCTCAGGGGAGAATGTAAGGCTGTTGAATTTACTTAGTTACAAAGTGGTCAAGAAACGACATTTCACCGTACAGTCTTGTGATTATGATATGCAGCCTGAAAAATCCTTGATTTCCTAAGCTTCAACTAAATCCCAAGGAAGATATCATGGAGAAACCGTGTCTGTCTATCTGTCAGCCTGTCTGTCTCAGACTCAGCCACCCTGAACCTCACTCTCCAGGTTAAAAAAAAAAAATTCAAGCTGAGTTCAGCTTCTGATGATTTTCATGGAGACAAATGCAAATGGTTTGCTTACTTCCAGGGAAATGTTTATTTTTCAGATTAAAAAAAAATAAATGTTTTTCATTTTCCTACTTCTAGATATTTATTTTTCAGTCATACTTACAGCTTTGATAGTCCCTGAATGTTTCCTCTTCAGGTACTAACCAGGTTTTAGCTTCTGAGCCTAAAGAAATAATCCAAATGCTGCCACTTGCAGGGAAAGTTATTGTTACTGTGAAAGGGAATCTTACTGTGAAGAAATGGTTGGAAAACTTTCCCTTTTTAAAACAGCCCATTTTCTCTGCCCACCAATAGCCTTTGATGGACAATTGAGAGTTAAGATAAGCAGGAACACAGGGTTTCAGCATCATGTTTATTGGTTTTAACAAATAACCATGAGTGTACCCTGCAGTTTAAATATGACTGCATAAGGATTTTAATGGAAATGTTAATTCAGGAAAATGTTCTAGCATATTTTAAAAGAAAAGAATTTGATGGAAACAACGGCAAAATGGAACTGAATCACCTAGCATGAGCTAATAATCAGAGCTAGTAATCTGAAATCCTCCAGATGTTGCAGAATGGCATGTCCAAACAAGCCCAGGCATCATGGCCAAAATGAAGGATGCTGGGACTTGTAGTTCAGCAAGAGATTTCCCTAATGTGAGAAATCTACAAAACTACAGAATTATCTTTCTTGGAAAAATGTGCTATTAAAACAGTCTGTCTCTACAGTTATAGGTTGTACCAGTATTATTTTCCCATTTCTTCAAATGCTGGGGACCATGGGAAGTCATGGGAAAAAATATGTAAACTACTCCAAGTTTTGTGAGCAGTATAAAAATATCTAGTACAAAAAAAATAGTAAAAAAAACCATCTGTGGTTTCTTCTCCAAATCCCATAAACTTTAATCTTAGACTGTCTACTATTGACTTCACCCCTTTCCTAAGAGGCCTGTAGGGGGCGTGCATAAGCGAATCAACGTACCTACCGTCCCTGTCCTATTGTTTCTTTTTATTTTTCTTATATGTATCCATTTCATGTATTCATAACTATGTTTATTCTTACACCTGTTATCTTGTAAGCGATTGACAAATCAAATAAATAAATAAAATAAAAAATGAAACACAGGAGAGAGAGAGAGAGATGTCTATTTTTTAAAAAAAGGTGAAGAGGCAACATATGTGTAGCTGCAAACTAAGTGAAACTGGTATCTGGTCTCACCTGAGTGTAGTGAATTGGAAAGAAGGCAAAGAAGAAGGCAGACTTGATCCAAAATTTCCAATGATCAAATGAATGAGGATATTTGAGGATTGATTTTCTGATTATCTTGCTTTTTCTGGCCTAAGCTGTAAGGACATGATGCAGGGATCTCTTTTTATTTCAACAGAAGATGGCAGCACTTGCTTACAAAAAGGGCCATAGCAGAAACATGTTAACGGCAATGTGCATTTCAAGAGATTTATCAGATACAGAAGACCTTTTCCTTCTTTCCTAATATTTAATATTTGCTTGGAATGAATCACATCCAGAATTGGGATACATCTGAACAGGAATAGGCTATTCCCTGGAAACGGAGCTTGAGTTTACTGGATGGGAAACTGGAGACGCTCAGATACATAGATAGTTCTTGACTTACAACCATTCGTTTAGTGACCATTTGCAGTTACAGTGATACATGAATAAAGTGACTTATGACCATTTTTCACATTTACAACCGTTGCAGCATCCCCATTGTCACGTGATCAAAATTCAGACACTTGACAATTGGCATGTATTAATGACAGTTGCAGTGTCCTGTGGTCATGTGATCACCTTTTGGTACCTTCTGACAAGCAAAGTCAATGGGGAAGCCAGATTCACATAACAACCGAGTTACTAATTTAACCACTGTAGTGATTCACTTTACAACTGGTGCAAGAAAGGTTGGAAAATGGGGCAAAATTCACTTAACAACTGTGTCAGGGCTCCAACAAATCCACCCCCATTCAAATCATAAGTCTCTAGCCGCCTCTCTCAGAGTAAAAAAAATGATTTATTAGGAGCAACCATGTCGGCATTAGCTGGGTGCAGCCAACTCTAAAATGCATCATTCATTTCCACCTTGACCCTGGTCTTTCCCCCACCCCCTGAATATATATTCTCCAGTGGGACACATCCATAGCCAAGAGTCATCAAGCATGCTCTCCACTAATAATCTTGCTTGAGGACAGCTATGGGCTGCCTAGCAATTATCTGAAGCATTTCTGGAATGCACTACTTTCCCCCTCGCCCTTTCTGCTGGGAACTAAAAAGACCAAAGAAGTATATTTTAGTTGACAAACTGTCTTACTTAGCAATAGAAATTTTGAGCTCAATGGTGGTCAAAGGTCAAGGCCTATCTGTACTTTGTCAGATAGATTGTCCTCCCTCAGTGACTGTTCAATGTTATGACAGCATTGAATGAGGGGGGCTCATAATGGGTCCTCGAAGTTCTGGCCATTGCAGTATCCTCATGGTCATGTGAGGAGAACTTTCAGCTTTCCTTGCAGGTTTCCCACAAAGTCTATGGAAAAGTTGGCAGAAAGTTGAAAGAGTTGCCTTGGAGCAAATTTAATAAACAAACAAACACATAAATAAGTCATGGTCATCCCAAAGGTGCTTTTTAAAGAGGCAAGTGGACTTTCTGTTTTTTCTTTGAAGATGTTTTGCTTATAAAAGAGCTGAAGAAGCTTCTTGGATGAGAAGTGAAACATCTTCAAAGAAAAACCAGAAAGTCCAGCTGCCTTTTAAGAAAAAGCACTTTTTGGATAACCATGACCTGAGAATGTCCATACTGTAGACATTAAGTCATGGTTGTGTGAGGTACTCACTTTAACAACTTAGGCAGTCCTTGTTTAACAACAGCAACTGGGACTGCCAAATTACTCTTGCTAGGGGACACAGTTATGTTGTACAACTATGTCACTCAGTGATACTGTACCTGGTTGCAATTGTTGTGATAATCCATGGACAGCCTGCAATTAAGGTCTTTATATTTATTTGACAATTGCTAAAGTTGAGGCCTCACAGTGGGAACAAGTCAGCTACAGCTCAGATTCCACTATGAATGGAACATGGTTTTGGGAAGAATAACTTGGTTTCAAAACAGGAATGCACTTGAATTATATATGACAAACCAGCAACTTATCCCTGTATGAGGAAATATGGATTTATTGAGCATACGGTACAGCAAAAAAAGATTGCTTCAGATTTACAATGATAGATTGATGATATATTTGCTTTCTTTCTTGGGTCTTTATTTGTGAAAAGACTGATCAATATTATTCCACATAGTTCAGATTTAGGACAGCATTTAAAAACTGAGCTGTATTTGATCTACATTATACTTGTCATTGTTTTGGTTTCTGCTTACTTCTCTGTATCTTTTTCTCCTTGTGTTTATTAAATAAAAATGTAAAATGATGCCATTTGGAATGGAATACTGGCATTGAACACTTTTGCAGTTGTCTTTGGAAAAAACAGATTTTCTTAAAAAAAAAATGAAAATATAATTCACAAAGTTTTCTTCTCCCTTTTTGTTCCACCTAGTGATCATATCATAACAACAATAACAACCATGACAATATATGCACTTCATTTTCACCACAAACCAGAAGTTCACGATAATATACACAAGGTCTGCTCTTCCACATGTTCCTCATAAGACCAACCCTTTGTTAAGGTTGACTGGCAGATAATGATTTGTTGTGGTCCGCCAGTAGCTTGTGGAGCTGGCAGCAGAATTGGACAATGGGGAGGAACATGGGCCAGTCCTGGAGTCTGGGGAGGGCTTGGACGCGGGATCTCCATCCAACACAGAGATAGGGCCAGGGCCATCTGAGAGTTATGTACTGACTCTGGGGCCTCCAGAATCTGACATCAGCGAGGCAGAGGAACAGCGGGAGCCTGTTTCCAGTGCACGCTTGTGCAAAGCTGCCAGAAGGCAAGAACAGTTAAGACAAAAGGGATGACTTGAGAGTAAGACTTGGAGATGATTGGCCCCTTCCATAAGATGGAAGGAGGAGCAAAGGGACATGAGCCTTTGCAGGAAGCAACTTTGTTCTGTTCAGTTTAAAATCTGAAGCTCTGTGTTGACTTTGTGCCCCGTTTGGCCTTGTACAGCTGATTGGCAATTTAGTCATTGGCAGCATTTCAAGGGAAATCAAGGTAGGTGCTTAACAGCCTTATCCAAAAAGCCTGTCAGACTTCTGTTGGACTATTCATAAACTGTTTGGGACTCATTACGGGTTGTGAATGCATATTGAAATAATTAAAAAAAGATTTTCAGGAACAGTGTGTGATGGTTACTGTCCCAGAAAGCTTTGGTCAGAACATGATTAACCTAACTTCCTTCAGATCTTCTAAAGGTGAAGGTATATTCGTACCTGGTTTTCCAAGTTCAGCATTACACCATATTGACTGTTGACTTTACCCTATTTCTGAGGAAATCGTTCCAAATATAATTTATTCAAATGTAATGTCCATATAGAATCATAGGGCTGGAAGGGAGCTTGGAAGTCTTCAACTCCTTGTTCAAGGCAGGAGACCTTATATATTCAGGCAGGAGGCATTCCTTTACTTACTTCAAAAGGGAAGCAGCTATGGCTATGACAATTTTTCAGGATGGGGATCTGGACTTCTCCTTAAAGTTCTGCCTAAGTGCTTCACTACACAATGTACTACATAGAAAGGACTCAGAATCTAACACTGGCACCATCTTAGACTGTATCACGGCATGTACCCATTTTAAGCCTGCCTCGAAGGAGACTCAGTTTAATGTAGTGGTTTAAGGCACCAGGCTAGAAACTTGGAAAACCTGAGTTCTAGTCCAGCTGGGTTACCTTGGGCCTGTCATTATCTCTAAAAAGCCAGCAAAGGCAATCCACATCTGAAATCTTGCCAAGAAAACTGCAGGGACATGTCCAGATAGTATTCAACACTGGTCCCCCCTCAAAAACAGAACAGAAAAGCAAAAAAATATTAGAGGAATAGCAATAGCTTTTCAACACCCTCTGCGTAGTTTACAATGTCACCATATTGCCCCCTACAACTTGGGTTCTCATTTTATCGACCTCAGAAGGATGGTCAACCTTGAGCCCTGTCAGGATCGAACTGCAGGCTGTGGGTAAAGTTTGCCTGCAGTGCTGCATTCTAACCACTGCACCACCAAGGCTAATGAATAGCAACTCTTTGTCGCCTGTATAGAATGACAATCTTTAAAAGAAATGGAAGGCTGAATGAGTAATATGGTTCAAAATTTTATTGGCATTAGTACATTCACTTTTACTGCCAGGTTCAGGATGATATCATTCATCATGAAGACAGCATAATTATCTTTGAGTGTTATAAATGGCGGAATTCATTCTCCTGGAAATTAAGGAGAATGTTGTGAAACCCCCTTTAAAAAGAAAGGGAAGATGGCTGATACAGATGACATAAAGCAAGGGCTTTAAATTTCTGCCTACAAAGCTTCAGCAAAGCAACTGAGAATTAGTTGGCAATGAAGACTCTAATAACCTCTAATTAGTTTAGGTAGCCTTCTGATCTCATTTTTCATGTCAGAGGGATTATTCATCCTGAAATGTGATCCCCCCCCCCCCCCAGATACGGGTGATGTTCCAAGTATCTATGCTCAGAATATAAGCAATAAAAGGACAATGAAGGCACTACATGAAATATATATTATATCTTCCCGAAGATGCGATGCAGCAAAAGTCAGAAAGCGCAACATTTATAAACTTTGCTTCCAACTAAAGAAGCTTTTGAAGAGCTATAGGGCTCATTCTTGAAATTGATGTAGACTTCTCTAAACGACATAGCTCCCAGATTGAACGGAAGCAAGCCCCTGGGAAGTGGGGAGCATTTTGCTTTTATTCAAACTCCCATCAACCACGGCCAGATGGCCGGTATTGGGGCACACAGAAAGTAATTATTCAATAAGGCTTTCCCCCAGATCTTCATGGATGGCGCATAAAGGACTTTATTTAACCTGACGTTTGTGACTTTGTGTTGTAAGGGATGGTGGAGGTCCTTAATATATCAAGCCGGTAAAAAGACCAAAATAAAGTTTGCAGAGTCACTCAGGCACTGTGAAAATCATACACTTGCTTTGGGGCTTCTGACTCCATCACAGAATCATGAACCTAGAAGGGGGAACTTAAGGATTACGACAGGAGTGGGCTGCAGAAATTTCAGCAACCAGTTCTCTGCCTGGTTGCTGGGTGGGCATGGCCATGATGGCCGTGGCCTGGTCGGCTTCCTGCACCACAAGTGGGGGGCCTGTTTTCGCCCTCCCCGGGCTCCAGAGGCTTTTTTCGAGCCTCTGGGAGGGCGGAAATAGAGTCCCCTGGGCTGTGGAGGCCCACTGGAGGCCGGAAATGGACCTGTTTCCAGCCTTTCAGAACTTCCTATTTTTCACCTTCCCCAGGTTCTGGAGGCTTTCCTCAAACGTCCGAGGCTGGAAACAGGCCCATTTCTGAGAGGCCCGTTTTTCACCCTCCCCAAGCCTCTACGTGGGCCTTATACTTAATATAATATCCAAAATGGGCCATGTGGGGACTCCTGGAATGGGCGGGGTGGGCGAAGCCATCCAGGGTTGGGATTTACTGGTTCACTGAACTACCTAGAGTCTTAGCTAGAGGATTGCCCGAACCCGTAGCAGCCCACCCCTGGATTATTAAATGTCCAGCAGAGGGAGGTATTCTGATCCAAACCTTATTCCAAGGAAACAAACACAAAACAGAGGTAACAGCAAAACCTTTTAATGATTCTTTACAAATTCTGTTCTTTCACGGTTAAAAGGCTGTTTCAAACTAATTGTCTCTGATAAGAACAAGCCTTGCCAAGGTTGTGCAAGGCTGCCAAAAACACTAGATAAAGTTACTAAGAAAGATTTCAAGCACAAAGAGTCTCCAAACACCAACCAAGATATTCTGAACGTCCACCAGGCTTGAGTGCAAAAATTTCTTTGCTTCCTGCAAAGAACTCCAGTTTCTCAGCTGGCTTTTATCTCTTAAGGGAGGGGCCATTGCCTTGCAGCCTTACTCTCAAATCGCCCGTGCTGCTGCAGCTGCTCTTTCCTTCAAGGAGCCTGTGCACATGCGCACTGGGCACAGGCTCCTTGTGGACCTCTTCATCACTGCTGCCAGCCTCCACAATCTCCGAAGGCAGCATTCCACTCTCTGATGGTCCTGGCCCCATCCCTGCATCATACGCAGACCCCTCATCTGAGTCCCCACTCTCCGAAACCTCAGCCGTCTGCACCTGCTGCCAGCAAACCACAACAGGAGGACATGTCTCCCTTCTGTCCTCTGTCAGGCAGGTATAACCTTAATTGAATATTGTCTGGCTTTTTTAATGTATTTTTTAATGGGCTGCTTTCCTAATAGTAGTCATTTGGTCTTGTAAGCATAAGAGAAAGAATGGCAGAATCTGGGGGTGGAGTTAAAAGAGAGATCAGCCTAGAATCCCCATGTAGGCACAAATGGACTAAATCCAACCTCCCTTGAATTCTATTGACCCTTATCTAACTCTAAGCAGGTACTGTTAGTTGAGAAGATTCCTGTGCATAAACTTGTAAGCAATAAATATGTTTAATTGGACCTTCAGTGTGAACCTGATCTTTCCTGCCTGACAATAATCTTCTACATCTTCTGCTTCTTTTTCCCCTTCATCAAGAGACAGACAGTCTAGATTTATGTTACCTAATTGATTTCCTTATTCCAGCAATTGGCTTTATTCCATCCTTTTCAAATCTATGACCACAGTATTCTTGTAGTCACATGACTTATCATATGTTTCTATGCTGTAATTTAAAAAGTGCATCACTGATAATTCTATACCATAGCTAACATATGTTCTGAAAATAAATGTGTTGTAAAAATATTGCAAGTGAAAAATGAGACTTTTTGGTGCTGTAAAACATAGGTGTCAAACTCGGTTTCATTGAGGGCTGCATCAGGGTTGTGTTTGACTTCAGGGGCATGGGGGGCATGGTCAGGGTGGGTATGGCCAGCTCAACATCACTCATGTCGGCACCTGTGGTGGTCCGAGTGCTCTGCCAGCGAATACGGGCTCCTGCCAGCAAATACAGGCTGGTTTGCCAGCGAATACGGGCTTTGTTTTCAGCGAATACGGGCTCCTGCCAGCGAATACGAGTGCTCTGCCAGCGAATACAGGCTTCGTTTTCAGCTGCGACAGCCTCCTGCAATCCTCTGCCAGTGAAAACAGAGCTTGGGAGGGCCTGAGGACTTCAGGAGGCCGTTGCAGCTGAAAATGGAGCTCGGGAGCCCATTTTTGCTGGCAGAGGTACCGCGGGTCGGTCCTTCACTATTTCCAGGCCAGCCCTATGGACCAGATCCAGGCACTCAGCTTAGATCTGTGGGCCAGATGTAAGCACCCAGATCCGGCCCACGGGCCTTGAGTTTGACACTCCTGCTGCAAAAAGTAATTTCATATACATGTAGGCCTTTTTCCAGTTTACAATTTTTCATTACAATTTTTGTTGTGAATGACAAGAAAGTTAAACATGTTTTCTTTTCCTCACTATTTATCCTCTCTTCTTTGCCTGTTGGATACTGTATATATAAGTGGTGTGTGTGTGTGTGTGTGTGTGTACATATATACATACACATTGATTTATTGTTTGTTTTTATGTTGTACACCACCAGAGTCACACTGGTTGAGTTGAGTGGCTTTATAAGTCTTATAAATAAATGTTCTACTTTCTTGGTGAATGCATAAAAAATCCCTTTTTCAAGAGTTTAACTTTCTCCTTATTTCCAGGTAAAATCTCTCCTTGTTCAGTTTCCATCCATTATTCCTTGTCTGGCCTACAGGCGCTTTAGAAAATAGCTTGATCCCCTCCTCCCTATGGCAGCCCCTCAAATATTGGAAGACCGCTATCATGTCTCCCCTGATCCTTCTCATCACCAGACTAGCCATGCCCAGTTCCTCTAACCGTTCTTCATATGTTTTAGTCTCCAGTCCCCTAATCATCTTGGTTGCTCTTCTCTGTACTTTTTCTAGAGTCTCAACATCCTATTTATAATGTGGTGACCAAAACTGGATGCAGTACTCTAGGGGTGGTCTTACTAAGGCTTTATACTTCCCTTGATCTTGATTGTATTCCTCTGTTAATGCAATTTAGGATTGCATTAGCTTGCTTGGCTGCTGCTGCACACTGTTGGTTCATATTTAGCTGGTTGTCCACTAAGACTCCGAGATCCCTCTCACAGTTATTGCTTTTAAGCCTGGTTTCACCCAGTCTATATGTGTACTTTTAATTTTTCTTGCCTAAGTGTAGGACTTTACTTTTCTCTACATTGAATTTTATTTTGTTAGATACAGCCCACTGTTCTAATCTGTCAAGATCCATCTGGATATTGAGCCTATCTTCTTGGGTATTAGCTATTCCTGCCAGTTTAGTATCATCTGCAAATTTGGTAATTTTCCCTTCTATTCTCTTTATCTAAGTTGTTAATGAAGAGTACTGGGCCTAAGATGGAACCTTGTGGTACCCCACTCCTTACTTCCCTCCATGTAGACTCTCCATGTAGAGTTCTTTGGAAATCATAAAAGTGACAACAAGAAAATCAGGTTTGAAGAAAGATCCCCTGTCCTCTCAGATTTTCTTTTACTGCCTTCATTTCCCTTCAAGGATCCAGACTCATTTGGTAAAGCTCATTTAACCTTGATGTAGTTTTGCAGTTCATAGTTAGCTCAAAACATAGACAAATGGTACTGCCGCCACCATGGCTGCAAGGTGTCTTGGTCTGCCACATTTAAAAGGACCCTTGGGCAAAATGTTTATTTTACACTGCTCTCAGAAAGAACAATTGAAAAAGTATGGCCTTCATTTACTGTAGTGCCCAATAATGCTGATGAAATCGGCTGTGCTCACTGTGGCTTCAAGTTTGTATCAACTTGAAACTGCATTGATCATTTCATTTCTAAACCTTTTTATGCTTCAGTTCAATCGTTTTGCTTATGGAGCTCACAATGTTTGTATCATACTGTAATAGTATGTAGGAATGACCTTGGGAGATATGTAGAAGTGTCATAGATCAGACAGTGGATTTGACAAATGGCAGTTAAATGGCACCCTCAGAAGGAATGAGGGTGTGGCAAGACAATCAGAAGGCACCCTCCCTAGTTTCTTGGACTGTAAAGGTGAGGGGGGAAAATATTTACTTTCAGACTTGCAACATTCTGTCAATGTAACCTTACAATATAGATAAAGCTAGGTAAGCTTCTTGTCTGGTTTAGCAATAGCAATAATACTTAGACTTACAGTATATATCACTTCGTAATGACTTATGCACAATCTCTGGACAGTTTGCAATGTCAGAATATTGCCCCCAACAGTCTGGGTTCTCATTTTACCAATCTTGGAAGGATGGAAGGCTGAGAACCTTGAGTTCCATCAGGATCAAACTCCTGGCTGTGGGCAGAGTTAGCCTGCAATACTACATTGAAATCACTACACCATCATGGCTCCTTGAAGGACTAATATCTATTCACTCAAACTAAATAGTGAAGCTGCAGACAATAAAATTGCTTTCTTAACTGATGGTTCACAGAAAAAATGTTAGGTTGAACAGTAGCTATTTCAGAAGGTACTATAGCTCAGGGGTGGAATTCAAAATTTTTAACAACTGGTTTTGTGGGCATGACTTAGGTAGTGGGCTTGGCTTAGTGGTCATTTGACTGGGTGGACATGACTTGGTGGTCTTGTTATTGGCTGGGCATGGCCAACTCAATATCACTCACATCGAGGCATGCATCTCTTCCCCTGGCCTCTCATGACTGTGGGGATGCTGCAACAATCGTAAGTGTGAAAAATGGTCATAAGTCACCTTTTTCAGTGCCATTGTAACTTTGAATGGTCACTCCACACAAGCAAAGTACCAGCAAAGGAAGGAAAAACAACGCCAGAGATGTTCCTGAGTCAGAAAATCTGCCAAGAATGTAATAAAGTCCTGCCAAGTCCTGCCAAGAATGTAATAAGGGTTAATGGAGAGGCAGTTTCTGTAAGCAACACCAGAATGTTTCCTTGCTGCCTTCTTTACAGGATTAGGCCAGTAATTTCTTCTAACAACCGGTTCTCTGAACTACTTAGAATGTTAACAACCGATTCTAGCGAATAGGTGCAAACTGGTAGAATCCCACCCCTGCTATAGCTCCATCACAGAGATAAATCGCATCCTCCACCCATGAGCTGCCCCACTACAAGAGAAGGAACACTGCTGCTAAAAGCTGCAATATTTAAACTATTAAACAGTATGAACATGTCATTTGTTTTGTGTAATCTGAAAGTTAGATCATTTGTTTTTATAAATTAATCTGATTAAGAATGTGAACTACTGAGGGCAGAATATTCGCTTAAAAGGAAAATGATCTAATGGTTAAGGCACCTGGGTAGAAACCAGGAGACTGTGAATTCTATTCCTTCCTTGGGCATGAAAGCTAACTGGGTGACTTTGGGCCATTCACCAGGAGACTGTGAGTTCTAGTGATGCCTCAGGCATGAAAACCAGCTCAATGACTTTAGGGCAATCACTGTCTCTCAGCCCACCTTACAGGGTTGTTGTTGTGGAGAAAGGAAGAAGAGGAAGGAATAATATGTATATTCCTTGCCTTGGGTTCTTATTATAAAAATAGTAGAGGTGGGATATAAACAGGGGTGGGATTCTACCAGTTCACACCTATTCGCCAGAACCGGTTAACATTCTAAGCAGTTCGGAGAACCGGTTGTTAGAAGAAATTACTGGCCTAATCCTGTAAGGAAGGCAGGAAGGAAACATTCTGGTGTTGCTTACAGAAACTGCCTCTCCGTCAACCCTTATTATGTTCTTGGCAGGATTAGACTTCTTGTCTCAGGAACATCTCTGGAATTTCCCCCCCCTCCTTTGCTGGTACTTTGCTTGTGTGGAGTGACCATTTAAAGTTACAATGGCACTGAAAAAAGTGACTGATAACCATTTTCACACTTACGACTGTTGCAGCATCCCCACAGTCTTGAGAGGCCAGGTAAGGAGATGCGTGCCTTGATGTTATGATATTGAGTTGGCCACGCCCAGCCAATAACATGACCACCAAGCCACGTTCAACCAGTCACATGACCACCAAGCCACGCCCACCAACTAAGCCATGTCCACAGAACCCGTTGTTAAAAAATTTGAATCCCACCCCTGGATATAAATTAATAAATAGCTAAACAGGAAAGGCAGGCATCAGGAAAGCTGCCCACAAAGGACCAACCAGAGCAGCTTATCTTCTCTGCATGATGACAAGAAGCAGGAGAATTTCCAATAAGACCCTATGATGGCCATAGTCTAGACCAGCGGTCTCCAACCTTGGCCACTTTAAGAGTTGTGGACTTCATCTCCCAGAGATCCTCAGCCAGCAAAGCCAGAATTCTGGGAGTTGAAGTCCACAAGTCTTAAAGTTGCCATGTTTGGAGATCCCTGGTCTAAACCCATGTAGTGCATGTTGACTGGGGAATTCTGGGAGTTGACATCCACCCATCTTAAAGTTTCCAAAGTTGAGAAATACCAGTTTGGACTGACATCCACCCTGACTGTTTTGCCAAGTCATTGCAATCTAGAATTTTTAAAGTCATCTCTACATTTGGGAGCAGCAAAGGAAAGAAATGACTTAATGCAGTCATTATGCAGAATTTCCCTTTTATCTATCTATGGATCTCATTGAAGAGGGGAAGAAGCTGCATGTTGGAGGCTAGTAAGAAGCCCCAAACTCTGTGGGCTTCTAACTTTACAGCAGGAAAACTAGATTTGCAAACTTTGTGTCGCGTGATAGCCAAGCTGGAAATAAATTGGCTTAGCTAGTGAACAGAGCTGAGGTTGTAGGATCAGAGAGTTTACTGCTCATCCTGGAGCCATGCCAACATTTTCTGTGAGGCTGCCATATACCTTTCAGAGTTCCTAGCTAATTCTGAGAGCGATAAAACAGTAGATTTGAATGCCTACAGTTGGGGAGAAATGAAACAAGCAAAAGGATTCCTTGTGAAGATTTCATTCTTGGGAATGTCAAAGCTAAATGATCCTGAGGCTATTAATTTTTAAAACAAGCAGGTTCATTATTTCAAAAATGTAGTGCTTCATCTGTGCAGCGAATGTGATTATACGTGTGACAGCTAGAATATATTTACTAGGTTATTGCTGTAAGGCTTATGAAGGACTGTAAATATGGCAACTATTAAAAAAACAAAGCAGTAAAATTCTAGTTATTTGTTTCTAAATCTTTTTTCTTTTTTCTTCCTCTGAATTGAAATTTAGATGCTGTCACAGTTGAGTTGTACTTATTATTATTTAAAAACAGACTTAGTCAAAATCTGACATGAACCTACCAAATAAAATGTTTCAAGGTGTGAATTAATTTACAGTCTTGGATGTTACAGAGAAACTTCAACAGAAGGCTGTGTTCCAGGATGGTCTGTAGATCAGATTCCCCTTTCCATAGTTTGTTTCTCAATGAAAATGCCAACATTCAGCCCTTCAATCAATAAAAGTTAGGAATACACTTTCCTATATCCACAACACTTTCCTCAAATGGAAAAAATGGTACCACCCATAATTGAGAGATGCTCTAAATTCTTTTGAATCATCAGCCTTTCCTCTGTAGCTCTCAATCTACTTAGCCTGGTGATGGTGAATCTATGACAGGCCTGCCACATGTGACACACACCATGTCATTTTTGATGACATGCCTATAAGTTGTTGGAAGAATCATCCTTCTGGGTTCAATTCCAAGTGGGGGAAAAGACACTGGAAACATAGAGGCTGTCTGGAAAGATGGTTTAATGGTGGACAAGACCACATGGTTTGGAGCTCCAAAGAAGGAAGGATGATCACAGGCTTCAAGGGGAAGAAAGAGATCAAGAAGAAAGAGGAGGGCTGAAAGTGCCTGGTTTTATACCCTCTGTTGGGATTTGAATTTGAGCTTGTATTCTGATTGGTTGTCAGACTCCCATGCCGGGCAACTCTGTAGACTGTCCTAAGTCCTAGGCTTGGTTGAGCCTTGCTAGATGATGATGTAATGAAAGGGCTTTTGGCAATTCCTATAGCTCTACCTGGAGATCTTTGTTATCTAAAACATTCTGTCCCAGGTTGTAGGCGTTGTGCATTCTGGATATTCTTGTCTTGGATGGCAAACCTCAGACAAAGAATATTCCGTGCAAAGTGCAACGTGTGCATGTTTAACCTGGAGAAAACAAGACCTTAAAACCCAGATAAGACGGAACAAAGGACAGGAACTGAAGCTTATGTTAATCTTAACAAGAGTTAATCTTAACTAGAGATGAATGTATAAACTGCTGAAGCAGGTAGTAACAAAGGTTGTCTAAATAGATGAATCGTGTATAAATTAACCACTGGTATGCTACTATGTAGATATAGATAGAACGAATTCTGGTAATAGAGCAGGCAGCTTTTATTATTTTCAATCTGACAATAAAGAAGGAAGCTTGTCTCATCTTCATGTGGTCCTGAGTCTTGATTCCTACACCAGGCCTTAATGGCCCACCCATTAACAAAGGTGGGGGGATGAGCTTCTGCTTCTGAGGTGAGTTTCTGCTTCTGAGTTACTACTTTTCTTTTTAATATTCTGCCTTTTTAGTATTTCCTAGGATATTTCATTTTTCTAGGAGAGGGGTGGGTTTTAACTTCCAACAAAGTCACATGAGAAGGTGATTATATGTGTGACAGTATATTCTCATGTGGTTCTGGACTCTTCAGAAGTCATGCAAGCAGCCCTGATCTCACATAGTCTCTGGAACACCCCAAATTGTCATAAGAACATTCTTGCACAATTTTTGGAGGCAACAAGGCTGCATAAGAATGTGGTGTGGTCCCATGTGGCCTTTGGAACCTCTAAAACCTCCTAAAATCACACAAGAATGTTCTCACACCATTTTTGGAAGCTCCAGAGGCAGCACAAGAATATGGTGTGGTCTCTGTATCCTCTGGAAGTCATGCAAGAGGTTGGCAGGGGTTGCCAACCTTTTGGAACTCAGGGACCACCAAACTCATAATTTTAAATCCCACAGACCAGAGACCCTGGGAAAAACCCCAAAAAGTCTGCAAGAAAATCCCCCATCCCGTTTTCCTATAGATTGATTGTTCTTTATTTGGGATCGCAGGATACCATCCCCAGCTCCGTTCTCAGGGGGAGGGAGAGAGAGAGAGACTTTTGGCTTCATGAAAGGAAAGCAGAAGAAGCAGCAGAAGTCTTTCTTTCTCTCTCCCAAACTCCACCAGATGTCTTTGCCGGCGCAGCCTCTTGGAGCAGGATGCCTTGCAGGGTCCCAAAGACTCATTTCTGGTGGAGTTTGGGGGAGAGAAAGAAAGAATTTTGCTGCTTTCCTTGAGTGCAGCCAAAAAGCAGAAGAAGGAAGAAGCGGAAAGAAGCAGCCCAGTGGTCAGGCCAGGCGCATGGAGTGAGTGGGGCAAGTTCCCCCTTCTGCCCTTTCCCCCCTCCCCTCACTACCTTGTGTTGTTCACGACGCAAGCCTTGTGTTCCCACGCAGTCTAGATTAATTGCTTTGGGAGGTGCTTTGGGGGATGACATTTCTCTGCAGACCATCAAAATTTTCTCATGGACCACCAGTGGTCCCCGGTTCACCCGTTGGCAACTACTGTTCTAGAGCCTTCAAAAAGCAGGAGAGAACAGTTTGTGCTTTTTCACACTTTTCAGAGGCTGTAATGTCATGTGAGAGCATTGTGCAAAGTTCTTAGGCCTCATGCAACTTGGAGCTGCTTTGAATAGGCATTTTTTAGAGATAAAGACAAATAGCAAAATACTTACAATTATGTAAGAATTTATTTATTACCTACCAGCAGAGTCAAGTTAGACATTTTCTGAATTTTAGACATGCCAAACCCAGAAAGGTCACCATATCAGGAACCAAGATGGAGGCACATAAGACACACATAAAAACAGCCTGATTGCTCCATCTTGGCCCCCATCTTAACATTTTCAACTATTCCATGCAGACATCCCTGCCCTTTACTAATTGCAACCCCCAACCAAAAAACAAAAACAAAACTTAATTATGTGTTTTAGATCTAGAGATTGCCTGACTTCAAAATGATCCCAGTTAGCTTACTTCTATAGAAGAACAATAAAAGAATTAGCATCAAAACGAAGGAAACGCCATGTGCCTGGACATCATAACCTCTCTAACAAAATCATCAACCCAAATATTTGTTTATCAGATTTAGATTGCGGACTGGCTGGAATGGGTCATAGAGAATAACAGAAAAGAAAGATAGAACAAGATCTGACCACAACTCTTCTTTGGCTTTCCCTGTCCACAAACTATATGGTCAATTTACTCTATTGAGTAACAGAGTTGATCCCAGGTGGGGATGATGGGTGTTTAGGCAAATATTTGGGGATCCTAAGTTGGAAAAATCAGCTTTAAAGTGATTTATACTGTTTGGCAGGCATCCATTTCCCTCTGGGGATTATGTATATACGTATTTGCTTTGTGGCAATTTGTCACATGAAAGAAAGGTTCTTGCTTGAATGTTTTATGTCACTGGATAATAAGCATCCTGCTTTATTGATCTTCCCAAAGAAATTCAGTTAAAGCTGGAATGCAACACACCCTTTCCTGGAAACAAATCTCACCAAATCGAAGAGGACTACTTGTGAGTTAGTTTCATTATGTTTTGAGAGAGAGAAATCTTTTTTCAATCAACTCTGCTAAGAAACTAGCTAGTGAAATGACTGTAATTTCTCCCCCATTTCTCTGTAGAAATACAGAATAGGTTTTTTAAAATTTATTTAAGAACAAAACCTAACCAAAAAGAAAGCAGCATACATTCATGAATAAATAATATCTTTGTCTCAACTTTCAGGATTCAAAGTAGAATTCAATTTATTGACCTTCATTAGACAGAAATCAAATAGTAATAGCCCCTTCCAGCATTAGAAACCTAGCCATGGAGGTAAGTTATATAGGTAAACCTTAGGGGAAATTAGAAAATGGATCTATGATTCTTAGGTTCCCATGATGGGAATTCTTTTCCATCCAAGACTATGCAATCAGCATCTGGGCTACAAAACTCTCCATTCATTGTTGGATGTCTATGGAGATTCTCACTCATCCAGGTCAAAGTTGTCTCAAAGGTGCTTTCCCCCCACCCCCCAAATGACAACAGGACTGTTAGAGGAGGAGGAGGAGGAGGAGGAGGAGGAGGAGGAGATGATGAAGAAGGAGGAGGACCATTGTAGAACTATCTCCTGTCTACAAGGCAGTCATTTCAGCAATTCCAAGAAGATCCCACACCCTTTTGCACTCTGATTCAGGTAACCTTGAGGCACAGATAAACCCCAAGTGGCCTCAATGGCTCTAGGAGAAGTGCTAATGACCAGGTGACTGCAATGAAATACAATCCTTCCATCCCGTCCCCACCATCCTGTTAGAACTAATCTTTCCATCCTCCACCATCCAGTCTCAACTGTCAGTTCCTAACCTTCTATCCCCACACCATCCAATCACAACTAATGAAGTTTCTTGGATGAGAAGAGAAACATCTTTTTCTTTCTCAAAAAACAGTCCAATTGCCTTTTGAAAAAAACCACTTTTGAGTCACTGTTGGATGGTTCCATGCCTCTCCATGGAAGTTGTGGCTGATTAAACGGTTGTCATGTTGCTGTACTCAAACATTTTATGGATTGTTGACCTGAAGAGGGAGTACACTTCTTCTCCACTAACCACCAGGGCACAACAACAAACAATGGATTGAAAGTTGCTGGAAATAGCTTCTGGGTAGGCGCTTAGAAGATGCTTATCAAATGTTGGAACTGTCATGTAGGGGAAGAGACCGATACATTAAATGCTGCTTCCCCTTTGCTGAACACTTCTCCAACAGAGGCTATAGATCAGCAATTTAAATCAGAGGTGGTACTCATCAGGTTCTGACCAGTTCTGGAGGACCGGTAGCGGAAATTTTGAGTAGTTCAGAGAACCGACAAATGCCACCTCTGACTGGCCCCGCCCCCATCTCTTCTCTGCCTCCCGAGTCCCAGCTGATTGGCTGGGTCTTCTTTTGTTGCCCTGCACAGGAGAATGGAGCTGGAAAGCAGGCTAGTGGGATGGGGAGGGAATGGGATTTTGCAATAACCTTCCACCAGGAGTGGAGAGGAAATGGAGTTTTTGCAGTATCCTTCCCACCAAGCCACGCCCACCAAACCACGCCCACAGTACCGGTAGCAAAAAAAAATTTGAATCCCACCACTGATTCAAATCAAATCAAATCTTTATTAGGGTCATACATTCAAATTTCTTTTCTGGATCCTGTATATAATGATGTTAGTGGATAACATGAACAGAAAAGAGCAACAAAGAAGATTAGGGGCCTGGAGACTAAAACAGTTGTAGGAATTGGGTAGGTCTAGTTATTGAAAAAAAAAACTAGTGATAGCTTATTCCAATTTTGAAGGGCTGCCACAAAGAAGATATCAACCTATTTTCAAAAGCACCACAAGGCAAGACAAGAAACAATGAATGGAAACTAATCAAGGAGAGAAGCAACCTAGAACTAAGGAGAAATTTCCTGACAGTTAGCACAATTAATTAGTGGAATGGCTTTCCTTCAGAAGTTGTGGGTACTCCATTACTGGAGGCTGTTAAGAAGAGACAAAGCAGCCATCTGAAATGGAAGGGACCTTCAACAAGGTCCCTTCCAGCTCTCTTCCCTTCCCTTCCCTTCCCTTCCCTTCCTTTTTCTTCCCTTCCCTTCCCTTTCCTTCTCTTCTCTTCTCTTCTCTTCTCTTCTCTTCCCGTCCCTTCCTTTCTAAAGATCATCATGCAGGTGTCATCATTGTTCCTCCATTATTTGTGCCTGAGTGGCTCCTTGTGATCAGTAACCAGAAGCTTCCACAGCAGAGGTGGTATTCAGCAGGTTTTGACCAGTTGTGAAGAACCAGTAGTGGAAATTTTGAGTAGTTCAGAGAACCGGCAAATCCCACCTCTGACTGGCCCCGCCCACATCTATTCTCTGCCTCCCATGTCGCAGCTGATCGGCTGGGTCTTCTTTGGTTGCCCTGCACAGGAGAATGGAGCTGGAAAGCAGGTTAGTGGGGTGGGGAGGGAATGGGATTTTGCAGTAACCTTCCCTGCCATGCCCACCAAGCCACACCCACCAAGCCATGGCATGGCCACCAAGCCACACCCACAGAACCAGTAGTAAAAATGTTTGAATCCCACTATTGACCCATAGGTTCCTATGCAAGGTCGTAAATGACTGCTTTCAGGACCATTGGAACTTCGAATGATCACTAAACAAACTGTTGTAAGTCAAGGACTACCTGTATTATACAACTGTGTTAAAACTATTCATTGATATGTACTGGACATGGGTGTGAAATCAATATTTAAGACTTGTATTAATTTGAGGATTCTTTGTGTTTGCTTATTTAAGATTCAGATTCCATTCCTTTAGAAAAACAACTACATAATATCAACATAGAAAGAGAGAATGAAAGAAAGCTTTTATTTTGTCTGTCTTATTAATGGATTCCTTGAATTATTTATGTTGAATGTGCCCGGCACTGCAAACCATCAATGCAAGTCATTTCAGCAAGTTTTTTATCCAAATAAATCTTCAATGAGGATTTTTTAGCTAATGGCCTGCATAATAACAGACATAGTTGCATAACTTTTGGCTTCATTTTCATAACTCTACAGAAAAGAGAATTATACGTTTCTACCTCATTCTTGTGAATGCTGGGCTGACCTCAAATGGAAAAAAAAACCCTTATGCCTGCCATTCGAAATACTGACTAATTCAAAATAACTTGTTTTTAAATGGATCTATTCATTCAATATAAGGGACGTGGTGGCTCAGTGGCTAAAATGTTGGACTTGTCGATCGAAAGGTCGGCAGGTCAGTGGTTCAAATCCCTAGTGCCGCATAATGGGGTCCCATTACTTGTCCCAGCTTCTGCCAACCTAGCAGTTCAAAAGCATGTAAAAATGCAAGTCAAAAAATAGGGACTGCTTTGGTGGGAAGATAACAGTGTTCCGTGCACCTTGGTGTTGGAGACGTCTTCAGACAGCACTGGCTCTTCGGCTTTGAAATGGAGATGAGAATTGACCCCTAGAGTCGGGAACAACTAGCACATAAGTATGAGGGGAACCTTTACCTTTACCTTTTATTCATTCAATTATTACTATTTTACTTAACGTCCTAACCTTTGTGAAAGGGTTAACAAAGGCACCAAAAATAGCTCTTTTTCTGGCTATTGTAAATTTCAGAATCTTGCTGTTCCCAGAGACTTGAAAATTACCAAAAGAGTTTATAGCAAACCTTTGCAACCTTAAGGACCAGAATTAGTGATCTGCCAAGGCTTTGAAGCCCATTTTTAATTAATTTAATTGTTGTTTTCAAATCCAGCAAATTTAATCCTAGCAAATTTGTTTCACCCAGAAGCAGATTACCAAACTTGAATATCCAGACCTTACTGTTTCCCCATTGACGATCACGGAAGAATGAACAAACAATTGTAACTTTTTTTCTTTCATACCTGGATGGCATTTATAGCCTCTTTTGATGGAGCCTGACTAATGCAGAACAAGAAGAATTAGAAATCTTCTGTTGGTATGAGTCTGTGACTCTGCATGCAAATAATTTTTATGTTAGAAAATACATATTAGAAAAATAATCTATCTATAACAGGTCAAACCTGGCAAATTCAAACAAAGGAAATCAAAAGTTTGTGCACAGGACCAACATTTCCAATTTGAAGGTATTAAAAAAAGATTTGCTTCCCCCTGATGTTTAATGGGCAATTTATATGAAAATGACATTTATTCTTAAAGTGTCATGACAAAATTTTGCAAAATGTCAGAAAGATATACAGATTGTGTGCAAAACCTTTGGGATTTTTTTTTTTTTTAGAGGGAGGAATAAACAAACTCCACTTTTGTGCTCCTGTATGCATACAGGTCTAGAGATTAATGTTTTGATTACATTGAATAAATACGTAGCACACCTATGCATACAAGTAATCCTTGACATGTGACCACAATTGGGAACAGAATTTCCATTGCAAAGCAAGGCGGTTATTTAATTGAGTTGCGCTTGATTTTATGAATTTTTTTTGCCACTTTTGTTGTGTGAATCACTGCAGTTCTTAAAAGAATCATTAAGTAAATCTGGTTTTTCCCATTAGCTTTGTTTGTCCGGTGGCGGGGGGATTCTACCAGTTCTGACTGGTTCTATAGAACCCCTTGTTAACTTTCTAAGCAGAAGAAATCTCCTTTTGTTTTTTTTCCACCCTTATTACATTCTTGGCAGTATGCCTAGACTTACTGTCTCTGAAGGAGGGTTTTTTTTTTTTTTGTTTCTTGATACTTTCTTAAAGGGGAAGGGTTGTTTTAAGCTTTTTATACTGCTGCTGTGAGGAAATACTCCCCTGGAAATGCAATGATCAGCACTTTGAAGCAGGGGTGGGATTCAACTTTTTTAACAACCAGTTCTGTGGGCGTGTCTTAGTTGGAGGGCATGGCTTGGTGGTCATGTGACTGGCTGGGCGTGGCCAACTCAACATCACACACATCGAGGCACGCATCTCCTTGCCTGGCCTCTCGTGACTGTGTGAAAAATGGTCACAAGTCACTTTTTTCAGTGCCATTGTAACTTTGAATGGTCACTCCACACAAGCAAAGTACCAGCAAAGGAAGGAAAAAAACTCCAGAGAAGTTCCAGAGACAGGAAGTCTAGTCCTGCCAAGAATGTAATAAGGGTTAATGGAGAGGCAGTTTCTGTAAGCAACACCAGAATGTTTCCTTCCTGCCTTCCTTACAGGATTGGGCCAGTAATTTCTTCTAACAACCGGTTCTCCAAACTGCTTAAAATATTAACAACCGGTTCTAGCATGTAAGTGTGACCCGTAGAATCCCACCCGTGCCTTGAAGAAATAATTGAACAATGAAGCAGAGCTGGGAAAAGTAGATTTTTAATGACAAGGAACCAAGATGAGTGACATTCAGCAAGGCTTCTTGGATAGCTAGAAAGACTGACATTCAAATATTAGTTTACATACCCTTTCTTAGTTTTAGTCTAAAACTGGTTTTTAGTGAAGTTTAATTCTGTGCTTGGTGATGTTTAATCCTGCATTTATTGATGGGATAATTTTCCCTATTCAACTTCATTTGGAAGGAAAAAGATTAATCTCTGTTCCTGAAAAGAAACTGGGTTGAGAAATCTGGCTAGTTCCTGTGTCTATTTGTTCTGGTAATTGGTTTAACAGTAGCAACTGCTACTGTTGTGATTTAATTATTTGTATTGTGTTTGAATTTTTCCTGCCTCATGGTTTCTTTTTCTATCTGGAGAGGGGAGTTTTCCTTTACTGCTTTAGTGGTATCTGGCACTGTCCTTTTGGGGTGTACTTCCAAGAAGCAGGATGCAAGCTTGGCACTGATTCTTTTACTGCCTTTCTTGGGGGCATGTGATCTTTCCTTAAATCTAGATGATTTCCTTAGGATATCTTGTGAGGTGAATGAGACCAGCTAGTATCTTTAAGTGGTGCAAATGGATCTAAGGATTGCTTTTCCTAGGTGTGTTCTTTCTGGAGAGCTTAAATGACCTCTGGGTTTCACTTTAAGAGTAAGAGTTGACTGATGATAGTTATCACTGCATTTTAACTATTTTAATTCCTCAAGGTGCCTGATTTGGCACCCTGTCTGATTTGTAACTCTACCTTTCAGGTAATCTAATGATTGGTATTTAGGGCAGCTTTTTGCAAGCAAAGAAGCTTTTTGTATTTTTGTATAGATAATCCTTGACCTAACAGTTCATTTAGTGACCATTGAAAGTTACAATGGCACTGAAAAAAGTGACTTATGACCATTTTTCACACTTACAACCATTGCAGCATCCCCACTGTCATGAGAGGCCAGGCGAGAAGCACATCTTGACGTGAGTGATGTTGAGTTGGCCACACCCACCCAGTCACATGACCACCAAGCCACACCAGCTAAGACACACCTATAGAACCGGTTGTTAAAAAATTTGAATCCCACCCTTGGTTTGTCCGCTCTTCCTATTTTGCTTTCCAAGACAGAAATAAGTCCAGAAGTGAAGGCATGGAAAGAAGCTGTGAGAGGGAAGGAAGGAAATAAGTAAGTAATTGAAAAAAATCTCCATTTGGAACTGTCTGTATAAAACATATTATGTATACAGATAGTCCTTGACTTACAGCAGTTCATTTAGTGACTGTTCAAAATTATAACAGCACTGAAAAATGTGATTTATGACCGGGGTGGAATTCTCCTGGTATAGCAACCGGTTTGCTAATTGTGCGCTTTGTGCACGGTGTGCACAGCTATCGCAATTACTTACATTCAATGTTACTTCAGGGAAATAACACAGCTGAGGTGCGGCAATCCGCTCTGCCACATGAATCAGCTGAGCAAATATAGGTGAGTACAGCACAGGGGCAGGCAGGCAGGCTCACATGATCGTTGGCTTGAACTGGTTTGGAGCCAGCTGATCATCACAGCTAGGAGTTAGCCATAACCGGTCCAAACTGGGAGAACCGCACCCCTGCTTATGACTGTTTTTCACTGAAAAATGTGACTGATGACTGGTTGAGACCTTTGCAGCATCTTTATGATCATGTGACCAACATTTGGATGCTTGGAAACTGATTCATATTTTTTAAAGGTTTTTTAATTTGTTTTAACAACAAACATTAACATAATGTTTAATAATTAATTAATAATTAATCTCTAATATACAAGAAGTTAATATTGAAACAAGTACTTGGGCAGACCACAATACAGTATGGATTAAATGGCAAGGACAAAGAAAATGATCAAGCTGGACTTTAATAATACAATATTGAAAGAAAAAGAATTTACACAAAAGATAGAAAAAGAATTGGCTTTTTTCTTCAAACAACAACAACAACAACAAGGAGGACACCTCAGTACAAAAGGTGTGGGATACCATGAAGGCCTATGCCAGAGGACTGATAATAGACTACATGAGGAAAAGAAATATAATAAAAAGAGGAATGCAACAGATATTAGAGGAGGACTACAAGAAACTTGAAGGGGACTAACAAAGATATCCACAAAAAAAGGATATCAAAAAGCAAATGGACATAGTTAAACACAAAATGGAGTTGATGGAATAAGAAAAGTTAGCCCAAAAAATTAGGAGTGCCAAAATGAAAATGAAAATAAACTGGGCAGATGGTTGGTGTATAAACTGAAAAAAGAGAGATAAATGAAAAAGATAATGCAATTAATAGATGATCAAGGAAAGATCTGTCATGGAAATGATGAAAAGAAAAAGATAGTACAGAAATATTATGAAAAATTATACAAGCAAGACAATATTGATGAAGAAAAAGTTAAACAATATTTGCAAAGAGCGAGCTACCCCAAATAGCTGAGGATATTAAAATAATGTTAAGGAAAATAACAATGATGGAATTAACTGAGGTGTTAAAGAGACAAAATACTGGAAAGGCACCGGGCCCAGACGGGTTACTAGCAGAATTTTACAAGACTCTACAGGAATCTCTATCTTAATGCTTGAAGTGATGAATGAAGTCTTGTCAAAAACTAAAATACCCAACTCATGGACAGAGGCTTATATTACTCTCATACCAAAAGAGGACACTGACCTACAACAAATTAAAAATGATAAACCTATTTCCCTGCAGAAACTGGTCTATATTTATAGCCGTTGTTGTGTCCCAAGATCCTGTAATCATCATTTGCAATCCTCTGACAAGCAAAATCAATAGGGAAGTCAGCTTCACTTAACAACCAGGTTACTAACTTATCAATTGCAGTGATTCACCGAGCAACTCTGGCAAGAAAGGTTGTAAAATGGGGCAAAATTCAACAAATATCTCACTTAACAAAAGAAATGTTGTGCTCAACTGTGGTCATAAGTCAAGGATTACTCTGTAGTTTGTTAAGCTGAGGGTACTGTATATATTACATATCACATTGAAATAGAAAATATCTTTGACGCTCTCATGCATCCTGTCCCATCTAACACCCCTAAACTTATTTTTAAATAATTGAAAATTGATAGGAGCTTAATTAGGTGCTCAAGTGAGTGAAGATCAGATCTATATTTTCTACGCCTAAGGTTACTTCTTAGGTATATCCATAGCAGAAAAAGAAATACACTGGGTATTTAGCCGGTGTGAAGCTTTTAGCCATAATTCTTGTATATTCAAATGCTGAACAGAAGAATGGTCCTGTAGAGTTATCTGACCCAGATGTTCTTCTAAAATCTTTTAAAGGTAAAAGTAGAGCTTAAGTCTGATTATTTTCAAAAGAACAAGTGAACCTCTGGAAAGAAGGGTTTTTTTTCCTGGACTTTCCAATTGCGTTAGATGCGACTATACATTTTAATCAGCATCAGATGAGCTGCAGAAGGATCATGCTGGAGCCTCTGGAATCCATCCCATTCGCTTGCTGGAGAAGTCAGCAGACACAAAATACTTAGACTATTAGAATACAAAACAGCCACTCGAGTGAACTTTACAAGCTGTATCACATCTGGATGCATTAGTGCTGCCTGATTTCTGAAATATGTCCAACATTATTAAAAGCAGTAAGATTTTACGCTTCCAGGGTATGTCAGTGTACTGATAACCACAAGCTTCTCTGGCCTCATAATCATTTTTCATTTTGGATGATAAAAGAAAATACCATTTACATATTATCCAAAGGTTAGTGATAGCACTGTGTGCTAGTTTTCCCCTCAGATTTAATCATATCTGGAATCTGTAGCATTTAGGATGCCAGCAGCTTACAGATGAAAAGCTGTTGTTTCACACCCTTATTTCTGCTACCTGCCAGAAGTGTGTGTGAGAGAGAGCTAATTTAATTTAAAAAGTTTATCTGCAGACATATTTCACTGTTTTACATATGATGAATGGAACCATTTGCCTTCTGGCTTCCTTTTGTTGAAGTTTCTGAGTAAAAAAAAAAATCCACTGGGACAACATAAATCAAAGTCTGGGTACAAAAATCATTCAATCCATTAGTATAAAAGGATGCAGAGAAAACTTAGCAAATTACCCTTTTTGTAAGCAATACACTATTTAAAAAAGAAAATGAAAAACAGTGATTCCAGGATCTCTTCCCCGTCATGGAATGTGTTTAAAATGGAGATTAGACTATGAGTACTGATAATGTGCGAGGGGAACCTTTACCTTTTTACTGATGATGTTACCTAGTTTGGTAATGAAATGTCTGCAGGAAACTACCAAGCTAAATTGTCTTGCTTAGCAACAGACATTTGGCCTCAATTGTGGTCATAAGTGGAGGACTACCTGTATTTTAGATTGACAAGCTGTCAAATAATTATTATTTGCTATCATAATTATTTGCTTTCCTCTTTGCTTCATCTCTTCTTGGCCACTGCTACTCAATTCTCCTTTGGGCTGGAGCATGGCAGAACATCCCCACTCTTCAACTTTTAGGCTAGAAGTTTCTTCTCTCCCTCTCTCTCTCCCTCCTGTCCCACCTCTCTCTCCTTACTTCTGTGCAGAAATGAACTTTGTTAATACTTCGTCTTTACCAGAGGGTGGCAGAAAGAGTCTTGTGTATGGGCATGCATGGAGCTTAGACAGAATATTGAGCTTGACGTTGCAATGAGATAGTAGAAATTTGTGATGAATTTGCTTGCAGGTTTTTAGAAGGAAAAAACCAGCTGTGGCATATAAAGAAAATTTACATAAAATGTTTTACCGATGGCATATCCCACCATCAAAATTAGCAAAAATGTACCCGAAATTATTCCCTAAGTACTGGAAATGCAACAAAGAAATTGGAACATACTACTACGTATGGTGGAAATGTGAAAAAGTCCAAATATATTGGCTAAAAATCAGAAACTGGTTAGAAGAGATGTGTAAAATTAAAATAGAGTTCAGATCCGAAATTTTTCTATTGGGAATCAATGTGGGGAAATATAATAAAGAGATAATATACCTAATAGTTCATGTCACCTATGCCGCGAGATTAGCTCTTGCCCAAAGATGGAAAGGAAACGATATGCCAGAAGAGATGGAAATAATTAGAAAAATTTGGTCATGTGCTGAAATGAATAGAGTAACTCAAGAATTAAAAGATAAGACTGAATCTGACTATTACAAAATTTGGGAGAAGTTTACCACTGGTTTAAAAAAGAAAGGAGTAATAGTATTAACGATTATTAACATTTATGTGCATATGTAAATTTGTATTTTTTGTTATGTATGCACCATGTTCATTGTTTTTAAATGTTTTTCTGTTCGTTGTTCAAAGAATAATAAAATTAAATTTTAAAAAAGTGATCACCGATACAAGCAGTGGTGGGATTCAATTTTTTTTTTACTACTGATTCTGTGGGCATGGCTTGGTGGGTGTGGCAGGGGAAGGATATTGTAAAATCTCCAGTCAAAGGTGGTATTTGCTGGTTCTCCGAACTACTCAAATTTTCCGCTCTGTCAGAATCTGTTGAATACCACCTCTGGATACAAGCCATTTTTGAAATGGGTGTAATTTATTTACTCCAAATAAGTCAAATGATATTGTTGTTATTATTTTAACAGTTTTCTAAGTTATCCTCCCATCTTTCCTAAGATCAAACTTGTGATGGCTCTTTAGGCCATTCTAAAAGCAATAACCACATTTGAAAGATGATGCCAACACTTCATCTTTCCTTCAGTGAAACTCCTGGGGAGACATCAAATTCTTTTGAATACATCATTCCCCCCAACTGAGTCAAGCAGAAATCTTAGTAATCTTCAAGGAACATTTTGTTATGAGACTGAACTTAAATATGCAATCCAATCTTCAATTTTTTTCTCAATTAAAGGATGCATTTTTGGAGTCTAGATTTGGTCTCATAATACAGTTTATTAGTCTGAATTTCCAAAGGAGCTTAGGTCTTTTGATTCTAGAGTTGCTGACATATCAATTTCATTCCTCAGCCTCTGAATTTCCATATTTAAATCCAGCAGAGTTTTGGCAAGTTTCCGGTTCTGGAACTTCATCTCAAGCTACAAAGAAACAAAAGACAATAACTGCTTTCAACAGATGATCACCATCCAGAACAGCTTAATTAGAAGCAGAAATCAGCCTTGCTGCTGTTTCTGGTCAAAATTTAGCCCTGAAATATTTGTAAGCAAACATATATCAAAGAACATTCAGGCAAGCACAGAATGTATTTTTCACACAGCACAATAAACCAGAATAAATTGTTTCAGACTCTACATGTAAGAGGAGTGCTTCACAGTGCTTTATGGTCCTCTGTAAGAGGTTTACAGAACCAGCATATCACCCCCAACAATCTGGGTCCTCATTTTATCAATCTGGGAAGGATGGAAGGCTGTTAAGTCAACCTTGAGCCAGTGAGAATCGAACTGCAGAACTGTAGGCAGCAGGCAGTCAGCAGAAATAGTCTGCAGTACTGCATTCTAACCACTGCGCCCTGGATAACGTTGCAGAATGCCATCAAATCTTGTGAGACTTTAGATAGCGCGCAAGCATGAACAGAATGGATTGGCAATGATTGGCAGCCAAACAACTACTTTGTATTAATACTGTAGTCTCCTGGCTAGTGTAACACTGCTGTATGCTAAGTAAATAATAATACTTATGCATCTCAAGTGCTTCTGATCCAGATTTTGAGCATCTTTGACTTCAAAAGTAGCTGAGAACCATTGGTGACCAGCTAACAAAATGATGAAATAACTCTGATTGATTATAGAACTGTCTTTGCTTCATTCATGAAACTCTAGCATACTACCCAGAATATTTTGGAACCAAACCAGTCTCTGAGAACAAAGAATGAAACATAAGAAAAATAAGGCATAATCTGTGTTTAATCTGGCATTTTAAAAGAGACATTTGAAAGTGCTTTGATTCAAGCCTGAGTAAAAGATTAAACTTGTTGTTTGGAAACTGGGTGATAATTCAAGTAGAAGTAAAAACAGGGTTTGTCAAAGAGCTAGGTAAGATTAAAAAAAACTTGGCAATATCGAGATGTGTTTTAACAATGATGCCAATTAGTTGGTAAACACACCACCACTGCTTCCCTAGCATTGTCTTTGTTGTATTTTAAAAAATGGCATTAGAAGAATGTATAGATTTTTCCCAAACCAGAGATCATTCTGAGGAGTTATAATTGCAGTTTATATTTTGACTTGATAACCCAGAAGGAAGAAATACCATTATCAATCTTGTTTAACACATCTGAATATGATAATAAAAATATAATCTCAAAATGATTTCAGTTGAATACGCCAACTTAGAACCCAGACAGGGAACAGTACACTGCTACGAAGTCAAACCTGGATGAAACTTAACTGTCTTCCCCATATAACTCATGTACCTTTTAACCACAGCAGCTTCTTCTGTGCATCACATAAATATACAGTATTTCTTTCATGATTTGACTCCATTTCTCTCTGAATGATTTTTTTTCAATGGATCAGACAGCTCTAAGAGATCCTGTTCCTAACCACCCAAGATTCTTTGTGTCCCTCGTTACATTTTTCTTGTTGTGTTAGGTTTTTTGGGGGTAGGGTGGGAGAAGTGAATTGACAAGCATTGGATGCTGATAATGATATAATAATCATCATCATCATCATCATGGATAAGGCAGCAAGGAGAAGAGCAAGTAACTTCATCCTTTGGCCAAAAATGGTTATTGTTTCATCGCTGATGTTAATTTTCTTTCCCCATCCTTTAGTTCCAACAGGGACTATATGATTTGTACAATGCTTAGAAAAGGTTCAGAAGTTTGTAACAACAAAACAAGTGTAATGGACAACTTGGGGCTACAGTTCACCCACTTCATATTCCCAAAGGAGGGTGCCTAACTATCTCTCTTGCCCACATCACTTACCAATTCTATGCGAAGCCAGGCTATGCCCTTCTCCATGTGGCCCCAGTGCAGGTCCTGAGTGGGCACAGCTCTTCTGCCATGGCCCGTATCTTCAACAGGTCTAGACAACACAGGAGTAATTGCTACCCCTGTCGTCTGCCCCTGGAAAGCTTGGAGCAGCCTCTGTTTTATGTCCTCCAGCAAAAAGCTGGAGAACATATCTTCATTCTCTTCTGGCTTCATTGAGCAAGGGTGGAATGGAGAGAAGTGGCGAGGCGCAGCCAAGCTTCAAGAGATCTCTGTCAGCCTCTCTCCCACACTCTCCCTTGTGCTTATTGTTTCCTAGCCTTGAGCCGCTCTGGCTCTTATGTGCAGAGAGCCCATCCTCCCCTCCCCTCCTTGTATATCATTCCAAAGAAAGTGGGAGAGAAGTTGGGGGGGTAGACTGGGGTAAAGAGCAAAATTTCTCCCTCTGGGAATCAATCTCTCTTCTTTCTTTCTTTCTCTCTCTCTTCCTCCCCACCTCTTTCACTCATGCTGCATTGGAAGGAAAGGCTCAATCTAGGCCTTTTCATTCCCGCAGTGCAATGGTACAATTTATTCTTCTTGGATGGATTAGTCTCATTTCCATCTTGCATTTCAGCCAGCTCATCTGCATACTTTACCATAACTGTAGTCATAACACAGCAAGGTAATTCTCAGATCAAACCTGCACAAATCCAAGGAAAAATCCACACACCAGTAAATACAAAATTGGTTTGCCCAAATCTAATTTTCAATAGCTTGGTCTTTGAACACCCAGAGAAAATGGAAAATTCTGAGTTCTGAGACGTAGAAATTCAAGTTTCCTTATAGTGAAATATTTCCATCAAAGTTCATTTGTAAACCATGTGTTCTTAATTTCCAAATCAATGGCATTCAGTATTAAAGCTATTGTATATATCTTGAGACTTTTGTGGTAGCGATCTTGTCTTTGGCAAGTTTGAAATCACATCAATTTAGAAGCATGCTCGGCATTTAGATACCACAAATGTGGGTGCAGAGTGCTTTATGCCACAAAGTCAATGGGGCTTTGAAATCTGGATCTAATTTGTCATCCCTTCCCTTAATCCAGATTCATGCACATATGTATCTGTATAAGCCAATTTGATTGGGTGATTAAGCATACTTGGTTGTTAAAGAAAGCGAATTAGAGAAAAAAAATGTACATTTTTGAACTGTCTCCTATTTGCAAAAACAGGTAAACAAGACTACATGTATGCCCTGTCTCCTTCATGTTTTAAAATAGACCAAACTGTAATACCCGCTCCTGCCCCATGCCCTGAAGTTTACAACTTACAAGACCATAAAAGAAAACTGTAGGAACTGGTCATACTTTTGCCCATTTTCAAGGACACTCACGATAATCTGGAATTAATATAAAAGTTGATAAGCACACAAGCTCAATTATTATGCAACCAACCAAGGCTGAGAATGAAAGGTCAAACCTTACAAGACAAGGATGCAAGGTATTTTTGTAGTGGAAATGACCTAAAGATAATGTACCAGACTATAAATTGGAACAAAAAAAGGGAACAAATTGTAGCAGCTCTTCAGAAAATCTTTATTAAGGTGGGGTGGATTCTTTTTTTCCTCTTGCAGCTGGTGGTGGGTTTATCTTGCTTTTGCTGTGTGTGAGAGGGAAAAGGAAGTCAAAAACTTGTGTACACAGTTTCTACTAAATGGCTCTTTAAAAAAAAAAAAAAAAGGCTAGACAAAGCGAAGATTGGATCACACCTACCTTTCCACCCAGAATCTTCCAGCTCTACTGGATTATAATGTCCATCATTTGCCATGATATTGAAATCTAACAACATCTTAAGGGCATAAGGTTGACCAAGGCTGGATTTGTGTTTATTTTGAAATATCATTTTTATAAATTTTATTTCTACATTTTTCTTTAACATAAATGAGTGCTTAATAAAGTATGTATTGTCTAGGCAATTTACTTGCACATATCAATAATAGTAACAATATTTACTTGTATACAGTAACTTCTAATTTCTACCTTCATTGTCTAAACATTTGTAAAACAAATCCTATGTTAAAATATTCTGTATCTTCTTTATCCTTTATCTTTAAGGTTAATATTTAATATTAAATATTGAGGTGTCCCTGTATGTGAAGCTTTTCATATATTCAGTTTTTCTAGGACTCCAAAAAGTCTGGGTTTCATTTTTGTTATCTCCTTTGGCATGTCAAAAGATATCTGTGTAAAAGGTTCTGCATGATCATTTACAGAAGATTCATTTAGCTCCAGCCTATCAGTTACATATTGCAAGAAAATAAAAAAAAACTACAGAGTATAGACATTTCAGTTAAGAAATAAATTTAAAAATAGTTGGTATAATTTCAAAAGATGGAAGTGTTAAGAAGTTAGCGAAGAATACTGACTTTTTATGATTTTGCTTTGGCTGTATCAAAGTATCAAAACATGGCACAAACATCCCCTGGCAAATATTTTTTTCTGCCCTGATATTCACATCACTTCATATCCAGACTGATGGCTGAGAGGTGTTTAAATCATCTTTAGTTGTACCAGTATCATAAGAATATGTTCAGCCTTATTCTGACACCATCCAGGCATAAGTACAAACAGGTTATCAAGGACCTAGAACTTGATTGCATTCATCAGTGCCAGTGGTGGGATTCAAATTTTTTTACTACTGGTTCTGTGGGCGTGGCAGGGGAAGGATACTGTACAATCTCCATTCCCTTCCCACTCCTGGGGGAAGGTTACTGCAAAATCCCCATTCGCTCCCCACCCCACTAGCCTGCTTTCCAGCTCCGTTCTCCTGTGCAGGGCAACAAAAGAAGATCAGCTGAGGCTCAGGAGGCAGAGAATAGATGGGGGCGGGAGCGGGACCAGTCAGAGGTGGCATTTGCCGGTTCTGTGAACTACTCAAAATTTCCATTACCGGTTCTCCAGAACTGGTCAGAACCTGCTGAATACCACCTCTGATCGGTGCCATTGTATCTTGGAAAAGTATTGGCCAAGTAGGGATTCCCATGGGAATATGGAGCCTGTTAAATGGTTGCATTGGGTATACATTTTGATTGCACCACTCTCTATGTTTTGTTATTGTAGTTTTTTTTATTTTAGAATCAGAATAGAGATGAAAAGAACCTTGGAGGTCTTCTAGTTACAGCCCCCTGTTCAAGCAGGAAACCTTATACCATTTCAGGCAAGTGACTGTCCAGACTCTTCTTAAAAACCTCCAGGGATGAAGCATCCACAACATCTGAAGGCAAGCTGCTTCATTGGTTAATTGTCCTCACTATGAGGAAGTTTCTCCTTAATTCCAGGTTGCTTCTCTCCTTGATTAGTTTCCACCCATTATTTCTTGTCTTGTCCTCTGGAATATAAATTGACCCACTCCTCTTTGTGCCAGCCCCTCAAATATTGGAATACCGCTATCACATCCCCCCTAATCCTTCTCTTCTCTAGGCTAGCCAAACCCAAATCCTGCAACCGTTCTTCATGTTTTAATCTCCAGGCCTTTAATCATCTTAGTTGCTCTTCTCTGCACTTTTTCCAAAGTCTGAATATTTTTTTTGTAATGTGATCAAAACTAGATGCAGTATTCCAGGTGTGATCTTACTAATACTTCACGTGATTTTAAATTGGTTTTCATGCTTCAATTTTGTGATTATTTGTTTCTGTTCTAATTGTGTATGCCACCGAGAGTCACATGCAAGCAAGACAAGGGAATCTTATAAATTTTATGTGTGTGCGCAATAGCTATGTTGCAAGAAGTCCTGGGATCTCAGAACTAGTGTGGAGTACTATCAAGGCTGGGGGTGTTGTGGCGATTGTGTGGAAGGTAGGGAAGGTGTGCTGCAGAACAAGCATGCTAAGGAGTACTGGGAGAAAAAGCAGCAGGCATGATTTGTAATCTTCCCTGCTGGCTTCTGCATTGACTTGGCATATAGGAAACCATCAGGGAAGGTTGCAAATGACAATCACATGACCCTGGGATGCTATAACTATGAACTGGTTGCAAAGTGCCCGGAGGACGATCACATGACCGTGGGGTTACTGTTACAACCAGAACTTTGAGGACTGATAAGTATCATTTGTTCAGTGCAATGTCAAACGGCTACTGAATGAGTGATTATTAACCAAGGACTACCTCTGTATGTGTGAACATACACAAAAGTATATCCCCATCCCTGACTAGAATATCTCTAACAATACCACAAACATTTTTATACATTTCTTCATAAACGCATGGAACCAACAATGGCAAATCACATTAAATATTCCCTTTAATCTCCCCTATGCTGCAATTTGCACATATATTACATTTAGCAAACTTACACTCAAAAGAAACGTTCTATAGTTAAAGCTGAATCATTATTCAAATCTATGTTGCTCCATCAATCCACCAAGCATCCTTTATTCATTTTATTAGCATAATTGCAACATTTCTGTTAGCATTCTGCCAGACAATAAATTTTATTCCAAGCACTCTTCCATATCCTCATTTCTTATCCCCACATTTATACATCAAATTTAGAGGCAAGCTATTTTAGAATCTGTTCCTTGTGTTCCAAATGTTACCATGGAATTTGTGATTATTATCATACTGTTTTTGTTTCTCATTGTAATGTATAAATTTTCACTAAGGTCAGATTTATTTGTTTTGGATCTCATGTCCTTAGACAATGGCTAGCAAAACAAAAATATGAAAATTAATTGTAATCTACAGTTAGATGTATTCTCATTAGGATGTTGAGTGCTTATGGTTATTAGTTCATTAAAGATTTGCAATGAATCAGAAAATTCATCTGTTGGCATTTAAAATGCTTATGAAATTAAGTTTGGTACTGAAATTAATTGGAAGCTACTAATGAAGAGAGATTAACAAGCTAAATCTGAGTTTTATTTTCTACAATAGATATCAACAATGTTACACTATGGATGTATTTTCATCTTATTAGATAAGCAAATGATTATGAGACCCAGGAGAAATCTCTCCAAAGTTAAACAATATGGGCTGCAGCTGAGAAATTTCTTTAAAATTCTCAATAGCTGCTTTTGATTGTAGAGTGGAATTGTATTAAATGTCTCAACTGCAATCCACATTATTTAATTGGTACAGCATAATTGTATAACTGGTTATTCATTTTATATTTCCTGGATTATACTCAATACTATTATATATTAATACCATGATGATCATTTTATAAATTCCATTTTGCTAAGAAATTTTACCATAATAAAGCTCAGTACTAATAAATGTGTAAACTAGGAATTCATTTTAGGGTCTCAAATATCTTTAAATATTTTTGTTGCAATGGATACCAGTTTTATTGTGCTGGATGCATCTAAATAACTGTTATAAGATCTTTTGTGCTTCTGAACAGTTAGTCTTGGAAGCAACTACAGAAGGAAACTTACATCTTACACAGGGGTTTGGCAAATTAGTGTCTGGATTTGTATAATACATTACACCCAATATCAATCAGCCTGAATAAAACAGGTGAGCCAGTCCAAATACCGGCAACTTCCTCCTGGACTAAAATGGTCATTTTTAAAAAATGAAAGTACTTTTCTGATTACCTATTTAAATAATTAAGGGCAAATGTAGACATCTGCATTCTCTCTGTTATGGAGAGACGGAAATACTCAGGCAGAGACCAGACACAACACTCTCCATTCAACATTAATATCTCAACCTCCATTGTTTGTCAGCAGATGTACTGCAGCCCCAAGTAATCTCCATTGCAGCAGCTTTATGGAAGTGCTTTTTCCAAAAGGCAACTGGACTTTTTTTTTTTCTTTGAAAACGTTTCGCTTCTCATCCAAGAAACTTCTTCAGTTCTTGCTTTTTGGATGAGAAGTGAAACTTTTTCAAAGAAAAAAAAAAACCCTAAAAACTGGAAAAAGCACATCTGTACAACCATGATCTTGATGACTGAGAATCTCCATAAACTTTATGGAGGTTTCGATCGTGAATTAGCCTCGATTCAGAAGCAGAAAAACCAGGGAATTATTACTATTTATTGCACTTTTATACCGCCCCCTCTCCCAAATATGGACTCGGGGTGGTGAATGAGGCAACCCAGCCCAGGCACCTCATATTGGAAATTAATATCATTCATCATAAGCACTACTTAAAACAATTATTTATTTTATTCATTCATTCATTCATTCTTTTATACCGTCCCCTCTCCCGACGGGACTCGGGGCGGTGTACAGCCAAATAAAATAGAATAGAAAATACAATACAATATTTAAAAGCAATTTAAAAAAGATTAAATTTAAATGGCTGATAAATAACTAATAGATAAAAACAATCAAGGTTAAAAGTTATAAAAATTAAAAACCCTACGCAGAACTCTAGGCCAAACAATAAGTGGGTTTTCAAAGCGCGCTGGAAGGTCGAAAGGTCAGGGATGGTCCTCATCTCCAGGGGCAATTCGTTCCAGAGGGAAGGTGCTCCCAGAAAGAAGGCTTGCACCCTCGGGATTGCCAGCCGTCGGCACCCTGAGGAGGCCCACCCTATGGGAGCGCACTGGCTGACGGGAGACCGATGGTGGCAGTAGGCGGTCCCGTAAGTACCCAGGTCCCAAGCCATGGAGCGCTTTAAAGATGGTCACTAAAACCTTGAATCGCACCTGGAAGACCACCGGGAGCTAATACAGCTCGCGCAAGAGTGGCGACCTGCGAGGCCGCATTTTGCACCAGCTGGAGCCTCCGGGAGCTCTTCAAGGGGAGCCCCATGTAGAGAGCATTGGCATAGTCTAGGCAGGAGATGACGAGGGCAGATGTGACCGTGCGGAGCGCATCCCGATCCAGAAAGGGCCGCAACTTATTTACTTTAGCTGCAGATTTCGCAGATGAAGTTTATTGAAGAACAAAAGCTTCAACTTTTAAATCCACAAGCAACATTGCAATCCTGCGCAAGTATGTCTAAAATAATTTC
Source organism: Bungarus multicinctus (assembly GCA_023653725.1). Taxonomy (NCBI): domain Eukaryota; kingdom Metazoa; phylum Chordata; class Lepidosauria; order Squamata; family Elapidae; genus Bungarus; species Bungarus multicinctus. The sequence continues at coordinate 79,112,432 of CM042846.1, read as the reverse complement.
ATTCAACTTTATTGTATTTGGCTGGGTTGCTTTGTTAACTTCGTACCAATCTGCAGGCCCCGTAATGAAATACTTGTTTAATACAAAATATTTTTCTAATGCAAAAAATCCCGTGCTCTTTCTTGTTTTTAGGGAACGCTGAACACAGTAAAAAATGTCCTATATTTGCGAATATCCGCGAATTCTCTCCACACGACACCCCCCCACCCCACCCCCCCGCCATCCCCGCAGCAAGCTTACAAGCATCACAGGACTCAACAACCCCACTCTCACCCCCTCGCGTGCCGCTTTATGATAGCACTAGTTCCGCCCATGACTGACGGCCCTTGCTCCATTCTCAGCCAATCCGACGCCGAAAGCATTTTCTCTTCCTTCCCATTGGTCAGCGTCGATCCTGCGACTGGTGCGTACCGCCTATGCCTTGTGCGTGGCTTCTCCCGCCCCGCCCTCCACCCGTCTTCGAGCAGGAGAACGTACACGCCCTGACGCCGGCGCAGGCGTACCACGCCCCATCTACCTCCTCTTCCTTTTTTTTTTTTTTATTTAAACGGTAAACATCCTGCCGAATTTTGAACGGCTGGTTTGGGCGGCAGGAAGAGGAGCGGCCGCCATCTTGTTTGTTTGAGTGGATCGGAGGCAAGGGGGGTGGGGAAATCCGCGGGCGGGCGGTAGCGGCCTCGGCGGTTCTCCGAGGCGCTTGGAGCCCGGTTCCTCAGGCAGCTACGCAGGACTCGAGGTGAGAGCTGGAAGGGCCGGGGGTGGGTGGGAACAGAGCGGGGAGGAGCGGCTCCCATAGCAGCTGGAGCGAGGCTAGGCCTCGACCTGGGTCTAATTGTCCCCCCCCCCCCCCCGGGCTCCTGCTCATTGCGAAAAGGCTGAGGGAAGAACGGCTGGTTAACGGCTTTTGACCGGAGTTTGAGAGGGAGGTCCCCCGGCTTCGGGAGCTGGGCTTTTCCTTGCCCTCTGGTGGTTTTTTAAGCCTCTCTGTTCCGGGACTTCGCCTGGCCGTTGTTGCTTTCGAAATAAAGCGATGGCTGACTGAGAAAAGGCTGCCCTATCCTTAAGCTTTAACTCTTCCTTAAAAGCGAACTGGAATGACACCCCCGCCCCCCCCAAAAAAAGAGAACTTGTGAAATTAGGACTGTAGTTTGAAGAGAGCCTCTTGAAATGTTTCTTCCAGTTATTCTTTTGCCCCAGGAAATCCACTGTTTCCCCGCGATTGCAGGCTTCAAAAGCGAAAGCCTGGGGAATCCTGTGCACTATCAAGGAGCCTTTCCCGGCTCGTGTTGTGTCAGTTTATTTGCATGTGTGAATGCTCTCGGGATCCTGCGGAAAAGCTCTTGAGTCGTGTGTCAGGTTGCAAGACGAAATTGACCTGTCCGGGAGGGTTGGGTTATTTTCTCGTGTTTCAGTTCGGAGATTTTCTTAACCCCTTTAATTTAAATTAACCAATTTCGTTGTATACATGATGTACAATGACAATAAAGGCTTTGAACATTGTTTTAAAAAAAGGATTGACTCGTGCTTTGACGGATGTAGAACATTCAAAGGAGGGCTAAGAGTCCTTTGACTAACTTTTGGTTTGGGCTGCTGTTCGGGAAATTGAAATAAATATTCGGGCTTGGCTTAGTACCCTATAAAACTGAGCCTTGAAGTCCAGTTTCTTAAGGGGTGGATTTGTGTGGAGAGCAACTTGTCAAAGAAAGCCTCAGGGTGTAGTGGAATTCATGTCAAGTTGGTATCTTGTGTCATGAATGTGTTTGGAAAAGTTGAGCCCCACTCTGTGATTTTGTAGACATGAAAGCATTGGGGTAAAAGTGGTATAAATAGACTTGAAAAGGACAAATTTTACATGGAGTTTAATGGTTGAGGAAGTATAACATGAAAGGTACCAACAGCTGCAGTGGAGACAGGCATTTTAACAAGATAGTTATGGCCCTAGAGAAAGCCCTCTTAATTTTCATTGCCAAATAAAAATGTGCATGCTTAACAGGATGATTCCCACAAATTATTAAGAGACATTTAATGAGCCAATATGATACAGTAATTAAGATAGTGAATTTGCACTGAGGAAAACAAAGTTCAACTCCATTCATAGCCTCTAGAAGTTTCTGTTTAGTTGCATCCCTACATAAGGTGACCACTTTTAGAGGTGAAAAAAGAGGAGGAAGTACTGTTTACAGGCTTGAGTTTCTGTAGAAAAGGCAAGATACAAATAAATGAAGTGAGAGACTCTTAAATACAGCCTCTCTGCTTAGGCCTTTGCAGTCATCTAGCTTTCTAGGAACAGGGTTATAGAGATAGATCATTAACACGAGTATAGTGCAAATGCAGTATGCGCTCTAGTCAGTAGCCTAGCTGCAGTAGTCTATATCCATTATAGCTTCCAGACTATTTCCAAGGGTATCTCAAATCAAATGCATAAATTGCAGCCAGTAAGCTGGCTAGGAATCTAGTTTGACTTCTACACTGTTCAAAGTTGGTCCTAGTATTAAAAGAATCATCTATGGCTATGTCTTCAAGAAAGAAGATGAGTTTAGGAACACCTCCAAACTAGAGAGGTAACCCCACTTTTACAATCTAGGAGGAAAAGTAATTGATAACTTCATTGGCAAACCTCTTCCTCTAAAGGTAGAAAATAATGAAAGATAAACATTTATAGTTAGGCTGAATCTTATGATACATTGTATATTATCTGGGGACTTCTGAGCCTAGTATCATACATAGTATTTCAAAGAAAAATTATTTGGTGAGCCTTCATAAATCCCTTTAAACAGCCTCTTGTGTTTTAGAATGTTTTAATTGTGGAGAGAATTATTAGAAAAATCCAGGCATCTGTTTGAATATATGTAGGCAGGCTCACCTTTCTTTTCTGTGTATGTATTCTATCATGTAAAATAATACAAGCAGAATAAATAATTAGAAGCCATCCTTTTAAGAAATAATTTCTTTGCCCAGTGAAATATAGTACTCTATTTGCTTAGTGCTGCCAACAAATTCAAAAATTCTCCAGGGAATTTCAGTAACTTGGAATTATAAAAGTACAGTCCAATACTGCCCATGTCTAAGTGAGATACTTTTTCAGGTAGCCAAGGCTAAATTCTATCTGTTCTATTCTGTGGAATATATATATAAAATGCTGCAGAGACCACAGTGGCATCTTATCATTTGCCCAACATGTTACCATCTTACTAGGATTCATTACCAATTTAAACTGTACAGGTAGTTCTCAATTTACAACAGTTCATTTAGTGATTGTTCAAAGTTACATTATTGAAAAAAGTGACTTATGACTGTTTTTTACACTTACAATCACTGCAGCATCCACATGTTTAAAATTCAGGTGCTTGGCAACTGATTCATATTTGTGATGGTTACAGTGTCCAAGTGATCATCTTTTGCATTCTTCTGATGAGCAAAGCCAATGGGCAAACCAGTTTCACTTAAAAACCATGTTACTAATTTACCACCTGCAGTTATTCCCTTAAGAACTGTAGCAAGAAAAGTCATAAAATGGGACAAAAATCACTTAACAAATGTTTCACTTAGCAACATAAATTTTGGGCTCAATTGTGGTCATAAGTTGAGGATTACCTGTGCTGCCTTTATTTATTCCATAACAGATAAGCAGAGGTGAGTGACATCTTTCTCTTTTAAAGATTTCATCTGTTTCAGATAGATACTAATCAGCACTAAAGTCAGGATAATATCTTGAGGTATCTATGTCAGACTGACCAGGATATCAATTTACAAATTTCCAATATTCTTTGGAAGCTGTCTGCAAATAGGAGAAGACCACAGTGCTGTCCCAATTGTTTAGGAATATTTACAACAAGAAAAAATGGTTTATAGGTTTCTCTCTAACTGTTGCTATTTAAACTATTAGGAAGAAAATGGAATAGAATTTCTTAAGTGCTTTGCAAGTTTTTCAAAACAGTCTCTGAGGACTGAAAACCTTTCTGGAATAGCTAATACTAATCCTTATAAGATTTGAAGGAGCTCTGTTAAGTATAAATATTTGCAGATGCAGTGGAGGTAGTAATGCTCTGCTGTCTTCACTGCTGTGCAGAGAGTGTGATTATCTATTGTAACATGTGCACAGCCGGCTTTGCTGATAGTTTTATATCCATCATCTGATCTGATTCACTACTTAAAGGTCTTTGGAAAGTCAGGAGAGAGAATGGTTTGTTGATCTTTTCATGCTTCACTATTCTAAAATCACCTAGTTTACCTGTTGAAAATTCTCAATACAGAATTCATCAAATTCTCTTGAGTTTCCAACACTATGCTACTTTATTATTGTAAAATCACTTTGACCAGTAAATTATCTCATATCCAGAGTACCTGTTTCTCCTGTGAGCAGACAAGGATATTTCTGCTGTTAGTCAGACAGTTTCTAATTGTATTAGCCTCATGACCCAAAACCTAAGCATAAATTATTAAAATCACCCAGAACAATTGTATTCAAATCTTGTTTTGAGGGTAGACCAGGGAATTGTCTGTTCTATTGTCCCAATGAAATAATGTTATTTAGCATTTAAAAATGCAAATATTGTCAATAGGGCCATACAGAATTAGTTCTGTGCTCAAACTGTTTTAACCTTTTGGAAACTTTTTGAGTTTGAAACAGTTATGTTTAAAACACTTTCAAAATGATCAAAGACCTATCAAGATCACAAAACAATTCTGAGGTGGTTTATATACCACTACTGGACACCAATAAGCCTGCCTGGTGCTGTAAAAGACAAGCGAGCAATGCCAATAGAAACTGCCTTCAATTCCCATGGAAACAGAATAATTATAATAAATGTTAATCCTGTATTAAATAGTTAATTCTGTTTTGATTTGTTAATATTACCAAGGCAGAGTTAATACACAGAATCCAATGATAAGCTGATCCTATAGAAGATTGATGAGGAAGAAAATAGGATTTAAAAAGATAATTGGATAAGATCAAAGAGGAAAGAAACCCTAAAACAATTTGGCAGGGTATTCACTATAATACTTAAGAGGGAATGTGGAAATAGTGGTTGTTGCATTGGCCATGTTGAATGAATGGAATTAGTCAGTGCTTCATTGAAGGCCCAAAGTGAATGGCAACATGTTTCCATTTTAGTCTCATATTTGGTAGTGTGTAATTGAACGGAAGTAAAGAGATTGTCTGCCAGAGTTTCATGTCTTAGAAGCCAGAATGGGGGAGGGAGAATTTCTGGAGAGGTGCAGCAAAGTAGAAAATGCTATGATGTGAAATGAATATACCATGTAACAGTAACGTAGGTGGGATACATGTTGCAAGTACACTTTAGGTCTGGATTTTGCCTTGAAGCAGGTGAGAGAATCAGTTTGTCAGGGACATTTTAATCAGTCGCCTCTCCTTCTTGTGAGTATGAAATTGATCTGTGCCAACAATCTTCCCAGGGAAGATGCACCAAGTAACAGAAGCCCAGAAACAAGGTGAAGTGACTGTTCTTTGAGAAACAATCTATCTTGTTTCTCAATAGGATTAAGCTTCTTTGCAAAGAACAGATCTGCAGTCTTAGATATCCCTAGATGAGTGGTTTTTTCTAAAAGAGCAGGTGGAAACCATTCATAGGAAGGGACACACTGATGATAGTGATACTCTATCAATTGGATAATTATATAGTAGGTATAGCTGACCTTGAAGGCCACTTGGATACTTCAGATTGTGCTTAATGAAGCTGCTGTTCTGCTTATGAGTTGGACCTTTTACAATCACAATATGCATTTGTTTCTAAGTTCAAAATAGAATGTCTTCTAAAAGTATCCACATTAGTATGGTTATGTGTAGCAGACACCTTATTTTTAGTGATTCCCTTTGTATGATTAGAGTGGCTCTCTTAATATATTCTAAGGATTTTGGGGGATAAAAGGGGTCCTGAAGCCTTTGAGTTATCTTTGGATCCAGACTTGGTGGCTTCTATTCCTCTGGCTTGTGGTGGGCAGCTATTGTAGTTGAGAAGGCCATGGTTAAGTGTGAATGAGAATGTGTGTGTGAATGGGAGAGAAAGAGCAAATAAATACATTGTAACCAGTAAAGGTTTGCTGTTATTTTAGATTCATTGGGTCTCCATGTGTTCTAAAGAACACGTACTTCAGTGTTCGGTTGAAAATGTGTGTGGATGTTTGTCAGGGCTGCGAGTGGGTGAGACTATAAGCCAGATCTGAGCATGCATTTAATACCTACCTATATTATGTATGAAATATTTTACTAGAATTACTGTGCATTTCTGTGACATGTTTAATGTACTTTTTTTTTTACAGGTTCTGCATAGAGTATTGGCACAATGTTTTATGCTCACTTTGTCCTGAGCAAACGAGGGCCGCTAGCTAAAATATGGCTGGCGGCCCATTGGGACAAAAAGCTAACCAAAGCCCATGTGTTTGAATGCAATTTGGAAAGTAGCGTAGAGAGCATCATCTCACCTAAGGTATTCTTTTTATGATTACATTTTGTGGTATATGAGAAATTGGTATAAAAACAAACATTCATCCAAATGGTGCTTTACTGAATTATTTTGTCAGTATTATCAATATATAAATCCAGGATTTAGTTGGGAATTGTAAACAAATGCCTATATCTGAGTGTTTGGACTAAGATATGAATGAAAGTGCGTATTGCTGTTTATCTCCTTCCTACATTGAGAAATTAATTACATTGCACTGACAATGAGTACCATTTAGTTACCATTGTTAGATGTTGTATGGTTTCCCATGCAGATTTTAACAAACATACTTAAAGCAAGACACTGACTTGTTTTATTTTATTTTTAGAACTCTGAGAATAAAGCTCCATATTGTATCACGTATGGTGTTAACAATTTGCACTAAATAAAACATGATCTAGAAACTGACTTCTTTAATAGTAGTTATTATAAGTCATCTCATTATTTTCTGAAATCTTCAGTAAGGGATTGGGCTGAATATATAAAGTTTGTGCTTTTAGATTACGTTAAAATTAATAATCAAGTAAGCAATAAAAGAGACCACCCATCTCCCGCCCACATAAAGTTTCTTAACTTTTTCTTTGATGCAGTTTTGTTTAACTTTATTTCTCTGTGAAGCAGATTACCAGTATTGATTTATTTGCATGGGCTAAAAGTTTCTGAAACAGCCAGTAAATTTATATAATTATTACATAAAAATCCTTACCAAAGATCACCAACAATATAGTCAATGCAGTCTCTGTGCTACGGCTAGGCTTAAATTTTGACTGAAAGAGCTCCACTTCTTTCCACGTTCCTTCAGAGCAGTAAACCAACTACCTTTTCAATAACATTTTATACTTCTGATTTATATCATTTGATATCTCTGCTCTATAAGGAAGGGTGTACTCTGGGTATTTATATCAAACAATGCCACTTTTATGGATCTTTGTTAGTGTTTTGAAAGGCTCTGAAACCTGGCTGTTTCCCCAATCATTTGGACCAGGAGGTTAAGTGAATTCTGCTAGTAATGTGGGGATTGGTCTAACCAGATTTAAATCATCCTGCGGTATATACTGCTATGGTGATTTTAATCTGTATGCTTCCCAGAGTCAATGGTTTAAATTTATTTAAACTATTTAAAGGGATGGACAGCTCTTTAAATAGTTTAAATAAATTTATGTTTAGAAAGCTGGTTTGGAATAGTGGTTAAGGTGCTGGCCTAACAATCAAGAGACAGTTCTAGGCGTCTCTTGGACATGAAAGCTGGCTGGGTGACTGTGGGCCAGTCACTTTCTCTTCCAGGTGTGTTGTGGAATAGCCCACAATACATCTGGAACAGAAAGCGACTCTTCCAGATATTAAATGTTTTAATTTGCAACTTTAAATAGGATATAGGGTTTAAGGAATTACCTTATTTGTTTCTCAATTGCAATTATAAATAATTTTTCAGGTGAAGATGGCACTTCGAACTTCAGGACACCTTTTATTGGGAGTTGTTAGAATCTATCACAGGAAAGCTAAATACCTTCTTGCAGATTGTAATGAGGCATTCATTAAGATTAAGATGGCTTTCCGTCCAGGTATTTAATGCATATTTTTTTTATACAGCTGTTACTAGTTCATAAACAGTATAATTTTATTTACTTTATAGTACAGTGTTTTAAATATAACAGAATGTGTACCATGTGATTCCCCCCCTGCCCAATTATTTAGACTGTTACAATGACAGTTGTAATATGATTGGACCTAACTGGGCCTTAACAATTATTTTGGAATATTGTGCTTAATGTGAATCCAATTTGATATTGCCATGTAAAGTTAGGGTGTTCCATGTGTAATCTTTAAAATCAGTTTTATCACCAAGTACAGTCTAGGTACAATGCCTGAATCCTATTCTACTTTATTGAATGGTTTATTGTGAAAATATATGCTGCAGTTAATGTGATCTTAAGAGTGCCAAGGTATTTTCTTTAAAAATGTTACCTTAAGAGCATGTAATTTTTTTTTAGGTGTGGTTGATTTGCCTGAGGAAAATAGAGAAGCTGCTTATAATGCTATCACTTTGCCTGAAGAATTTCATGATTTTGATCAACCTTTGCCAGATTTAGAGTAAGCACTTATTTTCTGATTCTAAGATAATTATTGAGATATTTGTAGATTACCCATATCCTTATTATTGCTGTATTGGAGGAGAAAACAAACAGTGAAAGAATTTCCATTCCACTGGTTAGAAAAAAGGTTGTTTCTACTCTTTTGAACGATACACTGTAATAATACACCTGTGTGATAATCTGTGTGGATTTTAAAATATTAAGACATATTACTTTTTCATGACTTTATTTAACTGAAGATTAATATCTAGTTGTCATCTGGAATGTTTTCTAATTAAAAATCTTTATGTCTTTTGAAAGTGATATCGATGTGGCTCAACAATTTAGTTTGAACCAAAGCAGAGTGGAAGAAATTACAATGCGAGAAGAAGTGGGAAACATCAGCATACTTCAGGAAAATGATTTTGGTAAAGCATGCATGTTTTAAATAAGATTTATGCTTCGTTTTTTATATTTTCACAAAAACACTTGATATAGATGTTATGATGTGTAGGTAAGTCACTTAGACCAGTCGTTTAGTGATCGGTCAGTTACCCAGACTTACCTGAGGGGTATCTACAACCTGAATTTGAAGTTCCAATTATTTTGGGGGGGGGGGTGTTGCATGGTCACATGACCATACTTCGGGTGCTTGGCAGCTGGGCCACATTTATGACCATTTGCAGCATCCCATGTCATGTGATCACATTTACTTCCAGTTTTCTACAAAACTGGTTGATAATAAACCATGAGTTTCCTTAATGACTGCAGTGGAAAAGTTGTAAAAGCTTTATGACCAAGTTCCATTATGTTCGTAACACAGGGACTACCTGTACAAATAAAAATAATACCTTGGTATTTTAATAAATCATAAATAAGTACAGCTTCTTTTTCTCCTTGATTTGAGGAATGCTTATAAAGTACTGAGGATCTTGAACAATTAAACTTCACAGTGAAAGTTCATTTAATGGCCCATTTCTGGGAGCAGCATTGATTATTCCTGAATGTCCATTAAACACACAAAAAAAATGACATTACAACAATTTATTACCTTTAAGTAATGACATCATTATGCATATGAGGCAAAACATGCCATTAGCATCAATATACTTCAATTATGTAATGGTGTTACTCAAATGTGTAAATCAATATGAATGTTGGGATTTGCATATTTATACATTATGTAAATAGTGTTAAACATATTTGTCATAAAGTTAAAATAAAATTGCCTTGCAAACTTTATGACAGACCGACAATTTCACATGCCGAAATGAAAATTTACTCTATCAGATTCGAAGTCTCCTACATAGTGATCTGTTAAGTTGAGGTTTAAGTGTTTATTCCAGTGGAAACTGCATATAGTATTCATTTGATCAATTTTTTCTATTCACAAGCAATGTTTGTATCTATTTACAGTCAATATAATTGTATGAAAATAATATATTTAAAGCATTCATTCTCTATTTTTAATCTAAAATTTCTCAAAGCAAGAAGATATAATTAAAAGCAGTGGCCAGGGTCTTGTTAATGTGTTTAATGATCCTCTTGTTTTTAAAACAATCCATAAATATAGTGCCTCATCAAGCATGGGCAATTTTCATTATTCTGCATCTGTTTTAAGGAGTTAATAGTCAATGAGCTTATTGCAGAACCTCTGCAATAAAGTTTTAATCAGAATGTAAAGTGATAAATTCACAATGTTACAATATTTGTCTGGAAATAAAAGCTTGCACATCTTCCAAATATGCATATTCTAATGGCAATATCAGTGTTCTGATAATTGTGCATTAGAAGTAATCTGTTATTTCATAAGTACGGGTTGGAGAAAAAATTCAGTGTCAAAGAATATGAATAATTCATTAACCATGGGAATATATTTTATAAGACTACTACATTAGTGAAACCACTGGAATAAAGAATATTTATGAAACATGAGTAATGAACTGAAGAAGATAGTATCTTAAATATTGAATGTTGCAATTCATAAAAATATTGTGTATACTAATTAAAAACTAGAGCAACATAATGTTGCATTTAAAATAATATAGAACAGATAATTGAAGATACCCGTCTTTTTTTTTCTCTTAATTTTAAAGGAGACTTTGGCATGGATGATCGTGAAATGATGAGAGAAGGTAGTGCTTTTCCAGATGACATGCTGGTAAGCTCTAGTACTTCAAACCTTCTGCTGGAGCCAGAGCAGAGTACCAGTCATCTTAATGAGAAATCTAACCACTTGGAATATGAAGACCAATACAAGGATGATTTTGGAGAGGGAAATGATGGTGGAATCCTGGGTATGTAATCAATTTGTATCTTGCCATAAAGCACCTCTTCCAAGGTCATGGTTAATTTAAACCATTGTTAAGCCAACAGATGTAGGTCGAAGTTAGTCATTGACTACCTGTACAATAATGGCTATGAATTTAGTAAAAAGATTCTAACTAAAGATGTAGGATTTTTTTCTCACGGGGCAACATAGCTTTTTACATCTATATCCATAAAGGCAACTATGGCAAGTGGGACTGTCATAATCTCTTTTTACATCTATATCCATAAAGGCAACTATGGCAAGTGGAACTACTGTCATAAGTTGATGTATCATGTGACATCATACTTTACCAGTGTCACTTAGCGATGGAGTTCGCAGTCCCAATTACCATTAGTAAGTGAGAACTATCTGTAAGGAGGATTTTTTATATTTCCCCTGACATTCCCAAGTCTCCATATAATATACGCAGGGAGATGCTCTTATATAGCCATTTAAACTTCTTTCAATATTAATTTCTCAGAATACCTACTAACCACTACCTGTCTATCACCAATTGTATGTATAAATGTTTTTTTATATTCATTGTAAAACAAAAATCACCCATCCGCTTTGATATGTATTCATTCTTCTGCATTGAATATGAATGAAAATATTTTGGCTTAAAACTATATATTTCAAACAAATAGACCCATTTCCATGAAGAATGAACAAGGGAGAAACCACACTTCCACCAAACCTAATAGAAAAAGCCTATTATGTATAAACAGGCAGAAAACTCCACACTCACTTGCTCTGAAGTTATCTAGTCGCGTAATGTAATGTCTACAAATAAGCTCAGAGAGCATCAAGAACTTCATGGTTGTAGATAGTCTGTTGAAAAAGTACCATCTTTTAATGCTGTTGTAGCAAAGATAGTCTTACGTTTTGATAAAATATCTATGCTTCTAACCTTAATTTCTTGATTTGTTGTTTCAGTTGACAAACTTCTCAGCAACACTGAAGAAGGAATATTTGATGACCCACCTGCACTTTCAGAAGTGGGAGTAATGTTGCCGGAGCAACCGCCCCATGATGATATGGATGATGATGATAATGCCTCAAGTGAATATTTAAACATTTTGTTTGTATTTTGTTTTTGAAAAAGCTCTGAACGATAGCCTTTCATGGATGGAATGGCATACTTGACAGACATACATTTTCTATATCATTAATATTGTGGCAATAATTGCTAAAGGACTATCTACAGGCAAGACAAAATCAATCAAGGCCGAGTGATTAAAAGTTGTACTTACCTAGGCAGGGATTAACTTCCCTCTTTTTTTCCCATCTCAATTGATTTTCATGACCAATATTTCATTAATGAAAAATGGTGCTTGCCAGTTGCTCCCTTTTCCTTAGTCACCATCCTAGCCCCAATCACATTTCTTCCTATTATTGCCTAGCCCTTGCACGTTGCAAGAGCATGTGAATATGAGGAACAATGTGATATCAGAACAAATGGTGTGTTTGTGAAGCATTTTATTTATAATTTAAACAATCCCATATTTGTAAAGATAGGACCAGAGCCCATTATGAATCGAAGAAAATATTGAAGCAATCATGAATACTTGCATAGATTAAAAAAAAGGGCAATTTTTAAAAGTCCCAAAGAAAAATGTTAGAAATTCAATTTGAATTCTAGTGTAGAATAATGAAGGAGTGTGAGGAAAAAAAACCAGATTGCAAGTTAGAATATATAGGAATAAGTAAAAAATGGGGATACAATGTTTGGTTGTATAGAAAACTTAACTCTTAACCCTAAGCCTGGATTGGTTAGGTTCTGGTTCATATTAGCATGTTAGGATAAAAATGCCCATAGAGAGCTTTGGAGAAAACAAATGTAGTTGACTCTAGGTATTTATGTATCCACTCTAACCTTTACCAAAAGGTGAAAAAACATTGCAGCAAGCCAATGACAAATGAGCATACTCAGCTTGCACAGAATGAGAGCAATAGTACTTAGACTTAGATAGAATTATACTTATTTCACAGTACTTCACAGCCCTCTCTAAGCAGTTTACAGCATCAGCATATTGCCCCCAACAATCGGTCCTCATTTTACCGACTTCGGAAGAATATGAGGCTGAGTCAACCTTGAGCCTAGTGAGATTCGAACTGCCAAATTGCAGTCAGCCGCAGTCAGCAGAAGTAGCCTGCAATACTGCATTCTAATCACTATGCCACCATGACTCATGTTAGTCAGGAAGGACCCAGAGAGGGACTCTAACCCATGGAAGATCATTTTGGCAGCTCTGACTTTTATATTGTGGCTCTAAAATACTTTCAAAAACTTACTTCATTCTCTAATTCACAGTGGGAGGGCCAGATAGCCCAGATTCTGCAGATCCAGTGGAACCCTTGCCAACCATGACTGATCAGACGACACTGGTTCCAAATGAAGAAGAAGCATTTGCTTTAGAGCCCATTGATATCACTGGTAAATTTTGATTGTTTAGTTTATGTAATATGCCTATTATTGGCACACTGCTATTTCCTTATTTTTTTACCCCAGGAAAATCTTAAGCTTTTCTGATGGCTTAATTTTCATAAAAGATCAGCCCTTGTGTTTTAAATAGATCCACCTGTAAAAGTAAATCATTATGTATATGTGCACACACAGAACATTCTTGTTGCTTTATATTTGAAATTATTTAATCACTGGATAGTGATAGAGCTTTAATTTTTTTTTCTATTTTTAATTCTTGTGCCATATCCATCATCAGACATAGACTATCATGTTGGCAATCCTACATGATCAACCACGCCCGATGATGGATATGGCACAAGAAGAATTAAAAATAGAAAACTTTAAAGCTCTATCATTACCAAGTGATTAAATATATTTTTTAAATTAAAGTTATTTTTAATTAGTAATTGCAATTAAGTAGTAAAGATGATACCTGATATCTGATGACAGAATAACTACAATTAATGAGGAAAGTATTAAGCAAGGTTCCAGGATATTGTCTCACATACACTGACCAGCTTTCACCTTCCACATAAGATCAGTATTGAAGGAAAGCTTGTAACATAAATTGCAGTTTGGTACATCTCAGTTATACTTTTTCACCCCCTTAAATAGATTGTCAGCAGATCTATAAATCTTTTCTAACCATTGATAAATTTGGGGATAATAAAGTCTGATTATCATTTGCTTATTGGCTGATTATCATTTGCTTTCATGGCCAAGGCCATGGGTTCATGGTCTCTTGCTTTCTAGCCTTAGCCACTAGACCAAATGCTATTTTAAAACTACATCTGGAAATTGTTTAAAATAAAATGATTGCTTGTGAAGTAGTAAAACCTTTTAATTACAGTTCTCTCTGGTCCATATTGTTCCAGTTAGATGCACATTTTATAATGTTCTTTACATCATTATAAAGGACTTGTGGTCTTCTTGATTTCAAGAATACAATGTGCTTTTCTGAATATATGTTTTTCCACTTCAAGATTGATTCTACTCTTGGGTGACTTATAGGGATAATCTATAAAGCATCTACTTTCATTCCCAAGGTTGTAGTTCCCAAGGTTGTAGTTCCCAAGGTTGTAGTTCTATTTTTTAAAATGTAATTTTAGTAAGAATTTTTTTCCACAAGTAGAAAATAAATTGAAAAAAGTTTGAGCTTGTAGTTCTTTAAATGGTCTCATTGAAGCTTCTAACAAATATGTTACATAATCTAACCATAATTTTGGGTGTATATTCTTTTCTGAATATTATAACAATCATTTTTAAGTAAAAACATTTTAAGCAGATTGTTCTTTTGTATATAAATTGTAACATAGTTGTAAAATAAGCTAAAATAATACTGTAATTTAATTATCAATAAGCACATTGTTGTAATATCCAGCGTGTAATACATTTTCCCCTAAATAGTTAAAGAAACCAAAGCAAAGAGGAAGAGAAAGCTGATTGTAGATAGTGTGAAAGAATTGGACAGCAAGACCATCAGAGCCCAACTAAGTGATTATTCTGACATTGTCACCACACTGGATTTGGCACCTCCTACTAAGAAATTAATGATGTGGAAAGAGACTGGAGGTGTTGAAAAACTTTTCTCTCTTCCTGCTCAACCTCTTTGGAATAACAGACTGCTGAAGGTGAGTTGAACTAAATGTTGAAAATTATAACGAATAGTTATTGCAAATAATCTTAAACCACCTGTTACCAATTTAGTGGTAAATTGGTAAACCAGAGTTGTCAAACTCTATTTCATTGAGGGCTGCATCAGGGTTGTTTTTGGTTTGTGGGGGATAGGGGGCGTGGCCAGGTTGGGTGTGGCCAGCTCAATGTCAATAGTATTAGGAGTGCCTGTGGCGGTCTGACCTTTTCACTGGGAGAGGGTTGCAAGAGACCATCACAGCTGAAAAAGGAGCTGGGGGAGGCACACGACCTCTCAAGCTTCATTTTCACTGGCAGATACACTGTGGGGTGGTTCTTCACTGTTTCCATATCTGGACTGCGGTCCTTGAGTTGTACACCCCTGTGGTAAACCATCCTTTACCAATTTAGTGTAAATAGTGGTATAATGAATAGTTATTGCAAATAATCTTAAACCATCCTTTACCACTTCGGTCATCCAAGATATGTCAGAACAGCAATTCCTAGAACTGCCCCAAAAGTATAAGAAGCTTTGGACCACATCAGTTTGGGACAGGCTGCCAGAAATTATTACATTTTCTAATAATAATAAATTGTGCAAATGAGGCATTGTTCTTCCTCACATTTATAGAATGTGAAATCTCTAAGGACTGTTACCAGTTTACATGAAAGAGAGAGGTAAGCAATATATACTAAACAAAGGGATAGAAATGAAAAATCCATAAACTAATGAAAACACAGAATAAAATAAAGTTAATTAAACTGAACGATACTCAAACTAGGTTGAAGGCTGAAATGCCCTCCTAAGTGCCACCTGGATTCTTACTGGAAAGCCATACCAAAAGACTGGCACAGCTAATAAAAACCTATACCAAACCTCAGTGCCCCTCAGCTTCCTAAAGTGAGGCATCTCTAATCTATAGTAATTAACTTCATATAGGTGCATGTGAGCCTATTATTCATTTTAGTATGTAGATGGATGCAGTCTGATGCTAGACTAACCTTGAACTGCCTGAATTAGATAACGAAGCAGTGTTTCTCAACTAAAAATATAATTTACTTTTTTTTTAAATTTGAAGCTTTTTACTCGCTGTCTTACACCTCTTGTACCAGAAGATCTTAGAAAGAGGAGGAAAGGTGGGGAAGCTGATAATCTGGATGAATTCCTTAAAGATTTTGAGAATCCAGAAGTACCCCGAGAAGACCAGCAACGCAATGTTATAGGTTTGTGTCTTTAATAGCTTGGTTTTTGACTGTTCAGTAAATGCATTTAAAAAGCTATGCAGCTTAATGTTCAAAATGTGTACTTCATGTGCATTGCTAAGAAGAATTTGTTCTTTTGTCAAGATAGAAAGGATTGCCAGCATTGAGAAAAATAGTAACACATCCATGTTTATTTTGCAATAGATGAACCCATTTTAGAAGAGCCGAGTCGCCTGCAGGAATCCATGATGGAAGGCAGTAGGACCAATCTAGATGAATCAGTCATGCCACCACCTCCACCTCAGACAGGTGTAAAGCGAAAGGCTGTACAAGTGGAACCAGAACCTGTTCTCCCTGTGAGTAAAAGAACGTATTTGATATATAGATACATTGCTGAACAATAAAATGCTTATCTCTGTAATGATTTTAAAGCAATACCAAATATCATAAGGAAATAACATAGGTCCATTTGAGGGTCATTTATCCAATTTCCAGTAGTGTAAACTGGCACAAGTAGATAACCTTTCAGCAATTTCACTGGTTATTGCGTATCCTTTCATTGATTAATATTCCCGATAATCAAAAAAAAAAAAACCAGAAACATATGATCATTTTATAGTGCCTTGCTCAGTGGTTTTAATAAAATATCAGGGTATATTAGTATATTATATTCTGTTTAACTGATTTTAAGTAAATGCTGTATTTGTACATGCTCTCCTTGGCAATATCAAATTTTCTTCCCCAATGAAATTGAACATTGGGGAGGATGCAAGGAAAATTCTTGAACATATTTTAATAAATGGATATATCTAGTCTAGATATTAATATAAAGGAAATAGGTTATATGTGAGGTTTTTGAAAAACCATGTTTTTAGATAAAGTGTTACTAAGTCTGGTTTTAATCATTAAACTCGAATGTTTCTCTCATCAGCCCCAACCATTACAACAGATAGAAATGCCTCCAGTGGAATTGCCTCCAGAAGAACCTCAGAATATATGTCAACTAATTCCAGAACTAGAACTTTTGCCTGAAAAAGAAAAAGAAAAAGAGAAGGAAAAGGAGGAGGAAGAGGAGGAAGAAGTAAGTATTGATCTATAGCAGTCAATAATCTCTTAGTGACTTTATGGTTCAAGTACTGCAATGAGCACTATGTGAGGCTGCCTTTGAGACCCACTTAGAAGCTTCAATTGGTTCAGAATGCAGTAATGGATGGATGGAAGGAAGGAGATTGAATCATTGTTGGATACTTCTATATACTATAGAAGTACTTAGAAGTATAGATATACTTTTTAGTTATAAAATATTGCACTAATTTATTTTTTCATTAGACTTGAAAAATTCATGAAAATGATCTTGTTCATTAATGTTATTTTTCCATATTGCTTTCATGAATATAAAAGATAACATTTCAAAATTTGTTCAGTTGCATTTATAAGAAGTGTTAAAAATGTTATAGTTGTGGGTACATCTCTGTAAATACGTTGTTAGCTAATATTTTTCTAATAGCCCTTCCTGTTTCTGTATTCAGATTTAATATATAGGGACTTGTTTTGTCCACCATGAAAGACTGATTTACATCTTTGAGTTTGCAGCTAAGTTCAGGAGTATATTATCTGCTACTCATTAATCCTACCTATATCCAGGATTTCACAACTTTCTACATTGAATCTGTCTAAACAATTTGGTATTCACAACCTGTATAATTTTTCCTGAGCCTGGGCATATGGACTTCAACACCCAGAAATCAGACCAAGGCACACTTTTTCGGGAATTCTGAGAATTTTTAGTTGTCCAGAATATGTAAGCTGGAGAAAACTGATTTATATTAAATTCAGAATTTTTGAATGAAAATGTGAAGACCTTGTAGTTCATTTACTGATTGCTGCTCTTACTCACTTTGGAAGAGTTTTTTTTTTTTTAACCTCGAGCTTCCCATAGTGGCCAGTCAATTGTATATATTGTATATATTTATATATATAATTGTATATGTCAATTGTCAACAGTGGTGTCCCCTAATGCAGTGTTCCAGGACCAACTCTTTTCATACTCTACATAAATGATCTCTGTGATCATATTAAGAGCAACTGCGTTCTCTTCGCTGATGATGTAAAGCTATTCAACACCACAAGCAATACTGCTGCCCTTCAAAAAGATGTTGACTATGTATCAGAATGGTCAAACAAATGGCAACTTCAAATCTCAACAAATAAATGCTTTGTCCTACATATTGGCAAAAAAACGCAGAAAATAAAATACAGGCTGAGTAGTCAAGATCTTGTTGATGATTCAAACTCTGTCAAGGATCTTGGAGTACTCATCCCTAATGATCTAAGTCAGTGGGTCCCAAACTTTTTAAGTCCACCGCCCCCTTGGTGCTACAAACTCATCCTCTGTGCCCCCCACCCAGGGGTGGGATTCAAATTTTTGTGGGCATGGCCTAATTTGATAGTGGGGCTTGCTGGTCACGTGACTGGGTGGGCGTGGCCAGGTGACTGGCAAACGAAATACAAGTGGTCCTCACTTAATGGCTAGTTGTTTAGCAAGTGTTCTAATTTATGACTGGCCTTCCCAAAGCTACTTGGCCTGTTTTGACAGCTTTAGATCAGGGATCTAAACCCCACCCCTGCCTGTGTGTGTGAGAGAAAGAGGGAGAGAGAGAAGTTGGATCAGATCTATCTATCTCTTTCTTCCACCAATGCCAGAAAGCCACTGTCAGTCAAAATTCATATTAGTGGGTCTCCAGGATTTAAAATGTGTTTGGTGGTCCCTGAGATCCAAAGGTTTGGTGACCGCTGATCTAAAGCGGTGAGTCTGAGAGAGGGAAAGAGAGAGAGAAAAGAGAGAGAGAGAAGAGAAGAAAGAGAAAAGGGAAAGAAAGAAAAAGGGACAGATAATGAAGGGGGATGAAAGAAGGGACAGAAAGAAAAAGAATTAAAGAAGGAGGGAGGGAGGAGAAAGATAATGAGATATCTATTCTAGTCCAGTCACCTGCTCCAGCAGGGTTAGAAGGGAGTGTGTGTGTGTGTGTGTTCTCCTTGTAATTTACCAGTACATTTTGGTTTTGCCTTCTTCAGAATTGGCACTGTAATACATTGGGGAAAAGTAATTTTTAGGGTGGAGATCGGGTCCAATGGATCCTGTTTAAGGCCTCAACAAAATGTGAGAGCTTCCTGATAGTCTTGACCATGTTTCGTCCACAAAACCTTTAAGAGAAGCCAAAGAGGTTTCAGTGTACTGGCAAAGATGTTTCAGTGTGGAAAAGGGCTTCAGTCTAAACTAGGCCTCATTCAATCTGCTGCATCAAGTCTCTCTCTCTCACCCTCTCTCCCTCCTTCTCTACCTCCCTCTCAGACTGGCTTTGCTCTACTTTCCCGATGTGCCTGTGGGGCTGGTGCTTCGAACAAGGATGGATGGATAAATAGACAGGCAGGCAGATAGATAGGTAGGTAGGCAGGTAGGTAAGTAGATACATAGATAGATACATACATACAAAGATACATAGAAAGATCTATATTGGTAGGTAGGTAGGTAGACAGAAAGACAGACAGATAGGTAGGCAGTCAGACAGGCAAACAGACAGACCTTTTGGATGGATGGATGAACAGACGGATGGACAGACAGACAGAATGCAACAGCGACGGCACTTTGGGAAAGCGGTGGCGGCGGCTTTTGCCAACGTGCTGCTGCATTTGAGGCACCGGTTCCGGTGCGGTATAACAGTCAATGGGGTGAGCCTGCAGGGCTGGCGCCTCGAACGCCCCCCTGCTTCCTCTTAGTGTCCCCAAGGGGGCTGGCAGAGGGGTGCTAAGAGACAGCAGGGGGGCGTTTGAGGCACCGGCCGGCCCTGCAGGTTCACCCATTCATTAGCACCGCTCCAGAGCTGGCACCTCCAATGTGGAAGCGGTGGCACATTACGTGCCGCCATGGCTGCATTCTACGCGCCGCCTCTTAGCGCCCCTCTCCTGGCCCCTTTGGGAGCGCTAAATGGTGGCAGGGGGGTGTTTGAGGTGCCGGTCTTGTAGGTTCACCCATTGAGCGTAGCATCACTCCAGAGTGCTGCTAGTCAATGGGTGAACCTGCAGGGCTGGCTGCCACCTCGAACATCCTCCTGACGCCTCTTAGTGCCCCTCTGCCGGCCCCTGTGGGGACGCTAAGAGGTGGCAGGGGGGCGGCGCGTCGAACGCGGCCGCGGCAGCACATAACGTGCCACCGCTTCCGCATTGGCACTGGCTCCGGAGCATTACTACAGTCAGTGGGTGAACCTGCAGGGCCGGCGCCTCGAACGCCCCCCTGCCACCTCTTAGCACCCCCTGCTGGGCCCCTTGCCTCTTAGTGCCCCTGTAAGGCATCCCACTGCCCCCCAGGGGGTAGTACCACCCACTTTGGGGACCACTAGTTTAAAGTCACAAAAGTAAATAATGAGGCAAAAGGAAAACAAAAAACAAACTGCAGAGTTCCAAAGCAAGCCAAGATAATTAATCATACATTCCAGGAAGATAACTGGAGGGAGTCCATGGGAAGAACGCCAACAAAGATACACCTCTTTCAAAGGAAACATTAAATTTGACTACAGCAATTCTTACTACGCAGTTACATACAGTTACACACTTATATACATAATGCCCAGCTGCAAGCCACGAGGAGGATCTTGGTAATCTCCCGAGTAGACCTCGCTTTTCCCTGATCCTCTCCTCCCTGCGTGCCCTAAGATGGATAGGGGATGGGCCTGGATCCTTCTCTGATTGCTCAGCCGGTCTCTGCCTTTCCCCAGCCTCCTCCACCAACTCTGGAGCCTCACTTCCATTCCCGGTTGGCTGTTCCTCCTCTTCCTCAGAGTCAGTCTCCACCAGGGGCATGACACTACCTGACTGTGGTTTCTTCCCCAAACCTCCAAAACTTTAACCTTAGACTGTCTGCTATTGACCTCAGCCCTTTCCTAAGAGGTCTGTAGGGGGCGTGCATAAGCGCACCAACGTGCCTACCGTCCCTGTCCTATTGTTTCTTTCATATATTATTTTTCTTATATGTATCCGTGTATTCATAATTATGTTTTTACTTATACCTATTATCTTATAAGCAATTGACAAAAATAAATAAATAAAATATAATGAGCAAGTTAGGTGTGTTAGGAATCAGTCCACCAATTAGTTGGGTTGGCAATATATAAACCAACAAGTTTGTAGCTTTAAGACAAAATCATTGTAATATTCCGATTGGTTGATTGTATTGTGAATTGCCATAAGAGAGAGCTAGAGATCTCTGACATGCTCTCTCTTTGACATTCTGTCTCTGACACTCTGTTGCTGCTGTGCTTATACTTTGATATCTTTGTTTACTGTAAATGACAAAGGCAACCGGCAAGATTTTGTAATTGGGTATTCTTTGAACTGTTAAACGTATATGACCTGGACCGTTTATGGGACTGTGCTATTTCTTAAAGTAAAATTTAACTCAATTTAGTGAATTTGTGTATGGCTGACTAATTATTCATAACTACTTTCATTAACGTTTCCATGTGCATATCCTCGTTACTCAAGTGTTATTCTTTTCATATCATAACAAGGTGGACATAAGATCCACAAAACTCCTACTTTTGTAGTATCCTTATGTAACTTCCTGGGGGAAATGTTCTTTTTTTTTTTTAATCTTGAGCATTTTTTTAGGACAAATTTAATTATATTATCTGAGTCTGCTCTTCAATGCAATTCATTTCAGGAGGAAGATGGTACTGGAGGTGACCAGGATCAGGAAGAACGACGATGGAACAAGAGAACACAACAGATGCTTCATGGTCTTCAGGTATTAATTCATTTTTGATAATGTGTGAGAGGTACTTTTTGAATATTATTTGTCCACTAATTAACTTATATTTTTCTTCTGTGGCTAACAAGATGCTTTCAGGCAGCCCATAACAAAACACAGAGACATTAACCCTTACTGGGACTCTGTTTTGAACACATGGATCTCTGGATATAGTTAGAAAAATTGGTCTGAAACCCTGAAGGGCCACTGCTGAGGTAGATAAACCAATAATTAGATTTTAAAAATTCCTTGTGTGTCCCCTGCAGTAATTATTGTAGGAAATTTAATATGAAGAAGTAATCCGTAATTGAGTCAGGAACTCAAATCCCTCTGATTTTAGACATTTTTAAATCAATCAGTTCAGACTGTCCAGATACTTGGCAACAGTGATTGGCAGTTACTTGGATCCAGAGTAGAAAAGTGTTTCAAGAGCTTATGTGGAGATTTAGTATTGTGCTGATATCTCCTTAAAAAGGCATGGCTACACATCTTTACTCATTAAGGCTCCAGTGAGGACTTCCTTATATTTTTCTGTATTGAACTAGTGAATGCCTCTTATGTGGAAGTAGCATTGTTTATCCTAATTTGAGAGTGTATTTGGTTCTGGTATTTTTCTTAATTCAATAAAGGCTTTCACAATCTCTTTCTTTCATTAAATGCTGGTTATCTTTGTCTCCTGAAAATCTAAGCCAGGGATGTCCAACCTTGGCAACTTTAAGATCTGTGGCTTTCAACTCACAGAATTCCCCACCCAGCTATGTTGATTGGGGAGTTGAAGTGCACAGGTCTTAAAATAGCCAATGCTGGGCACCTCAATCTAAGCTTTGCAGGCTGTAACTGGGTACAGGAGCTCTTCCAGTAATAAACATAAATTCTCTTGTGATTGCTTGGCATTAACGAACATTTAGAGTGAGAGTCGGAAATTATAATGGTTAACTATTTTATATTTTCAGAGAGCCCTTGCCAAGACTGGAGAAAAATCTATCAGTTTGCTTGAGTTGTGTCGGAATACAAACCGCAAACAAGCAGCAGCAAAATTCTACAGTTTTTTGGTACTGAAAAAGCAACAAGCTATCGAGTTGACACAGGAAGAACCATATAGTGATATCATTGCAACTCCTGGTCCCAGATTCCATATTATTTGAATAGTTGGCTTATTGTATAGTTATTATCATTAGTTCTCACATTGTACTATGTGCAGGGCCCATAAGGGAAGAAATTTAGGTTTCATTGTCAATGTACAGTAATTGATTTTTTTGTGTCTGGGGAGGGGTTTCTATTTTACCACTTTTGCATTTCTAGTAACTTTTCTGCACTGGATGACTTGAATTCTAGTTGCAGAGATGAGAAAGTACTCAAGGATCTTCATGAAAAGTTTTTTTTTTTAAATTAAAACCCAGTTCAAAGCAGATTTGTGCAATAATGGTAAATCTAACTAGGACTAATGATTTTTTTCCAATATATTAATAAACCAGGATATTATTTTAATTAACTCCAGAAGACCCAATAATGGCCAACTTTTTATTTCATGACTGATTTGCCAAATAGACCTAACATTCTGAGCTTTTTTCCTGTGAGTTATTTTTGCCTGCCCTTTGTTTGCATCAGTGTTGGTCATCTTCCTATTACCAAATGGTAGTTTTTGGAGCTGCCATGGTGAATGTCAGTGCCTAGTAGGCAGGAGTCCTTGCTGTGCCATGTTTTCTATAGAGTAATTGAAGCAGCTATAGGACTTAAATGCAAATGGATACCCATAGGAAAAAAAGTTTTTTGTTTTTTTTTAAATTGGGGCTTCATGTGCAAAACATTTCTGGTAGTAAATGTTACATTCTTTTTCAGAGTGGTTCATCTCTGGCATCAGGTAGCTATGAGGGCAGGTTAGTTTGATTAAGCTTTTCCTCACTTGAAATTAAACCTCTTTAAGCATTTACCTTTCTTAGGGGATTGTATGTACGTGAAATGTCATACATTTAAATAAGTAATTTGGTTTTTGAAAGCTGATAACTAGGTGGGTCTCGAGTCTGAGCAAGATAAATTTGTATAAATTAACTAATAATTATGTGGGACAGCATTGGCCCTAAAAAGACAGCAGGCTTCAGATGTATATTTTAGAAGCAGATAAACTTGCATTTATTAAAAGTAATCTTGTTGTGTAATAAGTATTAATAGACCTGGCTACCTTTACAGCTTTTGTAATGGGGTGTTTTCCAATAATGGACACTGAATAGCTTTTCAAACAACCCTGTTTGGTTTTTTACTATTTTTCTTAAATAAAGACTTTATTATTATAACTAGAATCAGGCCAAACCAGAAATCATGTGAATGTGGATGGATAGATGTTAACATTTCTTAAAAAAATTTAAAAAAATATTAAAGGTTCTGATTTTAAATGTTGGCACTTTTGTGAAATGATTAAACGTTTGCGACTGAGATTCAGTATATGCCCAAGTGTAAAATTATGTGAATGTTTTCAAATTTGCGATGTTTTAATAACCCTTGAGAAATGATAATTGTATAAAATAGCTACTGCAACTTTATTTTTGACATGATGTGCCTGTACAACCATGATTTTCTCCCTGTGTACAAAGAGACATTGTAGATAACCTGAATGTTTGATTATAGAGAAGGTCATTAGTTTCTTGTTGAAGATTGTTAGTCCATTTTTGTTGCTTTTCAAGGTTAATATTCTTGAAAATAGTTGCTGTTATGTATAACTTTTCTAATAAAAATTGTGTTAAGCCATTATATAGTGCCAGTATTTCTAGTATTTGTCTGGCTATATTGTGAGAAGCAATCTCCATATTAGCTAATAAGCTGTTAAAAGTGTTCTGAAAAGCTAAGTTATCAAGGTATATATGCTGGAAGCAACACAATACATTAATTAGACAAATGAACTTTAGCAGATGGAAAATCCAAGCAAAAGTTATCAGAATGGGGAGCCTACATGTTTCCTGGTGTTCCTAAACTACAGTTCCCAAATCATGTTGATTGGGAATCCTATGCAATGTAGCAATATCTGGAAGTCCATAAGTACTCCACCACAGATTATAATGGAAATAAAACAAAGAATTTGCTGTCACTATGATAATAACCTATAATTTAGAAATCAAATTTGAAAGTGTATTAAATTTGAAATCAAATTTGAGAAATCAAATTTGAGAGTGTATACAATGCATTAATTTGCACATACAGAAGGATAGCAGCTTTATTTATTTCAGTCTTTGGGGATAGGAGCCAAAGATAGGATAGCATGGCCCATCTTGCCTTGGGAATTTTTGTTCACTCTTGCAAAAGCGCTCCAAATCCAAAGATTGGTAGGGCATCTCCTGTGCAGGTCATCCCAAGATTTTCAATTGGATGAGGTCCAGACTCATTCCAAAACTTCAATCTTTTTCAAAACAAGCCAATCTTTTGTTGATTTGGAGACATGCTTTGAGTTGCCGTCTTCAGAGCTTAAATTCCTCTTTAGTGTTTTAGCAGAGGCCTGAAGGTTTTGTGCCAAAATTGACTGATATTTGGAACTGTTCATAATTCCCACCTTGACTGAAACTCCAGTTCCAGCTAAAGAAAGCAAGCCCCAAAAGATAATGTTGCTACCACCAAGTTTTACTGTGGGTGAACTTTTGGTAATGTGTAGTGTTGTTTTTGTGTTAAATGTATGAATTGCGGCTAGAGTTTAAACTTGGTTTCATTAAATAACATATTTTTCCACATGCTTTTGTCAGATTTACTGTAGGTTTTTGCAAAATTTAGCCAGGCTTGGATGTTGATCTTTGTAAGAAAAGGTTTCCACCTAGCTACCCTACAACATAGCTGAGATACAAAAAATATAATCCAGATAACAGATAATCAGAGTTGGAAGGGACCTTGTAGGTCATCTAGTCCAACCCCCTGGCCAAGCAGGATACCCTACACCATTTCTGACAGATGGGAGTCCAATCTCTTCTTGAAAGTCTCAAGTGATGACATTCCCACAACTTCCGAGGTCAAGCTGTTTCATTGGTTGATTATTCTGTCAGAAAGTTTCTCCTTAATTCCAGATTCAATCTCTCCAGTTTCCATCCATTGTTCCTTGTCTGGCCTACAGGTGCTTTAGAAAATAGCTTGACCCCTTCCTCTCTGGCAGCCCCTCAAATATTAGAATACTGCTATCATGTCTCCCCTGGTCCTTCTCTTTACTAGACTAGCCATGCCCAGTTCCTGTAATCTGTCTTCATGTTTTAGTCTCCAGTCACCTAATCATCCTGGTTGCTCTTCTCTGTACTTTTTCTAGAATCTCAACATCTTTTTTTTATATGACCAAAACTGGATGCAGTATTCTTAAGTGTGGTCTTACTAAGGCTTTATAGAGCGGTATTAATACCTCACTTGATCTTGATTGTATCCCTGTTAATGCAATTTAGAATTGCATTAGCTTTTTTGGCTGCTTCTGCACACTGCTGGCTCATATTTAGCTGGTTGTATATGAGAGAATGTCATATGTAGTACGCAACCAGTACTTGCCAGAACTTCCAGCAACTCCTTTAATGTTTCTGTAGGATTCTTTGGTAGGCTCTTGGACTAGTTTTCTGGTTTATTTCATCAATTTTGGAGGGACATCCAGTTCTTAGTAATGTCACTATTGCCGTATTTTTTTCACTTGTTGACTGTCTTTACTGCATTCCATGGTATATCCAATGCCTTGGGATTGTTTTTGTTGGTACCCTTATCCTGATATCTTCCAGTAGTGAGATCCTTTTGATGCTCTTTGTTGACCATGGCTTTTGCTATAAGAGGCAACTGAGTAAATGTCAGAAAAATCCTACTAGAACAGCTGAATGGGCTTGATCAGTCACTCATAAGAGGATGTGAACATTTATGCAGCCACATTACTCTTTATTTTTCCCCCAGTAAACATTTTCAGTTTGTTTTTCAATTGAATTGAACTGTTATATTTTATTAAAGGTAGAAAAAAATCAGGCCAGGTAGAAAAAAATCAGTCCTTTTCTTGGACTGATTTTTTTTACATCTCAAAAACCTGGCATTTTAACAAAGCCATGTAGATTTTGTATATTTACTGTATAACCTAGAGCAGGAACCTGGCAGGTTCCAGATGATTCAAATGTCAAGAATTTGGTATTTGGTCAAATACATTAGACCAAACTTTCCATATTCCCTTGTCATTGACCATGCTGGCTGGAACTAATGGAAGCTGAGTTCTGAAACATCTGGAGAACAGTGACCTATCATTAAATTCTGTAGCCTAATTTAATTAAAGCTGGCTTGATTCTAAATTGTCAAGAATGAACTGTTCAGCTCTTTTTCTGCAGTTTTTCCAGCTCTTCTACATGGTAGGAATACTAGATTAGTAGATAACCATTATGGTTCTAGTTAGGATCTTTTTCAAATGTGCATTTGCTTAGACTGACCTCATTAAAATAGGATCACTGAATGTTACATTGTAATGAGCTCTGCACTGTCCTTCAAACACACACACAGACACATATATGGGTATCCACTCCCAAGAATCAATACAAGTTAAAACAATATTCTATCAGACATGAAAATTCACTCTGAAGAAAGCACATTTATAAGCAGTTGCTTCTCCTGAAATATGTGTGTGTGTGTGTGTAGGTAGGTATAGAAAAAGAGCTGACTAGAATACTTTCTCTTATCCCTGAACTCTTGCAATCCTGTCTTACTCCGATTGCATTTAGTAGCATGTCCCTATCCTGAATTTAACCTGGGTGGCATCTTTATATAAGGATTATTTTGCCATCCTCGTCATAGTGTCTTCTGTTTTGAAAAGTATCAAACATCTTAACCTTATAGCATCTTTATATAAAGTTTGTTCTTAAATATATATTTCAACTGCCATTTCAAAAGATGTACACAATTTATTTGAAATGAGATGCCAAAAAAATTGTGAAGAGTTCTTTCCACTCATGGCACCAGCATGACAACTATATTTTTTTAGAAAACAAAGTATGATTCATTCTTCAAACAGAATTAACTACATATCCAAAGTCCACAAAATAGAAATGCATATCAACTATTCGGAACAATGTTAGGCTTTCATATCTTGGACAGCTACAGTCATAGTGTCTGATTTCCTTTTATTGCGCTTCTGTTTTCCCTTTTTCTTAGATGTGGAAGACTGTTGGGATTCTTCAGTTTTTTTCTTTTTCTTCAGACAGCTGAGAGGATTTGGCCCAGCAGCCCTTTTCCGCTTTCTTCTTTTGGGTTCTGAAGTTTTCACAAGACCCTTTTTCTCTTTCAGAAATGTAATGGTTTGTTTATGGTGCTCTGGAATAAGCTGGTTTATGTGCATTGCTTGTATTGAAGCCAAAGATTTGGCAGAAGGTTTGTCCAGAACCATTGTATTCTGAATTATAAATAGCAGAGGGATTCCAGCCTTTTTCTTTATTTTTGTGGCCAGGTGCTGGTCCTATTTTAAAACACAAAACAAAATTTGTTGCAAGATGTAGGTGAGTGCAGACTACACAATACACTTCACAGAACTATAAAAAAACCCTCTATATTCCCTCAGCCCATGATTTGCTAAAATATAATTAAACTTTTTGAAATATATAATTAGCCTAATATTGTAAGTGTAACAGCTGTAAAGTTAGCCATCACTGTATGTAAAGGTAACATAAGTAGGACAGCAAATTATCTTAACAATTAAAGATAAGTAGTTGGGAAGTAGTGAATTCACTGCAAGAGGATATTTTTCTTGAAATCTGAAAGAAGTCTAATGACACAGTTATTCAAGGTTATGTATAAGAAAATGAATGAATATTTTTAGTGCAGGTCATAGATAGGACATTTTATTCAAATATGTTCAAGTGAAATAAATTTACCTGTGTAGCTATAAAATAATGATGTGGATTACCATCTTCAACCATGGACAATAGGCAGTCTGAACCACTCACTGGATTTTTTAAATGAGAGCAGTTGCGAAGTTGAAATCTCTGTGCAATTAGTTTTGCACCATACAACTCTTTCCCCAAGCATTCCAATTCTTTTAACACACATCTAAAAGGGAAATATGGTAAGAAAGAGAAGCACAAAACTTTACTTTGTATTTTTAACAAGAAGCCTAATTACATTACAAATCTACATCTATAAACAAACCTGCTCATAAATGGTAGATGCCAATATCTTTTTGGAATTCAGGTGGAATCCAACTAATTCCAAGTAAACATCCAAATCATGACTGCATAATTGTTGATTGTGGGGATGCCACAACTGCAAGGCTTGGCCATAAATCTTGTTCAGCATCATTGTAACTTTGAATGGTTGCTGAACAAGTGATCATTAAGCAATGACTACCGCTATTTCTTATACTTAAGAATGGAATGGAATTTCTTAAAATATATATGGGGAAGTTAAATATATTCCCAAGAAATTAAATCCATATGTATCCACTGAAAGGCAGAAATACATCAAGAAATGAAAAAAAAACATCAAATATAATTTCATTATGTTATCTATTTCATCTGCTTTTGGTTTCTTTTATTGTTTATACATGTTTTTTATTCTTGAACTGTGAACTTCCTAGAGTTTGATTTAAGATGAGTAGCATGTAAATATTTAAAAAAAAGAACATGTATCAATGAACACTTCATTTGAATTACAAGTTGCTCGTCCAGTGGATGTCAAGTAATTGATATGAAATGAAAGTGTTACATAGTATGTAGCACAGTAACATAAAATGGATACTATCCATTGATCACTGGGTGACTTTGGGCCAATCACCCTCTTTCAGCCCAAAATATCTCACAGGATTGTTGTTAAGAACAAAGCATTTTGTTCTGAGGAAAATGAGAGCAGGGAATGTTGTACATCAGCTTGAGCCCCTAAATAGTGAGATACTGCATTTGCAATAAAAACATTCAAAGTATCACCCACTCCCAATATGCCTCACAATGTAGGATGGGGCAGTAAGAAATAATTGACCAAAGACTTCCATGTGATGGTGAGGATGGGTAGGTGTCAAAACAGACAAGATGGAAGTAGCTTCAAGAAGCAAGTCCCATTGTTTTGCACAGCTTGCATCCTGATACTGCTTCCACATACTTGCTTGACACTTATCCCTAACATAGGTACTTTGGCTATTAACATCTAAGTTGAGGATCATCTGTAATCCAAACGAGCCTCCACAAACGAGACTAGCGCTAAATCAGCGCATGATCCCACCCACCATCCAATCCATTCGCCGCCTCGCAGAGACTTCTGCGAGTGGCCCCCGCGTCATTAACTGTTGGCCGGCAACTACCATCCTGCCCCTGCCGCGCGGATCTCTCCCATCAGCCAATCCCAGGCCACGCTGCTCGGGAAGAGAGCTCGCGCGGTCCTATCGGCCACCTACCCAAGAACAGAACGCGCGTGCGCAATTTTGCACCGCGTCTCGCGCTCCTGTCAGTCGTCCCTCTCGACCAATCGAGGCGCGCTCCCCTCAACTCTTCCCCTCCCCCCACCTCTCACCGCGTCGTGCAGAGTTGCGTGGCTCCGGCCAGGTAACCCGGCAACTGGTCGCGTATCTGGATCTTGTTGCGCAGCGCAGCCTGGCAGAAGGTGCCGTCCAGCAGCACCTGGAAAGGCTCCCGGAAACCAAAATTGTACTTGTAGAAGCCCATGTTCTTCTTGGCGTGCTTCTGCCGGGTGATCTTCATAACGGAAGCCGAAGGAGAGTAAACACACGACTATACCTCACATAAGAAGGCAGCTGTCTCTCTTCCTTTAAACGGAAGTTTGGTTGGTTCGTTTAACGGAAGGAGAGACCTCTCTGACGCATGCGCAGTGTGTTCCTGCCTGAAACACGTGGGTAATAGTTCTGATAACAAGAACCAGGCTGCCAGCATTCGGATTGAAGCTGCTGGGCGCAGAAAGTTGTAAAGTGCACATTAAAAAAATCAGTAATGCAGTTCATATTCAGTGAAATAAATTTTTAAAAGTGTAGCTTTCTGTTGGTAATATAAGCAGAGAAATTATTCATTCTGTTGTACGTTATTGCCCCAGGCAATTGGGGGCAGATACATTATCTAAAACGGGGCTATTAAGTTGGCTCTGACATTGCAAAGCTAACAGTGATATCCGTTAGATTCATTTCTGAATGCCTGCCCTCTTGCAGCAAAAGCAAATCTTGTGCACTTCCAAAACGAATAATTATAACCATGCTAGAAGAAAATTCGGGGACTTGCAATCTCAATATACGGAGAAGGACCAAATTTGGTGCGTGGGGGATTTAAAGGGCTTGAAGTTTTTCCTTAGTTCATAATCACTTTTAAAAGACTGATGGGCTCAGAAGACTGCTGGTTGAATGAACTACCGGAATCGTGTAAAGGAAACGTCGTTTTCCAAATCGATTGATTGGAGCGCCGTTAAGTGATTTTTCCACTCTTAGCGACCCACAATAGGCAAGATTTTCTCGCATCCTGCATTGAATAATTTGTGAGGCGCAACCCGATCCTATCGCGTCTTTTACTGAGAAATCAGCATAGCCTTTCCTATCCAAAGGCCGGTTTAAATTGACTTTTGGGCTTCTTGCAAGCGGAACCTTATTTTCAGGGCTCGTGTTTCCAGTCCGTTACCCGGACAATCCTGTGCGGCGCAACGAACCCCCCCCCCCCCCCGCCTCTTCCCTTCCCTGACGGTGTGCTCGCTGCTTCTTTTCGCCATGGCGTCTCGTAAGGAAGGAAGCGGAGCCGGTCCTTCCGCAGTCGTTAGCGGGAAAGCCAAAGGCAAATCGGGCCCGGGGGACTCGGCAGTGAAGCAAGTGCAGATCGACGGGCTGGTGAGCGAAAGAGGAACTCTGGCAGGGACGGAGATGGGCTATTCGATTTTTTTTTTTTTTCAGCCATCCGCTTCAGCATCCTGCTTCGATAGCCCCATTTAACTCGGGTTAAGCAGAGCCCTTTGTACGTGGTTTATACGTGGTTCCTTGAGAGAGAGAGAGAAGGAGAGAAAGACAGAGGGAGAGAAAAAGGATGGGGGGAGGGAGAGAGAAGCAGAGAGAGAGAGATATGAAATAAAAAAGAAGGCTGTGAAAATATCTACAGACCCTCACATCCTGGACATAAATTGTTTCCACTTCTACCCTCTAAACGAGGCTGTAGGGCACTGCACACCGGAACAACTAGACACAAGGACAGTTTTCCCCAAATACCATCACTCTGCTAAACAACCAATTCCCATAATGCTGTCAAACTATTTACTAAGACTGTATTACTATTCTTCTCATCCTTCCTAGTACCTATCTCTTCCCACTTCCTATAACCACGTTGCTTTTATCTTTACAATTTATATTGTTTCCTAGTATGATTTGATTGCTTATTACCGTGTTTCTCATATAATAAGGATGGGTCTTTTTTTTTTTTGAGCCCTGAAAAAACGGCTAGGATGTCTTTTCGGGGGTGAATTAATTTCTCCCCCCCTCGCGCACCCTCACCTAAGGTGCCCCGCGGGCAGCCACGCCTCACCACCAGCCACTCCTAACAGCCGATCATGGCGGAGAGCGGAGGGCTCCCTACCCCACCAAGCGTCTTTGCTGCAGACCTGGGTCAGTGGGTGGGCGGCGGTGGCGGCGTGGATGTCCGCCGGCAGCGTTTCAGCCCCTTCTTGGGCCTCCATAGCTTCCCCTGTTCCCACCGGTGCTGGCGCCTCTCTCGCCAGTGCTGTCTCCAACAACAGCGTCTGACTCGCTCCTGCTTTTCCCCCATCCCAGCAACAAGAGGAAAAAAAACATGAGGTACCGGGGAGTACCGTGCACTACGTTTTGGTTTAATCCCGAGCGGCTGGTTGGGTGTGAGAAGAGCCGAACAAGCGTCTCTGCTGCAGCTACCCTTGGTGCTCCAGCCTCGGGCTCTGCAAGTTTCCAAAAGTCCCAGTTTGCAACCCGTTTCTGCATTCCAAGTGCGCCCAGGGCGAGCTGCAGCTGTCCCTCTCTCACCAGCGCTGTCTCCAACAACAGCGGCAGCAGCAGCAGGAACCGTGGAAGTGTTTCAGCCACTTCTCGTACTTCCACGGTTCCTGCCAAAACATAGTGCGCGGCACTCCCAGGTACCTCATAATTTTTTTTTCCTCTTGTTGCGGGGAAGGGGACAGGGGAAAAGTGGGAGTGACTCAAATGCTGTTGTTGGAGATGGCGCTGGCGAGAGAGGCACCAGCACCGGCGGGAACAGTGGAAGCTACGGAGGCCCAAGAAGGGGCTAAAACACTGCTGGTGGACATCCACGCCGACACTGCCCGCCTGCTAACCCGGGTCTGCAGCAAAGGCATTTGGCAGGGGTAGGGAGCCCTCCGCACTCCACCATGATCGGCCATTAGGAGCAAATGATGGCTAGGCGTAGCTGCCCGCGGGGCGCTCCTAACGGCAAGTGCCCCCCCGCCTTCCCCCCCAATTTTGCATGTTTTAAATTAGGGCTAAATTTGGGGAGAGGGGCTTAATTCATTTTATGCCTAGAAAACATGCTGAGTCTTCCTGTTGGGGGGGCGTGTATTGTTGGAGAAACACAGTAGTAACCTATGACGATCACTAAGTGTTGTATCTTATGATTCTTGATTAATGTATTTTATTTTTTCTTTGAGAGCATATGCACCAAAGACAAATTCCTTGTGTGTCCAATCACACTTGGCCAATAAATTCCCACAACATTGTCAAACTATTTACTAAGACTGTATTACTATTATTCTTCTCATCTTTCCTATTACCTATCTCCTCCCACTTATGACTATAATCTTCTTGTTTGTATCTTTATGATTAATATTGTTTTATTTAGTTTCCTAGATTGCTTATTTACTATCCTGTGACTATCATGAAATGTTGTGTCTTATGATACTTGATGAATGTATTTTATTTTTTCTTTATGTACACTGAGAGCATACGCACCAAAGACAAATTCCTTGTGTGTCCAATCACACTTGGCCAATAAAGAATTCTATTCTATCAAAGTGACAATCCAGCACTTAATTAAATAGCAGGATTCAGCCACTGCACCAAGACTATAAATGCAGTGTGCTTGTTTAATGTTGTAGAATGCTGTGTGAAGAAGATAGGTAGGTTATTAAACTTGGTCTATGCAACATAGAGCAGTCCCAAAGCTGTCCCAGAAAATTATTGCTGAGATCCTACAACTTTCAGATTTTATAAAAGCCCATTTCCCTTTCTTCCAAAAGCTTACAATCAGGAAATGTAAATAACTGTATTTGTTTGATTATAATCTTTCATTTATTTAGAAATTCAGGAAAGGGTATATGAGGATATGTATGGAGATTCTCGTCATCCACGTCATAGTTGTCTCAAAGGTGCTTTTTCAAGAGGCAACTCGACTTTCTGGAAGGCATTTCGTTTCTCACTCAAGAAGCTTCTTCAGCCCTGACTGGATGGTGGGGAATGGAAGGATTTAGACTCCTTGCAGACAGCAAAGTCCACATTTTCGACAGAGAGGACCGCCAATTTGAAAGAGGAGTCAAAGAGTTTGTCTATGTCAAAATTGAACAGCCTTCTCTCAACAGAAGGGGAGAGATATGACATCATCTATCTCCAGTCTACAACACATTCTTTTAGTGAATTGTTGAGACCACCTGAGGTTTATCTTTAAAAGCTTTTTTGGATGAGAAATGAAACGTCTTCAAAGAAAAAGAAAAAAGTCCAATTGCCTCTTGAAAAAGCACCTTTGGGACAACCATGATCCAGATGACTGAGAATCACCATAGGTATTTAACATAGACCAGTGTTTCTCAACCCTTGATGACTTTAAGGTGAGCGGACTTCAACTCTCAGAATTCCCCAGCCAGTGGCAAGTGATGTGTGAACTCAGTTATAGTTTACTCAGCAAACTAGAATAAAACATATCTTCTCATGAAGTCAGGCAAAAGGTTTATAAAATTATAGAAGAGACTTTGGAGATCTTCTAGTCTAATCCCATGCCCAAGACAGGTGTCCTCATGCCATATCTGCAAATAACAATAACACTTAGACTTATATACCACTTCACAGAGCTTTACAGCCCTCTCAGGGAAGTTTACAGTGTCAGCATATTGCCCCCAAAAATCTGGGTCCTCATTTTACTGACCTTGGAAGGCTGAGTCAACCTTCAGCTGGTGAGACTGGAACTGCTGAACTGTTGGCAGTCAGCAGAATTAGCCTGTAATACCGCATTCTAACCACTGCACCACCATGGCTTAAATGATGTCCAATATTTTCTTGAAAACCTCCAGTTTTCAACACCTGGAGGCAAACTGTAAAAAGCTGTTCCAATAAGCTGTTGCTTGATGGTTTTCACTATCAAGAAATTCCTCTTCATTTGCAGTTTGGGTCTCCCTCTGACAAGTTTTCACCAATTGCTTCTTGTCCTAACTTCAGGTTCTATGAAGTAGAAATCATTGTCCTTTTTCCAGAGGCAGCCCTTGGAAAGTCTTCTCTTCATTAAGCTAAGACATACGCAGTCCTTAACCGTTCTTCACTTAATTTAGCTTCCAGACCCATATGATTGCAGATTGGGACCCAGTTATCAGAATGTCGAATCTGGGTCATAAATTACATTTTCGGGGTCCATTGTACCTTTGAATGGTTGGTAAACAAGCAGTCATAAGCCAAGGACCTACCTGTACTGATTAGACTCATGAAGTAATGCTCCCTTGTCAATGATGAACAGTTTTTAGTGGTCAGGGCATAACAGACAAAATCTTTCAGGGTGAGATCTCTAGATGGTTTTCTTCATTATTTTTCCCCAAGTGACTTGAGCACTTTTTAGAGTCATCAAGCTATCGTGCTAAAAAAAACAAAACCACCAGAAATACTAAGAACAGATTTTAAATCACATCAGTGATTGCTGGATTGTGCTATGAAGATGCTGTGGTCATTAGTGTTCAAACTGCCATAGTTGGCATGCACATTGCTGTAACATTGAAGGCAGTTCAGCAGGCTGTAAAGGCCCATTTGTCTTATATTGGATGAGAATCTTGGATTATTGTATGGGGGATGATTATAGGTCATAATGATTGATTTGATTGTAAACTTAATCACCTTTTATTATAGCTAATCATACTTGTCTATTTAACTGTACTTTTGTGGTGCATTACTGTAAAATATTGCTTTGCATATATTGCAAGCTGCCAATAGAGTTTGACTCTAAAAAGCAGCCTATAAATATTTTAGATAAATTACTGCAGCATATTCATGTTTCATTGAAATACTGATTTTGTGTTGGACGTGAACTAAATCTTAAGATATGTGTTCTCCGGCCTTTATGATGATATTTATTTGCTTGAGTTAATAAAAGAAGAGAAATCCTTTTGTTGTGGGGAATTTAAACATTTAGAGCAGGAATCCCCAATCCATGTGCCCTGGATAGGTACTAGTCCATGGTCCACTGTGAACCGGACTATGCAAGTGAGTGGATGAATCTTCATTTGTGTGAATTTTCATTTGCACATGTGTGGGATTTAGGTTGTGCATAAAACCATCTCCTGACGATGCTGCCAGTCCATGGAACTAGAAAGAGAGTTGAAGATAGAAATTAAAAAGACAAGCTGCTTCATCGTAACACAATATTTTGTCAACTATTTCAAAATTTAGGCTGCTGTTTAAAGAAAAATAGATGGGATACTCACATTTAAGATTCATAAAGTGTATGCTTCAGATACGGTCACTTGTTTTTATTCGCCCTCAGACCAATAATTTCCAAAGATCAAATATGTGTATCAGATTTATTATTCCTGTGTTCAGGCTCTCGTCTCTAAATTTAAAAGGAAATTCAGCTAGAGTCCATTTGAAAAATAGCTTGTGGAGGATGCTGTTACTTCACCTAGCTGACTTTTTGAAATAGTTACATATGGAGCTCCTGGGAACCTGGAGAGTCATGTTTTGATGGGCAAGTAGCAGTCACTCATGAATACTGAATCTGGCATTTCAGGAGTATAAGAGATTGCAGCTATTGATGGCTGAAATTCTAATCCTTCATTATTCCTGAAATATTGTGCGTATCTTCATTAGATGTAAAGCAGAAGCTTGGTGGCTTGAAGAGATACCAATACTAATGCTTATGTCTCTTGGGTGATATAACTACTCTATCTTGGCAGTTTTGGATATCAATTATACTTTAACTTGGATTTTTTCAATTTTGGGAAGTTTAAGATATATGAACTTCACCTCCCAGAATTCCTAAAGCCTTTCTGAGGAATTCTGGGATTTGTAGTCCATACATCTTAAAGTTCTCAAGGTTGAAAAATACTACTTTTAACTTATTGCTGAATTTTTTGGCCCAGTTGAAACTTGTCAAGTTTCAACTGGGCCAAAAAATTCAGCAATAAGTTAAAAGTAGTGTTTCTAAAAAAAAAAAAAAAAGCCGATCGGTCATGTGATCAAAATTCAGATGCTTGGCAACTGGCATGTATTAATGACAGTTGCAATGTCCTGAGGTCATGTGATCGCCTTTTGCGACAAGCAAAGTCAATGTGGGAGCCAGATTCAATTAACAACCGCATTACTAACTTAACAACTGCTGTGATTCACTTAACTGTGGCAAGAAAGATCGTAAAATGGGGCAAAACTCATTTAACAACTGTCTCACTTAGCAACAGAAGTCTGGGGCTCAATTGTGGTCATAAGTCAAGGGCTATCTGTATAAACATTCTGAAAACTATAGGTTGCCCAAATGGGTTGTATGCATCCTTCAGTTTTGTGATAAAAAGACTTTTTGCTGTAATCTATTTTTCCTCCATATTTGTGCAAAGTTACTTTATGATGGAGAGTCTCTGTTCCAAGATAGGTACTTATTTTCATGTTTTGTCCTAAGGAATTCTGATCTGGTGGTGAAACTATTAGACTTGGTAGTTCAGTGCTACCGGTAAGTTGTCAATTTTGACAACTTGTCAAGTTATCCGAACCACCATGTGGAAAATAGGGTAGAGTTGTGGAGTGGGATAATTGTATATTCAACCTAGTAGTTAGAAATATCCCAGTACGGTAAATACTTGTTAGATATTTTAAACAGTAATGCAAAAGAAGTACACATTCTGAATTCTACATTCTGCTGGGTTCAAAGTAACAAAGAAAAAAAAAGCAGTCAAAAAGATTTCCTAGTTCAACTGAAAGTTTTTCATCCCACTGTTCTGACTCAACCTTCCACTAAACATGTTGCTGGGAATGATTGGGACTGTAAGTGAGAGCTATAATTGGTGGAACCGGTTTCCTAGAAAGGTGAACAAGTCTCCATCACTGGATGCTTTCAGACAGAACCTGAAAGTCATGTTTGTGTTGTTAATCTGAATAGCTGCTTGGGGGGGGGGGGGGGGGGCATAGAGAGCATTGGGCCTGAAGCTCTGATAGCTCTTTCCAGTTCAGTGATTCTGTGATTGCAGAAATATCTGGTGGCTTCCATCTGGTGGCATCAGGTCGGACAAAGCTGCTATTACCTTGTTCATTTTGACGACTGTAGATAATGATACTGAATACTCATTTTCGTAGCAGCTCAGAGAACTAATTTCACAGGGCTCATGTTCCAGAAACATTTCTGTAAGGGGTCTTCACAGTTTCTGTAAGGATTACTCTTGCACTATGACGGTGACATTTCTCATTTTCTCATCTTAAAGTTTAAAAAAATGTGATCTTTGCCTATTAAAATCTAGAAGAGATTGCTTAATGAAACAACTTCTACTTTATGATTAGTCAAGCAGAATTGCTGGAGTAAAAACTTTGTGATTGGGTTATTTTGGAATGCTTTTCTCATCCCTATTGATTTTGGGTCTTTCTGAGCCTAAATTCCATTTAGAGAACACATTGATTTTTTTAACCTATGTAGACCATGCCCCCAAATCATGTTCGTGTGTAAAAAAAAAATCTCTCCCCATAGATGTTAGTTAGGTGAACTGATACTAAAGTTGCTCTTAACATCAATTTTGGAAGTGTTGGAGTATTTGCTATCTCTTTACCTACTAGTTCCACTGGATGATGTTGACTACTCTAAATGTACAAAATGACAAATTCGATTGTACCAGATTGACTACTCTAAATGTACAAAATGACAAATTCGAATTGTTGTTTGCCAAATAGCACTGCAGCAGACTAAGGGGAGGGGTGTGGGAAGGTTTGCAGAAATGGAAATCAAAACTTTTAAAAAAAAACTGCGGAAAGAAAAGTCTAAGGGAAACCTGTTAAAAGCCAGCAGGTGAATGGATGCTGTTTGAATAAAGAATGCTCTTTGATTATCTTGAATGGATGAAAAATGGAAAACAGAATGCT
Organism: Bungarus multicinctus; assembly: GCA_023653725.1. Classification (NCBI taxonomy): domain Eukaryota; kingdom Metazoa; phylum Chordata; class Lepidosauria; order Squamata; family Elapidae; genus Bungarus; species Bungarus multicinctus. The sequence continues at coordinate 79,073,253 of CM042846.1, read as the reverse complement.
TTGGACATCACTTAGCTCTTGAGTAGGAATATTTAGCAGCAGCAGATTTATATCCAGTTGCCAAGTTAGATTTTTTTTCCTTTTTAATAATAATGTTATTAAATATAATTATAACAGTAACACATATTTTATTCTAATAAAAGATTAAAAATAAAGAGAAGCTGCAATAAAGGAATACAAAAACAATAGAAAAGAAACAACAAATAAGATAGTAAAGAAAAGTAAGATAATAAAGAAAAAGAAAAGAAATATATGAATAAATTATTCATCACAAATATGAACACTTTTAATAACTTATCAACTTCTCTGAAAATATTCCAATTTCTTTCCATATCCCATCTCTTATTTCCAAACAAATCAATGAAATATTGTCATTTCCATCCTGGTGTCAGCAAAAATTACCAGAAATATATCAATTTTGACCAAATTTTGATCAAGTAAGCTAATTTTATATTTTTTTCCTTCTACTTCTAATCTTTAGTCTGTTCAAATATTGTCGTTGAATTTGTTTTCATTTTTTAAATACCTTCTCATGACATTTTTTTTAACAATTTAACATGCATCTTTGGTAAATCCTTATAGGAAATTATCCAGCTCACTGTTTTGGCTTGTTATCTAGTTACTAAGATAATCACTTTCTTTTGTAAGTCCAGTATAACATAATTTTCCATGCTAGTTTTGACTTTGTCAAATGTTCTTCTTCTATCATATCTTTTAAATGCAATACAGGCATATACTATTAAAATTAACTTCTTGGTTTATTATTGAAAAATATCTTTTAATATGCCCAGTGTTAAACTATTTTGCTTTGTACTGTAATTGTAAGTCAAGTTTAAGGTTTCTTCTTTTTTAATTGTAATCTTTAGTTTCCTTTACTGCCCAATTTTTGAAATCTTGTTTTTTAAATAATTCAAAGCAAAAGCATTTTCCCATGGGAAAGATTCCTTATAATTAATTCCAAAATCTTATTTCAAATTTATCTGTACCCCTAGTTCAATTGTAGCTTTCTAAAATCAGAGTTTTAATGACCCTTTTGCTGTTTTTCATAGGTGGATAGATGTATGTGTATATCTACCTGCCTATATATATACATGTGCAATACATACACACATACATACACACATACATACATACATACATACATATTTGTAGTTAAAACTTTAGTAAGGATTGAAGAAAACTCACCTGATGTTGTAAACCTGTTCAGCCAAAAATTTCTAATAGCTAAAAGGTAAGTTAACAAGCAATTTTCAAAAGTGATTAGAAAACTTAGTCTCCTTTCAATGGCACCATCCATGGTTTGAGCAAGGCAGTTATTCCTTTGTCTTCTAGAGCTCTAAATCAATAGAGACAACTATCTTGTGATGTCCTCATGAGAAGCAGCTGTATAGAACATTTGTGGATGATCTCCTTGTCCAGAGAGGAATTATTGAAGAACTAATCTACTTGCTGGCTCTTCATGCCGCCGTTGTTGTCATTTCTGTTTTTCATTGAGCTGTCCTCAATCCACCATTACTTCCCCAGAGATGCCCTACCAATTTTTTTCAATACATATGTGCAGAGATAAATTCATCTGATGCCATAACAACATTTCTGTGGTCTTTAAACATTATCTTGTTTTATTAGTCATCTAAATATGATATTTAACCAATCTTGGAAAGTGTTGTAGCCCGTTGTTGCCAGCACAAATAGCTGCAAAGTCAGGCGAGGAAGTGGTGGAGGGAGAGCCTGGGCCAGCTTCAGAGTCTTTGGAAGGCTTTGATAAGGAAACAGCATCAGAGGCAGAGCTGGGGCCTTGCGTCCTCCCCCAGGTGGAGAGGCAGCTGTCTTTGGGGCCTGAGCTGAGTGAGAGAGAGGAACAGATGAGGCCCGTCCCAGATGTGAGTATGCAGAGAGAGGAAAGGAGAGGAGAGCAAAGGAAAGCAGTAAGCCGGCTTTCAGGGAGAGGCAGACTCAGATGATAGCCAGCCCCTTCCTGGCTGGGAAATAAATTGGGGGGTGGGAGTGGCCAGTTGTCATAGGCAACCGTTCATTTCTAGTATATAACAAGCAATTCGGATTTCTTGACTAAACCCAGGTTTGTTGGGACTGATTACATTTGATTTTTTGTTTTTCCATGTGAATAAAGGACTGTTACTGGCCTGTTTGATAAGGGGTTGTTTTACTCATGAATAAATGTCTTATCACTACTTGTGAAAGCTGGGTCAGAGCAGAATATAACATTCAGTTCATACCTAAACAAGGGTTATTGGCTTTTTCTGAAACAGTTATTGGAAAACAGACTGTTAGATGAACTAGGCCTCCCATCTTAAGTGAAATTATCCTAATTTCATATGTATATTTCAGGTGGTGCTGAAGATCATCAAACATTATCACGAAGAAGGCCAAGGCAATGAAGTGGTTCAGGGTGTGCTGCTAGGCTTGGTGGTGGATGACAGACTTGAAATCACCAACTGCTTCCCATTCCCTCAGCATACAGAAGACGATGCTGACTTTGATGAAGGTAAATCATTTAAGATAACCTCTGTACAAAAATAGTAAACAGTTCCTTGCCTTGTAAATCCCAGGTCTCGTGGCCAATGGCACATTTCTTTCTCCCCGTAATATTGTTGCTGAACTGTACCTATATCTGGTCATCGATCGTAATAAAGGATTTTATATACAGATAATTATTGTGATTCCCTACTCTGAGAATGTAGCGTTCAGAACTGAATTCTTGGAGCCCATTTTTAGCTAGTCCATTCTCTACAGGTAATCCTTGAGTTACAAATGGAGACTGCCAATTACATTCGTAACTGGAGGATTCCTTGGAGTGAATCACGTTAAATGAACATGCCTGCCTTCACCCATGCATTCACTAATTGTCGGAACAAGTCATTAAGTGCATGAAGTATCTCAGGATGGGGAAGAACATGGGTGTGTGTGCTAGTGAGTCTGACCACCCAAGGCTTCCCCCAACTCACATATCTCATGCTTCTCTCCTCCCCCCCCACAATCCTACCCAACTGAATCCACTTCTCTTTTGAAGATCTTGATGAACTGTCTCCCCTCCCTCCAGCCTCTCTGCCACGGTTTCACCTTGTACAAAGGCTTACCAAAGCCTAGAGGGAGATTGCATCCCTCTGGGCTCCGATCATCTTTGCAAAAAGCCCTTCCCGCCAAAAACGGAGCCGTGCTAAAAATGGAGCTGGATAGAGACTTGGCAGCGGCTCTGTTTTTGATGTGGCTCTTGTTTTGGCAACAAGAGCTTTTTGCAAAGACGATCAGAACCCAGAGGGAGATTGTATCTCTGTAGGCTCTGATTGTCTTTACAAAAAGCTTTTGCTGGCAAGAACGGAGCCCTGGAGGAACGCACCCCTGCAGGCTTTGTCAAGGAAATGGCAAATGGAAGGAAGGCCTGAAGAACTGAAGCCTTCCCTCCATTTGCAAAGCCTTTTGTCGCAGATCTTGTTCAGGCCTTAATTTGCAGAAAACAAAGGTCTCAAAGGAGTGCGAGATCATGCAAAGGGGTATGTCTTAACTTCAGATGTGAACTGTCGTAACTCGAGGATTACCTGTATTGAGACTTGACTTTCTTGGCAGGTCTGAGAATACAACATGTAGAAGAATCTGGTAATTTTTTTGGGTCGTAGTGCTGTTGTTTTGGTCCTTTCTAAACGGGTTTTTTTTTTTTTTCTTTTGAGCTGTCCCCTTTCAATTCTTCTCAGCAGTGATCTTACTTCATTGCTTTAGATGAGAAACCAACTGCTTGGTTAGCACCTATTTTCCTTTAAGTTACAAATATTACGTATAGAATGATGACACTGGCATATTTGCTGCTGGTTTTATTAACTCCTAGGGTTGCTAGCAGCTTTTAGTCTTAATTTCACCAGCTTTCTGGAAGTGATCCACTTAGATTTCTGGCAGGAACATTTTTTCCTCATCTCTGAAAAACCTGGCTGAGTAGAGGATAAGCAAAGAAAAAGGAATAATGATTAAGTAAGGGATCTGAGGTTATGATAACTTTGCTCTGGCAATATAATGTAGGGAGAGTCTAGGATTCAGCCTAACATGAGCTCTACTGAAGAAGATTGAAAAGCCACCAACTGCTAGAAGAGATCTGTGCCAGGGAAACTTAATAAACCTCTCAGAATCCTGTCAAGTTCTGCTGAGATTTGCAAATCTCTCCTCTCTCTCTCTCCCATAGCTCTTCAAAATATCAGCAGTGGTAGATGGACCTGATCACTTGTGGGTACAAATTCATTATGGTGCTAATTTGATAATTGAAATTCCATGTGTGTGCTACTCAGGTTACCCTTTAAAAAAAAGATTGTGAAGTTCGAATCTAAATGGAGATCAATCTTTACAAGGGAAAACCTTTACCATTTGGTAATTTATTTTAGGCACTATAGTGTCGAAACTAAATATCTTTTCGAAATGATTATTGATACAAAACATCTAATTATACTCTGTGAATGCAATCCAGTTCAAAAAAGGCAATTTGATGTGATTATTAAGGTAATACTTCCAATTTCAATACTTTGGAAGAGTCCTAGAAGAAATTGCATTTGCAGCTTTTCTCTACTTAAAAAAATGTCCTGAGACTGACTGTGAGCAGTTGGAAATCACTGGAAAAAGTTGACACTTCTATTTTCAGAATGTAAATATTTATATAATAATCCCTGTAAGAAACATTTTTATGCCGCTTAAACTCAGCCTCCTTGCTCAGCTGTAACCCAGAATGGCATCCACCTAATGACAATATCTACATTGCAATTTTGCAGCATAAATACAATTTCCAGCAACAACGCGAACATGTTAAAATTGTGATAGTACATCTATCTGAGTAAAAGGAATCCTTCAACTTTTATCAAAAATAGTTGAAAACTCTAGTCCTTCTAAAGATGTCATAGCCATACTTTCGTTACTCTCTGAATCCAATATTTTTCTTTTTTTCAAAAAAGGAGAAATTGCTTTGTCTGATTTCAATCTATGGGTGATGAAACCCATTTTTCGGCCTGCAGAGGCTCCAGAAGCTTCCCTCAAGCCTCTGGGAGGCCGAAAAAGGCCTCAAATGGCAGAAGTTCAGCTGTGAGGCACACTGAGGTAAACTTGGAAAACTGCATCTAGTTTTGGTTACCACGATATAAAAAAGATGTTGAGATTCTAGAAAGAGTGCAGAGAAGAGCAAAAAGATGATCAAGGGACTGGAGGTTAAAACATATAAAGAATGGTTGCTGGAATTAGGTATGTCTAGTTTGATGAAAAGAAGGACCAGGGGTGACATGATAGCAATATTCCAATATTTGAGGGGCTGCCACAATGAAGAGGAGGGTCAAGTTATTCTCCAAAGCACCTGAGGGCAGGACAAGAAGCAATGGGTGGAAACTAATCAAGGAGAGAAGCAATTTTGAACTAAGGAGAAATTTCCTGACAGTTAGCTCCAGGAGTTATGAATGCTTAAAAATGGAAGTTTTTAAGAAGAGATTGGATAACCATTTGTTTGAAATGTTATAGGGTTTCCTGCCTAAGCAGAAGGTTGGATTACTTCCAAAATTCCTTCCAACTCTGCTATTCTATTCTATTCTGTTCTATTCTAGAAGGTCCACATGTCAGCAAAAAAGACATGACATGCCACAATATTTCGTCCCACAAAGTAATGTGTCATCCAGCAAAAGGGGGAGAAGGAAACCAACTATGGAAGTGAAGGCTACAAACCAGAATAGAAGAGGAAACATACTGGATAGGATTAAAAGTGCAGGCTAAAGAGCCAAACCAATCTTAGGCAATTCTTGGAATTCTGTTACTTTTTTTAAACCCTATTAAATATTTTGGAACCCAGAGACAGTTATAAGCTCCAAACAAATGGATAATAACTCTGGATGAAAGGATTTTTTTAAAAAATTATTAGATTTATGTTACTCCTTTTATACATTTCATAGCTGGGCTATTGGAAATGAGAGGGAACTGAGGGAAGTTCCAGACAAGTGGATTGAATTAAAATGAGGTTAATAATGACATGGTATTTCTAAAAATCACTGAGGCAGTGATGAAAAGGGAGAAAGAATCTGAGGGATGCCTCTATGTTGATGAAATCCATTGTCTATTTTAGAATGGGGGCACTTCAGGATTCACCTTGGCTTTCTACCAAGGATGATTTGTGAATTTTCTGGCTGACATTGTGATTTAATTGTTAGGATTGCATTTGAATTCATCCACCATTCATTATCCTTCTGCAGTACCATAAAACAAGACCTTTGAATACATTTCATAAATCAAACAATGATCAGTGAGGTATATTTTGATCACGGGTATGTGTCTCATGCCTACCCATTTTTTTGAGCAACAATAGATCAGGTAATACCAATAGACCTATATAATGTATACATGAACAGAAGATATCATAACTGTGCTTCTTGATTACACTAAAGTATTAAGAGGTGATGGATGATTCATGAGGATATAAATGTTTGTTCTGAATCCCCTTTAGGGAGGAAGTTGAAATCGCTCCCAAAATCACAATTAAAAAAAAACTCCAAACAAGCTATATGAATGACAGTGTGAAAAATGAGCTCATATAATGAAGTTTCTGCCTTACCACTATCCCAAAAAGGGGAATGCAATAAGCGGCAGCAAAGATCATGGGATATAAATTTCAATTTGCAAAATTATGTCAGCAAATGCTTTGTGTTGTACTGTTATTGATTCAGTGTTGATGATTTTCCCACCAGATTGCAATGCAGTCTTCAATTCCAAGCCAAACTACAGTTCTTGGAATTAACAGTTCCAACAAAAAGAATTAGATTGATGGAACATAGAACAAAGTATCATCATTTTAAACTCTCCACACCCAAAATGCCACTTCATTTGTAACTTCAGGCATTGTCTTAAACAATTCATTTGACAACCAGCCCCACTGTAGATAGTACTTCCTTTTAAGTAGATATACATGGAATTTCTGTGTCAGATAAGTGGTGAAATGATGATTTCAAAGACCAATGATCCATTTGGCAACTCCTGGTATTGAATAACTACTATCCTATAAATGCTGTGCATATCAATGAATACTTCAGCTTCAACCATAACAACGCAAGAGCGCACAATAGATACAAACTCAAGGTTAACCGCACCAAACTTGATTGCAGGAAATACGACTTCAGCAATAGAGAGTGGTCAATGTCTGGCATACTCTATCTGACTCTGGTTTCTTTCCCAAATCCCAAAAACATTAACCTTAGACTGTCTACTATTGACCTCATCCCTTTCCTAAGAGGTCTGTAGGGGGCGTGCATAAGCGCACCACCGTGCCTACTGTCCCCGTCCTATTGTTTCTTTTATTTTTCTTATATGTACCCATTTTATGTGTTCATAACTATGTATATACTTATACCTATTATCTTGTAAGTGATTGACAAATCAAATAAATAAATAAATATTCATGTTCTGTATAAGACATACTTTATTCATGGAGGACAGGCCTCTCAACAGTTACTTAGCCACGATAATAGAGGGCAACTCCCAGGATCAAAGGTGGTTTATTTTTGAGCCTGTTATCTACCCTAACCTCTGGCCCTGTTAGTAAGTTTGAAGAGGCATTTTGACATGTGCCCATCCATTCTCTCACATAGTTCTAGAAAAGAATTTCAACACTGTATGAGATCTTCCTGCCTTTTAAAAACTTGTTCCCCTAGCTTTCAAACAAAAGTGGTGCTTAATAGATTCTGCAGGCAGGCTCTTCTGAACAAGCATACATGCTATGCCACAGTAATTTTGATGTCTTATTGCTCATTCTTTGTGCCTCTTTTTGGGAGTGATTGATGGGTCATACTCATTTTCACACTGTTGTACGATATGGAGATATTCTTGTCATCTCCTTGTCTCTGTATGAATTGGGAAGAGAAGGACTTATTGGAGAAGTGACTATAACTTACTGATGAGACAAAGGTCTAACATGATAAAGATGTCATCTATTTTAAAAAAGATCAAGTAGAAGATATTGCAAACAATTGGAAAGCCAAATAATAATAGGCAAGATGAACAGTGGTGTTGCAGATTTGAGACCATTTCAGCACACCTGAAGCCAGTTATGGGGTAGAAATATGCTGGAAATGGTATGAAATGACTCATCAAAATCAAGATAGTTTGGTCATCAATAGGCAATAGTGATTGGTTATATAACTAACATGATATTAGGTAGCATGTAATGTTCCTTTCCTTCGATCCAGTAATGATAAACCTGAATATAAGAAGAATGCAAGATATATCGTGCTTGATTCTTTTTCTTCTTCAGTCTCTACAACTAAAAAATTCAGTTGCAGTCCTTAAGGAACAAAGATACATTTCTCACTTTTTAAAAAATGCATATGTTTACCTACTCTGAATTACTTCAAAAAGAATAGACAATAAATCAGGAATAAATTGTCATTTAATTTTCTAGTTGTTCCTTCAGGCTGGAAAAGGTTTCAAGTGGAATTATTTTCTCATGTACTTCCATTAGATTTACTTCTATGAATTGGGCTCATTTGCTGCACACCTTTTACTTGATGAGGTACAAAATAAATCTGTTTCAGGTAATTAAGCAAGGCTGTAGCAGAATTATAATAAACACTGAGATTGGGTACAGTATTATTTTTTTAAGTGAAATAGTTATTGAAATATCCATTAGGGGGCATTGTTAGCCAGCTTAAAAGCAATTACTTTTCATTTATGCTGTTAACCATGAAATAAGGCATTGGGAAGGAAGAGGAAGCTATTTTCATTTGTTAAAGTTCAGACATGTTTTATGTTATCACCTTCAGTAAATAGTATAATAAGCCCATTGTATTAAGTTCAGATCAACAATTTATTGTCAGTCCCTTCAAGCAGATTCCTGTAGTTTTAAATGAAATGAGCCTTATTGATTGGGATGTATTTCCACTGATTTCAGTATCAAATTCAAGGAGATGTTCTCTTTTCAGTAAGATGGAAGCTGTGCTTCAAAAGAATCATTTCCCCCCACTAATATTTACACAAATACGAGTGATATAGAGCCTGTGCACATGTAGATAAAGTACAGTGTAAATTTGTCTGGAAAACTGTTTTGATGATTCAAGAGAGAATTGGTTGAAAATTTACATTTCAGTCAATTGACTTTGATTTCCAGTTCTCCTTAGAAAAAGCTGTATCCATGCATAAGTGGGTGGTTCAAGTTGACTTTTTAATTTAGTATGTCAAGTTGACTCGGAGAATTGGATTAAATCGTCTTCAAGTTTTAATCTTGCAATGTTAACCTTAATAGGACATCACAGAGATATTTCTTCCCTTACTCCCATTTCTTGATTGCTGATTTATATCAGTTTTTGTAATGGAAGTTGCAGGATTTCTGAATCATTCAGAAAACCTTGTTTGGATCTTATTAGTGTCCATATACTTCCTTTTATAACATTAATAAATTATCAATATTTCAAATAATTCATTATGTTTGCCTTCCTGATCTCTTTGGTAGGTTACAGTGCCTATGATCTCCTGTCAGCTTTGCTACCTATATGATAACGTTTGGGGATGAATAGTGGTAATTCTATCAAGTTATTCACTATGGGGTGCGAGACAAATTCATGTTATGAGGAGACCAACAGTAACATTACATTTTATTATGAGATGGTATCTCTGAAATAACTTCAAAGTTATCTTTCAACATTTAATCCCCAGTGTTCTCTACAACATGCTAGCTAACTTTTTTAAAAAATTAGACTGTGTTGGAAACATCGTTGGGTTTTCAGTTTTCTCTTTCTTAGACTGCAGTTGTGTTTTCCGAAGTTTGTTTTTGAATATTGCCAAAATATGTAAAGGGTGTTTAAACTGTAGCAAAAATATCTTCATAAACTGAAATCTTAAAGTAAGAAATTGTGTCTTTTAAACGCAGTTTGTTCATATCCTAGGGATTGAAAATATTGCAGTCAGGGTGACAAGCTTCAGAATTTTGTTCCCTTTTTTTCCTTTACCATTGTTTCTAAGCTCAATAACAGTTTGCTCTTGAGGAGAGTATAAAAGCAATTTGACATGGCATAAAAATTCCAGTTTTTTTCTTTTAATGCTTTAATGCAAACATCATGGGATGTGGGTACATTATGTATATAATTAAATCCTTTTAGGACTCATCTTTAACAGCTGTAATGCATAACATTATCCTAATTAATCTTTTTACATTGTTAGCCTATTTATGAACATTGTCTTTAAAAGTTTGCATGAGAAGAAACATCTCATTTTTCTTGATTTAAAGTTTTATATATGACCCGCATATATTTTTTTTTTAGTCTAGAGTCTCTTGCTGTGCTCAGTTTAATTTTCATGATTCAATTTTTTTTCTTCTGATTTTTTCCCTCCCTCTCAATCTGTCTTATTTCTTTACAAGTATTTAATTTCCAGGTCACGTTTCATTGTACAAATCCATTCTCTAAGACTTTGTTTAAAGTAAGAGAAAAATTATTATTTATAGAATATACTTATTTTTGTTAATAGTAGTATTACAATTGATTTCTGTTAATTTGATTACTGTGTTATATGCTAAGGAACACTTTGAGTCTTGAAAAAGGAAAAAAAAGAATTTCTCTATTATGAATTTAGACTACTGGATACACCTAAAATAATTATGAATTGTGGGTATTCTTTAGGTAACTGAGAAGAATCATGGAATGTTATGCTTCCTCTTTTTAATGAGGCTGCTAAAATATTATGACATTTGTTTTAGGCAAGTGAATGAATGTCCTTCTTGAATGATTTGAGAAGAAAAGCTAAAAATCATTGTTGCCCTGCAAATGCTTATTTGTTATGCCAACCTTATTCTTGATCTCTTTTCTTCATCTTCATTGTAATATATGCTTGTTTTTCCTCTAATAATGCTCTGTAAATTTTCCCATAGTAGCCCATATGTCCCAACTAAGTTACTACCTTTTTATTAGTCGATTACATGAAAGACAGTGGTATATGATATGCTGTACAGAAAGCTCAAAACAGAAAATGCACACATTTTATAACTTATGAGACAAGCAGGTATTTAACAATCTTTTGATTTCCTTTGGCGTAAAATGTTAATTCAAACCACCACCAACTCTTAATGGCTGTTGTTTGTGTGGGGAAAATAACGTGCTATTAATTTTTATTTTATTTTTTTTAAATACTAAATTGAAAAAAGATGTCTCCCCAGAGGGGGGGAAAAAGTACAAGAGTGGAAAATTTAATTTTTCTTTTTCAAGAATGATGTAGGCAGGAATCAGATGTAGGTATTCTATATATGTATGATGATTTTTAAAAAATACTAATTTGTTAGAGTGCGTTGAACTAAAGTTTAAATATTTGTGGTAATAAATGTGCTGAATGTTCCATTTGTAAGTTATTCTGATAAGTTGTGGAAAAAGCCTTAACCAAAGATTATATACATTAAAATCCTTTTAGCCTGGGCAGCTGAGAAAACTTTTAAATTGAAGTATGAGGAATAAAGCTAAAATCTGATATTTGAAAAGTAGAATTAAGAGCTTTACTTTTAACTTTGTTCATTTTTGAGCTGTGCGTATGTTATAAATTTTTATATAGTTGATATTTATTTTAAAATTAGGAACATTAAAATATTACTTTCATTCTAAAAACACAGTTTAAGTGCCTTGATTTTTTTATATAAAGCAATAAAGTTTAATTGTTTTCTTTCATAAAGTACTTGTTTTTTCTCAAAATTAAGATGTATACCAAGTGTTTAAAATTACTTTGTATGAAATATCCAATTTTTAAGTGAAATTCTTTTTAAGTTAATATATTAAAAATAAATAAAATGTAGTATCATTAGAATATAATTTTCAAAAGTTGAAAATCCAAGACTTTTTGTTGCTGCTGTTACTTCAACAGTAAACGTCCTAGAAAAAAATAAGGTATATAACAAGGGTAACAATAATTCTAAATGGCCATTGTTTGCACATAGAACAAATCTCTATTTCATGACTGACAAAAAGTAATTATAACATAAAATAATTTTAAAGAAGTTGAAACTAATTTTATACCAGTTTAACATAAATTTACTTTGAAATCAGTTGGACCAAGTCTAAATTAAGTAATTGTTTCCATTGCTGAAAATATTCCATCTTTTCTCCATTTATTTCAAACAAGCTGATTGTTTTTAGTTTGATTTAGTTTTGCTTTTGTACTTGCTTGGAACACTTTCTTGGAGTGCCAAGCAGTTTTATTAGACTTAATGTTCTGTACTGCCTCACTTGGTAAGTGAATTTTCCTTTATTGTTACAGATACTCCCAAGCTATCTGATAAAAAGCAATCACTTATTGTTGTTTTCCTTATATTCTTTCTCCCAACACCTCTGAACCTTTTCTTTCACTCCTATAATTTGACTGTCACCTCAAATTTAGCTATTGTAATGAATTGATGCAGATCTTTATTTACCTTTTTTATTTATCTTCTTGGAGGAAGTCCAAGATTTTTAAATTGTAATAAATGTAAGATTAGCAAGGCTAGGTAGAAAGTTTGAATATCTATCAAACAAAGTATTTTCTGCTTGTTGATTGCTTGACACCAATTTTTTAAAAAGTGAAATTGTTTTACCTAGATTCAAGGTAAAATTCTTACTTCTGTAAACTTCCTATTAATATACACACATTCTTCTTTTTTGTGTATGTGAAACCTTCCAAGTTTATTGCAGTTGTATCTTCATGGGTGCTTCTGAAACTATCAGGATAATATATTTTGATAAACAAGAACTTTATTATATGCAATAATGTGAGTGCTTAAGCCAACTTTTTCATAATTAGTTTACTTAACATCTACAAATACAGTCAGCATGGCCAAAAGCTGGAACTGTCCTCATTCTGGGAGTTATAATCAGACATTCAGGTTGAACAGTTAGCCTAAAAACTTATTTATTTAGTGCATTTAAATATCTCCAAAGACAACATAAAGAGATTCTCAAAGAATAATCACAATAAAATCACATTTGGATTTAGAAATAAAAATTATATGGCGACCATAAAGAATTGTCCAAGGGTTCAATTTCTACTTAGGTCTCTTCAAAATTAGTTAACTACTGATCAGCTGGATCTCATGCAACATATGATGGAAGCAATCTTTAAATATTGTAAAGTTTATGGCAAATCAAATAGAGCATACCAAAAGCCCACAAACGAGATGTATTTAGTTTCTACCAAAAACAATAGATGGAGAAAATGTAGAAGTAATTGTCTCTTGTGTGCTTATTTTATTTAAAGCTGACAAGATGGCGCATTTGAAATTAGGCACTAAGGGGTATAATTTTCTTCGGATTTTGTATTGGAGTACATAAAACAAAAATGTGCTTTGTTTCAAACTGAAAATAAAACTTTGTATTCTAGAAAGTCCACTTCTGTCTGCCTGCAGCTTGGCTGAAATTAAAAAAAAAACATGTTGAAGTATATTGGTCAGGGGAAACAGTAGGATCTAGAAGTAGCTTTAAGGGAGAATCTCTTGATAGCAGCAAAGAGGTATAGAAAATATTGTTTCCAAACATTTAGTGACTGGCCAGATTTTTGCCATCCCCATCAGGTAGACCTAACCCCTGCACTTAGGGCAAATATATGCCCAGAGGTCATGTTGGAAAGGAACAGTGATGAGAGAAAGGCTGGCTTTGAGCTCTCACATGAGACATTGTACTTCTGATTGATTATCTCCCCCCAAAGCATGACATGTCCTGGCAGAAAATATTAAATTAATCCCAGGCAGTCTGTTAAAAGGTTTAACATGTTTTAAAATAAACCTCTTCTAAATGTTTTTGCTATGGCTAAACTTAGCCTTGAGGACAATCAGGGACATAATACATCTCTCCCTTTATCCAGAATTTAAAGGCTAACTGGCAGATTGTCACACCCTCCTCTATTTGTTTGACTGACAAGTTGTCCTTTGCATCTTGATTTGGCAGCCCACCTAGCATTTTTTTGTTGTCTGTCTGTCTGTCTCCCCATCTATCTAGCTAGATAGTTATCTATCTATCTAGCTATCTAGCTATCTATATAATCTAACTAGCATCTTTCCCCAAAAATAAGACCCCTTTTTGCTGTCAGAAGCCTTCAGGGCCTTCTTCTTCTGCAGCTGGCAAGGCTTTGCTGAAGGCATTTACAGCTGATACTGGGCCGGCAAGGCAGGTATCAGGGTGTGCGAGGCCTGACTGCAACAGTCTGAAGGTAAGTAGTAGGGCAGCTCCACCACCCCCCCATCCCCACCCTATGTTAGTTTTTACCCATGCACCTGGAGTGGGCGGGGTTTTAATTAGGGCTTATTTTGGGGCTAAGGCATATATTGGGCGCACATGTAAAAATCAAACTAAGACTTACTTTTCAGGGTAGGTCTTATCTATCTTCCACCTTTACTATTTTTAACAATAACTCAAGACGGCACCACATACCTAATTCTCCTTCCTCTTCCTATTTTCCCCACAACAACCCTGTGAGATGGGTTAGGCTGAGAGAGAGTGACTATCCTAAGGTCACCCCGGTCTTGGCTAAGTTGGGATTTGAACTCACTGACTTCTGGTTTCTAGCCTGAAGCCTACACCAAAATGGCTCCACTGTGAAAAGTAATTGGGCTTGCAATGGCAGGTGTCCCCTCATTTTTACCTCAGCTTTATCAGTATGTGGTGAGGGAAAAATCTCCCTTAACTGAGGGGAAGTGTATGTAAAAGTCAACACCTGCTGTTTTTATTGGACATTTAGTTCCCATATTATAAGGAAGGCAGCAGAGAAAGGGATTAATGGGCGCCAGATGAAAAATGCCTTAGAATGCAGCAACCTGTATAATGCTGGATAGCTAATTATGATCTACATAATAGATGCATCGCATTTGGATCATTACTTTGGATCACCCTGCGGTTTAATAGTTGCTTCAGCCACCACTTGTTCATGTTGCTGTCCTTGAGAGCAGATACCTTGTGAGGTGTCCACAAAACAATGGCTGTCTTGGAAGGAACACAGTTAATGTCCAAAGTAGCTCTTCAGATTGAAATGTGCTTGGTGTCCTTCTCCCACTGAACCATGTTTGCAATGGTTGCAGATAGCCATGATAAGTCTTCAGGTGCAAGTTTGAAGTAGCTCCCATATCATGTTCCTCTTAGGCCTATAGCATACCTACTCTGGGGGTTGGATGCACTTTACTGGCACATCTAGGTCAGCATTACTACAATGGAGCATGAATTTAGGTTCAGGAGAGACTACCTCTCATCCTTCGGTCCTCAGTCCATGGATTGTTAACAGAGGGGAATGGACCATTTGACTGAAGCCTCGCCTATAATTTATTTGGGGGGGGGGGGTGTAGCACGCAGTAGATATTTGTTGTATCATACACCATGACGGTTCCTAATCCTACATTATTGGTAGATATGCATCACTCGGAGCCATATGAATTGACAGATACAAAGAAACAAGTGCTTGCTTGCTTTTCTATTTAATGAAATCTACCATTGACCATCTTGGCACTCAGTCTTTCTCCAAATGGCAGTTATATCCAGAATGAATCTCACGATGCTACAGTAAAGATTGTGCATTGTGAGATTCATTGCAATAATCAATGTGCAATAGAGATGTGATTATTAGTCCATCTTACGAGACTGGATGGAGGTATAGGAAATCAAGGGACACGAGGAAAAGTACCACCAAGGTAATGATTGGGCAAGTGTGACTTGAGCTCATTCCAAGAAACTAATTTGAGTAAACATCCCCTCTATAAATCACACAAAGATAAAGTGAGGAGCGGGGGGGGGGCAAGCATATTCAGATTCAGAAGATTGTGTTACTATGACCGTTAACAATACATTTTAGACCATCTGGCATTTTGATTTGGTCCATTTTATGAGACTGACAGCGACCCAAGCAGAAGTATTCCAAAGATAACACCCAGTTGCTAGAAACAAGATTGCTAACACTCAGTGCCACTGAACACAAAATTAGGACATCACAGCGCTTCCACCAAGAACAAGTTATATTTCAGTCCATATCGGAAAAATAATGGCCCCATCTTGGTCTGTGTCCAAAATTAAACATCTGAATTGTATATTTTGGACCAGGCACAGACCAGTTAAAGCTAACTGTGCACTTCTCTAGGATTTAGGGAAGGGGAAATTTAGTTGAAAAGACGAAAACCTTAATTAGCCAAGCGTGGCAATCAAGGAAATAGCTTTGATATGATTTCCAAAGACTATGTTTTTGTGTGGTTTTTTTTTTTAATACAACTCTTAGCTTTTTGGAACAAGCTCTTTGGGACAGGGGGGAATTGTGTATGTGGCTCATAGCTTTCTTTCTTTGTTTTAAATAAAACGAACTGTCACATAATATCTGTAAGTTCTTTGTACTCTTATCAGCAAGTACCTACATTACAAAATACAGCAATAATTGCCGTTTAGCAATTTATTCCAAATAGCAAGTTAAGGTTAAGAACTTGCAATCTGTCTTAAAAAAACATAAAGCCACCTATCTTCTCTGCTGCTCTTTTCACTGCCTACACTTCATTGGATGGGGTGGCACTACCCCAAACAGACCCTGTATGTAATCTAGGGGTTTTCCTGGATTCATGACTCCTGTTCTAAGAGCAGGTGGCAGTTGTGGCCAGGAGGGCCTTTGCACAACTGCGGGTTGTGCACCAGTTACATCCTTTTCTGGACCAACAATCCCTACTCACAGTCACTCATGTCCTTGTCACTTCCCATCTTGATTATTGCAACGCACTCTACATGGGGCTGCCCTTGAAGAGCATCTGGAAGCTCCAGTTGGTACAAAATGCAGTGGCCCACATGGTTTTGTGCAGACCCCGGTGTGCACATATATCACCTCTCCTGCAGGAGCTGCATTGGTTACCGATTTGTTTTCGGGTGCAATTCAAAGTGCTGGTTGTCACCTTTATTTTATTTTATTTATTTATTCCATTTATATACCGCCCTTCTCCCGAGGGACTCAGGGCGGTGAACAGCCCATCTAAAAACCCCACAAAGAATACAAAAGTTAAAAAATATTAAATTTCAATCGGCTGCTTGATAAAACTAACAAAACCCCACCCCCCCCTTAAAACCCAATTTAGAATTAATTTAAAGCCCTTCATGGCTTGGGACAGGGTTGTCTGAAGGTACATCTCTTGCCGGTCACATCTACTAACCCATCAGAGAGGAGGCAGGGAATATTGTGGGTCCCATCCCTGAGGGAGATACACCTGGTGGGACCCAGAAGAAGGGCCTTCTCCGTGGTGGCTCCCTCCCACTGGAATATCATTCCCTCAAAGATTAGAATGGCCCCCACTCTAGCACTCTTTCGAAAGGCACTGAAGACCTGGTTTTGCCAACAGGCCTAGGGAACCCAGAGTGGGATGGAGCCCATCAAATGGCTAGTATGATCTGCTGTGTTTGGGATGGGGGGGTGGAAGTTGGGGGGGGTGAATTTTTTTCATTTTTTTCCAGATTTTGTTCTATTGTACTTTATTAATTTATTTGATTCTTTTTGTTAGTTTTTATTTTTATTTTATTTTTTAAAAATATGGTTTTACATTGTGTAAGCCCCCTCAAGTCGCCACGGGCGAATAGGTGACAATATAAATTAAATAAATAAATTGTGTCCAAGGCAGAAATGTTGTGTTATTATTGTTGCAAAAGATGGCAGAACCTGGCAAATCCTTGCACAACTCCATTTAGCTATTCATTTAAGTTGTCAGCGATATAGCGAGGCCAACAAGTAGAAATGCATTATACATAAATGAGGCAGTAGTTGAATGTGTTTGGATAAGACACAGAATCAGATAATGCAGGTAAATGCCAGTATTGATTCTGGTTAATAGAACGTTGGAGGTAAATCAAATACCGGCAAATACAGCCTACATACAGAGTGTAAAATTGGCAGGACGATTCTTGACTTGGCAGTTTGCCGATAAGGCTTTGAGTATCCCCTAATGGTTTAAGCATGCAATTTTTGATGTTATCGGGTTTATTCTAACTAGCTTTTTTCTTTGTCCAAGTCTGAGTTTGATTTTATTAACATAGGCTAGTAGGAAAATATGCTAGTAGGAAAAAAATATTTATCTGTGACTTCTGAGGCAGGGGAATCTCAAGCTTGGTTCTTAAATTCCTACTTGCCAATAACCATGTTTGTTTTTTGTTTTGTCTCTGGGTATGTGGAGGCAATTTTAATTGCATTGTCATGAGCATCTTTCTCAGTTGCCTTAATACAGCTTTCCCTCACTTGTCCTTCAATTTGGTGAATGTGTTAATACAGTTCGAACATATTCTGCTTGCTCAGCAAGTGTGGTTTCGGTTCTGTGCATTGTTACCTCATATGGCACAGCGGGGCTTAACTCTAAACAAACACGCTTAAGGTTGTGCTGTAAATCATGCACACCCAAGGGTATGGCCTTGTTAGTCTGCTGCTGCAGGAGTGAGAAAGTTTTATTGCACCTGGAAGACCAGCAGATTTATTTATTGCACAAGGATTTCTGAATCACAGTCTGATTCATCAAATGCATGAAATGTAGACTGAAGAAAGGAGTATGTGTTTTCACACACACACACACTCACACACACACACACTATGGTAGAGGCAAGGGGGTTTAGCCAGGGACTCTAAAGGTAGGTGTACTTAATTTGCTTGAATATGAGTATAGCTTGCACAGTCTGAAACAAGGTCATAGGCCATGTAGAGAGTTCTGCTAAGGGTACATAACTCTGAATGGATCTTTCCTTTATTCCTCCTACCCCAACATATTGCGTTTAGACAACCTGGAATTAAGGAGAAATTTCCTAACAGTGAGAGCAATTAACCAGTGGAACAACTTGCCTTCAGAAGTTGTAGGTGTTCCATCACTGGAGGCCTTTAAGAAGAGACTGGACAGCCGCTTTTCTGAAATGGTATGGGGTCTCCTACTTGAGCAGAGTTTAGACTAGAAGACCTCCAAAGTCCCTTTCAGCTCCATTCTGATTAAAAGAATAAGGGAAAGAGGCAGTATGTTCGCTTTTTCTTCTCTACTCGTGTCCAAACCTTCTAATTGTCAAGCTGAAAGGGAACCTAGCGGCTATTAACCCAACACTTCTGGTATGCGTTAAACATTTTTCATGAAGGAGTTAGTCCGTTAATTGCTGCCCATTTAATGAGTGAGAAATGGGTATTAATTCTAATTAATTTTAACTCAGGTAATTGAGGATTGAAATCAGCCGTTGTAATTTCTTTGCTGAGGTCTGCCTTGAAATCGGTGACTTTGGTGTCCAAAGGAATGAAAAGTTAGTTTCCTCTCATTATTTATTATTATTTAGATTTTGCTATTTTTAAATCTCACCCATGGCTATGCTGATTCTGTGTGTGGTTGTTATTTTAATATGACTATGCCCTCCTCAGAAATGTATAGAGGAGGTTAGGCCAGAGGAAGGCTTTAAAAATGAAAATCCACTTTATTAATGTTTTCTTCTTAAAAAAAATATTTCAATTAAATTCTTCAGTATCAGTGTAGAATCTTTGTTGCATGACCCAATCGGGCTGTGCCATTTCAAATTATTTTGGCAAAAGCATCCTGTTTAACTTTCTACTTTAGCAAACCTATGAACCTATGAAATTTGTGGATATATAATAGAAGTGTAAGAGTTGGGAAAGGCTGATGTTAAAATAGATTATCTTAAAGTTGTGATATTTAATACTTAGGTGTAAATATTAAATATCACAACTCTATGATTTTTCTTTCTTTTTTCTAAAAAAAAAAGTTGGTATCATTTTCAACCGTCATTTAAAATACCCTGGGGATACTGGTAGGATGCACTTTATATAGTCATTGCCATGAATGCCCATTCAAGTGAAATTTTTCAAAATCTCCATGCAGGGTTTGGCCTCCTGACTCTGGTGCCAGCTGTTACCAACTGTGATTTTGCAGCAGGATGTGCTAAAGTGTGAAACATAATTGTATAAATATGCTTGGGGTGTTGGCTGTAAGAGAGTTTTGGATGAATTATTAATGCTGTAAAATTTTTGTTTTTAAAAATGCTATTGCAAGTACGGCACACTGTTTATAAAGGAAACTGGATTCATACAGGAGAAGGCTAAACCTTACTTCTAAAACATTTTCACGTAGTTTTCAAAGATGAACAGAATTCCTAAGAGGATTTTGTCCTGGAAACTGCGACTAAAGGGTGGCCAGTTTGCAAACCTTTGAACAATCATATTGCTTTCTGGGATTTGTTTCTAGTGGCAATATAGTGAGAGAAGTTGGAACAAAATGAGATAATTTTTCTGAGCAAGTGTGTTGTAAGGAATCTGTTTGGACGCTGGGTGCCACTCCTGACACTCTAAGCCAGACTGAAAGCTGCTCTTTTACAACCGCTAGCGAAACAAAAAACAAAAAACCTTGAAAATGGCAGCCTTGTTATTTGGATGACTTTGGAAATGGTTCATCCGTGGGTGCAGTGCCATGCATGATTGGAAAAAATAATAATAAACCACAAAATCCCAGAAGGGAGTAATTGGATCAGTTGACTTACATGTCTTGGCAGTCTATTTTATTTTGTTTTTCAGTTTCCAGATTTTTGATAGCCCCTCAAATTTTATCTCACTACTTCTTTCTTACATGCTGCAAAATATCCATGTGGAATTGTTCAGGTGCATTGGAACTTTTTAAAAAAACACCATTTTGGGGGCAAGTGAAGAGGCCCCATAAGGTATCCACTGGTTATGGGACCTGAAAATGATGATTACACTTAACTGTGGGGGGAAAACACATTTATAAAGTTGTGGTTTACAAGGAATGTTGGCAGCTAAGCAATGTCCCCAAAAGGCCCAGATCCCAGTGTCTTCTCCATCAAATCTTGCATCCTTAAATCACTTCAGGTTTCTGTAGAACAGAAATAAGAGATGAAAGCATTTGATTTGAATTTTCTGTCTACTAGAAGCATTGGAAGAAGAGTGAAGATAGAATAACTGGCCCGATTGGCAGAATTTTGCATGTTGTTTTCTCCAAAAGTCACTGCATGTTGTATTTTGTCACTGCAAAATACAGCATTAGAAAAAGTGATTTTTTTTTTGAAGTCATTATCAAACAACATTGGTTATGTAGCTCCATACTGAAGATCTACTGTACTATTAATGAGGGAAAATATATGTGTCCCAGGATAATGTTACAGGATCCAACCTTCCACACCCTGCCAAGAGAGAAGTTCCCTGAGAATGGGCTCCAGCATGAGTCCAAAAGCTTGGAAGACAAAACCTCTGGTCCTGGTCACCCGCCAAGATTGCATCCTGAATCTATTGTACTATCCTCAGATTAGTGATGGGATTCAAATTTTTTTTACTATCGGTTCTGTGGATGTGGCTTGGTGAGCGTGGCAGGGGAAGGATACTGCAAAATCTCCATTCCCTCCCCACCCCACTAATCTGCTTTCCAGTTCTTCTGTGCAGGGCAACAAAAGAAGACCCAGCCGATCAGCTGGGACTCAGGAGGCAGAGAATAGATGGGGGCAGGGCCAGTCAGAGGTGGGATTTGCCGGTTCTCCGAACTACTCAAAATTTCCACTACCGGTTCTCCAGAATTGGTCAGAACCTGCTGAATACCACCTCTGCCTAAGTTGGAAGTAAAGAAAAATGCCCCCATCCCTTTGGTATAGTTGTGGTGCTTTTAGTAATGTATGGCACGTAGTGTTGATAAGTATATGTACATTTATAGTTAAACAATCATTGATTTACATCCATATTATGTAGAAATTTGTTTGATTAGTTGATTATGGACTATCAAGCTGATGTTGACTCTTAAGCGATTTTTCTGGTTCTTCTGGAGTTATTCTCATAACCACTTTAACCGAGTCCACTCACCTTGCTGAAAAGTTCCTGTTCTCTTTTTCCCAGTTTAGGGCTTTCTCCAGAGAGCCAGGTCTTTTATTTGATATGTTCAAAATACGACAATTTGAGCTTGGTCATTTGTGCTTGTCATGAGAACTCTGCGTTGATTTGCTCAGTTATCCATTTTATAGAGATAGACGTGTTTGTTCTTCACTGAGACCTGTGACTGCTGTAATATTTTAATGTGAATTATTTATGCAGTTTTAAAAATATCTATTGATCGTTTTGATGAGAAGTATAGGGAAATGTGATTTTTTTAAAGGGTTTCTGCAAACAAATCAAAGTGTGCTTCCGTGGATTTGAATTTTTATAGCCCCAAATTAATTTGGCGGTTATCTAAAACGGAAAAGTTAATGAAAGGAGGAAAAAATGAATACAACACACCACCTTTATCTGGAATTCATGGAACAAGTCTTGCAACAAAATTCCTATTTTTGTGTGGCTTTTGGGGGAGGGATATGTGGGGAGAGAAATACATCAACCCACACAAAATTCTGGTAAGTTTGAATCATCTGGAAGCTGCTAAGAAACTAGTTTAGTCCTATGTTAATAGTGAATAAAGTGAATTCTCAGTGGTTTCTGTGGTTTTGCCAGCAGTGGCAAAAGGTTTTACTTCTAAAATAGAACTTTTTCCCCCTTTACATTTTTCCTGGACAAAGCTGATTTATCAAAGAGCTTCAGAAAACACATGTAGGGTTATAACTGGAGGAATTAATAGCAGAGACCTCCTCCTGCTGACACCAGGCAATCTATTAAACTGAGCAATTGAGGTAATGAGGACCATATATGATAAGCCAGAACCACCTGGGTTTTATTAAGCTGCCTTCTGCTTTGATCACAATATTATTTCAAGACTTGTTTGTGTTAAACTACTACAATTCCCTGTCATTCTTGTGATTTAGACCTTAGCTTAATATAATTCAACAGAGGCCCACGAGAGGAAAAAGTAATATTTTAGAGCCAGTGTATGTTCTGATGAAGGGCGAGATCAGCAGTAGAGCTAACCCCAAAATAAACCAAGTGGTTAAGACAGGCAGATTTTATAGTAATGCACATGGTGTTGAGCATTGACTCAGAGCTTGTAGAGCCAGGGCCACAAAGCAATTCTGAGCACTGCCCCCAGAGCCTCCCCCCCAAATCTGGATATCGATTTCTAATTTTGAATACACAGAAATTATTAATGCAAAACCCACAAATAATGCTTTCACCTCATTAATGTAATTTCATCATAATTGAAATCAAGTATTTCTTCTTCTTCTAGCTGTATTTATTTTGGAATGCAGTTCCATACATGCTACTGTTCAAAAGGCAACTTCACTTTCATCCTGGAAAATTTTGCGCATCTCTGGAATCAAGGTTGAAAAGATACGATATATTTTGCGCATTTCCAGCTATACTAGAAGTTCTTGTAATTTCCTGCTCATGGGTGACATGTGTACCTTAGTAGGTTAGTGGCTTGCCCATTTGAATTCAAAGCTCTTTTTATATTGCAAAAATAGCACTTCATTTGTGAGCTCAACATTCTGTCCTCGCATACACATGAAACTGCTGGGTGAGAACATTTGTCAGTTTGGGTCTGGTATTAGTATGATGGTGTACACTTACTCCTGGTTGACCCTGGGTCAGCCATGTGACGCTCTTGAAGGCTTGACCTGGAGGCTTTTGTAGGCTTGAAGGGGAAAGAACAGACTAAGACCTAATCCTGAGAAGATCAAATGGCTTTGCTTGTACGTTTACTGCACTGGTTTGAGGGATATTCTATATTTAGTCCTTAGTGGGATTGTACTTTTGCATTCAAGTCTGGTGTGTAATCTGGGGATCCTTCTGGGCCTCACAGCTCCTGCTGGAAGTGCAAGGGACAGCAGTGGCCAAGACAGTCTGTGCATGTGTATATCTGATGTGTGAGTTGCATAGTTCCTTGACTAAGGGGCTTTTTGGATAGTCATTCAAGCCTTTATCATCTTGTGGTTGGATATTGTGTTATGCTCTGTGCTCTACATGGACTTCCTTTGAAGACAATCCTTGGAAGTAACAAATGGTCTGGAATTTAGTAGTGTGGGCGGTGATGGGCTTGTCCAGTTGTTTCATGAGCTGCACTGGTTACCATTCGGCTTCCAGATGTAATTCAAGATGAGAGACAGTGTGTCTTCAGACAATCTTGCAGTATTGCTTAAGTGACTAGATCAGGTTGCTGGGAATTGTAATTAATTAACATTGAGAATACTATGGGCTTTATACAGGTTGCAGATTATTTTCGGTATTGATTTTCTTGCAAAAAAAAGTTTGGTGGTTGTGGGTCAGGAATGTCAAACCAGCAAGCCATGGCCAGGATGCATCACGTTTAGGCCACACCCACTCCAGCTCCGGGAAGGGGAAAAACGCAGTGATACGTCATATGACGGCAATGTGATGCCACAAATTTGACACCCGTGTTATAGGTGATACATGCAACTTCAAAGGCACACTCCCATTTATTTCTGGAAGATGGTGAGTGGGAGGTTAACAATAATTTTGATGGATCATTCCATGCTCCATCTTTTCCAGCATTTTGTTTCTTACAATCTGGCCAACCAGATTATCTTTGGATGCTTGCAAGCAGGAAACAGACATATCCCTCTCATACTGTTGATCCCCTACACCTGGCATTTAGAAGTATGCTGATTCCAACCTGATGCAAGTCCTCAAAAGAAATAGCTCTTGATAGGCCTGTTCTTCATTTATTTGTCTGATCCACTTTTAAAAGTATAATGGATCTTCTCAGTGAAGCCAGCATGTACAGACATGTTACACTTTAAGAATAAGTGTGGAGAGAACCCTTTTTCTTGATTCTGTCCTAGGACCAGCTTTGCTACTGAATAGATAGGTACACATTATGATCCAGGTATTTCTAGAGTGTGCTAATCAAGGAAGTCATGCATGCTTTGTTATTATGAAGTTGGACTACTTCAACATGTCTGATGTGAAAATGCCCATGAAGAGCATCCAAAACTTAGCTTTAGCAATAGACTTCATAAGTACAGTTTACTGACAGGAGTCCTGCCATAAAATTGCATTATAGTGAGTATCTTCGATGATGCAAGGTGCAAATAATCTCCTAATAAGGAATGCATTTGAGCACTTGACTGATTTTGTTTTATTATGGAAAAATAATAAACTTGTGAAACAGACCTTCGCTCTTATGTATCTGTGATATTGGCTGTGTTCTCATTTGGGAGGTGTTGTATATATTCATTGCAATTTTACTGGAACAATTCAATTTGACTAATAACTAATCCTCGTTTTTCCCAATATTTTAAAAATAAATGGTATACCAAATCTTTTGCTTGAGTTTCTAATCTAAGTTGAGCAAACATTGACACTTTGCAATTGGAGTATGTCATTTATTCACCATTAAATTTTAACTTTTAATTTAGAATTTCTATAAAATTTCAGGACCAGAGTAAGGAGAAATTAATGGAAAGTTTCTTAAACATCTTGAAAACTTGAAAAAATGGGTTAGTGATTGGGTTAAATCATTTAATTTGACCATCCTTCCTGAAATGAGTTGTCTTTTGTATCTTATCATGCAGTGTTGTACTGTAGATCAGGTTGCCAAGGATAATAATCATCAGGTTGTGTATTCAAGTGACTAGTTTTTCATTTGGGGCTGTGTCGTTGTTTTCTTATGATCTGTTCTTAGCACAATGTGATATGTAGTTAACTTGCCAGTGAAAATCCTTTTCTAAATGTCTCTGGCACAAATGACACATGTTACAATAAAAAAAAAAAAAATAAGACCAGATGTAGTACTAGAACTAAATTGGAATCAACACTAGAATGGAAAAATAGCATACATAGGTTAGCTTCTGGATTTTTGAAACATTCAAAGAACTTAGGAAGTTCAGGGCCAAATTTGGCAGAGTCTGGTCTTTTCTTTGATGCTGGAGAGACATGGAGTTTTTTTCACTATTATTTTTCTAGTTTCTGTTCTACTTGGAGCAGAGGACGATGATCTCCCAAAAAATGGGGCTGGCCTTCCAAATCTGTGAAATGTGTTGCAACAGCATATGTTTGAAACTTGGATTTGGGAAGAGAAATCATGTTATTATTAATCCTGATTTAAGGGCAAAGTGGCATTCCCTGGGAGAATTAAGCAAACTTCTAAGCCATGAAGGACCATCAAAATAGACAAATATCTTCCCTGTCCAAATGAGGTTTCTATTTGGGAAGTAATGAGTTGGTCCCTTCTGTTATGTTTGACTCGCATTCATTTTTCATTACTAAAATGGTACTGATGCATCTCATTTTGAGTGCTCAGTTAATTTGTCACAGAAGATAACTGACTCTGCTAGCCATAAAATTTGTTTTATTGCCGATACATTTAAACACTTCTGATTAACTTTTATTGAGGTCATTTTATTAAATTTAATGCCTTGGATACCACATTGGGTAAAGAATTAGTTGCTTCTGATTTCTGTGGGCACATTTAAATGTTAATAGAAGAGGAGAATGATAAGGCCACCCCCTCAGTTTTGAAAAGCAGTATGCCACAATAAAGTGGAACTTACTAGCTTCTCCACTTTGATATTCCCCAGGCCTATTGGATTCTACTTCCTGGGTTGTTAAATTCTGTTCCCTCAGATTGTTAAATAAAACTACTGCATTGAAAAGAGACTTCTGTCAGAAGCTAATAACCTTTTAAATGGGTCCTATGGTAGGCTTTAATCTACTCAAAAATATTTTTAAAATGTAAGAAATGATGGCAGCAGGTGCTTTTCTTTGGCAGTTATACATATTTGATGGTGACAGATAGCCCTAAAGGCTTCTTGGTAAAAAGACGTGGCAGAGAAGAGATGCTGATCTGTAGAGCTTTGAGACATCTGTGTTAAACGTGGGAAATCAGGAGTCCAGGCAGTTCAGATGAATATAAAGGTTTATTGCAACAGCTTAAACTCTGTAGAAGAATCTGAACTGCTAACAGTCAATGCAAATTGGTGGTGGATAAGAGTCAGTAGAACTCAAGGTGGGCTGGACTTAGATCTCTTGTGGGCATGAAGGGACTTGAGACTGATGACACATTTGATCCTTCTGTCAGGCTCAGCCTGATCATCTCCTACAGTCTGGTTCAAAAACAATAGGACTTGAGGGAGATCAGCATGCCAACAGCTAGATGTCCTTTGTGCCTCTCTCTGTCAGTGATGTCATGACATTGCTACAAAGAAAAGTCTTTGCCTTTTTCCATGACCCTCTTCTCTATCATACCCCAATCAATTGTCATTCAGAGGTTGGGAAGACAATGTCTTCTGAATCAAGAAAGACAGCCCTGAGATAAGAAGGAACTTGCTTCCAGACTTCCTTTGGCATACAAAGAAAGGGACGGTCTTTCTTCATGCCATCACTGAGTAGCAAGCAGGGTCTAAGGAAACATCTTTTTTTCTTTCCTATCTTTTTTGAGCTGTAGGAGGGGAAGACTTTGGGGAGCTTCTCAGGCCATATTTGGTGCAGGGCTATTGGGGGAGAAGGTCTCTGAATCACAAGTAATACTTCTGTTTCCAGAAAGTAAATACACCAAACAGAAGTAGTGGTAAGAAAGTGATATATGTTTTACTGCTCACAATATTGCAAATTACATTACATTTTCCTTAGGCCCAGATTAAACAGGCCTAGATTTTCATTCCTCTATTATAGGGTCCTATTTATGCCAAATTTATTTGGGGGCAATTTATTTCAGCATCAAGTAAATGTTTTTTTGTTTGGGAGGCAGGCTTTAAAGAGTCTTTTGGTCTTCTCAGGTGCACCTGGTGAAATTGAAACTTGGGAAGGAATGGTTCTTGAGGTAATCAGCCATAATTGGATTCCATCCCTGGGTGGTTTCCTGGGTTGTTTTTCTAGGAATATAAGCAGAAGTTCAGGTGTCCAGACTGGTTGATATAGGAGGCCTTACAGGTGAAAATGAAGGTAAGCAGTCATAAATCAGTAGAACCGGATGGCATTGATCCAACTTAATAAAGAACAAAAGAAGTAAAAGTAGCTGAATTGCTAACGATGTCTAATTTATTAGTGAGAAAGCCAATATGCCAGAGTTCTGAAAAATGGTGGCTTGTCTTGTAGTCTCTTGAGAATAAATTGGTAGGAAAAATAGGCTGGTAGCCCTTGATTTGACTCAAGGGGAAATAGCAGATAATTTTACAAAACTGAAACATGTTTATGTCTAAAAGGCATACCAGAGAAAGTGTGTGTATGATTCCATTTGAGGTTTTAAGAGGGATTTAGACATGGTACACAACAAGAAAAAAAATCTTAAAATTAAGATAGTTTGGTTATATTAGTAGGAAGTGGATCAAGGAATCACTTTAGATATTATCTTGCTTCAGGAACTGAGAATTTGATATGTTTTTGGTGCAGTGTGTGTTTGTGTTTTAGACAGAAAATGAAAAAGAAATATATTGATGTCTTGTAAATCCCATGTGCATGTAAAACGACCTTGAACACTTTTCTACCTATCTGACTCTGAAGATTTAGTTTCCATTAAAAAAAATCATCTTAGTTTCTAATATTAAGGATGAAATTACATCATAGGCAAATGGATATGTGAGTTGGCTTTTTAAATTTATCTTAGTCCCTTCTTAAAATTAATCTGAAAGCAAGGATTATAGTTCTCTGCTCAAAATAAACAATTCTGAAAATTCAAATTGTGTGAGTTTATAGATTATCCTTATGAATGTAACCTCCTTGCTTGACTGCAAGTCGATCCTAATGCACTCTTCCCAGAGGGAGAAATGTGCAGCTTCTTGTAGAGAATGAGATTAACTTCACTATTCTACCTGATGGGAGATTTTTTTAAAACAAAAGTGGAGGAAAAACTCGATGAAGATATGAAAGAGGAGCTGAGTTCTCTAGATCAGGGGTTGTCAAACTCAAGGCCTGCGGGCCAAATTCGGCCCATCAGGTGCTTAGATCTGGCCCGCAGGACCAACCTGGAAACAGCGAAGGACTGGCCTGTGGTGCCTCTGCCAATGAACACATGCGGCCCTCCCGAGCTCTGTTTTCGCTGGCAGAGGATTGCAGGAGGCTGTCACAACCAAAAACGGAACTCGGGAGCCCCTTTTCAATGGCAGAGCACTTGGCCCACCACAGATGCCCCTGAAACGAGTAATGTCGAGCTGGCCATACCTACCCTGGCCACGCCCACCCTGGTTCCCTGAAGTCAAACACAACCCTGATGTGGTCCTCAATGAAATCGAGTTTGACAACCCTGCTCTAGATGCTACAAGGCCACAATGTAGGTAGGTGGGTAGTTAGATTTCTTCCTTCTGCATTTTGATCTTTTTCCAGAATACTATTACTGGTTATGAGAGCCCTATCACTCTTGCATGCCAAGGTTGATGGATGGCTACCAAGTAAAGAATCTCTGGAAGAGAGATAGTGGCAGTAGGATAAAAATAGGAGGCAGAAGCAGAGACCTGGAGGGCTTCTGGGAGATAGGTGTGGAATCTCCTGTCTTCTACAGGTAGTCCTTGTCTTAAACAGTTCATTTAGTGACCCTTCAAGGTAGAACGGCAGTGAAAAACATAACTTATGATTGTTTTTTTTCCACACTTATGACATCCTCACTGTCATGTGATCAAAATTCAGGTGCTTGGCAAGTAAACTCATATTTATGACAGTTGCACTGTCCTAGGATCATATGATCACCCTTTTGAACTTCTGACAAGCAAAGTCAATAGGGAATCCATATTCACTTAACTGTGTTACTAACTTAATAAGTGCAGTGACTTACTTAGCAACTGTGGCAAGAAAGGTCATAAAAGGGGGTAAAAGTCACTTAACAAATGTCTCATTTAGCAACAGAAATTTTGGGCTCAGTTATGGTCGTAAGTTAGGGACTACCTATACTTTGCAGGCTCAACTATCCAGTACAATTGCTAACCTATTTCTCAACATCTTGCCCAAACCATTTCCAGAAAATTTTTTTGCAGTTAAAATGAACATCAATTGAATGTGAATTGTAATCTGAATAATCTAGTTTTGTTGTGTTGACAGGGATTTTGTCTGCTGGCTAAATGCATTGACTTTGTACCATTAACTGAACTGTAGAACTGAAACCTACTCATATATCCCTTAAAACAATGTACCAGAGGACTGTACTGCATCTTTCTAATTAAGTACATCATCCAAACCATGCACTTACCGTCAATTTGTTCAATTAATTGCTTTTCCATTTGTAATGTGTATCTGGATTGAGAAGACGTTGCCTGCTCGAATCTTCATAGTTGGGAACCCCCATCTGCACCTCCTATTTAGACTCTGCCTTAATCTTCCTTGACTGTAACCTCTTGAAATTGAAAAATATGTTTTGAGTTGCGAACAACCTTTGCAGAGAAATTAAATGCAGCAGCAGTTGTAATGTTCTAGATTATGTTTTGCCAGATGTTTAATTTTTCTTTCGGTTAGCATCCTACTTTGCTACTCATGTTAAGTGGTGTGGGAGGAAAAGAGAATACAAAGCAGCATACTGATATTTGCAGATAAGTAAAATGCTTCCCTTTGTGTGCCCAATGCACATTAAAGATTGACCCTATTTATTATTTTATAAGCATGTCGGGTGAGTAGTTGTATAAATTGGTTTTGAAAAATAAGTATTACAAAAAAATATGTTGAATGATACACAAACAAAAGTGCCCTGCCTTACACTTACTTGGTTCAATTTTGTCCCTGATGGATTTTCTTGGTGGCCTATCTTTTATACTACCATCTACTTCCCTCTCTGCTCTATTAATGCATTTTGGCAACTTTTGGTCTAACTGTTTCTGATACTATCTGCACACACCATAAATCAGAATGATTAGATTTCTTTTATTTTTGAAACCTAAATATATTTTATTTACTCAGCTACATATTTTAGCTATTCTGCATTCAGTAATAGCAAAGAGATCCTTTTCTCTTTTGAGAGAGTATCATGATGACACCATAACCCTGTTCCCACTTAACTAATTCAGCCATCTAATTGCCACTGGCTCAGTTACATCAGTCATATAGCAATAGCAATAGCATTTAGGTTTGTATACCATTCCAGCACTCTCTTGTAGAATTATTTGCGTATTGCTTCCAACAATCTGGGTCCTCATTTTACCGACCTCAAAAGTTTGGAAGGCTGACTCAACCTTGAGCCCCATCAGGATCGAACTCCAGGCTTTGGGCAGAATTTACCTGCGATATTGCAATTTAACCTCTGCGCCATCAGGGCTCACTTATTGGTCGTCCAGCAAGTTACCCTTCCACTAGCAGGGGTAAGAGTTGTGATTTGAGGGAATACGGAATATGCACCCACTTCTAGGAAGTGTTTATTACCCCGTGAATTATTGAACTAGGAGAAAGCTGACAAGGCTTCCTGGCATTTCTAGCCATTGTCCCATCAGCTAAGCAGACAGTAAGAGGCGCCAGCAGCCAATTGATGTTTGGGAGATGTGTCCTATACTATCTGGGTTTGGCAGTAAGTTCAGGTTTAGATGTTTCTACAATATTATGAGCAACATGGTAAAGTTATCCCTCTTCATAATTGGGCAATTTAGGACTTATTTAATCCCCAGAACATAGATTTACTTTCTTGATGTTTCCATAGTATATGGAAACCCCATCAGCAATTGAGCCTGCTGTGGGAACAGTATTACTGGCTCCATTTGGATGTACCTATTCAGCTTAATAACTCACCTCTGCTAAAGAAAACTGGTTAACTGAAAATGTCTTACATGTTCTTTGCTGATTTAAAATTTGTCTGTACTGCTTGTCACATACAATATCCGAGAAGGAAAAAGGGGAAGACTAAGGTCAGGCAAAGAGTTTGCACCTAACTCTATTCATTAAGCTGAGGTAGGCATGCCCAAATTGGCTTTTCATCATATTCCACTCCTTTTTCAAAAGAGTTCAGAGTATCTTTCATTGGACTATTCCCTGCTGTTCACACAACCACACTCTTAACATAGTACAGTCGGTTCATGAGGGCAAGCAGAGAAAAAAAAAATCAGCAGGGAAATTGAGTTCAGGGTTTTCCAAGCTCTTACACAACACTCAAATTAGACTCATCACTACTTGGGAAATAGATGGTGCTGTGAAATAATACTGGCTTGAGGGTGGGCAAGGTTCTCTTATGGGACTTTAACTGCAAAAAGCCAAAAGCATTCATGAAATTGATCTAAACGACACCTCAAAAATGGTGCACAGCTATGAGACTGCAATGATGTTGCTTTTGTCACTGAAGCATATGAATTTGCAACAAACCTAAGAACTATGTGCACATGTATAATATAGGTATCGCTCAACTCACAACTATTGGGGTTCAGTGTAAAGATAAAAGAAGAAAGTTCAGCAATAAGCCTTAGACTTGCTAATGAAGGGGTATCCAACCTTGACAAGTTTGTAGACTTCAACTCTCAGAATTCTTTACTTTAATGTATTGTTGGAATATCTGAAAGACCAAGTTTTGGATAGATCTTCCTGGGAGAAAGAAAGACTCCTGTGCAGTCATTAGGAGTTGATACCAACTGAATGTCACATCATCATCATGAATTCCTATCCCGGAGTGATTGATAAGCATCTGGCATGTTGAAATAAACCAGGTCATGTTTTTTTTATTTTTTTTGAGCAGGTGTCCTAAGGCATTTGGACAGCAACATCAAGTGTGTTTCTTGAGGTAACAAATGTACTGTACTGCAGCGTGGTGTTTTTCTTGTTTCTAATCTTCAGGTGACTGCCAAGTCTGTGTGGACATAGTTCTCTTCTTAAGTCTGCTGCAAATTTTGATGCTTGAAAGACAGAAGCAACATCCTTGCAGTCTTGAGCTGTCTTCTGGATCAATTTCATTTTTTACTTATTATGGGAGTATTAAACTGTAGACGTTCTTCCATAACATGAAGAATCATTCTTAGTTTAACTAAAGAATATTGCTTGAACAGGCTAAAGAGAAAGCTTATTTTACAGTATTAATGATCAAAGGTAGCAAAACAAGTGCTTTTGTTAATGTTTGGCAAATTAAATTAAGGCAGCTAAATCTTGCGCTCCTCCAAAATGTTATGTTTTTGCTGGATAGAAGTCTCCGTGGCTTTTGGATTATATCCTGTGGAATATGTATAACCACCATTTCAAGTAGAACTGGTTAGCTGCCATCTCATAACCCCTGTTCAGAAGTCAGTTTTACATATTCCCAGGAGTTTATGCCATGCATATTTCCAGTGATGTATTAAAATCTTATCAAGTGTTCTAAATTAAATGAATCCCCTTATTCCCATTTTGATTATAACATATTTTGTAGTTTGATGTGGAATATTTGCAAGCTGTTGTGGTTGTTGTTGAAGATACTAGTCTGCAATTCTGAACAAACTTAGTGGCAGCAGGATAATAGAGTTGAAAAACTAGATTTTAGCTTTATTTTGGGAAAAAAAGTTTTAAGCAATTTTATAGAGTTATTTATATATAAAATTATTTTTCTATCTGAAATTGGAGTAATATTGCAAGCTTACAACTTGTGGTCATTTTTTTAAAAAAAAAGTTCCTTGAAAAGGTGTAATGATTAGAGGTTATCCTATTATATTTGACAGATTGTAGGAGAGTTACTCCTTTGCTTAATTTTGTCTCTGTTGATATCAGTAGGATGGAGAATGATTAATTTCTGCAGCATGGTGCTCTGGCACATTTTAAAACATACATAGAGGTAAAATTTCCCCCATAGGAAAAAAAATTAATGTGAAATACATAATATGCTTCATTTGTCTATTATTTTGAAAATACTAGTGGTAGTTTCAACTTTATCATGAGATGTAGTGTTAATAAACCACAGCCAGTCATTGTTCTGTGATAAATCAGGATACTTGAGGATTTAATCCAATCCACAGTTCAAATCAAGCCAAGCTCCTCTGTACCCTCAGACAAATCTATGAATGGGAACTCAATAATTGTTTGGATTTTATGTGTCTCCAAATTTTGTGATGTAATTTTTGGCATGGAAAATCTATTAAAGAGTGTACAAAATATACATTTAGAGTAAAATATGCTTAGAAATGTGTACTTTGAGATAAAATATATTTAGAAATGTGTAATTTGTGGTTACAAATGCTAAATGTTTTTTTTTTATGAGGATTGGAAGAAAATGAGATGAACACAGAAAAATGGGACCATGTGTAGAAAAGAAATGGAAATAGTCTGATTAGTCCATCTTTCCTAGGAACTGAGCAGCCAAATGTTACACAAATGATTGTTACCCAAATGATTGTTATTACTCCATAATAAATAAAAAGTATTAAGGTTTCTCTTAATTAGTGTTTGGATGACAGGGCAACCTTAATATGGTTAGCCATGAACATGGTTCCAAACAAAAATCATAAACAGAACACACTATGGATTTCTTGTCTTGTTGTAGCCAGAATATTATTTCCTCACCTATTTGACTAATGTAGCAAATTCAAAGAATGAATTGGTGGTTTGTATTAAGACCACCAAGAAGGAGAATAATCTCAGATGCATTCACAGCTAGACTACAACCAACGTTTGTAATTTATATATAGACAGCATGCAAAAAGGCTTTTGACTGTCTCTGTACAAACACCCTCCTCCTTCTCTTCCTCCTCCTCCTCCTCTTCTTCTTTTTCTCCTCCTCTTCCACCTCCACCATTAAAAGGTAAAGGTTTCCACTTTCCAGTCATATCCAACTCCATGGGGCAGCGCTCATCTCTGTTTCTTAGCTGAGGGAGTCAATGTTGTCCAAAGATATTTGCATAGTCATGTGGCCAGTATGATTATAGACTGAGGCATACGGAATGCTGTTCCCTTCCCACCAAAGTGGTACCTATTTATCTACTTGCATTTGCATGCTTTTGAGCTGCTAGGCGGGCAGAAACGGGGGCAAATAAAGGGAGTATCGCACAGCGCTCGGTTCTCATACCCGGGCTGTCAGCATTCCAGCTAAAAGCCCAGCATCTTTAACTGCTGAGCTATCCCGCCCCACCTTTGTTAAAATTATAACACAAATATAACAAACCTGGAGGGAACAATGTATAGTACAGTTGTACAGGATTTTAAAGATGTCTAGAAGTTTGACACAAAAAGAAAGACTGCCTTTCTTCTGAGTTGAAACTCCGGTGATAATTTTTGGATAACCTCACACCCCTAAAGCACAACATCAAGGAGAAGACCCACATTCCCAAGAGAGGGTCAAATAGAAATTTCATCTGGTTAATAAAAATGTGTGGACCTTAGTTTGACAAATTGAACAGAGTACTATACAACTAGCTAAGAATTTGAAATCTGGCACATTCAGAACACTAGCCTTCTAAAATATCTGTTAGCCTGTGGTGCCTCACAAGCAAATTAATCATCTGTGATGTGCTGAGAGGCTAAGCCATGGGGAAAAAATATTTCTTACCATTACCACATCCTTTGACTAAAATAAATAGCCAAGCAAACTGGCTATTTGAAAAATTTCAAAACATATTCCTTCCCCCCTTCTCCCCATTTTTTATATGAACAAATTCAAAAAATTAGAAATATCTGGGGTTGGGAAGAAAAATACATATATTTTCTCCTTTGAAATGAATGGAATATCTTACAAGAAAAGACTACACATTAAAAACATAATCTAAGAACAATATAAGGTATTAATTATATTTGGTATGGTTTGTAGCCAGGGTAATTTGAATAATTATATAAAAGTATAGAGAAGGAACCAGTTTTCATGCCTTATATACTTCAGTGGAAAGCATTCTCCTGAATTCAGTGAAGCTTATTTTGTAAGTAGGCATATATGTATGCACTAAATTTTTAAGACTGCAGCTGTGGGACTTTACATATAAGTAAATTCCACTAGCCCGAGTTTTGTTTGTGAGGAATTGTACTCAAGTATGCCAAATGATATTATAAATTGTGTTTTTTCAACTGGTGAAGCAAAACAGTAATATATTTACTTTTTTAGTTACTTGATTTATTTCAAACTTTCTGTTCAACCAGAGTCCCAAATTAAGTTAGGATTCAAATACCTGTTATGTATATTTCACTTACGCACAGAATATTAACTTTTCCTTTGAAAAATCCCAAGAGGTAGGAACCCCCCTACTTCCATGTTCCCAGAAGTTTTTAATCTGTATACCAGGGAAGGAGTGCTATATGATCCCATATGGCTTGATCCAATTCCCATATTGATTGTAATGTCAGAATTAGGCATTCCTCTCTGCTCTTAGCTTGTAAACTAAAAATTGAAGGATCAAATCTGGAGCAAATTTGGGTCTGTAGGCCACTCTCAAATGAATTAAACAACTAACAATAAACCATCCTTGATTTCCCCTCCCACTTTTATTATTTTGTAAATGCCTTCTTTTTTCTTCCTGGTGTTTTCCCATCCAGGTGGTACCTTAGTACTCAACTTCTTTGAAACTCATCAAATGTGATACTTAACACATTTTGATGTGAAAATTTTGCCCCAATACTCATCATTTGTTTGATACTCAACACATAAGTTAGAATTTGTCGATGTCGGCTGCCTTGTGACTCACTACAATTATTCCTTATGGGAAAAAATTGTTTGGTACTTACCCTTTTTGGTATTCATCGTGCCTCTTGGAACCTATTAAGGATGAGTACTGAGGTACCACTCTATGTGCAAGGTTTCCCCCTCCCCTCCTTTTTCCCCCCAGATCAACCAAATGTTGATCCATTGGTTGGCCCAAAGTCACCCAGATGGCTTTCGTGGGACTAGAATTCACAATATCCTGGTTTCTAGCTTGGTGCCTTAACCACTAGAATAAACTGTCTCTCTTGTGAAATATCTGTATGTAAAATACATATTAAATCAAAAGTTTGAAAGAACTTTCTAGTACTGCAGGCTGCTTCATAAACTTTTTTCATTATGGGTCTATATTTAATATAGTTAACTTTCTGCATATTTTACAACACAAAAAATCTTGTCTTGATTTGTACTCTGGAAACAGTTAACAAAAATTTAATTAGCTTTTTGGAAGCTTACGTGTGTATATGTGTATGCAAAGATTATATAAAAATGTATTAATTGTCTCCATTCTGTGTCTGGATCCTGTTTATGTCAGCAAGAAGCTGATGGCCTGTGCCACACATTCTTGTTTCTGTTGTAAACTTATTTATTTAAATGATAAAAGGACATTCCACTTTGAAAGAAGACTCAAAAACCATTGGAGAAAGAACTGAGTCAGAATAATGAAATTTGCTCCATTCTGTCCAAGGCATGTTGCCGAATGTAAAGCCAACAAATATGTTGGAAAGAGAAGATCACACAATCTCCCATCTTCTTCCCACCCTTCTACTTTTTATAAGGCTGCCCTAGAACAGGAGTGTCAAATTTGATTTCATTGAGGACCACATCAAAGTTTTGTTTGACCTTGGGGGGCCGGGGTGGATGTGACCAGGGTGGCCATGGCCAGTTTGACATCACTCATATCGGGGGAGGGGTGCCTGAGCACTGCCAGCAAAAACGAGTTCCCAAGCTCAGTTTTCGGCTGGGAGGGCCTCCTGCAATCCTCTGCCAGTGAAAACTGAGCTTAGAAGGGCTGCAGGTGGCCCTCCCAGGCTCCTTTTTTGGCCACAACAGCATCCTGCAGCCCTCTGCCAGTGAAAACTGAGCTTAGAAGGGCTGCAGGTGGCCCTCCCAGGCTCCTTTTTTGGCCACAACAGCATCCTGCAGCCCTCTGCCAGTGAAAACTGAGCTTAGAAGGGCTGCAGGTGGCCCTCCCAGGCTCCTTTTTTGGCCACAACAGCATCCTGCAGCCCTCTGCCAGTGAAAATGGAATTCGGGGTTGTGCGCAGCCCTCCTGAGCGCCATTTTCGATAACAGAGGCACTGTAGGCCGGTCCTTCCCTGTTTTCAGGGTGGCCCATGCACCCAGCAGGCTGGATTCGGGCCTTGAGTTTTGACACTCCTACCACAGAACGTGGTTCAAGATACTTACAAACTATCCTGAATTTTAAGTCACCATCCAGGAAAAGGTTGGGGAAAAGTAGAAATATAGCATTGGGAGAATGGTTACAGGTTGAAATCTTCCTAGTGAGGGAGAATATTTGCAGCTCAGGATTGAAATGAAGGCTCCTTGGTGCTTGCTCTCTAAGCTTGGTTTCATTACCCAAACTAGGTAACATCATCAGTGCTATTGGGTAATGAAATGTCTACAAGAAAACAACCAAGCTCAGAGAGCACCAAGGACCCCTCAAATCCTTTTCTGTATTCAGTAACATACATAATATTTCTTGTTACTTCTTCACATTATTTCACTTTTAAAAGTTAAATCAGGGATTGAGAGTCTGCATATTGTTTTGAAAGGAAATTTTGAAACTATCACCCTCTTTCTTCCCCCAAAGAACATAAAAGTTTAATACAGTGCTATCATACAGGTTTATTGTAAGATGTATTTAGGTAATATATATCTATGAACAATTCTTGTAATAAGTAGCAAGTTACCAAAAGCATCTTGCTGGCCAATCTGGGACACAGGAGGCCAAACTAAATAGGCCTTTTCTGCAATACAGCAAGATTCTTTTGTTCAGTTCAGAAAGCATGCTATAAATAATTACATATTATCTGCATTACAGTAGTTTGATTGACAAGAAATGGGCACTAAGCATGGGCAATAATAGAGGTCATTTAAGCACAGTTTCACTTTGGAAGGAATTATAACTGCAATCAGTAGTGTATCCAAATAGGATTTCCTAAATAGTTGTTTTATTAACGGTGGTTGGGAAAAACTGATTTAAAGCCATATTAGCAGATCTGGGGCCTTGCTATTGCAAAGACCGAGAGATAAACCTTGTCTTGGGGAAAATGGGAATTAATCTTTTTTCCCGCTGGAGGAATCAGGACAAATTGGGCTAGGCTAAAAACAGCTGCAAAATAATGAGGAAGGATGAAAACAGTGAAAATATGGCTTATATTTTGCAGAATTTCACTGTAGATCTTACAATTTTATATTGTAAATTGTTAAGAGAAGCATGAAAGTGTAGTAACAAGGGACTCCCAATATCTTTGAGAATCAAATTTTGCTAAGCATAGTTCTTTCATAAAATTGTTGATATGTCTTGCTCACAGTTTTCTATTTCAGAGAGTGCCGAACAACACAGAAAGATCAGCTGTACTTGACACGAACAAAAAGAAAAGAGTTAGTCAAATTTAAACATTCTATTAGCACACACACAAGGAAAAAATATTTAGTCAATATAGTAGGAACACTGGGAGCATGTCATATGATATTAGACTTTGTGATTTTAAGGCGAAGTGAAGTTTTGTATAGTCAAAAGTCTGGCCAAATTCTTACATATTAACTTCGTGACATCCTGGAGAACAAGTCAAGTCCCATATTACTGGAGAAGAGGATATTATGTTTGTTAAAAATCAATAGTGGGGAGGATAAAGAATCCAGAGAACTATTGATCAGTCATTTTGGCATCAATATTTAAGAAATTTGAGAGAGATTATAAAGCAATTGACCTGTAACTATTTTGAAAACAAAGCAAAGCATTTGACAAAAGTACCTTGTAGCATTCTGATTAGCAAGCTAGTTACACGGTTGGATGGCATGAGAAGTTAATAGTTACTTAGCTGGATTTAAAATCATGTTTATATCCAAAGAGTCAGTACAAATAGTTCAAACTAGAACAAATTATTCCATTTTTCTTTTTTTT
Source organism: Bungarus multicinctus (assembly GCA_023653725.1). NCBI lineage: Eukaryota > Metazoa > Chordata > Lepidosauria > Squamata > Elapidae > Bungarus > Bungarus multicinctus. The sequence goes on along the minus strand of CM042846.1, from coordinate 79,033,768 downwards.
GTTCGGCTTTTTAAAAGAGATTTGAATGAAAAGATGAAGGGGATACTTATTAGATTTCTGAATGACACATAATTGGACGAGCAAAATGCTTTAGAAGATTGATATTACACTCAAGGCAATCCTAACCAGTCTTGATAGTTTAGATAATTGATATGGTATTTGAGAGAAATAGTTTCTAGGTTCACTGAAAAATAACATGTACAGTTGCAGAATGGGGAATATTTAGTAATAGTACTTGTGAAAAAGTGATATTTGAAGAGTTGAATGGAGCAGCCTAACCTTCCAGTTCTTCAGGCAGTTGGAATAAATGCCTTATTCAAAGGTTGGATACTCTTCCCATCAACTCTGGCAATGGACTTTCCTGAAAGAAGTAGACATTGTTTCTGTCTACCTGCTGCCTTTACCTGAACATATCAGAGAACCTGGGACCTCCTGTAGGCAAAGCTTGGCCTGCTTCACTAATCCCTCCTTTGTAGAATCACAAGTTTCAAAACTAGAATCCATTGTGGTTGTCTCTCCAAATTAAGCCAACAGACATCCTTAGAATCATTTGAAAATCTGGAAAGGTTTTGGCTTCAAATAATTCAAGGCCTCTGCTTGGTGTGTGTGAGCTTTGCAATCTCAAGAGATTCCTCAGATCCAAATAGCACAGCAGATTCTCCCCGCCTTTTTTCACTAGGGCATCCTTCAGAAATGGCTGAGATTCAGATGTAAACTTATCCTACAAAATGCTTATTGTGCCTCTCTTTCTCTCTCTCTCTCTCCAGTTCAATATCAAATGGAAATGATGCGTAGTCTTCGCCATGTCAATATTGACCATCTCCATGTTGGCTGGTATCAGTCCACGTACTACGGCTCCTTTGTTACCCGTGCTCTCCTGGATTCCCAGTTCAGTTACCAGCACGCCATAGAGGAATCTGTCGTTCTCATTTACGGTTAGCATGTGTGGCTTTCTATATTATTCCTTCCATCACCACCACCGCCACCAACACCCCAATTCCTCAATATTATTATATACATCGCCTATGAACTCCCTGCCTCAAGAGCTGCCTTGGCAGACCTTTGGCAAGTAAATACCAACTCTGTGTCTGCAGCAGCCTCAGCAGCAGCAAAGTCTAGACAGAGTTTCCTTCTTTTTGTTTATTTTTCTTGCTATCAGAGCCCTGATGTGTATGTTTTGGAATGCCAGAGGAGCTGCTTCATTTTTATTCCTCCCAATTCCCATCCCTCATAGAAGGGGCTAGTGGAACTACACCAGATGTCTTAACAAGCCCAGCTTGCTGGAACGTCTGGCTCGGCATAAGACTGACCAATCATAAAGCACATTGCCAAGTATTTCTCTTCTCTCTCCCCCCTTCCCAATTTTTATGCATCTGATAGAAGCATACAAAACCTGGACTGTTTCGTTGCACGAAGATTTACCCCTCCCACCCTCTTTTCTGCTGATTTCTTTTTTTTTTCTAACGGCATTTCCTAAGCTCTCCAGACCAGATGTTCTGCGCTGTATCAGAACCGTAGGCAATTTAACAGCTTTATAGCTGTCCCCTCCCTGAACACTCACAGTTTTGCCATATCTGGCAAGCTCACATATAGTTTCCAGCTGAGAAGTAAATGTAACGTTCTGAGTGTCTGTCAGAAAAAATACTAATGAATGCGATCAATCTTACAAGCTGCCCCTAAATTGTTTCAGTATGTTAACAATTGGATTACAGTAAAGAACAAGTTGTTAAAGTATATACTTATTCTGGCTGGAAATATTGCATCATCAGGTCCTGATGAATTTTCCACTTGTTTTACTCTACTTGGGTTTTCATTTTATCACTGATCGCTAAAGGATTTTTTTTTTATTTTTATTTTTGCTGGGTTTGGTTTTAGACAACCAGCATAAATATATTTTTGTTTGATTTTTTTTTAATTGCTGTTTGGCAAGTCTGCCTGAGCTGTTATCTCACCACAGACGTTAAGCGCCTTTCTCCTAAAGACTACATATTTTTTTTCCTTTTTAAAATTCATATGTTTTTCCATCTTTACATGCTCATCAACATTGTTAAGTATGTACACATTAAAAAAAACAAGGCAACTGGAAAAATTTACCTATGTGGTTTTTTTTTAAAAAAAATACCGAGTCTGCATACTGTGTTGCATCATGTAGCTCCCTTGAGTCTTAAATGTGGTAAGAGGTAATGCTGTTGATTAAAGTGTGGATCCTGAGTCTGTCTTATTTGCATTGGGGAAGATTTAAAAAAAAAACCCAATTTGTAAAGCTCATTTTTCTAGTATTATTTTAGAAATTTGATTCCCGCTTTCTCTTTTCCCTTTCTGTGTTGATTCCCAAATTTGTTTCTGGAACTATTTAAAATATTGGCTGTCACGTTTTGAAACTCTAGTCCAGAAAGGGATAACTATGGGAATACGTGTGGTTTTTCAGGCGTTTAAGATTGCACCTATGAAATACAGCAGCAAAATGGGCAATTTTTGACGATAAGAATTTTCTTTTGTCTCTTTTTCTTGTTTCGAAAATATGAATAAGGAACAGGAAGCCCTTTAGAAGCAAATCAGTTTTACTTCTTGTGCCCATATCTCAGGTTCTGAAATCAAGGAACCGGTTATTTTAAGAGAACTTTCACTCCAATATTTACCATTCAACCCCAGGCAAAAGGGAGGACAGGAATTTTAAGAAGCTAAGTTTTAATGCACCTCATTCTGTGGAATTATCTTCCCAAATACATGCTTGTTTCTCAGTTATCGCCTATCCTTTTTGTTGCATTGTCCTTGTCAGGATTCCGGCAGTTACCGCAATTAAATCATGAGTCTCGAGCCAAACTTCCAAAACTTAAAAAGGGATTTATTGGGAGTTAACATGCCGGCACTGCCTGGGTGTAGCTGACTCTGAGGCACATAATTCATTGTCACCCTTGACCCTGGTTTTCCCCCACCCCCTGGGTGTATCATAATTTATATTCTCCAATGAGATACATCCATAGCCAAGAGTCATCAATCATGTTCTCCAGTTAGAATTGTGCGCATATGAAATGCACTTTCGATTTCCAAGCTGCCACATTACTCCCCCCTCCCTTTCTATTGGCAACTCTAAAAAGACCTTAGAAATATTTTATGAGTTGACAGTCCTCATGTTGGAAGCACCAAGGTGCTTCCAGGATTACCAGGTGACATCTCATTGCCTGGAGAACGACCAGATGGGGGTTCCTTTCATGTCCCCAGCAGGAACTGGAGCAAAGGATGGGAGCTTACTACATCCCATGTGTTCTGACCCAACCCAGTTACCAGCAAGAAAATCTCAAACCATTCTAAATAACTAATAAATTTATTACTAATCTCTATATAGAAATGGAATTAAATCAATAAGATTTTTAGAGAGGATCTATTTCCACTATTGTATATTATTTTGAAATTAAATCATTATTTTTTTCTTTTAGAATCTGTTTTCATCATTGCATAATATTTGATATTCAATCATAAAAATTAAAGGTTTTAATAATGCCAATACTACTGCTAATAATAGTACATGCAATTTGTGCTTCTTTACTCCGCAAATTGTGGTTTCATAGACGTATCAAAACAATACTGACATTTTTTTCCCCTGATAATTAAAAGACATACAAAAAATTGCCCAATATGAATCGCTCAGATGAAATTTCATTGTTTTCCTTTTTTTCCCCCTCTCAGATCCTATAAAAACTGGTCAGGGCTATCTCTCCCTAAAAGCCTATCGTCTGACACCTAAATTGATGGATGTTTGCAAAGAGAAGGATTTTTCTCCAGAAGCGTAAGTGCAAGAGGAAATTCTGGATGTGGGTGGCAGATGGACAGAGGCATAAAATAGTCAAATCATTTGCGTCGAAACTCTGTAAAACCTACATAGGTTTATATATGTGCTTTCGTGGGCTGACTGTCGGCCTCATGCAATTTGGCAGTTCAAATCCCACCAGGCTCAAGGTTGATTCAGCCTTCCATCCTTCCGAGGTGGGTAAAATAAAGATCCAGATTGTTGGGGGCAATAGGCTGACTCTGTAAAGCACTGTAAAGCAGTATATAAGTATAAGTGCTATTGTTAAATGCTATTCCGAGTAGCTGCAAGTATTGACAGCCTTCTCAACTGATAGTAGTAAAGAAGCAAAATCTGCTTTACCAAGGAAAGATTTGTTATGCCTATCATTCCAGACAGAGGACAAACTGTTAAGGCAAATGAAATTGAGCAGAACAGACGGAAAATGTAAGACTTCAGTTCTTCACATAAAAATGTGAAGATCAAGAATCCTGGTTTTAGCTGTTTTACTGTGTGTGTGTGTGTGGTGCGTGCCTGCATATGTGTGTGTATGAATATGTGTGTGTGCGTAATTAATTTTTTTAGATAATAAAGATATAAAATGCCTTCTGATATTCTTCACAGCAAATTTATTTTAACCTCTCTTTCTCTCTCTCAAGCTTTATCATATAATATTACATATTATATTCTTTTTATAATCTATCCTGTCTAATTATCAAAACCATAATTCACAAGTTCATTTTTTCATGTTTTCAATGCAAAAAGTACACAAGAGGCTTCTAGTCATCAATAAATGTAGGTAATATCTTTTATGTAATCAATGAAGTCAATTTATCCTTTTCAGGAATAGCTGTCAAGTTCACCAACCATTCCTCCATTCTAGATAGCGTCAAATCTTTCCATCTTTACATATAATAATCTCACCACAGTAATCTTATATTCCATGGCTTTCCTATTGAAAAAGGGCCTTTTTTTACTTCTGCATATAATGGTCCCTATTCTTTTTTTTACTTACCATTGCATATTATGGTCCCTATTCTAATTTTTAACAAAATTAACAAGACCTAGGAGCTTGAAGACCACAATCTACATTGTATCCTTGAGTATCTATGGCCTAATTTACACAATGTGCTTTAAATTATTGAATACATCACAATGGTCTGGGGTCACACATCAAACTAAAGAAGAGCTTTATAACCTGATCTGGTCTGAAGGTGACAATCATTTTTTTTAAAGGTTTTCTATGGGCTAAATCCAGAAAGCACTAAATCGACCCATCTCATTTATTTTGTGAGTTTTAGTTTTTTGGGCCTTTTGAATCAGGACTCTTGGCAACTTCTTGGACTAGTCCTACAGTTTTCTTGATTTCTTCAAAATTTTAGAAATGGTTTACCACTTGCTTAGGGCTGAGACAGAATGATTGCCCAAGATCACTCAGATGGCTTCACGCCTAAGAAAGGAATTCACAGTCTCTTGGTTTGTAGCCCAGAGCCTTCATCACTACACCACACTGGCTGTTTAATTTTGCTTTATCTTTTATTAAAATTAAATTATGTAGTAGTATTGTATGGTAGCAGCATCAACCTAGTTTTGTTTTGACTTCTTCAGAAGGTAGGCAAGTCACATCTAGTTAATAGTGGGATGATAGAGTTTCAGGAAATTTTTAGGAGTGTGAAATAAGAAAGTGAAGGCAAATTACTACTTTATTTTGTTCTCATTAATGATCCTGTAATCCCTGGCATCTGGGTGGAGTTGGGGCGACTGAATGGAGCTGAACATTTACTGGCCACATGCCCTGCCTGACGCCTACAGGGAACTCACAGCAGATATTTTCCCTTTGCGCCCAGAGAGAGAAATATTTGCCACTATCTAGGATCAAACTCATTGCCTAATTGTGAGGCGAGAACTCCATCTCTAGGCCACCATGCTACTCACAAGTTACTACTGTATAACTGTATGAAATGATGCCTTGAAATCATTGGGAGTTGAGACTTGAATTTATAATACAATTACTCCCTGGTTTAGTGTTTCCTGTAAATATCACATTATTGGTTACAATTTTAGAACATGCTTTAGAGATCTATAAAGGCTGTATGCTTTTACCTGAGGTAATGTACCTCTGAATTAAATTGTAAAGCCTATTTTGAAAACCATCATGACCAAGTTAGAATAATACCCCAAACAAACAATAGTATGCTTAGCTGGGTATGTAAATCCTTATTTAAAATAAGTCTCTTATTTTGAAAATACTGAAACTACTATTTTATAGCCTTATCTTTTACGTAGTCTTCAAAATGAAGGAATTGCCTTCCATTTTCAGTAAATTATTTCTGTGGGTACCAGAGCAAAAAAATAAGTATTTTTTAAATGACAAGAATTGCCACACTTGTTCTAGTTGCAGAACAAAACTGTCCTAAGGCTACATTTGGGGCAAATATTGATTGGCCTTTTAAAATGTGTTTTACAGCCATGGCTCTGTAAATCTGTTGTATCCAAACTAGTGGGATTTTCTCTGAATGTCTTTTAAAGTGTGTTTCATCTTGATTTGCCATGACACAGCTTTTGACATGAACATTAACAAAATTGAGTTGAACTCTAGTCCAGAGCAATGATAGAATTTTCCTCCTAAATTGCTTGAGCCCAAAGCACAGTTTCTCCTCCAATCATCTCTAGTCAACCAAGGGCACCTTATTACATAGATTGATCACGTTCATGACTCAAGAATAAGAACAGGGGAGATCCAGGGGACCTAGAAAACATTGAATATATTTAGTATAAGAACAAATGTTTTAAGATTGTATAATCTGACAGATCCTCATTGTTTAAAAGGATCTTGGACCAAAAAAAACCCCAAAGATTGTCCTGTCCTCAAGATGTATGAGCAATTTTGCATTGTGATTCACTATAGCAGGTGGCAATTCTGAGAATTCAGATGCAGGATATCTATTGTGTACCAGCTAGACAAAGCTGCCCTAGATAATCACTCCAAAGCCTGCTCATTGACTTAAGCAGATCTTTAATCAGGATCTCCTGTGCTATGTAACATGCCATTTTGAAGTCTTGTTCCTTCAAAAATAAATTTCAGTGTACCTTATAAGATCATGACAGATGAAGGTATATAAAAGTCCTAATTGTACTTATAAGGCTCTCTAGATTATGATGAAATTATTAACAAGTAAGCAACTGAGGGGTAGATCTAAGCAATTGTAGAGAATAAGTCTTTATTTCTAAAGAATAAGGTAGAATAGAAATGAATTGTGTTAGAAAATAGAGAAATGTATGTAGCATACAAGCCAGAAATTCACAGGTATTCAGTATAGATCCATGATGGTGAACCTATAGCATGCATGCCGGAAGTGGCATGCAGAGCCATTTCTGCCGGCACGCGAGCCATCACCCGGAATAGATCCATTGCACATGCGTGCGGCCGCCAGCCAGCTGATTGCCGGGTATCTTCCCAGCATGTGCAGAGGGCGGGGCATGTGGGGAGATGTGTGTGCATGCACAGAGGGGTGTGGTGCACATGGGGCAGTTGCGCATGCATTGTATTATGGGTGCAGGCATACTTGTGTGCACATACGTGCGCACACACTGCCGGCACGTGACGACAAAAACGTTAGCCATCACTGCTATAGATGCTTTAGCCCAATCTTTGAACCATGGATCATTGATGTGGTCTGAGAATACTGAGGGAGACAGTGTTAATGAGACAGTGGCTTTCTGACTCAACATTTCATGAAGTCTCGAGGTATCTCCAAAAGAAGATGAGGAATACTGACATTTCATTAGATTTATAGATGCCAGCTTGCATTTATTTTAACATTAGGAAAATAAACTATTTAATTTTGGTATCTTAAAATACCATCTGGATGGGTTAATTTGCAGTACGGTGCCCGGGTGTTGCCAATTGTTTGCTTACATTGTAGCCTACAAAATCTACAATGACTCTTGGAGGTCTACATAAAATCAAGGCTTGAGGGCGAATACTCATGATTTTTACATCATTCTTGTAAAAAGAGAGCCAGTGGCTAGATGTTCATTTGGAACCACAATGGACTCTGGAGTTTCCTTCTGAAAAAAAAAATATATGATACGATGGGCAATGAGGATGTGAAGAGCTTCTAAAAATGCATTTAGTTAAACCAGTCTTTTTTGCATTCAGGTTGATGTTAATCATAGCTCACATATCTGTGCCTAAAGGACAAGATTAGCTGGGCATGTTCTCCATTTCTTTCTGTGTTTTATATCCACAAATATCAAATAATTCAAGAGAACTTTATAACGCCAGAATGTATGGTTCACATAAATTGATTAGCAGCTTGTTGTCTGAAGATCCAGTTGAAGGATAAAGTTTAAGTAAGAGGTCAAAATTGTGACATCTCCATCTGTAGAAGATGTTGATACACTCCTCATGCCAGATGGTAGCTAGAGGAAAAGATCAGGGTACTCATTGGAGTACACTTGATTAGTGACATAGATATAAAGGTTTAAAGCTTTCCCTGTCCAATTGTTACTGATTTAAGGGGGCAGTGCTCAACTCCAGTTCTCAGAGAGACATTTCCGACATCATGTGGCCAGCATGAAAATATGGAACGCTGTAATTCTCCGAAGCAGTAACTATCCAGTTGCATTTGCATGCTTTCAAACTGCTATCAAATATATTCTGGATTTCACAAGCTATTTGCTAGGGTTTCCATCAGTGGTTTTTCGTATAACATTTTTTGTAGCAAGATTAAGAAAGTTTTTGGGGAAAGAAAATGCAGATGGCATGGTTTCTTTCTAAAATTGCTGATTAAAAAGAAAATGATCCTTTGTTTCCTCTTTTGCCATTTGCTTTTTTTTTAATCTTCAGCTTTTCAGTTTTGTTAAAAAAAATAAAAATAAATCCCTGGGTAATGCTCAGAACTAGGAAAGAAGGGGACAGTCTGTTGGGTTTGGAGGTGGACAGGGTGCTATGTAAATATTTATTTCACAATTTGGAGGATGAAGTGTTGATTCCATCTTTTGAAAAACTGCAAAAATCATCAGCTAGTATTAGAGAAGGGGAAATATATTAAGATAGTAAGCAGCAAGAATAATAATTGGGTTTCCTTATAAAACAAAAAGATCCCTTTGAAAGTTTGAGCAAATAAAAACAAGAAGGAAAAAATGTCACTTTTGAAATCCAAAGCATCTTAACAGCAAAGGATAAGAAACAGGAAGAACAAAAACGTAGGTTTTTGCCCTGATTTTTGTGGAAAGGGAAAAATGTGTTGGATCCCATGCATGCAAATTCAGTGTGTATGGGATTTATTTTTCAATATTTTTATTAAGATGAGAAATGTTTTATTTTTCCCTCTCATGGGTAGCTCGTTCTGTGTACCCTAATGTAGGACACTGATTGAAAAGAGAAGAACTTTGAAGAATGCCCTTCTACAATTTAACATAGAGGTGCTGAAGCCTGTATGGGTAGTCCTCAATTTATGACCACAATTGAGCCCCAAATGTATGCTGTTAAGTGATATATTTGTTAAATGAGTTTTGCCCCATTTTATGACTTTTCTCACCACGTTTGTTAAGCGAATCGCTGAAGTTCTTAAATTAGTAACATGGTTGTTAAGTGAACCTGGTTTCCCCATTGATTTTGCCTGTCAGAAGGGGGATCACATGACTGTGGGACACTGCAACTGTCATAAATGTGAGTCAGTTGTCAAGCATCCGAATGTAAACCAAGTTACCATGGGGATGCTGCAATGGTCATAAGTGTGAAAAATGGTCATGAGCCACTTGTTTTTGCCTGTCAGAAGGTCACAAAGGGGGATCACATGACTGTGGGACACTGCAACTGTCATAAATGTGAGTCAGTTGTCAAGCATCCGAATGTAAACCAAGTTACCATGGGGATGCTGCAATGGTCATAAGTGTGAAAAATGGTCATGAGCCACTTGTTTCAGTGCCATTGTAACTTTGAATGGTCACTAAATGAACTGTTGTAAGTTGAGGATTACCTGTATTTTCCTGGGCAAGGGAAATGCTCAAAATGTAGTTCATCCCCATTTAAAAACTATTCTTATCCCTTTCAGACAATAAATAATTAATATGGTAAGCACTTATTGGAAACAACGATTCTTTTCAATGATTCTTTTCTATAATGGTATAATGCAGGGAGGGGTGTCAAACTCAAGGTCCGTGGAATGTAGATGTGCCCCACGATATGGTCGGATCTGGCCCACAGTAGGGGCTGGCCCATGTAGCTTTGGCACAGTCTACCCAGTGAGAAGAGGAAACATGCCAGCAGTTTGGGGAATGGCATCAAGCTGGCCATGCCCAACCAGTTGGCCACGCCCGCTTGGCCCCCCGAGGTCAACCAAAGCCCTGATGTGTCTGTCTCTCAATGAAATTGAGTTTGAAACCCCTGGTGTAATAAGACAACTTGTCCTATGCATTATCATTGTCGACATCTTCTCAGGCTCAACTTCTCCAAACGTGGTTGATTCAATTTCTAGAAATTCTAGTCAATACGGCTTCTGATTCTATTAACAGCATTTTCACAAGTCCTAACACTTCTGGAGGACTTCAGTTTGGAGAAGACTGGTTTAAGAGAAAGGCTTCCCTTCTCTTCCCCAGTGGAAGAAATTAAATTAGAATTGTGCAACTAGATGCCCAACAGGACTTTCCAGTACCCACATTTCTCTCTCCCTCTCTCCCTCTCCCTCTCCCTCTCTCTCTCTCTCTTTCTGTGTAGTGCAAATAGTTCTTCAAGAGGGCTTAGAACAACTTAAATGCTCTGCTGCCCCCACCCATCCATAGAACTTGAGTGCCAGGTTTTTTTTAATTGGATTGTGGCTACAAAGAACAGACGTGTGGAAGCCTGTAGTTTTAAATTATAAATGAAAATATGGTAAAAAAAACAATAAAGGACCATAATGGTACTCTGTAGTGTACCGATATTAAAAATCCAAGAGTCCCATTCTGTATTGATCTAATTCCCAGAATAGATGATATCATAATATGGTTGCCTGGTTTTGATTTAGCATGTCCAGTCATTATGGTTTGTAAACAGTAATTTATAGTTTACCATGTCATTGAACCCAGCCAGTATGGGTTATTTTAAGACTAGAATGTTGCATGAATCTAGCCAATATTCTTTTGTCAAAGGACAAGTGCCAGAATTATGCCTCTATTTTTTTATATACTGATTTGAAACATGTAGGACTTCCAAAAAATTACTGTTGTAGTATTTTACCCATGCAGTCTCTAATGCATAAATAATTATTTAAAAGTAACTGGCATAGCAAACTTGCCGGGAGAAAGGCCAAGATCGAATTTGTGCTCTGAAAAGCTTTGTGTGTGTGTGTGTGTGTGTGTGTGTGTGTGTGTGTTGTGTATGTATGTATGTATGTGTATGTAGATCAATATGCTTTTTGCACAGAAGCAAACCAATGGTATATTTGGCAACAGTGGAGTTCTTTACAAAAGGAGTTCAGAAATAAAGGCTGCACCATTGTTGTGGAATTTTTAAGGCATGGGGGTATAATTTGTGTGTACACACACACACACACACATATACATACATATACATACTGTGTTTCCCCAGAAATACAACCTACTCAGAAAGTAAGTCCTAGCTTGATCTTTACACATGTGCCCAATATAAGGCCTACCCCAAAAAATAAGCCCTAATTAAGACCTCACCTACTCCAGGGTGCATGGGTAAAAATTAAGATAGGGTGGGGATGGGGTGATGGAGCTGCCCTACTACTTACCTTTGGATAGTTGCAGCAGACCTCGCACACCTTGTCCCAGTTGCATAAAATCGATCCGGAGCTCTGTTATCGGCTGCAGAGGCCTTCAGGAAAGCCTTGCTGGCCTTGCCTGATGAAGAAGTTCCTGAAGGCCTCTGATAGAAAAAAAAAAAAAAAAAGAGGCCAGGTTGATGTGTGCAGGTGAAGTGAGTCAGTGGATGACATTCCTCTCCCCTTCCCCCCGAAAATAAGACCTGGTGCCTTTTTGGGTGGCAAAAAAATAAAACAGGGTCTTATTTTCAGGGAAACACGATACACATACACACGATACATGATATAGATATAGTGTGTGTGTCTTCTATTCAATTTTTGATTCCTGCCTGTACTGGTCCCTGCAGTTTTATTGGCAATGTTTTTTGGAAGTGGTTTCCCATTGCTTCCTCCTTGGAGTTGAGAGAGAGTGATTTGCCCAAGGATTGGCCTAAGGCAGAACTAAAATTCACAGTCTCCCAGTTTCTAGCCTAAGGTCTTGACCACTATCTAATTTACTGTTGACCATATTGACAGTGACTGTCACCTTTACGGTAGCATGCCAAAGACACCAATGTTTCTGTACAGATATGCTACTTGTCCTCCAATTATTATTCTTTTTGTAAGAGAACATAGTTAAGCTTAAAAGGAACCCCAAAGTTCTCCAGATCTTGATATCATAATTGCTTCTTGACTCTTCACACTTGTAACCCAAGTCTGTTTACATTGGTCTGTTTTCCCCTTAAAAAAATGTTACAAGTTCTTGGAATAAATCAGTTTTTCTTCCAAGCTCTTTGTCTTCCACGTCTTCCAGAAATGTATCTTCCATGATTGGAATTATGGAGCAGTATAGTCTCTGCCATGAGAAGCTGAGACTATTGGGTTTTTTTTCTGGAGTAACTAAGAAATATATATGCACTTTTCATTTCAGGTTGAAAAAGGCAGGAATTGCCTTTGAAAACATGTTTGAGGAAGTCCCCATTAACATCAGGAACTCCTACCTGATCAATGTTCTTCTTTGGGAGCTGGAAAAGAAGTCAGCAGTTGTAAACAGACATGAATTGCTCAGCCTCGCAAGCAAGTAAGTGCTGATTTGAAATCAAAATGCAGTGTGTGCATCTAGACTTTAGTTGAAATCAGTGTAAAAATGAGAAGACGAATCATTTCAGAAATGTCATCGTTTTGAATTAGTATGAAATTGACAGAAAATATAGGCTAGATGCTTGGAGAATTTCACCAGGTTATTGCAAAAAGAGAGGCATTTGGATTACGTTTTCCATCAGTTTCAGAGAGGAAATTGTCATCCAACTTTTCCAGAGGATAGCATATCGGCAGAACCCAATTTGATTTCAGTTTGATTTAAAAGATACGGATAACACATCAATTAGGATTTTCAAGTTCAAGATGGCTTTTGTATCTGAAAGAATTATGCACGAAATGATTCAATTTACATCTTAGACTGCGGTTTTTCTATTTTCCATTTATATTAATTGTTTCTCTCTATTCTTTTCAACAAGTTTATTTTCCTTCAGATTGACCCTGATTGCTTCAATGTTTGTCCTACCATTTCTGTAACAGAATGGTTAAAATACTTTTTTTTTTTGGATCTCAGGCTTTCAAATCAGTTTCTGTGTAAGAGATCTTTTCACTGAGAATACTTTGTGTGCCTTTTTTATATTTCTAAAAACAAGATTTGAAGAATATCCTTTGGCAGTTTTCTACAACTTTATGTGTCCATATGTGATGGACTTCCAATTAGATAATCACTCAAACAACCTGGCATTGGATGTGCTAACTGTGGATTATGAAAAAGTCCAATAGATATAGAGGTCATTAGCGTGAGGAGAATTGTTTTACAGAAGAACTTGAATATTATAAAATTGACACTCACAAGAGACCCCAATATTATAAACATGTAGGTTGCCCTAAGTTCCATTCTAGCACAGTAATGGTTGTATCTGCAAATTCTTAGATAATACCTGTTCAAATTATCAGTCAATAATCATAATTATTTCTAGATTTAAGCCTGCATAAATTACCATTCCAAATCAGCTCTTAATCTAACTTAACATCCTGAAGATTTGGGATACCACTCCAATATATATATATATATTCTATTTATCGGTATTTTGAATTTGTCCAATAACATGTGTTCTCTTCAGTTGCATATACATTAGTCTATATTTTAAAAATAGCATAATCCATTGAAACTATAAGTAACACAAAAAACAGACATATTAAAAACATGCCACAAAATTAAGTCTCAATTTGTCTGTGAAATCTAATATTCTGAATTTCAAATATAAATGCGTCGGTACCGGAAAAGTCTGTCTCAGAAGGTTTTTCCCCCCGAATCATAGCTCCCCTAACTAAAACCTTTCTGTCTTGTACTACCCATTGTGGGGTCCTTGTTGTTCTCTGATCTTGTTCATTTTCTTGCAGGTGTCTCATTACCCAAACTAGGTAACATCATCAGTGCTGATGATGATATAGACTTTGGGTGATGAAACATGCACAAGAAAACAGCCAAGCTCAGAGAAGAAGCACCATGGACTCCTCATTTCAACCCTGAGCTACAAACAATCTCCTTTATTAGCACCCACAATGTTCTCTTTGACACTTTATTTTAAAAACAGTACTAATTTTTGAGCATGTTTGCCTTGAATAATGAACTGAGGGGGGTCCGTGGATTGCATCTTTGCTGCTTGGCCATCGTGATTGGGGCTGATTGGATTGTGAGTCCAACTTCATGCAGAGTTCAATTTCATACATTCTTGCTCCAGCTCACCATAATCTACCCAGAGTTATCTGTTTTGTTAAGCAAATAAACAGCCATTAAAAATGAGAAACATTATCAAAGAAATTGATGTTTTGAGTACATGGTAATTTCCCTTTTAGTGAAGGTTTGCATCCTCATGAAATTAAAATTATTATTAGGAAATCCATTCTTAGGCAGTGTCACAAATTCTCAAGTGATTGAACAGGAAATTGACACAAATTACTTCTGTGTAAAAACAATGAGAACTTGACAAGGGTTATTTTGTGTATCTTTCTCATTTTCACTGTCCAAAAACATTCAGCTCCCAGTTCAGCAACCTTAACCTAGAATAAAGTCAACACGAAGTTAAGAATTTCCATAATGATTTCAACGGGACAGATGTAATCATGTTCTTCAGTTTATCAACTTTTTTTTCAGACTGGTTCTTAAATTTTTAACATCTAATGTATCATTTTTGCTTGCTTTAATTTTTTTCAATCTTCCAAATCCTAGTGGAAGCACAAATTGATATAATACAAAATACTTAATGCTAATACAAAATAGAATCTTGGATTAAGTTGTTTTGGTTTTGAAACATTTTGTTCATTTAGTTTCTTCATTCCCCTGCTAGATAACCATTTTCAAATAGGAGGGAGGGAGGGGAACTCAATGGGGAAACTGGCAGAAAGTTTCTTCTGCTCCCACTGCTTTTTCCCCACCTGTTATCATTCTTTTTATATATATATCCCACCTTTGATATTTTTATATAATCATTCAAAGCTGTGAATATACCTAATATTCTTTTCTTCTCCTATTTTCCCCACAAGAACAACCCTGTGAGTTGGGTTGGGCTGAGAGTGACTGGTCAAAGTCACCCACGCATTTTTTCATGTCTTTAAGGTGGAACTAGAACTCACAATCCCCCAGTTTCTAGCCTGGTACCTTAACCACTAGACATAAGGCAGTATCTCTGTAACCGTGATCCACTGGGGCACAGATTGTCTAGTATGAACAGTGTCTTTGTACATCTATGGACAATAGTCTGGGATGTGTCATATTAGAGACATGTCTTCATAACATTAATAAGGTAATGATGATTTAATGTTTGTACCCGTTTCTGAGCCCAATAGTTAATGTACTGTATAAGCTAGAATAGAGATTTACCATTTTAGTAATATGAGACTTTCTTTCATTCTCGACTCCTACTCATCACAGCAAGAGATATATAGTAAATAAGTATCATCTCAGTCAACTTAAAAAAAATAGAGATATGTTGTGATTTTCTAAGCAGATTCATCTCAATTTGACCAGACACCATTGTCTTTCTACAGAATAGCTGCATGTCTTCATCAGAGTATCTCCTTGTCTATTTCAGTAATCATCTTAGCAAAACCCTACAGCTATTGATGGACCGAGTGGATGAAATGAGTCAAGATATTGTAAAATACAACACCTACCTAAGGAACACCAGCAAGCAGCAACAGCAAAAACATCAAGTAAGAGTTTTGGGACCGGCTGCCTATCAAAATGTTTGAGAGTGAATCAGTTCATGATAGGATTTTGACAGTAAGATTCTAATTGGCAGGAACTTATTGTTGGTATTATTATTATTATTATTATTATTATTATCATCATCATCATCATTATCATCATCATCATCACTATCATTATTATCATCATCATTTCACCTAAATATACAAGCCAGTTTAGAAAGCTGTTCTTTCTGTCCTTGGCATTTATTACATGGATGGAGAACATGGACTTAGCTGCTGAGTGTTCCTTGACTTATCGGTATAAATCTGCAGAGGCAAATTTATGAAATGATTTTAAAGACGGAAAAACTGATTTGAAGGGGGTGAAGGGAAACCCATGAAGGTTACCTAGTGGTTCTTGCTCAACTTCTAATGGCTGTAGCTGGGTTTTATGCACCATTGCTGGCCCTGCTCATTTTATTTAGCTCTACAGTTGAATGCAAGCACAAGCAATTTTGAGGGGAACATTACCTGTTTGATATGAAGTGTAAAAATACATTTTATGGATGTCTTTTCCCCCTTTTTATTCCCTTTCCTTCTCCGCTTCTACCTGCCACCTTCCCATTTCTTCTCCCTTTTCATTCTCTCTGACATACAAAACTTTATGCTCTTATTCACTCATATTTTCTAAATCTGGATGCATTTTGTGTTCTTCTATCAAGCAGCAAAACGTCACCAGACATTTCTTGATTCACTGGTCAGAAGTGTAACAAAACCTGTTCTGTTGAAGCTTTAAACATTTGCCATTTGGGTAAGGGGGATGGGCAAGACAGAGAATAAAATCTGCTATTTTGCCTGTCTATGTACTTCATAATAATATGTAACTCTCTTAAAAATTAGAATATTGGGAATATTTGCAGACTGCCTTCTCTCTTTTACTAATCACAAACTGTATTGGAAGTGAAGCTACATTCATTTTAAATTAATGTTATGACCTACCCACTCTGCTCTTCTTTTTCTCCTTGTACCCTTTCTGATTTTGTACATGAAAACCAGAAATAATAAATCAAAAGTTGAAATTGGCACTGTCTTAACATAGCTTCTGCTAAAGTCATAGCTCCATCATGTCATAAACCTAAGATAATGGATTAGGTTTCCACAAGTCAGCTAAGCCAATCCATCTACTCTCCAAGCATTATTGTGCGAATACAGCACAAGGCCTTTGACAGATTTACTTACACATGTACAAATCAGATGTTTAGTCACTATGGCTATTGACATATGAAGATCTTGGGGAACTTAATGAAGAGCAAGAGTGGACAATTTTCTATTAAACACTCAAAGTGACAACATTTTGATAGAGTAGGCAGGATGTGATGCCAAGTGATTGGGATTGCATTACATACTATGCTAAGCCCACTTTAGAACACAGGCTATAATTTTGACATTTTCTGCTTCAAAGTGGACTTTCAAACTATGTCAGTTTCTCTTCAGAAGAAATTATTTGCCAGACAATTCAGTTTAAGGTTTGGAATCTTCCCACAGTCTCCCCTTTTAAGTCTGAGGCCATCCATTTTTCTAGGAGCAATTAAAGATTGTGGGTCACAGTATGGCTTGTAATAGTGGCTTTAGGTTGCACAGTATAAAAAGGAGATGGGTGGGTTGAAGTATATTTTGCGTTCCTATTTTGCCTTCTCAATATAACTCTGCATTTTGAAATCCAGATGTGCTATATAAAATATAATATCGCCTTTGTTGAACTCAGGATCCTTGTAGGCCAGAAATAAAGAGATTACAGGTAGTCTTCTCTTGTTGACCTTTTGTTCAATGACAGTCTAAAGTGCTTAAAAAAATTTTTTTTCTGACAGAGCTGAAAAAACAACAGCTTTACAGCCCATTTATAACCAGTGCAGTACCCCTCAGTCATGTAATTGCCATTACAATCAGTATGCATTTTCGTGTGCCTGATCTGTGTATCTCCCACCCTCCTTGCAAACCAGAGACTGGAGAGAAAGGGATAGCAAGAAACCAATCTGTTTGTTCTTCTGAAGATCAAAAGTATTAAGATAGGCGCACTACGCAAACAGCTTACAGTACTTTCTTGAAATCTATTTCTCTGCAGCCTCTGCTATGTGAGGACATGGCTGGGGAGAAGCAAGTAATTTTTGTAGGAATCTCTCTTTTGTCTAGCTTTTTTCCTGCTATTAGGCAAACACAACCACTTACTTTTGATATGTAGAAAAGCAAACAGCTTACTCTCTTGAAGTCTCTCTCCAATCTCTCTGCTTTGTAAGAGGGAGGGGGAGAGATCAGGCAAAGGAGAGATTGCATACAGAAATTCCTTGCTGTTCCCCCCCCCCCCTCCCCCCAAGATTAGAACGATTGGAGGCAAAGGTATTTCAAAAAAGTAAGAAGTTTTGCAAAGCATATCTTCCAGCCGGGTTGCTGGCATAATTGCATTGCTTTCAGTATATACAAGAAAGTAAGCAGACACTCAAGTATTCCAAAGGATAGGAATTTGCTTAAGAGGCAAACAAAAACTGAAGTTGTGAAACTGAGTGCAGTAATTTTGTCTCTTTCCAGATTGAAAGCCCACTCCTGGTCCCATGTAGTACCTGCTTTATTAGCAGCAGAACAGCCAGGCCCAGATAGGGTAAACTGCATGAGTACTACCTGTATATTGAATATTCCAGGATCCTTATATTGAAGATTACTTATTTAAAGCATGACTCAAGATTGGAAGGTGGAGGAATTGATATAATTTGCATACAGCTTCTAAAAAGCCCCAGACAGTGTACAGATCAAATTAGCCGTGTAAAAAATGGTCTGGTCCCAGTAATTCCATTTCAGCTTCAAAAGATCTTTGGAAAAGCCAAGTTCTAACATGAATCAAGAAAGCTATCACAATCAGGGCCGCTCTTAGATCAGATATTAAGCTTCTAAAGAGGCATTTATTTTATTTATTTAGTTATTTCTTTATGTATGTATCAATTGCTTACAAGATAATAGGTATAAGTAAAACACAGTTATGAATACATGGATGCATATAAGAAAAATAAAATATAAAAGAAACAATAGGACAGGGACGGTAGGCACGTTGGTGCGCCTACGCACACCCCCTATTTGTATGAATCAATTATCTTCTCATTCAACACAATATTAACCCCTTAAGATAAAATCCCCCAATTATTGTTGTACTGAATATTCTCCCACACATTGCCATTATGGGGCCGCAGTGGACAAATCATAATGGAAAGGAGGAAATTGCATTGATCATAGAACTCATTGAGGTGAAAGGGCAGCTCAAACGCAGTTGCTGGTTTCCAAGGGCTTAGCTAGATCACAAATCATTCTGTATTTGTCTGGATCAGCCTCGTGACTTAGTTTTAAGCTATACCAAGAACATTCCTTCAGATGATTTCCAAGAAATGGCCTTTGGATCAATGCATCCATTGAACTATTGTGTCTCTTTAGTACCAGCAGAGACGTCAGCAAGAAAACCTACAGCGTCAGAGTAGAGGAGAACCTCCCCTTCCTGAGGAAGACTTGAACAAACTCTTCAAGCCGCCACAGCCTCCTGCCAGGATGGACTCCCTTTTGATTGCAGGTAATGATCCAGAGAGAAAATCTATCATTTTTTATATCTCTACTGCTTGTTTTCAGCGTGATGTGGAAGCAAGTAAAATAAAAGCCTTCTGGATGGCCCTGTTTTGGTTTCGCTACCACGTTAACCTTTAGTTTCAGGTATTTTAAGGTTTTGCTGCCTCTTTGAACTTCATCTTCAGCTATTTTAAGGAAGTACTGTAAATCAGGTGTAATGTTGAACAGCAAATCTTGTTGTTTGGATTCAGGTTGGTATTACGTTTTGATCCTAAAGGTGGATTTGTTGTGTATGTTATTTCAATTATACCCAACACAAGCAACATGCAAACAGCTTCTTGAAGAATCTGGATTAAGGCACATGTGAGATTTAGATCTTTATTTTTCTGAAATGATTACATCCTGTATCTTCAGTCTCTGTCCCAGAACTATAAAATCTTCAATAAGTGGCAAATTCAGATTTCCTGCCGTTTTTCTGGAATTACAGAAAAAAAGAACAGAGGTCAAGGCAAAAAAGCAAAAAAATATATACACTATGAAATGAAGACACGGTGGAAAGGAAGTGTTGACAATGATTTTGTCCATTCCAACACCCACCAAATTCCCAGAACTCCCAATTAACCTGCTGGAATTCTGGAAATTATAGCTTAACGTATTGGGAAGGCAACATGTTGGGAGAACACTGGAATAGAGAAATGTTTTTGTGATCTGAAATAGTGCAAATGCTTGAAACCATGGTTAAAAATAATCCTGGTGTTCCTCTTTTTGGTTCCTTGTGCCATGGTAATTAGGAGCCAAAGATCATGTTTGGATTACAAAATTTCAAATATAATTTAATATTCCCTGAAAATGGAGCTCTTCAAATCATTTTAGATCACGGGTGTCAAACTTGATTTCATTGAGGGCCACATCAGGGTTAATGTTTGACCTTGGGAGGAGCTGGGGGGCATGGCCAAGGTGGGTGTGGCCAGTATGATGTCACTTGTGTTGAGCGCCTGTGGTGGCCTGAGTGCTCTGCCAGCAAAAATGGGCTCCCAAGCTCTGTTTTTGGCTGCGACGGCCTCCTGCAACCCCGTCAGCGCATGTGGTTCTCGCAAGCTCCGTTTTCACTGGCAGGCACCACGGGGCAGTCCTCTATTGCCAGGGCAGCCCTGTAGGCCAGATCTAAGTACCTCATGGGCCGGATTCGGCCCTGGGCCTTGAGTTTGATACCCCTGTTTTAGATAGATAGGATACTATAAAATATGTGGAACTCTATAAATTTTAGCCTCCTTGACTAGCTGAAAATAAGTAGGTCTTTAATTCTGATCATTCTCCAGCAGCAAAGTCTTTTTTAAGGGGAAACCCCCAGTTAAACTTTTTTTTCACTTACGTTTCCATTCACTTTTGCTTTATACTTCAGTTAGGAGAAAGGACAACTGATTTATATTTCAACAGCCCTCTGCCAATTTTTTTTCTTTTTAGAAGTCTGGGGAAAAAAACTAAAAGCCTTCACTTTTTTAATTCATGCAGAATTAAGTTGTGGATCAAAGTTGAAATGTGGTTGGTTTTGTCTCTCAGGCATTTTAAAAACTTTTTGAAGTGGAAGTGGAAATGAAAACGTATTGGTCTGTTAAGCAATTTTAATTTTGATAATCTGGCTTTGTTTTTCTGTTCTTCCTGATTAGTAGAGGAAATAAATTATAAAAATAAACTATGTACAAAAAGAATGGGCCAGGGGCAAGGTGACACTTTTTTGATTTGTGTAGCACTTCAGACAAACCCTTCACAGACTGCTGACTTGATTGCTAATAACATGAGGTAGCTAACAAAAACATGACCTATAAAATGTCAGCTGGCTGAGGAAAGCAGCTTTGATAGAGATAGAACGTGTGTGTGTGTATTTGTGTGTGTTTGTGTGTGTGTTAACATACTCAGTACTTAATACTGTTTCTATTCCTATTTTTAGTCCTATTTTCCCAGTTATTTCACATTTATTAAGTTATTCCACTTTATAGGGTTTGTCGATCATAAATTTTCAGAAGTAGATTTCTGGAAAAAAAAAACTTCTACAAATTAGTTTGAGTCATATAAGCCAGGAATAATATGCAAATTCCTAAAACTAAAAAGGAATTCACTAAATTTTGTGCTGATATAATCTGTGGCCTGAATGACTAAACCTAATTTTATTTTTGTATCATTCAGAATGCAAATCAACTTTCCCAATTTAATCAGAAGAATAAAAATATTCCATATTTGTTCAGATAAAGGCTTTTTCAAAGCAATTTGGGGAAAGCTGTTATTGATAATTGGGTCCATTTTTCAAATCTGATCAAGAATTCAAGTCAGATTTTGCCTACTTAGAGATGGGAAAAAGGAAAAGACTATATAAACCATTGGGCAGGGGAAAGAAACACACCCCATATTTCAACGTAACTTTGTCTTGACAATCTGCAAGCTAATGTCATACTGAAATAGGATTTTGTAACTTTGGGGAGTCTGAGAAGCTATTCTTGGTGAGGTCCAGTACCTAAGTAAAATGGATTTATAGTTTGTCCTCGACTTACAATCATTTGTTTAGCAACTATTTGAAGTTAGAATGGCACTGAAAACAAGTGATTTACTGTGTGACCAGTCTCAAACTTTTGACATTCACAACAACCCCACAGATCAGAATTTGGGAACTTGGCAACCGGCATATATTTATGATGGTTGCAGCATCCTGGATCGCTATTTGCAACCTTCCCAGCCAGCTTCTCACAAGCAAAATTAACGAGGGAAGGTGGATTCACTTAATGACCAGGGGATCCACTTAACAACCATGATGAAAAATATCATAAAATTGGATGTGATTCACTTGCTTAGTTGTGAAAATTCCATCCCAATTATGGTTGTAAGTCGAAGACGACATAAGCGTGGCTCAAACTCATCTTGCTTGCATGATTACTCTTTCTTTAATAAATTCCCCATTCTGTCCCATATTTTTTAAAGCTGACATACAATTTGCTAGCGACATTTGGAGGGACACTAAAAAAACGAAGCCTTTTTCAGAGTAAAAATGCTTCAGATTATATACTTTAGTGCCAAAGAGTAACAAAATGGCTAGATTCACACGACTCACTAGGCTTTGTTAGAGATTAGGTAGCTGGAAATTCAGTGCATTGTGGTAACCTGGCTGTTTTAAGCAGTATGAATTGTGTGTGAATCAGTCATATTATCAAGTTGAACCAATATGAATTAATTCAGTTATATACAGTTTACTTGTTTGGGCGTGGTGTATTGTATGAGCTGTGATCAATGTGAAAAAATGTAGTCAAAAACTATGTTTTGGGTTGGAAGTTTTATATTAAAATATCTGTCTGATTTTTCATTGAAGTGTTTTTTTTTCTTTCTTCCCATCTCTTTTCTTTGTAGGTCAAATTAATAATTATAGCCGGAACATCAAGGAATTCACAGCCCAGAATCTGGGCAAGCTTTTCTTGGCTCAGTCACTTCAAGAACACAACAATTAGGGAAGAAAATAAAGTGCTTTTTTTTTCTTGCCTACCAAAAGTGCAGACGTTTGGAATCGCACCACATTTTTAACTTTCATTCCACATTGTAAAATGAACCGTGAATTAAACTCTTATGTGTTTTGAGTAGAATTATTCTTCTTCTAACGGGGAAAAAAAAAAGCATAATAAAAGATGTAAAACGTTTTAGCATGTGCTTATTGACTGCCAGACAGCTATCTCTAGATTGTTATTTTCAGATGCCAAGTTTCACATGAGTGTTTGATAGAATAGATCAATCCTTCATAAGACCCTAAATTGCCATTTCAAATGAGGTGGAAAAAAGGCTTCTCTACGTAGAGAAATTTTATTTTTAAATACAATGCC
Organism: Bungarus multicinctus; assembly: GCA_023653725.1. Lineage (NCBI taxonomy): Eukaryota > Metazoa > Chordata > Lepidosauria > Squamata > Elapidae > Bungarus > Bungarus multicinctus. Next base: position 79,010,540 of record CM042846.1, on the reverse strand, counting down.
GAGCCTCTACAAAGAATTATTCTGTTGAGGCTGAATCCCATTTCTCAAGTTGCCTTTTAAAAACCCATAGAAAATCTGCCCTAAAATGGCTGGATGGACCTATATTTTCCCATAGCAATGAACAGGGACAAATCCATTGTACTACCAAGGAAGTCCTTCTTCCGTCTCTTGTATACTTTGAAATTATTTTCAAACAATGACAAAAGGCCGCTTTGAACTAGTGTTATAACACTAAAAGTGGAAGATGACTGGTTGCTTTGATACCAAATAGTTCCAATCTATAGATAATGCAGTTGCATTATCATTTTGAACTCCTGATCATGTTTGAGTTTCTTCTGAGATGGGAGATTTTGAATAAATGGCAGTTCACGCTTAGCACTTTTGCCAACTCTTCCCTAAACTATTTTTAAAAACATGTCTCAGATAAATGGCAGAAGGGCACTGAACATCTGAGAATCTCTCCTTGGGCAAAAATCTTCTCAAATGATTCAGGTGACAAATGAGCAAAAATGAGTAGACTAGACTTAGAGGTATTTAACTCGCTCGTACACTTCAGCAAAAGTTCCCGTTCTATCAGGAGAAAGAATTAAAATGTGTTTCCAATTGCATCACAGGTAGTCTTCGACTTATGACCACAGTTAAGCCCAAAATTTCCATCGCTAAGCGATATTGTTCTTGAGTTTTGCCTCACTTTACAACTTTTCTTGCCACATTTGTAAAGTGAATCACTGCTGATGTTAAATTAGTCACAGATGTTATTAAGGTGAATATGGCTTCCCCAATGATTTTGCTTGTTAAAAAGTCTCAAAAGGGGATCGGGAAACCCTGGAACACTGCAACCATCATAAACACATCATCATTGTCATTTAACAACCCCACAATCCCTTGCGGAGTGGAGTCTGAGCAATTGAATAGAGCTAGCAGGGTATTTTACTGGCCAGATGCCCTTCTTGTCGCCAGTGCGGAGTTTTGTTCAGCAGATACATTCTCATTGTGTTCAAAGAAAAAAATATTTGCCTCTACCTACAAACTCACAGCCTCCTGATTGTGAGCCAAGAGCTCCACCTGTAGGCCACCGCACCACTCCAACCATAATAAACACATTTCAGTGGTCAATTATCCAATGTTTGATCATGTGACTATGGGGATGCTGCAATTGTTGTATGAAAAACAATCATACTTCGCTTTTCAGGGCTGTTGTAATTTTGAACAGTCACTAAACCAATAGTTGTAAGTTGAAGACTATCGGCATTTTCTAGAAGGACAGATGCCTTTAAACTGGGAAATTAAGAGAATTACATTTAGCTGAAAACGTGAAAATTATCCAGGGGGCGACCACAGTTTGACAGAAAGGAGAGATTGTTGAGGAGGGGTGGAGTTTTAAGATGAAATTACAAGTGTGTGGAACACAAGTTATCAAGATGGAAACATTTGCCTGCCTCTTTCTCCTCAGCCTCTACTTTAGACATTGGTCACACTATGTAAATGAATATGCAGATGGTTTGCAAACCTCAGGCATTTGGCAAGTCTACCCAGCCATGATATTTGCAAGCGCACGATGCTCCTTTTGTGAATTACTCCTATAATCTCTATACTTAAAACTCTTGTATCCTGTAACATCAGTTCAAGTACCACATTATGCAGAAAAGCATGTCTAGCAATCTTGTACTCACTTGCTTTTTATCTAGCAAGGACTAAAAACATGTATTGTGGTAGCAAAACTGATCTAGGGTCTGAATGGAGAGATTTAGTTTTGACTTTAAAAGATCCTTTGCTTTTGAGGCCCAGAAACCATTATATGGGTAGACCTCAGTAGCTCTAATGGAGTTTGCTCATTACAGTTGTAAGTTATGACAGTCATAAAGCAAGTCACCCATGCGACTGACATGATTTTACTACCTTTTTCATGGCAGTTATTAAATGAACGCCCCAGTTCTTAAACAAACCCGTTGTTTGCTAAAAGGCAAATTCATTGTTTGTTGTAAAGCTGGAAATAAACACTAGTTTTCTTTTTTTTTTAAATGTCGTAAATCATGGTTATGTTACCATAGGATGCTGCAAATGTCCATAAATGTGGACCAGTTACTGAGTACCTAAAATGGTGATTGGCCAGCTATCAGAACTTGGGAATCAGATTGTAAATACCTTTTGGAGGGTCTGTTGTAACTTTGCACAATCACTAAGCAGCCAGTTGTAAGTTGAGGACTACCTATATATCACACACACAATATGAAATTAGCATGCATCCGGCTCCAACTCAAAAGTCTTCCAGCCCACATATGCAGTCCATATATGAGCAAAATGTCTCCTGGGCTGAATTTTGGTATTATGCATTGAGGTTCTCAATGTTATTATAGCTCCGTAACATTAATCAGCTTCCCATCCATCTCATTGTGATTTATTTAGCGTAGCAGGGAGATTGCTAAGATGCACATAGTCTTCAGGTGTATTGTTGGCATACTATGCAATGACTGGTAGGTGTTAATGAAGTCTCCATAGGTAGTCACAAACTATTTTTAGGGATTATGTAACAGCCTTCTACAAGTGCACAGCACCTGAAATGTATTGTGCCAATATTTATATAACTTACCAAATACCAAGATCATTGGGTTGCCTAGGTGAGAATGGAAGGGTATACACGTTACCTTAGTCTTTCAAAAGCCCAAGTGCTAACTTGGTTTTCGGCGATAGGGCATTCTGGTCGGCTTTATAGATGTTTGAGAATAGAAATCTCATCCAATGAAATCTCATCCATTGAATCCATTGAAACCTTAAGCAGCTCAGCCTAATGTTAACAGAACCACCCTTCTCTTAGTAACGGAAACATTAATTTGAAAGTCAAATGCATCAGATGGAGTTTGAGAGGTTGTGTGTTAATAAGGAATTTTGAAGTAGAGCCCATTGAAATGTCAAAATACACATTTTTAGTTAAAACATTTGTCTTTAGATGGCAAATTACAAGCTAATATCCTTTCACTTTGTTTTAGTAAACCATTATGTTTTAATCTTTGTTTTACTTGACACAATGATGGGCCTTTAATACCACCACAAAGAACCTATTGGATTATTTTTCCCACATTTAACTTCTGTAATTGCTTGGCCAGCCCTAAAGAATTCACTTTATTGCTCGGTGCCTTCTGCTAAGGTTTCTTCCTATTTTGACTGGTACTATGCCAGGTAGCCATAACTCTTGATCTTCATCTTTTTTTTTTTCCTGAAATGTATAGTGGAGAATAGCTTGACTCACTCTTCTTTGTGGCAACCTCTGAGATATTGGAACACTGCTATCATGTCACCCCTAGTCCTTTTTATTAAACTAGACATACCCAATTCCAGAAATCGTTGGTTATATATTTTAGCCTCCAGTCCCCTAATCATCTTTGTTGCTCTTCTCTGCACTCTTTCTAGGGTCTCAACATCTTTTTTATATCATGACCAAAACTGGATGCAGTATTCCAAGTGTGGCCTTACCCAGGCATCATGAAGTGATATTAACACTTCACGTGATCTTGATTTTATCCCTTTCTCAATGCAGCCTAGAACTGTGTTGGCTGTGAGCTGCATCACACTGCTGGCTCATATTTAAGTGATTGTCTATTAGGACTCCAAGATACCTTTCACAGTTACTATTATTGTGAGATACCACCTATTGTTTCTTGTCCTGCCTTCTGTTGCTTTGGTAAACAGGCTGACTCTCTTCTTTATGGCAGTTCCTCAAATATTGGAACACTGCTATCATGTCACTCCAGGTTCTTCTCTTCTTTAGACTAGACATATCTAGTTCCCTCAATCACTCATCATAAGTTTTAAACCCCAGCCCCTACTCATCTTTATTCTCTGCACTCTTTCCAGAGTTTCAACACCCCTTTTTATATTGTGACAACCAAAACTGGATGCAATACTCCATGTGATGACTTTAATCCATCCTTTCTGTAAAGAAGATGATGTTGTATTTCAACTTACCTGCAATGAAGTGAAATGCTGAACTTTTATAAGGGTGGTAATTAATAGCACTTAGACTAAGGATAGGGGGAGAAACAGGAGAATGATACTCCACCATTGAACGATTTGGTGGCTTCCAAGTCATTTCAAAGGGGAAATTAGAAGTTTGTGATGCTTGATGCTCAGCTATCTTTCAGCCCTGATATTGCAAATTGGGGGCTGACCTAATGGAAGCCATTTATATTAGCTGGTCAAGCTATGATGAGATAAGATTGACCACATTTGGAAGAATTGTGAAAGTGGGGGGGGCGACACTTATAAGTGAAGAATTCTAGCTTAGGCACAAATGGAATCATGAATTACCAGATCATGGAGGCTGAAGCCCCTCCCCATGAAACAAGTCATCAGTCTTTAATGAGGTTATAACCCTGAATTTATTAGACTCATTTCACACAGAGGACTTTTAGGTGCATAACTTCCATTATCTCTAATAGGATGTGCACAATTAAAGTCCTACATGCAGTGCAAGAGATGAGAATTTATCCCTTGGGAGAAGAAACAGTTGAACCTCAAACAATTCTAATGGCCAGCTCAGCTGAACATTGTGAGCACACATGCCAAATACGAAGTTGTGAAATGTTATCAGCTTTTGTTGTGATGCTAAGAAAATGGGGAGGTAATGAAGACAGATTTTCCTAGTTTGTAAGCTTCTTCTATAAATCAAAACCCATTGATGCCATGAAGTCCAGCATTTTACAAATTATATAAAAGAATGTAAAATAAAAAAATGCCTACCAAAATTCACATATTGGACAATATATATGCCTCAAATGGACTCTAGGAGGAATGTTCACGAAAACATACATGTCTGCTTGGGATTTTTTGTCTTTTAAAAGCAAACTGTTTGGGATAAAACTGGGCTGTTATATGGTTTATATATTACTGTGAACATTGAAAAATATCCTGTTACATCTCAAACAGAATGCAAATATATATGGTAGAAATATGGAATAATTGAAAATAAAATTTTCCAGATTCTGAAAAATAATTTGTAATTAAACAAATATAATGTGTTTGTAATAAAAAAATTAAATAACAGACACGTTAGCTACAATTAAAAAATGAACTCAGAAATACTGACAATTATATGCAGCAAAACTGTTTTTAGAAAGAAAATGTATAACAGAAATATGTCCATTAGAGTAGATCTACAATGTGTGTATCTTTAAGAAAGTAGAAAAGAAGAAAAAAAAATTCATGTTAGGAAAAAGTTCTTGCCAAAATGTATTTATTAGCAAAAATGGGTACCATATTTGGAATTTTTGGAACATGTGAGGTGATTCTAAACAAATGATAGTTGGAGAAGGGTTTGTCCATTCATGAAATGTCAAAGAAACATAACCTGTTACAACATACTGATTTACCAGAACACACACTTTGATAAGAAAGTTTTGAATAAATTGATCCATCATTTTTATTATTTACAAAAGCAAATGTGTCAGAGAAGAGCAGGCTGAGGTGTAAGGTGCGATTAAATGTGTCATTAGTTTGGAATAATTATGTTGCCATAAGAGACTCCTGAATTCTGTTGACCCTTATTTAGCACCAATTTAGCCTTGACTGTTAGTTGACTAGATTATTGTGTATAGGTAGCAATAATGCACTCTTCTATACTTATAACTCAACAAATACTCTTGAGGTATTTGTGTCTGATAATGTGTGTGTGTGTGTGTATTTAAAGAAGTGTAAAATAACGTGGGGTAAAGAAGCTTGGTACCATCAAGCAAAGTATCTGCAGGTACTTGGAAGAGCCTAGGAATATAAGAATACATTTATGATTATTGTATATTTTATCCTATCTTTATGTTTAAATTAAATATAGAATGTGCAATGAGTATAATGCTCTGTTCATAAATATTATGTATTTAATTTTTCCATCAGTACTTAGTAAGGCCAACTACTTCATCCCTCCACTGTAACTATCCTGCCAAAAAAGTACCAGCTGCAAGGGAAACAGAATACTAAAGTACTCAGTATTATATAACTTTAGATATTGCACTGCAATCTCTGAAGAACAGTAACTTTTGATATACAAATGATACAGTAGAAAATGAGGATTCTAGTGCATAAAATTGGCTCCTTTTAGCAATATTAGAAATTTCATTCTTATGAAACAGGAAACCAGAGGGATTTATAAATTCTTAAATACAGTATATATTTAACATTTCTGTCAGATTATATTAGTGGTGTTTTAAATTAATAAGCGCATCTAATTTCAGAGTCAAGACCAAAATTCCAGCCTTTACTTTCTTCCATTTAAATGAGAATACCATATGGTATTATGTTTGTTTAAGAAAGGGAACAAATTATGTAAAATCTTATCAAGGTTTATGGGTGGATATTTTTAGCTAAATGATGTTAGCAAAAATTCAATTTCTTTGCAAAAGGAATGAAAAGACTATAATGATTCTGTTCTCAATACTTTGGAATTTTGCCTTATTGATGAACATTGTGATCCAGATTAAAATGGAGGATCAAACTGGGATCACAGTGGAACCTTCTTTCTTCTCTCCCTCTTTTCACTTCCAAGTAAAATTTCAGATGAACCCCCCTCTTTTTTTAAACCACTTACATTTCTTCAAATTGGTCAAGCTTTGAATAGTGCTTAATGCTATCTATGTTACTTTTACAATGCCAGCTTCTGATCCCATGATTTGATGTTGGCTTGTTTCTAGCAAAACCATAGATTATTAGTTTTGGAAGATATCATATAGGGTTGTAGATATAAAAATGGAACCCACAACCACTAACTCCTATTAGTGCCATTAGAAAAAGAGAAGGAAGCAGAACACATTATATTGAGGCTGGTTGTTCTTATAACTGTATGTCAAATAAATCATGGTTTGATGCAGCTTTCCCTTATCTGTATGCTTCACATGTGTTGAATTCTAGCTTCTATCACTCGAAAGGCACCTAGGCACAAAAGCAACTTCAGGAACTTGGATTTGTTATCTTCATGTTTGTCATACAAGAAAGAGATTATAGTTAAGCATCCCATACTTAAGAAAAAATCCTAGGAAAAGTCACAGGAGAGAGTCTTCTTAAATCTTTGAATTAGGAAGATTGGAAACCAAATTTCTTCAATCATCCCATCCCCAAAAAATATTCTATTATTGCAATGTCAGTGTGACATTCCAAAGTACACCATTATCAAGAACAAGAAGAAGAGGAGCAATTGGAGATGCTTCCAATGGAAAGATGTGTAACAAAAACCACCACTATTGGTAGAAATGTTTAAGTTCTTCAAACCATCAAATCATGAGATGTGTGGCAAATAAATATAATAATAATAATAATAATAATAATAATAAAATTATTATTATTATAAATAATAATAAAAGACTGTAGAAACAGTGGACCATCTATCTATGGAGATTCTCAATCATTCAGGCCACATAGCACCCCAGACTTAACAACTGTCAATAAAAAAAGATATCTTTTTTTCAGTACCTGAAGATAGCAGAATATAAGAGAAAAAAACTGGAGAGGATAATAAAATATGAAGACCTGCAAAGAGAAACATAAGAACGGTAGCAAAATAAAGCAAAGATAGTGCCAATAGTAATATGCACCTTGGGTGCATTCCCAAAGCATCATGAACACCATTGGCGTTGACAAAGTCACCATCAGTTCATTGAAAAAGCCAACTTTTCTTGGGACAGTTTACATAGTACCTTTAAGACATGAAATAACAACATCTGCCTAACTTAGGTCCTTGGGAAGAACTTGATAGGTGCACACAGGGGTGGGATTCAGTTTTTTTAACAACCAGTTCTGTGGGCGTGGCTTAGTTGGTGGGCGTGGCTTAGTTGGTGGGTGTGGCTTAGAGGTCATGTGACTGGGTGGGCATGGCCCATTCAACATCACTCATGTCAAGGTGCACTTCTCCTCGCCTGGTCTCTCATGACAGTGGGGATGCTGCAACGGTCATAAGTGTGAAAAATGGTCATAAGTCACTTTTTTCAATGCCATTGTAACTTTGAATGGTCACTAAATGAACTGTTGTAAGTCAAGGATTACCCGTACAAAAATACAGAAAGCTTCTTTGCTTGCAAAAAGCTGCCCTAAATAGATATAAATACCTGCAAGTCAGAGTTACAAATCAGGCAGGGTGCCAGAGCACCTTGAGGAATGAAACAGTTAAAATGCAATGATAATGTCAAGCAGTCAACTCTTGCTCATAAAGTGAAACCCTTTAGCAGAGAGGCTATTTAAGCTCTCCAGAAAAAGCACACCCAGGAAAAGCAATCCTTAGATCCATTTGCACCACTTAAAGCTGGTCTCACTCACCCCACAAGATATTCTAAGGAAATCATCTAGATTTAAGTAAAGGTCACATGCCCCCAAGAAAGGCAGTAAAAAAACCAGTGTCAAGCTTGCATCCTGCTTCTTGGAAGTACACCCCAAAGGGACAGTGCCAGATAGTACTAAAGCAGTGAGAAAGACACGCCCCCCCCAATAGAAAAAGAAATCATGAGGCAGGAAAAAAAAATCAAACATAATACAAATAATTAAATCACAACAGTAGCTGTTGCTTGTTGAAGCTGAATAGGGAAAATTATCCCATCAATAAACACAGGATTAAACTTCACCAAGCACAAAATTAACCTTCACCGAAAACCAGTTTTAGACCAAAACTCAAAAAGAGTATGTAAACTCATGTTTGAATGTCAATTTTTCTAGTTAGACGCCTTGCTGAATGTCACTCATCTTGGTTCCCTGTCACTAAAAGCTTTGCTTCATTATTCAATTATTTCTTCAAAGTGCTAATTGTCCAGGGAAGTATTTCTTCCCAACAGCAGTGTAAAAATCTTAAAACAACCCTTCCCCTTTAAGAAAGCCAAACCCCAAAGCACTGGAGACAGTAAGTCTAGGCTATCTGCCAAGAATGTAATAAGGGTGGAAAAAAACAAAAGGAGATTGCTTCTAACTACCGGTTCTCCGAACTGCTTAGAAAGTTAAAAGGGGTTCTATAGAACTGGATAGAACCAGTAGAATCCCACCCCTGGGTGCACAAATATCCCAAGTCCAGACTGAAAACCTGGCTGACAATATAACAAACCACAATAGCAATAGACCTTAGATTTATATACCGCTTCACAGTGCTTTACAGCCCTCACTAAGTAGTTTACAGAGTCAGCCTCTTGCCCCCAACAATCTGGGTCCTCATTTTACCAACCTTGGAAGGATGGAAGGCTGAGTCAACCTTGAGCCTGGTGAGATTCGAACTGCTAAATTGCAGGCAGGCAGCAAGTAGCCTGCAGCACTGCATTCTAACCAAAGTAAGGTTAAATCACTGACAAGATCAACTGAAATAAAACTCTCAAATACCCTAAGAATAAAATAGTCTAACAGAAGAAGACTTTTGAGAAATGATAAGGCAGATGTCTATGGAGATTCTCAGTCATCCAGATCATGGTTGTCCCAAAGATGCTTTTTCAAAGGGCAATGGGACTTTCTGTTTTTTCTTTGGAGACACTTCACTTCTCATCCAAGAACAGCTGAAGAAGCTTCTTGGGTGAGAAGCAAAATGTCTTCAAAGAAAAACCAGAAAGTCCAATTGCCTCTTGAAAAAAGCACATTTGGAATAAGGCAGGTATTGCCAAAACAGTGACCTAATGGCTTTAAAGGTAAAGGTTCCCCTCACACATATATGCTAGTTATTTCTGGCTCTAGGGGGTGATACTCATCTCCGTTCCAAAGCCAAAGAGCCATTGCTTTCCGAAGACATCTCCGGAGTCATGTGGCCGGCATGACTAAATGCCGAAGGCACACAGAATGCTGTTACCTTCCCACCAAAGTGGTCCGTATTTTTCTACTTGCATTTTTACATGCTTTCGAATTGCTAGGGTAGCACAAGCTGGGACAAGTAATGGGAGCTCACTCCGGTATATGGTGCTAGGGATTCGAACCGCTGAACTGCCAACCTTTCTGATCGACAAGCTCAGCATCTTAGCCCCTGAGCCACCTTATCCCTAAAATGGCTTTAAAAGATGAGATAAATCCATGGAACAAGAAACTATCAATGGTTAGTTCTAATTGCTGTATACTACTTTGGTACAGTGTATCAAGGGAGTCATGCCTGTACTTTCCAGGTGCAGGGGAATAATAGCAGTGGCAGACAGGACTTGTGGAACTTCTAGTTAGCCCTTTTGGGAAACAAGTTGTCGAGCTGAACATAATTCTTCCATCTGCTCTAGCCGAGTGCTCCTTATGTCTTTATGCACTTGTATGGCCTGAGTGAGCCCCAGAGTCTAAACCGGGACAGGTTGAATCATTTCCAATTCAGGCTGATTGCCAGCTGTTGCAAAGCAGCTTTCCAGTCCTGCTTACATTTTTGATATTACAGGGTAAAAGCACCATTTTCACGGCTAGGCAAACACTAGCTCTTTTTTTTTTTTAGATCACAGTAAAAAAAATCCTGCTTCTTATGAGCAGAGCTGGGGTATGTAAGCCATCAAGACCAACATATGCTTTATGATGACATTTAGCTGATTAAAACAGTCTAGACATAAACTGGCAATCTCAGTAATGTTTCAGCCTGGTCAGAAATGCATTTTTAAATTTACAGCAGATGGAGATAGTGAACAGAGACCACCTGTATTCCCTGGTGGAATTCTAGAGGAGGAAGTGGTCTCGAGTCACACAGGGTCTCTAAAGAAATGAAGGCTCTAAAAGGAACAACAGCTCGCCTATGCAATTATTCCACCCTTACCCACCCCTGTAAAGATTTCAGTAGGTTTCCCAAATGGGCTGGTAATTTTTCAATCACTCCGAGCTGTTACTTTTAATAAAGCAAGGGCTCTGGCAGTGGATTTGGCTTACACCCTCAATGGGACAATTTTAGAACAGCTCGGAATAAATAGCAGCCAGCCAGCCAGACGGTGGTGAAACATACCTGTGGCCAAAGGAGACGGGAAGCCGGCATTGGGCCGATGGTGGCATTGTGGCATTGATGGGCACTTGGGTGGGGCGGGCATCTGACAGAAGCAACATTGCTCTCTGTTTGTTAGTTCAAGCTGAAGGGGGACAGCCCTGTCCAAGCTGGGAAGTAGAGACACTTTGTGTTGGTCCTTTCTTACAGATAATTTTTTTTAAAGGGCATTGCATTAAAAAAAAAACATGTGATGTTATAATGCTAATTCAGGTGAAAGTGGGTTGTTGTTTTTTCTGTTTAAAGCCAGATGGTGGAATGAAGTTTGCTATGGTTGGCTATCTGTCAGGACTCCAAAAAATCCACCCCCGTTCAAATCATAAGTCTCTAGCCTCATCTCAGAGAAAAGAAAATGGATTTATTAGAAGTTAGCTGGATGCAGCCAATACTAAAATACATCATTCATTTCCCCCGTGACCCTGGACTTCCCACCAACCCCAGGATGTGTATTCTCCCATGGGACACATCCATCCCCAAGAGTCATCAATCATGGTCTCCAGTAATATTCTACCGCTCAGACAACTTTGGGCTGACAGGGTGGTTATCTAGGCACTTAAGGAATGCACTGTTTTCCCCCACTCCCTTTTTCTGACAGCTAAAACAACCAAAGGAGTATTTTTTTAGATGACACTATCTATGACAAGTAAGAAGTCCCTCCAGGCAGCAAAGTTTTGCAGTGTTGATTGTTTTCCTCCTGTGACTGTTTTAATTTCATTTACAGATAGTCCTTGACTTATGACCACAATCGAGCCCAAAATTTCTGCTGTTAAGTGAGACATTTGTGGGTTTTTAAAAAATGTTTTTATTTTTATTAAATATAGAAAGAGCAAAAAAAATTCAGTGTTTATGTAAACAGTATGTTGCAATGAATTTGAGCAATCCTCCTCATCCTCATTATAGCAAGCATTCATAATATTAGTATTAATCATATAATAAGTGAGACATTTGTTTGCCCTATTTTATGACCTTTCTTGCCTCTGTTGTTGTTAAGCTAATCACTGCAGTTGATCAGTTAAATACCCTGGTTGTTGAGTGAACCTGTCTTCCCCATTGATTTTGCTTGTCAAAAGCTCATAAAAAGGAGGTCCCTCACACACACCTTGGGACACTGCAATCATCAGAAATATGAGACAGTTACCAAACCTCTGAATTTTGATCACATGACCATGGGAATGCTGCAAAGGTCGTCACTGGGAAAAACGATCATAAGTCATTTTTTTCCAGTGCTGTTGTAACTTTGAATGGTCACTAAATGAACTGTTGTAAGTTGAAGACTAGCTGTACTTAAAGGATTAATGGAATATCCCTCTGCAATATTCTTTGCAAGAAAACAGGACTATCACAATGGCAGGCATTATTGGTAGTTCAGTTTTTGCCTTTTTCTAAAGATCCCTAGGAATAGGGGTGGTTTGTGTGTGTGTGTGTGCGCGCGCGTGTGTGTGTGAGTGCAACCACACACTGAATCAACATTTTCATTGCATTCTTGGCCACCATCGCAAGATCTCCTATTTGGACAGGAATGATGCGATCAGTCTTCGACCACATTGTGGTGCAACAGCTGATCACTGAGTTTTTGTTGTTTCACATTTAAACATATTATATAAATGTAAATTATATAAATATTGTAAGCTGACTAGAGTCCCCAGAAATGAAGCAGCAGAGGAACAGAAACAATAAGGAAATAAATATTTCTCAAGTGGGAAGGGACCTGTTCAATATACAGTTCTATATCACTGATGGCCTGGATCTGCATTTGATGTTTTGATGTCCACTTTAACAAGAGTCCACTTTGTCCAAGCTACTTTTAATGTGACACACTATTTTTTTTGTGATACACTTGCCATATGGCTGTCCTTCTTGCATGCTTAAATGTGAGGGTGACTCTATCCCACTGGTTATCTTTAATCTCTTCTTCTGATACTTTGCAAATTGTTTATTCTCTTCTTTTGGTACTTTGCAAATTGTTTACTCTCTTCTTCTGGTACTTTGCAAATTGTTTAGCACTGTTCTCACAATTCCTTTGTGTGTGGGGGTGTTTGACTCTTTGAACAATTTCATCAACATAGCATCACCGCAAGGAACACTTCTTGTAAAGCTATACTAGGCCCAAGTTAGAGCTGGTTCATTTGGCATTTTGAGAGCATCTCATAGACTTTTGCAGAACATGACCCAAACATGCTCTCAAATAAGAAAAATGTGCCTGCTTAGAAAATGGCTGAAATAGAGGGGCTTGGATAGAGAGAAAACATTACTAAAAGTCAATAGTAGGGTACGTTCTTTGCTACCTTCTCTTTTCTCTCTTCTCCTGATGCTCTTTACTGCTCTCCCTTCTTTTTCTAGTGGATGTTTTCTACTTTCCAAACATACCACATGACCCATCATTTTTATTTTCTAATAATCCTTATGGAGCCTATATTAAGCTCAAAACTATTTTAATAAATAAAAATGTAGGAACCGGGGCTGGGATTTGTAGTACTTTAGGTATCTCTCTCTTTCTCTTTCTTTCTCTCATTCTTTCTTTTCTCTCTCTCTCTCTCCCTCTTTCCCTTCCTTCCTTCCTTCCTTCCTTCCTTCCTTCCTTCCTTCCTTCCTTCCTTTCTTTCTTTCTTTCTTTCTTTCTCTTTCCTCCTTTCCTTTCTCTCTCTCTCTCTTGCTCTCTCTTTTTCTTTTCTTTCCACAAGTCTGGTATTCTCAATTTCCCATTAAAAATGAACTCTTAACTTTCTAGCTCAAATAAGGTAACCTAGATGTCATTACAATAACCATGACAGCAGAGGTGGGCAGCACTTATGTTAACAACCGGTCCATTGGTTGTGAGCACTCACAACCAGTTTGAGGCTGAAACGCAGCTTCAAGCATGCAGCTAATCTACTCAAGCAGCTCTGATGAGTATAGCAGGTGCGGTGTGGAATACAGCTGGGCAGTATGGAATGAACCAGAAAGTTAGTTATATATGGAAAGGATAGCAGGGGTGCATGGGAGGGCCCAGCCAGTAATCACAACTACCGGTTTGCCCAAACCGGTTCTACCAGGCAGCGGCCCACCACTGCATGATAGTCAGTACATATTTTCCTGGGGTTTTTTTTCTTCTTCCTCTGTTCCCTTGCAGAGCAGAAAGATTGCAGAAAAACAGAGTGCAACAAAAAGATGTTTGCTCTTCTGTACATTAAAAGATAATGTGATTGAACTGCAAGCCTAGATTTTTGGGCATGCTATGTGAACAGCTTAGAGTACTCTCTTCAAATATCATTCTCTCCAATCTCTCCACTATGAGAGGGGGTGGGAAAAATTAAGTGTTCTGCAGACAGCCTCTTTGAGCAGAAAAATTGGAGAGGAAGACATTTCAAGAGAGTAAGCTATTTGCTCTTTTACACATGAAAACCAACACAATCACGTTGGCAGCAGGAAAGGCTCAGGCAAATGAGAACTAACTTCATTTTGATTAATTTGTTAGCTAACTAAAGAGAACCTCTCCTCTTTGGCTAGCTAACAAACAAATTAATCAACAGAAAAGCTATTTTATTCTTTTTAGCAAGCGACGGGAAGAAAGCAAGTGAAAAAAATGAACCATTTTGCCCTTTTTTTTTTTTAAGGCAAGAAGGCATGCAGATTAAACCTTTATTTTTTTTGTTTCTAGGGTTTCTTTAAGCAGTTCATCATTACAATAAAATATACCACAGTGTATACTCGCTGGACTCCAAAGAGAGGAAGAATAAAAAGAGCCAAAGAGAGGAAGAATAAAAAGAGCCATCTTGCTTATTGGACCCCTTGCTTTGGAATGTTACATATTAAAGCAATTATTAAAAGCTCAGCTCAACAGGGGGATCAGAGCAAGGGGAAAAAAAAAATCAATGTAAGGAGAATAGCCCTTGATCAAGAAAGAGAAATAACCAAGGGTAAATTAGGTACAGCTGGAAATAGTATAAGAAATAGATTGATTCCACTAGGATTTCTCCCCTCCATTTTTGGTCTTTACAAATTATAGCAGTTATGAAAACTAGCACTTCTAATTCCTCCCAGCACATCAGGTTTTAATCCTCCTACTTACCAGCCAATGTATACAGAGCCATAAAGTTGTGGCACAGGTTGCTTCACACTTCCTTGCTTCTAGCTAATGGGAATAAAACACAGTGCTTAGAATGATTAAATATCACAAAGTTGGTGTGGAGGAGAAATATTTATGTTGTTTTGATTTTAAAAAAAGAAAAAAAAAAGGAATTGCGCAAAAGTACCCTTCCTTATAGTACCTTCAATACACTTGGGAAAGTTTGTATTGTAAAATAGCCCAGTTTAGATTAAGGTTACAGTCTTAACCAAATCACTGAAAGATTGAGGAGAGGCATTTACGCAACGTGTTACGCTTGGTTTGTTCCTTTGGTTTGTTTAGGGATTTGTATCCTCTGTGAATTGAACCCAGCCCAGTCGATTAGTTTTGGTTCAGAGTACAGGGCAAAGAGTTGATTCCATAAGCAGGTTATGCATCATGTGAACAGAGCCAACACGAAGAGAAAAATGATTACATCCATTTTTTATTCACTAATAGTAGAACAAGGCTTTTGCAACAGAATATAGCTGTTTCCCCACTAGCTTAATTAGCATGGCTAGGAAATAACTGGCAATCACTGTCCTATTTAGGTAGCAGTAGGTTTAGGTATTAATGCAGAGGAGAAAAGCAAAAATTAGCACAATGGCAATAACTCTGTATTAGCAGCATGTACAGCAATGAAACAATCTCCTCTACTATTATCCAGCTTTTGTATTGCAGAAGTATCCTTTCAAACAGCTTAGACCAGGGGTGTCAAACTCACATTGTCACGGCATTGTCACATGACGTATCAGGACTTTCCCCCCCCCCCCCTTCGCTAAATCGTGCATGGCCCAGGGGTGAAATGTAAATTTTTTCCCTACCAGTTCTGTAGACATGGCTTGGTGGGTGTGGCTTGCTGGGACTCAGTATCTAAAAGGTAGAAGGCGGGCGGGCATGGGCGGGGCCAACCGATTTAAATCATCCCTACCACCTCTCCCGAGGTGGTGTGAAGTGGTTGAATTTCACCCCTGGCATGTCCATGGCCAGTCCATGACACATCTGGCTTGTGGGCAAGGATTTTAACAGCCCAGGTTTAGACAAACTGTGGAAGTAAGGCAATCAGCCCTAGTAGAACATGAAGTTCCAGGGTCACAAGGAGTCCCGAAATCTCATTGATACTTTGACACATCATGCAGATTTTCTGTGGGACACTGCAACCCTCATAAATATGAACCAGTGGCTAAGCATCCAAAATTTGATAAAATGACCATAGGGATGCTGCAATGGGTGTATGAAAGTATGAAAAGTACAAAAACTGGTCATAAGTCATTTTTTTCACTGCCATTGTTAACTTTGATCGGTCACTAAATGAATGGCTATAAGTCAAGGACTATCTATATAAATGAAGTTCTTCATTTAGAATCCAGGTCAAGACTACAGTTTAACAGTTCTCCATACTATAGGGGATAGAAGCAATTATTGCTAGAGTTGAAGACACAGGCTATTTATGTATGTATGTATGTATGTATATATTTATAATTGTTTATAAGGCCATTAATCTTCAAACGAAGTCCAGGCAGCTCACAGATAAAGCAATATATTCCAACAGAAAAACAATAAAACAATTTTTTTAAAAAAGGCTGGCACCACAGCTAAATTTTCTGAGGCAGCAGCCAAAACAATCTCATCCTATACCAGGACTTGACTGATTTTTCGACTTGCTGTTTTCATGTCGGAAGCATTGAGGCACTTCTGGGTTAAAGGATTAGCTGGTGACAACCCAGGGGACACCTGGTTGGGGTCTCTTTATATGTCCCTATTAAGTTGCCCACTGAAATGGTACCATCTATCTAATCACAGTTCCTTGCTTTTGAATGACTGGGTCAGCAGGAATTGGAGTGAAGGATGGTAGCTCGCCCCATCGTGCAGTAGCACTTGGCTCTCAAACGCAGGCTTGCTGATTGTCAACCCAGCCTCCTAACCACCACACTCCTTTATTTTTGAACTTTTCTTAAGTCTTAAGGAATTGCAGGAAATTATGGAAGTTTAGTATGATGTTGAATTATTTTTATACTGTCTGCAGATGGGGAAAAGAAGTTTAACTCCCAGATTTTCTACAGCAGCTTCCTCGGATCTGGCATTTTTACCATAGACTCTAATTGGGTTGGAATCTTTCCAGGAAAAAAATATTAGCTAGTTTTTCATTTATTTAATACATTTGTTCAACACTGCCCATTTCTGTAACTCTGAAAGCAATAATATTTCTTTCCAGAGGCCACCTTTACCTAATCCCGTAACCAAAAATATAGGTTACAACTTCACTCAAATTCAATCAGCATTGGCTAATGGAATGGTAGTCCTATGTCAGTGGTGGGATTCAAATGTTTTTACTACTGGTTCTGTGGGTGTGGCTGGGTGGGCATGGCAGGGGAAGGATACTATACAATCTCATTCTGACCCCACTCCAGGGGAAGGATACTGTAAAATCTCCATTTCCTCCCCATTCCTGGGGGAAGGTTACCGTAGAATCCCATTCTCTCCCCTTCCCACCCCATTAACCTGCTTTCCAGCTCTGTTCTCCTGTACAGGGCAACAAGAGAAGACCCAGCCGATCAGCTGGGACTCAGGAGGCAGAGAAGAGATGGGGTCGGGGCCAATCAGAGGTGGCATTTGCCGGTTCTCTGAACTACTCAAAATTTCCGCTACCAGTTCTCCAGAACTAGTGAGAACCTGCTGAACACCACCTCTGTCCTCTATGTGCCTAGTAAACTGTGCTTCTTTCCACCCATTAGCTGATCTACTATCACTCATTGGGTCCTACCTGTATATTCTAGTAGAAAACCATTGGCATTTCCAGGGTTCTGATGTTACATAGCCAGAAATATCAGAGCTTTCACACATATCTACATCTCTTATGAGATCTGGGTCAGAACCTGAAGGCTACAGTTCCTATGATATATCTGGGCTCCAAAAGTGCAAGTAACTACTGGATATCAGTAAAAAGTTATTGACAATGCTTTGTTGTAATCTAATGATGCTATGGATTCTTGCAACTCATATATGATAGCCTTGTAGTAAGAAAAGGCCTGACTTCTATATATGTGTGAGAATGTGTTGATGTGTGTGTGTGTGTGAGAGAGAGAGACACAGAGAGAGAGACAGAGACAGAGACAGAGAAATGGCAGGGGAGACAGATCAAGAAAACAAGAAGAAAACTAAACAGAAAACAACATTATACATATTTACAGAGAAAGGTGTGTATATGAGCAGGAGGCATTCTATGGCATGGTGATCCAGATTAACAACAAGAATAAGTTGTCACTTCAAAACTTTGCTATCAACATTGGGCTGAACAGGTTTGCAGAATACACAAGTAACCATGCTTTTATAGTGGGAGACACACTGAATTGGACAAAAGAGGACCTGACCTGGGGTGCCCACATTGCAGCCCTGGTCAGAAGGGCCCAGCAGAGATTATACTACCTGAGGCTTCTCAGAAAACAACTGAATGAGAAACTGCTGGTGACCTTCTACTGCTGCACCATAGAGAGCATTTTAACATACTGCATCTCTGTATGGTTTGCTAATTGCACAGTGGCAGATAGGAAAGCACTCCAGAGGGTTAATGTCATTGTCCAGAAGATCATTGGTTGCCCACTCCCCTCTTTGGAAGAGCTTTATAGCTCCCGCTGCCTTAAGAAAGCTCAAAACATTCTCAAAGATCCATCTCATCCTGGGAACCCTTTTTTTTGAACTATTACCATCTGGCAGACGGTACAGAATAATAAAAACAAGGACAAATAGGCTGAAAAACAGCTTCTATCCCAGGGCAGCAGCTCTTTTGAATTCTGCTGTATAGTGCAGTGTTGGTGTGGTGACGGGGGTTTCCGGTTCAATGTGTGAAGAGTGAAGGATGTGTGTTTGTGTTTATTTTCATGGTCATGGTCATGATGTGCACTGAAGATGGTGTTTGATTTCGTTGTACGAGGTGCAATGGCAATAAAGTAAACTAAACTAAGGACAAATAGAGACTATTGTTTTTCTTTCTTTCATTGTATCCTCTTTTCTTAGATCACTGCCAGTATGTCAATGGCCACCTTCTAATGATGCAAAGATTTTTTTCATAGTGGATTCCTCTGGGATTTAATTGAAGTGTGGAAGCCAGGGAGGTTGTACACATCCATAGAGGTATTTCGGCAAGTAAAGATAGGATATTCTCTTTTGGCCATTTTGGAGCTACAAACATGTAAGAATTTTATGTTCTGCTAATGGTAATTTCACCGAAATTCCAAAACACATTTTCATTCATCACATCGAATGAGAATTGACAAGAAAAATATTCTTGGTGTGCCATTTGCTAAAATAGATGGTGCTTTTCCTGGAATAGATTTGGAAAGTTGAGACATTTTACTTTGTATTGGGAAGTAGACTTAAAGTATACACCATTTAGCCTGAGGAAAACGTTTGCATGAAAGATCTATGCAGTTTTAGTGATCTGAAACAGACTAGTAAATCTCTTATATTTTTTGGAAACATACTATTTACTCATACTATTCACCTTCCAAAATAGTTATGTTTGGGCCCTCAAAGCCAAACATCTACTGATAAAAGTTATATGTCTCCATTAGATGCATAAAACCATCTTCCTCAGCTTTAGTTATCCAATTAGTTTGAACAGCAAGTCCATAATTCTCAAACCGCATAAACATTGCTGTGGGTGAGTTGTGACCAAACATACTGGACAAAAGCTAGGGCTGTGATAGAGCTATTGTTCCAAACCTTAATGTTGAATAAATTGCTTGTGGAGAAAAATCTTTAAAATACACTGACTTGGAAAATCTTTTCAATTTTTCATAAGAAATCAGAGCACTTTAAAGGATAACTTAAAGGCCAGAGATAGATAACTACTGTTCCAAATCTTAATGCTCAATGAAATCCATGTTTTATTTTGTTTTAAAGAAAGCCCTGTAAAAGACATCTGCTCACCAAAATCTATTTTAGGTTTTCCTGAGACATTAGAGCATTGTAGCTTAAAATGCAAAATAATTATTTACTGAGGTGTCTAGAAAGAACAGACTTTCGGCATTTGCTTCAGTGATCAAATATAATCATATTACTTTAGTCTTGTTTGTGAGTATGTTTCTCCCCTCTCTCCCACTCGTTCTGTCCATTTACTTTCATTTTTTTCATTCCTAAAGTAAATTATATCTTATGGGTTTGAAATGGCTTCAAAGTGAATACTGGAAAGTCCATAAATAGCTGTATCTTTTCTTGAAGGTGTAGCATCCACATTTATCCCAGGGTTTCAACTAATGCTGTGTACATAGATACAATGTGGACAAAGAGAAATCTGTTAATTTTTCTAATTCCCTAGCATTCCCAAGCATTAAGATTAAAAACAACTCTGTGTCAAAGAGAAAACTCTAAAACTGAGACAGTTACGCACTCTTTCCAGAGCATTATGCACAGAATAGCTGCATTATGCCTCTTTTCTGCTTCCTGCTGCTGCTAATTGAAACTCTGTTTTGAAAAACAAAATGAACAGTCTTCATATGTTTTCTTTCCATGGTTTGTTACCTCAAGATGAAAGGAGGTTGTCTATGCAGTGGTAAATTTATGTATGTTCTCGTAAGTAGGAAAACAAAATAGAATTGCTATTTACATTTCCGTTAATAGATGGGCTTCTGTCAGTGCAAGCAATAAGGAGTGTCTCCTTGTTGTTGCTACACCATCTGTAGCTCCAATGATTGAAGGTTCCTCTTCCTGATTCTACCAACCGAAGCAATTCACCTTATGGCTGATTAGCAATTGATTCCCCACAGTCTTTCTCACATGAATACCAGACATTTTGATTAACCATTTTAGAGTACATTCAGTATTAACGGGACAATGAGCACTGGATTTAACCAGCACCCCAAGATTAGGAAAGATAATATCCATGTACATACCCTTGGTGGCGCAGTGGTTAGAATGCAGTATTGCAGGCTAAATCTGCCCACTGCCAGCAGTTTGATCCTGACTGGTTCAAGGTTGATTCAGTATTACTATTATTCTTCTCATCCTTCCTATTACCTAACTCTTCCATTTATGGCTATAACCGTGTTGCTTGTATCTTTACAATTTATATTGTTTTGTTTCCTAGTATGATTTGATTGCTTATTAGTAACCTATGACTATCACTAAGTGTTGTATCTTATGATTCTTGATGAATGTATTTTATTTTTTCTTATGTACGCTGAGAGCACATGCACCAAAGACAAATTCCTTGTGTGTCCAATCACACTTGGCTAATAAAGAATTCTATTCTATTCTATTCTATTCTATTCTATTCTATTCTATTCTATTCTATTCTATTCTACCCTACCCTACCCTACCCTATCCTAATCTATTCTTTCCATCCTTCTGAGGTCAGTAAAATGAGGAACCAGATTGTTGAAGGCAGTATGCTGACTCTGTAATCTGCTTAGAGAGGGCTGTAAAGCACAGTGGAACCGTATATAAGCCTAAATGCTATTGCTATTACTATTGTATACTCATCACACTATTCCAGGGTAAGTAAATGATGCAAATTGCAGAAAAACCAAAGGAGTCTCTGTAATTTGCTTTACAGGGCTGCTGTTCAAGTCCTCTGGGCATAACAGAATATCAGAGTTGGAAGGGACCTTGGATGTCATCTAGTCCAACCTCCTGCTCAAGCAGGGGACCCTATATCTGTGATGGCGAACCTATGGCACACGTGCTGGAAGTGGCATGCAGAGCCATCTCTGCGGACACGTGAGCTATTGCCCCAGCTCAATTCTACTGGCATGCATGTGTGCCTCCCGCCGGCCAGCTGATTTTGGGGTATCTGCCATGCATGCATGGGGGGTGGGGTGCATGCGGGAGATGTGTGCACATGGGCAGGGGTATGTGGGAGCACCGGGTCCTGTGCACGTGCGCAGGGGGGCAGGAGGAGTGTGGAGGGGGTCACACGTGATTACATTATGGGTGCAGGCACACAATGACAAAAAGGTTAGCCATCACAGCCCTATACTGTTTAAAAAAAAATTGGCTGTTGAATCTCTTCTTAAAAGCCTCCAGTGATGAAGGCCAGCCATTCCACTGACTAATTGTTCTCACAGTCAGGAAATTTCAGCTACTGCAAAATCAGTGCCCTGTGTACTTCCTTTTTTAAAATATAATTTTCATTAAAAGGATTTTTAAAAGAATGAAAGCAATACAATTTTTGAAAAAAATGTAAAGAAAGTAAAAAAGAAATAAATGAGTAAAAAAAGTGAAAAGTAAAGAAAATAAACACTTTCGGTCTTCTTAGCAGCATTTATGCTTTACCCTCTTTCTCTAAGATTACAGCTTATTTTCCTTCTTTCCATACTGTACCCTTTGTAATCAGCAACACGTAAATCATAAGTTCATTTTTCTTTCTTTCTTCAGCAGAAAATCCTTACGGCTTAAGGGCTTTCCAGTCACTAATAAAAGAGGTTATTGTCTTTTTCCTAATCAGGAAAGTCAATTTTGCTATCTCTGCTAATTCTGTCATCATCACGGGGCAGCCCCTCCATTGTAGGAATTTCAGATATCTATTTCTGTACATATAATAATGTCACAGCTGTAATCATATATAAAAACAATGTTCCAAAATTATTTTCTAATGGTTTATCCATTAGTTCCAACCAGAAGAGTTCTGGTTTCAAGTGCACTTCTCAGACAGTTGCCTGTGGAGATTCTCAGTCATCCAGGTCATTGTTGCCTCAAAGGTGCTTTTTCAAAGGGCAACTGGACTGCTTTTTCCCTGAGGAAGATGAAGAAGACAGAAAAGCAGGATTGGAAGGGAACTTATAGGTCTTCTAATCCAACCCCCTGCCCAAACAGGAGATCCTATACCATTTCTGACAGATAGCAGTCCAGTTTCTTCTTGAAAGCTTGCAGTGATGAAGCACCCACAATTTCTGAAGGCAAGCTGTTCCATTGGTTGATTGTTGTCACTGGCAGAAAATTTCTTATTTCTAGGTTGAATGTCTCCTTGGTCAGTTGTCTGGCTTTTGGAAGGTGCTTTGGAAAATAGGTTGACCCCCTCCACTCTGTGACAACCCCTCAAATATTGGAATACTGCTATTGTGTCTCCCTTGGTCCTTCTCTTCACAAGACTATCCATGTCCAGTTCCTGTAACTGTTCTTCATATCTTTTAGCCTCCAGTCCCTTACTCATCTTTGTTGCTCTTCTCTGCACTCTTTCTAGAGTCTTAACATCTTTTTTATAGTGTGGTGACCAAAACTGGATGCAGGATTCTAGGTATAGTCTTACTAAGGCTTTAAAGAGTGGAACTAGTATGATGTTTCACTTCTCATCCAAGAAGCTTCATCAGTTGTGACTGGATGGTGGGGGTGATGGAAGGATTAGTTCTGACAGGGTGGGGGAGGGGTTGGAAGGATAATATTTCTTTGTGGTTATTTGGTCATTAGTACTGTTAGTTCTCAGGCAGTTTCATTACTGCCAACAAGGAGTAAACTACAGGTAATTCACTTACAACCATAAATAAGCACACATTTATGTTGTAAATCAATTGGTTATGACCCAATTTTAGGACATATTTTTGTGATTATTATTAAGCAAACATAGTGATCATTAAACAATGCAGCTGTTGTTAAGCAAATCCATTGTTTGCTATCAGGTGATTTTGATAGAAACTGGAAGTGAATGCTATTTTTTGGCAAAAAAATGTTGCAAATCACAGTCATATGACTGCTGGGTGCTGCAAATGGATGTTAACGGGGGTTGGTTGCAGTTATGTGATCGAAGGAGAGGAGAGAAGGGGAGAAGATGTTGGAACTTCAAATCCAGGCTGAAATCCTATTTTTGGAATCAGCTGTAACTTCAGATGGTCTCTAAGCAACTGGTCATAAGTTGAAACTATTGGTACACACCCACCAAAACTGACAGGGCAAACTAATGGATATAAACAAATAGCAAACCCCATGCCCACTTGAACTGATGGTGTAACCTAGTTGGATCACGAAACGTCTGCCAGCAAAGAATGAAGCTTGGAGAGCACCAAAGACCCCACAGTTTACTTTTTAAACTGTCTTATATTTTCTGTGAGAGCTGCATGGTTTACTAGTCTGTTTCTGAACCCAGTTTCTTTTCTCAGAGAGGAATACATTAATACTAATTTGTTTTTCTGTTGCTTTGTAACACTGCAAAAGTAAAGATAAAGGTTTTCCCTGTCCAGTTATGTCCAACTCTAGGGAGCAATGGTCATCTCAGTTTCTTAGCTGAGGGAGCCAGCATTGTTTAAAAACATTCCTGTGATCATGTGACTAGCATGACTGTACACTCAAGCACAGGGAATGCTGTTACCTTCCCACCAAAGTGGTGCCTATTTATCTACTCGCATTTGCATGCTTTCAAAGTGCTAGGTGGGCAGCAGCTGGGGCAAGTAGAGGAACTCACCCCGTCACATGTGCTTGGGTCTCAAACCTGGGTTGTCAGCTGCTTTTTTTCCAGATTTCACTGCATCAATTTCCCTGGGCCTTGAAGCTGAGTGGTTAAAAAGTTTCCGCCTTTCCAACTGAAAAGCTCAGTGTCTTTAACTCATGTGTCTCCTCCCCCATAGCATTATATAGGATGCTCTTCATTAAATGAATCAAACAGATCAATAATAACAAGCAGACCTAGTAAATACAAATGGTAAGATCAAGACCAGTTAGTAAGCAGAAACCAGGCTAATCTTGGCCAACTCGCTGTGATATATTGGTCCCTGGGGAACAAGACAAAATAAACTCAGAATGCTAGTTGTGCCCATTTTAGCAACACAGAGTGTTGGGAAGAAAACCATGGCTATCTTGGCTCTAAGTTTTTAAAGTAAGCTGTAATCACCCAGGTTATAAAAATGAGAGAACATCCAAACAAGCACACCGCCAAGAGACCAAATAAGAAGGAAGAAAAAGCAGTCTATTGGAGAATATGGTACTATTTCGACCATATCCTGAGCTTGGTAAGCATGGATGGAAAGGCTGGGTGATTTCTCAGATTCTTGTGGTCTAAACACACACTCTAATCATTGCAAAGATGAGTTAAGGAGGGTGGAATCCATCACTCCAACAGTGAAAGAGAGCTTTGATTTATTTCCTGATAAAACAACCTTATGTTCTCTGAAGCTCGTGGTTTGGTGGCCGTGTGTACCAAATGATCTTTTCTTTCCATCCATCAAAGCTTCAATCGAGCATGATAGTCATAGCATTCTCTGACACACGAGGGGGAAGAGGGAGGGCGGCAATGGAAAATGGCTGCTGTTCCCTTTTTGTTTCTGTTCTAGGAAAAGACCTGGTGCGGAGAGCAGAAGGAAAAAGAACTTGAGAAGGTCACCCCTGTTACAGTAGGAAATTTAAGCTATTTAAGAAATTTAAGTTGCAGCTGGTTGAGCAGGGTCCTTTTGCACTACAGTTCCTAACCCACTTAAGCAGCAGTTCAATTGATCCTCAGAGATATATTGGAACAAAAACGAGCATCCATTTCTGCTCCGTGTTGAAGTATTCCCTGATGAAATGGTGGTGGTGGACTCAAGGGTATATGAGCTTTTAACAGTACATTCCCATTTATCTCTTTTCAGAAGCAAATAACTTCCTAGGCAACTGGATATACTATTGGGCTGCATCTTCCATAACTCTAAACAGCATATCCAAATCTTTCTTTTTACAGATAGAAGGAACAGTGCCCTGGCACAGTTCAAAGACTTTAATCTTTTCTCTCTTTTTTCTTTTCTTTTCTTCTTTTGCAAGGTAGGATATACAGAGATTATTTTATGCCTTATTTATTTAATTTAAATAATTAAATTTGTTTGTTATAAATAGCCCCCGAGTCCTATGCAATACCTGATCCCAAATAACACCCCTTTTAATTTTCTATTTGGTAATGTTTTCTTTTTTAATGCATTTGAGTGTGCCAAAAAGGGAAAAGCACATACTGGAAATAATTCTAATCAAATCTGCATTGCCCATTTCTAAGATAAAGGTAAAGGTTCCCCTCACACATATGTGCTAGTCGTTTCTGGCTCTAGGGGCCGGTGCTCATCTCTGTTACAAAGCCGAAGAGCCAGTGCTGTCCGAAGATGTCTCCGTGGTCATGTGGTCGGCGTGACTAAACATCGAAGGCGCATGGAATGCTGTTACCTTCCCACCAAAGTGGTGCCTATTTTTCTACTTGCATTTTTTACATGCTTTCGAACTGCTAGGTTGGCAGAAGCTGAGACAAGTAACGGGAGCTCACTCCATTACGCAGCACTAGTGATTCAAACCGCTGAACTGCTGACCTTTTCTAGTTTACCAGAATTCTGTAGGGTCTCTTGAGAGACTGTACATGATGCTAATTTATATAGATACATGGAAACAAAAGAAAATGAATAGACATAAAATATATAACCTGAAACACTAATAAGTAACTGGTTTGTTGCTCTATCAGCTCTTAAAGCATTAGCTGGTGATGACCTTGTTCTTAGTTTATGGTCTCCTCATAGGGAGCTGCTGTATGGAGTACTTATAGAGATTCCAGGTTTTTCCCTTTATCCTTTTTTCCAAAAATACATGATTTAATTCTTCTTTCTTATGGCTCTTCATCAGATCATTTAATGTATTAAAGTACATGTCATTTAATGCATTAAAGCAAAGAGGGAAATTAAAACAGGCTATATGATTTCCTATAGATATTTAGACTTCTGATCCCACAGTTCCCTGCCCTTGTCCATTTTAGAACAAGATGATGAGAATTGAAATCCAATTTTTTTTGACAGGGACCAAATTTCTTATCTCCAAAAGACACCCATGGTCCTTTATAAGATATATTTCCAATACGCCATTTGTGACATCAGCATCTGAGAGCATTGTTGAGGTATTCCCTGTTAGGAGAATGAGTGCACTCAGGGAAACGAAGTGAGAGTGGTGATGAATAACACACAACTAGCACACAGATACACTGAATAGTAAAATGTAGGTTTTATTTCCAGTAAACGGGTAAGCAAAGTCCAACAAACAGTCCAAGTCATACATGGTTAAAGCAGTCAGTATCAATCCAGGCATTATCCAAAAACAAAGTCCAGTATCATAAACAAAGTTCAGAAAACATAGTCTGCTAACAGTTGCAAGACTCACAGCAATCCAAGCAGAATGACGATTGGACAAAAGGCAATAAGGAAATGCAAAAAGTAACAAATCAGGTTTCTGGCTCCATCTTATGGCCATTGGAGGAACCACACCCAATTACAATTACAACATTCTCTTAAAGAGACAATATTAAATGACTATCCTGGTTTATATATTGTCAACTCAACTGTTAGGTGACTATCATTCTTAACATTCTCCCCTTTGGGTAGGACAATATATAAAACCTTACAGTTTAAGTCCATATTCCTCACAACAAGCCTTATGCTTTACAGTGCCTTGGGCTTTCGTAAAATGATCTGCAATGTTATTCTCTGACATGCAGTACTCCAGTTTAATCATGTTACCTTGAACACATTGGCTCACATTCAGATATCGTAGATCGGTATGTTTTGATCTTGTCTTTACGGCGAGATTGGAAGCCATCTGAATCGCTGATTGGTTGTCTTCATATACAGTAATAGAATCTTTTACATTAATTCCTATGTCTATCATTAGTTGTTTATAACTTACTAAGTCCGTACATAATAGAGACAAACATGAGAATTCAGCCTCCATTGTTGATAAGCTCAGATGTTTTTATCGAATAGACCGCCATCTGTAATAATACTACAGTACCTGACATTGATTTACATGTAGGTACTTTTGTAGCTAAACTTGCATCTGCATATGCAGTTAAACTTAGTTCATCCTTAGGCTCCAAATATAATGCATAATGCATAATATCCTGGTTTATATATTGCCAACCCAACTGTTAGGTGACTTTCATTCCTAACAAGCATGTTGCTGAAACTGATTGATTTTGGACTTTCAGGATGATGATTATGAGCCCCCCCAAATTGCTTCTATCCCAATCCCTTAATGATACTCTCAAGAAGGGCAATGAAAGTCCAGACAATTCCAATCTGATTAGGGAAAGAGTTCTTTGAAGATTTAAATAGAATCATGCTGAAATATATTTGGCAGGGCAAAAAAGCAAGAATAAAACTAAAACTGTTACAAGATGCAAGAATAAGAGAAGGGTTTGCCTTGCCTAACTGGGAGTTATATTACCAGGCAACAAATTTGAAGTGGGTAAAAGAATGGATAACGTTAAGGAACAACAGACTATTGACCTTAGAAGGGCATGACTTGCTGCTGGGATTGCATGCCTTCCTTTGGTATAAGGGAACTAAAACACAGGGATATTTTAGAAGACATTCTATCTGGGAGGCATTGTTTTTGAATTGGGAGAAGATAAAAAGACAATATTATTTAAAAATTCCATTATGGATATCTACCACTGAAGCCTTTTCTTATCCAGAAATATACAACAAAGAGCTAAAATATTTGATTGTAAACATTTTAACAGTGGCTAGGATTGTATTTGCTAAGAATTGGAAAAACGATAAAATACCTATGCAGGAGGAAGTTATTAAGAAAATTATGGACTGTGCTGAAATGCGTAAATTGACATTTGAAATTAGAGAACAAGAAGACAAACATTTTTATATGATATGAGATTTGTTTTATCAATGGTTGGACAAGAAAACATGGTAATGTAATAGACTAGATAATTCGGTGATAGAAATGTAATAGAGTGATATAAAACATAATATAGAAATATATAACCATTGGTTGAAAGTATAACATAAATTTTAAGATAAAATATGGAATATCTCATATAAAATGATCGAATAAATAGTTTAGTCATGGATGATTAATAACTGATAAATATATACACATATGTTAGTTTGACAATGTGAAAATTGATATAAATGACTACAAAAAGATAGCACAAAAGATTTGTAACCAACTGACACATTTTATGTATATAAAATGGAAGATGGTTTTATGTTTTTTATGTTTTGTATGTGTATGCTTGTTTTAAAATAAAAACTCTTTTAAAAAAAAAGTAAGGTCAATAAAAGGACCATACCTGGCTATGACCCTTCTGAGATCATCACACAATGTCACCAGACTTCCCTTGCAATTTTTAGAATAGAATAATAGAGTTGGAAGGGACCTTGGAGGTTTTCTAGTCCAGGGGTCTCCAACCTCGGCCACTTTAAGACTTGGGGACTTTAATTCCCAGAATTCCTCAGCCAGCATTGCTGGCTGAGGAATTCTGGGAATTAAAGTCCCCAAGTCTTAAAGTGGCCGAGGTTGGAGACCCCTGTTCTAGTCCAACCTCCTGCTTAGGCAGGAAATCCTACACCACTTTCAGACAAATGGTTATCTAACATCTTTTAAAAAAACTTCCAGTGCTGGAGCATTCACAACTTCTGGAGGCAAGTTGTTCCAGTGATTAATTGTTCTAACTGTCAAGAGATTTGTCCTTAATTCTAAGTTGCTTCTTTCCTTGATTAGTTTCCACCCATTGCTTCTTGTCCTGCCCTCAGGTGTTTTGGAGAATAGCTTAACTCCAAGGGTGAAATTTAAATTTTTTCCCTACCGGATCTGTAGGTATGGCTTGGTGGGGGTGGCTTCGTGGGATTCAGTCTCTAAAAGGAAGAAGGTGGGTGGGGCCAACCGATTCAATTCGTCCCTACCACCTCTCCGAACCGATTTAATTTGTCTCTACCTCCTCTTCCGAGGTGGTGTGAGATTGTTGAATTTCACCCCTGCTTGACTCCCTCTTCTTTGTGGCAGCCCCTGAGATATTGGAACACTGCTATCATATCTCCCCTTTTCATTAAAGTAGACATATCCAATTCCTGCAACTGTTCTTCATATGTTTTAGCCTTCAGTCCCCTAATTTTTTCAAGATTGGGAAGCTGAGTTGCAGTCTCTCAATCCCTTAAATGTTTTCTACTCCTATTCCAAAGATAGGATGAACTGACTTCAGAGAGGTCACTCTAAATAAAGGACAAGTCACAATAAATGACTCGCCCACAAAGAATCAGTTTTCAAATTGAGGACAAAAATTGTCACTAGACGGCCGTGAAAAGCCTTTTGAGTGCCGTGTGCATGCTGCTTCTCTTCCCAGATAGAGATAGCTTATCCACAGTACTCTGTGCTCTGCTAGCATTTAGATTGTTGCATTCCAGATGTGATCCCTACATGCCAAGGATTAATCCCGGATGTTCCCTTTCTTCTCATGCCAGGAGATGATTACCAGAGTCAAAGAGGCCTCATCATTTCCTTCAACCCACTCCACTTGTACAGCATTGTAGTACCATATGTAAAGACCATGAGTAGGATGACAAGGTTTTGTGCCAAAAAGAGAACTGTATGTGTGTATGTGTTTGTTTACTGGTTAAACTTTTTGATATGATAATAAATGCATATTATGCTATCCTGAGCGGGCACCCTTTGAAAGCTCAAACAACAAGAGTTTGAGTAACACTAGGCCAAGAATTATAGGTAGTCCTGAACTTACAACAATTGACTTACTGTTCAAACTTACAACGGCACTGAAAAAGATGTCTGATGACCATTTTTCACATTTATGACCATTGCAGCATCCCCATAGTTGCGTGATTCGGATGCTTGACAACTGACTCGCATTTATGGGTTGCCGTGTCTTGGGGGTCATGTGATCACTTTTTGCATCTTCTGACAAGCAAAGTAAAGGTGGAAACCAGATTCACTTAACCCCCATGTAATTAATTTAGCAATTGCAGTGATTCACTTAACAAATGTGGCAAGAGAAGTCGTAAAATGGGGCAAAATTCACCCAACAAATCTCTTCACTTAGCAACATACATTTTGGGCTCAGTTGAGGACTCCCTGTGTTCCCCTTTCTCCCTTTCCCTTCCTCTGTGCTCTTTGTTATTTCCCATTACTGTCTTGACCAAAGCTGTGTTTCTGCATTTCATTTTCCTTTCAAACTGATCTATTAGTCTAGAATGCTGGGCTTTCTCGGAGAAAAAAAAGCTGCAAGCAGGTTTCATTTAAAAAAAATATTTCACGATGATTTATTAAAATGTGGCCTGGCGCCAATATGAAATTGCTGAAGAGCTTGTTGGAAATAAGGGGTTTTTTTTTCATTAAAATGCATTTGTTTTGAATGGAAATATTCACTATGCTGATTCTCTGGAGGAGACAACATTTTTTCTCCATTCCCACCATGAAATTGCTCACTATGTATGAGAGTCTGTCTGTGTGTGTGTGCGTGTGCGCGCGCACGCGTGCATCTCTCTCTCTCCACACACACACACACACACACACACACACAGACACAATTTCTTTAAAAAATAACCGTTAAACTCATTCCATTTTTTTTACTTCATGTCTGCAGCACCTGCTTGACTAGAGAAGTGAATGAGATCCGAGAAAAGGATGTGTAAATATTGGGAATTGTTCAAACTAACAGAGGCAACTTAAGTGACAGCCTCTCATCTATAGCTAGCTGTGGATCTCCCATTTTTTACTTTAGTAGTCACAATTCAGCCATTTACACTGACTATTTAGGCATGATATCTACAATTAAATTTGACAGGAGTGAGGTATGATAATAGTCTAACCATTGAGTAGTCCAGGGGTGTCAAACTGGATTTCCTCGGGGGCCAGATCAGCATTGTAGTTCTCTTTGCAGGCCGACCAGGGGGCAGACAGGACAGACGCCTCCTGTAGCACCCTGTCAGCAAAAATGGAGGGCCCATGTGCCCCATTTTCATCCTGGACGACCTCCTGCGGTACTCTGCTGGCCTAAATGGGGCACGGGAGGCATGTATTCATCCCCATGCCCTGTTTTAGCTGCCAGAGGCACCATAGGCTGGTCCTTTGCTATTTCCAAGCCAGCCCCATGGGCCAGATTTAAGCACCCCAAAGGCCAGATTTGGCCCATGGGCCTTGAGTTGGACACCCCTGGAATAGACCCTTATGATCTCAAGGGACCAGTTAAGAATGTTGGGAGAAGAAGAAATAACAGATGGAACCTAGAGAAATCCAACCTAGGATTAAGGAGACATTTCCTGACAGTGAGAACAATTAATCAATGAAACGGCCTACCTCAAGAAGTTATGGATGCCCCATCACTGGAGGTTTTTTTAAAGAAGAGTTTGGAAGCTATTTGTCCAAAATAGTATAGGGTCTCTAGCTTAAGCAAGGGTTGGATTAGTAGATCAAAATACCTTCCAACCCTATTATTCTATATTCTAATACAAGATGAAATAACAAATATACTGTTGTGGGATTGTGCTAAAGATCACCAAGATCTATACAGTGCTTCCCTGTACCAGATTACAGAACTTTTAGGACAATATAGTAATAACAGAAGGCTTTAACTACCCAGATATCTGATGAAAATCAGTTTAGCCATGATGCAGTTTCCCCAATATTCCTCAATGGTCTCGCTGACTGTTTCATTTTCCAGGAATTTGAAGAAGAGACAGTGGAAACAACTTTCCAAGATCTTATTGTAACCAAGAGAGAACTGCTGGTTGAAAAGATAAAAGATGGGAGAAAGTAACTACTGTATAATAACTTGTTCAAGATACTACAAAAAGGGAAACTGGAAAGTAGTTATGCACAAACACTAGATTTTAGAAAATCCAGTTTCAAGAAATTTGGATAAGTACTAAGTGGACAGAAATCTTCATATCAAAGGCAGATCAGGTGTGGCCTGGGAACTTCTGAAAAATATGGAGTTACAATTGCACATCCTTCAGTGAGGAATGTAATATATAACACACACACACACACACACACACACACACAGTGATCCGGCTATGCAGGAGAAATTTAGTTCACAATCCATTGGCTCAGTGATGTTCAGTGATTCACACATATGAGAATATCGCTCCCACTGCCTTGAATCTGGAAGTAGTTCCATAGGTGGAAGGTGTAGACATTTTGGTGAGGTAGTGGTGTTTAGTACTTTAAGAAGCCCCAGACCGCTCCTGGATGAAGGAGTGGGATGTTTCCAGTTTGAACTGAGGTAACAGAATGTGAGGCAACTGGCAGTTGGAACAGAGTTCTTTTCAAGTAGGAAGGAGGAGTAGAATGTCTAATTCCTTAGCATCAGAGGATGTTAATATAAGGCAATTGGCAGTTGGAACAGATTTCTTTTCAAGTGGGGAGGGAGAGTAGAACTCCTTAGCATCAAAGTGTGTTAATTACTGTATAAGAAATGCTAATGATCTGATGGTCCTTTCGAAAAATCCTTTCTTAGTGAGCACCTAGAAGCCAAGAGGAACATACATGCCAAATTTCAAGTTTGTAGGCTTTACAGTTCTGGAGATTTCATGATGAGTGAGTGGTACTTGGCTTTTATATTTATAGATACATGGTGGGAAGATTTTAACTAAGCTAGTACATAAAAGAGGAATACATTATATGTGAAATTAAAGAAGGATGCCATTATTCAAAAGAACGTAGCTGGTGCCAATCAAAAGCACAAATCGTTAAAGTATAGAAGAAAATTAGAGAACTTAAAAGCAACAAAAAGGACTTTTTTGAGTGGCTAAGGCACCAGACTAGAAACCAGGTGACTGTGACTTTTAGTCACACCTGACACATGGAAATCATCTGGATGCCTTTATCAGTCTCTGTCAGCCCAACCCATTTTACAGGATTGTTGTTGTAGGGAAAATAGGAAGATATGAACAGATTTCCAGAAAAATTGCAGACTACAGGAATCATTAGAACTACCCAGGTAACTCTGAGGACACAGACAAACCTCCAAGTGACCTCAATGAAGCAAGGGTGTCAAACTCAAGGCCTGTGGGCTGGATGCAGCTCGCGATGTGTCGGATCTAGCCTGTGGAGTCATCCTGGTCTAACCAATGCGAAGAGGAAAGATTGGGCTAATGTAGCTTCGGCCCGTTCTACCCAGATTGAAAAGGAAAGATTAGGCCAGCATGGCTTCAGTTTGGTTAACCCAAGCGAACAGGAAACATGCCAGCAGTTTGGGGAGTGGTGTGAAGCTGGCCCACCCACCCAATTGGCCACACCTACCCAGTCAGCCACACCCACCCAGTCAGCCATACCCATCTGCCCCTGCCCCCCAAGGTGAGCCATACCCCTGATGCAGCCCTCAATGACATTGAGTTTGACACCCTTGCTAAAAAAGAATGCAAATGACCAGCTGTTTGCAAGGAATATAAATCCTTCCACTCCCCACCATCCAGTTAGAGCTGAAGAAGCTTCTTGGATGAGAAGTGAAATGTCTTCAAAGAATAACAAGAGCAGAGTATTCTAACCGATGGCTAGTATGAAAATGGACAGGGAGCACGTAGCTGTCATGAATAAGTCAAAGTCTCCAAAACAAGATGAATTGCATCTAGAGCCTGGAAGGAGCTTATTAACATGATTTCAGAGAAACTTTCATGATTGTTGAGAAAGCATGGAGGGTAGGCAGTGCAAAAGAGCACTGTGATCTATTTTCAAATGGGAGAAATAAAAGGACCGCAGTAACTAAAATCTAGTTAGCTTAACATTTAGTACAGGGCACAAAATTCTGGAATAGATTATTAAGCAGTCAGTTTGTAAACATTTTTTTTTTTAAAAAAAGAATGCACTGCTTGGCAAGAACAGCTTGTATGGATTTATCAGGAATGAATTGTGCCAAACCAACTTGGTTGCTTTTATTTTTGTCCCTTTGACAGAATGACCAGTTTAGTTTACTAGGGGAATATATTAGAGTGTTCTTGATGTCAGCAAAGCATTCAGAGAAATTTCCCATGAGATTTTAGCTGACAAGATGGCAAAATGTGAACTGGATAATTTGATTGAATTTGATGGATTCAGAGCTGTTTTTGAATTACTGTTTTGAGTGAGTGAATTTCAGTGGCTCTAGGTCAAACTGGATGGAAGTACTGAATGGCTTACTGCACGCTGATGGTAGAACTTGGATGAGACTCAGTGAGGGGGTTGGGGAGGAACTTGGGCCAGTCTTGGAGTCTGGAGAAGGCTCTGATGGATGCTTTGCATCAAGAAGCAGAGATGGGACCAGGGCCATCTAATATTTCCCAGCTGCCTATGGAGTCAGAGATAAGTAGGGAAGAAGAACAGCTGAAGCCTGTTCCATATGCGCATATGCAGAGAGCTGTCAGGAGAGGAGACCAATTAAGGAACAGGGGCCCACTTGGAAGGAAAGGCACATGTGGATACTGAATGGCTTCTCCCTGGGGAGTAAATAGAAGCAAAAGGGGAGTGGTGGTTGCAGGAGACAATTAGTTCATATTTCTTTTGGAAGATTTACTTATCAGAGTACTCTAATCACCTTGCCTCACAAGGACTCCTTGCCAGGTATTTAATTTACAGCTTTGGAACCTTATGACCTAGCAACTATCTAAGGACTGATAAAATCTGTTCTTGTAATTAACCCTTGGGAGGATTATTGCTGGGACTTTTCTGTGTGTGAATGCCATGAATTTATAGTAACTAAATAAAAAGGGGTTTTTCGGGACAAGGAGTCTGTTTCTTGGTTCTGCTAAGCCTGGGTCAGAACAGATGCAGCCCTGGTGACACATACAGTGTCAATTCAACATAGCTCTTCATGTCTAATTTGTCCCCCCCAAATTTGTAGTATATAAATAAGGTATCTTTCATGCTGGCAAATTATTTACTGAGCGTACCTGCCTGTTACAATAGAACTTTATCTTTAGCCCATTAGAGAAAGGACAGCTTCTATATTAATCACTGATAAGATACCCTTCACAGACTTTTTGTGTTGGTTGTATGATTATTGATTATACGAAATAAAATGTGATCCAATCTGGTTATGTGGGATGTGCAAATTCTAATACTTTCAAGGCCATAGCATTGAACACATGTGAACACCGACTTATTCAAGTCTGAACCTGCAAGTCTCTCTCATATTAGTTGGTTCATTATACTTTAAACCCTTGTTATCAAAACACGGGTCATGGCTATACACTATTGTCAAACAAATAAACTCAGGGCAAAATATAAAAAGCTAATTCGCACAGCATGCTCAGGCAATGGCTGAATTCTCAGAAAACTAGCCTACCTCATTTAAGTCCATTCAGGATGTTGCATTAATACATCTGGGTTGTCTAACTCAGTTGTCACTGGAGCAATGGCAACGTTTTGCCTCCAATACAAAGCCAGAACCTTGCATTTGTAAGATGTATGCTTGTCACTGACTATCTCTAGGGCTGCATTCATTTCAAAAGGCCGCGGGGAGGGTGAGAGGAATCTTCCAAAGTGGCCTGTCTCTGGCGTACATTTAACTAATAGAATATTAATGAAGGGGAAACAAAAATCTCAGTATTTTTGTGGTTAGTTCATTAACCATCAGGATGGGGAAGAACATGTTTTGCATTACTTCTGTACCTCCTTGAAGGAAACCCCTTTTTCCACAGGCAGATCATATGGTCTGCATCATGGTTGACATTATTCTCTGTTCTGTACTCCACACCACACCAATGCCATTAGGACGTTGAAGATTCTTCATGGTTGTTTCATATTCCACGCAGCTATGATCTACTGACTAGGAGGGGCAGGATTTACACTTATGCATATCCGAGCATGACTGCAACCTATAAGCAATACTGCAGAGCTGAACACTTCTATTAAAATGTAGTATCTATGACTTAAAGTTAGCTGAATGTTTGACTCATTGGAAAATACTATTATAGGGATTTGATGACTTTTTGTGGCCACCACTGAAATGGACCCTTTATGACCTGAATAGATTTGGAAACTGCATGCTTATCACAATGTCAGGCTGGTAGTCATATCAACAATATCAGCTTGTGCTATGGTGGGCTAAATTAACTATCCACACAGGATGAAGGCAGATAGATTATCTTGTTTAGCAGTAAGTTTGTTGAGATTAAGTGTGGTGACCCGGGGCATGGCACAAAAGCAACACAGTCAGAGAATAAGTCTGGGTCCCTTTATTAGCTCCAACTTTGCCCCCAATGTCCCTGTTACCTTCTGGTCTGGAGAAAAACTCTCCCACAAACCTGCAACAGCCTTTGGCTGCAGATATTCCAATTCAACTATTGTAAACAGAAAACTATAAATCCAACAATGGCAGGGCATGATAAGAGGTTCCAGAAGTGAAGTAACATGGCAGTAAATCAAGCCAGTTGGGAGGATGCCAGGAACTCAGATAACTGCAGCTAACATAAGATAAACTCAACATTTGTTCCTGACAACCACCCCAACCACCTGCCTCTCCTTTATACACCATCCCCAGGTGTGCCTTGTGAATCAGGGCCATTTCCTCCCTCATAAGCCACACAACACATGTTGCTCTCTTTTCCGTTCTTTCCTGCATGCCATAGGATGAAGAGAGGGTGGGCCTTGGTCTTCCTCTGAACTCCCTCTCCCTTGTTCTACCTCTTCCCTGCTCTGCCCAGCCTGATTTTGCCCTTCCCCAGTTTTCTCCACAGCTAACGGGACCACTCTTCCACTCCCTGTCAGCTGTTCATCTTCCTCCTCTAATTCAGACTCCAATGGGGGCATGACATTAAGATTTCAAAATGGCATGTGTGTGATTTACACTGAAATCTATATGAAAGAGAGTTTCTGAGTGGCTTCTTCCTAAGATGAATGTCCCACTGTTTCATTTCCAAGGAATAAGTTTTGGTTCTCCTCTTTGTTAACCTTCTTCATTTGCAAAGTTCTCTTCTCCTTTACTTACAATTACTTTTCTATGTTGATATGACACTAAAATGTAAGAAAAGGGGTGCCAGAGCCTGGGGGCAGAGTCAAAAGAGGGATTAGTCTAGAATCCCTATGTAGCTACAAATGGATTAAATGAATTCTGCTTTTATGTAAAGACAAAATAGTGCTCATGTTTAGTTGAGTAAATTCCTGTACACAAACATGAGTAATAATAAACCAGTTTAATTAGATCTTTACATGTGGTCCTTGTCTTTGATGTTTGTCATAAGCATAGTTATTGGGAAGCCACAGCGACTTCAAAGGAACTAGAGTATCATTATGTAAGTGACATCTATGGTATAATTCATTTATCACATTTGGTATGTCATCTGACAAGAAGGTTATGGTTCTGTAGAAAAAGATGTAGCAGAAATTTTCTTTTGCTCCAAGAATTAGGGCTGGAAGATGTTCATAGGCAAATCTTTTCCAATATTCTTCCTTTAAATTCCTGGATATGTTTCACATTTAGAAATTTAGCAGGGTTTCATGTATCAGATTAAGCCCATATGCGATTTACTTTTGACTTGGATGGTTTTCAAATGACCAGTTGTCACTAATACACTGAAGTTAAATAAATCATGGCTTAGTGAGTACAATTTCAAGTATCCTGAGCTAGGATTTGGTTTGATTTTGTTCAAGCTGGGTTTGTACAACACTGTGACCCCAAAATAAAGAACCTTACAGTTCTTATGTAAACCTTGCTCCTAGCCAATAGGAGGGAATAAAAAAATCAGGATAATGTCCACATTTATTTGATTAAAATCTCCCTTTAATACAATGTACATAGTTATGACTGCCATCTTTTGACATTCTTGTGGATCTCTCAGGCCCTGGGTAAACTAAAATCAATCCGTTGCAAGATATTTCTTATGCACTGTCCATTGCCACCTCTTCTTTAAATTTTATTATGATGTTTTTCTTTTTGAATTCTTGCACATGTTTTTGACTTTACAATGAAGCCAAGTTTCCCATTGACAGCTAAGGGGACAGTGGCCTCTTCTTTCTTACAGAGGTGATGTAAGTTCAGGATGGCATCAAAAGAAATTCAAAGGCTATTCTAATACCGAGTGAAAATTAAAAATAGCTGTTTGTTTTACAATCAGAAAACTTAACAGGATAGATTTGCAAAAGGCATTATTTTAAACCAATTAAAGTAAAACAATTTTAATTGTTTTATTGTGATTTTTCCTTTCCCAATGAGTACCTCCTGCTACCACCTTTGGCCATATTTCAATTGGAATTCACCAGGAAATACAAAGACTTCAAGAATACTGCAAAATACATTTTCTCAAACAGCCTTTGCTCTTTCCCCCAATGGTTTGAAAGTTGTCACCTAAAGTATTTTTCTTTTTTTAACAAAGCACTTGTTTTTGGTTGCTTTATTTGCTTATTCCCATTCTGCCTTAAAGATTGTGCCTTCTATGCTGATGCCGAGACTCAAGAACAGATTAAGAAACTATTCTCAAGAGCTATCTTAATAAGATCTATAAGTTGGCTGAAACAAGAGGCGACTTTCTATGCTCTATTTACAAAATGGCCTGTTTCTCCCCCTGCCTTTTAAAGCTGCTTTTACCATAGTAAAGGATTGATAAGTGTTCTAGCCTGTGACTGCTTTATTTACAATGGATAATTGTTTTATGTTCTTAATTATGTTTATTTTATGTTTCAGTTGTGAATTGCTTCCAATGGTGTCCTTGACCATGGAAGGTTGCATGAAATTAGATTGAAAACATAGATCCAGAATGAATTTGTACGCAGTTCTTTGCGAGCTTTGAGGTTCAGCAGGATTGGATTTGCTAAACACTTGGAATGAAAAGGACCAGGAAATCCCAGGGCTGCTGGCTAGACTGGGAAGTTGAAAAACATCCCAAAAGAAGGCAGTAGCGCTTTGTATTGTTACCAAGAAAACAACATGGATGAGCCTGCGTAGTTGCCAAAAGCCAAGCTCAACCTGAAAAGAACTTTTGCTTTGTAATGTAGGCAAATAAGGATTTCTTTTAGGTGACCAAGAATAAAAACATCTGAAAACTGGACACTTTGCTTCTTCTCTCAATTAACTTTTTTTTTTTTGCTTCTATCCTATCCTTCTGCAAAGGAAAGTCAACATGTGTGATTCTTTCCTCGTTCCATTTACCCATATACTTCTCTGAGGTAGATTTGGAAAAGAAATTGGCCCAATGAGCTTCGTGAATTAGCCAGGATTGGAATTTGAATCTCTCTAGTCCTAGTCCAACATTAACTAGTTTTTGGCATAGAAGTTTTGCTGTTATTTTTTCTACTGACTTGATGAAAGAGAAATCTTTCACTGGAATAGAGAACATTGCTGAAATTCTCATGGGCAGCACGTTGTACTGTAGTAACTGTTTAGCCAGGAAGTGGCAAAGATGTGAATATTCTCCCCCAGTCCCAAGATCTATGTTTTTCTGTGTTTCTGTTAAAATGCAAGGAAAACTATCATGAAGAAATTGCCTACTTTCAGGTAAGATTCAAATGCCAACATATTATGCTTCTATACCTGGAGTTGGAAGAAGGGGAACCAATCTTGGTTAAGGTGTCAGATTAAAAGAAAAAAAAGTCTTAGATCAGTTTTTCCACAGTGACTGACATAGAAAAAGAGACTTCCTAAATCTGACTGCCCTCCAGATGTGTGGATATTACTCTCCAAATTCTCAACAACAGCCATGATTGTTGGGAATTTATGGATGAAGTCCATAAATATGGAAGGCAAAGGAACATTAGTGTAGAACTACTCAAATATGTGTCAGATGTTCTGTAGTAGAACAACATTCATCGCTTTTCCTGAGGCATATTATTTACAACAAGGGTAGACACCTCTTGGACCCAAGCATCCTTTTTATGAACTTTAAAATAATCCTAAATCTTGCTAAAGCCATTTCAATGAAGCACCTGAAAACTGTTCTGTTAGCCTTAAAATATACATACATTTAAAAAATCAAAGGGGGAAAATTCATCTGAAGACTTACCCACATATAGCTAATTCCCATTCAGTCCTAACTCTTTAGGTCCTTGGTATTCTCAGAACTTGATAGTTTTTTTTACAGATGTTTCATTACCAAACTAGATAACATATATACTGTAGATATACATACATCTCACAGAGAGAGAGACACACACACAGATAGATAGATAAATAGATGATAGATGATAGATAGATAGGTAGATAGATAGATAGATAGATAGATAGATAGATAGATAGATAGATAGAGGATGGATGATAGGTATATATGTGAATTAGGGGAAAGTTCAGTGAGATGCTTTACATCAAATTACTGCAGAGTTCTCCAACTTGACAAGATATACTACACTTCAATTCTTAGAACTTCTAACATGGACAGCATTTATACTAATTAATGATCATAACAGTTCAAGTCCAGAACACATGGATGGCACAAAGTTGGGTTAGGATGGGATCATATAATATAAATATGCCTTCAGACCATGGTGAAATCTATAGAGTAGGAAGGTAAACATACAAACCTCATGGACATATTACTGGACAAGGGTGGACTTTACTGATCTTATCTGGGAAAGATTAGCATCTTCTGCTTATTATTAATCTAAAGATGCCATGGGGATTATTTTGTATGCCAGCAGCCTCACTAATAGTACAGATCGCATGCAGACTGTCAATTGTTCCTGATAGCAATCAGATACGCTTTAAATTGGAGATATTATTTGCAGAAAGGAATGAAGAGAGTGAGATTCATTCAAGTGGAAGATAAAGGCCTGGTTGCCTAAAGGGAACATTTCTTTGGCCAAGCATCAGAGGGTTAGCATGAAATTTAAGATGTGCAGATTGCAGGTTGCATATTAGAATGTGTATGATTTGGGCCGGGAACAATGAGATTCAAAAGTTATGCTCTACATGGAAAATTATACTCCATAAGATATTAATATCTATATGGAATTGATGACAATCTGGTAATGACCATGGCATATGAAGATTCTGACCTGAAATGTAACTGCAATAATGCATAAAGATATTAATGAATGAATGCAAATAGGAAGATGTCTGTTAAAATAAGAGAAAGGGGAAGGATGCAATAGGTCTAAATGAAGATAATCTGATTATTTTATAATTCATAAGTAAATGCATACAAGTGAAGATATGGGCTTAATTATGAATAAAAGTCCTAAAATATATGTCCAAAAGAGTAAATTGGTGTCATGTAGATTGTTGTAAACATGCATGAAAGTAGAAATCCACTGTATGGTGATAGCTACATGTTACTTTCCATTGGACAGAAATAAGCAAGATTTGTGAAATTTATTTAATCTAGAGAATCTAGAATTTATTTAATCTAGAGAAAAATCATTCTTTTAGATGACATGAATGAACGCATTGGAACTGAAAAATGATTCATTTCCAGAATCACAGTGACTATGTGGTGATATATACTTAGAAAAAGTCTATTCTTTTTTTCAAATGTCTGGGTTAGACATAAGTCTAATCATATATACACATGGAAAAGGAATGATTATTAATCTAAAAACGTGATTGATTTGATTGTTTTATGCTGAAAGAGTGATATGATACAAGGTTCTGAATATAAGGCAAAGCATTTTTTCATTATGCCAAGGACTTTGGGAATAAATGGACCTTCAAGAAAATAAAAGAAGTAAAAGAAATTAGAGTATATATAAAAGACACCAGGAAGAGAAAATACGATATCTCTATAAATAGGTATACAAGACAAGTTAATCTCCCAACGGAATAAATGAGCATAAATATGAATAAAAGGAAAACAAAATATATGAAGTATGTTTGAACAGAGTAGTAAGAATGTAACAGAATACAACAGCAGTTTGTGGTGTTATTCTAAAGGAAAATATGAAAAGGTATTGTATGGAATTATGATATGAAAGAGAGTGTGAAGGAGAAAAAAACCATATAGAGAAATGACGATGGATAAATCTATTTATATGAGTGTTGGCTGATAAGTGAAAGGCATTGTACAACACTGTCAGACACAAGGGACCAAAGAGACACTGTGAGCTGATCAGAATTTATTCTTTACTGCTGCTTGCCTATTTATGAGAATTGCACCAGAACAACTACTTACTCTTGTCACATAAAGACTTCAGGAATTCTAGAGGAGGTCTGACCTCTGTTCCATCCTTCCCTGAAAGGACTCCAAGGTTGCCAGTCTTTTCACTCCTTTCCTTCCTCTACTGTAGTGGGAGATTCCACCACAGATGTGTCTAGAGAGAAAAACAGTTGCAAAGAATGCAATCAAAGTAAGCAAAGAACAAAATTAAAGGTGTAGAGAAAATGCAGAGTGATTTTATTACCTTTTTTTTTTTAGTTCTGGACATCAATATTAAGGGCTAAACAAGAAGCTCCAGCAAAGTAAATGGAATTAAAAGAATAAAAGCAGTGATATGAATTGGGATACAGCAAACGTGAGCATCCTGGAAGAGATATTGTATGTATGTATGTGTATATATATATATGAATGTGTGAATGTAAGAAAGAAAATTTGTTGCATGTTTGTTGATCTAGGGCAAGCGTGTGACAAATTGAACAGGCTACAATTAGGGAATATTTTGCAGGCATATAAAGCTAAAGGTGGACTGCTGAGTGTGATATGAACAATGTATATGATATAACTTGTGTGAAGATAAATGGAATGCATGGGCAATGGTTCAGCATTGAGTGAAGAGTAAGACAGAGATGTGTGGTGTCCATTTATTTATTTATTTATTGATTGATTGATTGATTGTACTTATATACCGCC
The DNA here is from genome assembly GCA_023653725.1 of Bungarus multicinctus. Taxonomy (NCBI): domain Eukaryota; kingdom Metazoa; phylum Chordata; class Lepidosauria; order Squamata; family Elapidae; genus Bungarus; species Bungarus multicinctus. The sequence goes on along the minus strand of CM042846.1, from coordinate 78,967,102 downwards.
CTATTTCCCTGACAGGACTCAGGGCGGTGCACAGCCAAATTAAAATATAGAGAGCAATACACAATTAAGAACAGTTAAAAGACCAAATATAAAAGGCTGAAATTTATAAGAAATTTAAAAGCCAAACTAGATAAAAACCAAATTAAAATCCTAAAAACCCCTAGGCCAGACCGGCTTGAGATCATTTAATGTTTATGGGTGAAGGAGATAAATCAATGGTTTAGCATCTTGACCCCTTAAATTTATTGACAATAATTTTCCTTATGGAAAAGACAGTAGAGGATATAAAGAACAATGTCCTTCACTTGGCCAACACTACAAGGATAGAGGCATTGTTGCACTGGACAATTTGCAAAGTATGCAGCAGATATGGACTGAAGTAGAAAACGTAAAAGCTTCCTTGACAAACAATTAGCAATCTTATCTAGATGTTGGGAGAGGCTTCAATATTTCTTATATCAGACATATAGTCTTCTAAGTTATAATCATGATATCACACTAGAATCTCTATAGGCATCTTATGCAAAAGCTCAGATGGGTTTTCTCTGTTCTAAGAATTAAGTTCTCCAAAGGAGGAAGGAATATAACGGTAAGAAAAGAATTTGCTCCGGACTTCAGGTTTGAGCTTCTTCAGCGATAGACAGAAATCCGCGATCATGCACAGTTTCAATCTGTGCTCACTGCTAGAGCACCCTGAATCAGCTGGTTTCAGGGCTAAGCCACCCCGTAGAGGTGGTGAAGAGGGGCAAGACTGCCAGCAGATCGAGGAGAACCGCATCTCTCCTCCCCAGCTGGCCTAACTCCCTTTCCTGAACACGGTTGTAGCGATGGTCAGAAATGGCCACCTCAAAGAAGAACTCGACTGGAAAAGAATGTGCAGGAGGAAGATATGAAGAGAAGGTTTTTGTTGACCGGGTTGAACTGAAAAAGCAACAATGTAAGGTACCCTGGAATTTGAATTATAAAAAATAACATTGTTCCCAAAGAAGATTTTGATGCAGCGAAGAAGAGAGGGAAGGGAAAGGATTTGTTTTTTTTTTCTTCCCTTCCTTATACTGACAGCTAAGAGATTCAAGTAAGAAATTGACAAAAATCCACCTTGACATCAATAGGCATTTAAGCTGAAAATAAAATGTCAAAGTGATAATAAAGACTTTTGGATACTCAAAAATCTCTAAAAGAAGGAAAGGAGAGAAAAGGAAAGAATAAGAAAAAAGAATAAAAGGGCGGGATCTGGAAAAATGGAGGAGACTGCCTGGAACTAAAAGGACAGTGAAACTTTAACAAGATTCCTAAAGATATATTCTAACTGAAACTTTGTAACAAAATAACAGAACCCCAGGAAGAGAAAGTGGAAAAAAGAAATAAGAAGAAACAGCTTTGGATTATTTGGATTACTTGGTGATTTTTGGATTTTTGGCTATTGGATTTAAATGACTAAAATCAATCGTGTGGTTGTTTAAAAGTGTTTAAAATGGCATCACTTTTGGAAGAACTGAAAATGGAACTTAAAAAATACAAAGAAGATGCACAAGAAGGAAGAGGTTCTTTTGGATTCGTATTTCAATTTTTAGAAATGGAAATCTGGAACTATGAGAAACAAGAAACACTTGTAGAACAAGAAGGTCGGGACAAAGAAGAAGCCACCTTTAATGATCAAGTAACTTTATGTGGGGAAAAGAAAGGAAAGGGGGGAAAGAGAGTGGAAAGTTTAAGATTTGAAAAGACAACCAAAAAAAAAGAATAATTTGAAAAATAATTATAATGTTAGGAAACAACAGAAGAAAGGATTACAGAAGAGAGAATTTGAAGTAGAGAGACAAGGGGGCAAAAAGGGGAGAGAGAAGAAGAGGGGGAAGAAGGAAAGGAAAGGAGTTATAAAAGACAGAAACAAGATATAGAGAAACAGGGAAAATGTATAAGGATTGAAAGTATAAGCCTATTTAGAGACAATGGGTGAAAATTTAATTGAAAAAAGGGATTTCTGCAAAGGTACATACAGTAAGATAGTATTGTTATATTAGAAATAGAAATAATTTTAAAAAATATGAAACAATGTATGATTAAAATGATGGATAAAATACTTATTGTAATGCAATGGAATGTTTGTTAATAAATAAATGAAAGAGAATGAGAGATTGAAATTAGGAAAGGATGGGAATACGTTATTTATTATTAATGATTTATTAATAATATGAGAAATATGAAAAAAAGAATTAATTATGGAAAGTTTATAAGTGTCCCCAAGGAAGTATGAAACTCAATTGAAAAGAAAATGTTAAAGAAATTAAGATTGTAATTAATATTAATGATAGAATTGAATTGGAATGGAATGAGTGTTTTATTTAATATATACATACATACATACATGCGTACATACGTACACACACACACACACATACACACACACACACACATATTCTAAAGAATGTACCAAGCAGAATTCGATTGGAAGTTATGTACTATATTGAATGTTATAATTCTAAAGGCATAAATTGAAGTTTAAATAAGAGTTGAATGGATAAAATTAAAAGATATAAAGGTGTCATACTTCAATTAGTAACTACAGGGGAAAATTTGTTTAATGAGAAAAGATAATATGAAATTGAAACAGGACAGACAAAAGTATAAATGTAATGATTAGAAAAACATTGAAACTTAGAAAAAGATATATAATTGAATCTAGATATGAGATAATTAAAAATAAAGTTGAGAAAACCATGGGAGGGGAAAAATTATGGAGAAAATGTTATAATAGTAATGAGATATGGAATAGAACATAAAGATGAATATGAAATTGAGTTTGTGTCTGTATGGAGAAGTGATAACCTGGGAACATGCTATTCTCAAAAAAAAAATGTTTTATTTGTATGTCTTTGTGAAAACCCAAATAAAATTTATATTAAAAAAAAAGAATTTTCTCCAATTATGTCCACTCATATAATAGAAAAATAGTGGAGATCTTGAGGGATGTTGTCATGCCCCTGTCAGAGTCTGAATCCAAGGAGGAAGACGAACAGCTAACAGGGACTGGGAGTGTGGCTCCGTTGGCTGTGGAGGAAACTAGGGAAGGGCAAAGTCCAGCTGGGCAGAGCAGGGAAGAGGTAGAACAAGGGAGAGGGAGTTCAGAGGAAGACCCAGGCCCACCCCTTTTTCATCCTAGGGCATGCAGGGAGGAACGGATCGCATAGTTTACGGGGGAGGAAAGGGCCCTGATTAGCCAGAGCTGGGAAGAAAGTTTAAAAGAAATGCATGCCGAGTACAGCAGCTCCTGGGAACAAAGGTGAGTTTATCTTGTGTTGTCTTTGCTTATCTGTGTTCCTGGCATCTTCCCAACTGTGTTAAGTTATTGCTGTGCCTTCACATCTGGAATTGTTGCCCCTGCCCTATCAGACTAATTACCTCATTTTGCCTTGACTGGACTTATAGTTACAATTTTTGTTGACCACATTTTGGACTTGATTCTCTGCAGCCAAAGACTGTTCCTGGGAGAATTTTTCTCCAGCCAGAAGGTAACCAGGATATTGGGGGCAAAGTTGGAGATAATTAAGGGACTCCTACTGATTGTCTGACTATGTTGCCTTTGTGCTACACCCCAGGTCATCACAGATATCTTATTTCTTAAATTTCCAAAGCAATGCAAGTTGAATTCTAACAGAGTTTGAGGTAACCCCACTTCTATCCTAATCAGCATGAGTGGCAAATGTGAGGCCATAATCTTCCTTAAAAACATTTCCAGAATATTTTCAATAATGACCTTCTCATTCCATCCCCACATCTCAGCTCCATTTAATGCCCACTGTGTTTTTTTTTTTTTTGGCTAGACTGGTAGCATATTTCAGTGCCACCCAACAACAGGTACTGAAAACTACTGCAGTTTCCCTGCAGGAGCAGGCTGAAGACCTAGAAGTTCTCTTGAAATTGCTGATCCTGGTTGATCAGCAGATGGAAACTGTGGCTGGGGAAGTCTTTGCCCAGCTTTGGTGGTTTTACCAGCTGTGGCATGCTTCCAACAGAAAGCTCTTATGACAGTGACTCATGCCTTTATCATCTTGTCCTTAGATTACTGTAATGTGCTGTACCATCTAACTATTTCTGCTGAGATTATTTCATGAGGTGTTAGTAGATTTCTAGATCCAATTCAAAATGTTGACATTACTTTCACGAAGAACAAAAGAGGAATAGTTCACATTTCTATTGAATCTCACTCACCTTTTAATTTTTTCAAATATGTGAGCTGTCTTGCCTCCTTTTCTGTCGCAAAAAGGGTTATTGGCTGTCATAGTTAAAGCTATCATATTCAGTACTCCACGAGGCTTAGATATTTAGTCCCTGGGAAAGATTATGAGGATTTATGAAGTAAATTGTGCTGGTATGGTGTTGCCAAGGAATTTGAAGGAGAAATGTCAAAAGTCCCCAAATGATTGGGCAGTCTGTTTCTAAAAAAAAAAATTAATTTGATTAAATTACATTAAATTAAAACTGTGTGCACATATGGTCTTCTGTGGGCTTTTTGTCATTAGCCATCGCTCAGATGCTGTTTGTGTGTGTGTGTGGGTACACACATATATACATACATACTCACGTATGCATGCAAACACACACATACATAGACATTGAATGATTCTATTCCATAGTTTTCTCTTTCAAAGCCTAAACTAGTGGGGAGCATCAATACAGGAGCTGTTTTCAGACAAATTGTAAGACCACCCGGGTTTACATAGACATTTGTAACTCTGAATTCCTCATAAGTTTACAGAAAATAGTTTTTTCCGAACTTAATTCACCCTCAAAATTCCTAATTAACATGATGTTTTCTCATACTAATATTATATTGGCATCTATCAGGTTGAGGAAAGCTGGATCTTATTTTCTGCCTAAATCTCTTTGTTATTTCTGATAGAAATCATGGAAATGTAGAATTGGAAGGAAACTAAGAGGTCATTAAGTCCAATACCTGGCACACTGAAAGATTCACTACACCAGTCCTGGTAGATAATCATTCAGTATTTCTTTGAAAACCTCCATGAAAGGAAAGAAAAACTTCTCTGTGGTTTCTACTAATCCTCTGACTAATAGCTCTTTGGGCCAGGAAGTTCTTCCTCATGTCCCAGATCAGGAGTGTCAAACTGAAGGCCCATGGGATGGATCCAGCCTGCAGGATGCTTAAATCTGGCCCATGGGGCCTGCCTGGACATATCAAAGGACTGGCCTGCAGTGACTCTGCAAAGACAAAATGGGTCCCGCAAAGCCCCTGCAAAGACAAAATGGGTCCCGCACAGCCGAGTGGCTGTGGTTTCCTGCGCCCAGATACAGCCAGCTGGTTCCTTCGCTGGCCGTGGGGGGAGAGGTTTTGACCCCCGTGGAAAGGGCGCGCAATCTGGGTGTCCTCCTGGATGTGCGGCTGTCTTTAGAAGAGCATATTGCAGCCGTCGCCAGGGGGGCTTTTTATCAGATACGTCTGATTTACCAGTTGCGGCCCTTTCTGGATCTGGGCGCACTTCGCACAGTCACGTCCGCCCTCGTCATTTCCCGCCTGGATTATTGCAATGCTCTCTACATGGGGCTCCCCTTGAAGAGTCTCCGGAGGTTACAGCTGGTCCAGAATGCAGCCGCGCGAGTGCTTGTGGGTGCCCCTCGGAGCTCCCACGTTACACCGCTGCTTCGCAGGCTGCACTGGCTTCCTGTGGCCTACCGGATTCGATTCAAGGTAGTACTGATGGTATTTAAAGCGCTCCATGGCTCGGGACCTGGGTACTTACGGGACCGCCTGCTGCCATCGTCAACCTCCCGCCGCCCAGTACGCTCCCACAGGGTTGCCCTGCTTGGTGTACCGCCGTCTGGCCGTTGTCGGCTGACGGCCCCGAGAGTTCGGGCTTTCTCTGTGGGGGCTCCCTCCCTATGGAATGATCTTCCCCCGGAGATACGGTCTATGACGGATATCCTGACCTTCCGGCGCACGGTGAAAACTTTATTTTTTAATCAGGCCGGCCTGGCCCAGTAACTGTGTTTTAGGTTTTTAATTAAATTTTAATTGGGGTTTTTAGTTTTTAACTTTTAAATTGAATCTGAATTAGACAGCCGGATTAAATTATTTAATTTATTTTTAATTGTATTTATTGTATATCTTTTACGTTTTAGTAGGCTGTACACCGCCCCGAGTCCCTTTTTTGGGAGAGGGGGCGGTATAGAAGTTTAAACAAATAAATAAATAAATGGCCCATTTTCAGCTGACAAAGTGCTGCTGGAGGCCAGGGAGGCTGAAAATGGGCTACACGGGGGCCTTGCTGTCTGTCCCATCTCCCCTCCCTGCCCCCTTCCCCAAGCCCATGGATTAGCCATACAATGCTGATCCGGCCCTTGAAGAAATCTAGTTTGACACCCCTATCCTAGATAGTTCAAAGTTCAGTGTGGTCTTTGGCCTTAACAAGTAGTGTCCTATGATCTAAATCTGATCTGACATTCAAATGTAGAGACACATTTGAACAACAAATATGATAAAGGGTCTGGAGGCTAAATCATATGTTGAACAGTTGAGGGAGCTAGGTATGTCTAGCCTATCAAAGAGAAGGATTAGAGGAGAACATGATAACTGACTTCCAAGACTTGTGGGGTAGTCACAAGGAAGAGGGAATTGACTTATTCTCTAAAGCACCAGAGGGCAGGACAAGAAGTAATGGGTGGAAGCTTGTTAAAGAGAGATCCAACCTGGAAGTAAGGAGAAATTTTCTGACAGTGAGAACAATTAATCAATGGAATTGTGGGTGCTCCATCACTGGAGGTTTTCACATGTAGATTGGACAACTATTTGACTGGAATGGTATTTGATCAGAAGACCACTGAGGTTCCTTCCAGATCTATGGTTTATGACACTGCCAGAATAGCCAAGGCAGACTTGCTTTCTCCCGGTTGTTATTGTTCCCTGATGGATGAGATTCCTCTTATCTTGACACCAAAGTCCTCTGTGTTGAAACTGTTTATGAGAAGCAAACATCATACTAGGAGCTGATTGCCAGACAGTAAGTAAATCATTGTAAAGGGAATGAGTCAAGTGCTGCCAACCTTTCCTCTTATTGTCATTGTTATGATGTAAAACATTCCACACACCTAATATTGTATCCAAATTTGGGCACAAATGTCTTTGCCCAATAATCAGCTCACTAGTCGAACCTTGGGCTAATGCAAGATTAAAAAGGTGTGTAGCAATTATACACAAACCATATATCTTATTCTTTGGAGACCAGCATAAATGCCAGATGAGATGTTTCATAAACATTTGGAGTGTAGGAAGGCCTATGGAAGAATAATCTCACTGGGAAAGTTAAAAAGAAAAGGAAAAAAAAAAGCAAGCATATACGTACATATACCAGGACACAGACTTTATCATTGTTTATTCCATCATTTCATTCAAATGCTTATTATGAACTGCTATATTCCAAGAAATCAACCGTGGAAGACAGACAAGCTCTTTAGATAAAACCAAAAAGGCAAGGGTTTTTTTTTTTTTTTTTTACCGAGGACCAGATGTATTTCTGGGTTTTGCCCTTGTACATATTTAGCCAGGCTCTTGAAGTGGCAAAGATTTGCATGTTTATTTTGCAATACTAATGAATATGTTTTTGATTTACATTTTAGAAAATGGAAACTTTTATCTTCTCTGAGCTTTGTAATGTTAATGATTTCCAGATGATCCCAGAGTGTCCTCTTTTAACCCTTCAACATTGAAAACATATCAGGTTTTTTTAAAGGCCCCAAGATCTCTAGTAGAGGCATTTTCCAGCCAAACCCAGGAGATATATGTGACTCTGTTTATTGTTTATTGCTGGAATGAAATGAAATGAAATGTGGGGACTTTAAAACTATTCTATCAAGTGAAAACATATGTAAATGACAAATGATGTTCAGCTTGATTTTGAGGGGAATTCTGGGGGATATCTACAGACAAATGTCTGAAAAACTGAATATGTATTAGAAGCGAAGAAACAAAAACTAAGAACTCTTGACTTATTGGACTTCACATAATCCTAAAGTTAGAGTGGACCTTTGCTAGATATCTTGTCTTACAATGTACAGTGACATACCCAGACCACCTAAAAGAGTACATAATGGAAGTGGCCTATAATGAGCAGTTCAATAGTTACATTTCATAAGAATTTCTAAGAGGAACACATTGGCACTAAGCTTAAAATGTAGCAAAAGTGACATCGGGATTACATAGCTATTTGCCATGTCCCAAAGCTGGTTTACTTCAACATGATAACTTTTCAGATACATAGCATTAAAATCTCAAAAGTCCTGTTTTATTTAATGCTGAAATCATATTTTTTTTCCAGCTCACTGTAAAACTGACACACAAACACATTTTGCTTCAAAGATCTATCCTCATCATCAATCAATCAATCAATCATCATCATATGTATTTAAAATTTCTTGGATGGGCAGGAGAAAAGTCAGGGCAAATTCTGAAAGCTTGGCTATAGGTACATCAGAAATGTAACACAGGTACAAAGCAGTGGTTGGGTTCAAAAATTTTTTACTACCGGTTCTGTGGGCATGGCTTGGTGGGCATGGCAGGGGAAGGATACTGTAAAATCTCCAGTCAGAGGTAGTACTGTATTTGCCGGTTCTCCAAACTAATCAAAATTTCCACTACCTGTTCTCCAGAGCTGATCAGAACCAACTGAATACCACCTCTGGTGCAAAGCACTTGTGACAGTTATCAGTTATTGTCTTCTCTTTTCCATTCTTTTTAAACAAATGTTTATTATTTCAGCATTTATTCCTAGTGTCCCAAATCAATGTGATTGTTTGGATCAGTTATTGGGACTGATGTGCTAAATAGTGATATCAACTCTTAGGAATGACATTGTCTCTCTAGGGACCTGGCCCATTGCTTTTTTGAAATTATTTACTATTAACACTCATTGGAAGAACAAACTTAGAAATCCGAGCTAGAGTGTTGCAATATATATATAAACATAAGCCTATTTTTTTTGCTCTTTGAAATTGATTTGTAGGAACAACATCTCTTCTGAAAATCCTTCCCCTTTTGGTTAAAAGGAACTCACACCGTTGCTTTCTTATTCTTGCCTTTGATTAGCTTTGAAATGCTGTAGAGAAAAATAAGGAATAAAATATAACCCATATCACTTTTCAAAGCTCTCTCTCTCTGCAGTTGACCTATCAGGAGCCTATCAAGCAATGGGGGTGGGGGTGGGGTGGAGAAGCAGATTATTAAAGGAACAGCAGAACATCTTAAATATAAGAGATAACAACAACTAAGAGGCGGAGGTGGCTCAGAAATTAGTCTGAAGCAGATTCTATTCCAAGTTTTAATGAGTTAAGTGAAACGAGGTGGCAGACAGTGCAACTTGTAAGAAGCATGTGCTTTCCATTGGGAAATGTGAAAATCATTTAAAATCTCAGCCTGTTGAGGTAATGTATAACAACAACAAAAATGGGGTGAGTGTATATATAGCAGCGTTTTAACCTCAAGGTTGGATTAATGTAAAAAGTTACAGGAAGAGCTGCCCTGGAAAGAGATTGGGTTCAAAATGTATGATTTAGATTGGTTTACCAGTCTCTGGGATTTTCTATGTTGCAGCCATAAACCTGTCTCCCATGCATAAACCAGCTGGAAATAAAACTGGCTTAAGAAATAACTTTCCAGATTCAAAACTCTTCCTACTCCTTTGATCGCTATCCAGAACATGTTTATCATGGTTCCTGATTGGTTGATTTCCTTGATGCTTTATCCCTCCAGAATCATTTAAAAAAAAAAAAAGAATGCTGTAATTGTTTAACTCTTTTTCTTGTGTTTTGGATTAGAGAAATGACAGAACTGTCAATTTCATTTGGTTAAAAAGGAAGACGTCGTATACTTTTATGGTAAACTTGTAAAAACTTTTCACTGGTCATCATCGGATTGTTGATATCCCTAGGAGAAACATGGAGAAATGGTTTGGAGATGTTTGGGCAAGAAAGCCAGTTTAATTTCTGCTCTGCTTTTAATGGAAGTTGGGTCTTTAAGATTTCCCAACCTGTAGAGAACTAGTGTAGAAAATAAGGAAGATGACTATGATGGAATTCTGCAAGTATTGTTTCCTAGGCAAAGGAGGCTGAAGTCTGTTTTGAAGCCTTAAGAAACAATCAGAAACAACACAGAATCTTAAAGCTGGAAGGAATTTCAGAGGTCTTCTCTGCTCAAGGAGAACTTATTCCATTCTAGTAAAAAACCTATTTTTGAAAACCTCTAGTGATGGAGCACCCACATGTCTGGGAGGCAAGCTCTCTATTCCACTGATTAATTGTATTCATTGTTAAAAAATTTCTCCTTACTTCTAGGTTGGATCTCTCTTTAACAAGCTTCCACCCTTTATTTCTTTTCCTGTGCTCTGGGGCCTCAGAAAAGTCAATCCCTCTTCCTTGTGACAACTCCTCAAATATTGGGAGACAGTTATCTTCTTTCCTCAATTCTTTTCTTTGATTGGCTAGGCATACCTAGTTGCTTTAACCGTTCATCATACAATTTAATCTTCAGATCTGTGTTTTTCTTCTCTGAAAACTTTCCTGGGTCTCAGTATCTTTTTGGTAGACCTCTATTTTTCACTGAATTTCTGAAGGAGTGTATTAAGGGCAATTGATTCCATAACAACTCCTGCTGGGTGGAGTATCCTACACTGTTCAATGTAAATCCTAAAAGAGTTAGAGAGGGCCCAAAGAGAAATTTTAAGGGAATAGAGGATTGATAATTTTCCACCATCTTCCCAAAATAAAAGCTCTACCAAAAGCATTCAGTCACCAGGAAAGATGAACTAGAAGATGCATTCATAACTTCTACTTTGATAGAGATGACTTCACAGATAGTTGGATGCAATCTTGTCTGTGAAGGATTTGTTTCTTCTGCAAAAGAAGGGAAATATATGTTTTTAAAATATTAAGTACTCAAAGTCTTGAAGTAATCCTGGACTGTAGTTTTTAGTATTTAGAGTTCTATCAAATGGAATGGATTTTCTCCAACCCTCCTTCCCAAGGGAGATTGGAGTGTTATGAAAAGGCATTACTTAAAGAAGCTGCTTTGCATATTATTGCACAGTCAATGTGGAATTGCTCTTAGGAGCCATTCTATTATCCATCAGATTCTTAAAAGCGAACAAATGAACAGTAAGCTGTGATGTTAAATCTGTGAGCCATACAATGCAAAAATGGTCCTGGTGAATGAGTCGCACAATAACATCTGAAAACGTTACCACAAAGATCTGGTAGGCACTTTTTCTTCCATTTGTTCTTGCAAACTGTCAGCCTTTTTTCTTGTTTATTGCTGCGGTTCTCACTCAAAGATGAAAATGTTGACAATTCCTCCAACTTCACTCCTGGTTTTCTGCTCTGACCAAGAAACACTGTTCAGAGTTCATAGGAACTTCAATGGGTTTTATTTATGCGAAGGATTTTAATTGTTTCAAAGACAAACACATACAAAAAATTCCTCATATTGAGCCACGTTGCACCAGGATCAGTTATTTCTAATATATATATATATATATATATATATATATATACCAGCCACAAAATTGTGTTAAGAAAGAAATTGTATCTTCTGGAAAAGAAAGTTCCCCAGCAGCAGAATTTGTGGCCTTATTAAGGATGTTCAGTGCTTTAGAGGAGATGCATTTAATGCTCCTTGCTTTTCTTTGGGGAAATATCTTACTGATGATAATTGGAATATAGCACTATCAGCATTCTGGAATTTAAGTTATATGAAAATTCTAAGTGTTTATAAGATTATATATGTATATGAAGAGAGTGGTCTTGAAGACTCAAAATATTATGTGCAGGTAGGGAGATTTGATTTTAAATACAGTTCCAGAGAAACAGGGCGGAAGAGAGTTAGACTTAGAATAACTTTATTGTCACTTTGAATATACACTAATCAGCATACATTGACATGAAATTTCACTGCATACACCATCTCCCATATACACTACACAAACATGACAGAATAAATAAATAAAAAATTATGCATATACCTACATATATTATATAACACAGAGAAACAACACAGTCTACTTTGGATGCATACATGTACATGGTGAGAAAATGAATCTAGTGAGTTTATCAGATGGATGACATAGAGAACAAAGCTGTTACAGAATCTGGTACTAGAAACCTCTTCCTAGAGGGGAGCAATAGAAACAGACCATGAAATAGGGTCTCCAACAATGCTTTGAGTAATAAGCACATAGTGCTTATAAGCAGTATCCTGAATAACAGACAGAGAGCTTCCTATAATTTTCTTGGCTGTCTTTAACCACTTTCTATCTGAGGCACTGCTACCACTGAACCAAACAATGATGCAGTTTGTTAAAATGCTCTCAATCATGCCTCTGTAAAAAGTGGCCAGGACAGAAGGAGACAGATGTGCTCTCCTCATCCAGGAATTGCAGACATATTTTCTGTATCAGGGGTATTTCTATATGCCCTATTTGTGAGGTGATATTTCTCCATGTCCTGTGAGTGAGAATCTGGTTGACCATTGTAAGAAACAAAAGCTTGGACTGAAAATGTCTTGGTTTAAAGCCCAAAGCTGTTCTTATGTTCCTATCACAACTCTATTTTATCAATGTCTCTGTTTGAGTCTTATGACCCAACACATGAGTCCTTTGATTAAAAATAATTCTGCTAACAATATGCAAATGATGTCAGTTTGCCAATGAGAATTGGATGTTCAATGGGACTGCATGAAGTAAGAAAGCCTTTGCAGGCATAAATATATATGAATTGGCTTCCATGAAGTCTGGATCCAGATGATAAGGAAAGTGGTTTGCAGCAGAAGCCAGTGTACCTACTACCATTTATTGGGAATTTTTCTTCCTGATTTTGGTCATGCTTGATATGAAAGTTTTCCAGGAAATAACTATATTTTAGCAATGTTGGAAAGAGGTGGAACTTCTGTGGAAGGTTCATGTGATGAACATTTTAGTTTACAAATAACTTAACAATGTCTTTCTTAAAATTCAGCTTCCAGAAGTGCTCATGCCTCACATTTTAAAACCAATACTATGCTGAAATCTTTCTAGGAATTTCTCAAAAATGTTCTACTCTTGCTAAAGAGGCTTCCATTTTTCTACTTTATTTTCAAGGAACATGGCAAGACAGAGGCAAGGTAGCAGAAACAACAGTCTTTCCTCCAACTTAAAAGACCTGCCTTGCTGCACAAGAGATGTCAGAACTTTAAAAAGAGGCACAAAATGATACTGTCATTGGAAAACTAGAAGGAAAAAGAAGAGATCTAGAGGGAAAGAAGTGTAGAATGAAGACATGAGGTATCTAATTGAGGTTCTGGAGGCAGCAGAGAGGATGGGAGGTTGAAAACAGCAATATTGCTGTGCAGTGAAGGAAAAAATTTAATTGCCCAGGCAGCCATGGCAGGCTTGAGCAGAGATATATGATCCATAGTACTATTAGAGTAGGACAGAGTAATAACAATGGAAAACACTGATGAGCACTTGGAGGAACATGTAGTAGCAGTAATCAAGTTAACCATGGAAGCTGGACAAGGCAATGAAAGTTGGATACACAAGTTTCTTTAGTCTGAGTTACAAGACTGGGCAGGGAGAAGATAGGGAAAAGAAACATAAAATAAAAATTACGAATAATTTAAGGTATAGGTTAAGGAGTAGGATTTAGAACTGATGATAAGACAGAGCTTTAAAATAGAAAATAGGACAGCACATGACTGAATTAGGTGAAAAATGCTAAGGAGGATAAAAAATAGAATGAAGCTTCAGAAAATAAGCAAAGGTAGGGAAAAGTAATCTAGAAGAAAAGAGGCTAAAATCTTAATTTTACTTTCAACTCTTTAAGAACATTTTGATAATAGAACAACTTTGAAATATTTTCATCCTATTCAGCAAATTTTGGCATAAATTTCTGTTTCAGCAAGTTGAATTAGAACTGGCAGAAAAATAAATTGGAAAATTAAAAACAACATGGATAACAAAGCCCACGTGGAAATGATCTGCCTGAAGGGAGGTTTTTCACTTTATGTTGTGTATCAAGATCAAAGCATTAATTCACTTATGCTTTTAGGGTGAAAGATGTCTGTGATGAGGACCTGTCTAACATTAACACAGTGGGAAGTCCTATAACCTTAAAAGCATCCTTGTGCTTCTAAACATAGGAGCATAGAAGTGATGCGACTTGTGAAATAATCACTCTTCTGGGGATAATTGGAATAGAGCGCTATGTTTTGTTCTTGCCTTTGTTCCTGTACATTTTATGATGAAGTGATTATTATAATTCACCAACCAAGAAAGATAGGTAGCATTAATCAACAATTTAATTTTTTTTATGGACAAAGCAATTACTTTAAATAGTTTGATGTCAAGGTTGCCTGCTACTCTACTTTTATTTAATTCTCATTTGAAGTAATGCTTTCTTAATCTGAAACAATAAAATAGGGCATATCAAAAAAAGCAGTAGGTCTTTGCTAGCTTCAGTCAGTAAATCTATTAACATCTGCTGGACATCTTCCATAGTTAGCTTGCTTTAAATCTCCATTAATAATGTCACTGACTCTTTCATTTGTGGCAATTTTGAACTTTCATGAACATTATGGGATTCTTTACCTGGAACTGTGTATTGCTGATCTTTCCTAAGAGCTAGTAGTCTTTGTGTTGTCATTGAAAGATTGTTATTGTTTGGATTTTATTTTTGTTTTTCAAAGTAGTAATTGTGAACTTGAGATTAGGAGACCATCAATAATCCTTGTTGTTCTTCCAAGTTATTGTGGACACAGTTAAAGTAGCTTAGGAAAATAATAAAATAGAGTTTTCACTGTATTTTCCACATTGTCAAAGAGGCAAGTCATTTATATGACATGCTAATGAAATAATCCATTTCAACATTTAGCCATTCATGAAAGTCAGAGGTAGAAATGTTTAAAGGTACCTCCTAGTCAATGCCATTCACACAGAGAACAATATAACAGTTATGTTTGAAATATAGAAATGCTTTTAGGTGATTTTGAGTGAACTGATTGTAAAATGAAAAGAAGCAAGAATTCGTAGCAGGGAAAAAGCTGAAGGAATTAAATTCATAAATTCATTGAATCCGCAAAGATCACAGATGGCATCTATACATTGAGAAAGATGCTGTATCCTTAATGGCTGCTATACTAATCAATTGGATAAAGAAAACCTTTGACTCAACAACCAGAATGTGAAATAGGCAGACATACATAACAGATTCAGATAGATGATGGATAGGTAGGTAGATAGGTAGATAGGTGGATAGATGGATGCATGGATAGAGGTATAGAAGGATAGATGGATAGATAGATGATAGATGATAGATAGATGTTAGATAGAAGATAGATAGATAGATAGATAGATAGATAGATAGATAGATAGATAATCCATCCATCCATCCATCCTCATACAATGTATTTGCTTTATCTCAGCATATCATGATTTAAAGAGCCAGTTTGGTCAGTGGTAAAGGCAACAGGCTAAAAAATGGGAACCTATGAGTTCTTGTCCTGTCTTAGCCATGAAAATCAGCTGGGTCACCTTGGGCCAGTCATTCTCTCCCAGGCTGACTCATCTCGCAGGGTGGCTGTTGTGGAGGAAAAATAGGAAACAAAGGTTTATTGGATATGTTGGCCATTTTGAGTTAACTGTAAAAATAATAAAGACAGGGTACAAATAAATACATGACTTACCTTATTCTTTACAACATATTATATTCAAACAATGCATAGTTCTTTTTATTTTATTCTACATACTGGAAGGAGTAAGCAAATTAATAATCTGTTTGCAATAGCATGTACCAAGACTGAAACAATTCATTAACTTAGTATGGCATTTAGGTAGTTTTGTTTTAGATACCTCATTGTGGTGCATCTTACATATTTCTTCCTACATAGTGTTCACTCAAAGTTTTAATGGAAAATTATGGCTCTATGAACATCAAACTTTTTGTACAAGTCTTAGGGCTGAACAAGCATCATTCTAGGAAAAGGTTTCGGGACTGAATTGGCTTTTACTCTTTCAGTATGTTCAGTTTTTCAGCTAGACTTGGACAGGACTTTAAGGTAAATGAGGAAACCTTTGCACATAAAAAAGCTAATATGAATTTTTCCATAGTAAAAGTGATATAACAAAGGAAAATATGGCCATGGTTGAACAGGAATGAATGTGACTACCACCCCATTTCTTTTGAACAGAGCATGCCATAATGCAGTGAGAACTCTCTTAGAAACAAACCTGTGCCAAAAGTAATGATAAGTGCTGAACTAGCACAGCCTGCAAAGATTTACAAAATACAGTCTGAATGCAAGCACTTTAAAATGAGCTTGGTATACAAATGTACAGGGAAGAAGAACAATCTCTACCCTGAACCATTCCCCTCAAACCCAACTTCTGGGAAGCCTTCCCAGGTATGCTCAGTCTCTGCAAGAGCTGGCAAAGAAATGTAGACCTAAACTATGACAGTTAATATGAACAAGAATGTCCTGTTATGAAAAAGCTTTTCATACTGCTTATACACACACTTCTATGCCTTAGCCTTGAATAAGTTGTAGCTGAGCCTTTTAGTTTTATGCTTGAAGCAAAACCACAATTCCTAGATTTCCTTAAGTTCTTGTCCCTACTCACACATTTCAAGAGTGCCTGAAATAAAAGGGATTCAGTCCAATACACAAACCCTGTTAAAAAGGTGGGGGACACATCTTTCTCCAAGCTTCTGTGACGGAGATACTGTCCATAAAATAATCCCTGTTATTTCCAGTTCCCCTATATCAGTTCCACTCCACCAAATGTATGGACCCAGAAAAATATTCCTTATGCAGGTAGCAACAGGACACTGACTTCTATCCATTGCCTCCTCCAGAGCTCTTATAATGAGCTGTAGTTTAAATTTGTGAACCCATCAACTCTGAGGAAATGTTAGGGGCCATAAAAGAGAAGATGGTGGGCCATTTATAGTCTCTCAGCTGCAACTTGGCACGCACCTGCTTTGTAGATAGTAATAGGTAGCATCAAGAGCACATCAATTCATTACCTTGTTCTAATTTCAGTGCTCTGGTTTATAAATAGGGCTGTGGGTGGCTATATGTTACCTGGATTGAACTGCCAGAAGAGAATTGAATGGCAATTGCTGAGGAAAAAATATGGTTTTGGTAATCTGTGGCATTTATTTCTTTGGGGCTGAGTTTCTGGCTAGTCATTAGGAAAACAATTTGCCAAGCTAGATAGCTTTTTGTCTTCTTAAGTAAACACATAGGCTAATGGGGGGGGGGGGGGAATGGAGGATTCTTTTTCCTTTTGATAACCCATTTTTAGACAAAATTAGTAAAAACCAGAATAATTCTCTATAGAAAGCCTCTCTAGGATTATGCCTTCTTTCTTGACTCCATATTAAGAGTGGAAAAAAGAATTTATCTCCCCTCAACAGTTCCACACTGAATCTTTTTATTTCAATCTTTAAATCACACAAAAAGAGACTGTTTCAGCCTTAATGAGCACGTGTTCTTGTTCATTTGTTGATCATGTCAAATTCCAGCTTAATAAGTTCCATATTTCCTCATGCAACAAGAGCAGTGTAGCTGAACGATTTTTTTTTTAAAAAATTCAAACCTAAGTTTGATTTATGAAGGCTGTGGAAATGGCTTAGTATTCTGTATTGGAATGAGAGATGGGTACTGGTTTTAGGTAAAAAAGCATCTGTTGTCTAAATAGCAACTTTCTACCATTTCTGCTGCTTATTCTAGATCGGGTCTCCAAACACGGCAACTGTAAGACATGCTCACTGGGGAATTCTGGGAGCTGGAGTCCACCAATCAAAGTTGTCAAGATGGGACACTCCTGTTCTAGATAGAAAAGGGAAAAAAATCCCCCTCCTTTACACCTAAAGAGCTTTGTTTTGTGTACTGTGCCACCTTTGTCCAACAGCATAATAAAGTAAATGGTCAGTCTATTCAAATGCAGGTGTACAACAGCTGTTGCATGACACAGTGTGAGAATTCTGGGCCACAATTTCCTTTTCCTGCACACCTGAGGATCTCAGGCTTCAGTGAGCCAAATATAGCCCATCTGTTCTGCTGTTTTCTCAAGACTCAAGAGAAAAAGGAGAAACCTTCTTTTTCTCTGCTAATCAAAAAAGCCAAAAATAAGTTGACTGTTAAGGGCAGTGTGATTTCTACATGCCTGAGAACTGGATTAGAGAATGGTGCAGAGGTGGTATTCAGCCAGTTCTGACAGGTTCTGGAGAACCAGTAGCAGAAATTTTAAGTTGTTTGGAGAACTGGTAAATACCACTTCTGGTTGGCCCCACCCGCATCTATTCGCTGCCTCCTGAGTGCCAGCTGATCGAAGTCCCAACTGATTGGTTGGGTCTCCTTTGGCTGCCCTGCACAGGAGAACGGAGCTGGAAAGCAGGTTAGAGGGGTGGGAAGGGAATGGGGATTTTACAGTATCTTTCCCCTGGAATGGGGCAGAAATGGAGATTTTCCAATATATCCTTCCCCTGGAGTGGAGTGAAAATGGGGATTTTACAGTATCCTTTCCTTGCCATGCCCACCAAGCCACACCATGCCCACCAAGCCATGCCCACAGAACCGGTAGTAAAAAAAATTGAATACCACCGCTGGAATGGAGGCATGAGCACTTATAACCGCATGCTTGTTCCTGTGTAATCCTGTACTCTGATAAACTTTACTCTTTGTCCAGAAAATATCCAGACATTTCACTGTACCTGCTTTTAGCTATTTGTAACTGCATGTACACCATATATCACTACCATTTCACCACTGACCTGCTTCTGGACACCCTGGTGTTCATTAAACTGTCTAGGTACTCAATTATTACAGCCAAGTGCCTCCTTAGGGTCTGAGAATTGGATTTTAGCAACAGCATAATAAGAATGGCCACAATATACTGTACAAAGTTAGCACCCACTCCTTTCCTAGAAAGGAAATATTTTGGGAAATATTAAAAAAGTCAGAATATTATATTTCCCTAAAGGAGAAACATGTTATAAGCAGCCCCTACTTTTGTTAACAGCCCCAGCAGAACTGGGCCAGCTATCTACAAGACAAAAGACCTTCAGTCTCAGGGTGATGGGATTAGCCCTCACTCAAGATCTGAATCAGGGCAAAGCCATCAAGACACAATAGGAATTGTCCAATACCCTTTCAGAACACAAGCCTCTTCATTGCATCATCATCACCCAGCAAGCTTCAACCAAACCGGAGAGCTCAGACAACCTCAGCTATCACCGCATTCTGAAGTGGTATTCAGCAGGTTCTGACCAGTTCTGGAGAACTGGTAGTGGAAATTTTTAGTAGTTCGGAGAACTGGCAAATGTCATCTCTGACTGGAGGTTTTACAGTCTCCTTTCCCTGCCATGCCCATCAAGCTATGCCCACAGAACCGGTAGTAAAAAAAAAATGAATCCCACCACGGCCCCACATGGCCCCATGGGAATGACTACAGCCAATAGAATACATACATGAACAGGAAACTCAAGGGCAAGGCCCAAGAAAAGGTATAAATAACCCTAATTCTCAACTCCACGTGGTCAGCTGCCCAGTACCTCAAACCCATGTGGTCTTGTTCACTAATAAACCATCTTTCCAATCAGCCTCCATGTTTCCAATGTCTTTCTCCCCATTTGGAACTGAACCAGATGGATATTTCTTCCAACAGAACGTAACAAGGATAGATGTTCTTTTAGAAGCAAAACATTCCATTGTTATTCTCAAAATCACCCCATATTCCAATTTGACATTATAAAATATCTGTGTAGTGTCAATGAACTGCTGCAGGCTGAATGTTGCCCAACTAGGACTTGGGATTGCAAGTGATGGATGTAAACTATTAAGTAATATTAACATCACTGTAGAATGTATGATTAAAACTTTGGGGACCTTGATACACTTTAAACTTGGTTGTTTTCTTGCAGAGCTTTCATTACCCAAATAGGTCACATCATCAGTACTAGAAGGGAGTGGGATTTGCTCTTTGTTTATATATTGGTGGCTTGCTCTAAAAGTGTTGGTAACATTCCCATGAACACTGACAGGTAAAGCCACCATATTTAAACAAAGAGCAAACCCCACTCCTTCTAGCACTGATGATGTGACCTAGTTGGATAATGAAAGCTCTGCAAGAAAACAACCAAGTTTAGAGAGTATCAAGATGAAACATCTACAAGAAAACAGCTGAGCTCAGACAGCATCAAGGACTTAAAGTTTAACCCTGGCCTACAGATATTCTCTTCTATTGACTGAAACTTTGTAAAAGACATATCTGTTTACTATGAACTACTGAATTTGTTGACAATATTACATATTTTAAAAGAGAACATCTCCTTTGAGTTGAGCTGTACAAAGCCCACTGCTTCTAAAAATTGTCATTTCCTGCTGTCACACATGAGATTAATAGTTTCCTTTACCTCTCAGTTTCATTCATGGGAATCACAAAAAGGTTAACCCTCCATGCATCACAGCACTAAATAATGATCCTAAATATCACTCAGGTTGCTTCTTCACCTTTCATTTTTCCACTGTTCCCCAAGGGTCTGTTTGTTTGGAAGGAGGAAGAGGAGGAATGGAAGATATTAAATGTACTCATTCAATTCTGAATTCATCCTTGAAAGTTGAATCCTTTCTCCCGAAATAGTGCATTTATAAAAAGAAGTAGAGCTTCCTTTAAGTTGAACTTGGATCTTGGTGACTTGATGGGAAAATCCATGTAGTTTTCTCCATGGGAATGCAAAATGGCTTATCATTATCTTCTGTATATTTTCTCACTTCTAGGTCAGGTCTACAATCTTGATTTCCCTGGTAGTTTTTCAATCTTGTACAAATCAGACCAGAATAACAGACTTGGATGGGACCTTGGAAGTCTTCTAGTCCAAGTCCCTGCTCAAGCAAGATACTTCATATCATTTCAGACAAATGGTTGTTCAATCTCTTCTTCAAAATCTCCCGTGTTGGAGCGCCCACAACTTCTAGAGGCAAGTTGTTCCACTGATCAATTGTTCTAATGGTCAGGAAATTTCTTCTCATTTCTACATTGGTTCTCTCTTTGATTAGTTTCCATTCATTGCTTCTTGTTCTGTCTTCAGGTAGTTTGAAGGATAGATTGTCTCCTCTTGTTTGTGGCAGCCCCTTAGATATTAGAACACCACTATCATGTCACCCCTAATTCTTCTTTTCATTAAACTAGACATAATCTGGTTTGGTTTGGGTTGGTTTAGTCTCCCAGACAGTGGGTATGTAAAGTTTTGGTTTACATATTAGGGTATCTAAAGTTTTGATGGGGTGTTTTGCTTCCATACACTTTCACATGGTACATCCCTTTGAAGCTACTTTGCAAAGAAACATAACATCCCACCTCCTATTTCTAAAATCAACCAAAATAGCTATTGTTTCATTTTGTGTTTCTCCAAGGCTTTTTGAGGTGGCTCCAGAAGTTACATATTTGTTCTGGCAATTCCAAGATGCTCTTTCTCAAATTATCTACCAAATCTTTTAAATGGTAATGTAGACCAGGGAATATACCAGCCCTTCTTTTCTAACAGCTATTCTTCCAGCTAAAATGCTTGGTCTGAGTCGCTACCAAGATTATACTTAATCTTAAACATAAACAGTTAAATGCATTTCATTCTAATATTTATTTTGCCATGATGCTTCCTCCTCAAAGTATTTTATTTTCTAAAAGCTAGATATATTCTTTTTTAAAAAATATGGGCAAGCAGTCAACGTAAACAATGTAAAACAGGCTATAATGCTCAAGGTGTTCAAATAAATTTTTATAACTTTGTCACTTGGAGCATCATTAGCCATTTATTACTTTTCTCTTACCAGATAATTAGGAGACAGAAAGTAGACTAAGAGGAGTATATAAGGAAATAAATGGCTTTCATAGATGCTTAAATGCCAAAGGGAGGCATGACATATTTTATAACTACAACCTTGTTTTATCACTGCTAAGAGTCCTTTCTTTGCCCTTAGTGCTGTGCTATTGCCCAATATGAGGAAAGGAAATTAACAGGAAATGCATCCTTAAGAAACAGTAGAAAACAGTTGATTAGGTTAGAGGCTTTCTTCTCTCTCATGTCTTTAAACTATATCCAAAAGTGTAGGCTGCTTCATATCGGAGACAGTTTTTAATTACCCAGTAGAGCCATAGTTATTTCTTTTCTTAAAGGAAGATCCAAGATGTTTTTGTTGCCTGTTATAAACAAGAAAATGCTATTCTAGAACATCAAATAATAGAATTGGAAGGGACTTTGGAAGTCTTCTAGTCCAACCCCTACTCCACCTTCAAAAGTTGATTCATTACCTACTTATTATGTACCCTTATATCAGGTTACAAACTACACCTTACATACCATGTAACCACTCAGAGTCACTGGGAATCAGGCAGTGTATAAATTTTATAAATTACTATGGTTGGTTACACAGATGTTTAGCTGGATGTGGCATTTTTTTCACCTATTGAATCCTTCCCAAGGACCTGGGATAAGCACTTCTTCTTCTTCTTCTTCTTCTTCTTCTTCTTCTTCTTCTTCTTCTTCTTCTTCTTCTTCTTCTTCTTCTTCTTCTTCTTCTTCTTCTTCTTCTTCTTCTTCTTCTTCTTCTTCTTCTTCTTCTTCTTCTTCTTCTTCTTCTTCTTCTTCTTCTTCTTCTTCTTCTTCTCCTTCTCCTTCTCCTCCTCCTCCTCCTCCTCCTCCTTCTTCTTCTTCTTCCCTCCTCCTCCTCCTCCTCCTCCTCCTCCTCCTCCTCCTCCTCCTCCTCCTCCATTTTAGCCAAGGACTATCCTTTGCAAAATGAAGGCCTCTTCTGCATGTTTCCAACTAATATGCTCCTAAGTTTTTTTTTGCCAGTTGGGTCTACAATACTTGCTGATGTCCTTGAACTATCTTGGTTTAGGTCTTTTTCATGACTCTTTTTATCAAGTGGGATCCATTCTATGACTGCCTTGGTTCATCTGCCATCAGTTCTTCCTGCTATGTGAACAGCCCATTTCCATTTCAATTCTTTTGCTCTCTTGATGATATTGTATACTTTCATGTGTTCTCTAATCCATGTGTTATTTAATAATATTAAAGGTAAGTATGTAAGCCATTCCAAGTAAGGCTGCCTTTTGCAGTTGATTGAGAGTGACTTTGTCAATGCTGATGTTGTTCAAGTATTCCAAATGTTTTGGGATTGTACCAAGACAAGTATTACTATAGGTACCATCTTTGCTTTCTTTTGCCATAGTCGTTCTACTTCCATTTGCACTGCCTCTCTATTTTGTGATCTACCTCTTCCTCCTCCATAGAATAACATCTGGCTACTTACATCTGATGAATCCTAAATAGGATAAAAGTGATCACACAGTGATTACCCACTGCTAATCAATGATCGATGTAATTAAAAACATCATACAGGATAATGCCACATCCGTATATCTTTTTTTCTGAAGTTTACAGGAAGATGGTCTTCACATATTATTCTATGGGCAAGCCAGATGGCATAGGGCTTCTTCTCCAACCTATTGTCTATTGCCAGCATCTGCTTGAAGCAATTTCAAGCATCTGCTTCAACATACTTGAAGCAATCACTAGTTGGTAGGACCATCCCTGTACTAGGAAGCTTAGGACAGGCTACATACAATTCAGTCTAGATCAGGTGTGTCCATCCCATGGCTCTCAGGCCACATGCAGCCCTGAACAGCTTAGTAATGCAGCCCCATAATGTTATTATGTGATTTATATACATTAATTGTATTACGTATTTTATATGTGGCCCAAGAAAATTCCTTTCTCACTCAATGTGGCCCAGGCAAGCCAAAAGGTTGGACACCCATGGTCTAGATCAGTGGTCTGCAGACCCCGAGGGGCTGTGATGTCATCATGGGGGGTCTGTGAAGGGTTTGAAGAAATGTTATGATTTAAATTTGGAGTTAAGTCTGGGTGGTCTGTGACCACAAAAGGTACTTAAAGAGGGTCTACGGTGAAGAAAAAATTGAGAACTGCCAATCTAGATTATATCATCAAAACTATTTTCTTCTGTCCTTCTGTCTAAAACTACTGCCAAATTCTATCCATTTTGCCAACAATATTTTGTTATATGCATTATATTTACATGTTCCTTCCTCTCTAAACCTTTCTTGTCAACTTTAGAAGTTGAAAGGTATCTCGATTTCAAGTCCCAGAATTCCCCAGTCAATATGTTGGGGAATTAAAAGTCCACACATCTTAACATTGCCAACTTTGAAAAAAAAAGTTGCTCTACACCAAAATTTAACAGAAAGTATTCAAGGCTTCCTGAGGTGCCCTTTTCTACACCATGCCTCCTTCACGTTTAGAACTAGAAGATTTATTTGATAGTTTCTTTGTTATGCTTTTCTTAAAACTTATAAGCTCAGCATACTTCATGAGGAAAAAAAAAACAGAACTGCAATCTCAACTTAATTATTTGATTGATGGATTGGCTACCTAAATCCAGCGGACTATTTAGGTTATCCCTGTTGTGTTTTTGGCAAAGGTATTGTGTCCTTTAACCACTGTATATCCTGAAGATATATTAAGCCAGTTCTTTAATGCTCCAGTTAATTCCACATTCACCATACTTTGTTTGCATTTTCCCCCTCCCATCTAAAGACATAACAAATAAGAAGCAGTTTGCCTATTGTTGCATATATTGTTCGAAATAGCAGTCTTTTGGCAGTTTCTGTGAACCTACTTCTGAAGATGGCTCAGAGTTTGCTCTGAGCAGGACTGCTTGTTCCATAAGTGGGGTTTGATATTGTGAGCATCTGGAGCCCATCAAACAGACTATCAGATAAAACCTGTAATGGCTTCTGTTCACAAGTAATTGAGGAATTGCATTGCTCCATTAGGTGGCATGGTGCTCCAATTTATAATGGGGTAGACTTATCTATTTAAGGTGTCACGCAGCTGATGAACCATGAAAAAGGGAGATGTGAAGATTCTTGTCTATTAGCATTAAAACAGACAGCTCCGCTGTTTATCTTATTCCTTGTTAAGGGGAAGTGATTTTCAAAGTTTAAATTATAGCAATTATTTCCAAACCTCTAAATTAGTATGTATAGATAGTCCTCGATGTATGACCACAATTGGGCACAAAATTTCTGCTGTTA
This sequence comes from Bungarus multicinctus, assembly GCA_023653725.1. NCBI lineage: Eukaryota > Metazoa > Chordata > Lepidosauria > Squamata > Elapidae > Bungarus > Bungarus multicinctus. Next base: position 78,941,945 of record CM042846.1, on the reverse strand, counting down.
AAGTGAGACATTTGTTAAATGAGTTGTGCCCCATTTTACGATCTTTCTTGCCACAGTTGTTATGTGAATCACAGCAGTTGTTAAGTTAGTCACCCAGTTGTTAAGTGAATCTGCCTTCCCCATTGACTTTGTCACAAAAGGTGATCAGAATAGAATAGAGCCGGAAGGGACCTTGGAGGTCTTCTAGTCCAGCCCCCCTGCTCAAGCAGGAGAATCAATATTATTTCAGATAAGTGACTGTCTAGTCTCTTCTTAAAAACTTCCAGTGATGAGAGCCCACGATTTCTAAAGGCAAAACTGTTCCACTGGTTAATTGTCCTCACTGTTAGGAAGTTTCTCCTTAATTCCAGATGGTTTCTCTCTTTGATTAGTTTCCATTCATTGTTTCTTATCTTGCTTTTCGGTGCTTTGTAGAATAATTTGACCCCCTCTCCTTTGTGGCAATTCCTCAAATACTGGAATATTGCTATCATGCCACCCCTAATTCTTTTCTTTAGGCTAGCCAAACTCAAATCCTGCAGCCATTCTTCATATGTTTTAGTCTCTAGGCCTTTGGTCACATGATCTTGGGATACAGCAATGGTCATAAATATGAACCTGCTACTAAGAGTCTGAATTTTTATCACATGATCATAGGGATGCTGCAAAGATCATAAGTGAAAAACAGTTGTAACTTTGCACGGTCACTAAGCTAACTTTTGTAAGTCAAGGACTTACAAATTCAGATTCTTTTATACATTCATCTCCACCTTTTTCTTTTTTTTTAAAGATGTACTTTCTTTTTCTGGAATAATCTGAGGGGGTGAAGGATTTTGAAGCAAAAGATAACTCCTGGCTGGAAACTAGAGAAGGACCATTCCTTGCTGCAACATTTGGGCGTCTTATTCAAAATGTTTTGCATCAAAGCAGCGATCTGTTTCCCATCATTGTCATGGGTTCCAAAAATATTTTCCAACGAAAGATTGAGTCTTCATCTATGTGATCTTTGGAGGCATTGTTCCTTTTCGTTTTGTGAAGTATTTTTCTAACTATCCTTTCACCCTGTTCCCGAAACAATTTACGAAATGAATTAAACAGTCAAAAAGTAAATAGAAAACAATTACAACAACAACAAAACCCCCTAGTCATAGAGCCACAATAAAAACAGTCAGCAATTGTTCTACAAGGCAGGGATACAATGAAGAAACTGCTTGATGCCATACAGCATCGATGTTTTTGAACATTGGTGTTGGAGAAGACTCCTGCAAATTCTGTAGGCAGCAATGAAATTAAAGAAATGGATCATTGAACTAAATTATCCCACTTCAGGCACATTAAGTGAAGATCTGGTTCTCTGGAAAAGGCTCTAATGCTGGGAAAGTTGGAAGGAAAGTGAAGAACAGGACAACTCAGAGCACAGTGGATGGACTCAGTTACAAGGTGATGGATGCATCACTGGAAGACCTGAAGGACCAAGTTTGGGAGTGATTGTCATGGAGAAAATGTATCTGTGTGGTCAATAGAGTTAACGTTGATGTTGTGGCAATTAATCAATTATCTTTCTACTTTGCTGTGATAAAGAGAAGGACTTTGTTGATAACTTCTCCCCTGTTTCCTACTATCCAAAATAACAGATTGGATGTTGACTGTGCATTACATTTTCTCTCCATTTTTCCTTTCACTTTTCTATAAAAGTGGGCTTTATTTTTTCCTCAGAATTCATGAGGATTTGTTTTCGATTTGTCTAGGCAGAAAGAAATTGGCAGGTGTTTGGGATTTTTTTAGTTGACTTGTTGGAAATGGCAGAAGATACTGGTGATGTTTCTTTGGTTACACGTTTTTCTGCATTTGGAAGCTCTCTACCTGACCATATTTCTTCAATCTGAAAAGCCTATAGGGAGGACCTTCTCTTAGAACTTAATTGGGATGCTGGGGAGACTGCAAATTACTGGAGAAAGGATAATAAACAACAAGCTAATTATATATCTGGTGCCTCAACAAATACAATTGACAATTTTACCATGATTATTTTCTCCTTTAAAATAATTTCTGAAGCATCCTCTTTTTCATTAAATTAATGCGATAGGAAGAAAGCCAAGAAACATTTTCACACAGTATTCTCTGTGTCTCCTTGGATTAGGATGTTCCCTGTTTTCTATGAAGCATACAGTGTAGATTATGGAAGAACCTACAACCTTTTGCTTCTTCCATTTCATTGATTTTTGAGAAATTAAAATGAAAAGCCTGGATGCCATTGCAAGCACCTGTATTATACAAATTGAAATTCTAGATCTTCTTCTAATGACCTAATGATAAATGATAATCTGTTCCAGGTTATTTTCTCAAGGTACTGACTTTCATTAATATTGGGGAGTTACATAAGGCTGAGGATGCATTCCTAGATAAGATCCAAGTTCTGGAAGGTTGCATGAATTCTTTGGATCCTCAGATCATGGGTTAAAGGAAAATAGAGTGAAAATTTTAGACTTGCTATCATCAGAGAAATGGAGTAGGAGATATTTGTGTGGTGGGGTTTTATTATATAGAAAACAGGTAGTAAAGAATAAGAACAGTGCGTACTTCAACAGTGGTGTTTCTCAAAAGTAGAAACTCAGTCATTGTTGACTGTTGTATTGAGCCAAACCACTGACCACTAGAAATGTGTTCTAATCATGTATATTCATTGACAGTTCTAAATTCTGACTGAGATTTATGGAAGATGAAATACAGCCAGGAGTATCGGGGGTGGGTAGTGACCATGTTATATTATTGTGTAAATGATGTACATCTGTGACATCATTATGGGTTCACTTGGACGACAATAAAATTACCAAATTTGAGGGATCAAATACAGAACCCTTCAGGTATTTGGAAATAGCAATTCACCTAGTCTTTTTGTTTTATTGTTCCTTTTGTTTCATTTAGTTTATTTCTGTTCTCATATCTTCAGTAAAGAGTAGAAACTACTTTTGAGATTTGGCTCACCCACTGTTCTAACCCTTTACTACCTATTTTCTGTATAATAAAACCTCATACCAGCCAGACAAATATCTTCCACTCTTTGAGAATGAATGATGGTTGGCCAAAACACAATGAGTCCATGTGGCCAACACATTATATGCACATTATTTGCAACATATGTATGCCCAGTGATCAGACTGAAATCAGATGGAAAACATGTATAGATAGTCCTTGAATAACAATCACAACTGGGACCAGAACTTGCTAAGGAAGGTGGTTGTTGAGTAATTTCCAAATTTATGGCCATTTTTGCTATGGTTGTTAAGTGAATCATGGTGTCATTTAGTGATTCCAGTTTTCCCCGCTGACTTTGCTTTTCAAAAGCCAACTGGAATGTCAAAAAGGATGCTCATATGACCCCGGGATGCTGCAACCATGGTAAATACATACTAGTTGCCAAGCTCCCAAATTTTGATCATATGCCTGTGGGAATGCTGTTATGGTTGTAAGCAAAGGATTAGTTATAAGTAACTTTTTTTTCCAGTGCTGTTGTAACTTTAAATAGTTGCTAAACAAATGATTGTATATCGGGGACTACCTGTACATGAAAACTCTGGAATAAATGTTTCCCATAATATAATTTACCTTGAAGTGTATTAACATTTTATGCTGACATAGTCAAACATTCTACTGGGATCACAGTGTCTATTAAATTAAGAATCACACCTATGAGTGACACAGCTCTGTTGTTCCCTTTAATGGAATTCAGGTAGACCCAAAATAAGTTCTTTAGATTAAATAAGTTCCTTGCTAATTGATCAGAAGTAAGTTGAATAACTATTAACTTTTTATATATTATTGGATAAGAAAAAGCTTCAATGGTAGATATCCATAGTGGAATTTTTAAGTAGTATTGTCTTTTTATCTTCTCCCAATTCAAAAACAGTGCCTCTCGAATATATTGTCTTCTAAAATACCCCAGTGTTTTAGTTCCCTTATACCAGAGGAAAACATGCCATCCCAACAGCAAGTGATGCCCTTCTAAGTTCAATAGTCTACTGTTCCTTAATTTTATCCATTCCTTTACCCACATCAAACTTGTCGCCTGGTAATATAACTCCCAATTGGGCAATGCAAACCCTCCTCTTATTCTTGCATCTTGTAACAGTTTTAGTTTTATTCTTGCTTTTTTTACCCTGCCAAATATATTTCAGCACAATTCTATTTAAATCTTCAAAAAACTCTTTCCCTAATTGGATTGGAATTGTCTGGAATAAATATAAAGTTCTAGGCAATACATTCATCTTAACTGTAGATATTCTCCCAATCAATGATAGCTGTAGTTTTTCCCATGTTATCAGATCTGTCACAATCTGCTGTTTGAGTTTAACATAGTTATCCTCCTTCAGTGTGTTACATCTTGGTGTAATATATATCCCTAAATACTTGATCTTGTTTGAGACCTGTATTTCTAAAATTTGTTCCAACTCTTTCTTTCGTCTTGCTAATATATTCTTTGTTAATATCTTTGTTTTATCTTTATTTATTTTCAAACCTGCTACTTTTCCATATTCTTCTATTTTTTCTATTAATTTAGGTGCTATTTCCAATGGATCTTCTAATATGAATACCAGGTCATCTGCAAAAGCTTGCAATTTATACTCTTCCTTTTTGATTTTCATTCCTTTTATTTCTTTTTTTTTCTCTGATGTTCCTATTCAACACTTCCAATGTTAACGCAAACAGCAGAGGCAACAGTGGACAACCTTGCCTTGTCCCTTTTCTTATAACTATAGATTCTGTTAATTCTCCATTTACCATAACCTTTGTTCATGGTATATCGTTTCAATGGCTTGGATAAATTTTTTTACCAAAGCCCATTTGTATCAATTGAAGTAAAATGAATTGCCAACTCACATTGTCAAAGGCTTTTTGTGCATCTAAAAACATCAAGGCCATTTGCTTCTCAGGATGTGCCTCATAATATTCCAAAGTATCCAAAATAATTCTCACATTGTCTTTGATTTGTCTCTTTGGCAGAAATCCATTTTGGTCAATGTGGATAAAGTTATTTAAGTATCTTTTCAGTCTTTCTGCCAAGATTGAAGCAAAGATTTTATAGTCTAAGTTTAATAGGTATATAGGTCTATAATTTTTAACTTGCTGCAGGTCTGTATCCTCCTTCGGTATAAGTGTAATATATGCTTCTGACCATATTTTGGGTATTCTTTTCTTTAGCATAACTTCATTCATAATTTCTAAGAGGTGAAGATTCAATATTTCCTGAAAAGTCTTATAGAATTCTGCTGGCAAGCCATCTGGACCTGGTGCTTTTCTAACATTCTGTTTTTTTAAGGCTTCTGTTAATTCCATCATCGTTATATTCCCTTCTAACATTGTTTCAATATCTTTAGGTATCTGAGGTAAATTCGCTTAGATATTGCTTGACTTTTTCTTGTTGAATATTCTCTTGAAAATACAATTTTCCATAGTAATCTTGTATATTTTTTTTCTTCTCCTCATTTCCATGGCAAACATGTCCTTCTTCATTTCTTCTCCTCAAACAAATTTATATCAAATTTTAATTACTCTAATTTGTGGAATACTTTCCTTCTTTTAGTAGCCAAATTAAGTCCATTTATGTTAATCGTAATCAATTTTCTTTTATCCATGTTAAGTTTTATAAGGGGTTTTTATTGTTCTAGTAGATCTTAATTCTCATTGCTCTCTGGGTACACCACCTACTGCACCTTCTTCTTTTTCTTTTTCAATTACTGCTATACAATCTTCTTGGAACTATCACACTTTCTTTCAATCTCTTCCATTCTGGAGCTATCCCAGCTTCAACAGCTTGAATGGATGCCTCTCCACCACTGGCAAAAGGGCTTTCCCTGAATCAACCAGGGACTTTGCAGTGTCCCTGGGATCAACAGGATGTGCCCTCCTCAGTCACCATCTCTACGGGACGGTTCAGGTCCAGTGGGACCGTCCTGCAACGGAGATATCAGTGGCGATCTTGGCGCTGTACCACCGTGACGCCAGCTCCGCCCTCCAACACTGAAAGTTTTTAAAAAGAGATTGGACAGCCATTTGTTTGAAATGGTATAAGGTTTGTTTTGCTGCCTGAGCTAGGACTAGAAGATCTTTCTTTCAACTCTATTATTCTGTTAATCTGGGTTGACAATACATTTCAGCAGATTTTAATTCCTTGAGACACCTAATGGATGTCCAGATGCTTATACCACAAATCTGAAAACCATCTTTATAATGAAATCCATTTTCTGAATTCCCTGCTCCTATCTCTTGTTTCTGAACCTGTTTATTACTTTGGAGAATTATATTTCCACCAAAATGAAGGTACATTTTCATCACATTCCAATATGTTAAATATGCATTTTCCCCCTATATTAGCCTGACAGAGGCTGGCAGGCATTCTGATTGATCCTTTACTTCCATCCCAAAAATTGATTTGACAATCTGAAAGGGCCTCTTTAAACCAAATTGTAAAGGGGAATCTTTAAGAACTGTTATTCCCAAAGTAGATAGGTTCTTCTCCATGAAGTTAATCTGGATGACTCTCTTTCTCCCTAACTCATTTGCTACTTTGTTGCTCTGAACATCAGAACACACAAGAACACACATATGCACGCACACACAAACACACCAGTGCAAGCTTTTTCATTTGTCCTAATTAGAAGCCCTTGTCTTAAGCTTAGTCTGTTTCAAGGTGGTTTGAAACACAAACACTTTGCAACTTTTTGGTTTTTACCTGGCACAATTTGCACTTATGGGGAAAATACTTGTAGAACTGAAATAAGTGATGGACAGCCAGGAGATCATCTGCTACTAGGTAGGTTCTGGTACCTGATCTTGTGTGTCTACCTTGGACAGGTAACTGGTTTCAGGCCTAATTAGTAACTTCACATGGTATGTTGAGCCAAAAGCTACCAACTGTATTTTAACCTAACATGTTGTATTAATTCAACCATTATGGTTATGTATGTTTTTGGGTGTGTATGCATATGTGAGTGACTGAGTGCAACACAAAAGAAAGGCCTCTTTACATAATATAGGAAACCATATTTAGTCCACTTGGACATGCTGCCTCATAAAAGTTTGAAAAAGCTACTGCAGTGTGCTATGAGCAAACCACATGCTCTGTAAATATCTATATTTATATGTGTGTGTATACATGCATGTGGGTGTAGAGAAGTGCAAAGATCAAAAGAGGGAAAATTAATAAGAAAAGAGTAGTATAAGAAACAGAGTCTCCTTTATCTTTCACTAATCTCTTTTACCCATTCCAAATTTTTATGGAGCATTCATCACATGATCTTGAGGGGTGCAGGAGGCTGTGAGTTCGATCCTGTGTAGAGGCAGATATATTTCTCTCTCTGGGCACACTGAATAAAATTCCGCAATGGCAACAGGAAGGGCATCCAGCTAGTAAACACTCAGCTCCAATCAGTTGCCCAGCTCCATTCAGTCTACCCTGCAAGGGATTATGAGGTTGTTAAAAAAGGATGATGATTCATCACTTGATCTTGTCAATAAACACTTTAAATTACTGAACTGGCCTCGGATGCCTAGCAATTTAAGTGTGATGATCCAGGATGGGATACAAAACAAACACTGTCACAGAAAACAGGTGAAGTCCCTTTTATTCCTTCACTTTGCTTGATGGAAGACAAAAAAACTCCCACACAAATATTTACAAAAAGGAGGAAAAAAGCAACACAAACCAGGCAAGATAAGGGCTGGAGGACATCCACAGATAACAGAACACACACTGGGAAGGATGCCAAACTCAGAGAGGAACCATAAACTAGAAATATTTCCACGCTTTGTTTCCAGCGCTCGCCCATATGCATGTCACAGCTGCAGCCCATGAAGAGGAACAAGGCCTTCTCCTCCCGAGTAGACCACATTTCTCCCTTATCCTCTCCTCCCTGCATGCCCTAGGATGGAGAGGGAATGGGCCTGGGTCCTCCTCTGACTGCCCACTGGCCTCTGCCCTTCCCCAGCCTTCTCCACAACCTCTGGAGCCACACTTCCACTTTCTGTTGGCTGTTCCTCCTCTCCCTCAGAGTCAGTCTCCACCAGGGTCATGACATTAGGAATAAAACTTGGAAGCATGGAGAAACATGGTCATAGTGCTATTATGAACTGCGGTGGTACAGTGGTTAGAGTACAGTACTGGAAGCTACTTCTGCTGACTGTCAGCTGCCTGCAATTTGGCAGTTCGAATCCCACCAGGCTCAAGGTTGACTCAGCTTTCCATCCTTCCGAGGTCGGTAAAAGAAGGACCCAAATTGTTGGGAGCAATAGTCTGACTCTGTAAACCACTCAGAGTGGACTGTAAAACATTGTAAAGTGGTATACAAGTCTAAGTGCTGTTGGTATTATCTATGGAATAACAGAGATAAAGTGAGTGTGCAGCTTTTCTTCTGCACTGGACTCTCTTTTCTTATGTAGAAATACAACGTACTGAGCCCCAATTGCACAAATAATTTTCCATGTTCCCTCTAAAGGCCAGACCCTGTCATAAGCAATCATGTGGAGAAAAGCAATCAAAACACAGGAACCAGCTTTCCAGAGTGTCCTTTGTTCCATTTGGTTCTCTGACCTACAACCAGATGAAAAAGAACAATTCAGACTTTCTTGTGGCCAAGCCTCATATGCTATGGTACCAGTGCTACAAGCCAAAAAAATATAAGTTAACTTCTGGAATGGGCTACGGGTTGACAGAATTGTCCATGTGTTATCTATAGAGCTCTGGAATGTGTTCTTGTGGTATTGAGTTTCTTTGCCACAAACTGCAAGAGCAGAATTAGTGTTTTGTATCCATGACATACTCCGTTATCTCCCACCAACAGTGAGCTCATCCAGATGATACCAAGGGAATTCTTGCATTTTATCAGTGGCGCCTTCTTGCACCATTTCCAGTTGTTTTCTTGAAGATATAATAAAAGATTTATGTCTGGGGAACTCAGAAAAGCCAAACTACTTCTTTTTCATTTTTTTTTAATTTTTTATTGTATTAAAAAAACCCAAATAGATGCTTAATTGTAAACAGTGTCAATGAGCCTTAAAACTTAAAATCATCCTCCTCTTTCTTGATTTTTAACTGTACTTAAAAGAAAAAACTAATGATGATGTCTCTTGCTTTGTAAGCTGACATGTTATAGATGAGACCCCCTATTTACTTCAAACCATCCCAGGCAATTCTCTCCTCCCCTAATTTCATTCCAAATTCTTTTGAGTTATTAATTTTTTTTAAATACCAAATTAAAACAATTTACTGCTAAGCTGCATTTCTCATTATCAGACATCAAAGGCACTTTCTTTCCTTTGTATATTTGGGCCATGCGAAGGATCACAACAATGCCTGGAATGCTGCACATTTTAATTTCGGCTTAAATTTTCCCTCTTTCTATCCTCAGTGCAGATGTCAATTTAGACCACAGCTCTTTCATATTTATCCACCCTCCCGGGACCCTCCACAAATTCCCATATTGATTTTAGTGGAAATTCTACCCAGAAAAATAATACATAAAAGGTTTTGGAAGACAACAGGATCTAGGCTGCTTCTCCCACAGCTTTGTTTTCTCATTTGCCTACTCTAGGACTCTTCCCACTTCACTCCAGCACATAAGCAGGGAGCCTGGGGCAGTGTAGTGTAGTGTAGTGTAGTGTAGTGTAGTGTAGTGTAGTGTAGTGTAGTGGTTGGGTTATTAGATATCAGATATCAGATACGTAATGTGGAATCCACATTACGTATCTGATATTAGCACAGCTGAGAAAGTCCAGAAATATTTCACAAGAAGAGTTCTCCACTGCTCTACTAATAAATAAATGCTGTCTTACATATTGGCAGAAAAAATCAGAAAATAAAATACAAACTATATAGTCAAGACCTTGTTGAGGATCCAAACTTTGTCAAGGACCTTGGAGTACTCATCTCAAATGATCTAAGTGCTAGAGCCCACTGTAACTACATAGCCAAATAGGCATTAAGAGTTGTTAATCTAATCCTACGTAGCTTCTTCTCTGGTAATATCACACTACTAACTAGAGCATACAAAACATTTGCTAGACCAATACTCGAATACAGCTCATCAATCTGGAACCCATATCATGTATCTGATATTAACACAATTGAAAAAGTCCAGAAATATTTCACAAGAAGAGTTCTGCACTCCTCTACTCATTGCAGAATACCTTATGCCACCAGACTTGAAACTCTAGACCTAGAAAACCTAGAACTACACCGCCTCCGGTCCGATCTAAATATAGTATATAAAATCATACATTGCAATGTTCTACCTGCAAATGAATACTTCAGCTTTAATCAAAACAATACAAGAGGACACAATAGATACAAACTCAAGGTTAACCGCACCAAACTTGACTTCAGAAAATAAGACTTCAGCATCAGAGTGGTCAATGTTTGGAATACTCTACCTGATTCTGTGGTTTCTTCCCCAAACCCCAAAAACTTTAACCTTAGACTGTCTACTATTGACCTCACCCCTTTCCTAAGAGATCTGTAGGGGGCATGCATAAGCGCACCAACATGCCTATCGTCCCTGTCCTATTGTTTCTTTTATTTTTCTTATATGTACCCATGTCATGTATTCGTAACTATGTATATACTTACACCTATTATCTTGTAAGCGATTGAAAAATCAAAATAAATAAATAAAAATAAAATAAAAATAAATAGCAATAGCATTTATACTTATATACCGCTTCACAGTGCTTTACAGCCCTCTCTAAGTGATTTGCAGAGTCAGCATATTGTCCCCAACAATCTGGATCCTCATTTTACCAACCGTGAAAGGATGGAAGGCTGAGTCAAACTTGAGCCAGTCAGAATTAAATCCCAGGCAGTGAGCAGTGAATTAGCCTGCAATAATACTGCATTCTAACACTGTACCGCCATGGCTCTTATTGGCAATGGGAAAGCCAGATTCCAGTCCTCTTTTAGCCATGGAAATAAATTTGGACTCCAGCCTTTCTCCCTCACTCCAACCTTCTTCACAGTAGGGTTAGAGGAAAAATGGGAGAAGAGAATGTTGTAGGCAGCATCTTGAACTTCTGAATATGCATATGGTGCATCCAACAAATACATAAATAAAAAGGGTCCTCATTTGTTTCCAAAAGGAAGAGAAAAAAGGGGCACAGATTCCAGAAAAAGGAGTCTTGTAGCACAACCACCAAGATAGATTCACAGGTCGAAGCTTCCTTCATTATTGTGCAATTTCATTTTCTCTATCCAATGGATGGTCTTTCAGTCTAGACTTAAAGTCTAGATTCTCTTAATGTGGCTTTATAATAAAGTGCAGTTAGTTTACTTCATCATGTTTCCAGTCTTGTTTATGCAAGAGGACTAACATCAATCTTGCAAGTCTGAAGGTACAAAATTTTAACAATCTAATTCATTAGGGCAGGAGGTCCTTCCTAAGTTTCTTTCCTTGACCATTAAGTGACTGAGGAGGAAAACATGGAATGAATAGAAACTCCCTACAGAGAAAACATAGTTGTCTCCTCTACATGTCTGTAAGGTCTATTCCTCACCACCACATTGTGCATAGTGCAATGATGGGAGCAGTCTGAGAAGATGCCATTTTTCCACAAGATTTCTCCTTCCATGAGAATTAACACTTGGTTTGTCCTGCTCTTCCTCCCCTCCCCCACCCCATTTTGTTAGTCTGGCAAAATTCCACTATGCTTCATTAAGCAACCCGCAGGAGACTATTTCTAAACAAATGAATTTAGTTACCCTAGATGATGGTAGATGGAATTAGAACAAAAGTAATGGGAGTTTGATTAATGTGATTTCAAGATGTAACTCATATAAAAGGCAGAGGAAGGCCAGAACAGGTTGCAAATTGAATTTTACACAGGGATAGGGCAGGGAAAAAGGAAGAGAAGAGGAGTGAGAGAACAAAATATGGCTAGCAGATCAAAGTGCATAACATTGAAAAGATTTCTAGGAAAATAAAAGAACAGAGTAAATAAAAATGGGATTTAATGATGGCTTTCTTTCTTTCACACAATACCAGTAATTAAAACTAATTTTAAATATAGGTTTCTAAATGTTTGATTCAGTAACCAATAAATCTCTATGAATCAATAATATTAAAATAAAAGGTTGGGGAGCATAAGAGATAGCCTGAATTATACAGTCATTCCAGTTTCAGCCTGAAAATGAAATGCCAATCATGTTTAATAGAAATAAGCACATATAGTTGTTTTGCATATTCAAAGGATTTGCAAATTGGGGGTCCTTGATGTAAACATGTTTGGCTGGAGCTATTGTTCCAATGCTGACTCCTTTATCTAAAAGCAAATTCAGGTACATACTGATGCTTATTCATTTATCCAATCAATATCCTGTCTTTCCTTCAGGAACTCAATGTGTTATACTTAAAGCTCCCACCCATTTGTTAAGATAGACATAATCCCCAATTATAACTTCAAAAAAGGCAACTATGATCTTATAGATAAAGATCTCTCATCCCTTGATTGGCAATTTCTATTCATTGGATGCAATACTGTTGAAGACCATTGCAACATATTTTTACTTGAAGTCAAAAGAGTCATCAAACTATATGTACCAATAACAACTCCCAAAACCAGAAAAAACAGATTACCCATAACAATAAGGAAGCTTCAATCCAAAACGAGTTCACTTTGGTGGAAAAACAAATCTGGTCACGTTGCCAACTTCAAAAGCCAATACAAAAATTTATGCCACCAGATAAAGACTGAATGCACCAATTATCACATTAAACAAGAGGAAAACCTTCTACGCACCAATTCCACCCGTGCTTTCTACAATTTTATAAATAACAATCTAAAAGATTCAAGGTACATCCCACCCCTGAAAGGACCTAGTGATAAATACTGCAACGATGACACCATTAAAGCCAACCTCTTTAACACATTCTTTGGCTCAGTATTTGTAAACAGCAATGGATCATGTCCACTATTTCCTAGTCGATCCACAGACAACTACAATGATCTAATACATATCGATTTTACAGAAGACAATGTTGAAAAAGAATTAAGCAATCTAAAACCATCTCCAGCTATTGGACTGGACAGAATATGTGCATACTTCTTAAAAAAGTTATCCACTGCCATAGCCAAACCTCTAAGCATAATCTTTGAAAAATCTTTCAGGACCAACTCCTTGCCAAAACTATGGTCACAAGCCACGGTCATCCCCATCTTCAAAAAGGGAGACCCCAGCCTAGTTGAAAATTACAGACCAATCTCCTTATGGTGCATCACCTGTAAAGTCATGGAATCAATTATTAACCAATCCATTATCCTCCACTTAGAGACAAACAACCTACTCTCAAATAAACAATTTGGTTTCAGAAAAAAACTATCCTGTAATCTTACACTGCAAAAACATATGGACTACACAACTTGATCAGGGCAAAGCAATAGACACAATCTACATAGACTTCTGTAAAGCCTTTGATTCAGTGGTACACGACAAACTACTCCTAAAACTAAAATCTTATGGTATCTCTGGACACCTGCATAACTGGATAGAAGCATTCCTGTCAACCAACTCTCTTCATACTCTACATAAATAACCTCTGTGATCATATTAAGAGCAACTGCGTTCTCTTCGCTGATGATGTAAAGCTATTCAACATCACAGAAAATACTGCTACTCTTCAAAAAGACCTCGACTATGTATCAGAATGGTCAAACAAATGGCAACTTCAAATCTCAACAAATAAATGCTCTGTCCTACATATTGGCAAAATAAATCAGAAAATAAAATACAAGCTCAATAGTCAGGACCTGGTCCAAACTCTGTCAAGGACCTTGGAGTACTGATCCCTAATGATCTAAGTGTTAAAGCCCACTGTAACTACATAGCCAAAAAGGCATTAAGAGTTGTTAACCTAACCGTACATAGCTTTTTCTCTGGTAATATCACACTACTAACTAGAGCATACAAAACATTTGCTAGACCAATACTCGAATACAGCTCATCAGTCTGGAACCCATATCATGTATCTGATATTAACACAATTGAAAAAATCCAGAAATATTTCACAAGAAGAGTTCTCCGCTCCCCTACTCATTGCAGAATACCTTATGCCACCAGACTTGAAACTCTAGACCTTGAAAACCTAGAACTACGCCGCCTTCGGTCCAATCTAAATATAAATATTTTATAGTATATAAAATCATACATTGCAATGTCCTACCTGTCAATGAATACTTCAGCTTCAACCATAACAATACAAGAGCACACAATAGATACAAACTCATGGTTAACTGCACCAAACTTGATTGCAGGAAATACGACTTCAGCAACAATGGTCAATATCTGGAATACTCTACCTGACTCTGTGGTTTCTTCCCCAAACCCCAAAAACTTTAACCTTAGACTCTATACTGCACCCCTTTCCTAAGAGGTCTGGAGGGGGCATGCATAAGTGCACCAACGTGCCTGCTGTCCCTGTCCTATTGTTTCCTTTTATTTTTCACATATGTATTCATTTCATATATTCATAACTATGTATATATTTATACCTATTATCTTGTAAGTGATTGACAAACAAACAAACAAATAAATAAATAACTAAATAAAATACTTCCAGTTATCTGCCAATTCACTGTTTCTCCTAGTGTGATATTTCTTTAGACACTTGAAGAGAACTATCATGTCATTCTCAGTCCACTTTCACTGCTTTCAGGATCTGAGTATGATTTATTTCAGGATGGGGTATCTTTACCTTATTGGCTTTATAACTTCAATAAATAAATACACAAATGAGTAAAATTTAAACTATTAAAAAACCCCAATGTCTTTTCTCAAGGCTAATGTTTGAAGGATCTTGAATTGCCATTGTTCCAGTTTCTCCAAATTCTTTTTCAGATGTGGTATCCCCAAACACAGTGTTTGGCTATAATTCATATCTGGTTTATAAGTTTGGTCTGGTGTACTGGGTCAGTCCTTCTCTCTCTCCATTTTAGATCAAATCTGGGCATTTTACAGTCCTTGGATCACATCTGGCTCTTTGGCTGTTCCTGTTCAGCCTGAATGAAAATATGGGATCTTGTGTAGCTTTCAGTTTATACCCACAATGCATCACACCCACAAGTTTCCTTCTATGGTACAAACTCAGTCCTCAATCAAAATATCGAAACAGAACTACTCCAGTCCTCTAATTTATATTTAATTTAATTTATAGTCATCAGTAATTATTGGAAATGGCAGGAATGTATATAATGCAATTATATTGGAAATGGCAGGAATTTACCTCATATAATTTTTAATTTATATAATACAAATCTTTTTAAAAAGAAAATTAATGCATAAGACCTTTATAAATCTCCTGGAGGTTTTTTTTTCCCCATGATTTGAGAAAAGGAATTTATATCTGAACCATATCTGATCTGTTGCAGGTCAAAAATATAATATGAAAATCAAAGGAAATATATTACAATGAAACATCTCCTCCCCCTCGCCCACTAACTCTTTCCAGATCCATGAGCCACAAATCCATTAGTGCTGAGTGATGACATTATTTGTGATTTAAATTGTTCATGGTGGGGTATAGCAACTCACATGTGGATTTTGAGTGAGAGGAATGCAAATAATCCAAAGTGGTGGTCCTTGTAGGCAAAGTCTCTGTTAGTGGCTTCTATCAGCCATTAAGAAGAGATAGGAAAAGCATACCCATCAGCGCAATTTATGAATAACTAGAATTTATTAACAACTAGAATGAATCTACATTATAACATAGTGCATGGGATAGCGGAGGGTATGTATTATGTGAAACACTTGGTTAGTATGTAGGCTGTGATCTTTTACACACAAATTGATCAAGGTGCTATTACTTATGGTGCAGCACCAACGTCAGAGGGAATGCAATTGTGTCTATTTCTAACAGGGACTAAGTCCTACTCATTTCACAATACTTCCAAACAACTTTTGAAAGCATGCATTGAACAGAATAGAATAGAAGAGTTGGAAGGGACCTTGGAAGTCTTCTACTCCAACTTCTTGCTCAGGCAGGAGATCCTATACCATTTAAGACAAATGGCTGTCTAAACTCTTAAAAACCTCTAGTGATGGAGACAAGCCATTTCACTGATTAATTCTTCTCACTGTCAGGAAATTTCTCCTTAGAATGGATCTTTTTTAAAAATAAGTTTCCATCTGCTGCTTTTTATCCTGCCTATATGTTTTGGAGAATAGCTTGAATCCCTCTTTGTGACAGCCCTTTGAAGAATGCTAACATAGAAAGCTTTTTTTGTTTTGGGATGGTTTTTTTTTTTTTTTTTTGCACTGATTGCTCTAAATCGGTATTGTCTCCCTAAATCAAACAGGCTGTCCACAATTTTGAATAAGCTAACATAGGTTTATTAAAAATAGGGATGCTGGATACCATTGTGGTTTAGTGATTAAGAAGATGGAGGAAAATTGAAGAGACCTGGGTTGGAGTCCAGACTAAAGTATGGGTAAAGTTGTAGAAGGAAACACTTTGTATACTGGGAAAGTAAATGTAACAAAATAATGAAGAACAGAAGGACTAGGGGCGACATGATAGCAGTGTTCCAATATCTAAGGGACTGCCACAAATCAGAGGGGGTTCTTTATTCTCTGAAGGCAGGACAAGAAGCAATAGATGTAAAATAATCAAGGAGAGAAGCAACCTAGAACTAAGGAGAATTTTCCTGACAGTTAGAACAATTAGTGGAACAACTTGCCTCCAGAAGTTGTAGGTGCCCCAACAATGCAGGTTTTTAAGAAGAGATTGATAACCTCTGGTATGGACTTGGGTTTTGTTTTTTTTGCCTAAGCAGGGGGTTGGACTAGAAGACCTCCAAGATCATTTCTCAGGGAGGCCACTGTCCCTCAGACGGCTGGCTGTGAATCTCTTTTTGTGAAGTGGGGGCAAGGGGTTCAGATGGGCCTTTTGTTGACGTACCTGGCTCCCTGCCACGTCTCATCAGCCCTGCCCGGACTCCTAGAGGTGATAGCCAGGCTGGCGGTTGAGACCCCCAGGCTCTTGGTCATGGGGGATTTCAACCTGCCATCGCTCGGTGAAACCTCTGGGTTGGTCCGGGAGTTCTTGGCTTCCATGACGGCCATGGACCTGACCCAGTTAGTTTCTGCTCCCACTCACATAGGAGGACACATGCTGGACCTGATTTTTGTCTCTGGGCAGTGGTTGAATGACTGTAAGTGTGGGGACTTAGTTATTACTCCCTTGTCATGGACAGATCATTTCCTCCTTAGACTGGACTTCTGTTCCGCCACCCCCCACCGCAGGGAGGCGGAGCCACTTAGATGGTTCCGCCCCAGGCGCCTAATGGACCCGGAGCGGTTCCAGAGGGAGCTTGGGCCATTTCCTGAATCTCTGGCTCTCAGCTCGCCTGGAGACCTGGTGGCCACCTGGGATGGGTTGGCCGCCGGGGCTCTAGACCGAGTTGTGCCTCTGCGACCTCTGACCCGGCACAGATCCCATTTGGCTCCGTGATTTACGGAGGAGCTACGGGAGATGAAGTGCCGGAAAAGACGTCTAGAGGGCATTTGGAGGGCGACTCGTTCTGAATCTGACCGAACACAGGTAAGATCTCATATTAAGACTTACCTTGTGGCGATAGGGGCGGCAAAATCTTCGTATTTCTCCGCCCTTATTGCGTCGGCAGGAAATCGGCCTGCCGCCCTGTTTAGAGTGACCCGCTCTCTGCTTGAACCGAGAGCGCGGGATGACCTCTTGCAGGGTAGAGCAGAGGAGTTTTCTCGATTCCTGCATGATAAAATCGTTCAGATTCGGGAGGGTCTTAACTCCAATTGGATGGTCCCGGGGGAGGTGTCCGGGGCAGGTCTTGTGAATGTTATCTGGGGAGAATTCGATCCTGTGACCGCCGAGGGTGTGGACAGGTTGCTGGGGAGTCTGAATGCCACCACCTGTTTATTGGACCCGTGCCCTTCCTGGCTGGTTTCGGCCGCCAGGGAGACGACACGAGGCTGGCTCCAGGGGATTATCAACGCTTCTCTGAGAGAGGGGTCACTTCCTACCGCCCTGAAGACGGCGGTGTGTGGCCCCTCCTCAAGAAGCCTTCCCTGGATCCAGCTGTTTTAAATAACTTTCGTCCAGTCTCCAACCTGCCCTTTGTGGCGAAGGTTGTTGAGAGTGTGGTGGCACGTCAGCTTCCTCAGTACCTGGAGGAAACAACTTACCTCGATCCGTTCCAATCGGGCTTCAGGCCTGGGCATAGTACTGAGACGGCATTGGTCGCGTTGGTCGATGATCTCTGGAGGGCTCGTGACAGAGGGTTCTCCTCTGTCCTGGTCCTATTAGATCTCTCGGCGGCTTTCGATACTATCGACCATAGTATCCTATTGCGACGGTTGGAGGGGTTGGGAATTGGGGGAGCCGTCCTTCGATGGTTCTCCTCCTTCCTCTCCGACCGTTCGCAATTGGTGTTGGCGGGAGGGGAGAGGTCCACCTCTAGGCCCCTGGTTTGTGGGGTGCCTCAGGGGTCGGTTCTCTCCCCTCTTTTGTTCAACATCTATATGAAACCGCTGGGCGAGATCATCCGTGGTCTTGGGGTGAAGTGTCATCTCTATGCAGATGACACCCAGTTATACATCTCCACCCCGGACCACCCCAACGATGCTGTGGGGGCTATGTCCAGGTGCCTGGAGGCCGTGCGGGATTGGATGGGCGGGAACAGGCTCCGGCTCAACCCATCCAAGACCGAGTGGCTGTGGTTTCCGGCGTCCCGATATAGCCAGTTGACTCCGTCGCTGGCTATTGGGGGGGAAATTTTGCCCCCCACAGAGAGGGCTCGCAATCTGGGAGTCCTCCTGGATGTGCGGCTGTCGCTTGAACACCATGTCGCGGCCGTCTCCAGGGGGGCATTTCATCAGATCCGTCGGATCTACCGGTTGCGGCCCTTTCTGGATCGGGACGCCTTGCGCACGGTCACTCAGGCCCTGGTCACCTCTCGCCTGGACTATTGTAATGCCCTCTACATGGGGCTCCCTGCGGGGAGCATCCGGAGACTCCAACTGGTGCAGAATGCGGCCGCGCGGGTGATCATGGGGGCGTCACGTAGCGCCCACGTGACGCCTCTCCTGCGCGAGCTGCATTGGCTGCCAGTGGCTTTCCGGGTTCGCTTTAAGGTTCTGGCTCTGACCTTTAGGGCGATCCATGGCATTGGACCAGGTTACCTACAGGACCGCATCCTACCGGTGATCTCCAGCAGACCAGTGCGAGCACACAGGGAAGGCCTTCTCCGAGTTCCGTCGGCTACCATGTGCCGCCTGGCGGTCCCAAGGGGTAGGGCCTTCTCTGTGGCGGCCCCTGCCCTCTGGAATACTCTGCCACCGGACCTGCGTACCGTCATGGACCTGAGGTCCTTCAGGCGCGCGCTGAAGACCTGGCTTTTCGAGCAGGCCGGCCTGGGCTGAGAGAGGGTTTTAATGTGTCTCCATTAATTTTAATTAGGGGGTTTTAAGGGGGTGGGGTGGGCTTTTTATTCGGCCTAATCTAATTTAATCTTTTTCTTAACTTTTGTATTGTTGGGGTTTTTAGATTGGCTGTACACCGCCCTGAGTCCCTAGGGAGAAGGGCGGTATAAAAGTTAAATAAATAAATAAATAAATAAATAAATAAATAAATTTCCAACTTTGTGTTTCTATTATTCTGTCTCTTCCTCTGGAATGGAAATAATGCATTTGAGGATCAGAGGTGGTATTCAGCAGATTCTGGCCAGTTCTGGAGAACCGATAGCGGAAATTTTGAGTAGTTCAAAGAACCGGAAAATGCCACCTCTGACTGGAGATTTTACAGTATTCTTCCCCTGCCATACCCACCAAGCCACGCCCACAGAATCAGTATTAAAAAAATTTGAATCCCACCACTGGATGAAGCAAAGTTTCAAGGAACACATGCAAAATCAGCCTCTCTCAAAAGGGATTAGAAAGTAATTGCAATGAAAAGCTCACTGATTGGTTTCGAACAATACTCTACTTTTAAATTCACATTAGGAAAACTCAGTTCCTGGTGCAGTGGACATGCTGTGCCCCTTCACAATAATCCTATTACAATGGCAATAGAGGAACAGAGTAATCCACAGGATCTGACTCTTTAATCAAAACAATAAAAGCATGCTCCTTCCCTCTCTCCCTTTTAAACAAATAAATAAATAAATGCTCTGTCTTATATATTGGCAGAAAAAATCAGAAAATAAAATACAAGCTATATAGTCAAGACCTTGTTGAGGATCCAAACTTTGTCAAGGACCTTAGAGTACTCATCTCAAATGAGCTAAGTGCTAGAACCCACTGTAACTACATAGCCAAAAAGGCATTAAGAGTTGTTAATCTAATCCTACGTAGCTTCTTCTCTGGTAATATCACACTACTAACTAGAGCATACAAAACATTTGCTAGACCAATACTCGAATACAGCTCATCAATCTGGAACCCATATCATGTATCTGATATTAACACAATTGAAAAAGTCCAGAAATATTTCACAAGAAGAGTTCTCCACTCCTCTACTCATTGCAGAATACCTTATGCCACCAGACTTGAAACTCTAGACCTAGAAAACCTAGAACTACGCCGCCTCCGGTCCGATCTAAATATAGTATATAAAATCATACATTGCAATGTCTTACCTGCAAATGAATACTTCAGCTTTAATCATAACAATACAAGAGCACACAATAGATACAAACTCAAGGTTAACCGCACCAAACCTGATTGCAGAAAACACAACTTCAGCAACAGAATGGTCAATATTTGGAATACTCTACCTGACTCTGTGGTTTCTTCCCCAAACCCCAAAAACTTTAACTTTAGACTGTCTACTATTGACCTCACCCCCTTCCTAAGAGGCCTATAGGGGATGTGCATAAATGCACCAATCGTGCCTTCCGTCCCTGTCCTATTGTTTTTTTATTTTTCTTATAAGTATCTATCTCATGTATTCAAAACTATATTTATTCTTACACCTATATCTTGTAAGTGATTGACAAATCAAATAAATACTAAAAAAATACTAAAACGTGCAAGACATCACAACACACTTCACAAAAGAGGTGGAGCTTGTACAGAATTGGTGCAACACTGGTTCCAACATGCCACTAGACACTCCTTCCATCAGATAATAAGCTTGGCTTTAAGAATATGCTGTAGTAGTTGCTGTGATAAAAGGCTTTACATTCTTTCAGTGGTGGGATTCAAATTGTTTTACCACCGGTTCAGTGGGCGTGGCTTGGTGGACGTGCTTTGCCTAATGCCGGTGTACAGCTTTCTCCACACCAGCTGAGACCCACAGTACCAATCAACTGAGAGGAGATAGAAGAGAAAAGCACAGGCGTGAGTGGGAGGGCCCATCCTGCACTTTTCTCTTCTTTTTCTTCTCAGCTGATTGTCGGCTTTTTTTGCTACCTGTTCGGCTGAACCAGTCAGAACTGGTACCATACCACCATTGCATTCTTTCCATGTTTACCAAATTTCCATATTACTTAATTTTGGGGGGGGGAAAGATTGGGGGGGGGACAACACCCCAATGCTTTGTTTGGAAGTGGGCCATGTTCAGATGACAAAGATAAAACTAAGAAGGGGTGACAGTAGGGATTATAAGGGGAGGCCAAGAGGGTGTTAATCAGTAACTTCACCAGTTGACTTTTTAAGAGTTGGGGGAGATCCAGATTGCAGAAAAATAAAATAATAAATAAATAGAAAATTTATTTATTTTAATAGGAAAGCTGGTCATAGCCAATATGGCAACAATGATCAGAGTGTCCACAACATTTTTGAGTATTTCAAATTTGCCCATCTAACTCAAAAGCTTACTTATCCCTTCTTGGCTTTCATGGAGTTATAGACACTTTTTCGATACTGGCACAGTTAAAAAATAATTCTTTATAAATTTCTCTCTCTCTCTCTCTCTCTCTCTCTCTCTCTCTCTCTCTCTCTCTCTCTCTCTCTCTCTCTCTCTCTCTCTCTCTCTCTATATATATATATATATATATATATATATATATATATATATATATATATATATATATATATATATATATATATATATTTGTTTTCTGAGGTTTTTGCAGGTATTTGTATGTGGATCTTTGGTTCTTCGGGTTTTCTCCCGCGTAGAATTGGAAGTTTCTAGGCGATGTTTCGATGAAGTCTCATTCATCATCTTCAGGCTTGTGTCTTCGGCCTTGTGCTTCTCAGAGTAATGTGAGCTTGCAGCTGCTTCTTCCTTTTAACTGCTAGTGGGGGTGTGACTTGATTGGGTGGGGGCAAGAAAGAGCGTATGCTCAGTTCCCTGCTGAAGTGGGTGTGGGCCGCCCCTGCCTTTCCAACGGTTACCTGGGAGCCCCCCGGTGGATCCTGCATGCAACAACAAATGGGCCCTGATAGGCAATACATACATACATACATACATACATACATACATATCTCCTGCCATTCCTCTAAGAGCTTAAGCTTCTGTGTAGTGCTCCCTCCTTCCATTTTTCAATAACAACAATCTTCTGAGATAGGTTGGATGAAGAATGAATCACTGGCTCAAAGTCATCGAATAAGTTTCAATTATGGACTTGAATCTACTCCCATACTATCAAAATTTTAATGAAGATCAATATAATTTCTATTTCAATAGACGTACTTATGGAGCTAAATTGGAATGGAACTTGCAAGGGTTTTGATTTTTACATTTTCCTGAATTAGAAAACCTTAGTCCTGTTAAGGTTGAGCACATGTGGTCTAAATTAATCCCAACAATTAAAACCAGACTTTTTTATCTAAAGAAGAATATGCAAATCTTACTTTCAACTTTACAAACAGCCAGGCTAAAGGCGCTTTAAGTTCTTCAGGATGAAGATAACTTATTTCCAAGCAACAGAATAATAGCAATTGGCAAGGTAGGAGGTGCAGAGTGAAGTCCAAGGAAGGTCATACTTAGGATAAGAAAGGCCTATTGTTCTTGTATTGTAGGGCTGTGCTGAAGAAAACACGAAAAAACGTTCATTGGCATTTATGAAGCATCCTTAAAAGTAAGTGTGTAACCTCTGGAAGGGTTAGCACAACTCCTTTGAAGTCTTTCCCTTAGCTGGCTCTGTGTGTGCATTGGCCAGTAAAACAGCTGTGCGTAAACACAGATGTGCCTACAGCCTTTGAAGGGGTTGCATCAGCCTTTTTGGAGGACGCAGCAACATTAATGCTCTGAGGAGTGGTTTCCTGATGCCAACATGCTTCGCCAAACACACTTGTTCAAAAGCTTTTTGAATAGCTTGGACCTTGGAGTCCTAGTGGACAATCAGCAGTGTGCAGCTGTCACCAAAATGTTAATACAATCCTTGGTTGTATAAACAGAGGCATAACATCAAAATCACATGAAGTATTAGTACCATTTTATAAAATGTTAGTAACATCACACATAGAATACTGCATCCAGCTTTGGTCACCACATTACAAAAAAGATGTTGAGACTTTGGAAAAAGTGCAGGGAAAAGCAACTAATGATTAAAGGCCTGGAGATTAAAATATATGAAGAATGGCTGCAGGATTTGGGTTTCTCTAGTCTAGTGGGCCACGGCCCAAAGCAATTAATCCAGGCTGCGCAGAAACACAAGGCTGCTCAGCCCACATGGTCTGCAGGAACCCTCCCCACCCACTCACACCTTACCCGACAAACTTGTCTGCTAAGTTGCTATTTTTCCTTTTTCTGACCATCATCTGTTCTGCTACACCGGGAGATTTAGATTAGCTAGGAAGCAGGAAATGGTTGGATTTGTTGCTTTCTAGTTAAGCACAGCCAAACCTCCCTTAGGATTAAAGATTTGTTTGCAAGCAAATTCAGTGCAGACTCATGGCAAGCAAATTTGAGAGACTGAGCTAGCCGATGGTAGATAGATAGATCACTGAATGATTATGTGAGCAACTCAATCTGCCTGCTTTGCCTGATTTTGGGTAAAAGTTGCTCTTTTTTTAAATAAAAAATTCAATATTTACATGCATGGTGTGTTGTGAGTTAATTTTGTGGGTTTGCTTGCTAGCAAATTTTATGAGTTTGCTTGCAAGCAAACTTTATGTGACAGACTGAGCTAGCCAATGGCAGATAGATGGATTTCTGAATGAATCTGTGACTCTGTGAGCAACTCAATCTGCCTGCCTGCTTTGCCTGATTTTGGGTAAAAGTTGCTCTTTTTTATAAAAAAATTCAATGTTTATATACATATTTATAATATTTACATACAAGCCATGCCCAGCCAGTCACATGACCACCAAGCCACACCCACAAACTAGGCCACGCCCACAGAACCAGTTAGTGGTCCCTGGGATCTAAAATTATGAATTTGGTGGTCCCTGAGGTCCAAAAGGTTGGCGACCTCTGGTCTAGAGAAAAGAAGGACTGGGGGCAGGGGGGATGATAGTAGTATTCCAGTATTTTAGGGGCTGGCACAAAGAGGAGGGGGTCATTTTCCAAAGCACCATTAGGCAGGACAAGAAACAATGAATAGAAACTAATCAAGGAGAGATGCAACCTGGAATTAGAGAGAAACTTTCGAACAGTGAGAACAATCAATCAGTGGAACAGCTTGCCTTCAGAAGTTGTGGATGCTTCATTATTGGAGGTTTTTAAGAAGAGATGGGACAGTCACTTGTCTGAAGTGGTACAGGCTCTCCTGTTTGAGCAGGGTTTGGACCAGAAGCTATCCAAAGTCCCTTCCAGCTCTATTCTGATTGATTGGTTGGTTGAAACAAAGCTCTCATTTGCATTTTCCCAGAAGAACAGCATCAAAAGTACTGAGATCTTTGGAGGATTTAGGCAAGGGAGCCACTTTGCTTGGAGATGTTATTTGGATGTTTCTAGTGTCAACGGTGGTAATACAGTCGGATTGTGCATTAGCTAAGCAGTGAAGTTTAGCCAGTACCACAACTCCCTTCTACTGCCACTGCTTTAACAATATCCGCTTGCTCCTAATGAACAATGACAACCTCCATGTGCTTCCTGTACATAGGGATGATCTCGTTTTCTGAGTCTTTACATCCAGACTTCCTCAATGCATGTCCCAGATCTCTCTTCCTGATAATCTGGAAGGAGAAGGCTGAGATAGTTCTGTTCCTGGTTCCAATAGATATTTTGCAACCACATTTTTAGACTGCTGTTTTCTCCCATTGTTGCACCTCCAATGAAGGATGGGAAACAGGTTTGAATTAACTATTAGCCAGCTGGAATTTTCTTGAACCAGAACCATTTATGATATTTTAAATGTCTGGCTGACTCCTCCACCTTTCCCTGGCGTGTCAGTACTTCTTCCCATTATCTGGAACGTCTAAGGAACATATTCTGCTTAAGGGAAGCCTCTATTTGCAACCCTCATAGTCTGGACATAATCAAGGAAAATTAAAATGCTTACTAGCTAATGTTACAGAAACAGAGAAGGCAAAATAAGAGATTCTTATCTTTTTTACTGTGAGTTTTCTTTTGTTTTAAAAAAGCAATTTTGCACTCTGGCTGCATCATGGTTAACGCTGAAGTAAAAAATGGTAAGGTTGATTGAGCATTTGAAATGTGTCAGAACAAACTTTTTTATTGTATACATTTGGAATTGAATAGAGTGTTTTGTTGGGATGTTGGTGGTGTGGATATAAATGGTGAACTTTCCCTCCTATTTTTTTATCTATATATAATTTGAGGACATTACAGAAAAGTCACCATACTGTTTCATGAACTGGTTATCATATTTACCAATTAAACATTTCCTTCTCCTTCTTACTAAAGATTTTTGTAAACAATACAGCAGTCTTTCTCTTGTTTTATTTGTAGATATTTGATAAAATATAACTAGCTCCTCATATGTGTTTTACAAATCCCATAATTCCCAATGGATAAGGATTATGGCAGTTGTAGTATAGTATCTGGAGAGGAATGAGCAAGTACAAGTTTGGCCATAGTAGTTTATAGATTATTTTTTAAAAATAATATCTTTTTAAGTGTTTAGTGATTCAGATAAAACCTGCTAGTAAACATGTTAAGAACTCTAATAATTATTTTAAAAATAAAATACAGGGATTTTTTTTTCTTTATTTGTGGAATACTCGTTTTTAGTTTAGAGGTTTTTGAAGACAAAAGACTTGGGAAAATGTTCACAATCACTTTTATTGCAGTAATTTTGGTCTCTGTGATGGAATAAAGGAAATGAAATTTGATTGAATTTTTTTTTAAAGCAATCTGAGGAGAAATGTTTGAATTACAGCTAAACTAGTTTCTAGAGAGCTAAAAAGGCCTGTTGGAGCTGAGAAAAAAGCCTTATTCTTGGCTGTTTCCAATTTATATGAAGAGAAACTGAGAGAAACGCTATGTACTACTTGATTAAAAAGAGAGAAAAACTTATTTTTAAGCCTCTTAAAGGAACAACAGCATCTTTAGGTATGGCCAAAAAAATCAAGAAGCAAAACCCCGTTCCTTTTGTGATGTCACAATTCAAAGAGGCAGGGCTTGAATTATACTGCCATGACAAGAATGTTTGTTTTGGGGACTCCTTCATGATAATGAAAATATTTTTTTGTTCAACTACTGCAGCAAATAATTCTGCCTCTACAACGTTTGCATCCATTGGTCATTTTTCATTCTTGCAGAACTATTTTTAATTGTTTGTTAATCATTAACAATTAACATTAAAAACGTAGGTTTTTTTTTTAAAATCCACCTACCTATAGCTGCAGTTTGAGAAAATATGAAATTTGGAGATAATTTTATTAAATAGGTTAGATTGTTCTGCACTTCAGGAAAAGCAGGAATAATTGTCAATGGTGATCTAAGAAAACACTATGAGATAAAAAAGAGACAAGACAGTCTCTTCGGTATATTTTATTCTTGCAATAGTTCTTGAAATAGATATAAGGCAAGGTAAGATGATTGTGGAAGTAAAAATTAAAAGAGAAACTTATAATTAAAGGCCATTGACAGATGTCTTAATATTGATTTTGTATGATCTAATAAGGGGAATAGAATTATTAATGAGAAAATGAAAAGAATTTGGTACACTCAAAGGTTTTAAGTTTACTAATCAGAAGAAGAAGATATTAATAAAAATATGAAAGCAGAGAAACAAACAAAACTGATGAAAAAAACAGGCTTTAAAACTGAGGAAAAAGTAAAATATTTGTATATCACCATGACAAATGCAAATTGTATCTTATTTCAAAATAATTATGTTAAAGTATACATGAAGTTTAAAAATATATGTTAAGATGAAAAAAATACATTGGCATTGTTGGGAAGAATATATCTGTGATAAAAATGACTACTTTTGCTTAGATGTCTTTCTTTGAGACAATACCTGTTTTGATTATTGATGTGTAATTTAAATAGTGGCAAAAGGATATAGGTAAGTTTGTATAACAAGGGAAAAAATCACAAGTTAAATATAAGGGGTTGTAAGATGCAAAGGAAAAAGGATTTACCTGATTTGAAATTATATGTTGTAGCTTGTTGTTGATTTGGATGAAAAAAATGCTGAGAAATTGAAGACTTTTAGAGTCTGAAGAACATGCCTTGAGTTTTGGATGGCATAGATATTTGTGGTACAATAAAGTTAAGATCAATATTCATTGTTTTTTTCAATGAATTGTAAAATTCATTGTAAACACCCCTTGATAATATAGGGGGCTTTCAGTACAAGAAGCACTTTATAGATGAGAAATAAAGAAGGCAAATACAAATGGTGAGATAATAGAATTCTGTCAAGGAGAAAACAAAATAAAATCAAGACAACAATTGATTGTAGCAGGGCATAATTGTCATGGTTTTTCTATTTACAGTAATCAAAAGATACAAAGGAGACAGAAGAATTTATGGTACTGAATATTTTAAGACTGACTTTGAAATGGAATTGTATGCAAACGATAAACATGTGATTGCTAAAATGTATAAACTTTTACTGAAATTTGAAACAGAAGAATAAGTGAAAAATGTATGATAAAGTGAATTAAAAATGTTGATTATAATACAGTATACAGATGAAACAAAGGGAAAATATGTGGTTGACAGGACTAACATGGACACTGTGTTATAATCTTAAAGAGAACATTTAGAAAATGATGTACTGTTGTTATATGACACTAGAAAAATTAACCAGAATGTATAAAAGTACTAGCTCTATACCCATGCTTCGCTACAAAACTATGTGATCGGGCTTAGTTTTGGGGGAGGAAAATAAGGGGTAAAAATTGTGCCTCTGCCTACCAGCATCCATCAGTATTCATCTGCCTAGCATCCTGTCAGTATGTGAGATAGCTGAGGGCTGTTTGGAAACTGAAACATGGAAACGAAAACAGTATTTGCTGTGTGAGCAAGGAGACAGCAGGGAGCCTGGGCATGGCTTAGCTCAATTGTACTGTACTAAAGCTGATTGGTGCTGTGAAACTAAAACTGAAACTCATCCCCTCTGCTTGTGTTTTGCATTTGGAACAGATTTCTTTTCAGGTGGGGAGGGGGAGTAGAACTCCTTAACATCAGAGCATATCTTCAGGACCGCATTCTGCCGGTGATCTCCAACAGGCCAGTGCGTTCCCACAGAGAGGGTCTGCTCCGGGTGCCGTCGGCCGCTATGTGTCGTCTGGCGGCGCCGAGGGGTAGGGCCTTCTCTGTGGGTGCCCCCGCCCTCTGGAATACTCTGCCACCGGAGCTTCGTACTGACACGGACCTGAGGGCCTTCAGGCGCGCGTTGAAGACCTGGCTCTTTGAGCTGGCCGGCCTGGGCTGAGATAATGGTTTTAATTTTGGTCTCCATGGTATTTAAATTTTAAATTGGGGTTTTAAGGTGGGGGGGTGGGACCTGTTTAGTTTTATTTATCAGCCAAATTGGTTTAATACTTTTTTAATTTTTGTATATTTGTGGGTTTTTAGATAGGCTGTACACCGCCCTGAGTCCCCTGGGAGAAGGGCGGTATATAAATTTGATTAATAAATAAATAAATAATAAATAATAAATAAATGTTAATAATAATATACAAAATACTAATGCTCTGATGGTCATTTTGAAAAAATCCTTTCTGAGTGAGCACCTAGAAGCCAAGAGGAACATACGTGCCAAATTTCAAATTGGTAGGCTTTACAGTTCTGGAGATTTTGTGATGATATACAGTATATACATATTTCAAAAATTATGTTGAAAATGTGAACAATAAGAAGGGTCATTTTTATCATGATTGATGATGCAATATAGCTAAAAGATTTTGAGTTCTGATGAATACATTGATTTTAAAGATTAATACGCAACTGAAACCAGAGCTTTTCTTCTTGGGACTGATGGTTAAACAATTGGAAAAATGTCATAGAACTTTGTTTTCATATATGACAACAACTGTGAGATTATTCTAGGCATAATGAGAGAAATATTTGGCAAAGCCTATGACTGAGGAATGGTTGGTGAAGATGATAGAACTTGCTAAGATGATCAAATTGACCTGTTTGATTAGAGGAAAGACATTTTCTGTCCATCTAACTAGACCACCCCGTAGCTTGACAAAAGGCAAAGGCAATTAAGGGCAAAGGCAAAGGACAGTCCATGGGAAAGTTGGTGTCTAAGACAGGATGAAAATTCCCACATCCTGTTTCCCTCAGTAGCCAACCAGATGTCCCTGGGAACTTACCAGTATATGTGATATAAAGATCATCATTCTCTCCCACTCATGGCATTTTAAAGAATTTATACTTTCATCAGAACTCATTATAATTGCCCCTAAGACTTTCTTTCATGGATTTGTCCATTCTCTTGACATTTATCTTACTATGTAAGGTCTACCATAAAGTGGATTCCATACTTAATAAATCATGTTTTTGTGAAGAAATATTGGTTTTCTACTCTGGTTTGAGAATTTCTTTCTAAATTCTGCTCATGGAATTTTTAAAAATGTATTTCATTGTTGGCAGTAGTGAAGGGACTATGGCTAAGATTGTTTCGCACCTTCCAAACACGTGGGAAACTTCTTGGGCTTTCCAGATTTCTGAATATGGGGAAGAAAATCCACACGAGAAAGGGCCTTCCAATAAACTGATATACTAGATCTGTGATGGCAAACCTATGGTATGCGTGCCACAGGTGGCACGCAGATCCATTTGTGTGGGCACGCAAGCCCCAGCCAAATTTACCTTACTGCGCATGCGCGGGTGCTTCCCAGCTGAGTTTTGGCCTATTTGAGGCTTTTTTCAGCCTCCCAGAGGCTCGAGGGCAGCCTCTGCAGCCTTTGGAGGCCAAAAAACATGCCCATTTTGTCACTTCCCGTATTTCCGGAAATACTGGAAGTGATGAAACGGGCCCATTTTTTGGCCTCCAAAGGCTGCAGAGGCTGCCCTCGAGCCTCTGGGAGGCCGAAAAAGGCCTCAAACAGGCCGAAAATTAGCTGGGAGGCACGTGCATGCCCAGTGCAGGTAAGGGGGTGGCGGCAAGGGGAATCACACGTGCATGCACAGGGAGTGTGGGGGGGCTCCGTGCGCATTGCCTTCTGGGTATTGGCACATGAGCGTGCATGCACATGAGTGTGCACACAATTTTTGGCACAGGAGCTAAAAAACATTAGCCACTACTGTACTAGATGTTGGAATATCTAGAGCTGGAGGCTCCTGGAGAGATAATTGACATTAAAAAAGGACATTTACATATATACTTTATCTATCATGTGATGAAAGAAGTGCAGGAACACCACACTCTGCTTTAAGAATTTCAGCACTGAAATTTAAAAGAAATGTTAAAATTGTCTTTCATTCAACTGAAAGGAAATTTTACTGCACAATATTGATTCTGAAGCAAAATGGGAGGCTCTATTGAATTCTATTGTATAGCGCAGTATTAATGCAATATCAGGAGTTTTCAATTCAATGTATAGAATGTGAATGATGTGTGTTTGTGTTTATTTTCATAGTCATAATGTACATTGAAGATGGTTTTTAATTTTGTCATATGAGGTGCAATGACAATAAACTAAACTAAACTAAACTAAACTCTATTTTTCTTATTTTCATCTTTAAGTGCTTTGGTTTTATTGTATGACAAACAGTTGCTGGGTGCATCCACAGTTTCATTGTATTTGTACAATGACAATAAAGTTCTTCTATTTCTATTTCAATTCTTCTATTTCTAAAGATCAAGGGAAAATTCTATCAAAGAAATAATATAATATACTTTGTATTCTATCACCAAAATGGAATTACTCTCAATATCAAAACAACTAGTTTATACTTGGAGGTCTTGTAGCCATTCAATGGAATACTTTTTAATTTTGGCAACTTTAAAATGTGTGGACTTAAACTCCCAGAATTCCCCAGCCAGTATTTTGGGAGGTGGTCCACAACTCTTAAAGTTGCCAAGTTTTTTTAAAAAATTGAAATATATTGGATTTCTAAATCTATTGTACAGAGGAATCCTACATTAGAACATTCCTAATTGATAAAGATACTTAATAGGACTGTGTCAATGGAGAAAAAAATCAGATTTGAAGCAATCCAGATATTTGATTAGAATTATCTGATCCAGTTGATTCAATTTGGAATTCTGAACTGATTTAGAAAAATGGATTTCTGCTCATATACAAAGGTGCCCATATCCAAATCAATTCTATGAATTTGGTTTTTATATGAGTCTGATATTTGATCAAATCAACTTTAGAATAAAACTGAATGGTATATTTGAATGTAGCTTGACCACTATTAGAAAGTCAACAGCTTAAGAAAGTCCTCAAATTTCCCCAAGGAATTCCTTCCACTTACGGCTCTTTTTCATGCTGATTTGAAATGTGGATTATTATTTTATTTATTGATTAGACTTTCATCCCATCCATATTCCTTTATAAATAATTCAATGCATACCTAAAACTTCTTCCTTCTCCTATTTTCTCCACAATAAACACCCTTGGAGATGGTGTTGGCCCTCGATCACCTAGCTGGCTTTCATGCCTAAAGTGGAACTAGAACTCACAGTCTCCTGGTTTTTAGGCCATCATCTTAAACCATTATACCAAACTATAGTGCAACATAAACCAGTAAGTGATAATCATTGACACTGGGCAGTACAAATTATTTCTTTTGCTTAGGATGACAATCTCTGAGTTACTATAAGAATATTTTCCAGTGCGATGGCCTAGAGATGGAGCTCTTGTCTCACAATCAGAGTGGGTTCGATCCTAGGTAAAGTCTAATATTTGGAATAGACTCTCCTGCTCGAGCGGGGGGTTGGACTAGATGACCTCCAAGGTCCCTTCCAACTCTGTTATTCTATCTATTTTCTTATTCTTTGAGTTCTTTATATGTCCACATCAAGCATGTCCAGTTCTTTGAAGCTTTGTGCAGAAGATTTGTTTCTGTCTTCAGCTGCTCTCTGAGTCTGTCCCAGTCTCTCTAAATTAGACATTTTTACTAACTTTAGGATTGTTCTTTGCTTGCTAAAGTCATGTTCAGGGGTGCTTCCATAACTGGCCTGGAATGAAAGCTAAATTTGATTTTATTTCATTAATATTTGAAGGCAATTGAAATTAAATATAAATTAAATGAATATATTTACCCTTCTGTTATTTGTTTAATGTTTTTTTTTCTGAAGCCTTATTAAACAATATATTAGTCGTTATAACAGCCACAATAGCACCACAACTGCCTTTGGTAATCATTTTTTTGAGGCTTAGTGTGATGGTGTCTCAAGCTTTTAAGGCTGAGCGTACTGCTATTTTATATTTGGTAGATTGCAATTTCCAGGAAGTGATAGAGCATGTTTTATTTCAGCAATATTAAATAGATTGAGAAAATTATTTATTTGAGGATTCCTACATCATCAAGGCTCACGTCCTGGATTTCAATGTCACCTATCCTCTTTACAAAAAAGATAGCAGAAATGTTTCATGAAGTAGTACAAATTTGGATAGTTAATATCACTGAATTATTTACAATGGTAATGAGAATGCTATTGGTGCAAATCTTAGTAGAGCCATATATTTTGTAAGGGAAAGAAATAAACCCTCTTCAACATGAGGTCTCAATAATGCCTCTTGCTGGCTGTCATTTTTGTTTTTGAATTATGAACTGCAGATAGATGAAGCTTTATTACTCTGAAAACAGAGGCAGCAGAAGATATGGCCTGAAATGATATTGGTCGTGATTTTTGTTTTTCATCTTGAACGCCAGACAGATTTTTTAAAAAATATGTTATTAAAGTCTCCCATCTTGCCTGAGAGAGAAATTGAGAGAGCAGCATTTGTTTTATTTGATTCAGAGGAGAACACACTGAAGAAATTTTTCTAGGATCGTTTTTCCTTACAAATGAACTTGTTCCTTTAGTAGCAGCATTCAATAAAGACACCCCCCCACAAAAAAAAAATCAAAATGGAGGTTGTGATATAGATAGTCTTCAATTTACAACCATTCATTAGTGACTCAACAATGCCTTGCTTAGCAATGGAAATTCTGGTCTAAGTTCGGATCAGAATGCACTCCGCACAGTCACATCTGCTCTCGCCATCTCCCACCTAGACTATTGCAATGCTCTCTACATGGGGCTCCCCTTGAAGAGCATCCGGAGGCTTCAGCTGATGCAGAATGTGGTCGCACAGGTAGTTTTGGGGGCTTCCTGGAGCTCCCATGTTACACCGCTCTTGCGTGAGCTGCATTGGCTTCCGGTGGCCTTCCGGGTGCGATTCAAGGTGTTAGTGGTCACCTTTAAAGTGCTCCATGGCTTGGGATCTGGGTATTTTGGGACCGCCTGCTGCCATCATCAGCCTCCCATCGGCCAGTGCGCTCCCACAGATGGGCCTCCTTGGGGTGCTGCCAGCTGGGAGATGCCGGCTGGTGGCCCTGAGGGTGCGGGCCTTCTCTGTGGGAGCACCCTCCCTCTGGAATGAATTACCCCTGGAGATGAGAACTATCCCTGACCTACAAACCTTCCAGCGCGCGCTGAAGACCCACCTTTTCCACCAAGCCGGTCTGGCCTAGAGTTACTGGTAGGGTTTTAATTGGTTTTAATGATTGTAACTTTTTAAATTTTTTCCTGGTTAGTTTTTATCTTTATTCTATTCCAGCCATTAATTTAATCTATTTTAATTCTATTTTAAAATTGTATTTGTATTTGTGTTGTTTTTACTTGGCTGTGCACCGCCCCGAGTCCCTAAGGGAGAGGGGGCAGTATATAAAACTAAATAAATAAATAAATAAGTTGTGGAATACATTGAGGACTACCCATAGGTGATCAAAACAAGACACAAGATCAAAAGTGGTGGGGCTTTGATCCCACCGTTGTGGCTGGCACATGGATTTTTTTTCTTCCCAATATGTCCCTCCAGCAGCAAAACTGCTGAGCTTTCAACAGATTCCCAGAGAAGTTGTTTTTCTCCTATTCTGCAACCTTTCCATTCCTTTTACTTTGAAATGTCTATTAGTAGCTTTGGCATAGCTGAAAAATGCTGATGACCTTCTACCGCTGCACCATATCTTAACTTACTGCACCTCTGTAAGGTTTGCCAATTGCACAGTGGCAGATAGAAAAGCACTCTAGAGGGTTAACCTCATTGCCCAGAGGATCATTGGTTGCCCTCTCCCCTCTTTGGAAGAGTTTTATAGCTCCTGGTGACTTAAGAAAGTTCAAAACATTCTCAAAGATCCAGCTCATCCTGGGCACCCTTTTTTTGAACTATTACCATCTGGCAGATGGTACAGGATAATAAAATCAAGGACAAATACACTGAAAAACAGCTTCTATCCCATGGTAGTAGCTCTGTTGAATTCTGTTGTATAGTGCAGTGTTGGTGTGGTGTCGGGGGTTTTCAATTTAATGTGTGGAGTGTGAAGGATGTGTTTGTGTTTATTTTCATGGTCATGATGTGCACTGAAGATGGTGTTTGATTTCGTTGTATGAGAGCAATGACAATAAAGTAAACTAAACAAATTAGCTGCTTTGCAATGATGTTTCTTCAAAAGAAGAGGAAGGAAAGAAGTGTCAAACTATTAAGAATTATTAAGGTTCTTTTGATATGATCTCAGTTGGATCACTTCTTGCTTGCCCATCTCAAATACATCCTCTCCATCACCCTGTACCCCCTTCTCTTATCTCCATGAAGTGCTGAACAAAGAAATATTTATGTATGAGTAAATACAGGAGCTGCGATAGCTCAGCGGTTAAAAGATGCTGAACTTGTCAGCTGGAAAGCTGACATCCTAGGTTTGAGACCAAACCACCACACAAAGGGATAAGTTCCCATTACTTTCCCTAGCTCCTGCCCACCTAGCAGTTTGAAACATGCAAATGTGAGTAGATGAATAGGTACCACTTTGGTGGAAAGGTAACAGTGTTCTATGCACCTTGGCATATAGTCGTGCTGGATGGAAGTGTACTATACAGCACTGCTTTCCTCAGATAAGAAACAGAAATGAGAACTATCCCCTAGAGTTGGACAGAACTGGACAGGGGAAAACTTTACCTTTTTAAATACAGGAGTAAGGATGAAGTTATGTTACCAACCATCTTAATCCAAAACTTACCTTCCAGAATAGTATTATCTATAATGACTGCTATTGAGTATGTAGGCAATATTGCTTATTGGTCTTTTTTATTAGCATGATAACTGAATCAATCTGAATTTTCTTTTTTTTTAAAATAACTGAAGTGGTTGGTTAAAGCACCAGTTAGTCTACAATAAAATTCTTAGAAAAAGAGAACAAAATAAAGCACCCAAACCCGCAGAATGGTGGAGTGAGTGGGACATACAAATATAGCAATGCTACTAGCATCGTGCATATGTTGCTGTAGCTTTTAAAAGAAATAATAATTAAAGCAAGCCTTAAATTTCCATTTCCAAAATTACAATGATATCTTTCAGGCTGTTCAACCAACAGACCACAATTCTCCAGAGAACTAGCTTTTTTGAGGAAAGAGATTTTATATTTGAAACTGCCATTGAGTGTTACTCTCATTCCACTTGTTTCCACTGATGATTGATCTTCTTGCTGTTGTTATTATGGGATGTGAGGGAGGAAAAGAAAATACCTAACAAAAAGCACCGTTCTTTGATGTTTTTCTGCTCCACTTACTTTCTTAGATGTATCAATACATTGTTTTAGTGCTGGAAATTACATTGGGAGCTCATATGGGTTAAGAAGGCTTTTTTAAGCCACTTTTTGGCATCACAAAGCATAGGATTCTAATTATGTATCAGATGAAGTACACTACTACTTTTTTTTTCAAGAATAATTCTTTAGGTCAGGGCTGTCAAATTCACAGCCTGCAGGCCCGATGTGCCACATGCTGTCCACGCCCAGTTTAGTGAAGGGGGGGGGGAGTCACAATACATCATGTGACACCACCATGATGACACCAGTTTGACACCCCTGCTTTAGGCCTTATTTATTTACTTATTTATTGTTTGTTTGTTTGTTTGCTTTTGTCAAAAGCTTAAAATACAGAAATAAGAATAAACATAAGTTTAAATATAAGAAATAAGAACTAATAATTGGGGGCAATAGGACAAGGACGGTAGGCACGATTGTGCGCTTATACACACCCCTTCCAGACCTCTTTGGAATGGGGTGAGGTCAATAGAGGTTAGTTTGAGGGTAAAGGACTAGGGGTTTGAGCAGGTAATAACAGAATCAGGTAGTGAGTTCCAAGCATTGACCACTCTGTTGCTGAAATCGTACTTCCTGCAATCATGTTTGGAGCGATATACATTAAGTTTATATCTGTTGTGTGCTCTTGTGTTGTGGTTAAAACTGAAATATTTATTAACTGGTAAGACATTGTAACATATAATTTTATGTACTATGCTTAAGTCCAATCTTAGCTGGTGTAATTCAAGGTTGTCCAAGCCTAGAATCTCAAGTCTGGTGGTGTAGGGTATTCTCTTGCGAACAGAGGAATGTAGTACTCTTCTGGTAAAATACTTCTGGACTCGCTCAGTTGTGTTTATGTCTGATGTACAGTGCGGATTCCAGACAGCAGAGCTGAATTCAAGTATTGGTCTAGTAAAGGAGCTATGGCTCCTTCCTTCATTTCTTTTGTTTATTCTCAAAATAGGATTAATAATTATAATTGCAAAGAAATACTGGATTGAACCTCTAGGTTCAGGGCTAGACAACTTGCAGGCAGCAAGCTAGCTATACATGATCCTTGTAAACCACCCTCTGAATATTAGCACCAGGGACTGAGATTATGCTATATTGCAGGAATTTTCAAACATTTTCAAGTCACAGAATCTGTTAAAGATAAGATCTGGTTTAAGGGGCAAAACTGCAGGATTCTGCAGAAGGCAGGAAAATTGGCAGTAAAGTCAAGATTTCACTTGTTGGAATATACTTACATAAAATTATATATTATTAAATGTATTTGAATTGCGCCAAACACATGTCCAAAATTACTGTTTCAGAAAGTTCTTCCATTTAGGGGAGTATACGTAGTAACTTGTTTATTGAGTATGTAACATTCATGTTTCTCTGGTGCAAAAAGGAAAAACTGAATTTCCTAATTATTTGGGAGGCTAAACATTTTAACCAAACACATCAAAATTCTCCAGCTGGGATGTGACTGCTTTTGCTTGGATAAATGTTCAGATTTGGAGCAATTGATATTGCTGTACAGTACTTGTAAGCAGATATCAATTTCTGTAGTTAGCTTATGCTTGTTTTTTTGTTGCTACATGTCTCCCCACCCCCAGTGATACATGGCTGCAAATGGCATCAGGTTTTTTAGTGCTGAAATGGCAATTTGAGGGTGTTCTTTTAAAAACTGCATCCAGAAATGCACAATTCCTGTGTGTAGAAATGTTGCATGCAGTGGGAAATGTCTGTACATTTTCCTTTATCCTTTAATAATTGCTTGCTTGCTTGCCTGCCTGCCTACCTGCCAATCTATATATATACCCATGCACCCATGCATGCATCTATCTATCTATCTATCTATCTATCTATCTATCTATCTATCTATCTATCTATCTATCTATCTATCTATCTATCTATCTATCTATCTATCTATCTATCTATCTATCTATCTATCTATCTATCTATCAGCAGAAGGTCACCCAGTTGGCTTTCATGGCTAAAGGGGAACTTGATCTCCTGTTTTCTAGACTGATGCTTTAATGACTAGACCAAACTGACTCTCTGATGGTAATCTCTCTAATGGATAAATTAATGGTTGCAATAGAAGGATTTGGGATCTAATCAAATACTTTTATTGGAGGGGGAGCAGATTCCTTAATTAATACTTCTTAATATGCCTTAAATACTCAGGATTATTTATAAGAACATACTTACTCAACACATTAAGTTGAACTGCATCCATTTTTATTTGGAAGTTTAAATCTAGCTAATGTAGCTTGTAATGAAACATTAATATTATTTAGAGAATTAGATATATTTTGCAAAAATATTACCATATGTGAAATCATTTAGAATAAGTCTCTTGCCTGGGAAAGCTGATGGCCTGATGTACACAAACAGAACATAATAACATACAAATTATAGATTAATAGAATAAATTAAATAGAAGTTTTGCATTGCAAAATTTGGATGTAGGAGAGAGGATGCATGTCAGCTCTTACCAACAAAGATTATGCTATTCCAAATGACAAGGTGTATGATACCATAAAAATATTGAGTTCTTGTGATGCATAGTTACAAAACAAAACATTCTTTTTTAAAATAGCATATCCTGAATTTATGTTTTTCAAGTAAAAATTATACATAACATTGCCCACAAAAGGTAATTTAGTTGGGAGTGATTCTAAAAGGAGAAAAATTAATATTTATAATAGAGTGAAGAAGAACATATTTATTCTCTTTTATTCAGCCTAATGCTTGTCACAGAATGTTTAACTGACCATAGAAGTCAATGAGATAAGATAAGCAACTAGTGGAAATTCTCTCTTTTTTTTTCAACTAGAAATAGGAAGTTGACAATGTATGCAGCCTGAATCTTCTTTTGTTTATGGGGGAACACCTGGCAATTAACAACAATTAAAGTGGTCCCTGATGGATTCCCTTTGGTTATGGGCAAACGACAGTGATTGCTAATTGCCACTGTACCACAGATTGTTTGTACAGGTAGCCTTGACTCACTACAGGTAGTCCTCATTTTACAACAGTTCAATGACTTTTCAGTGTTACAACAACACTGAAAAAAGTGACTTATGACTGTTCTTCACACTTACAACTGTTGTACCATCACCCTGGTCATGTCATAAAAATGTGGATACTTGGCAATTGATCAGTGGTGGGATTAAAACATTTTTACAACTGGTTCTGTGGGCATGGCTTGGTGGGCATGGTGTGGCTTCGTGGGTGTGGCAGGGGAAGGATTCTGCAAAATCCCCATTTCCACCCCACTCCTGGGGGAAAGTTACTGCAAAATACCATTCCCTCCCCATCCCACTAACCTGCTTTCCAGCTCCGTTCTCCTCTGCAGGGCAACAAAAGAAGATCCAGCCAATCATCTGGGACTTGGGAGGCAAAGAACAGATGGGGACGGGGCCAATCAGAGGTGGTATTTGCTGGTTTTCCAAACTACTCAAAATTTCCGCTACCGGTTCTCCACAACTGGTCAGAACCTGTTGAATACCAACTGGTTGCAATGTTTCAGGGTCACATAATACCCTTTGGCGACCTTCTGACAAACAAAATCAATGGGGAAGCCAGATTCACTTAATAACTGGGTTACTAACTTAACAACTGCAGTGATTCACTTAACATTTATGGCAAGAAAGGTTGTAAAATAGGACAATATTTACTTAACAAATGTCTCACTTAGCAACAGAAATTTTGTGTTCAATTGTGGTCCTAAGTAAAGGGCTACCTGTATTATTTAGTGACCAAATTACAACAGCACTGAAAGTCAAAATATATTTGGAGATATATTGGGTGAAACTCAAAACATTAGAATATTGTGCAAAAGTTCATCTATTTCAGTAATGCAACTTAAAAGGTGAACCTAATATATGAGATAGACTCATTATAAATGCAAAGCAAGATAGTTCAAGCCATGATTTGTCATAATTGAGATGATTATGGCTTACAGCTCATGAAAACCCCAAATCCACAATCTCAGAAAATTAGAATATTGTGAAAAGGTTCAATATTCTAGGCTCAAAGTGTCCCACTCTAATCAGCTAATGAAGCCATAACACCTGCAAAGGGTTCCTGAGCCTTGAAATAGTCTCTCAGTCTGGTTCAGTAGGAATCACAATCATGGGAAAGACTGCTGACCTGACAGTTGTGCAGAAAACTATCATTGACACCCTCCATAAGGAGGGAAAGCCTCAAAAGGTAATTGGAAATGAAGTTGGATGTTCCCAAAGTGCTGTATCAAAGCACATTAATAGAAAGTTATGTGGAAGGGAAAAGTGTGGACGAAAAAGTTGCACAAGCAGCAGGGATGACTGCAGCCTGGAGAGGATTGTCAGGAAAAGGCCATTCAAAAGTATTGGGGACTTTCACAAGGAATGGACTGAGGCTGGAGTCAGTGCATCAAGAGCCATCACACACAGACAGATCCTGGACATGGGCTTCAAATGTTATATTCCTCTTGTCAAGCTGCTCCTGAACAGCAAACAACATCAGAAGCATCTTACCTGGGCTCAAGAAAAACAGAACTGGTTTGTTGCTCAATGGTCCAAAGTCCTCTTTTCTGATGAGAGCAACTTTTGCATCTCATTTGGAAACCAAGGACCCAGAGTCTGGAGGAAGAATGGAGAGGCACACACTACAAGATGCTTGAAGTCCAGAGTGAAGTTTCCACAGTCCGTGTTGATTTGGGGAGCCATGTCATCTGCTGGTGTTGGTCCACTGTGCTTCATTAAGTCCAGGGTCAACGCAGCCATCTACCAGGAGATTTTGGAGCACTTCATGTTTCCTTCCACAGACTAGCTTTATGGGGATGCTGACTTCATTTTGCAGCAGGACTTGGCACCTGCCCACACTGCCAAAAG
Organism: Bungarus multicinctus; assembly: GCA_023653725.1. Classification (NCBI taxonomy): domain Eukaryota; kingdom Metazoa; phylum Chordata; class Lepidosauria; order Squamata; family Elapidae; genus Bungarus; species Bungarus multicinctus. Next base: position 78,901,024 of record CM042846.1, on the reverse strand, counting down.
CACCAAAACCTGGTTCAATGACGGATTACTGTGCTTGATTGGCCAGCAAACTCGCCTGACCTGAACCCCATAGAGAATCTATGGGGCATTGCCAAGAGAAAGATGAGAGACATGAGACCAAACAATGCAGAACAGCTGAAGGCCGCTATTGAAGCATCTTGGTCTTCCATAACACCTCAGTAGTGCCATAGGCTGATAGCTTCCATGCCACGCCGCATTGAGGCAGCAATTGCTGCAAAAGGGGCCCAAACCAAGTACTGAGTACTTATGCATGCTTATACTTTTCAGAGGGCCGATATTGTTCTATGTACAATCCTTGTTTTATTGATTGCATGTAATATTCTAATTTTTGGAGATTTGAGGTTTTCATGAGCTGTAAGCCATAATCATCACAATTATTAGAGCCCACTGTAACTACATAGCCAAAAAGGCATTAAGAGTTGTTAATCTAATCCTACATAGCTTCTTCTCTGGTAATATCACACTACTAACTAGAGCATTCAAAACATTTGCTAGACCTATACTTGAATATAGCTCATCAGTCTGGAACCCATATCATGTATCTGATATTAACATAATTGAAAAAGTCCAGAAATATTTCACAAGAAGAGTTCTCCACTCCTCTACTCATTGCAGAATACCTTATGCCACCAGACTTGAAACTCTAGACCTAGAAAACCTAGAACTACGCCACCTCCAGTCCGATCTAAATATAGTATATAAAATCATACATTGCAATGTCCTACTTGCAAATGAATACTTCAGCTTCAATCATACAAGAGCACAGAATAGATACAAACTCAAGGTTAATTGCACCAAACTTGACTTCAGAAAATACGACTTCAGCATCAGAGTGGTCAATGTTTGGAATACTCTACCTGATTCTGTGGTTTCTTCCCCAAACCCCAAAAACTTTAACCTTAGACTGTCTACTATTGACCTCACCCCCTTCCTAACAGGCCTGTAGGGGGCGTGCATAAGTGCACCAATCGTGCCTACTATCCCTGTCCTATTGTTTCTTTTAATTTTTCTTATAAGTATCTATCGCATGTATTCAGAACTATGTTTATTCTTATACCTGTATCTTGTAAGCGATTGACAAATCAAATAAATAAAAATAAATAAATTATGACAAATCACAGCTTGAACTATCTTGCTTTGCATGTAATGAGTCTATCTCATATATTAGTTTCACCTTTTAAGTTGCATTACTGAAATAAATGAACTTTTGCATGATATTCTAATTTTTCAAGTTTCACCTGTATAAGCTAGACATAATGACAACAGCTCTTCTCCATTTATGCTCCTTTGTAACTAGTCTGTTTATTGAAGTAGGAAAGAACTTTAGTTTTCAACACAGTTTAGAAACTGAGCAAAAGGGATAAGTTAAAGATTGTGGGTTGTGATAAGAGCTTTGATAACAGATAAGCTCACCAAGAAATCAACCCCATAGGAAGGCTTCAATTATTTTTATTGAAATCGGCTATAGTCACACAGTCTTCTACATTTTGTCTTATTGAACCTACTTCTCCTTCTTATGCTCCAGTAAATTGAGGAGTTTGTAGGGAAGTTCTGCTTGATTCAGTTCTGAATGTTATCTCATTGTTCTGGACTTAAACATGTTTCAGCCCCTTTTGCATTAGATAATGATTCCTGTATATTTCCAAATGCCAGCCACCTCTTTTAATTCAAGCAGCATTATTAGCTACCGGAACATTTGATACTAAAATGAAAAAAGAAAAAGAAAACCTCAGGACTTTCAATTTTCACATGAGAAGAAACCCATTGTCTAAGCTTGACTCATTATGACTCATTAGGCAAGCATGCCCATTAAGCAATTAGGAGCAGCTTTCATCAGGAACTGATGCTCTTTTCTGAAGCCATTTAACAGCACCCTGAAGTTATTCTAAACCTAGTTGTTCCAAAATCCTTCTAAATGTACTAACAAAGTAGACAAAGGGATTGGCTGGTCCAAGAGTTCTTCTCTACCTCTAATTTTAGTGACTGAAAAAAATGCTTAACATAAGAGGATTTGCTGTAGATGCAAGCTTAGCATGCCTTATTTACTGCTGAACTTATTGCTGGATTTACTGGTGGGTGGGAGATAGCAATTTGAGAACTCCCACCTTCCCCAGATTTATTTTATTTGTCAAGGAAGTATTAGATAACAGGTATAAGTATAAACATGGTTATGACTACATGAAATAGATACGAATAAAAAGAAACATTAGGATAGGAATGGTAGGCATATTGATGCACTTATGCACGCCCCCTACAGACCTCCTAGGAAAGGGATGAGGTCAATAGTAGACAGTCTAAGATTAAAGTTTTTGGAGTTTGGGGAAGAAACCCCAGAGTCAGGTAGACATTGACCACTCTATTGTGCTGAAGGTATATATCCTGCAATCAAGTTTGGTGCAGTTTATGTACTACACTTAGGTCAGTGGTCGGATTCAAATTTTTTTAATACCAGTTCTGTGGGCGTGGCTTGGTGGGCACGACAGGGGAAGAATACTGTAAAATCTCTAGTCAGAGGTGGTATTTGCTGGTTCTTCGAACTAATCAAAATTTCCGCTACTGTTCTCCAGAACAGGTCAGAACCTGCTGAATACCACCTCTGACTTAGGTCAGACTAAAGACAGCGTAGTTCTTGGTTGTCTAGGTCTAAAATTTCAAGTCTCGTCATATAAGGTATTCTGCTACATGTAGAGGAGTGGAGAACTTTTCTAGTGAAATATTTCTGGATTTTCTTGACTGTATTAATATCTGATATGTAGTGTGGATTCCAGACTGATGAGCTGTATTCAAGTATTCGTCTAGCAAATGTTTTGTATACTCTAGTTAGTAATGCAATATTACTGAAGAAAAAGCTATGCAGGATTAGGTTAATAACTCTTAATGCCTTTTTGGCGATGTAATTACAGTGGGTTCTAGCACTTAGATCATTAGAGATGAGTACTCCAAGGTCTTTGACATAGTGGGGCTTATAAACAAGGTCTTGACTATTCAGTTTGTATTTTATTTTCTGATTTATTTTGCCAATATATAAGACAGAGCATTTGTTTGTTGAGAATTGAAGTTGCCATTGTTTTACCATTCTGACACATAGTTGAGGTCTTTTTTTTTTTTTGAAAAGTTTTATTGGGTTTTATCAAACAAATAAAACATCTTATTTGAGTACAGCATGATTTCAGGTTATCACATTTTCATACAGACACAATTTCATATCTATATTCATCTTATAAATTCAACTTTATATCTTGTTTTTTGTCTTTTTTTAACAATTTCTCACCATTTCTCCTTTAACTTCTCTTAATTTTCTTTTATAGTAATATCAATCCAAATTTTTATATCTTTTTTTTCATTATCCTTATATTTTGTCTGTCATTGTTTACAATTTTATATATTCTCTTCCAACATTCTAAGAAAAAAAAAAAAAAACCACAAGCAAGGTTTCTTCTCTAGTTATCAATCGGAGTACAACATCTTTAAATCTTATATTTATAATCTCATTAAAGATTAAGTTTATCCATTCAAATCTAATATCTGTTTTATATAAATCTCATCCTTCAGACTCTGGTTGGTACTTCTCCCCGCAAATGTGAAAAAGATCTATACCACTAACAAAAACACTGTATATAAACATTAATAAAATAATTCAAAATCATTCTCATAAATCCTTCACATTAACAATCCTTCACATTAACAATCTTTGGAAACAGCCAAAATATTTCTCTCCTTTCTTTATTCTTACATTAATTATCAATACATATATCATTAATTAATTATACAATTTTATCCAATTAAAAAAAGCAATTATTCAAATTCATTTTAGCTAACTCTTAAATATTTTATCAATCTTTAAAAATAATTATTCAAATTCATTCCAAGTAGCTAATATAGATCTTTCCTCTTTCTTTTCCATTTCCCTAAATAAACATACCAAACATAATAATATAATGTTTATCTCCCAAGTTGCTTATATATTACATTTCTAACACATCATAATATTCTACAATTATAACCCTACTACCTTTATAGAGTTCTCAATTTTAACTTGATTTAACCATTATCTCTGTGTTCCCAAGCTGAGCATATACCCTTGATTCTAGTACGCTTCCCTTTTTTCTTTATCTCTTGCTTTCGTTCCTCATAATATTTTTCTCTTTATATCTTCTCCCCTTTTTCTCATCCCTTTTTTTTGTGTAACTTTCTCTCTCTCTTTTCCCTTTCTGTAATTTATTTTTCTGCTTCTCCTTGCTATTATATTTCTTTTTCAAAGTATTTTCCTTTTTGGCTGCTACCTTTAATCTAAAACTTTTACCTCCTTTCCCCTTTTCCCCCTTTTTACCACATTTTGCTTTATTTCAGTAAAGATGTTTGTTCCAGCCTTCTTCTTCCTCTTGGAGTTTTTTTTCATAGTCCAGGATCTCCATTTCCAAAAATTCAAACACGAAGCCAAAAGATCTTCCTTCTTTCTCTGCCTCTTCTTTCTCATTTTTGAGAAACTCCGTTTTTTATTCCAAATTCCACCCTTCTATCTCGTCTTCTCCTTTTTTACCAAAAATATTAAAAGTAAAATAAAGTATCAAGAAATCTTTTGTATCTTCCTTTGATATTCAAATTCCAGCTTAACATAGCCTATTTAAGGTCAAATTAATTTAGCATAAACTTCTTTCTAATCAATAATAATAAAATAAAAAAAAAATAGAAGGGATTTTTAACCTCCTTTTCTCTCTCCTTCGCCACCTGTTAAAACTTTCTTTCAGAGGTATCCCTCTAAATACTTTTAGCTTCGGGGGTACCTTGTTTAGATGTTTCTTTATGTTTAGCCCGGTCTGTCCTGCTTTCCTCTTTGTCTTCCTCCTGCACATCCTTATCCCATCCAGTTCTCCTTTGTGGCGGCCATTTCTGACCGCTGCTTATTGCCTTCGGGAAAGGGAGTTAGGCTAGCCAAGGAGGAGAGATGCGGCTCCCCTCAACTTGGCTGGCAGTCTCCCCCGTCTTCACTACCTCTACGGGGTAGCTTCTGCCCCAAATCACAAGGATCGGGGTGCTCCAGCAGCAAGCACAGGCCGAAACCGTGCACAGTCATGGATTTCGGTCCATCACCAGAGAAACTGGAACCCATAGTTGAGGTCTTTTTGAAGGGTAGCAGTATTGTCTGTGGTGTTGAATAATTTTACATCATCAGCGAAAAGAATGCAATTTCTCTTAATATGATCACAGAGGTCATTTATGTAGAGTATAAAGATACTTGATCCTAGAACGCTGCCTTGGGGAACACCACTGTTGACAGGTATATTTGATAGGACGCTCACAATTTTGACCATTTGTTGCCTGTTTGACAGGAATGCAGCTATCCAGTTATGCAGGTGTCCGGAGATACCATAAAATTTTAGTTTTAGAAATAGTTTGTCATGTACCACTGAATCAAAGGCTTTACAGAAGTCTATGTAAATAATGTCTATTGCTTTGCCCTGATCGAGTTGTGTAGTCCATATGTTTTTGCAGTGTAGGAGTTGCAGATTACAGAATAGTTTTTTTCTGAAACCAAATTGTTTGTTAGAGAGTAGGTTGTTTGTCTCTAAGTGGAGGATAATGGATTGGTTAATAATTGATTCCATGACTTTACAGGTGATGCAACATAAGAGATCGAGGCAGTTTTTAAGTCTAGTGTTGTTGGTTACTAGTTGCTCTGGTTCCAGATTTGTTACAGCATTGTAGAAGGTTGCGTGTATGGGTTTAGTTGTACATTCGTTTTGGGTCCAATTAATAAGACATAGATTGAAGTCACCAAGAAAGATAAAAGCATGTGGGCAGGAGGTTGCCTATGTTAGTAGTGAATTCAACTTGTTTACATGTTTGATGTCATAATCAGGGGCTCTATAACATAATAAGAATCAAAATGTGATATTTAAGGACAGTTCATAGATAATGGTCTCAGGAAAAGCAAGCTCCTGGATAACTTGGATGTTTTTTAGATGTAGGGATTTTTTATAGAAGATAGCAACACCACCTCTTCTATGGATTTTACAATCTGATTGGTAAACATGATAGTCTCTTACTGTGATAATGGAGTCAGGGAGAGATGCATTGAGCCATGTTTCACAGATAAATATAATATCGAATTTAGCCGTATTTAGTAAGAGGAAAAATTCAGGCATTTTATTTACGATGCTTCTTGCATTGAGTAGTTTGCATTTAAAGTCAGAAGTAGTTGGAATTGAGATAGTTAGGGTGTGCATGCCTAGTTTTGGGTGATGGTGGATTGGATGATGCAGGGTTGGATGCTGGGTTTTGGGTTGCATGACTTTTGATACAATTAGCACAGTAGTCAATGTATAGGTCCTTCTCTCCATTGTCTAGATATTTTTTGAGTTCTGTGCGGAGTTCACGGGAATAGATTCTTTGCAGTATGGATAAGTCTGGTCATGAGCGAAGTTTGTTATGGATGGGATTGATTTTAGTAATGGTATTTATTGTATGAAAGAATATTTGTTTGCTGGACTCATTTTTGCAAATGACTCTACAAAATCTTGGGGCCACCGAGCCGTCATTTTACTTGAACTCAGGGCTATCTCTGGAGATTTCAATATCTTCAGGAGAGATGTTTTCATTTCATTCTGTATGGAAGGACTGAGATATGAAAAATGTTCCTGCTCCAATTCTGGAAGTTTTTAAGAAGAGATTGGACAGCCATTTATCTAAAATGGTATAGGATCTCTTGCTTGATTAGAAGACCTCCACAGTCCCTTCCAACTTTCAGACAGGATTGGTAGTATTTATTTAAAAATAACATCCATTTAAGATTTTCCCTTTCTCTCAAAAAAATCAAGCTACATTTATAATCTCTTTCAGCCAGTCATTAATGTCAAGACAGAACTTTAGTTCACAAATCAACGACACCGCTCAAAAGATGGCAAGAGAAACTCAATTACATCAAACCTGATTTGGAATATTTTGCAATAGGTAAAACCATACACATTGTATGCTATTTGTTCCTAAATACTTCAGATTCAATTCCACAAATATCCATGCCACCCAAATCTCAGATTGTATCTTTCTAACTTCAGTAGCCTTGTATTTCTCAGTAACACCCACTCTATCATCTAAACTACACAACAAACAGCAAAGTACAATTTTAAATCAGATAGATCCAATCCTGCTCTTTCTTTTGCACTTTGTAATACCTTTGATTGAATTTGTAATTTTTCTCTCCTTTCAAATTTAGACATATCCTTCTGTCATTGTTTAAATGATATACCAATTGTCAAAACAAGTATTGTGTAGAGCAAAAATAATATTCCAGAATAAAAAGCTTCATCTTAATGACAGAAATTCTTCTGAACAATGAGTTGTACTTTACTGCATCTTAATATATATTTTAAGTTCATTGCATGTCTTAGAATAATTATTTTGAAATAATATACAATTCATATTTGTCATAGTGATATCCTCTATATGTGCAGATTCATTATGATTAGGAAATAAAACTGGCAGGACTTATTGTGTATATAGATTATACCACAGTTGTGAGCACAGATTGTACAGTATCCTGAGATTCCCAGTTGTTCAACTTCTCAGCTGACTGTGAAAACTTCCATTTCTGAAGTTTACCCAAAAGGTAAATGGAATACAAATGGGTTACTTTATGAGCTCTCTTTGGTCCAGAGAGATTTTGCCAATCTGTGTCCACCTTTCAGCCAGCATGTCTTTCTGTTCCCACGGAAATGTCAGTCTGCCACAATTCCTCACTGGAAATCCCCTCTGCCTCTAATTCAATTTCATATCTGTCCACTTGCTCTTCTGCCCACCACTCTTGGCAATCATTGCTGTTGTTTCTATTTCTTCTTATGCTTATTTACAGAATACACTGCACCCTATGTGGCTCTCATTCCTTAGGTCTACAGATATGATTTAAGACAAAACCTCCAAAACAACAGAACAATAAGCTATCATCATTGCAGAGTAAGAAGACCTAGCTTGAAGCAGCAATGGACAATATCTATACACAGATAACACAACTGGATCTGTTTTGAACATCTTTTTTGAATACCTTATGCCACCAGACTTGAAATTCTAGACCTAGAAAACCTTGAATTACGCTGTCTTTGGTCTGATCTAAGTATGGCATATAAAATCATACATTGCAATGACTTACCTGTCAATGAATACTTCAGCTTCAACCATAACAACACAAGAGCACACAATAGATACAAACTCAAGGTTAACCACACCAAACTTGATTGCAGGAAAAACGACTTCAGCAACAGAATGGTCAATGTCTGGAATACTCTACCTGACCCCAAAACTTTAACCTTAAACTGTCTACTATTGACCTCACCCCTTTCTTAAGAGGTCTGTAGGGGGCGTGCATAATAAGCGCACCAATGTGCCTACTGTCCCTGTCCTATTGTTTCTTTTATTTTTCTTATATGTACCAATTTCATGTATTCATAACTATGTATATATTTATACCTATTATCTTGTAAGCAATTGACAAATCAAATCAAATCAAATCAAATCAAATCAAATCAAATCAAATCAAATCAAATCAAATCAAATCAAATCAAATCAAATCAAATCAAATCAAATCAAATCAAAAAATAAATCTTAAAGGTACATTCATAGCAGATCTACTATTATGGGTGTATGTGGCCAGTTCCAAAAAAATTCAAGTGTCCAGAAAGCAAAATGTGAGTTCCTTTTCTAGCTGTCCAGCTATTCTCTATCTTTTTTTTTAGGACAAAGAGACATAATTTCAAACAAAGTTCTAGACTGCAGCAGCCAGTGATGGCCAAAGGTTATGTCTTCAAAAATTAAGTATCTGATTGCAATAGGGTGATTTATATTTATATTATTTATATTTATATTATTTATATTTATTTGTCCTATTTCTTAATTGCCATCTGCCTTAGACTCAGTGCCATCTCCGTAACATCATAATTACACCTTTTTTTAAATGGACATCACAGCCGCCATCTTGACTTTTTTGATCGTATCCTGCAGTCCAGTGGTGGGATTCAAATTGTTGTACCACCGGTTTGGTAGGCGTGGTTTGGTGGTTGAGCTTTGCCTAAGCCAGCGTGCAGCTTTCCCCACACCAGCTGAGATCTGCAGCGCCAATCAGCTGAGAGGATAAAGAAGAGAAAAGCTCAGGGGCAGGTGGGAGGGCCGATCCTGCACTTTTCTCTTCTTTTTCCTCTCAGCTGATTGTCCAGAGATTTTTTTTCCCTTTACTTTGCTGATTGTTGGCTTTTTTTTTGTATGACTGATTCAGCCAAACCAGTCCAAACCAGTAGCATACTACCACTGCTAGCAGTGATCCTTCAATATCATTTTCCAAGGATGCCTAGAGTAATTAAATCAGGTATAATGACATTATTGGAAATAAAAATGATAGCAGAATGCAACATGTTGCTTGGCAAAATAATTTACTTCTCTCTAAATAAAATAATTTTTAAAATAATCAAAGTTATGACATGTTCCAAAGCAGAGACATTCATGGCTAGAAGCCCATTAATCTATGCTCGTAATTTGTAGGCTCCTTTAGAAGATTAACCATGTGGGTTTGAAGGTTGCTGTTTTCGCTTTGTTTCATCCTTTTTTAAAAATAAAATCTGCATAACCAGATATATTCCTGCAGAAAGCGGCATGAGGGTTGATTATTAGTATCCATAAAAGATTCAGAATCTGCCAGGAAAAGTTGCGGCAGATGGATAAATTATTATTAATACTAGTCTCACTAGAATGGAAGTCTGAGTGTTTTTGCGGAATGCAGCACCAGGCAGAATTTTCCATATGTTGTGATTTGATTGAACATTTAATCTGCCTCTTCTTTTTAGCATCATTAACCTCTTCTGAAAAAAAAAGAAAAATTACTTGGAATGCATATGAGAATTGAGCCATTTCTGCCCCTTAACTGCAGTCTGTAGAGCATTTAAAGTGTAGGCTTGTCCTGAAATAATTTGGCAACTAATCAAAAATGACTATTTCAGCTCTAAAACAGGGGTGTCAAACTCAAGGCCTGCTGGCCAGATTTGGCCCGGGGGATGCTTAAATCTGGCCCGTGGGGCAGCCTAGAACTATCAAACGACCAGCCTGCGGTGCCTCTGCCAGCCAAAACGGACTGCATGTGCCCCCCACAAGGCCCACTTTTGGCCTCCCCAGCAAAAAACGGGCTACGCAGAGGCCTCTTTAAGTGCTGTGGGAGACATCCATCCCGTCTCCCCCCCACACCAGCCCACGGAGAACTACAATGCTGATCCAGCCCTCGAAGAAATCCAATTTGATACTCCTGCTCTAAAACAAGTCCTTCTTATACATGGTAGATGTAATTAAAAAATTGCAGGTAATCCTCAATTTGCAGTCACAGTTTCCAGACTTTCTGTTGCTAAGTGATGCAGTTCTAAAGCAAGATATCACATGACTGTATCACCTAGTGATGTCAATGCCATTAGACCCCCAAAATGTGGGTTATTAAGCAAGTACCTACCCAGGCAAGTCGGTGCTCCATCACTGGAGGTTTCTAAGAAATTAGACAGCCATTTGTCTGGAATTGTATAGGTTTTCCTGCTTGAGCATGGGGTTGGACTAGAAGACCTCCAAAGCCCTTTTCAATCTGATACTCTGTAATTTGTACCCTACATTCTGTATTCTGTCTTCATATTCTATATTCTGAGAAGGTGGAGACCACCTGGGGCAGTGAAGTGTAGGGTAGCAGTAGGCCAAAAGAGCATAGATATGGGCTAATATGGTCAGGTGGAGACAGTTAAAGGGCCCCTGCAGTTATAAGGGTACATTTTGATCATGTGATTACAGAATCACAGAAATGGCTTTTGTTCAATATTATAATTAAAGTTATTCATCCAGTACTACCATAAATTAGAACACTTGTTGAATTAATGCTTGTAAGTTAAGGTATACCTGTACAATTAGAAAGATAAAAACATAAAAGGATAAAAAAAATAAGAATACAATAAGAATATATAAATGACTTCATCACAAATATAAACAATTTTAGTATTTTTTCATCTTCCCTCAAAATAAAACAAATGATCTCTTTTCCCCATATCCAATCTCTTATTTATAAACAAATCCTTAAAGCTTTGTCATTTCAGTTCTGAAGTTAGCAAAAGGGTTACCAGAGATAACAACAAATCTATTTTAACCTTGATCAAATCAACTTCCTTTTACTTAGAACAATCTTAATCTCTTTAGACTCTTCAAATAATATCCTAAAACTTGATTTCATTCTCCAAAAATTCAACGCTTCTTTCATAAATCCAAATTAGGAAAATTATCTAGGTCACTTCCTTGGTTTTTATTTATATAACCCTTTTAATTATTAAGATATCAGTCCATTCCCTTTGTATGTCTGGTATAGCGTCTTTTTTTCCTATCCGTATCCTACATTCCTTGTAGCCTGACGTTTTAAAATCTACTTTCAGATCCATCTCAATATTATCAGACTGAGATAAACACAATCTATGTTTAGAGACAGACAAACTTAAAATGAGTTTCTGAATCCATTGTTCAATAATATCCTTCAATATGCCCAGTGTTAAAATAGTTGGCTTCATTCTATATTATCAAGTCAAATGTGTTTTCCTTTAATCGTAATTTTTAGTTCTTTAAGCACACTGGGCTCTGCAGGATTCTCTTGCTTTATTCAGAGAAACAAAACTATTTTTATTATGCATCAAGCTCTTCCGCCTTTGGGACAGACAAGTGGCATGGAGATATATGTAGAAAATGAGTTGCTTGAAAGATGGGTGGCTGTGCAAGTGTTTTAAATAAATAAATGTGTGGTTTGTTACACAATGCCCTAAAACCACTTTCATCAGTCTGGCCCTCCTTCCATCCATCCACGAATACGATAAAACTGGATAAGGCAAAAACCATGTATGAAATTAAGGACAATCCACAGTTGTAGATCTTAAAACTCAGCCACTCGACCTCCTTACTTCACTCTGAGATGGCTTCTTACCAAATCCCGAACACATGTCCTCACCTTGGCATTTCCATCACCATCATCTGCTGCTGAGGGAGGCTGAACCTGGATTAAAAGGAATCAAAGCAATTATAAAAACCTGTGCCGTCCCTTTTCTATGTGAACTTTCTGATTTGCATGGGGAAAAACTCTGAGGGAGTTCTGCAGAGCTTCAGTTTTATTTATTTTTTATTTTTTTTATTTTATTTGGTTTGCCAATTGTTTACAAGATAATAGGTATAAGTAAAACATAGTTATGAATACATGGAAACATATAAGAAAAATAATAAATAAAAGAAACAATAGGACAGAGACGGTAGGCACATTGGTGCGCTTATGCACGCCCCCTACAGGCCTCTTAGGAAAGGGGTGAAGTCAATAGTAGACAGTCTAAGGTTAAAGTTTTTGGGGTTTGGGGAAGAAACCACAGAGTCAGGTAGAGTATTCCAGACATTGACCACTCTGTTGCTGAAGTCGTATTTCCTGCAATCAAGTTTGGTGCGATTAACTTTGAGTTTGTATCTATTGTTTGCTCTTGTGTTGTTATTGTTGAAGCTGAAGTATTCATTGACAGTTGACCTGCTATAAAGCAGACTCTTTCCAGTCAGCTATAGGATTCCATGCTTCCATGTCCACTTCTGGTTTGGCTGCAAGAGAAAGTAGAACTTTGCCAGCGACCAACATTTTCATGTATTTTTAGGTTTGGAAAGTGCAGCGACCTCACAGAAGGCATTCCACAAGATTGCTACACTTCTGTCCCAATTTTGCTCTGTTGGCAAAAGTTCTCTTTCTCTCTCTGTGTGAAACCTTTTTGTATGTCAGGTGATTGGTAAAATAGTAAAATGGTGGATGTCTAGATTTATGTATTGAAAAAAAACAGAAGGGAAAAATTAGGTACTTAGGGGAAAACAATTCAAAACTTAAACAAACATTTCTGATGGGTTTCAAACCAGGAACCTTCACTATGGTGAGTTAAAAATCATGTGCTCCTTCAGCTCTTCTGTGCGGGAAAATCTAGGAGCTTTTATGTTGCGTGGTAAGCCTCATTGGCTCAGCTGAAGGAGGTAGTCATTCCCCTGCAGAGTGAATTGCCGACATTAGTCTAAAATCTATTGAAGCATTCTAGCTCAAACAATTTTTACAGGATCTTGGGAGGCAATTTAGCAGAGAAAGATGTAGTTCTGGTCTGGAGCAGAAAAATGTGTGCTGAGGTCACTTTGAAGGCAAACAGGAGATTGATAGATGACAGTACAGGTAGTCCTCAACTTATGATCATCATTGAGCCCAACATTTCTGTTGTTAAGTGAATTTTGCCCGATTTTACAACTTTTCTTGCCGCAGTTGTTAAGCAAACCACTGCAGTTGATAGGTTGGTAACCTGATTGTTAAGTGAATCCAGCTTCCCTATTGACTCTGCTTGTCAGGAGATCGCAAAAAGTGATCACATGATCTTGGGACACAGCAAAGTTCATAAATATGAATCAGTTGCCAAGCATCTGAATTTTGATCACTCAATTATGGGAATGCTGCAAAAACTATGAAAAATGGCCGTAAGTCATATTTTTCAGTGCCATTGTAATTTTGAATGGTCACTAAATGAACTGTTGTAAGTCAAGGACTGCCTCTATTGCCCATTTCTCCACTCCAGAGTTACAAGGCAGTCCACTTTCTATTTCTGCAAAAATTGCTCATCTTTTTCATGTGTTGTCTTATTGCTAATTTCTCCCTTGTGGCAATTCCTGCTATCTTTCAATGACAATTTTAATTCAAAGTCCCAAAGTTTTGGAATATATGTATGAAGTGTGCATAAATGTAAAAGAACACATACAATTGGTGAAAGGGACTCTCCAAAATACAAGATGAAGCATTAGAAGATTCTACCCAACAGTACAATGTCAAACTTCAACAATTCAGACAACCTGCTAATTCTTGATTTCACATCTTATTTGAACATGGCAAAAATATTTGGCTCTTTGAAGGCTAATAAACTTAGCAGACTATAAGACTGTATTGATCAAAGCTTTCCTTTGATTATCACATGCATCTGAGAGTAATAGATGTAATCTGTCCTTTGTCAAATGGCAGAGGGTTAAAAAGAATTATATTTGGATAAACAGACCACAAATGCTTGCAACAATACTTGCAACCATTTTAAGATGCTATCAAAGCATGCAACAAGAGTGAAATAAGAAAAAATATAATGGCTGAAATTCACTCAGAACATCCCCAGTTATCAACTGTTGTGTGCGAATGAATATAGACGCACACTTTAAAAAATGTGGGATGGAAAATGGGCAAGCAAGAAAAATTGGCTCATGTTTTACCCAAAGGCTTAATTTTTATGTTAGGAGTGCCTTGAATAGTAATTTGAAACTTACAGGTAAGAAGCTTTGTTTTTAGTTTGTGATGAAAAAACAACTGCCCTGAGCAGAATCATTATTTGCATTAGAAATGCCTCACTATGGTGTAAGCATAAATGATCAGATGGATAGCTTTAGAATTGTGTTCAACCACAATTATAAATAAGCTGTTTTCCTGTCATATGAAAACCCCTTCTCCACATGCTATTTCTACTTTGAGTAGAATACAGAATAACAGCGTTGGAAGGGACCTTGGAACTCTCAACCTCTGTTCAAGCAGGAAATCCTACCCCATTTCAGACAAATGTTTATCCAATCTCTTCTTAAAAACCTCCAGTGCTGGATCATTCACGGTTTCTGGAGGCAAGTCGTTCCACTGATTAATTGTTCTCATGGTCGGGAAATTTCTCTTTAGTTCTAGTTTGGATTTCTTCTTGATAAGTTACTTGTTGTCTTTTCTTCTGGTGCTTCAGCAGAATAGACTGTCCCCGCTCTTCTTTGTGATAGCCTCTCAAATCTTGGAAGATTGATATCAGCAGGTGTTCAGAATCAACGTATTATTTTCCTTGTTGAGTCATAACTGTTTCAATGCAGAGTAAGAGGTCTGAAATTTGAATAATGGCCATGTATTAGATTACCGTATTCTAAAGGTAGTTAGAGATATGTAAACTGGAAGTTTTATTATTTGCCC
The DNA here is from genome assembly GCA_023653725.1 of Bungarus multicinctus. Lineage (NCBI taxonomy): Eukaryota > Metazoa > Chordata > Lepidosauria > Squamata > Elapidae > Bungarus > Bungarus multicinctus. The sequence goes on along the minus strand of CM042846.1, from coordinate 78,885,978 downwards.
TTTAATTCACAGGACATAAAAAGAAGACATTTCTTCTCTCTGATGGGACACAAATTGGATTTATTCTGCTGAAGTACCTCAGATCATTGCCATCTGATTAATTGCAGCTGCTAAAATGCATTCAGATCCCTACTGATATAGTAAATCCTCCTCAAACTCGGTACACAATCCTTCTAAAACATTTTTATCAGTTCCTTTAGGGCTAAATAATCATGTTTTGTTTAGAAATGCATAGAAAGTTAGATGTACGACAGGGTGGAGCATTTATATCAAATAAGCTCCCTGAAGGTTAACAACAAAATTAGAAATCACTATTTGCTGAGGACTGCTTGGGTGTTCTTGGCTGCCAGTTCGAGAATATTTCAAAAAATTTCATTTTCCAGTTTTCAGAGAAAACTGTATTTGTTATTAAGCATGTTCCATACAAAATGATGTCTGGAGGATTTTTTTTTGCATACCAAAGAAAACATATTTTAATCAAATCAAACCTCTTTCTTTGACAAACACTCACAACAGCACCTGTTTCCAGACCATAGACAAATAAATCATTCTGGATCTAGCAGCAGAGGTGGTATTCAGCAGTTTCTGACCAGTTCTGGAGAACCGGTAGTGGAAAATTTGAGTAATTTGGAGAACTGGCAAATATCACCTCTGACTGCCCCTCCCCTATCTATTATCTGCCTCCCGAGCCCTAGCTGATTGGCTGGCTCTTCTTTGGTTGCCCTGAACAGGAGAACAGAGCTGGAAAGTAGGTTAGTGGGGTGAGGAGGGAATGGGATTTTGCACTATTTTTCCTCTGCCATGCCCACCAAGCCAAGGCAAGCCACGCCCAGAGAACCAGTAGTAAAAAAAATTGAATCCCACCACCGTCTAGCAGCATTTGCTAATTTGGATCTCTCTGCATCTATTTGTATTGCAGTGCCTAGAATTTCTAACAATGAACTTTTTTTTGTAAGGGTTCATTTCCAATACATCTGATGGATAACAGTTAGGGACAAACTATGGGGATAATAAACAAGGAGCATCAGAATGAACAAGATAGCAGATGGACCCTTTTGTATGTGCATGAATGTTGCAGGCATGTGCACAAGAGGCAAAGCTTGCATTGTGATGATGTTTCCATTAACATGTTAACTTCGATCAAATAAACCAACTATATTTCATCTCTTTGCTTTTAATAATCTTGATCTTTAATCTCTTCAAATTATATACCAGAACTTGATTTATTTTCTTAGTCTCTTTCCAAAAGTACCTTCAAAACTTTAACATATCTCACTGTAAATCCAAAATAAATAAGTTATCTAGGTCACTCTTTTACTTTGTTATTTGTATATCCCTTTTAATAATGAAGAATTAATTAATGATTAGTTTACTAAATAATGATGTTCCTTTCAAATCCAGATTCCAATTTCTTTAAGAAAAAAAACTAATGCAAAACCACATTCCTTCTGTATGAGAATTGAAGCAGATTTTTTTTTATCAACTTTTATTTTGAAAGATTCAATTTCCCAAGAACTAAAAATGGACTTCCTATCAGGCTATTTTGGAATACCTTACTGTTATCTGTTTCAGATGTTAAAGGTTATGATTTAATATCTGCAAAATGGATCCTAAATCAGCAGATGTTAATCATTTAAGTATTTGTCCTGTATGTTCAACTTGGTGTATTTCCTGTTGAGTAAAAATAAATAATTAAAAAGTGGGAGATGTTTTGGAGAAAAACGTCAACCCATATTATACATTGTTAAAATTCATTGTTAAAAGTCTATCTGGCATGATGTTTATGAAATGGAGAATATTTATTCTAGGTCAGGCATGCCCAACCCATGGTGCATGGGCAGGGGTGGGATGCTACCGGTTTGGCCTGGTTCTATAGAACCGGTAGCTTCGTCGAACAGCTGACACTGAACCGGTTCGCTGCGATGACCTTCTGGTTATCTGTTTGGCCCATCCGGGCTCTTGGCTATCCTTTATTTCCTGCTTTTTCAACCTCAACTGCTTTGCATGGCACAGCTAAGATTCAAAATGCAGGAAAGAAGAGCATTTTCAAATGCTGCACACCCAGCATAGCACTTGTCAGCTGTCCGGGCAGCACAACTGATGATTTTTCGTAAATGCTCCACACATATGCGCAAAACGCACTCTCACCAAACTGGTTGTAACACCGGTTGAATCCCCCCATATGCAACCCTGGACAACTAGTAATGTGGCCCCTCTTAACCACTGAGCCACCAGTCTATCTATATACAGTACCATAATTTTGATAAGGAAACTCTGCTATACAGGGAGTCCTTGACTTACAATTATTCATTTAGTGACCACTCAAAGTTACAATAGCACTGAAAAAAGTGACTGCTTTTTCACACGAATCCCCAGGGTCACCTGATCAAAATTTGGAGGTTTGGCAACTGGTTCATATTTAATGACGGTTGCAGTTTATAATCTTTTGCAACCTTCTGACAAGCAAAGTTAATGTGGAAGTTGGATTCACTTAACAATCATGGGACTAATTTAACTACTGCAATGATTCACTTAACCATTGTGGCAAGAAAAGTTGCAAAATGGGGCAAACTTCACTTAACAACTGTCTCACTTAGCAACAAAAACATTTGAGCTCAATTGTGGTCGTACGTTGAGGGCTACCTGCATGTCCATTGTCTGCTTGCTCAAGAGTCACATCTAAGGATACTTTCCCTAAAGAAATTATGTTCAAAGACAGGACAGATTTTTCTTTTTATCTTTATTGTTCTTCACATAAGACTATATGAATATAAACAATGATTATGAACAATGAATAAAGAATCCCTTAAACAGTGCAGAAAGACTTAATAATACAATATGCATGCCACAAATTGGGTTCTTTTGTAATTGCAGTACACATCTTGCCAGGAGGCAGAAAACTGTAGTCTCCATAACTGAAGAACTTGACAACTCAAGATACTACACTAAACAAGTCATTTCATCCTGGCAATAAATGGAAAAGGTGGGTGTTTGTTTAGGTTTAGGCAATCCCATAATGATTTTAACACTCAACCAAGTACTTTGCCAAGACAAGCAGTTGGAGGCCAAGTCTGTAGTGAACTCTCATCTCAGACTGGACAAAAATGATATCCAATATTCCATCTTCTCCTGGTGCCAAAATTCAGGACGTGCAAACAGCATAGCGGCAAATGGTGTTCTTTTGTTCAGAGAGCCATTTTATAGGGAAAGATCTCGCATAAGAAATTCAGACAAGAAAGGAAGAGGTATGAGAGGTTTGTGAACAGGTTGAGGATTGGACACATGGAGGAGACTGGGGAGTCTTTGGTTTTCTTTGGCCTTAGTTGTTTTCTTGCACACATTTCATTATCCAAACTAGGTAACTTCATCAGTATTAACTTAGTAAAGAGTACAGGCAGGGGTAGGCTGCTGGGGGTTCACAGGGGTTCTGGAGAGCCCCTAGTTAAGATTCTGTGCAGTTCAGAGAATCCCCAAATCCCACGTCTGGCTGGCCCTGCCCAGCTGCCCCTCCCTTCCCAGGAGTCCCCACATGAACCATTTTGGATGCAGGGAAGTGCAGGGCACGTGTGGAGGCTTGGAAGGGAAAACGGGCCTCCCAGAAGTTCAGGAAGGCCAGAAATGGGCCTGTTTCCAGCTTCCAAAGAACCTCTGAAGCCCAGGGAGGCCGTTTTTGCCCTCTTGGAGGCTTGAAAAAAGCTTCTGGAGCCCAGGTAGGGCAAAAATGCTTCCTCACCATGGTGCAGGAGGCCAACTAGGCCACACCCACCATGACCACACCCACCCAGCAACTGGGCAGAGAACCCTTTGCTGAATTTTTTGATGCCCACCCCTGAGTACAGATAATCTTCAACTTACAACCGTTCATTTAGTGACTATTTGAAGTTACAATGGCACTGAAAAAAGTGACTATTGAATACTGTTCAACTGTGTGGAATCTTTACCACATATTAGACCTCAGTACAATCGAGCGAGTTCAGAAATAGTCTTGCACTCTATCCATAATAAAATATCTTATGCTACTAGGCTTGTAATTCTTGGTTTGGATAGCTTAGAACTGCAACGTTTGTGATCAGACAATTGTATACAAAATTGTATATAGAAATGTTTTACCTGTAAATGAGATTTTTAGCTTTAATCATACTATAATGTGTACGAACAGCAATTTTAAACTTAATGTGAACAGTTCTAAACTCAATTGTAAAAAAAAGTTTTTTTTGTAAGAGAGTTTAGAATAGAATGACAGAGTTGGAAGATCTTCTAATCCAGCTCCCTGCTCCTACATCAGTTCAGACAAATGGTTGCCTAATCTCTTGAAAAGTTCCAGTGTTGGAACATTCACAACTTCTGGAGGATAGTTGTTAAAGTCTGGAATATTTTACCTGATTCAGTTACCTCAGCCTTTAGCTACACAGTTTTAATTCCAGTTTAACTTCCGTAGACCTCTCCCCATATGTAAGAGATCCCTAAGGGGGGGTTGTGTAAGGGCATTAACATGTCTATACTTCCTCTCACATTTAATTTCTTTTTTCTTTCTCCTGTTTATTTGAATTCATAATTTTTGTTTGATGAATAAATACTAAAATAATTACATTAAAAAAATTGGGATAGGTTTCTTCTATTTTAAGTGTGACTTTTGGATCCTGATTTGGCTACTTTATTTGTTTGATATGAGGGGTAGAGCAAAATTGTGATAGATTAATGGAGTAGTGCAATAGTGTTGTAACCATTTTTGGGGGAAAAATGGTTATCAGCTGAAAAATAATTTGTTAGAAATTGAAATAAAGCCACACATTTATAATCCTTTTTCCTTCTGTGTTGCAAAATAAAAATAATTTATTATTCTACTGTACAAAAGATTACAGAGGACATAAGATCATAGCTTTCAGCCAGACATATACCAATTTTTTTTTTACAAGTGTGGTTTTAAGAGCTTTATTCTTGTATCACACAGTATGAAATGATGAGTAATAGTGATTACTGTGGAAAAACATATGCCGAACTAGAAAGAAGCAAAATATATACATATTATAAGGGATATTTTTAAACATAATTGTGCAAATTAGATACCATTTTTGGAAAAGACAAGCTGAATTCATTTAAGAAGTGACCTACTTCTTCAGCATTAGAATTGCTACATCACAGTAAAATTGGATTGTATTTGTAGCTGTGCTGAAAATATGCATAATGTTGCTTTAGATTGCAACTGGAGCCACATATATTGTTGCTTAAAATACTGTCCTTATGTATAATTGGATGTATATGAATTATTATTATTACTATTAATGTTGCATGTAACTTCTGACTTTTTCAAGGGAAAATAAAAAGGTATTTAATTAACAGGTAGGTAGCTAAACAGCTAAACACTTAGAAAGATACCTTTAGATATGCAAAATTACAATCTGTTGCAGTCATCTAACTGCATTAACACAATCATAACATGTTTTACATACATGTATAAGTTACATGTGTATTCCCTCCACTATTCCCTTTTGAGGAAAGCAGTATTATGCAAAAGTAGAAATAGAATAATAAAAAGTAAACAAAGAAATGAAGTGCATAAAAAAGAGAAAGTAAAAAGAAATGTAACTAAATCTAGATATATTTGTTTTGCAATTGACTTTTCATTTATTATTTTTCTATCACCAAGCAACCTTAATTCTTTGCTTCTTTACTTTTGAACACTATCTAATATCTATTCAGCATCCATCCATTCTTGACCATCCATTCTTAACCATTCTTGTTACTGTTCATTCCTAAAACTCTTCATGTAGCCTTTGCCCATTGCATTCAACTTACTTTTTTTTTGTGTTCCTTGTGACATACACAACTTTCTTGTGTAAGGAATTGGCCAGAAGTGTTATTTTATACACCATCATTTTCGGTTCTTTTGACAAACACTCAGTCATCCTAACATGCTCTGTATTATCTAATGTTTTTCTTCCAAACTTTTGCACATTTTGAAATTTCTCCATCATTTCCCTATCTTTAATAAACATTCTACTTTGATGTACAAATTCATCCAATTCCTAAGTTGAATATGTATGGTATCAGGAATTAGGTATGGCTAGTCTAGAGAAAAGAAAGACTAGGAATGACATGATAGCAGTGTTCCAATATTTAAGGGGCTGCCACAAAGAAGAGGGGGTCAACCTATTTTCCACACCAGACAAGAAATAACAAATGGAAACTAATCAAGGAGAGATCCAACTTAGAACTAAGGAGAAATTTTCCGACACTGAAAACAATTAGCCACTGGAATGGCTTGCCATGAGAAGTTGTGGGTGTTCCAACACTGGGGGCTTTTAAGAAGTGACTGGACATTTGTCTGAAATGATATAAGGTCTCCTGCTTGAGCAGGGGGTTGGACTAGAAGACCTCCAAGGTCCCTTCCAACTCTATTATTATGTGCAATTGTTCAGTGTATTCTCTTTGTCTTTGACACATTAATTTTCAGATCCATACTCCTCTTTCCTTCAGTCTTTCTAACCTTTGCTGTAAATATTTGGATTCTCAGCCAATAACCTGACTTCATAAGCAAACAAAACATATGCAAATTCAGTCTCCAATGAACACATCTCTAACACCATCAAAACATTTCTTATACATTTATTCATAAATGTATTAAACAACAAATAGGGCATTGTATAGCCTTGCCTTACTCCCTGCTCATACATGCTTTACTTCCATCATGTATAATTCATATCATATTCATCAACCAACCTTCAGCTCTACATTCATGAAGAACTTTTCATCATTCAAAACTATCCATATGATTTTTGTAAATCAACAAACAATACATTTTCTCCCTCAAATTCATATTCTTTTGTCAAAATTCTGACACCTTCCTCAATACATTTAAAGATGAACCATTCTGAAGTTCTGGCATTTCCTGTTATTAACTTTCTTGTGGACTTCAACTCCCAGAATGCCATAAGTAATAAAGGAGCCATCATTCCCCACCTCCGATGCTCCAGTATTCTTCCATTCATATATGTAGTCTCCAAACAGATGTTAACCACATGACCAGCGATGGGATTCTACCAATTCGGCCCAGTTCGGGTGAACCGGTAGCTCTGAGGATCATCTGTGAGCGAACCAGTTCATTCCCACTGGTTGTTGGGCCTACCTGCCCGCCTCGGCTCTATTCTCACGTTTATTTCCTGGTTTTCAAGCTCACTGCTTTGCGCAACACAGCAGGTTGCCACACATCAGCTGTTTAACACACAGGAATATTGCAGGATTACAGGAGAAGGTCAGTAGCAAACCCTCTGTGGGCGTCCAAAGCGTGTGCTCACCAAACCGATTGTTACACCAGTTGAATCACATCCCTGAGTAAATTTCATGCATGTTTTAACATTTCTTCAGCTTCTTAATCAAAACTTGCAGTCTTACTGTTTTTCAATCTTCTCATAGCATTTATGACTTCCTTTGCACCATTTTTTCTTGTATACTACAAGTTAAACTATTAAATTCAATTCCACAGTTTGATATATCTCTAACATTCCCTTCCAAAAATATTCCTTCCACTATTTCCTTACTTCACTTTTATTCCAAATCATGTTATTCCTTTTAGTTTTAATTCCATTTGCTCTCTTGGGGACTTCTTGTTTAGCTTTCTTTGCTATTTCCATTTCCTCCCCATCAAAATATACATTTTATCTGACTTTTTTTTATTTACATTTTTCTTTCCACCTTTGATTATATTTCTTGCAGCTCTCTTTTTCTTTATAAACATTTTATCCTTATTTCAGTGTAGGGACAATGCACAAAAAATAGGAAGACATGTTCTTTCTTTCTTGAAACCAGAATTATCAAGGGAAGTTAGTCATGGAAGATTCAGGTCAGATTTAAAAAAAAGAACAAATTTATGCAAGGTGTAGTTAGTAATTATTAATATATGTAGTGAAGACTTCAAAATGGGGCAGCTATAACAAGTTAGACACCTTAATAAGAAAATAGCTATCTATGATTCTTCATGCTAGCCATATCTTCCCAATCCAAGTATCAAAGGTAATTATAATTATTATAATCTACTCCTTCAATGTTTCTTGTTTGTCTGGTAATAAAGCATCACTCCACAATTCTCTTCGGCCCATACTAATCTTGTCTATTTCTCTTGGGACTTTATAAACTAAGGAGAGAAAAAAGATATTTCTTGGCCAATTTAAAATACCAGGTGTCAGAAATAACAGTGTGTGTGTGTGGGGGGGGGGAATTCATGATTTACAGTAAACCCCCAGTCTGACAAGAGATTCTTCCATTATGACTGTTTTCCTAAATAATTGTGTTTTTTTTTAATTACAACCAAAAAATGATGGTAGATTGAAGGCATAAAGAATTCTATTTTTGTTTGTAATTTGCTTAGAAAAATGGCAGAAATGGATGTTGTAGTAATCCCAAAATTCAAGAGTGAAATTAGTTGAATGAGCTCACCTGTGTTGAAGAGATCTCTTTCAAGGAGGAATATAATTGTTCTCTTTAGGAAGTTGCAGCTATTACAGATAGTGCCAGCACCATTTCCCTTTTTTTTCTTTTATCTTTCCCCAAAAGATTCACTCAAAAGTAAAGGAAAGAAATGAGGGAGCGGGGGTTCATGAACACTTACAGGACTTTAAATGCTGTCTACGTTTCTACAATTTTGGAAGATCTGTATGTGTGGAATTACATCTGGAACAAGTTGAAACACAACTTGCTATTCTGATTAGACCATGGACATTAGGAGGGCCTATTACCATTAACTTGGATAGTTCATAATCATACTTCCTGCTTCACAGAAGAAATAGCATGAGTGAAACCAAGCTTATTATAATGCCTTATTGTGGAATTATGCTACTCTGTGCTATGATAATCCACATGAGTAAAACTAAAACTCAAGGAAAATTATAGGTCCCTTGAATATTTTTCTGTGCACCAAAAAGGACTTAAAATATTTGCTGCAATTTAAAGAAAATGTTACATTTTTATCAATTTAGACATAATTAATCTGCCAGGTTGATTATGTATCATTAAGTTGTTGATCCTTAGCAACTTCATAGACAGATTTTTTTCACAATAATATATCTGTAACTCATTCTTTCAAGTCTTCCAACAATGGACTCATCATTTCTGTAAATGAGTCCATCCATTTTATTTCTGGTTGCCCGCTTCTCTCTCCTTCCACATTTCCCAGTATTAGAATTTTTTCCAGAATGCTGAGTCTTCACATTATGTGTCTGAAGTAGGATAATTTTAGCCTGATCACCTGTGACTTGAGTACGAACGCTTGGTTGATTTATTCAGCAACCCATCTCTTTGGATATTTTTAGTTGGTCATGGAAGTCTCTGGAGTCTTCTCCAATGGCAAAAATCAAAAACATCAATACTCTTTCTGTCTTGCTTTATCAATGTCCAATGTTCACTTCCATAGGATGAAATGAAGAAAACCACTGCCTTTACCATTCTAATAATTCACCTCAGCAACTAAATATCTTTTCCATTGCATTCACTGCTACTCTAACAAATGTTAGTGTAAAACATTTCTTGATTGCTGGTTGTTTTACTGTTGATAATTAACCATAAAGGAGAGAAGTTGCATTACTTATAAGGTAATAAAAATGGGATAAAAATCTAATAAATAAATGGTCTTTACACGATTAATAAATCATGCTGACAATATGGACTCAGTTCACTTATCAATTCTAGCTTTGAAAAACATAGGAGAATCTCTGTTGTCAAGAAGGCAAGATCCAGTTATGCCTAGAATTTAATTGCATGGGTATAGGAAAAGCAAAATCTCAGTGAAAGATGAAATTAATAGTTATTTAGCAGGAGGATGCCTGCTCATTCTTCTCAGAGATAATCAATGGGATATGCTATCTATCTTTTTAAGATTAAGCACAAAGGGGGTCTAGAATTTCCATATAGGTTTAAAAGTGATGGACCACAGGGAAAAAAAGCTTTGGGAAACTGGTAAATATGTATTGAGTGATTCCATGGCGCATTCCAACTCTATGAATATAAAAAGAAAGAAGAAAGGCAGGAGAGAGTGGAACATGAGCACAGGAGAAAAAGAGTACAAGATGTATTGTGGAAAACTCAACATTCATCTTCCAAGCTTGAAAACTAATTTGGGCAAAGTGGTTTCTTTTCTTTCAGTCTCCAGGAACATTGTTTAAAATATAGTTTTATATTTTCTGCGATCCAATTACTGTATATTATCTAGGAGTGCAAAACAAGATCTGCCCGAGCAGTCAGTGAGATGTCATTCATTACAGTTTCACCTCAGGGATGGGGATATTCAATCTGAGAAAATAAACTTTCTATGTAGATTTTAGTGAAGCTACATGCTTTGCTATTATGACTTCTCCTGTGATATACAGCTTCTGTCTCCTGCTTGTAGCAATATGAAACCCTGTCAGGCTTACTTTAGCTAAAGGATCATGTCTCTCTCTCTCTCTGTGTATATGCATATGCTCTACCTTTATTACTTTATAAGTAACTCAAGGTGGTGAACATGCATAATATTCCTTCCTCCTTCGATTTTCCCCAATGATGTAGGAGGGGCAGAGAGAGAGGGTGCTTATTTCATTTTTAAAAATCCATGCAATGTTTGTTGTTGTTTTCCAAAAACAAGTACCACACATACTTAAACTAAATGACTAGTCGTCCTTTTGCCACTCCATTAAAAAAAAAAATCAGAGTCAATTTACTACTCTACTAATTTACTACATCTGTAGTTATTCAATAAGGCTGAAACCTGAAAAAAAAGGAAGGGAATAGAAGAAATCAGAAATCCCGGGATAATTCTGATCTTTGAATGGCAAAGTGGTCATGCTGGGTGGGCATTGACTACAGAAGTCTGTGAATCAGGTTCAAAATCTTCTTAGGGTTTCATCAGGCCTATATGCCAAGAGTTCATGCTTTCAAATTGTGGTGTTGGAGAAGATTCTTGAGATACCCTTGGACTTCAAGGAGACCAAATCAGTCAAAATTAAAGGAATTTAACCTTGAGTGTTCTTTGGAAGGACATATTCAGAAGTTGAATCTCACAAAGAGTCAGACACAACTTGATGACTGAACAACAACAACAGCACAACCAGGGAAAGATTTACATCAATTCCAGAGTTGGATATTGCTTTTCCCATATTGCAAAAGGTGCATGGAAGCTTTATTGGTAAAGAAATGTGAGAGATGACTTCCCCTCTTCTCCTTGACTGAAAAAAGCAAATGGCTTAAGAGTTTAGAACTGTTTCCATAAATTTTATATCTGGCTTTTCTGTCACACACCTGCACCTTGCTTGTCAAAACAGCTAATAGTTAAATCATAAAAGAGCAAAATATCCCATTGTGAAGGACCTGATGTAGTAGAAATAGACAAATATGAAAAAAGCATGTAAAGGTAGCAGAGGACAAGAAGACCCCTGTAGTTCACAACATTGTAGGATCCTTAGTTATTTAACCAGAGAGTGAAGTTACACATCAATCTCACTGAACTAACTAAGAGTACTTGGATTTAAAGCCTACAACTAGGCTGCACTTTTACAAAATAAGTTACAATATTACAATAATTGTATGCTAATATAGGTCTACTAAATTAACTGGGAAGCCTCATCATTCTTTGTGTGATCTTCAGGAAAATCCATATACAAATATTGCAGCCCAACAGTTGGTTGGAGGAGCTTGTAAGTGTACACACAGAGAGATAGAAGCCCACTTTAGCCAAACCAGAAGTGAAGCATATTCTGGGTTTGAGGTTCTTCAGTAGCACTTTCTTCAAAACAAAAGTGACCACTATATAATGTAGCTTTATCCTCAGGAGAGAGGCATGTGGTTTGATTGGCACTCTTTCTTTTTCCAAGGAAGTTTGACCATGAAAGCAGCTAAAAATCTTTAAATATATCATTGAATTAAATTATTCAAGAGGGCTTGGGAGAAACTATTTAATGCAAAATCGTTACTTGTGAAGTATAGAGGACATATGGGGATCCACAGCTCTAGAAATGGATTTATCAGCTTTGGATTGATCTGGAAAATACTTCATCTGGATCAACCTAGGAACATGGAACTATGCCCAGAAAATGGAGATTCCATTTTCTCTAAAGCACACCATGAAAAAAATTGCTATAATTTTTTATTTTTGTATGGAATTGGATGTAATTTATTGGCAAGCTGTCTTATTATGAGGTGATAAGTTGTCAAATTTCACTTAAATTTGTTCAAACGTTTTCAAGCTACATTCCAGCTTTTTCCTTTAAGTGCCCAGATCTGAGATATAACTGGTGAAATTTACAAAAATAATAACCTCTTAAATGGCAACAATTATGCCAAATTTCTGTCAGATATATTGAGAGTCCTTTGGGGAGAAAGGAAAAAAGGGGTGTTTACCTTCTTGTGTGAATGCAATGGATTTGATTTTCTGGGGATAGGGTTAATTAACTGGCCTTTTCCAAATATATCAGGCAAGGTCAGCTAGCTAAGGCAGCTCACAAAACGTCATTATCACACAGTTGTCTACTGCAATCACTGACTGATAACACATTTTTAAAAAGTATCATTTTTGTTTTTTACACACTTCCTTTTTTCCCCTCCCAATAAGCTTTGGAAATATATGTGCCCGAGGCAAACCTTCTATCTTGATTTTTGTTCCACCATTCATCAGAAAAGCACTGCTGAAGACGGCAGAAACATTGGCTTGTTTGGAAAAGGTGGAGGTGAATTCTTGGTTTAATTTAACAATACCCTTAAGTTAGCCTTTTTCCCCGCCTCTTCCATGAGGCTCTGTAGGAAACAGGTTGATGGATAGGATGACATTGTAAAAAAAACCAAAGGGCACCTGGAGCCAATGCAAAACGGCAGAAGAATAAAAACAAGACACAAGTTTTGAGTCATTTTATATATTTGAAAAATATTAACCCATCAACAACAATCAAAATTAAATGCACTCATGAGTGCCAGATTGAACCAGGCTAATTTTTCTTGAAAAAAACTGGTGTGGGTACTTGATCCACAGTATTTCATTTTATTTTATTTCTCCCAAATGCTAAAGAGAGAGAGAGAGTATGAGAGGGGGGGAAGGAAGGAAGGAAGGAAGGAAGGAAGGAAGGAAGGAAGGAAGGAAGGAAGGAAGGAAGGAAGGAAAAGCAGTAGAATGTCTGGAGCAGAGAAAGGGATATGACAGATCTGAAAATTTATTTATTTATTTATTTATTTTATTTTATTTGTCAATTGCTTACAAGATAATAGCTATAAGTAAAACATAGTTATGAATACATGGATACATATAAGAAAAATAAAATATAAAAGAAACAATAGGACAGGGACGGTAGACACATCGATGTGCTTATGCACGCCCCCTACAGACCTCTTAGGAAAGGGGTGAGGTCAATAGTAGACAGTCTAAGGTTAAAGTTTTTAGGGTTTGGGGAAGAAACCACAGAGTCAGGTAGAGTGTTCCAGACATTGACCACTCTTACATAATGTACACACCGAAGAGCCCATGTTCAATAACTGTTTTTCCCAGTTGCGATATTTCTAGCAGTGAAGCAGAAAGTAATTTTGGGACCAATTCTGTGAGCTGTTTCTTCAAAGGACTTGCATGGTAAGGCTTCCACTTTTTCAGAATGGCAGCCATGATAGACATAGCTAGATGGTCAAACACCCATTGACCACTTTGCCACATGACCTATACTTGAGCTAAATGGATAAACAGAGCGGGTCCTTTCATTTGGAGGAGGTGACAGAGGAAATTTTCAGAAACAGGAGTGATAGCCATTCCAGGAGACCTTCTTGGAGAGGTTTGTTCTTTTTTCTTTCTTGGAAAACAGAGCTGGTTGTGGCACACAGCCCATCTGAAGTTTCTTAGTTAGTCCATACCCAAAGGCTGTGATAGAGAATCTCACTGCTTGGTCATATTCCACTCCAGACCTCAAGTCCCAGAATTTGCAGAAAATAATGCTGAAGGGGACCAAGTTGCTGATTCTTCAGGTGGAGTGGCTGTGGTGGGGTGGTTTGTTTTCCTTAAACTTGAAAAATAAAATGAAATCCCACCCTGGGGTTCCTGCAGTTCTGCTCCACTTGAAGCCAACAGCAAAACTCCCAAGATTTCTGTGGAGCAAGATTGAAGCCCTGGGAAAAACAATAGTCATATTCAGAGATCCCTGTGCCAGCACAAATGAGCAAAACCTTCCACGGCCTCTCTTGCAGTCCAACAAGTACAATTTTGCTAGCGATATAGTAATATGTAACAGCTTTCCCCGGATGGCTGTGTTAAAACAAAGAAGTGGTTGTCAGGCTTTTCGGAATCAGATGTTAATGATATTTCATGTCTTTGTTGAGTCTGTGAAAAGCAGCTACTGCACCTACAAGGGAAATGACTTCCATACTGGGTTCCTCCAGCCAAAAACTCTACAGAATGGGAAAACTGGACCCCGTCCATATTTATGCTTTACGAAAGAGGTGCAAAAGAGGAGCGTTTGAGGCAGCGTTGATGGAACTGCCTCCTGCTTGCTTAGTCCTAAACGGAAAACTTATAATGGGGGTGGGGGAAACTTTAGCGAAAAGCATGAACGTGTATGTGTGTGTGTGCCTGTGTGTGTGCATGCTTGTGTTTTTTTTCGTAAGGGTGGGAGGGCCTTTAATTGCCCACTCAATTATATTTTCAAATCTATCCCCCGGGTGGGGGATATAAAGTAAACTCTGTGTACTTTTGGCAAAAAGAAGATTCAATAAAAACAGAAAGAACAACTAAGCCATGCACACAGGCACACACACACCCACATGGATAACTCTCATATACTTTGGGAAATGCTGTGTTCCAAAAGGAATACTTCTTTCCAATTTTGGAAGGAGCTTTTCTTTTCTTTTTTCTTTTGGAAAAAAAAAAGGTGGAGGATGCAGAAACAGCTGTCGACCAAAATTGTAACAAGCGGTTGGTTTCCTTTTTTCTTTTTCACAGTTGTCTTTTTCTCTTCCATCCAACCCCAAAGCTGTTTAACTTACTGTAGATTCTAGAGAATAATACATTTTCCTCGAATACTATGGCTTTACACCCTTACTTTGGCGATGCTGCAGCATGTCTTCACTTCTGCAAAACATTTCTATTTTCAGGAGAAGATTTTACAGCTAATTCAAACTTCTTTGAGAGTTGAACAGCTTTTCTTGCCTGTATTCCAGCTGGTGGGGATTATTTTAGTTCCTCTACTGAATATATATCATTTTAATCTTAAGACTTCAGTCAGTGTACAGCGTAGTATTAAGTCGGCGACCAAATAAAATACAAAAGGTCTGATTCACTTAGGATTGCACACCCCGTGCAGGGAGAAAACTAACATTTGCAAAGGAGGCCCTGCCAAAAATCACTTACATTCTCACCTTTCTTCTATTTACTAAATCCCACATTTCCCCTTGTGTGCAAAAATCTCCATCAAAGGTGCCCCTGAGAAATGAGGAAATCAAAATAAAGAATTCGGCTCCTTCGCCAGGTCAACCATCTTCCTTCTTTGCCAAAGAGTGATTTATATAAGGTTTTTTTTTAAAAGGATAAAAAAAAAAATCAAAAGTGAGCAGAAGGAAGAGACCTGGCTGGTTTGTTCAGTTCTGAAATGGAACACCAGCAGCACCACAAAATTTGGGCTGGAACTTTCTGAAAACTTTTAAAAACTTTAACCTTAGACTGTCTACTGTTGACCTCACCCCTTTCCTAAGAGGTCTGTAGGGGGCTGTGCATAAGCGCACCAACGTGCCTACAATCCCTGTCCGATTGTTTCTTTTATTTTTTTTATATGTATCCATGTATTCATAACTATGTTTTTACTTATACCTATTATCTTGTAAGCAATTGACAAACCAAATAAAATAAATAAATAAAATGGATAAATTCTTTGCAGAAATGCAAGCCAGAAAGCAACCTGTGGATTCCAATAGTTTTTAGGATACTCACCCATTCTTCCCTATGTCCAGAAGTGGGACAAGAAGTAATGGGTGGAATCTTGTTGAAAAGAATATCTATGGAGATTCTCAGCCATCCAGGTCCTGATTGTCTCAAAGGTGCTTTTTTTTCAAGAGGCAACTGGAATTTCTGATTTTTCGCTTCTCGTGAGGTGAAGAAGCTTCTTGGATGAGAAATGAAATGTCTTCAAAGAAAAAACCAGAAAGTCCAATTGCCTCTTGGACAAAAAAAAAAAGCACTTTTGGGACATGTTGAAGAGACGTCTAACCTAAAAGTAAGGAGAAATTTTCTGATGGTGGGAATAGCTTGCCTCCTGCAGCTGTGAATACTATATTTATTTGTTTGTTTGTTTGTTTATTGGAGTTGGAGTTTCAGCAGGTGACAACAGAATCAGGTAGTGAGTTCCAGGCATTGACTACTCTGTTGCTGAAATCGTACTTCCTGCAATCAAGTTTGGAGTGGTTTATATTTAGTTTACATCTGTTGTGTACTCTTGTGTTGTTGTGGTTAAAGCTGAAATATTCATTAACTGGTAAAATGTTGTAACATATGATTTTATGTATTATGCTTAAGTCCAATCTTAGCCGGAGTAGTTCAAGGTTGTCTAAGCCTAGAATCTCAAGTCTGGTGGTGTAGGGTTTTGTCTTGCGAACAGAGGAATGTAGTACTCTTCTGGTAAAATACTTCTGGACTCGCTCAGTTGTGTTTATGTCTGATGTACAGTGCGAATTCCAGACAGCAGAGAATTCAAGTATTGGTCTAGCAAAGATTTTTACTCCATCACTGGAGGTTCTATTGCACAAGAGATCTCCCAGATCAGCAGTGGGTTTCTGTTAACATATCTATGGAGATTCTCAGTCATCCAGGTCATGGTTGTCCCAAAGGTGCTTTTTCAAGAGGCAACTGTCCAATTGCCTCTTGAAAATGCACCTTTGGGATATTGCTGTTTTAACAGTTGGAATGTGTGACCATCCTCACTAGAAAAACAAGGAAGGGGGTTTAACTTCAACTCCCGTGGGAGTTCAACTCACAGCTGAAAAATGGTTACAGGTAGTCCTCAACTTACGACCACAATTGAGCCCAAAATTTCTAAGAGACAGTTATTAAATGAATTTCACCTCATTTTACAACCTTTCTTGCCACTGTTAAGTAAATCATTGCAGTTGCTAAGTGGGTAGCACGGTTGTTAAGTGAATCTGGATTGCCCGTTGACTTTGCTTGTCAGAAGGTCACAAAAGGTGATCACATGAACCCACTGAATAACAGAATAGTGATAACAGAGTTGGAAGGGACTAGCTATGTTTCATAACAGTGCAGTTGTAACTTGGAATGGTCACTAAATGAATGTTCATAAGTCAAGGACTACCTGTATTGAATGAATGAATGAATGAATGAATGGGACTACCTGCATTGAATGAATGAATGAATGAATGAATGAATGAATGAATTCTTTATTGGCCAAGTGTGATAAGACACACAAGGAATTTGTCTTGGTACAAATAATCTCAATGTACATAAAAAGAAAAAATACATTCATTAAGAATCATAAGATACAATACTTAATGATAGTCATAGGGTACAAATAAGCAATCAAATCATACTAGGAAACAGTCAATAAAAATGTTAGGATACAAGCAACAAGGTTACAGTCATATAGTCACAAGTGGGAGGCGATGGTGATAGGAGTGATGAGAAAATTAATCGTAATAATAATGCAGATTTAGTAAATAGATGGGATTATCTTTAGAGTGTGAATGGTATTAAGATTAAAACCTGTCTTTCAATAGGAATCTTCTATTGAAAGACAGTTTTTAATCTTAATACCATTCACATTCTAAAAAACGAATGCAGGCTTATGTTACAACCATACCTCCATATCCACTCATGTAGAGTTCAGTGGGACCTTAATACAGCATCCTATCAAGTCATGATCACAAGATACTTCACTTAGTAATAGAGTTGGAGGTCCCAATTATGGTTGCTAAGAGAGGACCACCTGTAGTAACGAAAGAGAGATATGAGGGGCATGGAGTTCTATGAGAACCCATCTCTTCTGGGACTCTTTAATTTATTTCCCCCGCTCACTGGTCCATGACTAACCCCAGGACACTTCAACTGATATAAATATGAGTCAGTTGTCAAGCATCTGAATTCGCTCATGTGACCATATGATACAGCAATGGCCATAAATGTGAAAACCACTCATCAGTCACCTTTTTCAGTGTCATTGTAACTTCAAACGATCCCTAAATGAATGATTATAATTTGAGAACTAGCTGCATTTTACCTACGATGAGCCAGATCAGTGGCAAAACAGTAGACAACTTTTGCCAAATCACATCCGTTCTTCTGCACCTCCAGCCCTCTCTCCCATTTGTTCCACTATACCCGGCGTAGGTAAAAATCAATCATTTATATTTTCAACTGTCATCAAAGCTGCAGAGAAGACAGCTGCAGATTTCTGTTTAACACAGATGGTGGAGATGCGGAGGGGAGGGTGGAGGATACAGAAACTGAGGGCTGTCTGGTCTTCCCATTATTTCAGAGCCTGTTTTGCATTTCGCTCTTCTTTCCCAATGTGTCTGAAAAATTAGATATACGGAACAAAGTGTTTGACAGGCTGCAGATAACTGTATTTCACCACCTTTTGATAAGTCAAGCGTGCTCAGTCATAATGCATTTTGTTGACTTGTACGATTTATGTGGGTCCTGTTGGGGAGAGGAGATACACACACATACATCAGATCTCTTGGATCGGCTTTCTGATATGAAAATCACAAGACAAGACCACACACAGGTTTGAATGTGGTTAAATGCATTTAGCCAAAAGCAATGTTACTTCATTCTTGTCAAGGGGAGGTGGGAAGTTAAGCAATACCCTCGCCCCCATACACAGATCATAATCTATACTGTGGAAAGGAGGGAGCTTTTAAAACTCCAGCAAGAACTCCAAGATTCTGCTTCACCAAGCAGATCTTATGATAGTTCAGAAAGTGCTTGAAAGTTCTCTTAAGAATAATAATTTGTTAAATGTATATACTGCCTGTGTCAGGGCTCCAAACAATGCACGCATTGAAAAATAGAACTCCAGATGCAGGTAGAGTCCTCAAAGAACAATTTATTGGATATATCATATTGGCACAACTGGTGAAAACTGACTCTGAAAGTCCCCGTAGTTTTCACTTGATTAAAAAATGAAAGTTTTCCCCTTCTCCCAAGTCATCAGTCATATTGTCCAATAGAGGTGCTGGTCAGTTGCTTGGTTACTTCACTCCTCCTCTCCCAGCCACCTGTTGGAATGACCTTGGTTCCCACAGGAAAACGTTTTGTTAGCAAAGCCACAGCTAACTATTCTCCCCTTCCTGTCTCCTTTACTGCCTTGTGGCAACCCTGAAGCCACAAAGATCGCCTCAGCCAGTTCTGCTTTAGGGTTGACAGTCTGACTCCCAGTGACTCTTCTAGCCTGTTAGAAAGTGATTGCTCAATAGGTCCCTGCATGCAAATGAGATCTTTGAACTAAATGGGATTTAAAATCTATGGATCCCAGAGCAAATATGGACTTCAAAAGTGATGACCTTCAGGGAAAGAGGCTGGATTTTATTGTGGAACATGATCACTTTTCCCAAATTGCACTTAAATCATGGTCTAAATGCTTCTAGCTACCTCTTTTTTTCTGCTGTGTTCTTATCAGGTTCCCTTAATTTCACCCTCATATATGGGGTAGCTTAAAATCAACCTTGCAACCTTCTAATTTTGTGGTGTTTTCCCTTCAAGCATGCAATTAACCACTGAAATTTTGCTGTGGGTGCAATGTGTTGAGTTTCACTGATCATTTGTTCAGTGTTATAGTCTTTCAAGATGGAATCAGCCTAGAATCTGCTGGCAACTTTAAGCTGGTATAGATACTTGATTCTTGAGTAATGTCTGAGAACAGGAATTCTCTATCAGACCTAGGAAAAGGAAGGTAAGAACAAATCACTTGCGAAAATGCTGCCAAAAAAATTGCATGGACTTATCCAGGTGGTTTCAGAGATCAAGACTGACCTGAAGGCACCCTTCCTCTATACCAACCACAACTTCAAATAAAGTCAGTTTTCACTTTCCTGTCAATTCATGGCAGGGGTGTCAAACCCGATGTCATCAAGGGCCACATAAAGGTTGTGTTTGACCTCGGGGATGGTGGCATAGTTAGAGTGGGCATGGCTAGGGTGGAACTGGCCAGCTCAATATCACTCGTGTCGGGGGCACCTATGGTAGCTAAGTGCTAAGGCAGGACTTCCTTCAGACCCTCCCTCCCTCTCATTATAGTCTCCTTCCTTCCTTTTCCTTCTCTCTTTTCTTATTTTTCCTTCCTTGCTCTCTTCCCATCTTTCCTTTTCTTTATCTTTCCTCTTTCTCTTTTTCCTTTCCTGTCCCTTCTTGTATGCTCAAATGCAAAAGGGGAAAATGCAGAGGCACCACAGGCCAGTCCTTTGCTGTTTCCAGGGCAATCCCATGGACCAGATCGAAGTACTCTGGCCTTGAGTTTGATACCCCTGTTTCATGATGTAAGTCTCTCTGTATCTGTGACTACCTTTGAAGGCCATCTGCTGCAAGGCCACTGACTTCCATGTACAGTTGATGAGCCATTGCTGTATTTAGTTGGGAGTACTTATCTCAAACAATCTAAGACTCAGAGCTCATTGTAACAACATTGCCAAAAGGGCTTTAAGAATCGTTAACCTTATTTTGCGAAGCTTCTTTTCTGGCAACATGGAATTGTTAACTAGGGCATACAAAATCTTTGCCAGACCAATTCTCAAATACAGCTCGTCTGTCTGGAACCTGCACTGTATATCAGACATTACACAATTGAGCAGGTTCAGAAGTATTTCTTGAGAAGAGTACTCCACTCCTCCATTCACAATAGAATTTCCTATGCCTTCAGGCTCGAAATTCTGGGCCTGGACAATCTGGAACTGCACCGCCTGTGGTCTGATCTAAGCATAGTTCACAAAACTGTCTGCTATAACACCTTGCCTGTCAATGACTTCTTCAGCTTCAATCACAATAATACACGGGCAAGCAACCGATACAAACCCAAAGTAAACTGCTCCAAACTCAATTGCAGAAAATACGACTTCAGCAACAGAGTGGTCAATGCCTGGAACGCCCTACCAGACTCTGTTGTTACAGCCTCAACCCCTCACAGCTTCAACCTCAAACTGTCTATTGTGGACCTCACCCCATTCCTAAGAGGTCCTTAAAGGGGGCGTGCATAAGCGCACCAGCATACCTACCATCCCTGTCTTACTATCTCCGTTTATCTGTATTTATTTCCCTTGTTCTTGTTAATGTTCGTATTTATACTTATTAATGTATACATGTTAAACAAACAAATAATTAAATAAATACATTACAACAGATACTGCTTAGGTTTTTAAATGGATAGTTTCGCTACTTTTGACCTTGGTTCTAGAAGTCTTCTATTACATGTCTTGCTTATTTTCAAAATAAACCCAGTAATCAGCTGTCTTTCATCTGCTCTGTTTGGTATTATAAAAAGAACCTAGATTTGCTGACAACTTTTAGACCTGTGTTAATGCTATTCTAGGAATACCTGTCCAAGAGAGACCAATTAACTTCTGATATCAGGCTTCCTTGAAGATACTTATCCAAAACAGCTGTGCCAAATCAGATTTTTTTGACAGATTATTGCATTGAAAGATTAACTACAACCATGTGTCAAAATTTGCCTCCTTCTCCAGCTTCAATATCAGCTCACGTCCAGGAAACTAATTGTTTGTTTTTTCCCTCATAGCAGGTGACATTTGGTGGGAGCACACAGAAATAAATCTTGAGGGCCAATCTCTGTATTTAATAGAGCCTGTACAATTGAAACAAGGGCAGAATCGTTTGTTATCATCTTGTCTTGTAAGACAGGCATTACTAATGAAGGGAACAAATTTCATACCAGTTTAGTTTTCTGCTCAGTCAAGGACTTCAACTCAGCTGTGAGGTAGAGTCTTATGAAAACATGTTAATGGGAAATAGAAATGATGGCAATTGTGGAAATAGCATTTGAGCAATCCAGAGGGAATTAGCGTTGAATAATCTCGGGCGGGGGGGGGGGATAGTGTTATCATAGAATGCACACTGCAGTTTTGATGCTTTGTACCAAATCTATCTCTCCCTCTCTGTCTCTATTTGCTTGAGATACAGACACTGAACTTTGGATAAGCAGGAATTGGGGATATATATCTTAGCTTTTGGAAAAAGCAGTTCAGTGGAAAGAAAGATTAAAAACCAGATAGAACAGGAAGTGTGTGTGTATGTGTGTGTGTTTTGTGTGTGTGTGTGTGTGTGTTTTGTGTGTGTGAAAGAAGAAAGGGAAAAAAAGAGAGGAGATATGTAAAGAAAGAGCGGGTGAGGGAAAAATGGAGGATTGGTCTATCTTTGTTGTCGTCCAGTTGCTAAGTTGTGTCCAGTTCTTTGTGACCTCATGGACTGTAACATGCTAGGTCCCTCTATGGAGATAGGAAATATTGCAAGCTAATGCAAGACAAAGACTTCTGTTACAACTAATAGCAATAGTGCTTGTAGCATTCTCTGAGTGGTTTGCAAACATCAGTGTATTGCCCCCAACAATCTGGCTCCTCATTTTACTGACCTTTTACTGACCTTGGAAGAATAGAAGGCTGAATCAACTTGGAGCTGGTCAGGGCCGAACTCCTGGCTGTGGGCAGAGTTAGCTAGTGATACTGCATTTTAGTCACTGTGCCATTGTGTCTCTAGAAAGAGAACCAAAGTTGCAACCCAGCATGAGAAGGGCAACCAAAGTTGCAACCCAGCATTCTGTTTCCCCAGTGCCAACCAGAATGTCTTGCAAGTAGGAATAAGAAAAGAAGACTTCTCTTATGATAGTTCTTCAGGAACAGATGTTAAGAAACATGTTGTCTCTCATATAATATGCATCTCTCCCTCCCTCCCTCCCCCTCTCTCCCTTTCTTATATGTGTAGTAAACTATAGTAAATATATATAGTAGCTCCAGATAGTTGAAAGTGTATTATCCACTCTTAAAGCCATCTATAATGATGGCTACCATCACATTTATGGCAAACTCAGCAATAATTTGCCTTGGTATTACTAAAAGTGACTTTTATTTTATTTTTATTTATTTATTTTATTTGTCAATTGCTTACAAGATAATAGGTATAAGTATAACATAGTTATGAATACATGGATACATATAAGAAAAATAAAATATAAAAGAAACAATAGGACAGGGACGATAGGCACGTTGGTGTGCTTATGCACGCCCCCTAACAGACCTCTTAGGAAAGGGGTGAGGTCAATAGTAGACAGTCTAAGGTTAAAGTTTTTGGGGTTTGGGGAAGAAACCAGAGTCAGGTAGAGTATTCCAGACATTGACCTCTCTGTTGCTGAAGTCGTATTTCCTGCAATCAAGTTTGGTGCGATTAACCTTGAGTTTGTATCTATTGTTTGCTCTTGTGTTGTTAAGGTTGAAGCTGAAGTATTCATTGACAGGTAGGACATTGCAATGTATGAAAACAAATTTGTATAAAAAACAAATTTGTATAGAATCTGCCAAAGACTATTCACTAATTAAATGGAATGGAATCACCATATTATTGATTGATTAGCTGTACTTTTAGTTTGACCAATAAATATATCTCTATACAGTGTTTAAATCAATTCAAATAGAGTTTTTACAAAAACCTACCTAACAAAAATGGAAACTAGAACAACAGACAACGGTATACCTCTGATTTCAATGAATGTAAGTTTATTTCTCAGTGATTTACCTACTAGTTTGTTATTATTTGAATTCTGATCCAGAAAGGCAAATTAAAAAGTTATATGTTGATTCTGAAAATAAAAGTTAAATCTGCAGTAGAGTAAATGTTATGAAAAGCCCAACATGTATACATGATGTAATAAAATGTTAACCAATACAGAGAACGTTGAATAGATTCTTTCTTTCTTCTACCTCTACATTTCCTCTGTGAAATGGATTTGGTAATATTTCAATCCCTTGTAGTTTGGGACAATATTGACTGTCTGGGATAGAAGCAATTTTGACTACTTTGATGGATGACATAATGGCAAATGAATGGGTTGAAGGACAGGTTGGTAGAACTACTGGTGCTCACAGATCACTGAATGGTTTTGAGATTCAACTGATTAAGGATGGGGAATTAGATCACTTTCTTTTTGGAGTCACTATCTCATTTTGCCAATTTGTTTTGCTTTCCCTGTGTGTATTTTTATAAGCAATTTTTTTCTCAGTAAAATGGAAAAAATGTGCATGTGTTTCAATAAAATGTACATGATTAAATGAGTTAGATTAGTTTATTTGTGTCTTTTGAGTCCAGAATTCTGGAAAGTGTGAATTTTGGTATGCATGTTTTCCTATACATTAAGAAAGATCTAAAATCCACGAAGGAGCCAGTTTTGTGTAGTGGTTAATGCATCAGGCTAAAACCAGGAGACTATAAGTTCTAGTCCTACCTTAGACACAAAGCCAACTGGATGACTTTAGGCCAATCACTCTCTCTCTCAGCCCTAGGAGGCAGGCAATGGCAAACTATTTTGATTCTATGTCTGTTTATAAAACCAATGGTTGTATTAGTTTTTTTGGCTGCCACCACACACTGCTAGCTCATATTTAAGTGATTGTCCACTAGAACTCATTTGGGAATTCTTCTTGATCATTGGCCATATTGGCTTGTGTAAGTCCAATGTTATGGTGACTGTAGCAAGATTACTGTACGGATGTCTATGGAGATTCTCAGTCATCCAGATCATGATTGTCCTAAAGGTTACTTTTTCAAAAGGCAACTGGACTTTCTTCTTTCCTGAAGATGTTTTACTTCTCATCCAAGAAGCTTTAGTTCTGACTGAAGAAGATTCTTGGATGAGAAGCAAAACATCTTCAAGGAAAACAACGTCCAGTTGCCTTTTGAAAAAGCACCTTTGAGACATTACTGTACAGAGTTAAGATGCTCAGCTTCTCTTTCATATCTCTTAAGGCTTCATTGGGGTAAGTCATGAGAAAGAACATCATTTTAGCTTCCATTTCCAATGGCTTATCCCAGAAAAAGCTGTTGAACTCAGCCTGAGAACAGATTTGAAATTAAAGAGAATCAACAATGTGAAGCATAATCCCAATGAATTATGGATAGAAATACTGGATGATCCAGACTGAGTTGCATTCTTCCCTAGTGAGCTAAATCCAAACCCCCCCTTGTGAACATGGGAATCTATAGAGTGGTCTATATGGGTGGTCTGCCTTGAATGGTGGTTGGAAAACTTCAATCTCAATGCAGAATAAATGAATGATATAAGTAGTGGAAATATTAAATCAGTTAGAAAATCTGCTGTTGCATTTTTGGGCACACCTGAAAGTGTTGATTGTTGTAGCTCTATAAAGACAGGAATGATACCATCCACACTTTTACTTGCTCCAAGATATGATCATTGGAATGCCATTAGAGGAAAATATCTGTGTTTGCCAAATAAATAAATGAGAAAGACATCTATACAAAAACTTTTGTATAGTGATACAAAAATTTATTCCTCAACATTTCTTTCCAACTTTGTTTCTGTTTTTTTACTGTTGCCTCCTGTTTGATACTAACCTCTCTTAGAAAATTGCAATTGCCAGGCATTTGAATGTGTGTTTAGTTGCTATTTTTGTTTGATCTACATATTAAAATTACATTCTGAAAGCTAATGGCATCATAATGGTTGTAATAAATAAAAGAAAGCAGCTCAAAGCAGCGGAAGGGTAGATGGAGGTTCACTTGATTGGGCCTCTCATATAAGAAATAAATAGGGGGAAAAAGTCCTCACACATAGCCAGCAGTTGAAGATATCTCAAGGAAGGTACCTTAATGCATTTCAATCAACTGAATTTAAAGAATTGCCTTGCAATTCCTGCATACATGTGGGGATACATGCTTTGACCTGCCCCCTTTTTCTTGGCAGAAATTATGCTGTAATGAGAAAGGTATTTAATATAAGTAGAGAAGGAGAAGGATCTACATGATACCAATCTTTAGTTGTTTGTTTGTAGAAGACATCCTCAGAATTAAGGAATAACAATTAAAATGATCACAAAACTTGTAGCCATTTTCTCTTATTAATCTAAGAAGCCAATAACTTATCAACAAAAGAAGGCAATGGTTGGGATCTGTGTTCTCCAACAATCTGCTTAATGATACAAAAAGCATTCTAGATGGACTTGGTTTGTAAATCTATTATCTGGACCATTTAAGCAGGGGTGTCAAACTGGTGACCCATGGGCTGGGTGTGTTAAGCACAGACCATGCCCACCTCAGCTCTGTGAAAAAAATATATATATCATGATATGTCACGTGACGGCAACGTGATGCCATGAGTTTGACACCCGTGATCTAAAGTCTCTCTTTTTTATAGTTAATTTTAGAAATAGAAATGATGAACCATTTTATGGCAAATCATTACCAATGGCTTAATGATGTTGAAGATGATTTTTGCTCCAAAGGTTTGAGTCCTAGTACTGAGTGTCGGGGTGAACTCCCACCACTCATCTCAGCTTTTGTCCTGCTAAGAAGCATGTTCTATGCAAGTAGATAAAATAGGTACCACTTCACTGGGGATGAATTGTACTTCAGGCAGGCTGTCCGATTCCTGCTCTCTGAACCTTCTCTGTTGTGGCACCTGTTTGCAAGGCAGCTCAAGGGAAGTAAAGAGGCCTTGGATGACACTGCAGGAATTGATGATTCATACATGCCTAACAGAGGTGGTATTCAGCAGGTTCTGACCAGTTCTGGAGAACCGGTAGCAGAAATTTTGAGTAGTTTGAACAACCGGAAAATACCACCTCTGACTGGCCCCATCCTCATCTATTCTCTGCCTCCTGAGTCTCAGCTGATTGGCTGTATCTTCTTTTGTTGCCCTGCACAGGAGAACGGAGCTGGAAAGCAGGTTAGTGGGGTGGGGAGGGAATTGAGATTTTGCAGTATCAAGAGGTGGTATTCAGCGGGTTGTGACCAGTTCTGGAGAACAGGTAGCAGAAATTTTGAGTAGTTTAGAGAATCAGCAAATCCTACCTCTGACTGGCCCCACCCCCATCTATTCTCTGACTCCTGAGTCCCAACTGATCAGCTGGGTCTTCTTTGGTTGCCCTGCACAGAAGAACAGAGCTGGAAAGCAGATTAGTGAGTGGGGAGGGAATGGGATTTTGCAGTAACCTTCCCCTGCCATGCCCACCAAGTCACACCACGCCCACCAAGCCATGCCCACAGAACTGGTAGTAAAAAGAAATTAATCCCACCACTGGCTAAGCTGGACCATATAACCAATATCATGTATTAGTTCTCTTCACTATTGTAAAGTGAGGAAAAGTCTCATAAGCATTAACAAAATGTGTGCTGTGGAAGTTGGCACCTGTAATGGGGCCATAATGGAGAGGACTGTAAACTCTAATTCTGTCCCAATATAGTTCCATTCATAGAAAAATAGTAATTTTGTTGGCATGTGTTCCTACCCAGGATGGGGAGAGGAAAGGCTCTCATACATAAATTAAAGTGCTCAGCAGGTTAATTAAGGTAATTAACAGATCTTAGTTAACATAAACAAAATAACATTTACAAACATACCAGAAGTTCCAAGCACAGCAGAACAGCTGCATCTCTCTTCAGTCTTCTGAATGACTTTAAAAATTGGCAAACTGGAGCTTCATTGGAGAGAGAAAAAAAAGATAATAACTGTAGGAATGCAAATTAACAAAGCTAAATTAACACATTTAATAAGCACTCCAGTTCAAAAAAGGAAGAAAAAAAAGGAAATAATATGTTCAAATATACTTGACAAAAAAAGTCTTCTTGAATTGTACTGTCTCTCCTTAACTATTTAATTCCCATTAGTAGAATTTCAAGGCAGGTAGATATTCTCCATAAGAAATATTTTTTCAGCAGTCATATCCATCGGATCTTGTCTTCCTTCCTTCTATCCATTAATTTTTTAATTCTCCCAAGTACTAAAAACATATTCCAAGCACTGCTTAAGCTGTTGTTCTGAGATATATACAGTATATATTCTACCAACATCTACTATATAAATCCAAGTCCAAAAACACTAGAGAATTCCTGGAAGCCTGGCTCTCAGACAAATTGGTCATCATAGGCACATAGAGGTAACATCTGCATATAATTCAAGAGACAACCAAAAAGAAAACAAAAAGATCTAAATACCTCCTTATCTATCAATCAACCTTCAGATGAGCACAGATTAACACCAAGATTAATACTAGACCAACAAACAAGAAGCAAGCAATACCCCATCAAGGAACTAACCAGAGGTGGTATTCAGCAGGTTCCAACCAGTTCTGGAGAACCGGTAGTGGAAATTTTGAGTAGTTTGGAGAACTGGCAAATATCACCTCTGACTGGAGATTTTACAATATCTTTCCCCTGCCATGCCCACCAAGCCACGCCCACAGAACCGGTAGTAAAAAAATTTGAATCCCGCCACTGGAACTACCAACTCAAACAAACAAGCAAACAGTAAACAGCCCAATCAAGAAATCAGTCAGTCCCACCAACACTGACAGGGCAAGCCACTAGTGGAAACACTACTCCCTTAATAGCACAGATAATGTTACCTAGTCTGGTAATGAAATTTTTGCAAGAAAATAACCAAGCTCAGAAAGCACCAAGCACCGCTGTCATGGTTCCAACTAACAAGCCCAAGCAAATCAGAACTCTGGGACTCAGATCTCTCTCAAAGAACTTCTTTATTGGGCACATCATATCAGCACAATTAAATGTAAAAACAACTCCAAATATTTCCCGCAGTTTCAGTGTAATTAAAATGGAAATAACTCCTTCCCCAAAAGTCCCAGGTCACGTTGGCTAATTAGGTTAATTGGCGGGCTCTCCAGGCACGCCTCCCCATCTTTTTTCACCACCTCCTCACTCAGTGTGGCAACTGAGAAATAGAAAAATGGCTTCAGCCCGGTTAGATTCAAAGTTGACACCCACACTTGAGGTTGGGACAGCCGCAACCTTGAGGTACAAATATTTTTTTGCTTTTATACTGCACAGAATTATTTCGCAGAAAGCTGCTAATTGTTTTCTATGGGTCCTGGGCACCTCTCAAAGAGATTGCTAAAACTTGATTGAAATCCATCAAGCAGGAAAAGTGAAAATATCTGCCTGACCATTAAAAATAAAATAAAATAAATTTTGCATCATCCATATTTTCATTCCTTATGGATGTTGTTGAACTGTAAATCACAGTACATGTTATCTTTGTCTATATGAGTTTTCCCCATTTTAAGGAATCTGAAGAAAAACCTTAATGAAATTAATAAAAAATGTATAATCAGTGTAACAGCTTATTCTAAAACCGACAAAAGTTTCTGTTGATCTCCTTTGATATATTTGCTTTTCTGCAGAAGTTGAAAATCTTTTGATTGCTAAGGAATGGCAGGTCAAAGCAACAAATAGGTTTTCCTAGTACAAGAGATAGGAAAGTGGTATAAAGAAAATGGAACCATGGACTGTTACCAAGAAGGAAATTATCCAGCAGATGGCATTCTTCTCTCATAGAACCATTATTTATTTTACTCAGGTGATTGTGTCATAGACCATTGGAAAAGTAAATAGGTAAACTCAAGCCACCATTGACTCAATTGTCCAAGTACTGGCCATAGAAAGGAACAATTAAGAATGGGACAATTTTATTGTTTCTCTGTCTTTCAATTTTTTTTATTTAACTCAGGTTCTTTTCATCCATTTTATGACCACCCCCCCAAAAAAGTGATATGAAATTTTTGCCCATCTCTATTAGCTTAAAAATTGCAAAAAGCATTGAGGAAGCATGAAATAAATTAAGTGTCACAAATAAGGTGGAACACATTACATTATATCCAGGCATTCTGGTTTTTAGCATGCAAGCTTCTGTCTCTGAATAAGCAAATCAGTCCCTAATTGACACTTAAAATCTCAACTCCTTTTTGAGCTGTTTATGAAGTTATGTAGATAATTGTCAAAATCTTATAAAGCACAATGAACATCCAGTGGACCACATTAATAGATCATTTATTATCCATTATTCTATATGGAGGAAATTTATTTAAGAAGTTTCCGAATAATGAGAAGAATGATGCTATGAAGTACTGGATCACATAAGTACAAAAAAAACATGATGTTCCATATATTTCTGACTAATAACTCCGGTCAACTGAACTAATATAGGCAAAGATAACATATGCTATGATTTACAATTCAACAACTTCTGCAAATCCTAAGACTGTATATCCCCAGTCTCATCTTTCTGATATCTCATTATTCTGATGCCATGAAAAAGTACTACAGTTCCCATGCTGACCAGGAGGCCTTGGTGTTATAGGTTTGACAATTTTGCAATTATGGTATTTTTTAAAAAATTAGGATCTCTATCAATTCATCAACGTTAGATTGGCAGCATTGAATATGGCTGTTTATGAGTGTTTCTGAGAGTGGGAATCTAACTTGAGGAAGGGTTAGTGAAGCAGATTTTATAAATAGAATAGAATAGCAGAGGTGGAAGGGACCTTGGAGGTCTTCTAGTCCAACCCCCTGCCTAAGCAGGAAACCCTACACCACTTAAGACAAATGGTTATGTTTTTAAGAAACATCTTTTTAAAAACTTCCAGTGTTGGACCATTTACAACTTCTGGAGGCAAATTGTTCCACTGAATAATTGTTCTAACTGTCAGGAAATTTCTCCTTAGTTCTAAGTTGCTTCTCTCCTTGATTAGTTTCCATCCATTGCTTCATGTCCTGCCCTCAGAAAGGATAATCATTTGCAGGAAATGCATTATAGGAATAAACAAAGAATAATGCTAGCTAATACATCATCTCAGGAGAAGGATCAAAGGTGTTGTATTAGCATAAGAAGAAAAGGAGATGGAATCAACCTCAGATCAGCAATCTCTTAGATCAAGAGTGGGTAAATTGAGAATCAGAAGATATAAGGAATTAATACTGATCTTTCTATCTATAGCCCACTGCTTTCTTGTGTAGGTCATGGGGTGCCAAAAAGTCAAGGACACTGGATTTGCATTTTTAACATGCAACTCCTGGTAAGTTTCATGTCACATTTTATTCTTAATATAGATTTAAGTTGGCATATGATTTAGTTCCCTTTACAATGAAGTTTATGATGCTGCTGATGGAGAACATTTAATTCCCCCCCTGGTACAGCTGACAAAACAAGGAGAGCCTATGGCCTAGAGGTTAATACACATGCCTAATATGCAAATGGCCAGGGTTCGAATCCCAGAAGGGTGATTAGCTGAAGAGAGCTAAACAGCTTGAAATAGCTATACTAGTCTCCCTTTATTTCTTTGTTAGTAAATGTAATACATCCAACTTATGTGCAAAACCGTATCACATGAAATAGATTTATTGAGGAATAAAGACTGACCCAAAGTGGTCTGTTTGGAGATTTGAATCCAGGACTCATCAAAACATACATGCATGTGTGCGCACACACACACAAACACACACACACGCACAGAGAGAGAGAGAGAGAGAGAAATATATACACAGTATATCCTGGGGGAATTATGAATCTATATCCTTCGAATTAGAAAATTGCATCATAACTTCAGCTATAAATACTGTACATTTGGGCTGTCCAAGCAAAGTATTCATAGCAGCCAAAAGATAATAATACATGAGAGGTTCTTAAACATTCTAATTATTAGGAGAAAGAGGGTAATCATCAGCTATAGTTACAGAAAAAAAGTTACTAAGGACCTAAGGAGGGTTGATTCATCTGAGACAAGACAGGGGAGTGGTCAACTGGCTAAAGAACAGGGAGGGATGCATTTCTCCCATAATCATAGTGATCCAATGTAACTGGCCAATCTCCAGTGCCATCATATAAGGAGATACTTGTATGCTAAAGCATCTCTCCTGCAATTATATAGATAGGTATATTTAGAAAGTACATTTACTTCTACTTGGTGACACATGCAACATCTGAAACAGAGCTGTTATGGAGCGTATCAAACCGTACTGAGGTTAGAGAAGTTGCCTTGCGTCCTAGAGAGGATGTTTGTGATTTTGTGACTTTCCCCCATATAAACTACCTCTTTGTTCTGTGGGCTTCATGAAAAAAGCTGGCATTTATACAAATGTAGATATTGTTAATTGCACACCAGCAGTTGGACCCAGACCCACCAGAGCGACAGCCCAAAGTGTGGCTGGTGGTGGTTAAACAAACTCTGTCTTAGTCATTTTTTCCATCCTGGTCAGTTGCCCTCCCCATCTGATTCATTTCTTTGAACCTCCATGGAGTAGCAAATGTTGGCCAGATACAGCTGGATGACCAATAAGAAAAATATCAGCAGTTCAGTGGGGAGAAGAAAGTTAGACTCAGAAAGTTCTGAAAAAGCCTGCATCCTCTGTTTAGGAAAACAGATTTGCAGCTTGCCTAAGTTTTCATTTCTACTGTATTGAGGGATGTTCTATTTACTGAGCAACACATATAATCTTCCTTCAATTTTGTAGCATGCTTCAAATGACCCTTACTGAAGAATCCTAATCTTGCTTTGGTTACCTATAACTTAATAAGATGTCCAGATCACATTACTATATTCTTCCTCATAGGATTTCCCATGTAACAGTTTGAGAATATTATAATTTCCAAAATATAAGTATATTTTCCCATTGCAGTGGGAAATAATTTCACCAGCATTTAATTATTTGAGTTATGCAGTTACTTGTTTGTACCTGTACCACAGTTAATGGCTCTTCTTTTGACCATGGAAACTTAAATGTTTTAGCATTAAAATAATTATGTCTTATGTGAATCTGACTGCAAGACTCCTCTCTATGAGCTAGAATATTATAGTGTCCACTTCTATAATAGCACTGCTATTATAGAAAAAAGTCCTCACTACCAAGAATTGCTGATGATCATCACAGTGAAAACAATAAAGTGTAGTTTACTGAAACAGATCATGTAAAAAGGCAGCCCATAATCACTGAAGCTGACCAAAGGACCACTTGGTTATAACTTTCAGGAACTGAAAGTTCAACATCACTCATAGATTGGACACCAGCTGTTTCTGGAGGATTATAGACGTAGCCAGGGAGAAATTTATTATCCTGTAATCAGTTGACTTCTGAACCTACTAGCATACTGTCTTGCTAAGGTTAAATCTCCTTTTTTATGCCCATCCAGACCTTTAACTAGTGGAACAACTTACCACCAGAAGTTGTGAATTCTCCAGCACTCGAAGTTTTAAAGACAAGATTGAACAACCATTTGTCTGATATATGGTGTATTTCCTGCCTGAGCAAGGGTTTGGACTAGAAGACTCCAAGATCCCTTCCAACTCTGTTTTCTATTCTATTCTATTCTATTCTATTCTATTCTATTCTATTCTATTCTATTCTATTCTATTCTATTCTATTCTATTCTTTACGTCTTCTAGATATAGAAGCAAGTGCTAAACCTTAGATAAACCTTCACCTAATCTCTTCTCTTTTCTCTCACATTCCTTAACATACTTCTTCATGCTTCCAACATTTCTAAGCAGTTCTGTGTTCTGGTTTTTCCTCTGTTCCCTCATTTTCAGTTGCAGCTGTCCATCTACTGTCCATCTATCTCTTGACCCTGACCAAGATATGTAATAACCTTCTCCATCTTTCCAGCACAGCCTTCTGTTCTAGTCTTTTCTTCGGGTCCTGCAATTCTAATAAACATCTCCCGAAATCTCCTTTAATTTAGCCCTACTCTTAAATTTGTCTCTCTCCCTTTTTCACCCACTCCAGTATATCACAGTGATATTCCACAAATCCTTTTTCTCTGGATGACACTCTAGAGTTTGATGGCAGCCAGTTTGGTCTTCTGCTTTCTCTAACAGTTCAGACAGTTCTACCATTAGCCAGATCAATGTAATATTATTCTGTTTCCTTCACTTCCATTAGTACTTTTTCCATTACCTACTACCCATTTTCACACAAAGACTCTTTTATCTTGTTTTGCATTACATAATCAAAATATTCTCTAATAACCTTTAATTTTCCAAACTCTCTAAAGTCTTACTACCTGTGTACATTTTCTTTTCTTGCTGGTGCAATTGAGGAGGTAGAGAAGGAGCTGTTCCCTGTCTAGAAAATGTTATTTGAAAAAGTGGAGAAAAAGAAAGCTACAGAGATATTAGGCAATGATACCACCACCGTGAAGGCAGTTAATATTAGACACATTTGCAAATATTGCAATCATCTGTAATACTTTGAGTGGTCATTTGGATATCCTACTCCCACCCTCAGAATGAAGATCTAGACTTGTGTTCTGAATACTACCCTTAACTCTACTACTTGTAGCTACTGAGTAAGTATATGGAGTTTTAATAGAGATAAAGGATAGAAAAAAATCAGATGGTATAAGTGAAGGTCCACATGTGCTGGACCCACATTGCTTTAGCCATCAACAAAATTATGGAAATACATCCAAAAGTTTTTTTTTAAGTGTGGCCATCTTATATACAATGCATGCATTTATAAGTAGACATTGTTTTCTCAAATACATTCACAGCATGCCAAGCAATTTCATCTCAAGAAAAAGTTATTCGGGCACACAAGGCAAAGAGTTAGTTACTGCCACAGCTGTTCCATGCCAAATTATCCATTGTAGCCCTAAATAAAATCCCAGCACTCAGGTTTATAAATGAAACTAGTGGAACTGATCATTGGAAGGTTGGCCCAGATGTGTGGGTTTTTTAAAAAGCATCCATTAGACAAAGAAAGTCCAATGAAATGACTATTATTGCAATTGTCCTCTTGGAAGCAAAGCTGTATTTCAAGACAAAGTAGCCAAAGCTGACATTTGGCAATCTTTTTTAAGTAGCCTGTGCTTTTGAAAGAGCTTTATAAAGCCTAATAAATAGCTTTCCAACATTTGGGCCTAATAATTAAAATTAAACATATTCAAGTTGATGATTTCATTTTGAAGCAATTGATATTTCTACAGTAGGATCAATAGACAGAGAATCTGTCCTTCAAATGCCTATTCTTTACCAAAACTAGCCACACCCCAGCAAAGCATAAGAAACCCCACGAGGTTTAAACATATCTCATTGGTTTTTTCCAATCTGTATTTTTCTCCCTAATTCCAGGAACAAAATTTGTCACTGAGGCACTAAGGAATCTCTGAAAAAGATTTGTCCTGGTTTCCCGGCAACGGTAACTACACAGAGTGTTCCCGGTTACATTGCTGCATAGAGTAGCCTTCTTTTCATTCAGCAGCACAACTGTTTTCAGATATATCTGGGGGAAAGGAACTGGTTAGACTCAAAATTAATAGGGTAAACAGAATCAAAGGGAACGGTGGCAGGCTTGGCTTCTTTCTGCAGTTGGAAAAAGTGCAAGGTCGAAGCAAGCTTTTCCAACCACTGTAGAAATGTCATGGGAAAAGCTCAACTGGTCAGGATTGTCTCTTTCATGTCTCCTGTAAAAGTAGACAACGCCAGTCTTTGGACTCCTTCTCTCCAGCAGCACAAATCATTGTAGTACCAATTGTTATGATCTCGAGATTTGATTTTGAACCTATGTATTGTTGTGGTTTTCCGGCAGTCAGTGCAGATAGCAGTGGTATCGGATAGTGACGAAGAAAGGGAACCAGTCAGGGAGTCTGGAAAGGACTTGGACAAGGGTCCTGATACAGGGATGGGGCCAGGATCATCTGGGAGTGGGGTGCTGCCTTCGGAGCCTTCGGAGTCTGGCAGCAGCGAAGCAGAGGACACAGGGGAAGTGTGTGCACAAGCTACTAGAAGGCAAGAGCAGCTGAAGCAGAAGGGGCGACTTGGGAGTAAGGCTGGGAGATGATTGCCCCTCCCATAAGGGATAAAAGTCAGACCTCAATGATGAAAGCTTTGTAGGAAGCAAAGCAGTTCAATAGATTCTGAGCCCTCTTTGAAGCTCTGTGTATTCTGGTTGGTTTTTTTCTGGTATGTTATATTTGGATATTTCTGGTTTTGGCAGCATTCCACAGCACTGACAGGCATGTGCTTATCTTGGGGAACTGTTTAAGATTAGTTCTGGCTGTGAATGAAAATAATTCCCAGTGTTGCATTAAAATAGGTTTTGCTTTTAAAACGAGTTTGGGTTTAATTATGTTTGATGAAGCCTGGGTCAGAACATGTGTGTAAAAGAATGCAAGATCCATATTTTAATGGAAGGGGATTCAATGCAATATATTGACTGCAATATATCACCAACATAGTAAACAGAATCAGGTCACTTTCTGGGTTTGCAGCAGATAAGGGAAAAGTAGGGAAAAAAACATTTCCCCCAAACTGTGAGGTGTACTTCCCTTGGTATAATAAATCCACCCTCTACTAAAGTTTCCTTGTACTGTTTTCCTTGCTCATTTGTGTTCATTTTAGTGTTTGGATTTTTAGGGGAGATGTTGTGCATTAGGATTATGCTAATGGGGCATTTGATGGCAAACCATGTAAAGACCGCTTCCTTAGGGGATTAATATTAACAAATGCTGGACAATGAGACCTGCTAGGGCTAAAATCTCCTAATTAAGCTGTATAAGGGTCTCTTTTTTCATATAGACTGGCATAAATGACATACATTTTTATTGACTATATAACCAATGCAATTTGAGGACTTTGCTGTGTGACACTGTCCATGTCTGAGACAGGCTTGTTGATTGAAATCCAAATTTTCTACAATCATAAACAATATTTAACATGGGAAGCACTCAAAAGCAAGCTGAAAAATGGTCCCTTTTTAGTGTAAAATGTGAGCTGAACTATCTTCATTTGCTGATTATCACTCCATCATCTTTTCCTAGAAATAGTTCAACCTCTGTATTTTGATGATCAAGATATGATGTCTTACATGAAACTCCAGAGACAGTGAAAAAAATATGCAGGAAAAATACAGAATCGTTCTTTGTAGTTTCACTTCAAGATAACTGCAAGATTTGATAATATGATATCATGCTATTGCTAATTGTAACGGGACTGGATTTCTCTGTTGCAAGGAAATGGTAACCCAGATGCAACTGATATTCAATTTTAAATTTCTAAACTGTATTCAGATTGCTATGGAAAAAAACTTATGTAAGGCTTTCTCCATAAAACAACCACAGAATGTCCTTGAAAGGAATATTTAAACATTGCAAATTATTTCTACAAAGCAAAATCTTAAACATTTTTATGTACTTTCAAACTGCTTCAGTTTTTAATGCTTTGTTTTTCTCAGAATCTCAGTTAACCTTTTTCATGTGAATTATTAACTAAACACTCTTATCTTTTGATGCAGAGAATCATCTGCTTCTTCATCAAATGATTTTGTTTCATCTCATTGACTGCATTTTCCATGTGCTAACATTCAATGATTTTTAACAAACATATATAGGAAGTATGAGCTTTTAAACTTTCAAGCATTTCCCCATAACTTTCTATGTTTAGTAGTTTCTCTTGTGGCTCAGCTTGATGGTTTCAACTCTAAAAAGATTCCCTTCAGATGTAGAAGATGATGAGTCTTGATTTTTATGTCTTCTCAGCCTTGGATATTGGGTCCATAATTACATACCACAGACCAATGGCTTAAAAGGAGAAAGATAACAGAAACTTTCTGTTTACCAATTAAATGAGATGGTGGTCAAAGGATGAAATACAAACCCTTTAAAATGACAAATAACATGAGATTAGAATATTGCCCTGGCAGATCAGAAGTCCAGTTTTCCTCATTTTAAATTATATAGCAGTATAGAGAAGAGATTGTTATCAAGAATTTATGCTAAAATAGCTATCCAAAATATTGTTATGGATATTATAAATCATAATCATTTGCTGAAATAATTTTGATCTTCCATTTTTCTCCCATTGTTAATCAGTTTGCTATTCATGCTAGTCATTTATGGGTGGATAAGTGAATTACTCTAAAGTTATATGCACAGTTGAAATTCACAAAATACAAATGTTTGTATCTATGATGGGTAAAAAAAATGCCACAATCTAATAAAACAAGAATTATAACCTTGACCCTTTTTTGGTGACAATTTTTATTCAGTTTCCTGGAAATTATTTTATTTATATTTATTTCCAAGGGGGAATAAAGTGTAGATGCAATTCTTATAGGTATGGATTCTTTAAATTTATGTAATTAAGAAATGTTCAAGTTTCATGGTAGAATCTTCTTCCCAATGGCCTGTAGTCTCTCTAATTTCCCACATATCAAATACACATGAAGCAAAAATTCGTAATATAATTTCTCCATTTTAAAATAGATTGGGAAATCTGGAGAATAAAGACTGTGAGAGATATAATTCTTAGCAATAGCAATAGCACTTAGACTTATATACCACTTCAAGGTGCTTTACAGCCCCTCTCTAAGCAGTTTATAGAGACAGCATATTGCCTTCAACAACCTGGGCCCTCATTTTATGGAAGAGTGGAAGGTCTGTAACATGTCAATTTTGAGCCAATCAAGTTTGATCTTCTGGCAGTCGGCAGAATTAGCCTGCAAAACTACACTCTAATCACTGAGCCACCACAGCTCTATAGCAGTTATTGTCTTACAGCAATAAGGGAAGTTAGCTAAGAACTACAATCTTAGGGGACAGTTGACATTGCCTTGGAAGGAGATAGAAACAATACTTCCAGGAATTTGAGGAAATACTTTGGCAGAATATTAGTGTAAATGCAATACTGGATTTCCACTCCCTTAGCTAAAAAAACGAAGCTAAATTTTTCCAAATATGGTTCTCCAGACAGACATTATGATGGTTGAGGAGAAGTCTACTATGAAAGGGGAAGATTTACTCGTACGTAGATATAAAATAACATCTCATTAGTTCAGAAACTGGTTTGATATATATCATTAGAGGGAAAGAAAAAAAAATAGACAATGTACTAGTAGTGCAGTTGAAGCCAAGTACATACATATTCTCTCTCTGCATATTTGGATTTAGTTTAAAAACAAACCCTAAAATGATAACAGGTTTCTACCACCAATTGCAGTCTCTTCCACCAGTTACATTTTATTACTAGATCTTTTGTCATGAATATAGATGGAAAGAAAATAATGCTTTTTTAAAAGCAGAAAGAATTATTTTAGAGTTCAATTTCAAGTTTTCACAACCCCATGGAGGAGAGTTTTGGTTCTATAAGACAGAGAAAAGAATTTGGGTTATTACCCAACTCCAGCTGTACAGGAAATATTCAACATATGTTTTATGATTTTTGAAAGGCACACAGAAATTCCTATAACAAATCTTGGGTAACAGTTTTTTATGTCTTTTAAAAATATATATTTTTCCTTTACTCCAATTTTATCATGACAACAATCTTTTGAAGCAGATAAGGCCAAGCGATCATGCCTGAGACTGCTCAGAATAAAAATTTGGATTCCATGTAGAACACAGGTGTCAAACTTGCTGCATCACATTGCCGACATGTGATATATCACAATTATTATTAGTATTTATTTATTTATCAATGGCTTACAAGATAATAGGTATAAGTAAAACATAGTTATGAATACATGGATACATATAAAATATAAAAGAAACAATAGGACAGGGACAGTAGGCACGTTGGTGCGATTATGCACGCCCCCTACAGACCTCTTAGGAAAGGGGTGAGGTTAATAATAAACAGTCTAAGGTTAAAGTTTTTGGGGTTTGGAGAAGAAACCACAGAGTCAGGTAGAGTATTCCAGACATTGACCACACTGTTGCTGAAGTCGTATTTCCTGCAATCAAGTTTGGTGTGATTAACCTTGAGTTTGTATCTATTGTTTGCTCTTCTGTTGTTATGGTTGAAGCTGAAGTATTCATTGACAGGTAGGACATTGCAATGTATGATTTTATATACTATACTTAGATTGAACCGAAGGCGGCGTAATTCTAGGTTTTCAAGGTCTAGAATTTCGAGTCTGTAGTATAAGGTATTCTGCAACACATAGAGGAATGAAGAACTCTTCTTGTAAAATATTTCTGGACTTTCTCAACTGTGTTAATATCAAATACGTAATGTGGGTTCCAGACTGATGAGCTGTATTCCAGTATTGGTCTAGCAAATGTTTTGTATGCTCTAGTTAGTAGTGTGATATTTACCAGAGAAAAAGCTACATAAGATTAGGTTAACAACTCTTAATGCCTTTTTGGCTATGTAGTTACAGTGGGCTCTGGCACTTAGATCATTAGAGATGAGTACTCCAAGATCCTTGACAGAGTTTGGATCATCAACAAGGTCTTGACTATTCATATATTTTTTTTGCCAATATGTAGGACAGAGCATTTATTTGTTGAGATTTGAAGTTGCCATTTGTTTTACCATTCTGATACATAATCAAGGTCTTTTTGAAGGGTAGCAATATTGTCTGTGGTATTGAATAGCTTTACATCATCAGCGAAGAGAACGCAGTTGCTCTTGATATGGTCACAGAGGTCATTTATGTAGAGTATGAAAAGTGTTTGTCCTAGAATACTGCCTTGGGGGACACCACTGTTGACAGGTACAGAATTTGATAGGACGCTTCCAATTTTAACCATTTGTTGTCTGTTTGACAGGAATGCTTATGCAGTTGTCCAGAGATACCATAAGATTTTAGTTTTAGGAGTAGTTTGTTGTGTACCACTGAATCAAAGGCTTTACAGAAGTCTATGTAGATTGTGTCTATTGCTTTGCCTGGGCGAGTTGTGTAGTCCATATGTTTTTGCAATATAAGAGTTGCAGATTACATGATAATTTTTTCCTAAAACCAAATTGTTTGTTAGAGAGTAGGTTGTTTGTTTCTAAGTGGAGGATGATGGATTGGTTAATAATTGATTCCATGACTTTACAGGTGATGCAGCATAAAGAGATTGGTCTGTAATTTTCAACTAGGCTGAGGTCTCCCTTTTTGAAGATGGGAATGATTGTGGCTTGTGACCATAGCTGAAAGATTTTTCAAAGATTATGCTTAGAGGTTCTGCTATGGCAGTGGATAGCTTTTTTAAGAAGTATGTACATATTCCGTCCGGTCCAATAGATAGAGATGGTTTTAGATTGCGTAGTGCTTTTTCAACGTTGTCTTCTGTAAATGTTTTTTTCCTTTGCGGAGCTGAGGTGGGCATGGACTGTGTTGTGGTTTGCTGACAGTCTGTGCAGACAGCAGCAGAATTGGACATAGGAAAGAATGGGGAACAGTCTGGGAGTCTGGGGAGGACTCAGATGAGGGTTCTGCATCCAATGCAGAGATGGGACCAGGACCATCTGGGAGTTGTGTGCTGAGTACGGAGCCTCCAGAGTCTGGCAGCAGCGAGGCAGAGGAACAAGGGGAGCCTGTTTCCAGTGCATCTGTGTGCAGAGCTGTTGGAAGATAAGAGCAGCTAAGACAAAAGGGGCAACTCAAGAGTAAGCCTTGGATCTGATTGCTCCTCTCATAAGGCATAAAGGAAATGCAAAGGTAGAGAAACCTTTGCAGGAAGCAAAGTTGTTCGCTCTGTTCAAATTAAATCTTGAACTTCTTGGTGGACTTGGTACTTCGGTTTTTTTTTATAGTTCTTTTGGCACTTTAGTTGTTGGCAGCAATTCAAAGGAGAGAAAGGTGAATGCTTATCTCAAGGGACTGTTTGGGACTCATTACAGGCCGGGAATGAACATAATTCCCAATGTTGAAATAAAATGAGAGTTGTTTTAACTAAGCGTGTGCTTAATTACGGTCTCAGGAAGCCTTGGTCACAACAGCCTGTGCGTGACTCATCTGGCCTGTGGGCCACCAGTTTGACACCCCTGCTGTAGAAGGTTGAACTTGAAGACCTATTTCCAGCTTTGTGATTCTGCCCTGTTTAGATATACATTTTCATTTTTATGTAATAAAAGAGTGAGAAGCTCGTCTTTCCTCTAATCAATTCCATGATGCTAGTGATTTAGTGGTTATTCATAGGTAGAAAGCAACTATCTATACTTGAATAAGTTTTGTATATACACAAAGGTTTCTTTTTGAGCAAAACTCCTAATACAGAAGATTTCAGTTTAAATGAGGAACAGTTGGTACACAAAGAAAGCCTCCCCATTATTGACAATTGTGCTGTAACTATGGAGACCAACTCCTAAGTGATGTCTCTAGTGTTATTTGTATTACATGTGAAAATGCATCATCTGAATAGAACTTTTATAATGATCCAGTGATTAAAAGGGTACAAATCATTCGAAATTTTTTTCCTCAGATAACTGTAGAAATATTAAATAAATCATCCTGTTTTCTTTTGATTGATAAGTAGTTTAGATGTAACCTCTTGGTAAAACCTCTTGGCTTTATTTTACCTATTATAACAATAACTGTATTATATTTTGAAATAAATTTAATATGAAAGAAAGGAATTATGAAAGTGGAATGTTGCTTCCACAATATTAACTCCGTTTTACATTCCATATTTTTCTTAAAAAAAATAAAAAGTTATCAAACTAAATTAGAACTCTGAATGAATTATGGTTAAGATGAAACCACTGGTATGACATTAAGATCTTAAAAAAATCTTAATGTAAAAAGTATGAGAAGAATATAAGGGATTATATCATTTCATTTCAAATTTCCATATCAACTTCATTAGTTTTAAATAAGCTTGGCAAAATAAATTTCAGTGATAGACATTGCAAACAAATAATTTCATCTAAAATTTCTACACATATTATTTCATGAAATTTGTCCACACTGATCCAATGTTTGGTGGTTTGTAAACTCAACTGCTTCTCAAGCTCTTTCAGATATTATGGTATATTAAAATTGTCCATCCAAGCACTAGTTGTATAGAGTGTCCCATTATAAAAATAGCTCTTAGACTGGAACATTTTGGCTCATGTACCTGTTCTTCCATATCTCTGGATGGCCTTTAGATTAATCCACACAGGATGTTTGGAGAAACAGGGCTAGTCATCTTGAAAAAAAAAAGTTGAGTGGATATTTGGTCTGTGCTGATTTTGAAGGTAGGCTTCAATTTGCCAAGCATTTGTGGACAAGCAAAGGATCTTATCACAAAAGATTGAAACAGCTGTATCTCCTGGAAGGCTCAGTTTGGCTGTTGTAAGGACTT
Organism: Bungarus multicinctus; assembly: GCA_023653725.1. Lineage (NCBI taxonomy): Eukaryota > Metazoa > Chordata > Lepidosauria > Squamata > Elapidae > Bungarus > Bungarus multicinctus. The sequence continues at coordinate 78,842,965 of CM042846.1, read as the reverse complement.
TCTTGGTTCATCTGTGCATTTGTCCATCCACTGATAATATTCCACTGAGCCTGCCAGGGAAGTGAAATGGCAACACACACATGCATATGTGGAAACAACCTGGCTGCTGCAGCATTTTGAACTTCACTCGTGCCATTGTGTGAACTATCCTTTCAAATTCTTTGCACATCTCCCTCAGTTTTGCTCAGTTATTCTGAGTCTGTTCTAGCAACATTTTGATGATATGCCCCTCCCCACAAGCATTTTTACATTCAAATTATTTTGATAGGATTGTAAGAACAGGCCAAACAAAACAGCTCAATATTGTTGAGTCAGAGTGTCTTTGAAGGAAGAAGAAATTATTTTTTTTAATTGTAATTAATTTTTTGGATTTTCGCAAGTCAATTAACAAAGGCCTTCATTGTGAATGAAGACCAGCACTTTCAGAATGGTTCCTTAGATTTTTAAAAAACATGCTCCAGGTGTTTCCTTTTTTAACAGGTAAATCATGTCCAAAAAGAAAGAATTTGGGGGGGGGGTACAATGCCAAGTTATAACATTCTTGTTCAGTTTCTAGCTTAATAGTCTTTGAGTATCAATAACGAACAGCCTGAAATTTTAGTGGAGGATCACAATATCTTCCATTTCAATCATTGATGAATAAAGCAGTTTTTCTTTTCCATTTTGAAAGTTAGCATCTTCCTTAGAAATACATTTGCTTTTTGACTGTTGGTCTTTCAAAACTTGGCAAGAGCTTGGATCTGGCCTTCTTGCAAAGAAGAATGGGAAATTCTGATAAATGATAGTTGACTATTCCTATATTTCATTTTATTTTAAAAACAACTGATCACATTTCTTATTATGTGTATAATATTAATAATAACAACACTTTCTTATTCTGTGTAATAAATATACCTGGGGAAACTGGATGTAACTAAGCTCTTCTGAATAGGCTGTGGATCAATACTTCAGTTTAGAATTGGATTGTTGTTTTCTAAAGAAGGAAAAGGAATTCTGGAAATAGGGTTTCCACTTCTTTTTTGGGGAATGCCAGTTGGTGTGGAAAGCCACCCCCTTCCAGGAGAATGAAATATTTTAGGAAATATTAAAAAGCCAAAATATTATATTTGCCTAAAGGAGAAATAGGGAAACATGCTCTTGAAGACAGAAAGCATCCTTAAGGTCTTTCTTAATAGCCCTCAGTAGATATTTTGTTTCATTGAGAAAGATTGAGTTAGCCTGTCTACAAAAGAAAAGATCTCCAGCTCCAGGATGATGGGATTAAGACATGACCATCCAGAACATAATAGGATTAACTCACTAGCAGCAGAGTTCACTACATTGCACAATCTCCTCAGGACATTGCATCAACCAAACTTCAACCAAACTTGGCTCAGACAAACTCCTAAGATTTGTACATGGCACCATGGGAGTCTGACAATAGCCAATAGAAGACATATTCTTTCATATGAACAGGTAGCTCAAGTTCAAAGCCCTCACTCTCAACTCCATATGGTCAGCTGCCCAGAACCATGTGCTTTGTGGTTCTGCTTCACCATTAAACCATCTTTCCAATCAGCTTCCATGTTTCCAGTATTTTCCTCCTAGCTTGGAATTGAACCAGATGGATATTTCTTCCAACACTAGGGGAAAAACCCAGCTAAGTAGTTGCAATTACTACTGATTATGCACCATGCAATTCTATCTTTGCAGGAATAGTATCTTACAATTTGTCCAGACAAAAGGTTCATAATCATTTTTGCTGTAGTCCTTACTTGACTGGCATCATTACACTTATGATAGCCTTCCTTAATTGCTATTATTATCCCACTTTGCTTAAATGTTGAACTCACTAATTTCAATAGAAGAAAATATTTGTAGTTCAGGACTGTGAACTGTGGAGTTCTTGATGTTTTCCGAGCTTGGTGTTTCCTTGCAGACATTTCATTACCTGACATTGTAACATCACAGTAATTCACTGCACCTCACTTTAATTAATTCAAAATGTCTTAGTTTCAGTTTTAGAGAGTATGAAGTTAGAAGCTTCATCCATCCAATTTCTTTTCTATATTTGGTCCAGGTTTGTATAGCTCTCCATTTTTTAATCTTTCTGGAATAAGAGCTGCCCTTGGCATTTTTAGGGACTCCATTCCAAAATTATGATAGGCCAGGACAAAAATAAAATTTAATTTTATATCTTTTTAAAAAATTTTGAACTCAAAATTATTATTCAAAGATCACAAGTTCAAGATCATGTGAAGTGTTAATACCATTTTATAATGCCTTGGTAAGACCACACTTGGAAAACTGCATCCAGTTTTGGTCGCCATGGAGAAAAAAGATGTTGAGACTCTAGAAAGAGAGCACAAAGATGATTAAGGGATTGGAGGCTAAAACTTATAAAGAACGGTTGCTGGACTTGGGTATGTCTAGTTTACTTAAAAGAAGGGCTAGCGGGTAACAGGGTTCCAATATCTCAGGGGTTGCTATTCTCCAAAGCATATGAAGGCAGGAGAAGAAACAATGGATGGAATCTAATCAAGGAGAGAAGCAATTTAGAACTAAGGAGACATTTCCTCACAGTTAGAACAATTAATCAGTAGAACCAGTAGTGGTATGCTACTGGTTTGGACCGGTTCACCTGAACCAGTAGTAAAAAAAAAAAAGCCGACATCAACTGAGAGGAGGAAAAAAAATCATCTGACAATCAGCTGAGAGGAAAAAGAAGAGAAAAGCGCAGGTTCATCCCTCCCACCTACCCCTGTGCTTTTCTCTTTTTTATCCTCTCAGCTGATTGGCACTGCACGTCTCAGCTGGTATGGGGAAATCTGCCCACCAAGCCATGCCCACCAAGCCACACCCACCCAACTGGTGGTAAAACAAATTGAATCCCACCACTGAGTGGAGCAACTTGACTTCAGAAATTGTGAATGCTCCAACACTGGAAGAGATTGGACAATAATTTGTCTGAAATGATATAGAGTTTCTTGCCTGAGCAGGGGGTTGGACTAGAAGACCTCCCAAGTCCCTTCCAAATCTGTTATTCTATTCTTCCTATGTAGTGTTTTCAAGGATGGGGGAGTAGTATTTGGCATTTAAGGAACGTCCTTTCTATCCTGACAAGAAAAAAATAGTTGTTCAGACAATTTTGGACATCCAAATTATTTAGCTGATTCACCTTCAAGTTCATTTGTGAATGTCCCGTTGCATTTAATGGAATGTCCTTCTGATTAGATATCTGTCTAACTTTCTGTAACCTGCAGTAAGAAGGAATGGAAAGGTACTTATGGCAGTACTGTACATATCTGAATGATTTGTAGCAAGTTGTTAAAAGTCAGAAAGACTCCAACTAATCTCTATTGGATAGTAAATAAAGATTTCACATCTTATTACTGCACAACTCAGATCTAGTTACTCCTTAATTGCATGACCTCTGATCCATTGGGTGGTGATTATCCACTTTCTCTCTTCTGCCTCTTTCTCTCATTTAGTGACTGGCTTGCACGTCATGGAAAAACATCATGTATTTTTAATAGCAAGAGGTTCACTTTAGCCTGATGTGTGAAACTAATCATGCTGATCATTGGTAAACTATGATCTATGACTCAGTGTGATATCTGAACAAGGAGTTATGGCTTGTTTAACAAGCTAAAACAAAACACTTGTGAGATATGAAAGTCCAACTATTCTTTCTTTGTCATAAGACACCTGACTATTCACTCAAGCTGGATCTTCAGCATGTCTTATAGTAAAACATATTACAGAATATGTTTTGCAGGGGAAAGGAACTAAATGAAGGAATTATATTTAAATTCATATTAATAGGATAACTGTTAGAACTATCTAACTACTATCTGGATTTTTCATTATATAACATAGATTAGAAGAATGAGTCAAAGCTTATGTAAAGTTTTTTTTATATACTGGGTTAGAATTTGATCCAGTTTCTGAATAAGTATAAACCAGAGCATTAAATTAGTATTGAAGTATTAAATTAATTACATTCTTTCTAAAAAATTCCATGCACCTAAACTTTCCTTTCATAAGATTTCTGAAAAATATGATTTTTTTTGTAGATTTAAATTTGAAATCAGCAGGTGCTTCTATCAAGTTCTATCCCTTTCATAGTAAATCAAGTATTTAGTTACTTGAACTAATATATGCAGAATAGAATAGAATAGAATAGAATGGAATGGAATGGAATGGAATGGAATAGAATTCTTTATTGGCTAAGTGTGATTGGGCACACAAGGAATTTGTCTTGGTGCATATGCTCTCAGTGTACATAAAAGAAAAGATACATTCGTTAAGAATCAAGAATCATAAGATACAACATTTAATAATAGTCATAGGATACAATAAGCAATCAAATCATATTAGGAAACAGTCAATAAAAATCATTAGGATGCAAGCAATAAGGTTACAGTCATACGGTCATAAGTGGGAGGAGATGGGTGAAAGGAAGGATTCTAATATATGCAGAACTGTCATGATATGGCCATAGTTACCAACCTAGTATGGTAACATCTGTCTTCACATTTCCTTCCTCATTCAGTATCTGAAAAGATCAAAGGTTTCTCTTTAGGCTTGTTGAGAAATAGAATGAGCTTTCTGAAAGTTAATTAGGACACAGGAGTCCCCAATTCCACTACCAGCTTAAATCTCATGAAAATTCATGGATGTTATATGGTTGATTTTAGCCTTTCCAATGAAGTTAGATGAACTAATAAAGATTATGGGGTGGGTGCATGCAAAGCTCATTTATCCAAAAGCTTTCTGAATTAAGACTTCAATTACACCATGATTTCTTTTCTTTTAGTTGTTTTTGAAAATCAGGGGAACTTTAACAAGTATGCGTCATTTCAGAACTTCATTAACTGTCTATGTATACATTGATTTGATCTCAGAAATTCACTTCTATATTAATTCATAATTTTCTCAACTATGACTAAATAAAACCAAACATGTCTTCATATACATAAGAAGAACCTTGTTGTATTAGACCAAAGATTCCATTGGAATCTGGATCATTGTCTGCTTAATTTGTTCCAACTTGCTACAACCTTATATTCTCCAGATGTACTTTGCTATAACTCCTGGAATTCACAACCAGTATTCTGGAGGATAAATACCAATATATCAGAAGAGCACTAAGTTGAGGAACAACCACCTGCTATTTTACCTAATAAATATCTAGATTTTATTAGGAAATTCTAAATTAAAAGTCCCTCCCAGAATTGGCTTTCCTATCCTTATAAAGTTTTCATATACGTTTCATGATTTAAAGTAAATGATAAATTTGCTTTCCATACAGATGACTAATTATTTCTGACATCATCTAGGCCAATGGCTATCGTACTTCTTAGGATAACACATTCTGTAACCTACTGAACTGTATCACTCTGTCAAGTGTGAATGATAACCAAAGATTATTACAGATAGAATTAGGGCTTGGATTAGTGTGGGTTGTGGTCCCCTTGTATACTGCTCTCATTTTTAAATTATTGTTTTTCCCAATTTTTTTGATGATTTTTATATTTTATAGCTGCATTTTGTAAGATGCTCAGAATTGTAGCAGCTGTACATTATATCCATCCACTCACCCATCCATCCACCCATCCATCCATTTGACCACCCATCCTTCCTGTTTTCCTTTTGGGCACATAAATAATCACCCCCCCATTTACCAGTCCTTATTCAATTTAATGAATAAGACTTTGATTTTCATAATTTATTTTTTTTAAAGGAATGAATTTCTATGGAATTCTCATGTTTGAATGGATGTCCGATACGCTCCCATAGAGTCGGCCTCCTCGGGGTGCCACCGGCTGGACGGCTGGCGACCCCGAGGATGCGGGCCTTCTCATTGGGGGCACCCCCTCTCTGGAACGAATTACCCCCGGAGATGAGGACCATCCCTGATTTCATGACCTTCCGTCGTGCGTTGAAAACATATTTATTTCAGCAAGCCGGTCTGGCCTAGGGTTTTTTTAAATTTTAATCTGGTTTTAATCTTTCTTAATCCCCTTGTTTTAATCTTTGTAAAAGCCAACATATTTAATTCTTTTAATTTTTAAATATTGTATGTGTTTATATGTGCTTTTATTCTGGCTGTTCACCGCCCCGAGTCCCTTTGGGAGAGGGGGCGGTATATAAATCTAAATAAATAAATAAATGTCCCAACTTGCATTGTACAAGCAAGCCTGTAATGGCCTGTATGTGACATTTTGGTGTCTGAAGTTTGGTTAGGTCAGATAGATGATACTGCTTATGATACTGCTTCATAAAATGTAGAAATTTGTTCAAGACTTACTAAGTTTCTCCTTCTTATAAAAATAAAGCCATGACAATCTGTTGTAGTGTTGACACACAGACTAATGCATAGACATTGTACATCATCAAGCTATTTAGGGTAAACAATGAGGGGATATTCTATACCATTATGCTTCAGGCCATCCGTGACTATTCTTCAGAAACATTCACAGGTTTATATAAGTGAAGTGATGATTATTTTAAACAATTAAAGGCGTTATAAAGATGTTCTACATAAGTTTAAACCCTTGGATTAAAAAAAAGATGGCATTTGACCCTAACATTGTTATTATGATGATGCAATAGTAAAATAATAAGCCCAAGAAATATCCTTATTTTTTTTCTTTCTCCCTGTCTTCTCCCCACTCTTTTTATTTCAAGTTGAATATACTCTGCTGAAATTTCCATACACATACACACACACACACACACGCTTCATATATGAAAGAAAAGAACACATATATATCTTCTGCTCTCTATATGGGCTTTGAAGTTCATGCTATTATCATAGGATGAGTGAATGTTTTTCCTGTTTGTCTTCTTTATCACATTGCAACATAGCTGTCGTAACATCTGCTAGGTCTTTTTCTGAATAAACCCATAGATCAGGGTTTCTCAACCATGGCAACTTTAAGATGTGGCTAAGGAATTCTAGGAATTGAAATCCATGCATTTTAAAGGTACTAAGGTTGAGAAACCCTGCTATAGATAGATTATATCATAAAGGGTTCTTTGGGATTTAGTTGAGATGTAGGCATAAGAGATGATGCATATTTCTGGAGAGATGAGTAAACAAGTTGGGACAGTGAGAAATCACTGACAATCTAGACTTAATGTAAGCATGATATTTTAACTTCCGTAAGAACCATTGTGTCAGCTTTGGAAGCCATATTAGCACCAGAAGCTTCCACACTGCCACATTTTTGAAACTGGGGAAATGGGAAGGGGGAATTTCTTGGAGTGTATGTGGTTAGACATAATAGCATTCTTCCTTTAAGTCAAGGACATGTTATTTCTGCACCTACCTGAGGAGTGGTTGAGGAGATGTTTCAAGTTGGGACGGATGGTGATTGGGGCATGTGATGCAATGAGGGGTGTAGGGGGTTGATTTGTACATTTTTACTTATTGGAGGGGTACCCAGAACTTTCAGATTCGTCATGTGCCAGTTTACTATTCTAATAAAAAGAACCTTTGAGAAGATGTCTGTCTCAGAGTTATTGATTGGAGTTGAGGTTTTCTGGAACTCTGATACGTAGAGATATTTTCATCCCATTTGAAAGATATTTCCAAAGCATTTTGTTTTCTCATTGAATGGAAATTGACTAGTTGAAAAAATGCAGATGAAATTTACTGCTAGACAAGATCCAAAAATAGCATTAGCGGTAGTTTCCCCCCTAATATGTTGTATATCAGGCAGCATGGGATCTCCAGTATTTTTGGTTTTGGGCAAATATATCAATTTCTTCCCATGTGATGTTTAAAGTCTTTAAGCTGTCTATGACCATTCTTCACCATGTATTTTGAAGACATCCTCTTGGTTTTTTGGTGTTATGGGGAATCCATCTCACTGCCATCTTGGGAATTCAATTATTTTTCCATATGGAGTATACGACCTGCAAGCTGGAGTTTTCTACATGCAACTATGTTATGTAATTTGCGACAGAAATTCTTCTGGAAAACTTCTAGTAACAATACTAACTGTATTGTTACTAGAAGACTATTAAAATAATCTTATAGGCCTTGCAGAAGATCTCCTTTTTTTGCCAGAATAAAGTTCTAACCGAAATCTGAAATGACACTGTTATTTAGCTTATTTAATTTATTTATTTATTTATTTATTTGATTTTATATACCGCCCCCTCTCCCAACGGGACTCGGGGCGGTGTACAGCCAAGTAAAAACAATACACTTACAAATACAATTTTAAAATAGAATTAAAATAGATTAAATTAAATTAGTGGCTGAAATACAATGAGAATAAAACCGAACAAGGAAATTTTTTTAAAACTACAGCCGTTAAAACCAATTTAAAACCCTAGCAGTAACTCTAGGCCAGACCGGCTTGTTGGAAAAGGTGGGTCTTCAGCGCACGCCAGAAGGTTAGTAGGTCAGGGATAGTTTAATCTCAAATCACCTCAAAAAAAATAGAGTGAGTGCCCCACCCAAGCTGTAGGTCATTCAAATTTCAGTGCTATTTACTGTATTCTCTCCATCATTTTATTCATTCGTTCACTTCCTCATTCATTCCTAACATTTTATGATGTCTTCTTGTAAAATGATCAGTGATAAAACAAGCATTCATGAAAATGATAGTGGGAACAAATTTGAATAATGCAAGATGAACTGTTTTTATATCCAGAAGTGAGGGCTATGAGAGGATGTTATTCAGATGCATCTGTATAGATGCAAGATAGAGAGATAGACAGAGTATTTATTAGTGATGATGATGATGATGCTAGTGTTGAATGACAGGGAATTATAATGCTTTATAAAAAAAGTATGGCTGCTAATTTAGGGATTAATTAAGCTTCCTTGTTTCTTTTCAGGCTAGCTTTTTAGAAAATATCAACTCAGAGAGTTCTGCTACTAGGGATCAAAAAACACATTTTCTTCTGCTAAGTCAGACTAGGAGACAAAATACATGGTGATTTGTGCTGAATTTGTGGAATAATTATTTATTTTATGTCTTTATTAGATTTAGTTTTTTTCCTCCTTCTGGGAATTTACACCTTTCTTCATTTAGCTTTTTTTCTTCCACAGCATCCCTGTGAGTAAAAAGTCTAAGAAATTATATTTTTAGAACTCTTGGTCCTACCTAAGTCACTTAAATCAACCAGGGTTGTAGTGTCCTTATATTGCATATGTTGCAGATATCAAGGTGGCCTTTTTCCTCCTTTAAGTGTAGATGTAGATAACTTCTGAACCTAGAGCTTTATAACCCTCTTTCATGTATTTTCAAATAATGGATTTAATGAAAATAAGTTCCTGTTTTCTCCAACCAGTATGTTCAAGGCACTTCAGCTTTAAACTGTCTGAACATTTTAATAGGGATGCGGTGGCTCAATGGCTCAGTAGCTAAGATGTTGAGCTTGTCGATCAGAAAGGTCAGCAGTTTGATGGTTTGAATTCCTAGCACCACATAATAGAGTGAGCTCCTGTTACTTGTCCCAGCTTCTGCCAACCTAGCAGTTCGAAAGCATGTAAAAAATGCAAGTAGAAAAATAGGGACCACTTTGATGGGAAGGTAACAGCATTCCGTGCGCCTTCGGCATTTAGTCATGCTAGCCACATGACCACAGAGATTTCTTCAGGTAGCTCTGGCTCTTCGGCTTTGTAACGGAATTGAGCACCACCCCCTAGAGTCGGGAACAACTAGCCGGTATGTGCAAGGGGAGCCTTTACCTTTTACCATTTTAATATTTCCACTGTTACTTGGAGTAGAAAAAAAACCTTGCAGAATTATTTCCAATATGGGGGAAGGAAGGAAGAAAAGAAGACAAAAAAAAAAGAAAAAGAAAACTTAATATTTAACTACAGATGAATTTCATAAAATTTAGGCATTCTCCATGTAGCACAGAATGAAGAATGAAGCATAACAGGCAAATTGTACAGCAAAATTTGTTCCAGCCCAAGTCAGAAAACATTATTTTCGATACCCAGCAGAAGAAGACAGGTGGAGGTTGCCTCCAGTGGCCTGGTGGCAGCAAACAAGAACATGTATTCTTGCCATGGAAAAACATGGCTAATGACCCTTAATTGTCCAGGAGACAATCTGGTCAGGTAGATCAGCCCCAAGCATTCTATAGATTAGGGCTGTTGATGTAGCATGTTGTTTCAGTGACAATGGATATTGTCATACAGTGTTAAACACGCAGAAACCTTGTAGAACAGGAAAGTCAATGACGCATTCTCTGAATGCTGTTTTATTAAAATTTCTTAGGTTTTTTTTTAAATATATCTTTCACCTTTTTCCTAAATACATTTCTGGAGAATAAGTTTCAGAAATCTTCCTTTATTTTTTTTTTCTATCAATCTTCTCTTTCCAGATCACACTTGCCTATCTGAACTGGAGAATGAAGAAAAATTAATGAGGTTGATTAGTGGAAGCAGGAGGCCTTATAGCCGTTAGCCACTAATCATCCTCATTAATTTTTCAAGGTTGGTTGTTGGATTGGGTTGGATGAGTTGGATGTTTCTCAGGATTATCATTTCCTGTTGCCAAACATGAGATCCTCTGCATCCCAATTTCATTCATCAAGCCACAAAAACAAAACTCTCCATTCACCTCAGCAGGAAATAATAGTCTTGAGTATCAACAATGCCTCTTTTCACCTCTCCACTCCCTTTCATTTTCTCACTCCTTTCCCACCAAAGGTATGTTTGCTTGGGAACAAGAAGAGAAAACATGGGAAGGGCTGCTGCTTGGCAAGTTCTAATTTTCAAGGATTTTTAATTCAATTCAGTTTAGAGTGAGATCTTGAAATTCCTTTGCAGGGTATCTTCACAAGGATGTAAGAAAATTCAAGATGGTAGTCATGTCCATGCAATTGAAGTCCTACTCAAACAATCTTATTCTTGAATTATTGAAGTAACCTAGCCCATAAGGATTTAAAATGAAAGTATGCTTGGTTGCAAATGGTGTATGTCTTTCTGTAAGTATATCCTCCTATGTTCTGAATGATATTTCTTTTTTGAATCGAAATGCCTGTATATGTTAGGTGCAAGGAACCATAAAAGAGCTCATAGTGGAAATGAGGGATGCCTGGTGCTGTCTAAGTTTGGTTGTTTTCTTACTGACATTATATTACCCAAATTAGTAACATTATCAATGCTAGCAAGGAGCTATGAACAACACAAGAGCTGATCAGAGTAATATATTAATTCCTTCTTGCCTATTAACAAGAATCTCACCAGACCAAAGCTTCTTCATTACAGACTGATATACACTACAGATTGAAGTTCTAGAGAATATAACCTTTCAACCACTTCCTTCTTACCAGTGACTCAAGAGTGCCAAGCCTCTTCACTTATCCCCTTAATTTAGCCCCAGATTACACCACATCAGGGCCTAATAGAATCCTCTTCAACGTGAGGCCAATTTTAGATGACTGCATAGATTTTTGTTGCCAACAATATGAACGTTCCATTGTCTTCTAGATTTTTGCCTAGCAGAAAGACAACACTCCTTCTTTACTCTAATGTAAAAAAAGCACACCTATGCAAGAATCTTTACTGCATATTAGACAGAATCAGAAAATAGGTTATGGTTCCTTTCCAATTCAAAAATGGAGTTCTCTCTTTATACTCACTGTAGTTTAATTTCAGTGTTTTTTTCCCTTCAATGTTTAATATTTTGCCCTACTATGGTAATTGCTGGTTATTGACATTGTTGACATCTGTGGCCTAACAGATGAATTCAATTGACCTTAATGATTTTCCAAGAATTTATACAGACATTTTTTTCAGGTAAATTTTTATTAGTTATATTTCCACCATAAACAACACATTTCCATATATTACAGCATTCCGGTATTGGTATTCACTCATGTTGACATAGTTTCTATTTATATAGATTACCATTCTATATATTATTTAAAAAATTCTACATTTAACTTATAGCAATATATATATATATAAAATCTATAAAACTGTCTTTTTCAAACATATTTAAGTCTGCAATTATAGTAATGATTTCCCTTTGAGCTTTGCAGACACGAGGCTAATTAAATTTCAAGGCATTATCCCATGGAGGACGCATTATTATATAACAGTCTATTTCTGATCTAAGTTGAAATATTTATGCAATCACAATTAACATATGACCATCCTTTAATTAATGCAAGAAAATTGGGGCTGGACCTTTATAATGTAGATAAGTATTATCTAGTGAGGTGGGGGAAAGAGGTAAACAAACAGACCATGGCAGTTTTCGTGTGGCTGAAACTAATTACTGTGTCAGACATCTAATTGTAATATTACATAATTTCTACCTGTTTATGTTTACACATTTTGCAGCCCCACAATTGGTTGATAACTGGATTAGATGATTTACTGCTAACTAATTATGTGCTGCTTTGCCAACAATCGGAGAATTTAGGTTATCTTCAATCTTTGAAACCAGCAGAGTGCTTTGGGGATCAGAGCATTAAAAGGAGTTTCTCTTAATTAAAAAATAATTTGATGGGAATAGTCCATAATATTCTATGGCATGATTGCAGAATCTCCTGAAGCAAATTGCCATCTGTGTCAATGGTGGGATTAATTTTTTTTACTACCGGTTCTGTGGGCGTGGCTTGGTTGGCATGGCAGAGGAAGGATACAGTAAAATCTCCAGTCAGAAGTGGTATTTGCCAGTCCTCCAAACTACTCAAAATTTCTGGTACCGGTTCTCCAGAACTAATCAGAACCTGCTGAATACCACCTCTGATCTCTGTGTTATCCCAGGTTGAATAATTATTTAGAATATGGATGACCAAGACATTGTTTGTGGCTTTGGCTTCAGTGTTCTTAAAAACTTTAATCCAAATGTGGTAAGAAAGGTCTGTTCATGATTTCACTATAAAGAAAAAGAGGCAGTTGTGCATTCCTCACAAATATTTACAACATTGCTATCTTACAGTCAGAGAAACAAAGTACCATTTCCCAGAGAGCCTCTTTCAAAAAAGTTGATGAGTTTCTCAGGCTTTTATCTCAAAGCTAGGTTTCTCCTAGCTTTTTCTATGGAGATTCTCAGTCATCCAGATCACGATTGTCCCAAAAGGCAAATGGGCTTTTTCAAAAGGCAAGTGGACTTTGTTTTTTTTTCTTTGAGGATGCTTTGCTTCTCATTCAAGAAGCTTCTTCAGTTCTGAATGAGGCTTCTCCTGATTTACACTTTTATCAGAAGAACCTGCACTGCTGGTTGCCTTCTTTATCCAGAGGTGGTATTCAGCAGGTTCTGACCAGTTCTGGAGAACGGGTAGTGGAAATTTTGAGTAGTTCAGAGAACTGACAAATACCACTTCTGACTGGCCCTGCCCCATCCATTCTCTGCTTCCTGAGTCCCAGCTGATCGGCTGGGTCTCCTGCATAGGAGAACGGAGCTGGAAAGCAGGTTAGTGGGGTGGGAAAGGAATGGGGATTTTCCCTGCCATGCCCACCAAGCCACACCATACCCACCAAGCCACGCCCACAGAACCAATAGTAAAAAAATTTAATCCCACCACTGACTTGCACCAGTTAAAATTCAGATATTTCCCAAAGTTCACTATTTTTTGGTTTGAGTATTCCCTTGGAACAAACAATAAACAAATGTTTCCCAAGCTGTGCCCAAATTGTGAAAAAAATATATGGGACTGAAGTGTCTTAAACATTGATTCTAATTTTAATGGAATGTAACTAAATGAAATCAGAGAACTTTTTGGTGCTATTCTGACCCCATCTGCAATTTCTGGAAACGTGCTTCCAGTCTCTAGCATCTCCTAAAGACCACCTTAATTGGATAAAATTGTGAAAATTCTTATATATGCCAGAGGGATCCAAGCAACAAAAATTTCCAAGCATTGTTGTATGGAACATTATGTCTTGGGTCACACTGGGACTCAGGAAGCAGAGATGCTATTAATTTGATTAATGCTATTAATTTGATTAATCACGAGGAATGATGGAATGATGGAATTATGTAATTTGGATTATTTATATGAGGATATCAAGTCATATACATTACTTCTTTCATCCCCCAACTCTTGTAGATTCCAGTATACGTGTGTGAATGTGTGTCAGTGTGTGTGTATACACATAAGATAAATTGTGATTTAGACAACTGTAGTCCTCTTGTCTTAATCTGAAGCTCAACACTGCCCAATAAGAAAAGAAGTTTTTGGCTGTTCCTATTAGTTTTTTGGCTGTTCCTATTAGTGAGATGGGGTATAACTAGAGCAGACAAGAAAATAAATAGCATTCTATTAAAAAAAGCATGTATGGAACACTCCTTTATGGTAACTTTTGTAATGTTGACATATTTATTATCTGTAACTTTGAAGTAGCTGGTAATGTTACCTCCATATATAACCATGTTCAACTGATTTTTATGAAGATAATGTTAATCCCAAACTTGTGGCTTGCCGAACCTCTTTGCTAGGACTACAGATCTTTATCTGATCACAATTAGTCAAAACTGGTGCCCTTCCATGTCAGTAAACACATAAGAATGTTGTAATAGATCTGACAATAGATTTAGAAACCCTCTGAAAATCCGGAAACACCTCTCCGATACACACATTCTAACACTTCTGCTTTCATGTCTAAGTACTTGAGATATCTCTGTGAACTTGTCATGATTGTCCCAGTCTCCATGATCCAAAGATATTAACCCGGCACCAGGCAACAAAAGGCGATGCCTAAAATATATTACAAAACAATGTCATGTTAATTTTTTTGAGGAAAAAAATATTTAAAGCCATTTGATGGAAATTCTTAATCATATTTAATCTTTAAAAACAAACAAACAGAAAGAAATTAAATACTAAATGGTAGTGTCATGCCTCTGGTAGAGACTGACTCTGAGGGAGAGGAGGAACAGCCAACAGGGAGTGGAAGTGTCGCTCTGGAGGTTGTGAAGGAGGCTGGGGAAGGGCAGAGGCTGGCTGAGCAGTCAGGAGGACCCAAGCCCATCCCCTCTCCATCCTAGGGTGCACAGGGAGGAGAGGATAAGGGAGAGACGTGGTCTACTCGGGAAAAGAGGGCCTTGATCCTCTTCATGGGCTGCAGTATGACAACTGAATAAGAAGACGGACATTCGTACAGGCAAACGCTGGAAACAAAGCATGGACATATCTCTAGTTTATGGTTCCTCCCTGAGTTTGGCGTCCTTCCCAGTGTGTGTTCTGTTATCTGTGGATGTCCTCCAGCCCATATCTTGCCTGGTTTGTGTTGTTTTTTCTCTCTTTCTTGAAACTGCTTGTGTTGGAGCTTTTTTTATCTTTAGTCAAGGATATTTGGAGTGTGGAAGCAAAGTGAAGGAATAAAAGGGGCTTCACCAGGTTTTTGTGACTGTGTTTATTTTATATCCCCATCCTGGGTCATTACAGGTTATTGCTTTTCTTGTTTTTACTCTTTGTTCACTATATAATGCATTTAGCAAACCTCGTTTGTCACTAATGGTAAACTTTTAATTCATAAAGTCCTAAGAACAATACTATTCTTTAATTGTTTAGAACTATTGCCATGTTACCATATGTACTGTATTTGCTGGTCACCATTAATATTATTATGAATCTGCTATCCCTCTCATTCTATCTTGGATTTAAGATGAAGTCTGGATTTTAGGACTCTAGAGATTTCTTGAGATTTCTTAAATGTCACGCAGAAAGATGGATGATCACTTTCAATAATTTTCCTTAAAAAAATCTGAGTTGTAATGCTAATGTTTAAAAGACCATATATTATAACTTTCTGTGGATGCTTTGTGGTTATGCATGAACTTCTATGCACAGATTAGCTTTTAAAGAATTTTCCCCTCTGCATGAAATGAACAATATACAGTATATTTCAGTACTTTAAAATTGAACCGAGCCAAGCAAATCATATGTTTGCTATTTACAGAATCTTTTCTTAATGTTTCTCATTCCTTAGAAAGTTTTATCCTGGGGAATTTCCATATTGCTTCTATAATGTTTGGAATCAAATTCCTTCCCATTTCTATTGTGAACTATCATATGCTCCATGCAATATAGTACGGCTTGCTAATAATATGGATTTATGGAAGTGCATTATAGCCTGACCCTGAAATAAAATGAGAATCATTTGAAGGAGAGCTTATTTGAAGGAGCTGCAGTTTGTGAGATTTCCCTATCTCAGCTTGTCATCCATCCAACATTCTTTGAGCAGAGGGACAAGGATACTGAAAATATGAACAGATCTTCTATCATTTCCATAAAGACCCAATATGTTAAAAGCCCATGCCTGGGCAAAGAAACTAGTGTAATCCCTATCTTTCTGTAGGACTATATTTGTAAACATGAGCATCATGAGCTAATGTATAGTGTGAGTTTACTTATTTTACAAAATAAGCCATTTTGTAAATGGCTTATTTTGCCACTTTTTCCTAAGCTCAAACAGCTAATCTTCCATTCCAGTCCTTGTTCAATTCTCTGTATTTTCAGTTCTTCACTTACAACCATCAGTGTCCTTAGATATATTGCTGGACATAATATAAATTAGTCACTCATAAATCCTGTGGCGCTAACAATACCCATTTTAGTACACTCGCAGAGCCAAGACTCTTACTGGCTGTAAAACATTATAGTTTTTGGGGCCACTAGTTGTGACAAAGTTGTGAGCTGCAGCTTCTACACAGCACACTACAATAGTTACAAACATTCCTGACCTGTAGACACAATCCATAATATTAAATCCTAAATTTGGCTGGCATAAAGCTATTGGCAACATTTGCAGAGAAGGTCTTATTGTAGGCTTCTGAACAGAGATAGGAAACTATGATCTTGAACTCATCACATCTATAATGCTCAAGCTCAGGTCATACTTATCCAGCAGTCATATGTCTTTTCTTGGTTTGCTACTCCATAGCTCAATGGCAACTTAAATAAAAAATCCAGGTAGTTGAGCTAAGCTACTATATGTAGCTGCTTCTCACCCAGTGTCTTTCTACTTCCATGCAATACATACCTGCAAAATATGACTAGAAATACATAGAGAGTTCCACCATTAATTCTTTAGAAATGACTTTAGTATTCTGTTCCCATGAATTCTGCAATAGACTGATGATAGCATACAAATCTCTTACAATCAATCTTTTCCTGATCAAAAAGTAAGGACAATGCATAAGAAGCCTACATTATTAGCTGCTATGAAAATAAATATGGATGTGTGTATGTATGCATGCATGTGTGTGTGTATGTGTGTATGTTACTTATGACCATTCTTCGCCTTTATGGTTATTGCAGCATTCCTGCTGTCACACAATCAATGTGGGCACTTGGAAACCAGCATGTATTTATGATGGTTGCAACAAACAGGGATCACATTGTCGCTGTTTGTGACCTGAGAGAGCTTCCAACAAGCCAGTTCAATGGGGAAGCTGGATTCCCTTAATGGCTGCACGATTTGATTAATGACTGCAGCAAAACAGGTCATAACATTGGGTGTGACCCTTTTAACCACACCATTGTTTAACCACAGACGTTCTGGTCTTAAATGTGATTGTACATCAAGGACGACACACACAGACACAGACACACAAATATGAGAAAGAGTATCCAACTTTCAAAGTGGACAGTAAAAAAGTAGGATTTTGATTCTCACGTATTTTCATGGGAACTCATATTCTGTATTGAGCCTGGATGTGTAAAGTTTGGAAGGATAGCCATTTAGTCTGCTGAACAAATGCATTAATCTTTTAGGCTTCTCAAAGTGCTTTGTTATTATGACTGCAATTCTCCATTCTATCTGATTTAGAGAGCTGTAAGACTAAAGCAGTAACTCTGAATTCCCAGAGTGAGAGGCAGTCTGTAAAAAAAGAATAAATGAATGAGGCCCAGGACAAGAGTTATCCCTCAGCATCTATAAATACAGAATAGCTTGCACCAGCAGGAGTCAGTCATACTTCCACAAATGTGTGTAGGGCCATTCCAAAGATGGAATATCTGCTGGTCAGTTATCCATTATGAGAAACTGTAAGGGTTCTTTTAGAATGAGACTATATCGCCAGGCAACTGGCATTCCTCCACATCACCCATTGTTGTGCCAGATCTGGTGTGTCTGATTTAAGCAGCAACAGGCCAGAAACTCACTGGTGAGTACAGTTGTCTGCACATAATCCCCGTGCTGTTTTCAGAGAGCCTGTTCCGCCTTGTTGCTATTGTTCTTTTATTGTCTTTATTGTGTCATAGGCACATCACCCATTGTGTACTTACAACTCTTGGGAATGGGTGCGGAAAAGTAGAAACACAAAAGTATTTTCAGATTGGGAAATGTATTCCAATGAGTGCCCTTTGAGTTAGGAACCAAGCATTCCACTATGAAGACAAATGAATCAATAGATACTGATGGCTTGGTGTTTTGGGGCAGCATGATCTTGGTGTCATTGGGCCTGCTACCTTTATTTTTTCATTACTATTATTGAAAATTATGTAATTCCTTCATAAGTGCATAGGAGCTTTGTTAATATACAACAATTGAAGGATACTAGCATGGAAGAATCACTGCAGAAATTGATGGAGTTGGTGGAAATGGCAAAACTGACTACTCTGATTTTTTTAAAAAAGAATATAAGTACTTTTATTTCCACATGGAGATTGCTTTTGAATTTTGTGCTTGAAGTGGAAAAGAATGAAACTGTGGTTTTGGCTTTTACCAATTAGATTGATAAATCTTTATAGAAATGGCTTGTTCATATTATTATGAAAAAACAAAAGGTTGTGATTTGATGTTAATGCCTTATTTTACTGCAACAGAGAATGTTTCTGTTTCTTTTTTTTTTCTTATCCTCCCTCACTTCTCTTCCCCCTCTTCCTCCCCACTGTTTTCCTATTTACTTTGGTATTTTGTATCTTATTTTATCTTACAACCCAATACAAATGTTAAACTAGAAAAGATTTAAAAAAAAAGAACGGGTGATTTGTGCTTTGATTGCTTGTTAGATCTCACCTGAAGTAACAACAGGACCTTATTTTTATTTATTTTATTTATTTATCATACTTAAGAACTGCCCAACTGACTCACATAAAAGGCAGAATGTGCATTTCCCACTCAATCTGGTAGAACTGTTAATCCCTCATGGTACCTCAATTGTTATTTTCTGAGCCAACCAAATAAGGAGAATTAGAACTCCCACTGAATTTGCATAAAATTTGGATCTGCTTTTCTGGATGCTTCCTAATCAACCAGTTACCATACTGGATAAAGTGAACATGAACAAAAAGAAGGTAATTCCCATTAAACACGTTTATTTATTTATGTCTTAAATTTATATGCCTCTCACCTCATTGTTAAGCAACTCTAGGCAGCTTAGGACAACATAAAAACACAATAAAAAACAGTAAAAACATTGAAACATTAAAACATTCAGCATTAAGAATGAAAACATTAAAAAGTAATAAAGAACTAGATAAAAAGGGACCAATATAAATAATAAGGATCGGGATAGAATCTTCTCCTAATCTTCTCCTAGCCCCCTCCAGAGTAGATTTATATTGGTCCCTTTTTATATTGATCTCTCTTGGGGCCCCAAGCCAGTTGGCATAGCCAGGTTTTCAAGCTCTTTTGAAAAGCCAAGAGGGTGAATCTCACATTGAGCGTCATGATGTTCTAGAGCAGAAAAAGTACTTCTCCTGGACCCCACCAGCCAAAATTATTTGGCTGATGGACTCTGTAGTATGGCAATAGCAATAGCACTTAGACTTATATATCACTTTACAGTGCTTTACAGACCTTTCTAAGTGGTTTAAAGGGTCAGCCTATTGCCCCCCAACAATCTGGGTCCCCATAATGTACCCACCTCAGAAGGATGGAAGGCTGAGTCAACTTTGAGCCTGGTGAGATTTGAACTGCCAAATTGCAGGCAGCTGGCAGTCAGCAGAAGTACTTGCAATACTGCACTCTAACCACTGCGCCAACATGGTATACCCCCTTCTGACAGAACAAGTTAGGTAGGTTGATTCTATTGGGGTGAGATGGTTCCTTAGATAGTTTGAACTCATGCCATAAAGGGTTTTAAAATAACCAACAGTTTGTATTAGACCCAAAAGCAAACTGGCAACCAGTGCAGTTCATGATATAGTGGTGTAATACAGGCCACATTAAAGGTCTCCAGGACTGTCCATGCTGCTGTATTTCATCTGTAGTTTTTGAATACTTAATCCTGTCAGTTCCCCAAGATTTTAACTTCTTACCCTGGGATGCACCATCACCAATCCTTGGTTCCAACTTTATTAATTCAATCTTGCCAGAAAACAAGTGTTACATTGCAGATTAAGCAATAAGCAAATTGGACTCGCTGGTCAAGCTGAACAAATCACAATTTCTCTTGAATTTTCTTCTTCCTTGGAGAACCTCATCTGGGAGATCAGACAGACATAATTCCTCTTCTGGATTCACCTTCAATTATTTTAGGACAGCTATAGCAATTTGCAATCTACCCATGCATCTTTTTTTTTTCCATAAATCTCTTTCATGCTATCCATGTACCACCAGCCTTTCCCAAGAGTTGACATCAAACAAGATTATAGACAACCTGTTTTTCAAGTTCTGAATAAAGAACTCTTTTATTTTGAAGTGTAAGTTCACACCCAGGAAAACTCTCAAACCAGTTCTTTACATCCAGGTGGGGCATTATATCCAGACGGCTGTGCATCCCTTGCTTATGACAGATCTGGGATTAGACATTGCCTTTACCATGTGTCTCACTTATCTACATCCAGTGATGATCCATAGCATAGTTGCCTCTTTCAACCTCTTCCCTTCTAACCACAAGAAACCTGTCTCATAGCTTGCTGAGAGTTATTAATAACTGCAAATGTTTAAAGTGAAAAAATAATGCTTATACTGAGAAAAAGCAAGTGAAACATGATAGACATCTTTGAACTATGGATTTAGATATGCTTGTAGAAGATACCATGGACAACAAGAATAATCAGTCCTTCAATCCTTGTAGATGAGCTAAGGATGGCGTCAAATACATTATCAATTTGGAGTCTCTACACATATAAGAGACCTAAGTACAGTCTCCTTTAAAGTCAGTTAACTTATCTAGCACCAATTTTCCTTCACCATTAGTAATTCAGATTCTTGGGTATACATAGCATGAAATAAATGTGTAATGTTTTTGAACTCTATCCTAGTCCCTGATTTCTTGTACCTGACAATCTTACACCAAATAAAGGCTGACTTTTGGTGATGATTAATTTATTTTATTATTTATTTATTTATTATTCAAATTTGTATACTGCCTCCTCTCCCTAGGGATTCCGGGTGGTGCACAGCCAAATAAAAACATATAAATACATATACAATAATTTAAAATACATTAAAAGAATTAAATAGATTGGCCATTAAGAATTAAAAAGTAGGGAATTAAGACAATTAAAACCATTTAAAACAGAATTTAAAACCATTACACATAACTCTAGGCCAGACCGGCTAGATGGAATAGGTGGGTTTTTAGTGCGCGCCGGAAGGTCAATAGGTCGGGGACGGTCCTCATCTCTGGGGGTAATTCGTTCCAGAGGGAGGGTGCTCCCAGAGAGAAGGCCCGAACCCTCGGGATCACCAGCCGTCCAGTCGGCGGCAACCTGAGGAGGCCCGCCCTATGGGAGCACACTGGTCAATGAGAGATCGACGGTGGCAGCAGGCGGTCCCATAAATACCCAGGTCTCAAGCCATGGAGCGCTTTAAAGATGGTCACCAATACCTTGAATCGCACCTGGAAGGCTACCGGGAGCCAATGCAGCTCACGCAAAACTGGTGTAACATGGGAGCTCCGAGAAGCCCCCAAGACCACCCGCGCGGCCACATTTTGCACCAATTGGAGCCTCCGGGTGCTCTTCAAGGGGAGCCCCATGTAGAGAGCATTGGCATAATCCAGACGGGAGATGATGAGGGTGGATGTGATCGTGCAAAGTGCGTCCTGATCCAGAAAGGGCCGCAATTGGTAGATCCTACGGACCTGACAAAAAGCCCCCCTGGCGACAGCTGCCATATGATCTTCCAACGACAGCCGTACATCCAGGAGGACACCCAAATTGCATACCCTCTCCGTGGGGGCCAGAATTCCCCCCCCCCCACGGCCAGCGAAGGAGTAAGCTGGCTGTATCGGGGTGCTGGAAAGCACAGCCACTTGGTTTTGGCCGGGTTGAGCTGAAGCCTGTTCCGCCCCATCCAACCCCGCACAGCCTCCAGGCACCAGGTCATCACTTCCATGGCTTCATCAGGGTGGCCTGGGGTAGAAAGGTACAACTAAGTATCATCAGCGTACTGATGGAATTCTACCCCAAAGCCACGGATGATCTCACCCAGCGGCTTCACATAAATGTTGCACAGGAGGGGCGAGAGCACTGACCCCTGAGGTACCCCACAGATCAGGGGCCTCGAGGTCAATCTCTGTCCTCCTGCCAACACAAATTGCGAATGGTCAGAGAGGAAGGAGGAGAACCACCATAACATGGTGCCTCCCAATCCCAATCCCCCCAGCTGCCGCAATAAGATACTGTCGAACACAGTAAAAGCCGCTGAGAGATAATAGGACCAGGACAGAGGAATGCCCCATGTCATGGGCCCTCCAGAGATCATCAACTAACGCAACCAATGCTGTTTCTGTGCTATGCCCGGGCCTGAAGCCTGATTGGCGTGGATCCAAATAGGATGTTTCCTCCAGGTGCTGGGGGAGCTGTCATGCCACCACACTCTCAACAGCCTTCGCCATAAAGCGAAGGTTGGAGACCGGACGGTAATTAGACAATAAGGTCAGGTCCAGGGACAGTTTTTTGAGGAGGGGTCTCACCACCGCCTCTTTCAAGGCGGGAGGCAAAAACCCCTCACTCAAGGAAGCATTAATAATGCCCTGGAACCAACCATGTGACACCTCCCGGGCGGCCAAAACCAGCCAGGAGGGACATGGATCCAGTAAACATGTGGTGGCATTGAGCCCACCCATCATCCTGTCCACATCCTCGAGGCTCACAGGATCAAACTCCCCCCAGATAACCTCACAGAACTCCGCCCACGCCCACGCCGTCCAGAGTTGCCCAGTCAGAGTCCAACCTATCCCAGATCTGAGTGATTTTGTCCTGGAGAAAATTTGAAAAATCCTCAGCCTGCCCCTGTAGAGGTTCATCCCGTGTTCCCACCTCTAGGAGGGATCGGGTAACCCTAAAGAGGGTGGCTGGGTGATTTCCCACGGATGCAATAAGTGCGGAGAAGTTAGAACACTTCGCCGCCTTTATCGCCACTAAATGGGTCCTAATATAGGACCACAATAGTGTTCAGTCAGATCCGGAGCAGGTGGTTCTCCAACCACTCTGTAGGCATCTTTTCCGGTGCTTCATCTCCCTCAGCTCCTCAGAAAACCAGGGAGCCAGTTGGGATCGGCATTGGGTCAGAGGCCGCAAGGGCACGACTCGATCAAGGGCACCAGCCGGCATCCTGTCCCAGGTGGCAACCAGGTCCTCAATCGGGTCGTGTGTCTGAGCACTGGGAAATGGCCCAAGCTCCGTCAGGAACCTATCCAGGTCCATCAGGCGCCTGGGTCGGAACCATCGTATCGGCTCCACCTCCCTGCGACAAGGGGGTGCAGTATGGAAGTCGAGCCTAAGGAGTGAATAATCAGACCATGACAGGGGCTCAACAACAACGTCCCCTGCACCTAGATCATCCTGCCACTGTCCAGAGACAAAAACCAAGTCCAAGATGTGACCCCTAATGTGGGTGGGGTCCCTAATTAACTGGGTCAGGCCCAAGGCTATCATGGAAGCCAAGAACTCCTGGGCTACCCCCAAGGTACCACCAGCTGAAGGCAGGTTAAAATCCTCCATGACCATAAGCCTGGGGGTCTCAACCGCCAAGCCGGCTATAACCTCGAGCAGCTCAGGCAGGGCCGATGTCACATAGCAGGGAGCCAGGTATGTGATCAATAGGCCCATCTGAACCCCGGAACCACATTTCACAAAAAGGGATTCACATCTGGTCGTCTGAGGAACAGTGGATTCCCTAGGACATAGATCTTCCTTAATAATTACTGCAACCCCCCCCCACACCCCTCCCCTGGGCCTTCGGCTGATGGAAAACCTGAAAACCAGCTGGGCACATCTCTACCAGGGGAACACTCCCTTCATGGCCCAGCCAGGTCTCAGTAACACCCACCAGGTCCTCCCCCCCATCAGTGATCAAATCAGAGATAAGGGGGGGCTTTATTAACGACGGACCTGGCATTGCAAACCATCAGCCGAAGGCCTGGGGTCAGATCATTTGGACAATCTAGGGAGCAGGAAATGACCTGGGGGTCGGAGTGCGCCACTGCACGTAGATAACGGGGGAGGGCTCCCAAAACATAATATGGCCCCCTGTCAACGCCGTATCTGCCTCTCCCGCTAACCGTGCAAATAGCCATTCCCTCCTCCTCCCAAAAAGAAGCCTCCATCCTCAATCCAACCAACCCCGCTCCCAGGACCTCCCGGCCGCACCCAACCCCCGGTCTGGCCCTTGTCTCAGCCGGGTTGTCCCCCAAAGCCAGTCTGGTCTCCCTCCCTAACCCCACTAAAAATTTGGAAATAAAAGAATACAAACGAGAATAATTTTTTGCGCTCTTCCCTTGACTGTGCCACCTCTCGGGATCCCAGTAGGATCAAGGTATGTCATCGAAAGGCTGGAGGGCCATCTCAGGGACAGGGGAACTCCCCTGAGGGCCCATAAGTCTGCCGAAGTATAATAAAGAAAGACTCACAAATTTGTCCAGGTAATTTGAACAACAAACAACTAGAGAACATTTCTTGTGACATTAAGGGAAGTTGAAGACTTGTGGAAGTTGAAGTGGATGGACAGAATTAAACAAATTACTGGACTATAATTGGAAGATCTATGGATCATCAGTGGAGAAAAATGATGTGCAAGTATTTTACAACTTTATAGCATCTACTGATTTACTACAATTTTTGCTGTCTAGAAAAATGTTTAGAGTGTTATATACTGTGCCAACTTTTTCCAAAATTTTGAAATTTTTGTTTCTTGCTCTTTTTTTCATTCGATTGGTCTTTTGTTGTCTGAAAAAATCTTAATAAATATACATTTAAAATACATTGTTATGATGACATTTTACATTTTTTAAATTATATTTTAATTATTTGTTGTTGAGTGTCATATGGACAGAAAGGTGGAGTGCCAATTGAAGTCATCATTATTATCACCTTCATTTTCATCATAACTGGGAGTGGAGATGCTATGTTTTTTGCATTTTCTGAGTACTTGCAAAGGATTTGGAAACAAAGAAAAAGCTTTTGCAAAGTATGATTAATAGCCTTTCATCAAATCAGGTACATTTGCCACATTTCTCAACAATATTTTCGTAGGAAACCATAGCAATATGTTCTACTTTTTTTTTCTTTCTCCGGTGCAATTTGTATTAAAATCCTTGAGGGCTGCTGCTTCAATGATAGAAAGGAGAGAAAAAACAGCTAGAGAGATAGAATGAACTGTTTTCTTTATTAAATCATCAAACTCCCTAGTTTTATGGAAATTTGAGAGCCTGAAAATTTGGGTGCACCTAAGTTCACTTCTAAGATCTAAAAGAAAAAAAAATAACAGAATAACAAAATAATGGAGTTGGAAAGGATCTTGGAGATCTTCTGGTCCAACCCTCTGCTCAAGCAGGAGACTTTATACCATTCTGGACAAATGACTATCCATTTTTTCTTTAAAAACCTCCAGTGATGGATCGCCCACAACTTCTGGAAGCAAGATGTTCCATTGATTAATTGTTCTCATTGCCAGGAAATTTCTCCTTAGTTTTACGTTGGATCTCTCTTTGATAAGTTTACATCTCCTATTACTCAGGAGTGGTATTCTACCAGTTCATACCTATTTGCTAGAACCGGTTGTTAACATTCTAAGCAGTTCGGAGAACCAGTTGTTAGAAGAAATTACTGGCCGAATCCTGTAAGGAAGGCAGGAAGGAAACATTCTGATGTTGCTTACAGAAACTGCCTCTCTATTAACCCTTATTACATTCTTGGCAGGACTAGACTTCCTGTCTCAGGAACTTCTCTGGAGTTATTTTTCCCTTCTTTGCTGGTACTTTGCTTGTGTGGAGTGACCATTCAAAGTTACAATGGCACTGAAAAAAGTGACTTATTTATTTATTTATTTATTTAATCAAACTTTTATACCGCTCCCTCTCCCAAAAAGGGACTCGGGGCGGTGTACAGCCTACTAAAAAACATACAATAAATATACAATAAATACGATTAAAAATAGATTAAATAATTTGATCCGGCTGTCTATTCAAAATTCAATTAAAAATTAAAAACTAATAAAACCCCAATTAAAATTAGTTAAAACCACAAACACAGTTACTGGGCCAGGCCGGCCTGTTTAAAAAATAGGGTTTTCACTGCGCGCCGGAAGGTCAGAATATCCGTCATAGCCCGTATCTCTGGGGGGAAATCATTCCATAGGGAGGGAGCTCCCACAGAGAAAGCCCAAACTCTCGGGGCCGTCAGCCGACAGCGGCCAGGCGGCGGGACCCCAAGTAGGGCAACCCTGTGGGAGCGTACTGGGCGGCGGGAGGTTGACGATGGCAGTAGGCGGTCCTGTAAGTACCCAGGTCCCGAGCCATGGAGCGCTTTAAATACCATCAATACCACCTTGAATCGAATCCGGTAGGCCACAGGAAGCCAGTGCAGCCTGCGGAGAAGCGGTGTAACGTGGGAGCTCCGAGGGGCACTCACAATCACCCGCGCGGCTGCATGCTGGACCAACTGTAACCTCCGGAGACTCTTCAAGGGGAGCCCCATGTAGAGAGCATTGCAATAATCCAGGCGGGAAATAACAAGGGCGGACGTGACTGTGCGAAGTGCGCCCAGATCCAGAAAGGGCCGCAACTGATAAATCAGACGTATCTGATAAAAAGCCCCCCTGGCGACGGCTGCAATGTGCTCTTCTAAAGACAGCCGTACATCCAGGAGGATGCCCAGATTGCGCGCCCTTTCCACGGGGGTCAAAACCTCTCCCCCCACGGCCAGCGAAGGAACCAGCTGGCTCCGGAGAAGGGCGGCTTATAAATGCAAATAAAAATTAAAATAAATAAATAGTATGATTTGATTGCTTATTAGTATCACTAAGTGTTATATCTTATGATTCTTGATGAACGTATTTTTTTTTTCTTTATGTACACTGATATCATATGCACCAAAGGTGTGTCTCTAATCAGGCTTGGCTAATAAAGAATTCTATTCTATTCTACCTTTGATAATATATAATAAAATCTTCCATGTGAGCAAACATAGATACTTACGTATCTGTTTGAATAAAGTGTTTACTTTATTCACTTAGACATATTAGAGCAGCTGACAATTCCTCATGATAGTAGCATGATTAAAATAAAATACAAATGTAAATTAAAAAATTAGGATTCAAATGAGCACTTTTGGTGATGATAATTTCTTTAAAAATATCTGCCTCATTGTTTCATGTGAGCTCAGCCATACTGTCCATAATTTCCATAATAGTAGTTTGTAGAGGTACCTAACAAACACAATGTCATCATAAACCTTCTGTCCAGTGATACCTTGTCATAATAATGATTGCTGTTGGCTTAGTATGAATTGCCTTTGGGTTTTTAAGCTCAATATACAACCAAGACTTGGAGGAAATTGGAAAATACCTGCAGCATGGTGTGACAACAGTGCAACAGCTTTCTAAATTAGGAAACTATCTGAAACTGGTTTTGTTCACACGTTTTACTTTAAAACTTGTACCAATTTAATCCAGTTACTTTCATTTCACACTCATTTGAGAAGCTTAGCTCTGGGGTTGAACAGACATGGAAAACTTCTTATATTTCTCCCGGGTCTCCAATTTAAAGGATGGAGTGGTGGAATGTTACAAAAAAAATGTCTACCTGAAAAGCTTCTTCTGGTCACAGTAGAAATCTCATGTCAGATAGATTAAAACCCAGGCCTGATATAAATAGTGTTGTATGGCATCAAAATCTCATCTGGAAATCTCATAAAATTCTCTAAAAACAGGATACTTGTATTCATGACTCATTAACTAATTAATCAAACAGGGGAAAATTTTTCCATCATTATTTAGGATTGTTTACCATACACAGCACTGTGAATCAGGCTAATCCTACTTTAAGAATGTAATAATACTTTTGTTGGGTCATTCCCTGGTCCATTTTAGTGCAGTATTTTGTTTCTTACAATGGCAAACCAGATGTGTCTGGGGATTTTACAAGCAAGAGATGTAAATTCCTGCCACTGTTTCTCTGAAATCAATATTTTGAGTAATCTGCTCTCAAATCAGAGGTAACTATGTGTTTTGAGGTCTACTAGCTCTTCATAAACCTCTCCTTTTATCCAATCATTTTTAATTACCATCATCATATTTTATGTCTATGAATTCCACAGGATAATTTCCTGCTGCATGAAGAGTACTGAGGATGAATTCTTGGAAAGCCTTAAATCATCAGGAGACACAGCTACACTGAAAGAGGGACAACCTGTTTGATGGCAGCCATAGCCTTACTTTGGTCACAAGATTTTGCACCCTAAATGAAGTGCAAAAGGAAGAAAAATTGTTTATATACTTTATTGGATAAGGCAATTTTAAGAAAGTCCTGCTGTTAATCCACTATTAATGCATCATATTTCAACACCAAAGCTGTCAAAAAAAATAAATTCAGTCCTAGACTGCATTAACAGAGGGATAGCATTAAAATCACGTAAAATGATAGTACCACTTTATCCTGCACGTGACAAGGAGTAATAGCAGGGGTGGGATTCAAATTTTTTAACAACTGGTTCTGCAGGTGTGGCTTAGTTGGTGGATGTGGCTTGGTGGTCATGTTATTGGCTGGGCATGGCCAACTCAATATCACTCACATCAAGGCACGCATCTCCTCGCCTGGCCTCTCGTGACTGTGGGGATGCTGCAACAGTCGTAAGTGTGAAAAATGGTCATAAGTCACTTTTTTCAGTGCCATTGTAACTTTGAATGGTCACTCCACACAAGCAAAGTACCAGCAAAGGAGGGGAAAAAAAACTCCAGAGACGTTCCTGAGACAGGAAGTCTAGTCCTGCCAAGAATGTAATAAGGGTTAATTGGAGAGGCAGTTTCTGTAAGCAACACCAGAATGTTTCCTTGCTGCCTTCTTACAGGATTAGGCCAGTAATTTCTTCTAACAACCAGTTCTCCGAACTGCTTAGAATGTTAACAACCAGTTCTAGTGAATAGGTGCGAACTGATAGAATCCCACTCCTGGTCTTGTCCATAAGGAAAGGAAATGCAAATAATTCATACTTCTTCCAGTCATTTTGATATCTCTTTCATATAAACTATAAAGTTCACCTGCAAAATGCAAATTTGGAGAATCTTTTTAATTAGATCTTAATTTCCAAGTAAACTTAACCTTCATTTATGATTGGTTGAAGATTTACTGATGGTACCTCAGAAGTGGTATTCAGCAGATTCTGATCAGTTCTGGAGAACCAGTAGCAGAAATTTTGAATAGTTCAGAGAACCGGAAAATATCATCTCTGACTGCCCCTGCCCCCATTTATTCTCTGCCTCCAGAGTCCCAGCTGATTGGCTGGGTCTTCTTTTGTTGCCCTGCACAGGAGAACAAAGCTGGAAAGCAGGTTAGTGGGGTGGGGAGGGAATGGGTTTTTGCAGTATCATACTTTAGTGGAATTCCTTGATGTTTGGAGCAAAGGGAAATTTCTTTGCTCCCTCTGCAAAAGATCCGCATCTCCCTCTGCAAAAGATCCTAAGATTATGGAAATATGGTTCTTTGGTCAAGTATAAGGGCTGAGATGAATTGGACAGAGATTGTCCTTGGGATGCTTAATAGTTATGGATACAGATACATCATTGTAGACCATCTAGGTCAGAAATCTGAAAATATTTAGTTTGATAGCAAGTGGGTCTCACAGAATATAAACCAAGCATATAACCAAGTTAATTCAAACAGGCATTTGTGTTAACATCCTGCACTTATTTCAATTATTTTCTTAAGAACCAACTTATATTCATTTCAACACACACACACATATATATGGGGCAATGTTTCCATGAGGTCCCACTCGCCATCTTCAGGCTGGTGCTTTCGGATTCGTGCTTGTGCGAGCAAAGTGTGATTGGAGCTGCCGTCTCTCTATAAATACTAGTGAGGAGGTTGGCTGTGTTGTATAGGCAAAAAAATCAGAAAATAAAATACAGGCTGAATAGTCAAGACCCTGTTGATGATCCAAATTCTGTCAAGGATCTTAGAGTACTCATCTCTAATGATCTAAGTGCTAGAGCCCTCTGTGACTACATAGCCAAAAAGGCATTAAGAGTTGGTAACCTAATCTTACGTAGCTTTTTCTCTGTTAATATTACACTACTAACTAGAGCATACAAAACATTTGCTAGACCAATACTCAAATACAGCTCATCAGTCTGGAACCCACATTACGTATCTGATATTAACACAGTTGAGAAAGTCCAGAAATATTTCATAAGAAGAGTTCTCCACTCCGCTATTCATTGCAGAATACCTTATGCCACCAGACTTGAAATTCTAGATCTAGAAAACCTAGAACTATACTGCCTTTGGTCTGATCTAAATATAGTATATAAAATCATACATTGCAATGTCCTACATGTCAATGAATACTTCAGCTTCAACTGTAACAATACAAGAGCAAACAATAGATACAAACTCAAGGTTAAGCGCACCAAACTTGATTGCAGGAAATACGACTTCAGCAACAGAATGGCCAATGTCTGGAATACTCTACCTGACTCTGTGGTTTCTTCCCCAAACCCCAAAAACTTTAACCTTAGACTGTCTACTATTGACCTCACCCCTTTCCTAAGAGGCCTGTAGGGGGCGTGCATAAGCGCACCAACGTGCCTATCGTCCCTGTCCTATTGTTTCTTTTATTTTTCTTATATGTATCCATGTATTCATTACTATGTTTTTACTTATACCTATTATCTTTTAAGCAATTGACAAACCAAATAAATAGAAAAATTATTTATTATTAATAAATAAATTATACACACACACACACACACACACACACACACACATTCTATTTATTTAAACATCACATACCAGCCTCAGGCACCTTTGGTGCCAAATTTGCTCTATAGAATTATATGTTGTACATTTCACAAAGCAACTCCCACATTTCAAAATGTGCATTGTTTTGGGTCATATACTGAAAGGGGAGATTATACAGTTCTTTAGCAAGTTAAATTTCTTTAATGGATAGTTTGGTCTATAACACAAGCAAAAGGTATTGGATGTTCATGTAAACAAACATTGCCTTTTGGGGCATGGTTTCCAAATGCATCTTGCTTCTTTTATGTTTTTTGTTAGAGTAAAAATGTGTTTTCTGTTAAATCTATTGTTATGAGGAAATTAAGCCCCCCAAATCTGCCAGCATGGCTTTTTCCATAACTCTGAAACTTCTGTTTCAGAGTCATGAAAACTTTTTCTTCAAAAAAAGAAAAAGGAGGAAAACATCAGCTTTTACTTTGCCAACTGCTTCATAAAAATGAGTGTGCACAAGTGCGCGCACACACACACAGTTTTAACAAGAAAGAAAAAAGGAAAGAAAGAAAAGAAAACCCGAAAGAGAAAAATATGTAGAAATGTTATGCCCTCTCAAGTATTTACTTTTTTATGCATATGCAAGATTTTTCAAGTTAACAATAATGCATTCTCTTTGAAACAGTAGTACAGTGGTGGTGTTCTACCGGTTTGGCCTGGTTTGGCTGAACCAATTGCTCCAAATATCATCTGTGAGGAAACCGGTTTGTTCCAATGATCAGCTACTGGGCCTGCCCACCTAGGTTCTATACTGACCTTTATTTCCTGGTTTTGGAGCTGAGCTGCTTCATGTGGCACAGCGGATTGCCATGTATCAGCTGTTGAAGACACAGGAGAGTGTAGGATTGCAGGAGAAGATCAGCAGCAAACCCTCTGCGCACATGTAAAGCACACATTTGGCACACATGTGCGCGCAAAGGGCACCCACCAAGCCACACCCACAGAACCACTTGAGTAGCACTGTATAAAACTTCTATCTTGAGAATCAACAGTAATTGTATTGAAAAAGCACTTAATGGAAATTTTGCATTTGTTATGTAAAAATTAGATACTTCAACAGGTAACAACCACTAAGAGACCTTGGCACATTTCAGAAGCAAAGCAGGGGCAATCCTGAGAGAAAAAACATATGGAAATACCAGTTCTGCTTGCTATGCTGAGAATTTTAAAAAAATCAGAAAAATATATTTGTAATCCATGTTCCTAATGCCACCTAGTAAACAGCATGGATGGGGTCAACAGTGCTCGAGCAACTTAACTAGTATTACATTTTGAGGAATTATTGAAGCATGATCAATTGTCTAATGACGTTTCAATTGACTATACATAAGTCTTTCTGAAATTATCTGAAGTTTATAAAACTATATAATTTTAAGAAGGAAAAATACTTTTGTTATTAGTTATAAATTTCATCACCGCTTTCTTCAATATCATACAATAGGCCTATAGTACCCAAAGAGTTTACTCATATTAAATATATGGTATTCCTTGTAGCTTAATTTACTTCTCCAGGTATATCTATAATTGGACCAAAATAAACAGCTTTGATTCCATAGGCTCTAAAAAAAATAGGACTAGATTTTTGAAATGTGTCCTATATGACCTTATTTTACAGGGTGAGACTGAAGTTAGTAGTTGTTAGAAACAGTACATGACAGTCTATAAAGTACACCAAGGACACCCTTTCTTAAAGTGTGTGTGTGTGTGTGTGTGTGTGTGTGTGTGTGTGTGTGTGTGGTTTTTGAGCCAATAAGCCAAATTGAACATGTGAACACTTCTGAATCTAAGAAAGAGTATATCTCCTCAGTATTAGCTAATAAATACTTTAAGTTTGTGGTCAATATAGTACAAATGAATAGGCCATGGTCTGCATTGAAATAGCAATAGATTTATATACCACTTCATAGCTCATTACAGTCCTCTCTACATGGTTTTACAGAGTCAGCATATCAACGATCTGGATCCTCATTTACCAACCTCAGAAGGATGGAAGGCTGAATCAAGCTTGAGCTGGTGAGACTTGAACTGCCAAACTGCTGGCAGTCGACAGTCAACAGAATTAGCCTGAAATACTTCATTCTAACCTGCTTGAACTAGGTCATTATCAGTGTTAGAACCTCAAGTATAAAATTTCAACCCTTGAACAATTCCAACGCTCTCTTGCCCCAGTTAGGCACAACAAACCAGAAACACTTGTTGAGTCCAAAGCACTAAAAAATTTATTATTGTTACCTAGACACAAGAATTTGGTCAACTAACGGTCAAAACTAAATTTGCTGTAGATAAGAGTTAATAGAATTCATGGGGGGAGCTGGGCTTGGGTCTATTATGGCTGTGCAATGATTCCAAATTGATGACGCATTTATCCCCACCTTCCAGTTTACCCTGCTTATTTCCTATATCCCAGACCTTCACCAAGATGAAAATGTTGTTCATGTTCTCTCAATAAACTGATTTGTTTTCTATTATTTATTCTAAATTGATTTAATGAAGCCATAAATACTGACTTGATGTTATCCTTAATGGTTAATTGTTGTTTTGTATATTAGTGCTTTTACAAAAAAAATAACATTTATGATTTTCTTGTGTTTTACTTTATGTAATAAGGTAATACTGATAGGTTTCGTAGATTCTGAAATATTTACACTAAATATTATTATACTGACCTTGAAAAAGTTTTTATATAAAAATGATATACAAATATTATTTGTCTGATTATTGAATGATCCAGATTTTCTCAATAATGGTGCAGTTACAGGTGTTGCGTGGATGATCTCATTTATATCAGTGAGCACTGGATATAAAGATACAAGAAAAGCAGTAAATCTGCTAAACTCAATCTGTTCTTCAGGGAAAAGCTTTCCATCTGCAAGATGCATGCAATCACTTCAGTTTTCTTTGGCATTCATTGGATGCCAAATAGGTATCTCTCAAGTACATAATCTGCCAAGCAGTTAACCAAGCCAGAAGCTGAAGTAATCAGCAACTTTTTCAGTTGCTCAGTACCAATAAATAAAATAAAAACGTCAACATCTTGCCAGATTTGCCAAATGTCCTGAGATTTTTCATAGAGTAATACATTGGAAGGGTAAGAAGGTAAATTGGAGGTCATCTACCAAGTCTACCTTCTGTCCAGTGAAGGAATTCACTGTTAAAGTAGTCCTCGACAATGGTGGGATTCACATTTTTTTACTACTGATTCTGTGGGTGTGGCTTGGTGGGTGTGATGTGGCTTGCTGGGTGTGGCAGGGGAAGGATACTGCAAAATCCCCATTCCCTCCCCATCCCACTAACCTGCTTTCCAGCTCCGTTCTCCTGTGCAGGGCAACAAAAGAAGACCCAGCCAATCAGCTGGGACTCAGAAGGCAGAGAATAGATGGGGGCGGGGCCAGTCAGAAGTGGTATTTGCCAGTTTTCCCAACTACTCAAAATTTTCGCTATTGGATCAGAATTTTCATTGCTAAGCAATGTACATTGCACCTGATTTTTAATGACCTTTTTGCCATGATTATTGAGCAAATCACTGTTGTTGTTAGGTAAATCACACAATCATTAAGTGAATGTGATTTCCTCCATTGACTTTGATTGATGTCAGTGGGAAGCTGGGAAGGTTGCAAATGACAATCATATGCCCCTGGGACATTGCAACTGTTGTAAATACATTCTGGTTGCCAAAAGTATAAACTTTGATCCTTTGACAGTCATATGTGCAAGAACTACATAGCCAAAAAGGCATTAAGAGCTGTTAACCTAATCCTACGTA
The DNA here is from genome assembly GCA_023653725.1 of Bungarus multicinctus. Lineage (NCBI taxonomy): Eukaryota > Metazoa > Chordata > Lepidosauria > Squamata > Elapidae > Bungarus > Bungarus multicinctus. The sequence goes on along the minus strand of CM042846.1, from coordinate 78,808,099 downwards.
GCTTTTTCTCTGGTAAATATCACACTACTAACTAGAGCATACAAAACATTTGCTAAACCAATACTCAAATACAGCTCATCAGTCTGGAACCCACATTACGTATCTGATATTAACACAGTTGAGAAAGTCCAGAAATATTTCACAAGAAGAGTACTTCACTCCTCTAATCATTGCAGAATACCTTATGCCACCAGACTTGAAATTCTAGACCTAGAAAATCTAGAACTACGCCGCCTTCGGTCCGATCTAAGTATAGTATATAAAATCATACATTGCAATGTCCTACCTGTCAATGAATACTTCAGCTTCAACCATAACAACACAAGAGCACACAATAGATACAAACTCAAGGATAACCGCACCAAACTTGATTGCAGGAAATACGACTTCAGCAACAGAGTGGTCAATATTTGGAATACTCTACCTGACTCTGTGGTTTCTTCCCCAAACCCCAAAAACTTTAACCTTAGACTGTCTACTATTGACCTCACCCCTTTCCTAAGAGGTCTGTAGGGGGCATACATAAGCGCACCAACGTGCCTATTGTCCCTGTCCTATTATTTCTTTGTATTTTTCTTATATGTATCCATTTCATGTATTCATAACTATGTTTATACTTATACCTATTATCTTGTAAGCAAATGACAAATCAAATAAATAAATAAATAAAATAAACTTGTAAATTATTATTTTTCAATGCAGTGGTAACTTTGAATGATGGCTGAAATAATGCTTATAAGTTGAGGTTTATCTCTAGTCTTAGGTTAGACTGGATGTTTATCTGCCATAAAGGTGAGCCATTATCTCTGTTTTCAACAATACCATATCTCATATACAAATTATATCTGAGTGGTGAGGATGGGAGAAACAATTATTGTTAGTTCATTTCCTTCTATCCAGGACATAGCATATAAGTGATGCTTGATAAGGAGTGGGATTCAACCAGTGTTACCACCAGTTCCGTGATTATGATTTGCATGCGTATGCATGCTTTGCACCCGTGCATGCATGTAATACATCCAAAGCTGTGCCACCCGGACAGCTGATAAGTGTTATGCATGTGTGTGCAGCATTTGCAAAATGCCTTTTTTACTGCTTTTTCAACCTCAGACGTGCCCTGCAAAGCAGCTGAGGTTGAAAAAGCAGAAAATAAAGGTCAGGTAAGAGCCCGGGGGGTGGGGGGGCAAACAGCAGCAGACAGAACCAGTTCTGTGTCTGCTGCTCTTCAGAGCTACCGGTTCTGTAGAGCCAGGCAGAACCGGTAGCATCCCACCCCTATGCTTGAGCAGGGTCTGCAGTATTCTCTGGGATGCTACACATCCTCTTCATAACCTGTTTTTCTTGTTACCTTCTGGGAGGAGGCTTCATCGTATCTGAAGCAGAACAACTAGATTCTGTAATAGCTTTATACTGTACAGTATCAACCTTATTAACTCTCAAGACTCTTTTTGTAACCGTGTATTCAAAATGGACTGTGATTAATATATATGAGTGGTGTGTGTGTGTAATGTGTGTGTTTGTGTAGGTATATGTATATGGAGAGGAGAGAGGGAGGGGGAGAGAGAGAGGGGTGGAGACATCAGAATTTCATTTTTAATGTGTGCCAGTGGGCTCACAGAAAAAAAATTATCTTATCTTATCTCATCTCATCTCATCTCATCTCATCTCATTTCATCATCTCATCTTGTCTCGTCTCATCTCATCTCCTTATCTTATTTCATCTCATCATTTCATCTTCTCATCTCATCTCACATGAAAATGGCAAAAGTTTTCTGGTCCAGCATAAGAATGCTGAAAGAAGCTTGAGAAAGAGGAGGAACTAGTTTTTTTTAAAAAAACTCATCTTCCCTTAATTTTACCCCTACAAAACCTGAAACAGATTGGACCAAGAGAGCAACTGACCCCAAATCACCAAGAGATTTTCAGATGCTGATGAATATGTAGAATCAGCAAAATTATTTTAGTCCAGTATCACTTTCACTTCTATCCCATTTCTCCATTAAGATGTACTAGATATTACTTATTTAGTAGATGCATATTCAACCTGCCCTCGAGGCATTCTCATCTCCAATTTTTCACCACAACAAACCTGTGAGGTTAAAAAAAGAGACTGGAGCATATCCATCAATGAGCTCCCATAGCTGAGGAGGGACTTAAAACCAAATCTGAGCAGTCATAGTACAGCATCTTAACCCCTACACCACAATGGCAACTCTTCTGCCATAAATTTGTAACCTATCATTAAAGACCTTTTGCAATAGTTTTCAAATATTGTGAAATTTTATCAATGTTTCATTACTTAAAATTATTTTTAATGTGGATATTGCATGGATGCCTACCCCAATCTATAGCAATAAAGCACACTGTCTAAACATTATTTTAATTGAGGTGTCCTAGGGGCTCTCTCTGCCTGGTTGCCTTCTGATAGACATTTCATTACCCAAACTAGGATACCGAAATGTCTGCAAGAAAATACCCAGGCTCAGAGAACACCAAGGACCCCTCATTTCAAGCTACAAATATTTTCCTCTATTGTTCTAAGTTAACTTCCCTGGATCCAGCTGTGGTTTGTGAGAGAGCTAGTATGTAACAGAGGTTGTTTGACAAGCAGCTATGTAAGTAATACATTAATGATTATTCCTTTCTCACTTTAAATATAAAGGAATTTTCAAGAAAGATCTTAATTGTTGATATTTTTTCCACAAACTCTTCAGCTAAATAATAATCTCTCCTTCTTCCTTACTACTATTTATTTGAAGTTTAATGGAACAACTTTTTAAAAATTGGGCAGAAAAAATGTGAGAGAATTAACAAAGCAAAAGAATAATAATACTTGAGTGGCAACAGGTGGCAGCAACTGCTTGAATTTGTTTGGATTTGGAAGATAAGCAAGGTGAGTATTTTAATGGGAGACCTGTAGAGAATACCTGTCCTTTAGGCTAGACTGGAAAATTGAAAAACATCTCAGAAAAAAGGCAAAGGTAAAACATTGCTGCAAAATTGCCAAGAAAATTGCATGGAAGTGTCCATGATGTTACCAAGGAGTTTGACTCGAGGAGTCTTATCTTTTAAAAGTTTCTGCAGATTTTATTCAACATTGATTGAAGAAGGCTCTTTATGCTTGTCCTTTCTAAGATGCCAAAATGCATATTGAAGTTACAAGCAGGAATAATTGAATACTCAAGTTGGTTGAGAATGAGATCCCAAGTTCCTTGAAGGTTAGAAATTACACTAAGTTGACTATACTTACAAACTGCTACCCAGTTCATTTTAGACTCGGTGTCTAAAATGCACCAAGCATAGAAGATGCTGAGGGTGGCCTTGTGTAAAAATACATTCTCCCCTTTCCCTGTTTGCAGTTCTTTATTTAGAAATGTAAATCTGTTGCATGACTGAATTCAGTGGCATATGCTTCTGACTAAACTTGCATCAGGGCAAGTTTATGAAGAGGCAATGGCACAAGAAGTTTTTGCCTTTATTAAAACCAGTTCTGTTGGACTCAGTTCTGACCTGGAATAAAAAGTTAAAATTGAAATTCCAAAGACTTCAGTGTGGAATTGAACAATTACACTGGTCAAGTTCAATTTGTATTTAGCCATAAGATGGGTGTCCATCTAAAAACTGTTGAGAAATAAAGCAGAGGAAGAGAAGCTGCTTAAATTAGAGTTGATGTTACAAATTGTCAGCTGTCTCTTCTCTCTCTCTCTCTGTCCCTTCCTCCTTCCCTCACTCCCTCTCTCTTCTCTCTCTCTCCTTCTCTCTCTTCTCCATCTCCCTCCCTCTCTCTTCTCTTCCTCCCTCTCTCCCTCCCTCTCTCTTCTATCTCTTCCACTCTCCCTCCCACTCTCCCTATGTTATGTATATATACACACACACATTATATATACAGCTCCCACAGCACCTGGATGAAGCTGTCTATTTGGATCCACACCAATCAGGTTTCAGGCCTGGGTACAGCACAGAAACGGCATTGGTCGCGTTGGTGGATGATCTCTGGAGGGCCCGTGACAGGGGTTGTTCCTCTGTCCTGGTCCTGTTAGATCTCTCGGCGGCTTTTGATACTGTCGACCACAGTATCCTATTGCTGCAGCTGGGAGATTGGGGGTGGGAGGCACCGTATTATGGTAGTTCTCCTCCTTCCTCTCTGACCGCTTGCAATTCGTGTTGGCAGGAGGGCAGAGATCGGCCCTGAGGCCCCTGATTTGCGGGGTGCCTCAGGGGTCTGTGCTCTCGCCCCTGCTGTTCAACATTTATGTAAAGCCGCTGGGTGAGATCATCCGTGGCTTTGGGGTAAAGTTCCATCAGTACGCTGATGATACGCAGCTGTACATTTCTACCCCAGGCCACCCCGACAAAGCCGTGGAAGTGATGACCCGGTGCCTGGAGGCTGTGCGGGGTTGGATGGGGTGAAACAGGCTTCAGCTCAACCCGGCCAAAACTGAGTGGCTGTGCTTTCTGGCACCCTGATATAGCCAGTTAACTCCATCATTGGCCGTGGGGTGGGGAAATTCTTGCCCCCACGGAGAGGGCACGCAATCTGGATGTCCTCCTGGATGTACAGCTGTCTTTAGAAGAACATATAGCAGCTGTTGCCAGGGGGCTTTTTGTCAGGTCCATAAGATCTACCAGTTGCAGCCCTTTCTAGATCGGGATGCACTTCGCACAGTCACATCCACCCTTGTCATCTCCCGTCTAGACTATTGCAATGCTCTCTATATGAGGTTCCCCTTGAAGAGCATCTGCAGGCTCCAGCTGGTGCACAATGCAGCCGTGTGGGTGGTTTTGGGGGCTTCGCAGAGCTCCCATGTTATACCACTTTTGCGTGAGCTGCATTGGCTCCTGGTGGCCTTCCGGGTGCGATTCAAGGTGCTAGTGATCATCTTTAAAGTGCTACGTGGCTTGGGACCTGGGTACTTATGGGACCGCCTACTGCCACCATCAGCCTCCTATCGGCCAGTGCGCTCCCATAGAGCGGGCCTCCTCGGGGTACCACTGGCTGGACGGTGCTGGCTGGAGACCCCGAGGTTGCGGGCCTTCTCTGTGGGAGCACCCTCCCTTTGGAACGAATTACCCCCGGAGATGAGGACCATCCCTGACCTACTAGCCTTCCGGCCTGTGCTGAAAACCCACCTATTTTATCAAGCCAGTCTGGCCTAGAGTTATGGGTAGGGTTTTTAATTGATTTTAACTGGTTTTTAACTTTTTAACCTTCTAATATCATAGTTTGTTTTAGCCTCAGCCACACATTTCATCTTTTTAATTGTATTTTAAATATTGTATTGGATTGTGTTTTATTTGGCTGTAAACCACCCCGAGTCCCGTTGGGAGATGGGAGTGGTATATAAAATTTGAAAATAAATAAATAAATAAATAAATAAATAAATAAATAATTTGTGTTTGATAATTATCCAATAATGAATTGGTAAACGATTGGTATAAAAATAGTAATTCTGTTGTGTCAAATAGAAATGGTTGGTTGTGAGTATGTAGCTGACTTAAAGGATATGCAAGCAAAAGCTATTTTTTTTAAGGAGGATTTTTTTGGCAGAAGCATTTGAAGTATTTATTTGAAGGATGTTAAATTGTAGCTGAGAGCCAGTTTGATTGTAGTGGTTAAGGCACTAGGCTAGAAACTGGTAGACCATGAGTTCTAGTCCCTCTTTAAGCATAAAACCAGCTGGGTAATCTTGGGCCAGTCACTTTTCTCTGAGTCTTAGGAAGGAGGCAATGGCAAACCTTCTGAAAAACCTTGCCAAGCAAAGGGCATGGACTTGTCTCTGAGAATCGGACTTGATTGGATTGAAGAAAAAAAACTGTAGGCAATTGAGCTAGACAGATGATGTTTAAACAACAAAGTCTCAAGATGATGTAGATAAAATTCTTGATGTGTTTGGCAGGAACACATAGATCTTGAAAGCAGGGCATGATGAGAAAAAGTGTTTACCATAACTTCTAAGGCAAGTGAGTCATATGGGTGAGAAATGCAACGTAGAATGAAAATAATTAAAGATGGGAAATAAAAACCAGGTACATTTATAAAACATAAAATGCCTAGGGTTGGCAAAGGTCTTCAGAACCATCTGATCCAAAAATGGTGTACAAAACTCGAACCATGTAGTGTAATATGTCCTGCTGAATTAGAATGGACACTTATGCCCATTATGCAAATATAGATTTGTCTAGACACAACTATGTCAACTTGTATATAGAAATGAAAATACTGAAACAATCAATATAAATTAAATTGAAATTGATATCCCAGCACTGTGGTATCTAGTAGGACCTTGAAAACCTTTCAAAAGGGGTGCTTCAGAATGTGCAGAAAAGTATACAAACCCCCTGTTTTTTATTGTCAAAATAGCTGTAACTTTTTTAAAGGTTCATTGGAATTAATTAATTAATTTTAATCCAATTCATTAGATAAGAATTCAGACTGATCCAAAATCAGAGCACTCTGATCTACAATTAGGACTATCAGTTAGAAAGTGGATTTAAGTAGGTGAAGGGCTGAGCATGGAATTCAAAAACAAACCAATTGCCTGAGACGACGATCAAATATTTATTTCCAAGCACTGATGGGTTCCCTGCAATTGTTGTAATGACATCCTGCAATGTAAAGGATTTTTCAATTTACGAACCAAGACATTGGCTTGGAAATATTGCCATAGTGATTTTGATGCCCTGTGTTTTACCCTTAACTCAGAGGTGGTATTCAGCAGGTTCTGACCAGTTCTGCAGAACCGGTAGCGGAAATTTTGAGTAGTTTGGAATACCACCTCTGACTGGTCCTAACCCCATCTATTCTCTGCCTTTTAAAAAAATTTTAAATGGCTGCTGGCAGCATATAAATTTGTATTGCATAAGCAGATAAATAATAAGAATCACCATATCACAATTACTTCAGTTTTCCTATTATGAGTTTTAACTTTTAAGTATCTATTTTGTTAAGATCTGGTGTTGTTGTTCATGCTTCTGTTATTATTATGCAAACAAGATTATATTTTTTTTAAAATGCAAGCACTAGTTATCTGGTGGTAAATTCATCTTGTCCATGGGTGGGATTTTTAACAACCAGTTCTGTGGGTATGGCTTAGGTGGTGGGCGTGGCTTGGTGGTCATGTGACTGGGTGGACATGGCTTGGTGATCATGTTATTGGCTGGGTGTGGCCAACTCAATATCACTCACATTGAGGCATGCATCTCCTCCCTGGCCTCTCATGATTGTGGGGATGCTGCAACAGTCGTAAGTGTGAAAAATGGTCATAAGTCACTTTTTTCAGTGCCATTGTAACTTTGAATGGTCACTCCACACAAGCAAAGTACCAGCAAAGGAGGGGAAAAAAAACTCCAGAGACGTTCCTGAGACAGGAAGTCTAGTCCTGCCAAGAATGTAATAAGGGTTAATTGGAGAGGCAGTTTCTGTAAGCAACACCAGAATGTTTCCTTGCTGCCTTCTTACAGGATTAGGCCAGTAATTTCTTCTAACAACCAGTTCTCCGAACTGCTTAGAATGTTAACAACCAGTTCTAGTGAATAGGTGCGAACTGATAGAATCCCACTCCTGGTCTTGTCCATAAGGAAAGGAAATGCAAATAATTCATACTTCTTCCAGTCATTTTGATATCTCTTTCATATAAACTATAAAGTTCACCTGCAAAATGCAAATTTGGAGAATCTTTTTAATTAGATCTTAATTTCCAAGTAAACTTAACCTTCATTTATGATTGGTTGAAGATTTACTGATGGTACCTCAGAAGTGGTATTCAGCAGATTCTGATCAGTTCTGGAGAACCAGTAGCAGAAATTTTGAATAGTTCAGAGAACCGGAAAATATCATCTCTGACTGCCCCTGCCCCCATTTATTCTCTGCCTCCAGAGTCCCAGCTGATTGGCTGGGTCTTCTTTTGTTGCCCTGCACAGGAGAACAAAGCTGGAAAGCAGGTTAGTGGGGTGGGGAGGGAATGGGTTTTTGCAGTATCCTTTCCCTGGAGTGGGGAGGGAATGGAGACATTATAGTATCCTTTCCCTGCCACACCCACTAAGCCACACCACGCCCATCAAGCCATGCCCACAAAACTGGTAGTAAAAATTTTTGAATCCCACCACTGCCTTAACTGCCTGGAAAAGAATAGGTTAAAAATGACAAGTTTAATAAAATTCTAAGAATATTTAACAATTGATTGAAGTCTTCAATCCTGTGGACTTCTGAAAGAGAGTTAGGCCTGCTGAATATTCATATACATTTATAAGGAGGATGCATTGATCAAGGAGTTTGTAGTAGAGGCAGTTGCTGTTATTTGGTGAATCATTAAGAACCAATTTCATAACAAAGATACATTAGAGGATTTATGTCACAAGGATTTGTGGCAAATGCAGCTTTTGCCTCAATCTAATTCACAAAAACCTGAAAAACCAAGCAGGTTGGTTTGGAAGAAAATTTAAGTTCTTTCCATTAGGGATAAACAAATGTTTTGCAGCTGGGTCTTTTTATTCATTTGACAGGTTGTGAACTCATAAATGAAACTGGATGGCTTACAAGTAAAAACACTCCAATGTGTTAAAAGAAATTCAGCCTACCAGAAGAGCAAAATACAAAATTTAAAACAAAAGTTTTTTTTTTTAAATACCAAACCAAACCAAATTGATTCAAAATAAAACAGTCAAGCAAAACAAGAAGGAGCTGTGCCCAAGGCCTGGGAGAACACCTAAATCTTCAGTAATTTATGGAATGGCGTAAGGGTAGAAGCTATGTGAAGGGGAGATTATTCCAGAAGGCAGGAATTAAAAACCCCATAGGCAAGTTTTCCAGATCCCGCAAGATGATATTTTTTAATTGATAGGATCCAGAAACAATTTCTGGTTTGGCCTCAAAAGGCTAGAGAAGGAATGATTGATGAAGTAGTAGAATAAGCATGATTATTATTCTCCCCCTCCCCTCCCCGTTACTTATAAATTTCATCTAACTTTGTTGGTCAACATACAACAAGCCCACAGTGGCCAATAAGAAAATTCATATTAAATATATGGTGATTATTTATTTTATTTATTTATTTAGTTTGTCAAGCATGTATGAGAAAACAAGTATGAATATAACATATAAACATATAAGTATAAGCAGGTATAAGTATATACATAATAAATGAGTATGAATAAATGGGAACAGTAGGACAGGGATGGTAGGCACTCTGATAGCTTATGCATGCACCCTTTCTTAAGAATGGGGTAAGATCAGTGGTGGGATTCAATTTTTTTTTACTACCGGTTCTGTGGGCGTGGCTTGGTGGGCGTGGCAGGGGAAGGATATTGTAAAATCTCCAGTCAGAGGTGGTATTTGCCGGTTCCCTGAACTACTCAAAATTTCCGCTACCGGTTTTCCAGAACTGGTCAGAACCCACTGAATACCATCTCTGGGTAAGGTTCACAGTAGACAGTTTAAGGTTAAAGTTTTGGGGGTTTGAAGCAGTGGTGGGATTCAAATTTTTTTACTACCAATTCTGTGGGCATGGCTTGGTGGGCATGGCAGGGGAAGGATATTGTAAAATCTCCAGTCAGAGGTAGTATTTGCCAGTTTTCTGAACTACTCAAAATTTCCGCTACCGGTTCTCCAGAATTGGTCAGAACCTGCTGAATACCACCTCTGGTTTGAGGATGTAACAACAGAGTCCAGGTAGTGAGTTCGAGGCATTGACCACTCTGTTGCTGAATTCATATTTTCTGCAATCAAATTTGGAGCAGTTTACTTTGTTCCTATAATTTAATTTATTTACCTAGGTGTATCAATTCTTGGAGCAAAATATAGTCTTGCCTGCATGGGCTCCCAAAAAAATAGGAATAGATTACTGAAATGTATCCTGATCCTTTTTCTGTGTTTCTTCTGTAGAGCAAGTCTTTTCAATGGAAGGTGGGGAGATTAAAAGAGAGGTCTAGGCGATGCATTGATCCCTACAGAAATTTAAGACATCTATGTTTTCTATTATTTGAGGGGGGAAATGGTAAAGTCAGTTACTTTAGAATAGAATTGATCAAGTGATTCAATAGACAAAGAAATTTGTCTCTGGCTAATAAGCTCTCAGTGCACATACCAAGAACAAAGTAATATAATTGTAAGATACCAATAAGTGAAGGTAGTAGAAAAGATAAGAAGGATAATAGTAATATTGTCCTACTATGTGGGTAAATATATTTAGACATAAGACAGTACTGTTATTTTTACTACCTGATATTGGATTTTGAGTCTGAGGGCCCTTTGGAGGCCACAAAATAAGTGCTGAAACAGCTCTCTGTTTTATATTTAGTAAACCAAATAACCTCCTTCCCAATTCAATAAAGTTCTTGAAAAATCAGTTACAACCCTCTCATTGATCAATCATCTGTTTGAGTGAAGCTGGATTGCGGGCTAACTCTTTCATTCTATTTGGAATAACCCAACCCTTTGGCAATTGTAGAGCAAGTCTTTTTTCAATGGAAGCATTTTATTTCTTCCTGAAGTATTGTCAAAACCTCAAAAGCTGGGGAATGGCAAATACAAGTGTTTCTTATTGACTGTCATTTCACAAACTTGTCTGTTGTGGCTCCTCTATTCAAAGAGCAGAATGCACATTTGCACAGCATGCTGTTTCTTTTTCTTATTGGGTAGGAAACCATTTCAGATATCAATCACCACAACTTGCTAAAGTCAATGGAAGCCAATTGGGTTGCAGACTGCTTTCTAACAAAACAGGGAGGAAGAAACTGCCATGGAGCTTTTCAGATAATGTCAGATACCAATGTCCAATACTGTGTGAATTCTTTCTCCTTCATAAAGAAGTTTTCATTGGATATTTAGTGACTAATATTGAATAGAAAACATTAGCCTTTTCAATGTGTTAAGAGGCCTGGGGGCAGGGCTGTCTCAAGGGAATTGTCATCTCTTGTTTTTAAAACAATAACACCAGTGTTTTTAATGAAGTTCTGTTTTAATATTGTTATTTCATGATTTCACTGTATATCACCCCAGAGTCAAGTTCTGTGAAATGGGCAGCTGTATAAATATGATAAATAAATAAATAAATCAAATTATGTTGAAGAATGGGAAGTTTCAGAATTCTGTAACATTCCATTCAAGCAAATTTAGACAGAATCAGACCAATTTGTGAGGTAGCTGTTCCAACACAGATACCTTCCATATCTCTTGGAGGTTTTCAAAAACAGGACAACCATTTGACTGGAATGATATAAGGTCTCCTGCCTTGAACAGGGGGTTAGACTAGAAGACCTCTGAGGTAGTTTCCAGCCCTGGCATTCTATGTTCTATGACCAATTTCCTTGCTGGCTGGAAGAATGATAGGAATTGAAATCTAGCACATCTGGAAAGCTCAATTTGGGAAAGTTGGGACACTGTCAATCTTTGAAAGGATATTTTGCTTCAGTTAATGCCTAACCTAAAACGCTCTCTTGAAGTTACTTCTAGAATCTTCCTAGCTTCTAAAACTGGAAGAAAAACTGTACCTCTTCATTACTCTACCTGCCTTTATCAGCATTTGCAAAAAGTCAGAAGGCACTTTTGTACACACAAGCTCATGCAAAAAAGTTTCTTCAGTTTTTTTAAAGTGACAGTTAAGTCAGCGGAAGTGATGTGAAGAACACTGTCAAAGCCACTTGCCCATCTATAAAATTCTTCATCAAAGGAATTTTGCATAATCCTGTTCCATGTATTCCAGATTCATATTCAGAGGCGGGATGCCACAAAATGCCATCTGTTGTTTTTATTAATGACAGTAAGCCATTGTCCAAGTCCAGTCCTGAATTATTGGCTAGTATATGATTGGCCATTGTGGGAAAGACTTTGTTAGGTTTCAAAGACCTTTGGTTGGAAACCAACAGAAGTCTCCTTATATTAACAAAAATAAGAGTAAGTCTAAGAATGAAACTAATCCAAACAGCTCATCAGGGTTAAAGGCACAACTTGAAATGATTCCCTCACCCTTAAATGCTGGCCTGCACACTCATTAAAACAACCAGAACCACGATCTGCAGTTTGTTTTCCAAAATGACAGAATGTACCTTCTGGCACTAGCATAATAGCTAATTAAAAATAATAAAAAAGATAAAGGGTAGGCTTTTCTTTAATATTTAATTAAAAGCTACCAAATATAATTGTTTTTCTAGTTCTAACAAAATACAGACAAGCAGTCTGCGAGGTATGTTTGCAAGGTCTTGTTGGGCTAATTGGTTTTGAAAATAAAAGGGCCACTTTGGGGGAAATAGTCTAGGTTAGGGTGATTGCAATTAGAACATGAGCTGAACTGCTGGGTTTTACAGTGATGGGAACATAATTTGGTTAAAGAATTGAAGGTTGAGTCAAATGGATTCCTAATTAGAGTAATGATTAGTAGCACAGCAATTCAGTCTTCAGGCTGAAAGAATTCCATATCAAGAGGTCCAGAGATTTCTGGTTAGAAGGCAGAAGATCAGGATGGGCCCAAAATATTGCAGACACACAACCCGCTGATGCAAAGCCTGTGTACAATACCTAATCGAGCCCAAACTTGACATGAAATGCAATCTTTCTATTTTTCTACTAATTTTTCTCCAACCTCAAAAATACCCTGCGGAGACTTCTAGCCCAGGAATGAGAGAGAACAACAGTTGCTTCAACTCTTTTTTCCTTCCAATTATTATTTTTACCTAACACTGCTTCTCAGTGATACTATTAGAACCGATGGATCAAAACAGTTCTCACAGTTCTCCAAAAAAGAGGCTCCAAGTTGAGTAGAGGTAGTCCTTGACTTACAACCACAATTAAGCCCCAAATTTCCTACGTGAAGAAAGACAGTTATTAAGTAAGTTTTGCTCCATTTTTCAAGCTTTCCTGCCACAACTTCATCCCCCTATCTTTTAAAAGAGGAAAGAAAAAAAGAGAGAGTAATGGTGATTCCTTTGGCCATTGTTTGGTATGTAAGACATGAGAAGAAAAGAAATAAAGACAGAGAAGGTTGGATGCAGGAGAAGAAAAAGATCAATAGCATTTAAGAAGATAGTCATTATAAGGTGATAGAGAGCTCATTTATATATGTGGGCTCCTTATACGGCATCTGCCTAGAGTCATCTCAATTCTGATAACCATTTTTTTCTCCATACACAGAAGCCATTTCCTCCAGAAAAGGAATGGGAGAACTTGCCATAGCCAACTTGTTGTGGCCAACTCACCATGGCCAACTTGCAGTGGGTGAACTTACCATGGTCAACTCACTGCAAGACAACTCATTGCAGGACAATTTATCAATTCTATTTAATTATTTAAAATAAGTAAAAATTATTTTGATTTTTGACATTCAATTTCATTCTCCTTTTGTATCCTTTCTTTAAAGATTCTCTTCCACCATTTCTTTGATATTAGTGTAATTCTTGTCCCACAGTGAGTTGACTGTGGCAGTTTGGTTATGGCAAGCTGGCTGCAAATTGTCATAGACCCCTCCAGATCAGTGTTTTTCAAACTTACAAGAGCAACTTTGAAATGTGCAGACTTCAGCTTCCAGAATTCCCCAACCAGCATATTAATTCTTTAAAAAAACAACAACATTGTTCTAGACTATGCATTCATGATAAACCAACCAACCAAATATACTATATAGTTAGTGATAATGAACATTGCTGCAATATTCAACAAACTGAGATTTTTAAATGTGAAAGTTTACATTCAGGCTATATTATTGTCCCTGATTTATAGGCATTCTGTAGAATTCATATAATAGCCATTGTTTTTTAATATATGTTTTATTAATACATTTTCCATTTAAATCACATAAAAAAATTCATATCAATCTGAACAATGTATTGTTTAGACACAATTAGTTTTAAGTAGAAATACAATAGTAATCAACATAAATCATAATAGTAAGCATAATAAACATATCAGTAATAATTGCTAAACAGTAATACAATTAGTTTATCTATCTTACAAAATTTTCAATACAAAGGTAGTTATCGTTTAGATCTTATTAAATTCTATTAGTTAACCATTAATAAAACAAGTCCCATGTCAAGAAGCGTTCTGTTTCTTCCTTTTCTTTTCTTTTAAGTGTTAATCTATACATCTCAGCACATTCTAATATTTTGATAACATTTTCATCTGTAGGGATCTCTTCATTTTTCCATTGCTGTGCAATAATAGCCATTGTTGAAAGGCAAGACAAGAAACAATGTATGGAAACTAACCAAAGAGAGAAGCAACCTAGAACTAAGGAGAAAATTCCCAATGGTTAGAGCAATGAACCAGTGGAATAGATTGCCTTCTGATGTTGTGGGTGCTCTATCACTGGAGGCTTTCAAAAAGAGACTCACAAATACCATTTGTCTGAAATGGTATAGTGTTTCCTGCTTGAGCAAGGGGTTAGAGACTAGAAAAACTCTAAGTTTCCTTCCATCTCTGTTTTCTATGTTCTATGTTTTAAATTCATTGTGCAGTTGATGGGACTTAATCACTTTTGAGACAAATACATACTTTGTGCATTTTGTGCAATGTCACAAGACATGTAATGCCCAAGACACGATCTCCTATGCCCCATCTTCTATAAATATTATTTTTGGGCACATGTTTTTTAAGGACAATTTTTCATAATGCTACTGCCTGTTTTTAAGGGGTGTGCTAACTTTTGATTCAGAAAGGCATTTGGCATTTAAACAGAAATCTCCTAAAGTTGTAAGATAGCGAAATGAATATTTGAACATCCCAATTAATAATAACAAATGTCTTTTTTAGAGAGCTAAAAAATTCAGAATTGAGGTAAAACTGAACCAATTAGATAAAGTATTAGAGGGAATGGATGAAAAATTAATTTCCAAAATGTACAATTACCTATTAGAATTCGAAATGGTGGAAGAAATAGTTAAAGGCTCAATGATTGCATGGGCAAGGAATGTAGGGCACAACATTAATCTGGAAGATTGGGAAAAAGTCTGGAAACAAAATTACAAAATAACAAAATTGGCGGTCTGTGAAGAAAATTAATATAAAATGTGTTACCAGTGGTATCTGGCACCCTGAAAGTTAGCGAATATGTACCCAAATTTAAGTCCGATTTGCTAGAAATGTAAGCAAATGAGGGGTACCTTCTTTCACTCTTGATGGCTTTGCTCAAAAAGTATTGGAAAAAAATTAGAATTTGGATACAAGAAATTACAAATATCCAACTAGAATTTAAATATTTTTGTTGGGAATGTTGAAAGTGAACTTACGCAAAAGAAACTAAATATTTAATTCTTCATATAATTATGGCAGCAAGAATTGTGTTGGCACAATGCTGGAAAAGTGACCAAATGCCAACAAATAATTACATCCTCAAACCCCCACTCCTTCAACCTTAAACTATCCACCATTGACCTCACCCCATTCCTAAGAGGTCTGTAAGGGGGATACATAAGTGCACCATTGTGCCTACCATCCCTGTCCTATTGTCCCCATTTATTTATACCTATTTCCTGTATTCTTACTTATGTTTATACTTATACCTATTATCTTGTAAGTGATTGACAAATCAAATAAATAAATAAATTTGATAATTCAGAAGGTCCTTGACTATGCTGAAATGGACGTACTTACCAAAAACTTAGGGATAAGGTAGATTCAAAATATAATACAGATTGGGAAAAATGGTACAATTGGATCAAGGATAAAAATCAGGGAATAAAAAGACAAGGATGTGAAAAATAAAGTGGTTAGATTAAGAGCATTTACCAAAAATAGAAAATGAATATTAGTAAAATTGTTTTCAAGAAAAGATCACACCGTCTTAGCTGATCAAAAATATATATGTTTTATGTTTATTTGTTATTTATCTGTATATTGATTTCATTTGCAAAGAAATGTTGTATTCTACGTATTGTACATATTTTTCTTTTTCATCTTTAATAAAGTTTATTTTTAATTTAAAAAATAGTAATAGCAAATGAATTAAAAGGAAGGCAGGAGGCAAGCAGGATCCCCTCCAGAAGACTCTAATTCATCTTCCCAACTTCCCCACCCAAGATGAGGATTGCTAAGAATTTGAGATATTGAAGTCCACACCCCAGAAAACACCAAGGCTGGGGAAAGGTGTTCTAAGGATACTCAAATTATAATATACATTAAATCCCCTGAAGTTCTGTGTTCATATATAGCAATGTTTACAACTGCAGAAATGAAGTAAGAAGTTATCCTTTAAGTGTGGATTTTTACATAGCTAGGAATGTGTGACTTGCACATAAAAGGAAAGTAAAAGTGGGCCTAAAAGAAATCCATGGTTTGGACATGTACAAGAAGTCTTAAAAGAAGATGGGGAAAGAGAATGGAAAAGTAGATGGGAGGCAGTGATGTATTTCAAATATTTTTACCACAGTGGGTTCAGTGGGTGTGGCTTGGTGGGTGTGCTTTGCGCATGCACATGCACCAAATGTGCACTTTACGCAGGCACAGAGGTTTTCTGACTCACCTCCTGCAAGCTTGCACTTTCCCTGTCATTTCAGCAGCTGCTGTGTGGCAATCTGCTTGCCATGCAAAGCAGCTGCACTTCAAAAGCAGGACATACAGGTCAGTATGGGAGCCCAGGTGGGCAGGCCCAACAGCAGAGCATCGGAGAGAACTGGTTCGGACTCTGCTGCGCATAGGCACTACCGGCTCAGTAGAACCAGACTGAACCGGTAGAATACCACCACTGATGGGAGGAGAATGGAATTCCATTTTTAATAAAACTAGTTGCCTGGAACTTCAAATAGCTCTATTTTTGGTCATTTGAAGGGCTTAGCTGGTCACATCACTGTTGCTGCTTTCATGTCCCTTTTCATATCTTCACATTATAAGTGTTAAAAATCCTCGATACTCATCAATGTCTTGCTATCTCATTAACTTCAGATGAAATACATCTTGGAATTTAGGTTAAGCGAATATGGGAGAAAAGAGCCCTTTTAGTGGATTTGCTTGTTACAATTCCAGTAGTTTCCTTTTGAAGATACTGACATTGTGCAAGCTATCATTTCTAGACCTTTGGTTGTTCCATTCAGTGGAATGGCCATTGTTTCATCCAAAAACCATGCAATCATACAATAACCATGCTAATAGATGTGACATTGAGCTACTTCTTTAGGAGTCTTTATTGGGAGCATTCTAATCTATCTTATTATTGTGGTCAGCCATAGATCTTCCTTTTGTGGGAAAGTTGGTTGACTACCCATATTTTCCAAGAATTAATCAAACTTCCTTTTAAAAAATAAATAAAAGAATAACAATGGGCAGTGCTTCAGATTCAATTAGTTCACTCAGGAGCTCCAGTGCATCATCTATTTATTTTATTTATCTTAAAGAATCCTTGTCTTTCATAACGATCCAAGATACCTTTGCTGGATCTGAATTTTGATCAGTTCTATAAAAGACCATTAACTTCTTCCTTTTTATGACCTTTGAAACAAGTCTTAATCTCCTTGTATTTTTTTTTTTTGACATATGACACCAAGTTTAATATTACTGGAGAAGAAAAATATCTTTGTGTACTGTGCATGATTTCAAATATGTCTGTTCCCAGATTCCTTTAAGCGAAAGTCTCACCAAATTCCTAGTCTCTCCACGTTGGGAAGCTGTGTAGTCCGCTGGTCATTTGGGTTGTCTACTTCATGTTTACTATCTCTCCTATTTATTTATTTTTTAGAAGTGAAGTGACCAGACCTGTAATCGAGGCAAAGTTGAATGCCTGAATGAATCTAAGGCATAGGTGGTATTCAGCAGGTTCTGACCAGTTCTGGAGAACTGGTAGTGGAAATTTTGAGTAGTTCGGAAAACCAGCAAATACCATCTCTGACTGGAGATTTTACAATATCCTTCCCCTGCCACACCCACCAACCCATGCCCACATAACTGGTAGTAAAAAAAATTGAATCCCACCACTGATCTAAGGGATTCCAGTAGAGAATTATTTATTCAGTCCACACCACCAATGCACTCTTTTCCCTTCCTAAACTCAACTGATGGCTGAACTTCAGAATAAAAATAATTCTACTACCATTTTCAGATTTGTTCCAGTCTTGCAGTGGCAGCAATTTGAAGTGCTCACTAGATTTACAGTGACATGTACATGGGATGTAGAAATCTAAGCTGTGTCCTGGAAAGTGTACTGCCGGTAAAAATTAAGGGTCGGTGTTGATATGAATGTTTCATAGCAGGTTAAATATTAAATATTATTGAAATTGAAGCATAAATATTGCCATGCATAATTCAGCAGGAAAACACTATTGTGGTCATAACAATAAGAAGACCCCTGGCCTCTGGTGACAGCCTTTCTTATTTCCTTCATCAAGCATAAACCTTCCCTTTATCCAATTCTTTTTCACACAAAATAAAAGATAAAACAATTCATATTAGACCTCTGAGAAAGACCTAGATTTTTTTTTCATAGGAAACACAATATTCAGTTTAGAAACACAGAAAAGAATATGGAGATTTAATTTTTCCTTTGGATGGATACAATGGTGTGAGAGGTCTGTTTTTACCTGGTTTTGTCATTGACTAGGGTGTCTGATATTATGGGGAAGCCCATAATGCTTGATTGTAATAATAACTATTGTGAGTGGTTTCCAGGGGTTGGATTCTACGAGTTAAAGTTACACCTGGTTCATAGCACCAGTATTTCAACTGACCAGCTGGCCCCACCCATCCTACCCCACCCATCCCAGGAGTCTCTACGTGGCCCGTTTTTGATGGAGGCAAGTACAGGGTCCACATGGAGGGTCTGGGCGGGAGGAAAATGGGCCTTCCAGAAGTCCAGAAACTGGCTTTTTCCAGCTTCTGGAGGGCTTCCAGAGCCTGGGGGAGGCTATTTTCACTCTCCCAGAGGCCTGGGGGAGGCCTCCAGACCCTTGGGAAGGTGAAAGTGGACTTTCCCGGGCTCTGGAGGCCCACCAGAAGCTGGAAACAGGAAGTTCCAGTAGGGCACACCCACCATGGCCACACCCACCCAGCAACCAGGGAGCGAACCAGTTGCTGAGATTTTTGAATCCCACCCATGGTGGTTTCTCACTGTGTTGTTGATTATTTTCCTGTCTGCAATTTATGTTATTTATGATGTTGTTATATTGTTTTTTTAATATTGTTATTCACTCAGAGTCATGCATTTGAGATGGGCAGTCATAGAAATTCAATCAATCAATTAATCATTATTTCTGTCACATTCAGTATATTTTCAGATATTACCTCTTCAAATTTACAAGGTAATCCTCAATTTACAACAGTTCATCTAGTGACCATTCAAAGTTACAGCAGCACTGAAAAAATGTGACCTATGACTATTTTTCATACTTATGACCATTGCAACATTCCCACAGTCAGATGCTTGGCATCTGTCTCATGTTTATGACCATTGCAGGATCCTGGGGTAATGTGATCACCTTTTGTCACCTTCTGACAAGCTAAGTCAATGGAAAAGCTAGATTCCCTTAACAACCAACTTAACAACTGCAATGATTCACTTAACAACTGTGGCAAGAAAGATCATAAAATGGGGTAAAATTAACTTTACAAATGTCTCATTTAACAATAGAAAATTTGGATTCAATTGTGGGCATAAGTTGAGGATCACCTTTATGTAGCTAATAGGATGGCAGGGATTGTAAGAGGTCATGATTTTTTCAACGGTTTTCATTGCACAGCTTTGTTTATGTTTTTCAAAAGCTGCAGATGAAATTAATTGTATACTGTTCCCCAAAATTCCAACAGTAGAAATTTCAATGAGAAATGTCAGGTTCATGTTCTGAATGTGAAATTTTAACTCAGGAAGTCAAATGCTTTCAGCTTGTTATCACCTCTCTGAAAACTTGAGTTTTGATTTTGGCAAACTTCAGAAAACAAATTATCATAAGCTGCCTGTCAAATGTTAATTATCAGCCATCAGATGGTACCAAGCATTTTTTGTGCCAGTAACAAAATAAGATACAATTGTGATGTTTAAAACTGTCTTGGAATATAGGACACTCCACTGTACTTTCCATCTGCAAAGCTTTCCATTTTCTATTTAAAATTTCCAAGCAATTTTGCTCTGAACAATTCCAACCATCTGCAATTTTCTCAGAAATTGGGAAAATTGAAGGCAGTTGTTTCCACTCACTCTGCTGCTGTCCAGCCATCATCTCCAGCCTTTCCTTCCTTCCTTCCTTCCTTCCTTCCTTCCTTCCTTCCTTCCTTCCTTCCTTCCTTCCTTCCTCCCTCCCTCCCTCCTTTCTTCCTACCTTTTTTTCTTTCCTTTCCCTCTCTTAAAAATACAACAGAATATTATTGTGAATTTTTTTTGGTCTTGTTCCTCTTTTCAATATACTTGTAGAATTCCAATTGTTTTGCAAATCAGTGCTTTGCTATGGTTGGAAGGTAGGAAATTCCAAGTTGGAAACTCTACAAAGAAGAGTGGGTTTATACCACCACCACCTCAAAGGCAGAATGTGTAATAATCCATTTGGGATTGTTTTTGTTATTTCAGTTACCTAAATAAGAGGGAAATAAAAGAAAAGACTAGATCAAAAGCAAAAGGAAGGAAAGAGATGAATTTTGCAAAGTGTCAGCAACTGAACTTTCAGATTAGAATTGTAGAGAACTCATCTTAATGTTTTGAAGTATTCATGGAAGTGCCTATATCTTTTAAATTTAAATTCTTCCTCACCTGGAGTGTTCAAAAACTATTCCTTTCTCTCTCATACCAAAAATTGGGATTTGCAATCTGAACATGTACTCACTTGATTAAGGCTAAACTTGAATATTGCATGCTAAGCCATGATTTGTTCAACAGTTATAGCTATTTGCTTCTTAAGTAAAATTCACCCAAAATTCAGACAGGGTCTATAAGTCATTATGATTGCCCTCTCAGCCAAAAAGCAAGTGGTGGTTTTACATAACATGCAAAGCAGTGGTGGGATTTATCCGGTTCAGGTAAACTGGTTGTTAAACCCACCCCAGCTATCAAAGTGGATTCTGGACACTGCGCTGTGTTGCAATGGGGAAATTGGCAATGGAGCGGTCAGCGCAAGGGTGAGAAGAAGGCTGCTTTCCCTCTTTCTTCTCCCCGCTCCTCCTCCTCCCCTCATGCTGGCCGCTCTGTTGCCTGTTTCTCCATTGCAGTGTAGCACAGCACCTAGGATCCACTTTGATAGCAGGGAGAAGGATAATTGAACAACCTGTTCACCCAGGGTCAAGTTGGCGATCACAGGAGGCTCGTCCCGCATGTGCGGCAGAGCTGGAAGACAGGGATGTCCTCCCATGACAGCCAACCTGACCCTGGGTGAACCAATTGTTAAGTTATTTGAATCCCACCACTGGTGCAAAGTCAATCACAGGCATATAGTTACATTCATTGTATATAGAATAAAGGCCTGCAAAAAGCAGGAATTCAAAGTGAGACACTAAAGTCAGTGCACGCTGCCTGGGGAATAGGTGATCCAGGGCTAATTCATTTCAATCAACTGCTTTGCTCTGAGAGAAATGGCATCTGTGCCTGAGCTGAAGTTTTTAAGATCTCGCTGAGTGATACAGTCGCTTCAATGCAGTATTGTAAGTCAAGCACATGCTTCATGGCTTTTCAGATCTGCTTCAAGCTAAATCATTGTATCAAACTTTTTCGCAACCCTTATCTATAACATTGTCCTACATACTGCACTCAAAATAAAGCCCTTTTTAGACTTTTATTCATCTTGCAAAAATAATATAATTAAAGGGGACATGTGGATGCTTTCGAGATTGAACTGTATTACCAAGTTGGCATTTTTATGGTTTGATACTCGAACAGGTGAAAATCAGTTAAAACATGTTTTGTCCCAAAGGTACTTTTTCAAGAGGTAGCTGGACTTTCTGTTTTTTCTTTGAATATGTTTCGCAGCTCTGAAGATGATTCTTGGATGAGAAGCAAAACATCTTCAAAGAAAAACCAGAAAGTCCAGTTTCCTCTTGAAAAAGCACCTTTGGGACAACCATGACCTGAATGACTGAGAATCTCCACAGACATTTGTACAACAATGTATTTCAATTTGTGTCGGATTGATTTTTGTGAAGTTATTTTCTTATTTTTCCATCCTGCATGTCCCTTAGTAACAATGCTAACAAAAAAACCCAATATATTAACCCCAAGCCATATTCTAGGTTTTTTTTCTTCTTCAAACAAATGGATTCACTTTGGAATAATTCCTCACACACGAGTATTGGGGAAAACAGCACATTCCAGTTCTTTTTATGAGACAAGAATGAGGAATGAAAAAGGATGTGTGGGTACAATTATCACGAAAGAATTTTAGGGATAAAGAATGTTTGTACCTTATGTATTTATTTATATTTGTATCACATCAGAACAAGAGATTCCAGACATGTAATTGGTAAAACAATACTCTTCTTGATGATAGCTGAAGACCAATACCTAAATAAAGGCATATCTAATTGAAATATTTATTCTAGAGAAGTGCTGTCCATCTCAACATAACTGTCTAATGACTGAGAATAGATGGTGTCATTCTAATGTTGATGTGGGAAGTCCTTCATGTATTAATTGACTAATTTCAGGAATTATCGGTAAATGTTCAATTCAGATTTTTGGAAAGATTCTTTTTACATAAAATAAAGAAGGAGAAAAGAGAGAGTTAGAAAGAAGGATGTTTTCATGACCATGGAGCCCTGTAGCAGATCAAAATCTGACTAGAACTGATTGAAGAAGCGGTTATCTATGGATCATTTTACCTTAATTCAACCATACTTTTCAAGGTTTGTGTGATTGTGTATATGTGTATCTTTGGTATAATGAGTTCCACCAGAATTTGAAAGTGATTTACATTTAGAATGTTCAACTCAATGAATGCAATGAAGTTTGGCTAGACAGTTTCAATATGGAATGTGCATTAGGTTTATGCCCAAGGCTATGATCAACAAGTATTACTTATGAACTTCATTTGCACAAATCACTTAATTCAGTTACTGAATTAGCCCATGCAGCTGCTGGTTTGTAACTGATCTGGTTAAGATTGTTATGCAAACACAGAAGCCTGTCTATGCACATGAATCTCCTTGGCTGGACCTGGGAGTAGAAGATAACACTGGATATAATTAATCAATATACATTTTATGTAAAATTCAGGTGCATTATGTTGTATGCCACTGGACTTTCACAGTTAGGGACCACATTGACCCTGTCTACATTATCTGGTGTTTTAGCCACTTTCTAGCATTTCTCAAAGATGATTACAATGTTGGACCAAACCATCTGCAAGTTACCCTAGGAAGAGAGTCATCTGAGCTAGGAGATTTAACTTTTGTTTGAGGAAACTAAGTGTTCCTTGCCCATATTTCTAGCAATCTCATACTTCAGCCTTAACCTCCCTTCCTGCCCTGTATAACTGCCTGGTGGAAAATGTATCTTCCCTTGGAAGAGTAGCACAATGCAAGCCAGTGGCCCCCAACTTTTTGAACACCAGAGACTTGTTCTGTGGACAGAGGTTTTTTTCATGGACCAGGGTTTTTTTTTCACATGCTGCCTCATCCCATGGGTAGGGTTTCCTTATTTGCATGGCCCAGTTTCTAGTGTGCCATGGCCCAGTGCAGGTCCATAGACTAGGGGACCCCTGATGTAGACAATGAGAAATTTATTCTCATCAGTTCTGAGTGTTAATTTTTCTGACACCATCTCCAGAATTCCAGTTGACCTGTAAGTACTAAATCACCGGTGTTTTTTCTGCATATGAATTATTTACAATGTGATTCTAGTGTCTGCCTTTTTAAAAAGTTCATTTCATTTTGATATTCATTCTCCTACCATTCTGTCCTTACTGTGAGTTGTGTTGGGTGTGTGTGCACGAAAGGAGGCTCAGCCAATCTCATTGTACACATGTTGTACTCTGACAATAAAGGTAATAATGATGATGATGATGATGATGACAACAACAACAACAATAATAATAAACTTCTCTTCTCCTGCTGTGGAATCCTATTTATCATTACTCTAGTTTATTAAAACCCACGTTTGTTAAATCCAAGACATGCATTAAAATATTTTGAGCTTTCATTCCCTTATAATCCAAAACTATTATTAAATGGTCATTTATCCATTATTTTTACTATTTGTGCTTCATTGATTAAATCTTCCCTGTTAACTATTTGAGCAAGAAAATTTAGAAATTTCCTGGAAGGACTATGTATGATAGAAATTGTCCTCTAAGCTTGGTCAGGATAATTAAACTCCCCATTTCATATTTTTTAAAATTACCTGTGGTTTAAATTTAGAATTCATTGCAGTACATTCATTTCTTTCTGGTTTGGCTAATAATAATATGCTGCACCTAATAAAAATAAGAATAACCAGCCAGTATTTGAATTATTTTCTTTAAGAAAACATTAATTTCACTATGGTGTGTTGTTGTTATTGATGGTGATAGTGAGTGGGCATCTTTCTCACTGAATATGCTTAGATATTGCTCATCTATCTTTAGGTATGTCTCAGTTGGCTTACCGAAGTAAGCAGAAATGACTTATAGGGCATTTCTAATCATAATCACTCTTTCGATATTCAATAAATACACAGCAGGGTCTAAATATGCATAGAATCAGACTGTCCCAGAATATAACTGCATGATCCAAATTGAATTGGTCATCAGAACAGATTTATTCTTCCAAAATTTTAGACTTGTGATGGAGCTCATCCTCAGGGAACTTCTTTCTCTTTAAAATGTCTACACTGGACTGTTTTATGCATAGTATTTATGTGGTGCCTCATTGGATGTGGCCTTTCAGTTGTTTACTGGGTTGTTAATGGTTGGCTATCCAAAAGCTTGGAAGAATAAAATTCTGGTTCTGGTGACTGATTCAGATTGGAACCTGCAGCATTTTCCTGGGACATGTATATTTACCTTCATTCACAAGAATATAACTCTCTATACATGATCAAAGGCCTTGCATTAGCTATTACTGAATTTTATGGGACTTAAGTTAGTCATAATTACATCTCATTGATCCAAGTGGTTTTTCCTATGAGCCACTTTGCATTGATTGATTAGATGCCATCAAGTTGGTATTAACATTCAGGGACCACGCTTCCGGCTGCCTGAAATTTGGCAGTTCAAGTCTCACCAGCATCAAGGTTGACTCAGCCTTCCATTCTTTCAAGGTGTGTAATCTGAGAACCCAGATTGTTGAGGGCAATATGTTGACTCTGTAAATCACTTAGAGAGGGCTGGAAAGCACTATAAAGCAGTATATAAGTCTAAGTGCTATTGTTATCTGTCTCTACCTCTTGTTTATCAACACAACCTGTTCCTTCAATTCAGTCCCCCACCAAAAGATCCCACATTAAAAATCTTAATCATTGGTCCTCTCCATAGTAATTAAAATGGTCTTTACTTTAGCTCTCACAGGTTATTGACAGGTCAGTTAAAGACTTATAAACATTAGTAATATTACAGAAATAAATAATTAAATCTAAGACAATAGTAAAGTACTATTAATTGCATATGATTTCATGTAGATGAAATGAAATTTAATGACCAGCTGTCTGCAAGGAATATACTATCCTTCCATTCCCCACCATCCAGTCAGAGCTTAGATGAGAAGTGAAATATCTTCAAAGAAAAAGCAAGAAAGTCCAGTTGCCTCCTGAAAAAGCACCTTTGGGACAACCATGACCTGGATGTCTAAGAATCTCTCTAGAAATGAAATTTAAATTTTGTCCTAGCATACTCACTATTTACTAGTATCTCTCAAAAATTAATTACAGTCATGGACAAGAAAATAATTATATACCCTTGGGCCTCAGCATCCCACAAGTTTTTTTTTTTTTTAAATAAAGTAAAAGTTTCTTACGCAAGTTAACATTTAGAAAGAGAACTCGGGTATTTAATTTACACATTTAGATTTTAAGTTTAGAAATATTTTGTACAATTTTTTTTTCTGTTATTTCTGAAGATAAGCAAGCAAGTCAATCTTCAACTTATTATAATATTGTCAGTCTCTTTTAATCTTTGAGAAAGAACTTCATGCGGTTGACCTGGCCAGAATCTTTGATTCTGAGGAGAGAAGAAAAGGAAAAAGCCAGAGGCAAGGAAAAAAGTCTCTATACAAGCTGTTGGCATATGCCACGTACTATATTTTTATTATAGACTTGGGAAGCGTGAGATCTTGGTTAACTGATTTGTGGAGCCAAATGAACCCTTCAAGTCCAATCAGATCTGGTAAATTAGAAACAGAATACTTTGAAAATGTTCTATGTAAATATCAATATTAATGGCATGCTTGGCTTTGTGAACTTTACACTCCTTATCTGCATGACATAGAGATTGTACATGTGTGTATATGTGTTTTGGCTGGACTTCATATAAACCAACATTCTTTATTTAATTCCATAGCTATTTTTTCTCTCTATTTATTCATAGCCATTTCATTCAATTGCAGAGTGGAATTCAGTAGCTATATCTCCCATTTATTTTAAAAATAGGGATTCTCTAGACATGCAAAGAGATTTGTATGCTGTTTGATACACCAAGAAACATCTGCATAACTTATTCTGCATATTTGCTGTATATGCAACATATACTTAATAGAAGAGTGGTAATGATGTTTGCCAACTCTGAATTTCTGGCTTAGAATTCAGGAGAAATATGTGTGATTCAGTCAGGGTACTTTGGCAATTGAGCAAATTAAAAATCTAACATATAGTAATATTACATTCAGAAAGATGGACATTCAGAAAGAATTAAAAGAATCTGACACATTCACTAATTAACTATGGCATCTTATAACATGCTTCTTCTAGATATTTGAAAACAAATCAATTGGTAAGCATCAATTGGAGCTGTTCTTTACAAGTAGAGTCCTTCCTTCATCCATTCATAATATTTGGGGAGCTACCTTATGAGCAATCCATTTGCAGGATTATATGTACAAGGTGATGGTCAGAACCATAGTTGATGGATTTCATTGAGTGGACATCCATGAATTAAGTGTGAAAACAGTTGCTGATTAGGAAGTTGTCCAGGACAGATATATCCTTTTCACTGGGTGAACATCAGTGAATAGCTGTGGGGTGAATACCATGTTAATTGATGTTTTCGTGGCTGCTGAAATAAGTTGTTTTCAATCATTAACTCATTTGCTCTTGCAAATTATAGCAGAAATAGGCTATTGTCATTCAGCTCTCCAACACCAAATTTACCCAGGATGTTTTCCCAGTCTTACTAATTGTTACCATCATGGGCACCAGCAATCAGGGTCCTTTTTGCAGAAATGATACCATATTTGTTTGTAACTATGGAAAGGTTTTGGCATGTTACCTCATCTATGCATACTTCTGTAGGAGAAGAGGATGCAATTATGTGCTTTTTCATGGTTTCTGAAAGTGACAGGACTGCTAATTGCGTTGAGGATGGTTGGAAGCTCACCAAATTTTCAGAGGTTGTATAGTCAGAAGCAAACCCAACACCCTTTGAATGTTTTCTCTTCCAGAGTAGCACAAGGTCATCTGTTTTTCTGGCTTCACAATATTGAGTTGTGTTTGGCCAATCGTACATTCTTCATCTGCACCCTAACTTTGATTAGAGCCTCTGTGGCTCAGTGGTTAGAGTGCTGTACTGCAAGCCACTTCTGCTGACTATCACCAGGCTCAAGGTTGACTCAGCCTTCCATTCTTCCAAGGTGGGTAAAATGAGGACCCAGATTGTTTGGGGCAATATGCTGAGTCTGTAAAACTGCTTAGAGAGGGCTGTAAAGCACTGTGAAATGGTATATAAGTCTAAATGCTATTGCTATATAACAGTGCTTATTGATCAGCTAAAGTATTTAGTTTTCTCATTATTCTCAGCATTATTTCAATGTGATGTTTCTTTTTAATTCCCTTAGGTTCATACCTGTTTTTTCAGCCTTCAGCAAAATTCAACCCTCCTCCTTTATCCACTAACCTATTTGCAGTTGCTTGTAGGTGAAATTAAGTTCATGTCTAGAGTAGAAGAATAGTTGGGAGATTTGCATATCCTGATGACCAGTATGGATAGAATCAAAGTTTCCATTGATTTATTCATATAGCCTTGGTACCAATGATACAGCAACAAATTAAAATAGCTATCCAATCACCCTAGCCTTATTGGTTGGTTGGATGCATGGCATATACAGTAAATTTAATTAAATAAATAAATATGGCATAGGTAGTGAAAATATTTTATTTTAATCACAATATATGATTAAGATCTGGCAAAAAAATGTGTCTGGGTGGCTAATAACCTTTTTAGAAACAACACAAAGCAGTAACAGGAAAAAAAACCCCAAAATAATAGAAGAAAAAAATGACACTTGAGGAAACCAATCAATCAATATAACATGGACTTCTCTAACCCCATGCCCAGGAAAATAGTCAAATGTTAAAGCACTTTACAAAAGGCTACCACAATGATATGGTGTTCTCATGTGGGTTGTTCCATGGTGAGTTGGCTGTTATAAGATGGCCATGGTGAGATGGCCATGACAAGATGGTTGTGGTGATTTGGCCGCAGCAAGTTGTTCCGTTTCATTTTTTGTTTGCAACCCCTGACTTGATTGAGTCAGTTTTGAACCTGTTTTGTTTTTTTGCCAGCTCTTCTTCCCACACCAAATTTGGTCCCATTTCATTCTGATTTAGAGACTTGTCATTCTGACATGCAGACAGATAAATACAGTCCCAAGTTCCCTTTATTTAATTTATTTCCAATATTCTACTGATTTGGAAAGAATAAAAATGAATGAAAAATAATGGTGCAATTTCACATTCATCCATCCTATCCTATTAACTCTTTTAACTGACAGAAATTGAAGTGAAGCATGTAGGTAGTCAGTCAAGCAAGCATATGAGGCTTGAATTTCAACACTGGGTTGGGGAATTTGAATGACTGAGAGATGAAGGAGTGGAACTCAGGAGAAAGGTCAAGAGAAGCAGATTCTCCAAGGAATGGAAATTTTTGAAGTAACTTGGTAGCCATTAAGCCTATTTCTGTGCACACAGGTTAACACTGGGGAAAACAACAGGATGTAGATAGATGATTCTCAGTCAAGAGAGTAGGAGATGGGAAGGAAGGAAAGAAGGGAAGGAGGAAGGAGGGGATTATTTGTATGCATCATAAAAATTATTCCCAGGACTCTTCATTCTTCATTCCTGATGTATACCTCAGTGCATTGTTTCACATTGCAGCCAAGGTCTTCTCTTAGTTAAACAGGGACAACACAATTAGAAATAAGGATGGAAATAATCTGGCAAAGTTAACCATGTAGTGTTAGGAAGAAATAAAGTTGGATCTATTCAGATAAATCATTGTCTGCCAAGCCTTTCTAACAAAACAAGGTTTCAGTTTTCAGAAAGTTATGATGATCTTGTAAGAAGATGAACTGATATTAATATAGCATTCAGTAGAACATCAGAACTAATTAAGTTAGACAGAAAGAAGAAGTTGCATCTACTACCCCATACTCTTATTTTAAAGTGAAATTAAAGTGGTGGAATATCTAGTCTTCCTTTTGGATTACTGTCATTAACACATGTTTTTAGCCTAACTTGATTTTTCTTTTTAAACTATTTGCATATATATTCTAATTAGATGCAGTGAAATGTCATCAAAATTAGCATTGAAGATCATCACTCAAGACTCGTGTTTAAACCAAGATTGGTAAAGCATGAAAACCTCTATACATTTACTCAGGGGTGGGATTCTACTGGTTCTGTCCACTTCTGTAGAACTGAAAAGCAGCATACAGAGAGCATACATAGAACCGGTTCTATGTCTGCTGCTGTTTTGGCCCACCCGCCTGCCCGGGCTCTTACCTGACCTTTATTTCCTGCGTTTTTCAACCGTAGCTGCTTTGCACAACACAGCTGCAGTTGAAAAAGCAGGAAAAAAGTGCTTTTTCAACCACTGCGCACCCGCGCGCAGCGCAGCTCAGCTATCCAGGCAGCTAGATGATGACAATATATACGCACACGCAGCAAAATGTAAAATCACCAAACTGGTAGTTACACTGGTCAGATCCCACCCCTGCATTTACCAGTACATCCAGCTGAACATGAAATGGGACAGTAGAGGAACAGCTATATTACAAGAATTGGAAATACTATGGCAGTTAAGGTAATCTGATTACCATTGTTTATTATCACTGTTAGTACTGTTGTTATTTTTCAAACAATATAAGGACTGAGTATCACTGTCCCTATATATATCACTGTCCTCCTGCCATTATCGGTCTCCCGCCGACCAATATGCTCCCATAGAGTCGGCCTCCTTGGGGTGCCGCCGGCTGGACGGCTGCCGACCCCGAGGATGCGGGCCTTCTCATCGGGGGCACCCTCTCTCTGGAACGAATTACCCCCGGAGATGAGGACCTTCCCTGATCTCCTGACCTTCCGCCGTGCATTGAAAACTTATTTATTTCAGCAAGCCGGTCTGGCCTAGGGGTTTTTAAATCTTTTAATCTGGTTTTAACTTTCTTAATTCCCTTATTTTTAATCTTTTGAAAGGACCAATGTATTTAATTCTTTTAATTTTTAAATATTGTGTATGTATTTTATATGTGTATTTTATCTTGGCTATTCACCGCCCCAAGTCCCTTTGGGAGAGGGGGGCGGTATATAAATTTAAATAAATAAATAAATAAATATTGCTTTTTTATCAACATTTTAGATTCTAAACAAGGATTTAGGAATCATGGAGCTATTGTTCTAATGGTAGTGAAAGTTCTCCGTTCACTTGTTTGTTTTTTGCAAGTCTGGTAAATGTAAAGCATCCAAATATTTGGTGAATCTCTTTGGTATAGCTCCAAGAGCTTAGATTTAAAGAAGGGTATGTCCAACCCTGGCAATTTTAAGACTTGTGGACTCCAACTCCCAGAATTCCCCAGCCAGCATCCCCGTTGAAGTCCGCGGGTGTTAAAGTTGCCAAGGTTACACATTTCTGATTTAAAGTATTACAGCTGACATTTTATCCCAAAGTGTTTTAATTTCAATTTTTAAATTCTGATATTTTGTTACATTTTCATTCATTGTTCAATGGTAATGCTTAGAACAGTATGTTATGATTCTGATATCTATCATTCTATGTTTTAAAATCCCATTTGATTTTGCTCATTTCATACAGTGAAAGCAAAATTTACATAAATTCCAGTGCAAGATTTTTTTAACTCTATTATGGTATTGCTCATACTCAGTTTGGACAATTTTGATGCAGACACTAATAAAATGATGATGATGATGATGATGATGATGATTGTTATTATTATCATTGCTTATTTGCTGTTAATAACACCTGGCCTTATTCTGAATAAGGACTTGGAATACAGTGCCATAAGGGGAAGATGAGCGATTCCAAGATTTAATGACTCTTGTATTAAACCAGTTGACAAATGGAAAATTGTAAAAGCTTTGGAGAAAAATCATTACATTAATTAAGGGAATGCTTTATTATGAAATGGCTGATGGGATAACACAATCTTATCTTCAGATGTGTACACTGAGTAATGGGGTAAGGTTTTCATTATTCAGCAAGTCTCTCAAATGAGAAGATGTTATCTACTTCTCTTAAGGACACAAGATGTTCCTGACTTGCTCACCAAAAACTTGTTTGAAGCATATTTTTTTGCATGTGTGCTTAAGGGAAGCACATTTGTTATACATTAATTTTATTATATATGTGTGTGTGTGTGTGTGTGTGTGTAAGGTTTTTGAGCTGATAATTTTAAATAATAAATAAGGGAAAGACTAGGATAGATCTATTTCGAGCTAGTTAGCTCTCTTCAGCTAGCCATACCCTTACTGGGATTCAAACCAGGGAAGTATTACATGTGAGGCAGTTGTAATTGCCACTACACCATCTGGCTCTATCCTTATATATACTCCATGTGACTGTGACTGCCATCTTGACTTTTTTTGATGGGCTAGTTACTTGTCAAATTACACAGATACTCTTGATAACATATGAGAATACATGGCCTCAGGTGTGTACGTGTGTCTTTCTATATCATCTCTGTCTCTGTGACCCTTCATGGATCATCTGCTGAGGTCCACCAAATGGACAGGGCACAACCAAGTGTTGGATGAGAATGTAGCTAGAAATTGATAAAAAAACGACATTAAAAATATAGAGATTGATACAAAATTGGTTGGGGGTTAATAATGGAAGATTACAACTCAGTATAAAATTGTGGATTGACTAAGATCTTATAAATCTGTTAAATACTACAAATGTCTTTCATTGGCCGAGGGCCCAGGGGAGGGGTGGGGGGGTTGCGGTGGTTATTAAGGAGGATCTGTGTCCTAGGGAATCCACTGTTTCTCAGACGACCGGATGTGAGTCCCTTTTTGTGAAGTTTGGTCCCAGGGTTCAGGTGGGCTTGTTGGTCACATATCTGGCTCCCTACTATGTGTCATCGGCCCTACCTGAGCTCCTTGAGGTCATAGCCGGCTTGGCGGTTGGGACCCTCAGGCTTATGGTCATGGGGGATTTCAACCTGCCGTCTGCCAGTGGGGCCTTGGGGATTGCTCAGGAGTTCATGGCTTCCATGACAGCCATGGGCCTGACCCAACTAATTCAGGATCCTACTCACACCCTGGATCTGGTTTTTGTCTCTGATCAGTGGCAGAATGATCTTGGTATAGGGGATGTAGTTGTGGAACCCCTGTCATGGACTGATCATTCGCTCCTTAGACTCGACTTCCATTCCGCACCCCCTGGCCGCAGTGAGGTGGGGCCGATAAAATGGTACCGCCCCAGGTGCCTGATGGACCCAGATAGGTTCCTGATGGAGCTTGGGCTGTTTCCCGATGCTCACACACATGACTCGGTCGAGGTCTTGGTAGCCGCCTGGGATAGGGTGGCCGCTGGGGCCCTTGACCGGGTCGTGCCCTTGCGGCCTCTGACCTGGTGCTGATCCCAGGTGGCTCCTTGGTTTTCTGAGGAGCTAAGGGAGATGAAGTGCCAGAAAAGACACCTAGAGAGTAGTTGGAGGGCCAGCCGCTCTGGGTCTGACCAAACACTATTACGATCCTATATTAAGGCGTATTTAGTGTTGTTTGTACAAGTCTTTAGAATCAAAGTTCCCTAAAGGCGCTGGCCAATCACCCGTCTTCTGAGTTAGCAAGGCAGCTGGAGTGAGAATGGTCAGATTCTCAGGATCTGAAGAGACTGGAACTAAAGGTCAACCATTGGTGGTTGCTGCGACTTCTGCCAAAGGATAGATAAAGTCTCGTGTGTCAGTTTAGGTGCCTTTGCTAACATGGAATCAAGAATTCAATGAGCTATTCCAATCATGTGTTTCCATACTCCTCCCATATGAGATGCATGGGGAGGATTAAATATCCATGTGCATTTGTTGGCTTTAAGGTAGCTGTTGAGTGGCGAGTCAGGGCGAATGCCGTCTTCTATTTGTAGTTCAAAGCACATACAAAGTTCGTTCCACAGTCAGATCTGAATACCTTGACTGGGCCTCTGTGGGCTTGAAACCTTCTCAGGGCATTGATGAAGCAAGAGGTGTCCATAGATTTGATGACTTCAATATGGACCACTCGAATGCTGAGGCATGTGAAGAGTACGGCCCATCGTTTGCTGTTAGCTTGACCATCCTGTAGAGGGCATGCATAAGTGCACCAACATGCCTACCGTCTCTGTCCTATTGTTTCTTTTATTTTTCTTATATGTACCCATTTCATGTATTCATAACTATGTATATACTTATACCTATTACCTTGTAAGCGATTGACAAATCAAATCAAATCAAATCAAATAAATAAATAAATATCATTTATTGGTAGTAAAAAGAGAGATATTTAGGATATGGAGATTGATACAAAATAACACATTGAAATAGTGAATAATTAAAGAGAAAAACTGTATATTGAGGTTAAATTTTATAAGTCAAAAGTATTAAATTTGTTTTAAAATGTAAGTCACCCAGATACATACTGTTCACACAATGATATGTTTGTTGATAAGAAAAAATATGTATTAAAAAAAGGAATGTATCTAGAAATGAATGACAAGACCCAATTCTTCTTTTACTTTGTTCTTTTTGCAATCTCCTTCCTTCTTGACTTTCTCAAGAAGGATACAAATTTCAACTGCCTTTTTAAAGAAGATTTAAGAAACTAGATTAAGTTCACTACAGAAGAATGAATAGAGAAAGTGATGGAGTTGGCAGAGATGGCAAAACTAACTGCTTTAATTTAAAAAAAAAACCCAGTTTGTTTCCATTTGGAAAAAGCTTCTGGACTTTATGCTAAAAAAAAAGAAACTTTGATTTTACATTTTGATTAATTTTATTGTTATAAAAGTGGTTAGTACTAAGTAAACACACAAAGCAAAAAAGTTGAGATTGTAATTATATTTTTTATTTTACTGCACCGAAAAAAGTTGAAAATAACTCATTTTTTTCCTTTCCATTTTATTTGACATCCCTCTCCTCTTTTTTACCTTTCCCTATTCTTTCATTATCTATTATAGTATAAAATGCAACTTTTATAGTATAAAATCTTCCTTTATAATAAAATTAATGGACAGTGTGGTGACTGAGTGTTTAGGACACTGGGCTTATCAGCTGGAAAGCTGGCAACCCAGATTCAAGACTGGAGCACCACATATTGGAGTGAACTCCCATCCTCACTACAACTCGTGCCAACTAGCAGTTAAAAAGCATGCAAATGCAAATAGATAAATAGGTACCACCTCAGTGGGAAGATAACAGCAGTCCATTACATCAT
This sequence comes from Bungarus multicinctus, assembly GCA_023653725.1. Taxonomy (NCBI): domain Eukaryota; kingdom Metazoa; phylum Chordata; class Lepidosauria; order Squamata; family Elapidae; genus Bungarus; species Bungarus multicinctus. The sequence goes on along the minus strand of CM042846.1, from coordinate 78,773,387 downwards.
GCTGGCCACATGACCATGAAAACGTCTCCAAGCCTTGAAATAGATATGAGCACTGCCCTCCATAGTCAGCAATGTCTAGCAGAATAAACTCTGTGGGGGCCACAATCAGAGTTTTGGAAAACACAAGTTTAAGTTGTAAATTTCTGGTCTATATTGCTCCCCCCCCCCCAACCAGCTCTCTAGAGATTCAGCAAGAGTATGTTCTGATTCTTCCTGTGACTGCTAACATTTTGAATCAAAGAGATCAACATGCTGAGCTTAAATTTAACCATTGAGCAGAAGAGAGTATGCATTGTTGCTTTTCTGGAATCTTCTGTATAAATATGCAGGGATAGAAAAATAGGGAATGAAAATTGATGAAAGAAAGAAAAAAAAAGGAGAGAGGCTGTTGTGTAGTAACTAGTATAGTAGCTAAGTAATCCAAATATGGATTTTGCTCAAGAGACAAGAGTAAAGTAAAGGGTTTACTTTTAGGGGAGAGGAAATCACATTTTCACTCCCTTTTTTTAATTGGTCAGATTGAGGTATTTAAAATTGGCTTTCTAGTTCAGGTCTGGATTTAAATGTCAACCTTTTGACAATAGTGATATTGTGCACAGATAACGGAGACAGAAGAATGAACCTTTGAGAAGTGTGCTTTTTCCCCTCCTCTCTTTTGAAGATCTGGAATCCCATTAAAGAGTTTGTTTTGTTTTCAAGGTTGGGGAAAGAAGTGATTTGGAAATGAAATGCAGGAATGGAGGCAAAGTTCCCACAGTGTAAATTTCAGGAAATGAATATATAAAGACACAATTAAAAGATATTTCAATGATATTTGAATTTTATATAAAGAAAACTTAGGACAGGGGAATAGATACAACTTAGATAAGCTATTAAACTGTTCCAGTAGCCTTTCTTTTAAAAGCTTAAAAAGAACTATAAAATAAATGATTGAGACTCTTCAGGTCTCAACAATGATACTCGTTCACAGAATGGATGAGACCAACTTTTTAAAAAAAAATATTAATTCTGGGCATCTAGTCAAAGAAACTGCTTTATATCAGGTCAGATTATTCAGTTAGTTATCATAGTCATTTCTGGGGTTCTACAATGTGAAGCCTATAGGAATTGTCATGTTGATGGATATGCCCCTTAATATTCTATAATTTTTATACATGGTAAAATAGATACATTTAAATAAGTAAAAAAATAATTGGGAAATTCTAATATCTTTATTTCCAACAGGCATATATACTTCTCAAAAGATCTTCAATATTCGTAGGTAATAAATATAATATAAGTATGCTCTATGTAGGCAAAAGATTGGGTGATAGTGGAAAAAAACATCCTCGCAGATTTGACTTCTGGTATTTGAATTATTGTGGCTGGGCACACCTACCTTGGCAATCATTATGGAAGAACAAAATTTTCCCATTTTCTGACAGTGTGCTCTTAAACAGTAAGGAAAAATAAAAAAAATCCGTTTACAATTTTGAGCAGGTATGGATATTTTTTCCACGCAGAAATATTGTCATCATCTGCCATATGATTTTTTTAAAAATGTTGGTATGTCAAAGATGAATCTGAATTCTCATCTTTTCTTGCATGCAGCCTTACTTTTCCATTGGTGGTGGCAGGGGAAATCCCAATCTTATTAATCCTGGATTAATAGAACTGGCAATTGTGTGACCAGCAAAGCTCTCTTAGCTATTTATTACCTGTTCCACTTTGGAATTAGCATCAGAATTGGCATTCTGGTGGGCTTCTTCCAACAGAAAACAGTTGAATCCAGGAGTAATTTTTAATGTTAATGTTTTCCCCATGAAAACCATTGTGAGGAATTAAGAAAGAAACAGCTATCAAGGAAGTGTAGTTTGTATTTTAGTAGCAAGCTTCAAAAGTATTTAGATTACACTCAGCACCATAGATTTTTGGATGGTCTAGTGAATTATCTCAAGATATGCAAGTATGTGTTTTTTGTTCTGTTCTTTCTGTTCTTATCTTATCTTATATTTTATATCTTATCTTATCATCTTCCTTGCCTTGCCTTACCTTACCTTTACTTCTATCTACCTCTTTCTTTATCTTATATTATCATCTTATCTTATCTTTTATTATTTTATTTTATGACTTTTATCCCATCTTCATTATTTTATAAGTAACTCAAGGCAGTAAATATAGCTACACAACCTACACACATACCTATGTTTCCACACAACAACCCTATAAAGTGAGTTGATGCTGAAAGAGAGCAACTTATCCAAAGTCACCCAGTTTGCTTAAAGGTAGAATTAGAATTCCTTGTTTCCTGGAGTCTAGGCCAGCACCTTAACTGTTACACCAAACTATCAAATCCTGCATAAGGAAAACAGATCCTTGGATGTAATTTCCGTTGAATGATTAACATGTTCTATGTTTGCTTTTGTTACTCAGTGATAACTGAATAATTTTTCACAGATTTTGCAGGTAGTAAGGAACATGATGGTAATGGATATCCCATTCAGAGCAAGATACAGAATGATCCACAGCAATAAAATGTACAATAATCCTTTCTGAAGATTTCTGGATCAAACTGAAGATTTTCAGTACATAAGGACAACTCTGAATGGCTATAATATATATGTTAATTAAACACCTTATTTTCTAGACCCATGGTTATTCATAATACGTGGAAACTGATTTATGTGTAGTTCCTCTAGCCTTATCTCCAAAGTTTCTGTATCCAATGAGTGCATAGTGAAGGCTGAAATCCTCAGTTCATAAACTGGAGGCATATAGAATAGACTATAGAGTGGTATCACTGATTATTTTCTACATTGCAGTGACAATGCTTGACTGAAGATCCCATTGATATAAGAATATGTACCATAAGGTAAAGGTAAAGGTTCCCCTCACACATATGTGCTAGTCGTTACTGGCTCTAGGGGGCGGTGCTCATCTCCATTACAAAGCCAAAGAGCCATTGCTTTCCGAAGACATCTCCGTGGTCATGTGGCCAGCATGACTAAATGCTGAAGACACACAGAACGCTGTTACCTTCCCACTAAAGTGGTTCCTATTTTTCTACTTGCATTTTTACATGCTTTTGAACTGCTAGATTGGCAGAAGCTGGGACAAGTAACGGGAGCTCACTCCGTTACGCAGAGCTAGGGATTTGAACCGCCAAACTGCTGACCTTTCTGATCGACAAGCTCAGCATCTTAGCCACTGAGCCATCTCGTCCCTTATACCATATACATATGAAATTAAATCAGGGAAATATCTACTTTGGGGCACAAGTAATGCCTTATGTGAAGCAAGAAGCAGACCAGACAAGGGCTCTTAAGCTTGTTTTATTACTGAACTAGAGTAATAGTGTATGGGGGTATAAGGTTTTCATATTAAATAAAGTAACAACTCACCCTGAGTATAATTTCATCATGCCGAGGATTCATAAATTTGTAGAACTTGAGTAGGGCTCTTCAGCGAAGAAAGATGGAAAGTTTTTTTCTTCTTTTTGATTGCTATATTTTCTGCCCCACTTAACTTCATTCTGAGCCCATGACTATAAAAAAAAAAGGTTGGGGGGGAGGAGGAGGAGGAGGAGAAAAAATGTTTTTAAAAGAAAACTTTTTTATATGGCTTCTAGCTTCAGAAAAACTCTGAAAACTGACATCTAGGACTGATGTACAAGTGCTGAGACAGACTTTCATCCTGCGCTCTATGTGGCTTTCCCTCCTTCTATGTATTTGTCTCTGTATATGTTGGCAGCCTGCTGGAAGACTGGCTCTTTTGACTGGTATGTAGAACCTTGAAGAAAGTCATTGTTTTTGCTGTAATTCTGACTCCCATCTGGGAGAGCTGGAAACACAGTTTTCAGTTACCCAAACTATAGCAATATCAAGGAATTTAGCAACTGGGGCCTTTCAATGACTATAACAGAGATGTGTGTGTGTGTATGTGTGTGTTTGTGTGTGTTACCTAATAGCTCGAATCTCAGAAGCCATTAAATTTACATCATACTTTATCACATTACAAATGGTAATAGTCACTGTTTTGCAAGCAGCCGCAGACTGGGATCCAAGTATGCTAACTTGGCTTCATTTTCTAGATTATTATTTTTTTAAAAAATACAAGACAAAATAAGAAATACAAGGTTAGGCATATATATATATATATATATATATGTATATACAGCTACAGCAGCTGTAGAAACAGCACAATTTAACTTTTTTTTTTGGTTCCCCTTTCAAAGAATTATTTAATCACTTGGTAAACTAAATCTGAAATCCGGTCCACCTAAAACCAGGGGTGTCAAACTCGATTTCATTGAGGGCCACATCGGGGGTGAGGGGGCATGGCCAGGGTGGGTGTGGCCAGGGTGGGCATGGCCAGCTCAATGTCACTCATGTTGGGGGCACCTGTGGCGGTCTGAGTTTCTGCCAATGAAAACGGGCTCCCACCTGCGGCTCTTGCGAGTCTGTTTTCACTGTCAGAGGCACTGGGGCCAGTCCTTCACTGTTTAAACATCTCACAGGCTGGATCTGGCCCCCAGACTTTGAGTTTGACACCCCTGACCTAAAGTGAAACCAATTTAATCCTAATTTTGCTTAATAACTGAAAGCGCTAGCCCCTGTCATTTTACAGTGATTAAGGAGTGATTAAGGCCAGATTGGTTCTCTGAAGAGTGCAAGAAAGGAGGAGCTTAGATTTGTACTCTAAGTTTCTATCCCGCATTGCTTGCAAAGGGGAATGTAACGACTTTGCAAAATTGGTACAGACAAATCACAAGGATTTGCTACTACAAGATGTGATAATCACGATCAACCTAGATAGCAACAGCAATAGCTCTTAGACATATATACTGCTTCGTAGTGGTTTACATCCCTCTCTAAGCAGTTTACAGAGTCTGCGTATTTCACCTCAACAATCTGGGCCCTCATTTTACTGACTGTGGAAACATGGAAAGCTGAGTCAATCTTGAACTGGTGAGAATCGAACTCCTGGCAGTCAACAGAGTTAGCCTGCAATACTGCATTCTAACTACTGTGCCACCATTAAATGCTTTTTAAAAGAGATTATAGAGATGCCTATTGGTTGCATATGTTATGATAGTGATATACACTATCACTGAGATTAGAAAGATCATCGATTACCCATTTGTATAGTGAGCAGCAGAGAGTTGCTTCCCTTATCTGATTTATTTTTAATCATGTGTACCATCAATTAGCAACCACATCAATTTTTCCAGAATGGTCTGTCTTCAACCTGGCCCTTCAGCTCTTCCAATAATACACCCATCTACTGGTTGCCCTTTTCTTCTTCTTTCCACTTTTCACAATATTATTGTGAATGTTGTAAAATTACTATTATCAAGTACTTCTCAAGGACACTGAGCCTAGCCATTCATGCATTAAATGGGAATTCTGGGTTGCTTTTTAAAATGATCTACTTATTTGCTATCTTGACTATACAGCGTGGGTGTCAGATTTCATTGAGGGCCGCATCAGGGTTGTGCTTGACGTCAGGGGGCCAGGGTGGGCGTGGCCAGAATGGCATGGCAAGCATGACATCACTCATGTCAGGAAGGCACCTGTGGTGACCCGAGCACTCTGCCAGCAAAAACAGGCTCCCAAGCTCCCTTTTCAGCTGCGATGGCTTCCTACAACCCTCTTCCAGAAAAAAACAGAGCTCAGAGGATGCATGTGGCCCTGGCAAGCTCTGTTTTAGCTGGGACATCCTTCTGCAACCCTCTGCCAGTGAAAATGGAGCTTGGGGGACACATGTGGCCCTTGCGAGGTCCATTTCTGGCTGGGGCAGCCTCCTGCAATCTTTTGCTAGTGAAAAGAGAGCTGTCTGCTGTTTCCGGGGTGGCCCCCTGGGCCAATCTAAGCACCTACCTTGAGTTTGACACCTCTGCTTTACAGGATATTCTCAGGACACCTTTCCAGCATCAAAATTCATGTTCATAATTCTTTTTATTTTAATTCTTCAAAATCCAACTGTTGCTTCTACGAAGTGTCACAGGGATTGCTTGTCTAATTCTCATCTTTGTAATCATATAAATAGTTTTTCAAAGGCCTTCATCACTACCCTTTTGAATCCTAGACCACCGAACATTTCTTAATTGCTGGTTCCGTTACTGTGAATACTTGCATACTAAATACACAAGCCGGTCTGGCCTAGGGGTTTTTAAATTTTAATCTGGTTTTTAATCTTTCTTAATCCCCTTGTTTTAATCTTTGTAAGAGCCAATTATATTTAATTCTTTTAATTTTTAAATATTGTATATGTGTTTTATATGTGTATTTTTTAATTCTGGCTGTTCACCGCCCCGAGTCCCTTTGGGGCGGTATACAAATTTAAATAATACATAAATAAATAATAAATAAATACTAGGTGTTAGATAAATTGATAATCTCCATAGGATAGCTTCAGTAGGATAGCGTTTTGTAGGTCTAAAAGGATCAAATTGCATTTGCTTTCCAGCATGATAACAATGTACAAAGCAGAGGAAAAATAGTCCTTCCTTCCACATTTTCCTCGCCCATAACACTCCTAAATTCTGTTGTTGCTCTGTGAGTGCGATGAGCAATCTCTAGATTTGATAAACAAAAATAGAAAGTTATATAAATAGAGGTGGTATTCACCAGATTCTGACCAATTCTGGAGAACCAGTAGCGAAAATTTTGAATAGTTTGGAGAACCGGCAAATACCACCTCTTACTGATCCCGCCCCCATCTATTCTCTGCCTCCTGAGTCCCAGCTGATCGTCTGGGTCTTCTTTTATTGCTCTGCACAGGAGAACAGAGCTGGAAAGCAGGTTAGTGGGGTGGGGAGGGAATGGAGATTTTCCAGTAACCTTCCCCCGCCACGCCCACCAAGCCACACCCACCAAGCCATGCCACGCCACGCCCACCAAGCCACACCCTCAGAACCGGTAGTAAAAACATTTGAATCCTACCACTGGATTTTAGAGTTTTCATATTTCCTCTGAGACAGATCTATTTATGTGGTCATTAAGAGTCAAAAACAACTTGATGACACAATCAATCCTTTCTCCCTCTCCCTCTCCTCCCCTCACACACAAACATAAACACACACTTTTATTACTCTGTAATAAAAGCTCTCCTTGGCTGACCTTATCATTTGGCTACATGAGGCAGTTGTTCCAGGTGGTAACAGAAACTGGGAAGCAGTCAGAAGTAGCCAGAGGAGAAAACTAGGTTCTGCACGGTTGTGCTAGCCAACTGCCTTTATATGCAGAGGAAGATGTCATCTTATTAACAGGGAATTAAGTTTCAACTCCTACACTAGTTGACCTTTGCACATGGAATAGGAGAAGGTGCCATCTTATTATTTACATCAGGAAAGCAAGTATTTTCCTCTGGTTCTCCCATTCTTATAACCTATCACGCCTAGAAGGCACTGTGAATTTGTCGATGTCTGTGACAAGATTCTAAGTCATTCCAGCTGAAGAACGTTAAAGGAAGTTGTAATTACTTTTGGGAAGCAGTGGTTCATATTTCCATGACAGGAGAGCTCAGAGGAAGGCCTTTATCAAGACCATGCATTATTTAACTTTAAATATGAAGTTCTCAGGTCGTAAATCCAGAAAATTACTAAAATTACTATTTCCTCAGAAATTCACTGTTTCAAATTATAGTAACATGTAACCTTAAATCCCTGGAATCCTTAAGCGTATATAAAAAGCAATATTTTTGTGACCTCTTAAGTTGCACCCTGATCTATTTTGACTGTTCAAGCCTAGGCATCCTCCAGATGGCCTCAGATTTCAATTCCCCAAATTCCAATTCAGAATGGAAGTGGGAGAAAGAAGGGAAGGAAGAAGAAAAGGTCTCCATTAACTTCAAGAAAAAAATAAACATTTTTATGGCACTAAAGTTTGGGTCTCCCAATGCAATGAACTAGACTCCAGCTCAGTGGTCTGGCCAACAGAATCTTTCAGTTCTTCTAGAATAGGGGCATCAAACTCAAGGCTCGCAGGCCAGATTTAGCCCACAGGCCTACATTGGGAACCAGAGATGGTATTCAGCAGGATCTGACCAATTCTGGAGAACCGGTAGCGAAAATTTTGAGTACTTTGGAGAACTGGCAAATAAAACCTCTGACTGGAGATTTTACAGTATCCTTCCCCTGCCACGCCCACCAAGCTACACTTACAGAACCTGTAGTAAAAAAAATTAAATCCCACCATTGCTGGGAACAGTGAAAGACCAGCCTGTGTTGCCTCTGCCAGCACAAATGGAGCTCAGGAGGGCTTCCTGCAACCCTCTGCCAGTGAAAACAGAGCTCGGAAGGCCGTATGCAGCCCTCCCAAGCTCTGTTTTTGCTTGCAGAGCACTCAGGCCACCATAGGCATTCCCGACATGAGTGATGTTGAGCTGGCCATGCTCATCCTGGCCATGCCCACCGTGGCCCCTTGAGCAGAGGTGGTATTCAACAGGTTCTGACCAGTTCTGGAGAACCAGTAGCGGAAATTTTGAGTAGTTTGGAGAACCGGCAAATACCACCTGTGACTGGAGATTTTACAGTATCCTTCCCCTGCCACGCCCACAGAACCTATAGTTAAAAAATTTGAATCCCACCACTGCCCCTGAGGTCAAACCCAACCCTGATGAGGTCCTCAATGAAATCGAATTTGACGCCCCTGTTCTAGAAATTATTGCTATTACAGTGGTACCTCTACTTACGAAAGGCTCTAGTTACGAAAGTTTCAGGTTACGAAGCGCGTCAACGAAAAAATGTCATCTCTAATTATTGAACATCTTGAACATCTTGAAATATGTTTCAAGATACGAAAGGCCAAATATGCGCAGTTTGATCTTGTTTTTAAAATGGCGCGTCCGAGCTGCTCTGCCATTGGTTATCTCCCAGCATCGTCCTGGCATCCCATTGGCTAGGAGGGATCCTTGTGTATGGATGAGAGTAACGAAGTGCTTTCATGATTGTTTTTTGCTTAAGTGTGTGTACAATACTAACTTTTATTCACTATGGCCCCCAAGAAAATTGATGAGAAGAAGAAGAGAGTTCTCTTGTCCATAGAAACCAAGCAAGAGATAATAGAAAAGTATGAAAAAGAGATGCGCTTGGTTGATCTCACAAAAGAATATGGCCGTAACCCATCCACGATCGGTACGATTCTGAAGCATAAGGAAGCCCTAAAAGCTACAACTCCTTCTAAAGGCCTCTCTGTTATTTCGAAGAGGAGGTCGCCAGTGAACGATGAAATGGAGAGGTTGTTACTCCTATCGATAAAAGAGAAAGAGATAGCTGGAGACACAGTGACTGAAACGATAATTTGCGAAAAGGCAACGACCATCTTTAATGACCTCATGAAGAAGGATGCAGGCGAAGGAACTTCGGAACCACAACCACACCCGGAGTTTAAGGCATCGCGTGGGTGGTTTGAGAAATTTAAGAGGAGGACTGGAATTCACTCTGTTGTTCGGCATGGCAAGGCAGCTAGCGCCGACCAGAAATCGGCAATGTGGATTTGTGGATTTGTGGCAATGCCAGTGGGGATTGTAAAATTAAGCCCCTGCTGATCTACCACTCCGAGAATCCAAGAGCATTCAAGGCTCATAAAATAATCAGAGAAAACCTTCAGGTGCTATGGAGGGCCAATGCCAAGGCCTGGGTCACACGACAATTTTTTGTTGAGTGGGTCAATGTGGTTTTTGGCCCTGCTGTGAAGAAATACCTCGAGGATAACAATCTCCCCCTCAAGTGCCTCCTCATTCTTGACAATGCCTCTGCCCACCCGCTCGGCCTCGAAGATGATATCCTGGTGCAGTTCTCCTTCATTAAAGTGCTGTTCCTCCCACCAAACACCACCGCCATCCTCCAGCCCATGGACCAACAAGTGATTTCAAAGAAACTCTACACTCTACACTCTACACGAAATACTTGTTCAAGAGGTGTTTCGACATCATCGAAAATACCCAGCTGACCCTTCATGTGTTTTGGAAACAGCATTTTGATATTGTTGTTTGCCTCAAGATTATCGACTTGGCTTGGCAGGAGGTGAGCAGACGTACCCTTAATTCAGCTTGGAGAAAGCTGTGGCCCGATGCTGTTTCCGCACGAGATTTTGAAGGGTTAGAGGCCGTGGGTGATGTTGAGCCTGAAGATAATGAAATTGTTTCACTGGGAAAGTGCATGGGGCTTGAGGTGGATGACGAGGACATCGACGAGTTGATTCAGCAGCACAACGAGGAACTTTCGATGGAGGAGCTGAAGGAGTTGGAGGCGATGCAACACACGGAAGTGCAGGAGGGGTTCAGTAATGACGAGGACGAGGAGGAGGAGGCAGCCATTCCAACATCTGAAATCAAAGAAATTTTACGACAATACCATAGAGTTGTGGAATTCATTGAAAAGAAACACCCAGAAAAAGTGTTCACTGGTTGGTGGCTATTGCTCACTTTGATGAAACGTCAGGCAAACACTAAGGCCACAAGTGAACCTGAACCGAAGAAAGCGAAAGGTGACATCGATAGCAGTTAAAACAAAAGAAAAATGAAATGCAAAAAATAAAAAATAAAATAAAAAAACCAGAAATGTAAAAAAAAATGTTAAACGTTAAACATCACCGTTGTCATCGCATAGCCAGCCGACCTGAAAGGTAAATGAAACTCATTTTTATTATTTACATTAAAGAATATTATTCCTACAATATAGTGCTGTACTCATTTTTATGTTTTTTGTGCAATAATGGTAATGTAACATGTTTTTATTACAGGTATTAACGAAATATTATAATTTACACAAAATTATTGTCTGAATTTGGGGGGCTTGGAACGGATTAGGGCATTTATAGGTAAAATGCGTCTCTACTTATGGAATTTTCGCGTTATGGAACAAATTAATTTCGTAAGTAGAGGTACCACTGTATGGTCAATAGCTTAAAAAGTCCTAAATATCCACATTTTATTTTAAAAGAAGGACGCTCTCAGAAATGAGAAAATAATAATAATAATAAATATTTATTTATATATCGCTACGCTCCCGAAGGACTCGGAGCGGTGCAGAGCCATACAATTAAAACAATAAATATGTGAAAAATTAAAACTAAATTAAACTAAAACCCTGGCTGTAATCAGTTAAAACCCTTCCCTAAAACCCTAACATTTAATATAAAAGTAAAACACCCAAATCTATAATCAGCCCAAGCCGGCCTGGTCAAAGAGCCAGGTTTTCAAGGCACGCCTGAAGGTCCCCAGGTCCGTGGCTATATGTAACTCCGGGGGCAACCCATTCCAGAGGGCAGACGCCCCCACAGAGAAGGCCCTATTCCTCGGGGTCACCAGCCGGCACATAGATGCTGATGGGACCCGCAGGAGACCCTCCCTGTGGGAGCGCACCGGACGGTGAGAGGAAAATGGCAGAATGCGGTCTTGTAAATATCCTGGTCCGATGCCATGGAGCGCTTTAAAAGTTAACACTAAAATTTTAAAGCGCACCTGAGAGGCCACTGGCAACCAATGCAGCTCGCGCAGGAGGGGCGCCACATGAGAGAACCTTGACGCCCCCATAACCACCCGCTGAAAATGAGCTGAAAGTGTTTGGAGCGTTTGGAAATTATTTAAAAGCACATAACTGCAGATCAATCAGACTGTACAATCTCCATCAGGAAGAATGCTTCCAAATCCAAAAAGCACAATGATGATTAAGAAGTAGTAGAGAAATGGACATTGAGCCCAATTGAGAAGAGATGCAGGTTCATAATGCAAAAATACACATTTCAGCTGTGCTATTTGGCAGAGGATGATTTTCAAAAATGATTTTGAAGAAATCCTTCACATGTTTTTGAATGAAGTACTGTATGACACTCTTCTGATATCAGTGCAGAATTTTCAAAATCACATAGACATATTCACAGCTTACTTACAGCTTCTTGGAAAGCTTATTTCATTAAATTTAGCAGGGTTTTATATTATAATAATTTCATAACAAGCTAAAGGAGCTGTGACATGTCCCAATCTATGCATTTTGCATGGATAATATTCTTTAAAGACAAACCTTGATTTACCACATGCAAAATAAGGGTTCATAATACAGGATTGCCATAGATGACTAAAATAACAAAATGTGTCTTGAAGAAGCATAATCCAGATCTTGCATAGTTGAGGTATGTTCTTTAAACCTTGAACAGGATAAAGGCCAGATTACAAATAAATGGAGGTTTAAAAAATGATAAACCTACAGGAAAAGCAGTGCTGTTTTCAAAATTAACTTATATTCTCAGAAAATACAAAATGATATATTTATGTTCAGTTTCTTCTTGAAAGCTTCCAGTGATGAAACTCCCACAGTTGAGTTGTACCATTGGTTGATTGTTCTCACTTATCAGAAAATTTCTCCTTATTTCAAGGTTGAACCTGTCCTTGATCAGTTTCCATCCATTATTCCTTGTCTGGCCTTTGGGTGCTTTGGAAAATATTTATTTATTTATTTATTTGATTTGTCAATTTCTTACAAGAGAATAGGTATAAATATATACATAGTTATGAATACATGAAATGGGTACATATAAGAAAAATGAAAGAAACAATAGGATAGGGACGGTAGGCACGTTGGTGCACTTATGTACGCCCCCTACAGACCGCTTAGGAAAGGGGTGAGGTCAATAGTAGACAGTCTAAGGTTAAAGTTTTTGAGGTTTGGGGAAGAAACCACAGAGTCGGGTAGAGTATTCCAGACATTGACCACTCTTTTGCTGAAGTCATATTTCCTGCAATCAAGTTTGGTGCAGTTAACCTTCAGTTTGTATCTATTGTGTGCTCTTGTGTTGTTATGGTTGAAGCTGAAGTATTCATTGACAGGTAAGTCATTGCAATGTATGATTTTATATACCATATTTAGATCAGACCAAAGACGGAATAATTCAAGGTTTTCAAATTTTAGGTCTAGAATTTCAAGTCTGGTGGCATAAGGTATTCTATAACGAGTAGAGGAGTGGAGAACTCTTCTTGTGAAATATTTCTGGACTTTCTCAACTGTGCTAATATTAGATACGTAATATGGGTTCCAGACTGATGAGCTGTATTCGAGTATTGGTCTAGCAAATGTTTTGTATGCTCTAGTTAGTAGTGTGATATTACCAAAGAAAAAGCTATGTAGGATTAGGTTAACAACTCTTAATGCCATTTGGCTATGTAGTTACAGTGGGCTCTAGCACTTAGATCATTAGAGATGACTATTCCAAGGCCCTTTACAGAGCTTGGATCATCAACAAGGTCTTGACTATTCAGCTTGTATTTTATTTTCTGATTTTTTTTTGCCAATATGTAAGACAGAGCATTTATTTGTTGAGATTTGAAGTTGCCATTTGTTTGACCATTCTGATACATAGTCAAGATCTTTTTGAAGGGTTGCAGTATTGTCTGTGGTATTAAAGAGGTTTACATCATCAGCGAAGAGAACGCAGTTGCTCTTAATATGATTAAAGAGGTCATTTATATAGAATATGAAGAGAATTAGTCCTAGAACACTGCCTTGGGGGACACCACTATTGACAGGTACAGAATTTGATAAGACACTTCCAATTTTGACCATTTTTTGTCTGTTTGACAGGAATGCTTCTATCCAGTTATGCAGTTGTCCAGAGATAACGTAAGATTTTAGTTTTAGGATAGTTTGTCATGTACCACTGAATCAAAAGCTTTACAGAAGTCTATGTACTGTAGATTGTGTCTATTGTTTTGCCCTGATCGAGTTGTGTAGTCCATATGTTTTTGCAATGTAAGAGTTGCAGATTACAGGATAGTTTTTTTCTGAAACCAAATTGTTTATTAGAGAGTAGGTTGTTTGTCTCTAAGTGGAGGATAATGGATTGGTTAATAATTGATTCCATGACTTTACAGGTGATGCAGCATAAGGAGATTCGTCTGTAATTTTCAACTAGGCTGGGGTCTCCCTTTTTGAAGATTGGGATGACCGTGGCTTGTGACCATAGGTTAGGCAAGGAGCTGGTCCTGAAAGATTTATCAAAGATTATGCTTAGAGGTTCTGCTATGGCAGTGGATAGCTTTTTTATAAATATTTTTAAGAATATATTTTAAGAAAATAATTTGACCCCTTCCTCTCTGTGGCACTCCTCAAATATTGGAAGACTGCTATCATGTCTCCTCTGGTCCTTCTCTTCACTAGACTAGCCATGCCCAGTCCCTGTAACTGTTCTTCATATGTTTTAGTCTCCAGTCCCTTAATCATCCTAATGCTCTTCTCTGCACTTTTTCTAGAGTCTCGTCATCTTTTTTATAGTGTGGTGACCAAAACTGGATGCAGTATTCTAGGTGTGGTCTTACTAAGACTTTATAGAGTGGTATTAGTACCTCCTTGATCTTTATTGTATCCCTCTGTTAATGCAATTTAGGATTGCACTGGCTTTTTTGGCTGCTGCTGCATACTGCTGGCTCATATTTAGCTGGCTTGTCCACTAAGACTCCAAGATCCCTCTCACAGTTACTGCTATTAAGCCTGGTTTCACCTAGTCTATATGTGTACTTTTGGTTTTTCTTGCCTAAGTGTAGGACTTTATTTTTCTCTACATTGAATTTCATTATGTTAAATAGTGTTCAAGTCTGTCAAGATACATCTGGATCTTGAGCCTAAATTATCTACTGTTCAGTTTCTGAACTTCTAATCTTCTCCTCAAAATTTGGTAAAAAAGCCCTAATCCTTCATGATTTTTTTCCTTACAGTTTTAAAGATTGATAAAATGGATATAATCAGTATGATAAAACCAAAATTCATATTATAGTCAACATCTCGTTTACAGCAGGTCCATGAGCATCTTCAAAGAACTTGTCTAAAATGAATTGGGATGGGAAACTGTTGTCAATTGCATTACTTTGATTATTTAATTTTTGTTTTTAGAGGAACCAGAGTCTACATCCATCTTTAAAAAGCAACCAATAAGACCAGATATTTACTGCATGTATTTAGTGACAAAATTCTCATCAAAACAAATCAAGCAATCACTTGTACAAAAATGCCACAGCTAATTTGCAAAAAGCTGTTTTACTTTTGCTGTGCATCTTTAACTATGAGGAGCCATTCTGATTTTTCCCAAGGCACTACATTATTTGAATGAGAACTCTTCATATATAAGAGAGAAGCTGAACATATAATGTGTGTTAAAGTATTGTGAAAAGTTAGGAATATCTCCATTCCCACCCCACTCCAGGGGAAGGATACTGTAAAATCTTCATTTCCACCCCACTCCGGGGGGGAAGGTTACTGCAAAATCCCATTCCCTCCCCACCCCACTAACCAGCTTTCCAGCTTTGTTCTCCTGTGCAGGCCAACAAAAGAAGACTCAGCCAATCAGCTGGGACTCGGGAGGCAGAGAATAGATGGGGGCAGGGCCAGTCAGATGGTATTTGCCGGTTCTCCGAACTACTCAAAATTTCCGCTATTGGTTCTCCAGAACTGGTCAGAACCTGCTGAATACCACCTCTGCCATCAACCCTTGTTGGTAGTCTAGATGTCATTGTACTGAGTTATTACTAAGAAGTCTTATAGGAGAGAAGGGTCACAATCACTTCCTCCAGATTCCAATGAAGTCATCAACCATAGAAACCGATATATTTTTAATCCTATGCCTGTCTGAAAGGGATCCAGATATGTGCCACTAGACCCTATTATTTTTCCAAATTCATCCCTCAAACTGGAAGCTAGACAGATGATGTACAAGACAAGTAGATTTAGAGGTGGATTCCCCAGGAAAGTGAACAACACCCTTTCAAGACAGCTGGTACACCAACTTATTCCAAATAATTACCACCCATCCCACTAATTACTTTTGAGTCCATATATTCTGGCTGGGCTATACAAAATAGCCAGGTAAGGCATGGGACCAACTTGTAAGTTGCAAAGGATCTTATCTATCTTATCTTATCTACTTTGTTCAAGTCCAAAACTTGAAATAAAACCAGGTAACTCTGCAGTCTTACTAGGCTCTGCCCAAATGGTATCCAACCCAGAATGACTATAAATAATTTTATCTGTAGCGGGGAAGGGAAGCTCACAAACCTATCACAATGCTTTTAGGAAGACCCTCCTCTCCAATAGGTTCAGACCAAATCTTTATATTTTGCAGATAGAATAAAAGTGATAAAAGGTCTGAATGTGACCTTTTACCTGTGTTTGATCCCATGACTAATGATTCATTTTTCTGCCATTATCCTCTAGACACAACATCTGGGGATTCTACTCTTTTTGTTCATCAGTAAACTAAGAACCATTTGGAATTGGTGCACAAAGATGACTATCATATCCAATGCATTTACGTTCCCTCATTCCAGAACCCGACAAGGCACTGAGGTACTGGTTGCCAAATCATTATGAAAATCTTCACAATGCCTGATGAGAACCAAGTGGTTAAATAAAACATCTATGGTAGACCATCCCAATAGATCAGGGGTGTCAAACTCAAGGCCCGGAGGCCAAATCTGGCTCCCAGGGTGCTTAAATCTGGCCCCCAGGGCTGCCCTGGAAACAGCAAAGGACTGGCCTGCATTGCCTCTGCCAGTGAAAGCAGACCTCATTTTCACTGGCAGAGGGTTACAGGAGGCTGTCACAGCTGAAAATGAAGTTTGGGAGCCCGTTTTCACTGGCAGAATGCTTGGATCACCACAGGTGCCCCCGGCACAAGTGACGTTGGGCTGGCCATGCCCACCCTGGCCCCACAAGGTCAAACACAACCCTGATGCAGACCTCAATGAAATCAAGTTTGACACTCCTGCAATAGATGGTCAGTTGCAGAGGTTTAGGATGCTGACAATGTAGTTGGACCATGGCAAAGGATTATTTACAATATCTCCTATCTTCAGAACACACTTTGTATGCTCTAAAAAATTAAAAAAAAATCAGACATGTAGTTATCTATCTTAGTTGGACAAGATGGCAAGAAGCCCATGGATTTCTGATCCCATTCTCAGGGCATGGAGACTGGAGTCCACAAAGTTTTAATAGCAAAGGGAGTCCAGCATCAGCAAAGAGTTTTAAGAGCTCAGTAAGTGACAACTGTGTGAACTGCACTATCCCTAAATTGTCCATACAGCTCAACTTCAAATAGAGCCACTCATGGTCAGTCATATGCAGTGGGATGGGGTAAGATGCTTGGTTTTTACCAGAACTTCCCACAAGGTGATTTTCATTCCTTCTTTCCAACTTTGCGTCTGAGTCTGCTGAAGTATCCCAATTCACAGGACAGAGCTAAGATAACATTCTCATCCTTACCCAACAATATTTAAGTTATACATTCCAGATCTATACCTTCATGTATACTCTTACATGGTCCTACAATACATGGACTTGGCATGAGCTCTTGCTAATGTTTCTTTCCACATATCAATTGCTAATGAATATTTCAACTAGGTGACTTGTTGCATTTGTAAAACAACTCATCCATTGCTTCCACAGCCCGTTTATACTAATGCACTTCAGATATCTGACAATGTTTGAGAAGTATGGATCCACAGTCCAGTCTCCTAATCTTGGGAAGGCTGAAAGAGGTGATAAGGCAATGTCCCTTCTAAATATAGGTATTTTTAACTTTTTTTGATCTTCTTTTGAGTAGGGGAAGTTTTAAACATTTCCCATATAACCATTTTTGAATGAATTCCATTAAAATCTGGGCCAAAATTGGTCTGAAGAATGATGCTGAACAGTGAACAGTGAAAATGGGTGCCTAAGACTTCTTCTTGCTCCCCTCCACAATTTCTACAGTATCCCCTGCTTTAATTTACCAAGGAGGGGGGGAATGAAAACTGGCTGAATTTCAGCCATTTTTACTTCCAAATGTTGACAGTATGATCTCAGGGTGCTGAAGGGCTAAGTCACATGCAATCCATGTAGAAGGGATAATAAGTAAGTAACTTCTAACAGACTATTTTATCTCAAGACCAAACTATACTTTATACTTACGCATAATATATAATTACCAAAAAAGCCCAAAATGTGCAAGAGGAGAGTATTCCTTGCTTCTTGTCCCTGCAGCATGATGGCTCAGCAGTTAAGATACTGGGCTTGTCAGCTGGAGAGTTGACAGCAGTGGTGGGATTCAAATTTGTTTTACTACCGGTTCTGTGGGTGTAGCTTGGTGGGCATGGCTTGGTGGGTGTGGCAGGGGAAGGATACTGCAAAATCTCCATTTCCACCAACTAATCTGCTGTCCAGCTCTGTTTTCCTGTTCAGGGCAACAAAAGAAGACCTAGCCGATCAGCTGGGACTCAGGAGGCAGAGAATAGATGGGTGTGGGGCCAGTCAGAGGTGTTGTTTGCTGGTTCTCCAAATTACTCAAAAGTTCCACTACTGGTTCTCCAGAATTGGTCAGAAATTGCTGAATACCATCTCTAGTTGATACCCTGAGTTCATGACCCGTTTTGAAAGCAAGCAAATGCATGTAGACAAATAGGTACCACTTAAGTTGGAAAAGTGACTGAGTTCCATATTTTCATGCTGGACACATGACAATGGCAGTGTCTCTCAGACAATGCCGGTTCACTCAGCTAAGAATTAGAAATGAACACTGCTTGCTTGAGTCAGTCATGACAGGACAGGAGAAATCTTTAAACTTCTGCTCCTAATGTGAGTAAAAAAAAAAAGTAGTACCAATTTCATTTTTGTGCAGACCTCTTCACAGAACACAGTATATTCATGGTAGGAATTCTGAAATTACCCTACACTTTTAACTTAATTAAAAACTATTTTAAATTGTAGCCATCAAAAGATGCAGTTTTATGATCAAGCCATATTCAAATCACACATGCTAAAATCAAGCATTTAATCTGGAGTCATTTTCAGTGGTTCTAAAATTGCTCGTTCCATGTTGGCTCATATTAGCTCTGAAAAGATGAAAATGTCAGCTGAGAAGTTTCCTGTCATCTTGTGTCAGTTCTCATGCTTTCTTAACACTGTTCCTTGGCTTACTGTGCTAACACCAAAATGTCTCAGATAATTTAATTGCCAGAGTAGAAATATCATTTTCCGTAAATAGCAAAAAGAAGGCCAGGGGTAACTCAAAACATTTTTTCAGAAGATACCAATACTGTCTTTCATCCAGTCTAGAGAATATTTGCTAGTTGAAGAAAAATGGAAAATTCTCAGTACTAAAAATGAACAACTACACAATAATTTGCTTGCTTCCATGATATTTAGAACTACCATGATATTTAGAACTACCATCTGGAATAACTACCTCAGCTTGGTCAATTGGTATTGCCATCTCACTAATAGATTTTGCTATTGAAATTTTTGTTGGGTAACACTTGTTCAGCTTAGTTTTAGTACTCGGTACTTATTCATTTTAATCATTTATTGATATAACTGGTAGTTTTACCATATCTGTCTTCACACGGAAATAAATTTTGAGTTTTCTAAATAGAGATAGTTCTCAGTTACTGACTACTCATTTAGCAACTGTTCAAAGTTACAACAGTGCTGAAAAAGGAGATGTAAGACCAATTCCTGAAGTTACAGACATCATAGCATCCTTGCAGTCACGTGTTTATGACTTGGGTGCCTGGCAATTGGCCAGCATTTATGACTGTCACACCATCATGTGATTCCCATTTAAAATCTTGACAGCCAGTTTTTGACAGGCAAACTCAACTTTTAACTTTTTAACTTTGACTGTACACTGCCCCGAGTCCCTGTAGGGAGAGGGGCGGTATAGAAAACTAATAAATAAATAAATAAATAAACAAATAAACAAACAAACAAACAAACTGGGAAGCCAGTAGGAAGTAATAAGTCGAGGGGGTCACAATATGAACCTTTTCTTTGTTTAAAAAACAACTTTGTGGTCTTTACATTAACATTGTATGACATTGTTGGTACAGTTGGGATTTTATTGTGTTCTAAATTAATACACTAACTCTTCAAAGTCATCTCCCCCTCACTTTTTGCCCTTCCATTGAGTTAGGTCTATCATTTTTAGAGTTGCCAACTGGCATGGCTTTCCAAAGTACAATTCTGAAGGTTTCCATCTTAAAACATTAATGAGCATCTAATTGAAGAAGACTTTTCTAAGCTTTCTAGCCAAAGATCTAATAACTGGAATTTTTTTCAACAAATACAGATTTCCCTCGTCTTTTTGATATGGAAATGGTTTGCATCATTTCAACTTCACCTTCTCAATGTCAATGTATTCATAACTAAGAAATGTGTTTGGGTGCCAAAATACCATTGCTTTATAAATTTAGGAAGTACAGGTGGGGGTAAGGAACAATCAAGTACATTTGCAATAGCTTGGATCGCCAAGCTAGGAAGCTGCGGAGAATTAAGGAACATTATGCATACGTGCATAATATAGCAAAGAGCTCAATTTGACCTGGGAACATTGATGGCCCCTTGTTCAGATCAGAACATTCCTGCTAATACTGGTAGAAGCAACACTGGAGTTGGTTGCACCATACATTCTTAAGATACAGTATATGTTATGCATTTTCCCACTAGGAGAGAAACTCACATGCATGGCTAATAAAAATGTGTGGGTGCATTAATATCAATGGAGTAGAGATAAAAGGCATGAGACAGTAGCAATGATGAGTAGTTAATTAAGAGTCATGTCGAAAAAACATCAGACAGTAAACGATATTAAAGCAGTTTATAACTATCTAATTTAATAACTGGTTTACAAAGCAGACTTTCTCCTTAGCTTCCCAAAAGTTAGTGGATTATATAAAAATGTGGTCACAATTAATAGGAGGAGATGAAATGAATGAACAAGATGCTGTGGTAGAATAGGAAAAGAAGTAAGATAAAATCACATACTGTCCCCATATTTATTTTAACTTTACACCAAATGTATTATAAAATATTTGAGGGGTTGCCACAGGGAGGAAGGGGTCAAGCTATTTTCTAAAGCACCTATAGGCCAGACAAGGAATAATGGATGGAAACTGAAGAAGGAGAGATTTAACCTGGAAATAAGGAGAAACTTTCTGACAGTGAGAACAATCAACCAATGGAACAGAAATTGCCCTCGGAAGTTGTGGGAACGCCATCACTTGAGACGTTCAAGAAGAGATTAGACTGCCATTTATCAGAAATGGTGTAGGGTCTCCCGCTTCGGTGGGGGGGTTGGACTAGATGACCTACAAGGTCCCTTCCAACTCTGATTATCTGTTATCTGTTAAAATCAACAGAGTTGGAAAAGATTACAACTGAAGTCAAAATATGTTAAGAATACCAATAAAGGAGAATATCTATAGTTCAGGGTTGAAATGAGGAATCATTGTTGCTCTCTGAGCTTGTTGGTTTTCATGCAGACATTTCATTACTCTAACTAAATAGCTAGCACTGATGATGTTACCTAGTTAGGTTAATGAAATGTCTGCAAGAAAACCAGAAAACCAAGGACCCCTCATGTGTTAAGAGTAACAGATATTTGAGCAGATATTTTCTTAGCCAAACAAAAAGATTATAAAAGTAAAAATTGAAAATAAAACATCCAGAATAATGCTAAATATTAAGATACTAAAGATAGTATCTGCTTAGGGAACTTACAACTGATGAACTGAAGGAGATAGACTTAGACTTAGAATAACTTTATTGTCATTTTAAATGTATACTAATCAGCATACATTAAAATGAAATTTTGTTGCATACAGTTACATATAGTTTTGTTCAGCTGAAGAATAGAAACAGATGGATAGCGCACTGGAGCATAAAGAAGAAATAACTTCTAAAGATAGAGATAATAACAAACTTAAACAAGTTAAATAAGGGTATTTCTGTGATAACAAACTTTAGAATAGTTAAAGAAGGCATTTTATTCCAGTGGTGATATATAGCTATGAAAACCAGACATTGGAAAAGAATGAAGAGAGAGCTTTTCAAAGTACAAATTTGTATACAATTTTGTGAATGCCATAGACTGCAAGAAGAATGAGTCAATCAGTCTTGGACCAAAAGAAAAAAACCGTCTGTTCCTTGAGGCAATGTTTAGCAAGCAGAACTCATTTACTTTGGGCAGGTGATGTGAGCAGATGATAAACCCCAAAATATGACTATTCTTGACATGATTAAGGGAAGACAAAATGAATATGATGGAAGATAACACAGGAATGTTCTTGAAGAAGAATGGAAACAGGTTGAGATGACTATCTTTCCTGTAGCACTCAAGCCTGGTCTAATGTTACTTAGCTAACTAGTGGATAAGGGAATGGTGAGAACATGCCATTGATATGATATGTGGATGAAAAAATAAATCTGAGCAGTTTACACTGAGAAGCTGGGTTTTTGATATTGTTTAAAGGAAGGGTCAATACAATTTTATTATAAAGAGGAGTAGACTGAAACCAATTATAAACAAAGATAGGAAGGGGATTTTTGGACCAATCATTAAAATTCTAGGAAACTCAAATAGAGCCTTCTCAATATGAAGTCTGAGTTAGCTTTTACCTTTCTCAATAAGTGAATTGTCTACTTTTCCTGATTTTTATGGTGTTATTTGACTGTTGCTGGGTCTGTGTCAGACTTACAGTATGAACAAAGTTTTACTCAATGCTAAGTAAGCTGTGGAAGCTGATTTTTTTAAAATGTTACAGTGTGATATTCCAACCTAATATCTATGCAACAAGTTTCAAAAAAAAAAAAAAGGAAGGGGTTGTCAAAAAGTTGCGGAATAGAGCCCTTTCCAGGGCTCTATTATGTTCTTTCCAGAATTCGGGGACAAAATCTCCTAGAATATCTACCTAGTATGTCCATCAAACACTTATGAAACAGCTGTTGCTAATTGTGAATTACCTGTATGTCCTCAAAAAAAGGTTTGAGATTGTCTTTTGCTTTGAGCGATTTTCCCCCTTTCCATTTACAGAACTTGAGTCCCTGTCTTTAATGGCCCCTTTTTGGAATTTTTGAAAGAGAATGGCTGAAACTCAGTAGTATAGTTTCCTAATATTTATCTCAAACCACCCCAAATCTCTAAGAACTGGGAAACTTCAGTTCTGTCCATATGTGGAATGAAGCCACTTAAATTGGCATTATGTCAGGCCCAGAACCAAGAAAGACCTGTGATGATTCTTCCAACCTAAATTATTGTTCACAAAACACTTACTCACTTACTTGTTCACATGTATAGACAAATTTTTGCCCAACTGAGCATGACTATTTTGTGTCTACAATGTACTCTGGGAACTATTAGGGAAGAGCTGTCTTCAGTCTCTCTCATGCATAATATCTGAACTGAGTTTCCTCTTACTTCTTGGAATGCACCTCCCCCCTCTAGGGAATTCACCTCCTTACTACTTTACACATTATTTCCACATCCCAAATTCCACACCCAATTAGATCCTTTCCTCTCAAAAAATATTAAGCAAGACCCATGGGCCCTATATTAGCTAGATGGTGCCTTCATAATTATTCAGGGTGCTCTATCTCTGAATATCAACTGCTTAGAATATATAAGAGCTATACCTATTGTAGTTTTGGCAGTTAGTTTCTCCCATTGAACTGCTTGAGTTTTGTTTATGCCACCAGATCCCAAAACTAGCACTGATGGATTATTAAATGTTAAGACCATGCGACTGATTAACAGCTACATCTTCAGATTCTTCCTCATCAAAGCAAATTATTTTCCAATGATAGGAGTTTCAAGGCTAACCTACTTCTCTCTTGACTCACACTTTATTTTTTCTATGGCTTGAATTATGTGGTTTGCTTCTTGGTCTTCTGGTCTTCAACAAAGATGGAAACAAGAAGAAAAAACACATGCATGCAGTCTGCAGTCTCATATGTAATCTAGTGTCTCTAGTCATGTTCCTGGGCACATGTGGTCGTGTGCTGCTCAATCAAATTGTACATATTGTAGATATTACAAAGCTGTTACTGGTTGTTAACCAAAATTCAGCTTTCTATTAAGTATTCTAGAGACTAGCCTTTCTTCTTTCCTCCCTCCTTCTTTCTTCTTTCTTTCTTTCTTTCTTTCTTTCTTTCTTTCTTTCTTTCTTTCTTTCTTTCTTTCTTTCTTTCTTTCTTTCTTTCTTTCTTTCTTTCTTTCTTTCTTTCTTTCTTTCTTTCTTTCTTTCTTTCTTTCTTTCTTTCTTCCAAAGTTGCTGTGCAGGCTTAGGCTAGAAACTATTTGAATAATGATCCCTGTTAAACTTCTACCTGAGGTCATGTAACCTAACCAGTGGGACATATGCAGCCGCACATTTTCCCAAGATCACATCCTTAACAAGCTGAAAAACATTTCAAAATTGCATGGTAATAACGATGTCAGATTCATTTGGGAAGGCCCAAAATCTAATTTTCATTCAACTGTGAAATGAACCGAGTGATCTTAGACTGCATGTTATCCTTCTTGCCTAATAATCACTCTTGTCTAGAAAAAAAACACAAATAAGAGTTCCAACAAGTACTCCATAATAATAATTAAAAAAGACAGAGGGATATGCAAAAACCTTGCCCAGTGATAGATGAGAACAAATAAGGACACAGTTATATTGTCAGGCTATCTCATTTCTTAAAGGTAGGAATAGATGGCTCCCATTTGGTCCAACCATCTTATAAAAAGCCTCTCACTGCATTTCGGTTGCTATGAATTGAGAGTAATGTTTTCCACCTTCTTCCCATTCAGCCGTTGCCATACTGCTTGCCTGCTGCCTGTTACTTTCTTTTAGGAAATCCTCCACAGTTTGCTTAGCTACCATGGAGAAATATCTGTAGCTCTCTAATCTTTACTGTTATCTATGGTGCTTCAATAGGATAAGTGATTATAACAGTTGACATTGGCAATTTCATCTGTTTGTTATCTAGCAGAAAAAGTTTGTGTGTTTTGTGCCTGTGTGTGTTTGTTTGTGAGTGTGTGTATTCTTGTTTCTCCTCTGTACTTACTTTTTTGATGAAGCTCTTTTTTAAAATATAAATGCACTGGTGAAGCCCAGCAAATGAGTTTGTTAGAAGCCCTAATCTTGAGATTATAGCCAGCAGTGCTGTTGTAATGGTTTGAAATATTGTGTAAAGGGAAGTGGGAAGGATGCATGGATAGGATGATGCGGCAATTTGCTCTGATCCAGCACTGCCATGTTAGGTTGTACAGAAAAGAAATAAGTGATTTACTTGAACTGGGTTTAACCACTTAGATAGCCATCTGATCTATCTAGGATTTCTGATGGGCATAGTAGGTATTGAACTTGTGAACATTTGCATGCAAATCATATATTCCATAGGGAAGCTACGTGACACCCTTCACAAAATGAAAACCTTTGGTCTGAAAGCTGCCATAAGATACTATTCTAGTGAGATGTGTCTAACTAACTAACTAACTAACCAACAAACCAAACAAACAAACAAACAAATAACTAAGCAAGGTTAACAGAGTTGGAAGGGACCTTAGAGATCTTCTAGTCCAACTTCTTGCTCAAACAGGAAACCCTCTACCATTTCAGAAAAATTGTCATCCAATCTTTTCTTAAAAACCTGCAATGTTGAACTTCTGAAGGCAACTTATCCGACTGACTGATTAATTGTTCTGTCAAGAAATTTCTCCTTAGTTCTAGGTTGCTTCTCTCCTTAATTCTTTTCCTTACTGTTGGTAAGATTGTCAGAAATATTAGAAAGAAGAACAGAGATAATGAAATTACCCATCAGTAGTTAGTATCTGGACAGTTGAATGAAGCAGACACATAGATTAATTTGGTTGCCAACTTTTCCATTAGGGTACATTTACTTAAAATCTACTTAAATTATAGCAATGTATTTGGATGACAATCTATACACTTATATATTAACATTTGGAAAATTAGACTGGAGAGAAATAACAAATGTTTCTCTTGCTCTTAGCAAAATGTGAATGACCTAAATATTGAAAACTAAATAGAAGAAAGGGTGGTATAGTTATATTTTTATCCTAATGTAACCAAGACATTACTGTAGTCCTTTTCGTATATTCTATTTCAATTTTGAGCATGCATCAAATGCATAATTCAGAATCTGTAGTTGCATTTCAGACCTGTACAATTTGAACTTTTTCAACTTGGACATTGACCACTGGCCTCTTATGCCATAAAATGACTTTTTTTTTTTTTTACTAGAACGTTCAGAAAAATGTGATAAGAATCTGTTGTTGGTTCTTTAGGGGAGTTACTCTATGAGAGTTGGTGGCTATATAAATTTGTTTAATAAATAAAATACTAAAGATGGTGCCAATTAATTACATTTAACAAGATGTCCTTGACAAATTTGTTGAAACTTCAAAAGACTCAAAATACTTGACTTCTTTGATACTCATTGAATTAGCTTGATTTCTTGTTCCCTGATGTTAAATGAAACAACTGTAAGTATGGAATGAATCAATTAGAAAAAAAAAATCAGAGAGCGAGGAAGTTACATGGTTCTCATTAATATGCCAGGAAAGCAAGATTAAAATAATCATAGCTTAATTTTTTTTACATAGATTTTATAAGACTTTGTCCTGGTTTTCCAATAAAGGATTACTGTTCAGCAAAAATACTAAAAGATGCCATCCACAAAGAAGGCGGATGTATTATTGATGTTTTATAGATATGTGCTTAAAATATAATCAGTTTAGGAAATGACGATATTGGATATTTGGGAATATTGAACAGACGGTCCCTCAGAAATTAAATTTACAACAAGCAAGGTCTCATGGGAAGCCTATGAGCTGTATCAATAACATCTTCTACAATATCTTCTGATATTCTATAGGCAACCACCATTTACCAAACTGGTAATTTATATCTAGCATGATTAGAAGTCACTGATAGCATTTATCCTGCATGGATTTGTCAAATCCCCTTTTAAAGCCATTCAAATTGGCAATAATTTTTATAGCTTTGAAGAAGTGAACTCCATATGTGTCTTCGCTGTGCACTGAGTGAAATTCTTCCTGGTTTTTACTCTAAATGTTTTTCTAACATTCATGCATTTTCTGAGGGAAGCAGGAGGAGGAAGAAACAAGAATTATATGGTGTAAGGGAGACTATCTTTTTCTGTCATTCTATTACTCTTAGATTCAGCTTTTTAGTTCTTATTTCAGAAATTCAGCCTAAGCACATATTGTCCAGTATCCAGTATTTTTCTTCTCTAAAAATTGTCACTTACTTACTATAAATCCTTCATTTTGCTCATATTTGATATACTGTTGTTAGTAATAATATGTAATATGAACTAACTACAAAGCAGTTTCAAAAAAGAACATGATTTTTGAATGAAGAAAACATATATTTCTTCCTAGTGTCTTCCCTCAAGTGTAGAGACTGACTTTTTTTAGATTAATTGAGTATTGATCCATCAGTTTCAACAGGAATTGAAGTGACTAGTTTGTTGCCTGACCTGAAGTTTTAGACTAAAATTGATTGGCTCAAAGTAATTCTGGAACACTACATTTGATGAATTTCAAAGGTAACTTTGATGCAAAGTTAGGAAATCTAAGGTCCATCTGTTATTACATGATGTACATTATTTTTGTTGTTTACAAGGATACAATTTACAAGGCATAAAGTTTCTTCTGAGTAAAGTTTAGCTTCCAGTGATTTCATTCATGTAATTTTCATAGAAAAAAATGGAAACGAGATTTTTTTTTCTCATTGTGGAACATTTAAAATTGATTCCCAGTGTAACCTACAAAATCTATTATTACTGATGTCCTAAATAAGTAATAACCAGGAACCAAGGGTAAGGTTGAACAGCATCGAGGGAGGGAAACTTAAATAGGATCTTTACCTATAAATAAAAACTGAATTTGTGTTTTGATGGGATGTAGGAATGCTATAACCTGTTGCCTGATTGATAGCACTCAAAGAGGGTATATGACTGTGACAAATAATTAAACCAGAAGGTGCCCAATCTGTAATGAAAGTAGTTTATTTTATGTGAACATTCTACCAGAATGTTTGTATTTACTAGAAGTTCAAAGGGATATTTGTAGAGTTCAACATACCATTTTGAAAGTTTACACCATCCTTTATTCTTCTCAGTTATCAAAAGCTTTGGAAATATGCTGTCCTTTCCTTCAATTTTTTTCACCCTCATCTGCTTAAAGCTTGTCTTTGTTAATCTGTTGTCTATGGCTTTTATTAAGGGAACGACTCCTCCCTCTGAAAAAATGATGGAGAAAGAAAATGTGAATCTCATAACTCCAAACACAGGAATCTGAAGTCTTAGAAGTTTAACACCAATATAATGATTATATTAAAGTCACTAAAGAGATTCAGCTGTTTATTAGCATGATTGACTAAAAATGTTGTTTTCATTTAAAGGCAACTGTTTTTATTATAGGACAAATAGTAACACAACATTCACACAGAAGATGAAGTTATGTTTTGGTTCTGCCTAGAACACAGGGCTTAATTATAGCCTATTGGGTGATTTATTTATTTTTTTGCCATGGCATTTTAATTATGATCATGCATTATACTTCTGTACTGTTGGCACTCAACAGGACAATAAAACATAATTAATACAAGATGGAACATAGCAGCTGAAATGGAAATACCTACTGGATCATGCCGTTAGATCCCAGTAAAAGGGTTGTTTCTTCCAGTAAATGTATCTAAATTAACATTTTTCTACAAACAAACCACAACAGAGATCCACCGAAACTTTCAAGTTGGTTGCTTTAATCTTCAAAAGGGCAGAATTTGGCTTTAATGCTTTTTTTTGTTTTTATATAAAAGTATCTCTCACTCCATAACCCCCCAGCCCATACACAAAATAAGAAATAAGACCAAGTTCATTATCTATCAGAGAATAATGAACTGGAAAAGCCACAGATGTTTCTGAAAATTGATTTGAACATTATGGCTGAGTCCTGCCCCTCTTGTTGTACATAAGTTTGATTGCTGCCGTACAAGACTGACTTACATTATTCTCTATTAATGTTGACTCTGGGCTATAATCCACCATTTGAACAAGACAGACTCTTTGGAATTGAGTCATCTTGGTTGACAATGTCCACCCCATCAAAAGTCAAAGCAAAAATTCAGTTCTTTTTAATGTTCTTTCAGCACATTTTATTCCTTCTCCGTGCTCCAAATTCAAAGCATAAAGTGGGGGGGGGGGTTAAAATCAAAGTTAAATCCCTCTAACATGAGATTCAATTCACTGTTGTTCTCCTAGAGCAGTTATTTTTCTTCTTCTTTTAAGGAGAAATGAACTTCATTTAAAAAAAAAAAAAGAATCAGCTTTTGACCAAATAGTGGCATTGACTTATTTTTAGATGGCTAATGTCTGTCACTATTGGTAAAAGATACACAATGTTACAGATTATAATATAAAAATGGTATTCATTGGCTCAGAGCTCCATTGTAGTGCAAAGCCCACCTTATTTTGAAATGGACCAGTAAAGTGGGTTTTTAATTCACTAGGGGGTAGAACAAAACCCAAAAATGTACCCTAGATCTTTAGCTTTGATATTAGTTGAGCCCTATGGAAAGTAATTCAGGACAAAAAAACCCCCAAACTGTTAAAAAGTCTTTGATCGTCTTAGTGGATAAGAAGGATATTGCAGTCAGAGATAGATGAGTTAATCCACAAATTATAATAGTACTTAATCACATCAATGTTAGATTCTAGATTAAATGGCAATATTGTATGGGATAATATAGAGATAAAGTAGATGGATGTATGTATACACACAAACACACACATTACATAAAGATAGACACATGGACATGTGTTCTCTTAGGCACAAGCCTTTGGCAAGTCACTCTCAACCCTAGATTGAACAAATATCTATCTATCTATCTATCTATCTATCTATCTATCTATCTATCTATCTATCTATCTATCTATCTATCTATCTATCTATCTATCTATCTATCTATCTACCCACCCACCCACCCACCCACCTACCTACCTACCTTACCTACTTACCTATTTAATCATTTATCATCTATGTCTGTGTGTCTCTTTTTGTGTCTGTCTGTCTGTCTATCTATCTATATCTATTGATTATGGTTCATAATCTTTAATGAAGAGGTTTTCCTCCTGCAGTGGATTGATTCAGGGTGATAATAATAGCTAATGTAATGTAATGTAATGTAATGTAATGTAATGTAATGTAGCAACAAAGTCTTATGAGAAATGGCTACAGGAAAAAAATTTGAAATGTTGGAATATCTCATTAGGAAATTGCTTCAATCGAGAATCATAGTCTGCCCATTGGGGAGGTTGGGATTCAGTCTTTAATATATCTAGTTATTATAGATGTAATCATATATAGTCTCAATCAGAGCTGATGAACAGGCCAATAATATCATACAAATCATTGAACCATCCATTCTAATCCCCTGTAATGTGTAGTACTCTTCTGCAGCATCTCTGCACATTGCCATCCAACTTTGGTTTCAATATCTCCAGTGATGGAGATCTCACCCTACCCCCAAGTGAACAGTTCTTTTTTTTTAATGTTTCCTGATGTCCAGCCAAAATGTAATCCTATTGGTCTTTGTCTTCCAGAACAACTTTGCATAATGACAAGCCTTCAAGTACATCTTCCCATAGTCATTCCCAGCAGTTTTAATTCACCTTAGTAAGTTTTTTTTCCTCTCAGGTGCCTTATTATCTTGTTTATCAACATGTCATGATGCTCTGAACAGGCTTCAATTTTAAATCTTTCCTAAAACATAGCATCTAGTCCTGCATCTAATGTTCCAGGTGTCTTCTGATCAATATAAACAAGAGAAATGAAATGAACAATGACTTTTCTTGATGCTATACATCTGTTGATATGGACTAGGACTGAATTTGCTATTTCTGCAGCTGTTTCACTAGTCACTTATGTTCAGCTTATGATTGACTTATATCCATTGGTGGGATTCAACAACTGGTTTACCCAGGGTCAGGTTGGCTGTCATGGAAGCATGGCTGATCCCCATCCTCCAGCTCTGCCACATATGCAAGACGAGCCCTCCACGACAGCCAACCTGACCCTGGACAAACCAGTTATTAAATTACCCCCCCTTCACTATCAAAGTGGATACTGGGTGCTGTACTGCAATGGAGAAATGGGAAATGGAGCAGCTGGCATGAGGGAAGGAGGAGGAAGGAGAAGAAATAGGGGAAATGGCCTTCTCCTTCCCTTGTGGCAGCTGCTCCATTGCCCGTTTCTCCATTGCAGCCCAGGATCCACTTTGATAGCGGGAGGGGCATTAATTTAACAACTGGTTTGCCTGAACTGGTGTGAACCAGCTGAATCCCACCACTGCTTATATCCTGTTATGTATAGCGCAGCCCAGTGTGATACCTCTTGTCTAGATTCATGTCTTTGAATTTCTTACCTAGTGGAGGATTTGCCTTTGTTTCTGTTAAAATTCATTTTTCTGGTTTTCCATTCTTTATGCTTGTTAGGATCAGCCTTATGGCCCTTAAGATGTTTGTCACATCCTTGTAACATTAGGCAGAGCCATCAAAAATTCATTGATTAAGATTGTGCACCTAGCTCTGTATCCATCTAATGGTATTTAAGACCAATCCATTTATTTGCTATTTTCTCTTCTAGGATCTTCTAGGACCCTTCATCAAATGCTTTGTTAAAGTCAAAGTATACAATTCAGCTCAAGGAGAGTTTTTACTGGACAGATTGCACCATATAAAACTATAAAAATGTCTTAAAAAATTGATCAAAGCCAATCATAGTTACTTTCATTAGAATGAATGAATAAAATAAATAAGATTCCTAAAGAGAAAAAGGATTACCCTGAGCACAAAACAAACACAAAACTGCTATATGCCTTATATAAAAATCTGGAACACATCTTCTTGTAAAAAGGATTTCAGTGGCATTCCTCTTTATGCCTAATGTTGCTGCTGACATGTGTCTATGAGTAATAAGCCTCTGATTACTTGGGCAGAATTTGACTTTGTAAGTCTTAAAGAAATGAAGAGGATTCTTCTTAGTAAGACCACCTATATTTTAATCTAGGCACCTCTGGTTGGTCAAGTGTTCCATGGAGGGAACATATGGTTGGTTCCATTTATTGGTAAATACATCTTTGAGAGATGGAGTAGTTCTGGCAACTCTGAAAGAAATGAAGGACAGTCCCTTCCAGTGATGGGTTTCTTAAGATGCCAATAGAACTGAACAGAAGGTTTTATCTTGAGCTTAAGCCTGTATCTTAAAGGGTCTTTGAGGAGCCATGGAGTTTCAGAGAGAATACTGCTCCATCCATAAGAGACAAGAGAGAATGAGGGAGGGAGGGAGGGAGGGAGAGAAAAAGGGGGGAGGAGAAAGAGAGAGATACTCTGGCCAGACCATAGCTCTGTGTGGCTGGGTTTTCCCTCAGTTTGTTGTCAAGAGAACATGGATGTATGCTGTATTCAAGAAGTCACTTTTAATAATCTTGTTCTGTCTTTTATAGTAAGTTTATTAGAACAACATATCTTTAAGAATGAATAAGAAGCAAATTGATACTATGAATGAAAGATGTTCTTACAAATAAAGATTCCACTGGACATCACAGCTACATGGTTTAAATAGTTTTCTTCCACTGGGACCTTGTAAAATCACTACTGATTGTAATCATAGGACCTATAGTTGAATAGTTCCAGGTTAAAAACTAAAGTTCAATAATATCAGGAAGATGAGTTTGAATGTAAAGTAATCTCCTGCACTATAAAATAAGCTAACTCTCAGTGAATTTAAGGTGTTCAACCCAGCTTAAGTGAAATTTTTGCAGCTACGATTCATTTATTTTGCAGCTACGATTCAACTATGGAGTCTATGCTGAGTTAAGATTATTTCCCCTGAATTTAGTGGCTCTTAAATATGAATAAACACGGTGTAGATTGTCCTCCCAAAAACTTGCAGTCCTATTAATTATCTGTTAAATTTTGAACTTGAAAGAGGGTTTTGCCTAAAGACAAACAATATGTCTGGCCATATTGTTCCACCAAATCCCCAGGAGCTTCATAGAAATGATTCTTTTTATTCCTTCATTTTCAGCTTTGTGGGGTTCTCCCCACCTCCCCTTTTAAAGCAATGTGTCTGATTTATAGCTGAAGTCCATCTGAAGGGCATATGACAGACTTAGTGACTGCAGTCCTCTCTGATCTAGGATTCCATGCAGTCTATTCCACACTTTGTTCTGAGGGCAAATAAGAAATGCCACAAGAGGATAAACAATAAAGATGCAAGCTGCCAATTCTGCACACTCCAAGAAATATTTTTCAACATGTGAAATCAAGTTGAAGATCCAGTCCTGCTAAATCTCAACAGATGAAACCAATTTCCTAATTTTGTGGGAAAACTAGGATCCTTTGTCAACATATACCACAACTCAAGACCTTCGATTTTAGAGTTATGGAATGCCTCTTCCCATCACGGAAAAAAAGTGGTTATTTTGATGAAGACTAATTGTTCTGAGATGCCAACCATGTGAGACCTAAATTATGGGTTGCTTTAGGCAATAAACTTAATCCTTTTCTGGATCCTCCATTTTGTCCCCAATGAATAATTCATTTAAAAAAAACTGAGCGCCTGAAATAAGGAGTTGGAAAGTGAAATATAAATAATTTATATTCAATATTCCAGTACTTATTTGTATGCACAATACAAATCAATATGTAATAATAAAAGACTTCCAGGAATATATTCCTTTCTGGTTGGAAAATTATATGGAATTATCCTAACTCGACATCTTCATATTCATAAAATTTGGAGGAGAAAAAGTTTGTTGGAAAGCTAATTATTAGAAAGCTGTATGACAATTATAGCAATAACATTAGCACTTAGCCTTATATGCGGCTCCATAGTGATTTACAGCACTCTATGTGTGGTTTACAGCATCAGCATATTGCCTCTAACAATCTGAGTCCTCATTTTACTGACCTTGGAAGGATGGGAGGCTGAGTCAATCTCAAGCCCCACCAGGATCGAACTCCTGACTCCTGGCAGAGTTAGCCTGCAATAATGCATTCTAACCACTGTGCCACCAGGAGTCTTGATTTAATTGTAAAGGAGCATTGAATTGATTTCTGTTTCCCTGGGACTTTGCATTGCTCATTGCAAAACTTTGATTTCAAGTTACAAATTCAAGTTTGCTCATGTCTCTTGTCCTGTTCCTTGGAAGTTAGTTGTCTGCACAGGATTAATATGTTCAGCATCTTGAAGTACCAGATTTAAATGATTAAAAAAGTTCAAAGCAAGATTTGCACACTTTGGATACTGGTGGATATTTTGGTTCACACTACTTCAGCTAATGCAGATCACTTGTGAATTTAATTTTATTTCTCTGACTTATTTATGTGCCATGGCTCTAACTAAGGAAAAACATTACAATGTATTTTTTTGTAATTTTTATTCCAATCTTCAATGATAGGACCCACACAGGCAGTAGTTATATACTCAAAGAGACTTAATTCTGCATAACCATTAACATGTCTATTCCAAAGACAATTCTTCTGAGGTAAAGGAGACATCATTCCTGCTAATTGAGATTCACTAGCGGTCTTCATGCATTTCATTGAACACATGGAAGAGGCAGAACATTGCATCTATTGACTCTATTTGATACACGTTGAAGTATTATTTTGGCAGGTCTAATATTTATTTATTTATTTATTTATTTATTTATTTATTTATTTATTTATTAATGGAATTTCTATACCGCCCTTCTCCCTAGGGACTCAGGGCGGTGTACAGCCAATCTAGACCCCAAAACAGTACAAAAGTTAAAAAAGAATTAAATTAAATGCTGGCTGATTAATAAGAAAACCCACCCCCCCCCAACCTTAAAACCCCGGTTAAAATCGAAGATAATACGGAGACAAGTTAAAACCATCTCAGCCCAGGCCGGCCTGCTCAAAGAGCCAGGTCTTCAATATGTGTGCAAACCCTTTTATTGCAGACTTCCAAAATCCAGATGAACATTAAGATCGGAGCAAAATTGTAAGGAAGACTCTCTTTGCTCCATCTCAAAGTCATCTGGATTTTAGCAGCTCAGATCTGGTAGCTCCATTGAAGCCTGATGTTCTTCATTTGTACAGATGGAGAATGTATGTCCATATTACAGTTGATATATTAAGACTGAGAGCAGGGATTGCATATGCAGTCTTAGTTTCAGACATGACTTCATGGATTCTCTGTATTTTTTTAAAAAAATCACTTTATTTTTACTTAAAAACACATTTTTTTATAAATAACAACCAAAATATTATCAAAGGTCATTTTCTCAGTTTTGTAAAGACACTTATAACACATTCCCATCTTAAAATAGTTTGCCAGATTTCTGTCTTTCAGTCAGAAGGAGAGATTCATTGTAATCCTCCCAAAATCAAGCATTCTGCAGCTAATTGTGATATGTAGGAAACAAGGAAAATGATAAGACAGTAATCGTTGAAATATAGAAAAGGGTATTTTCATAATGTAGTGTGTTCTGCACCATTATCCAGGGCCTTTAATTTGAACGTATGTATAGATCTTTGAGTTGGAAAAGATACACAGAACCCACAAAGCAGTTCTCTAAAATAGATCCTACATCTTAGAGTGTTGAATCTAGTTTTTGCTTGAGTTTGTCTACTGACAATCCCTAAAGTTATCCCTTAAGTATAGGTAAATTATCTCATTGTCTCATTCATTTCACTGTCAGAAATGACTTTTAATTCAGGATAAGCACCTTCTTCAGATAGATCTCTGTCAGCATCTTCCCCATGTTTGTTAGGTTTGAATGAAAATTCCATTGTCATACCCCCTGCTATACCTCCATTCTATAAAGCTCCATCTCTATTATATGATGAATAGGATATTTCAATTTTCTGCACAGTTGCAAACATCTGTCTATCTATCTATCTATCTATCTATCTATCTATCTATCTATCTATCTATCTATCTATCTATCTATCTATCTATCTATCTATCTATCTTCCTTTTTACTTTCTCTCATCTTAAAACATTATTATTTTATATACCTTTGGAAGTATATGGATCCGTCGGGTAAAATATTGGCTTTAAACCAGAGAAATCCATTAGTTGATTTTGATATTGATTTGCAGATTTGTTATAGAGATAAAATAAATACAGATATCCCGATATCCAAGATACAGATATCCTGTCTTGAACTTTCAAAGAAAAAGAAACATTAATATAATAGAAAATGTTCTAATATATAAGTTATACACCTAATAATAATCTCCCTCAATTTCAAATGGTGTAAAGAAATTTGAAGCTGACTTGGGAAGGGTATGAAAAAATTGTTTAAGGGAGAAAGAAAGAAATGAAACATTAAAGGATAAAAGATTACCCAGCCCTGAGATTAAAGGAAGCATGTGAAAGAAACTCAAATTAACCCCACCTTGATTTTATTCAGTATAAGATGGGTTAGAGCCAGGCTTTCAAGAACTTCTTATTACAGTGAAAAACATTCTTGGAATCCTTACCATGCCTATTTTATCTTTGAAGGGTTGCCATATGGATACTAATAGAAATGATTAAAATACAATAATAGGGAAAACAAAATGCCATCAATGAATTATGATGTAAACTCACTCATTTTAAAGGCCACCCAAATCCTAAAATCCTGTACTAGAAAAAAGCAGTAATGAATTAGTTGAGATAATTTCTGCGGGAAGAATAGTCTAGCATGTTGAAGCATGTGGTCTTTTCTAATCTGATGTCCTAATACATTTGGAATGCAATTCCCCAAAACCTTAGAATTACTGGAATTTTGCTATGAAAGCATCTCAAAGCATCAGATTTAGACATATGCACTGATAATTGGGCAGATTCTGATTAAAACAAGACATTTCAGTTGGACCTACACCTTCTCAATTAAGATGGAAGAAGTTCTAGTTTGGGGAATCTTCTCTAGATTAATTTGAATGATTGATTTTTTTATTAAAATCTAAAGATCCACCAACTAATTTCAAAACATATTCATATTGGATTAAATAACTTTAAACTGCAAGTTTTGCTTTTAGTAGCATACTTGAGCTGAACTCATAGATCATTAGATTAAAAAAAATAACAGTAGATAGTTATGATGTAATCAAATTTAGCTTTATAAAGAACACTTATCCCATTCTTTGCCTATACTAAAGAGGATAGGATAACATGGTCTCTAGAACTATTAATGAAAGTTATCTAGTACTCTTCCTGAATTACACATTTAATTCTGTCACCTAATTAAAACATACAAGCTGTGTTGTCTTAAATTTGCTTGAATACATGTGGGTGTGGGTGTTTCAGTTAGAGTCTTAAAATAGTGTTATCTCAAATAATTGGCTCTAATTTATTTTATAATGTCTTGATGTTTAAAGAAATACTTTTATTCCATTCAGATAATATGTTAGATCAATTTAATAGGAGAATTTGAATTATAGTTGCTTTTATTGAAAAAGAGCTCAGTTCAAAGAAGAATCCACTTCATTTCTCAAGGAAGACAATTGACCTTAGGATTGGAGAAGTATAGTGTTCATGCCTGCACTTAATATGTCCACCCAAACTTTCTGCACATAAATTAAATAGAAAAATTCAATTTGTGCCTTGCTTTATTAAAACAAAACAAAATAAAAGGCAAAATAATTCACTTCCTTCCTTTTGCTACCTGGTAAAATCTGGAAAGACTCCTTCAACCTGGCCTTGATTCCTAGTAAAACTATAAACAATCCCATTCTGTTTACATGACAACAGCAAAGAAGTGGTTTGCTATTGTCTTCTTCTAGGAAGTCCACACCCAGTCTAGTCCATAGCCCTGAGATTAACTGGTGACTTCCTCTCAAAGAAATAACCACCCTGCTATTTTTTTCAAGATTAGCCAAGTCAACTCTAAGTGATATTTATCAACTATGAAACCCCAATCATATGCATGGATTGTCTTATCCCATCTCATTTTGTCTGTAATCTAAGTGATAGTAGATATATTTTTCTCTATATCCTGTTACAGGTGCATATTTGGTTAAGCAGATCATGCAAATTACAGACTAACAGAGTTGGAAGGGACCTTATAGGTCATCTAGTCCAACCTCCCACCCAAGCAGGACACCTTTTACCATTTCTGACAAATGGCAATCCAATCTTTTCTTGAAAGTCTCAAATGATGAACTTCTGAAGGCAAGCTGTTCCATTGGTTGATTGTTCTGTTAGAAAATTTCTCCTTATTTCCAGGTTGAATATCTCCTTGATCAGTTTCCATCCATTATTCCTTGTCTGGCTTTCAGGTGCCTTGGAAAATAGTTTGACACCTTCCTCTCTGTGACAGCCCCTCAAATATTGGAAGATTGCTATCATGTGTCACCTGGTCCTTCTCTTCAATAGACTAGCCATGTCCAGTTCCTGTAACTGTTCTTCATATGTTTTAGTCTCCAGTCCCCTAATCATCCTGGTTGCTCTTCTCTGCAACTTCTTCTAGAGCAGGGGTCCCCAAACTTGACAACTTTAAGGCGTGGCTGGAGAATTCTGGGAGTTTAAGTCCACACATCTTAAAGTTGCCAATTTTGGAGACCTCTGTTCTAGAGTTTCAACATTTTTTTATAGTGTGGTGACCAAATATGGATGCAGTGCTCTAGGTGTGGTCTTACTAAGGCTTTATAGAGTACCTCACTTAATCTTGATTGTATCCCTCTGTAAATGCAACTTAGGATTGCAATGGCTTTTTTGGCTGCCGCTGCACACTGCTAGATCATATTTAGCTGGTTGTCCACTAAGATTCCAAGATCCCTCTCACAGTTATTGCCAGTCTATACATGTACTTTTGTTTTTTCTTGCCTAAGTGTAGGACTTTATGGTTCTATGAATTTTGGTAATGTTTAGAGGGCTAATTTGCAAGTGGAAATACCAAGGGTCTATTCTATTCAAATGATTACACAAAAAAACAAAGTACATTCAACTAATGCACGCTAATTTATTAATCTTAACTCCCATTTCCACCTTTCAGATGTTCAGCTCTTCATGCCTCTCTGTACTGCAAGAGACTACATATTTAAGGTCTCTCCACCTCCTTGTTAGAGTTTCACATTGTATTATGAAAATCAAAACCAGAGCAATCAGATACCTCCTGAATCTTATTTGTTGTAATATCACAAGAATGCCCACAATAGCCTGTAGAGTGCAGGAAAATATTTAAAGCGGTAAGGCTGGAGTTTCTGAAAGACAACTTCAAAGATATATTGAAAAGAGAGGGGGGAAAAAAATCCTGAAAGCATAATACGTTACATTTGTAGGAGTGTCCTTTTCATGCAGAATTCTGCTGCAAACATTGCATTAAAGAATGTTGTGGGTGGGAGTGGTGGTCGAGCAGGCTAGGGGAGTAACTTTGATTGCTTTCAAATGTCCTTGAAAACAATGGAAACTTGGGTGGAAAGTATGTGTGCCCTCTCAAATGAAATTTTGCAATGACATTCATTAAACATGTCAAAAACTCTGGGTAGTTTTTATTAACTGATCTCCTGGTTTTACAAATTGAAAACATTTACAGTCATCTCTTTGGATGATAAGCAGTCTAATGCTTGTCATTTCTTGAAGCACAAGATGGATTTTGGGGGGTGGGATTCTCAGGGAATCAAGCAGAAAAACCTCACCCCATTCCTAAGAGGTCTGTAAGGGGCGTGCATAAGTGCACCATCGTGCCTACCGTCCCTGTCCTATTGTCCCCATTTATTCGTATCTATTTCCTGTATTCTTACTCATGTTTATACTTATATCTATTATCTTGTAAGCGATTGACAAATCAAATAAATAAATAAAAGAATAAAAGAATGGGGTGCATAGATCACCCCTTTCAATCAGCCACTGATTGAATGCAATGATTAGGAGAAACAATCTGTATGACAGGCATCTCTCACACCTTCTAGGAAACATATTTATCCTCAGTTACAACAGAGTTAGTAATGCATACATTACCTGATGAATGAATGAATGAATGAAACAAACCAATATTCAATTAGAAAGAGAGGTGAAGCAGAAGATGGAATATTATTTCAAAGCTCTACTAATTTTTGCTGACTCATGTGGACAGTGTGTGGTGTGTGGCTCATGAAGGGCTTATCACTCATGATTACACAAATTGCCATATAATTTTTAATCATCCTGTAAACAAAGGATCAAGTTATCTAATCAAGTTAGGATTATCTAACCACATTTCTATCCTACCCTATGCTGTCCAGTCCTGTCTTGTCCTGTCCAAAATCTAACTCCATTATCTATCTATCTATCTATCTATCTATCTATCTATCTATCTATCTATCTATCTATCTATCTATCTATCTATCTATCTATCTATCTATCTATCTATCTATCTATAATCTGTCCATCCATCCGTCATCCTCTATGTATCTACTTGTTTTGAGTCAGTCTTAGCTTTTGGCAAATACAATGTATCAGATATCTCCAATTTTGTTTTGTCCACCCCACCAAATCAGAATATTCCAGGTCCTGTTGATTAAAAAGTGTCACCTTCTGTGGGTCAAGGAGGATGCCTTCTCTGTAACAGTGATTGCCATTTGGAGCACAATTTCTCCTGAGGTTAGATTAGTGTCAACTTCATTGACTTTCCATAGAGCCCTCAAAATTTAGATTTTTTTTCATGCATGGGAAGTGCTTAAGCTTGTTATTTGACTGGTTATTATTGGTGGCCAATTTTATTTCTGAACATCATTCTTTTAGAGATGCTTTTATTAGATTAAGTCACCCAGAGTTGCTTAATGTGGAATGGCTGATTATATAAATCCAATAAATAATAAATAAATAGACAAGTCTATGTAGTTTTCTAATCAATATTTTTCAAAAGTAGCCATTGTTGTCTTCTTAGAAACAGATTGCTCCAAAATCATCCAGTGCTTGGAAATCTAAGGCAAGTGTCAGACCTACCCACTCAGTTCCTTAGGAAAGAAAGACCCTCAACTCCATTTCATTAAAGTCATAGGTCTTTTACTAAGGATTAGTGATATAAACAAAAGCAAGGCTAGATCTGAGTATTTCCATGTAAAGGTTACACTTTTCCACTTTCCATGGCCCTCCCCTTTTTGTCCAGTACGGTACAGTAAGGCCACTTTCTGTAGATGTTTTGGAAACCACTTGGATATTTAGTGCTACTCGAAGCAGATGCTCACTCCATTATCAGATCATGTGTCCTTTGTATGTGGTTTGTTCCAGTCTTGGCACTTCTGTTTTCTGTTAAAGCTGTCTCCCCTCATGCCATTTGTCTCACATTCCCATGCCCTATTCTACTATTTTACATTCCTTTGGTCCCCTCCTTCCCCCTTTTGATTTTATAATAGGATGCCAGAGAAGTAAAGGTGCAGATCTGACAGCAAGACTAAAACTCATGGTCTCCAAATTTCTAACACATTAGTTTTATCTAGTGTTAAATTGTCTCCTTCTTTAGCTCATCCCTTGGAGCCATCAAATTGATTTCCAAGGTAGCAGTATTATTAAATACTGCTGTAACAACGGAGTCAGGTAGGGCGTTCCAGGCATTGACCATTCTGTTGCTGAAGTCATATTTTCTGAAATCAAGTTTGGAGCAGTTTACCTTGAGTTTGTATTGGTTGTTTGCCCGTGTATTATTGTGATTGAAGCAGAAGAAGTCATTGACAAGCAAGATGTTATAGCAGACAATTTTGTGAACTATACTTAGATTGGATCACAGGCGGTGCAGTTCCAGATTGTCCAAGCCCAAAATTTCAAGCCTGGAGGCATAGGGAATACTATTGTGAGTAGAGGAGCGGATTACTCTTCTCAAGAAATACCTCTGAACCAGATCAATCAGGTTAATGTCTGATATACATTACAGAAGCAGAAGAAGTCATTGACAAGCAAGATGTTATAGCAGACAATTTTGTGAACTATACTTAGATTGGATCACAGGCGGTGCAGTTCCAGATTGTCCAATGTTCCTGGCAGACAAGCTGTATTTGAGAATTGGTCTGGCAAAGGTTTTGTATGCCCTAGTTAGCAAGTCAATGTTTCCAGAGAAGAAGCTTCGCAAAAAAATTCACAATTGTTATTGTTTTGGTTACCATAAATCTTTCTTTCAGTAACTGTGCTAGTGTTGCCTGAAAAAAAAATCACATAGCTAAGAAACAGACTGAAAATATTTATGAAACTAGTTTCCATAACATTTTCAAAAGCTTATTTTGGGGTATGGGTCACTCACAAATAACATCATAATGATCAATACAAGCCCTTGTGTTCCAAATTAAAGAATGTAGAGTAACCCTTTGGTATACCATATTTTCCAAATCAGTATTTAAATTATAATGGTAAGGGTTACCTTCTTTAGACCAATTAAAGGTTTACAAAATACTGTGGGCAAGCTTTATTCGGTAGACAGAAAATTTACAAAATAGTGTGGAAACTTTTGGATTGCAAAGAACTTCTCACAGAAGATATTTATGGAAAGTCAAAAATCTTGCACAATATTCTGCAAAGTATTCATCATAAATCTTTTAAGTTGACCTCAAAGAAGGTAATTCCAGCTATTTATAGTTTAATGTTATATACTAAGTTTATTTCTTGTGCTACATTGAAAGCAGCTCTAAATCTTTGCGTTCCCACATCAGCACATTGGGATAAGCCAACACATCAACTGAATTGATTTATTTGTCTCTCAGCTTTGATATAACTAAAAATGCTGTAATGCTATAGGTTTCAACAATTCTAAGATGTAAACCAGAGACCTTTTTATTGGGAATCATGTCAGAAAAGTATAGTAAAGACGACACCTATTTAATAATCCATGTCATTACAACGGCAAAATTGGTGTTCGGCCAGAAATGGAAGGCTACAGAAATCCCTTGTGAAGACAAGGTGATAGATAAAATCCTGACATGTGCTGAAATGGATAGGCTGACTTTAGAACTGAAAGATAAAGTTGAGTCAGAATACTATATAATATAGAATAAATTATATTATTGGAGCGAACTGAAAGGGACTTCACAAAATGAAAAAGGAATAAAGGATTTGTAGGAGGGATATGAATGACTATATGACTTAACTGACATGTAACTGAAAGAAATTAAAATGTATAAAGACCTAATGTGTATAAT
The DNA here is from genome assembly GCA_023653725.1 of Bungarus multicinctus. Taxonomy (NCBI): domain Eukaryota; kingdom Metazoa; phylum Chordata; class Lepidosauria; order Squamata; family Elapidae; genus Bungarus; species Bungarus multicinctus. The sequence goes on along the minus strand of CM042846.1, from coordinate 78,730,447 downwards.
TGTATATAAGATATAGAGCATACAATATAAGATTTAATGGTAAAATTTATGTCAAAGAAGTCCACCACTAGAGGTGGTATTCAGCAGGTTCTGACCAGTTCTGGAGAACCAGTAGCAGAAAATTTGAGTAGTTCAGAGAACCAGCAAATACCACCTCTGACTGGAAATTTTACAATATCCTTCCCCTGCCACGCCGACCAAGCCATGCCCACAAAACCGATAGTAAAAAATATTGAATCTCACCATTGTCCACCACATTCAATATTTTCAAATAATGTATTTAATAAAATTTGGGGGGGGAACAATTCTAAGATATATGGGCTTTAATATCCAGAAGACCCCAGGCAGCATACTAGAAGTTTAACTCCATGCATCTTAGAGTTGCTGAGAAACAGTGATCAAAATTTTGGCAACTCAATTTAGTAGCTGAAAGGCAATTCTGCACTGCATTCTAAGTTTCTTGTCTCCTATATAGCTTCCAACTCTTTCTTAAGCCAATTTAAAAAAAAAAAATCCATACAAAATTTCACTGGGTTGACAGCAGGATTAGGCTGGTAATAAGTTTTTTTTTATAAAGTTTATTTAAGTTTCATATATTTAAAACATTTAAAAAGAAACAAACGAACATATAAACAAATATATATACGGTATTTAATAAACAAATATATGTACATATATACATTTTGCAGCAGGTATTGGGCATTGGTTACACTTTTCTTTTTTTTCTTTTACCTCATAACATTGATGGCTGGTAATAAGTTTTAACTCCCGGGTCATTACCTGGATTAGTCCTGGCAGTTTTCTTGGTAAGATTTTCAGAAGTGGTTTGCCACTTATTCCTTTTTAGAGCTGAAAGGGAGGCCCAAGGTCACCTAGTTGGCTTCATATCTGAGATGAAACTAGAACACCCAGGCTCCTGGTTTCTAGCTTGATTCCTTAATCATTACACCAAACTGGTTTTGTCCATCTCAGTAGGTCAAACAAACAGGTATATAATGGGCAAATTCCTCTTCAGCAGTCCAGAAATTAGACCTCTATGTTGTGTGTATGTGGTTTTTAATTATTTCCTTTTATGTGGAGTGAGATGAGGGGATTTTTGTTGTTACAGGCTCTGCAGTAACTTGGGTGGAGTAAGGATTTGGGCTGCTTGTTCTCAGTATTTCATTTAACATAATAACAGAGATGGAAGGGATTTTGGAGTTCCTCTAATCCAACACTATGCCATTCCAGCCAAGTGGCTATCCAGTTTCTTTTTAAAAGCCTCCAGTGATGGAGCACCCACAACATCTGAAGGCAAGCTGATCCAATGTTTTATTGTTCTCACTGTTGGGAAATTTCTTCTTAGTTCTAGATTGCATCTCTTCTTGATTTGTTTCCATCTAATCTGCTTAATTAGTTTCCATCTTCCAGGGCTTTAGAAACTAGATTGGAAACCCCCTCCCTTTCTTTGGGTCAATCCTTTAATTATTGTAACACTACTGCATTTCAGCAGAAATTAATACCTTTGAAGATTTTTTTCTGATTGATTCTTGAGAGTTTGGGGTATGAAAACTGGGTGAAGCTGTATTTACCCTACTTATTCTTCCTTCAATGGAATGAATTTTGCTATGCTATGTATAAGATTATGCTTGAAAACTTTGTAATATATCAGTGTGTGAATTGGAAGAAATCTACATTAATTGATCTTTACAACAATGCCTGAGTTAATTTCTGAACATCTGTAGCTGTTGCTAGTGGAGCTATCTAGTGGAGCTAGTGGCTAGTGAATTGAAGCTAGCTTTTCTTATGGGGGGTATTTTCCCTTGAGGGATATATTTCAAAGTCTGCTTATTTTTATATTCATTTATTTTATATTCTGTTGTGATCAATAAAAGGTTAGATTGCAACAAATTACAGGCAGGCTGGAGTAAAATACTGGAAGACCCTTCCTTCCTCCCTCCTTCCCTTCCTCCCTTCAATCTTTCTGATAGATGTCCAAATTGTTCTTTTGCAGAGAAATTTTAAAATGGGACTTAGGCTACAAGTTGCTTATTCATGACTTAAAGACCAGGTTATAGTCAAATATGGGTTTGATCATGGATTTCAATAAGCTAATTCAATGTTGTGGACTGATCAGAAAGTTCCCAACCATTTGGGAATAACATAATAGCACAATTTGAGGTCTTCTAGTTCAAACATATGTTCAAGCAGGAGATCTATGCCATTCCACACCAGTGACTGAAATTCATACATTTGGAATGTTGAAGACACATTGATGGTCCTCACAGAAAAGAGGCAGTGGACAATCAGCCCACTGAAAAAGTGGGATAAAAAAGTGAATAAAATTTTAGAATCAATTAATTAATGGTCACTTATTAAAAGAAAAAAACAGTTGCCATTGGGGACATAACCAATTACTGTATGCAGTGGAGATTTATTAATGTACTTCTATTCCATGGTTCCTATTCTCAGTGATCTTGCTTATATTTGTCCTTATTCTAGAAAGTGTAGCTCAATTCCTTATTCTAGAAAGTAGCTCCCCCTTTAAAAAACTAGAAACACTCAAGTAAGATGGGCATTGTAGAAATTTGATAGACAGAGATAGAAAGATATAGAGATAGATAGATAGATAGATAGATAGATAGATAGATAGATAGATAGATAGATAGATAGATAGATAGATAGATGATAGATGGATGGATGGATGGATGGATGGATGGATGGATGGATGGATGGATGGATGGACGGGCGGGCGGGCAGGCAGGCAGGCAGGCAGAGCAATTGGGAAACAAATATATTATTAGAAATAAAGATGATACTTGACTCTAGAGCTTTACTTTAGAAAAAAAAGTTAGACTGCTCCAACTTTCTCCTGTTTAATAGCAATGATGTTCAGGAGAACAAAAATGCTGAATTTTTTAACATGTAACATTCATCATGCAGGACAGAGAGAATCATGAATATTCAGGAATCTTCTCCATTGGTACATTTGTGCTTCCAGGAGCACCTTGGGAACCTGGAGCATTGTACTATATTCAAAAAGTTGTTCCAGGGTTAAATGAAGAGAAAGGAGCAGTACACGCTCTCTACCTTGGCCTTTCTGGAGGAAATTTAGGATAAAAAGGCTAAAAACAAATGTCCTTAACCCTGAGTTTGATTTCAATCCATGATAGTGCAGTTCATCCACAGTAAACAATCTTATATTTGTCCCTAAAGCTCTTCCCTTCCCAAACGATCACATGTGAAACTTCTCTCCTGGATACATCTAGCATGCTTCTTGCCAATAGCCTTAGAAGAGGTAAACTTTTGGAGGAAGAGAGGTGATGAGGAAGAAGCAGAGAGATATGAGAAGTAAAAGCAGAAGGTCAGCATTTTTCAGAGGTGTAAAGGAGATCCAGCTGTGTGAATGTCTTAAGAGTTCATTATGTTGTTGAATGCAGCCATACTCATGTGGAAGAGAGAGCACAGCAATCAAGCCACACTGTAGCAATAAACTAGCAGAAATAAATAAAGGTAGCCTTCTTCTACTTCCCAAATTTATAAAAATATGATAGTGTGTCATTTCAAGTAGCCAACAGCCAGACATTACATAATGTCTTGGGAATGGGATACAAAAGCAAATTGTGCTTCCTGTCCTCTGTGTTTTTGTAAAGTCTGTCATAAAGTCCATACTATTCCATGTAGTCATATGTATACACTTCTAATAAAGGGGCTATAAAAGAATGTACACCTTTCCATTTCAAATAAGGCAAAAGAGTAAAGAAAACTGGGAGGAATGGTTGATTTCTGTTCCTCTTCTCCTGCCTTTTGAACCTTCATGCCTTCTGGACTGCAAAGGTAACAGGGCGACAGCCATGTTGCAAGCACCACTTGCTATGTTCACACTCATAGTTACAGCTAGTATCCTACATGCACACAAAAGATAGAAATTGCTTTGGGATGTATTTAAAGAGGAAGAGAGAAAAATGAACAAAATTTGTCATTTCATTCTAGCCCCTTTCCCCAATAGTATGACTTTAACACATCTTAAACCAGGATCTTGAGATTCCACAGATCATTGACTCTTGCAGGAAGTTTCAGATTGTTCATTGACCTCTCAACCCTTTACTATATGAAAATAATTTAATAAATACTAAATTGTATATTAATTTAATAAATATTATAAATGGCAGCTTTACTTGGAACAGTTTACCTCCTGCGTCTGCATATCCCAGGTTCTTGGGAAGAATTGGATGGGTGAATAAAAGTGCTAAATTCAGTATAAACCATCTGGATGACCATGCAATCAGTCATAAGAACGCACCATGATCAAGTTTTCAAAATTATTATTTAGACACTTTGCCAGAGATTTGTGTTTAAATGTAACAAAAGCTATCAGGAACAGCAAACAGATATCAAACTATAAGGTGCCCATTGTGTGTGGCTTTTTAATTGTTGATTGGGGTCAATATCCCAATCACCATCATCACCCCATCAACAGCCCAATCAACAACTAAAAAGCCATATGCAATAGGCACCATATAAATACCACACACAGAATAGCCCAAAGAACACATGCTGCTAGAGAGAAGTTCCCTGAGGGTGAGCTCTAGCATGAGTCCAAAAGCTTGGAATTAAACCTTTGGTCCTGGTGATTGACCCAGTTTGGATTCTATATGAGATGGGTAGGGCAGGGTAAGGGAGGGTAACAGAATTGAAAGGGACCTTGGAGGTCTTCTAGTCCAGCTGTCAAGCAGGAGTACCTATACCATTTCCGACAAATGGTTGTCCAATCTCTTCTTTAAAACTTCCAGTATTGAACTTCTGGAGGCAAGTTGTTCCACTGATTAATTGTTCTGTCAGGAACTTTCTTCTTAATTCTAGGTTGCTTCTCTCCATTGCTTCTCTCCATTCTCTCCAGTTCATCCATTGCTTCTTGTCCTCCCCTCAGGTGCTTTGGAGAATGGCTTGACTCCTGTCTTCTTTGTAGCAACCTCTGAGATATTGGAAGACTGCTATCATGTCACCCTAGTCCTTCTTTTGATTAAACTAGACACACCCAATTCCAGCAACTGTTCATTATATGTTTTAGCTTCCACTCCCTTCCTTAATCATCTTTATTGCTTTTGTTTTGTGAAATGTAATTTCACAAATTTGGGAGATTTGGAACATTTCATCTATTTTAAAAGTTTAATTTTGAGTTGGGGGTGTAGAAAATGCTATCTTGGGGTACCTTCCAGAAATGGTATTCCCTATCCTGCAGCTTAGTTCACACTAATTTCAATTGCAACAGCTTGCTATAAGACAGCTTTCAGTGATTCCAGCATGCAGAACACACTTTGAGTTTGTGTGATCAAGTGAAAATGCTTACATATGAAAATCCCATTGTAACTGTCATTCATTAGTACTTAAAGCAGATGTTTCAATGAACAACAAATTTAATTAAACCTAAACCTGTTGTGCTTAAACAAAAAGTATGTAGTGCCTTTTTTCTCTCCTTTTCTTCTTGTTTTCCTCAATAATGAACATAAAATTAAATACACTGGAACAATTAGCAATCAGTTGTTAAATGATTTGTATTTTAATAAAACAAGGAAGAATGATGATTTTTTATTTTCTCCTGAAGTCAAGTAAGTTCAGGAGATAATCACTATGAATATCAAAGCAAGAACTGACTGAAGAATGTTTGGAAAGTGTATTGAATGTATTCTTGCATATCTCTTCCTATTGATTAGGCTAAAAAGAGGAGCAACATTCCAACATGATGGTGTTCACATCTAGAGATTGCATTCCTGAAACAGAAATGTACACAGACAAGCTGACTTAGCAATAAAAATGCAAACAGATATTCAGAGGAGTATTTCCAAAACTGACCATGCAGAAAACCAGTGGGATTTGTCCCCATAATCTTGCATTACTTAGCAAAGAGGCTCTGAGCTTTCAATGCATCATCTCAATGCTTCTACTACATACAGTAGTAGTACGCTAATTTTGATTGAGGCCTATTTAATTTTTATTTATTTATTTTACACCTTTATTAATAGATTTAATAACTCAAAGCAAACACACCTAATACTCCTGCCTCCTCCCATTTTCCTCACCACCACCACCAACAACAATTCTGTGTTGAGATTTGGCTGAGAAGAGTGACTGGCCCAAAGTCACCCAGCCAGTTTTCATCCATAAGGTGGGACTAGACTCAGTTTCTAGCCTGGTACTTTAATCACTAGACCAGATTCTAGTAGCTGTTGATTCACTTGATTAATCAGTGAAACCATCAACATAAACAAATATGGCCCACATGATAGTTATTTCAGTTTAATTTATTGCTTATTGATTAATGGGACAAATTTACTTCATGCTGATATAACCACGTCATGGCCCATATAGATGTGACATTTTAATCTAATCCTATAATGAAGAAAAAAAGGTGCTAGTCAGCCTAAGAGAATAACTAGCATTTAATTAAAATTAAAATTAACTAACATGGATGTTTAACAGAACTCTAGTTTCAACTTTAGGAAGTAAGCCCTATTTTATGCATGTTGAAATAAACAAAACATGAACATGGATATAAACTTTAATTGTTACTACACAAGATATTTGTACCTAGATGACACACCGTTAAATGGAAGATGAATTGTATGTACTTTAAATAAAATAAAATTACAAAATAATAATAATAATAATGGTTTAATTTCTGTGTAGGTTTTAAAATCAACATCTTAAATGCAGGAATAAAGAGCCTTTTAAAACCGTAACCCGTATCTGCTTTTTCTAAAATGTTTATTTTCGTGGAGTTTCCAAAATCACTCCTTTTAATGCAGGAAAAACATTTTAAACTACAGTCTTCTTTAACTTTTCTAAATATTAAAGACTCATAGTTCAGGTAATGTTAATTGAAAAACATGATATTCCATCTTTTTTTTTTACTACCGGTTCTGTGGGCGTGGCTTGGTGGTTGTGGCAAGAGAAGGATACTGTAAAATCTCCAGTCAGAGGTGGTATTTGCTGGTTTTCTGAACTACTCAAAATTTCCACTACCGGTTCTCCAGAACTGGTGAGAACCTGCTGAATACCACCTCTGTTCCATCCTCTTGCAGGATCAGAATTTAACTGTTATGAAAAAAAAAAATCTGTTATCTTAGCTAGGAGGAAAGTGGGTTGGGGACTGATATTTTGTTATCAGTTCTCTTTGGGTCTTTTTAAGAAAATAAACACATTTATTTTAATCTTTACTTTATTCGCAATTTTGTAATTTTCTTTTTTCTTTTCTAATTGTGTTCATAGACCATATTTACTACTAAATAAAAGGGAAGAGAGAAGTGAAATTACACAAGATATTTCAAGCATAGGAGTCAACCAAATTGTTTGACTAATCCATCAAGACAGTTCTAAATGTACTATTCATCCATTTCTTATAGTGTTGACAGCAACATACTTATTTAAACACAGTATTTCCTAGGCACACCCTTTTATATTTCTGGGACATCCTGAATGCTCAGCCATATCCTATAGATGTTTGCCTATATCTTCAGAGTACCTTCTTTCTTACCTTCTAAGAAAGATGTCTAAATTACATCTAAGCTCCTTTGATGGAAGGCAGATCCAAACCAGGTATAGTAGTTATTTCAAGGATGTGTAAGGCAGAAGGTGCTGATCCCAATATGCAAAATTGAAAAAGTAAGCAAAATTTAATTTATTTCTCTCTTCAGAAAGGAGGTTCAATGCACTGCAGCACTGATACCTATAAGGGAGAAGAACCCATTACCACCATCACAGAACCAAGACTATCTCTGGTGATAAAGTCTCCATACGTAATGTTCCACTTTGAAATTCCAAACAGACAATTTCATATCACCTGTTGTTCCTCCTAGTCCTAGTTTCAAAGATTGTTCTGCATTTCTTTGACCATTTTCGTGCACTTTGATGTGAACCAAATTCCTTTTGAAAAGCCTTCCCTCCCCCCCCCCCCAAAAAAAAAATGTCCGTGGTTTGATATGGAATCTTTAAAGTTGTCTTAGCTATGGGGTAGCTGAAGGTTCTTCCTTTTCATATAATCATACTTTTAGCAGTCTTCAGCATTTTTGGCTTTCTATATCAAAGATCTCTTTACCCTAGGACATTGTAGGCCAGACAGTGTGGGCAGCGAAAAAGATTAAAGCGAAAGATATATCAGGGAAGCAAATAACCTCTGCTATCTTGAAATCAAATAAGTTCTTAAACACGACCAAAATAAACTATAAAGAAATGTTAAGTATCCTGAGAATAGGATAGAAAAACTGAAGCTTGCTTTGCAGAAAAAAAGAAAAGTGATGGAATAACAAATGAATAGACTTTAGTGCAACATTAGCATAGATCAAGTATTCCAACAGCTGGGTCCAATTTGTTATAGAAAAATGGAAACAGTAAATTCAGGAAGCCAAGCAAATATCTCTACATAGGTGTGTTGCATGCATATGCCAAACCATCTCCATTTTTCTGAAGTTTCCAAGGACCATAGAAGGCTTGTAACACAAATCCTAAAGTGACCAGCAAGACATCATAGAATGTGTTCAAACGCAACTGCATAAAACTCATATTTTGCAGGTGTGGAAAACTGATATTCTAGTTCTTATGATCACTATATCAGTTTTCTTATTATAGACCCACAACAGTCTGCAAAAATACCTTGCTAACAATAGCTCTAGTCTGCAGGAGAACATCAGCATTCTCTCTGTTTATTGCAGGCAGTGTCAAAATATTCACGATGCTGAGATAATTATCCTTTCGTACCTGCAATTACTGTGTTTAATTTTCTGATTCAACGTGCTGTTTTTAGACTAGATAGCATCCAATGGCGCCATGTAATATGTTTATGTTGAAAGCCACGAAACCTAGGAGGCTATAAGAACTGAAAGGGTCTGCCTGATTAAAAAAAACTAAGGTACCAAATGACTTCTCCAATATATATATATTTAAAAATAAATGATGGTTTCTCTTTATTGATACGTACTAGAACACCATGAGCTTGCACTTGTTTTGCATTCTTCTCCTTGTCTCAAAAGTTCCCCAAAAGGCAACTGGACTTTTTTTTTTTCTTTCAAAAGAAAAAAACCAAACTGTTAAATTGCTGTGGTTTCATTTTCCTTTTCTACTCTGTGAACAGGAAAACAATAGTGATCCACTCTCTCAGCAGATGGCAGCACTTTGCTGGTCTTGTCTCGAATTGGAAGTTGGCCAAGATCTGGCTAGGTTAAGTAATTACTGGAATTTCTCAGAGGAATACAAAAGCTATAGATTAGATTAGGAAACTGAACGGAAAATCCCTAAAGACGACAATGGTAAAAACAACCCAGAAACAGTAAAAAAAAAAAAAGTGACACAAGAGGATTAATGAAGTCATCAAGTGTTGAGCCCATCTTGAAGATGTTTACCTTTCATTTTAGTAATCCATATTGTCATGTTCTTCATTTATTTTTATTTGCTTACAATAGGTATAAGTAAAAACATAGTTATGAATACATGGATACATATAAGAAAAATAAAAAAATAAAAGAAACAATAAGACAGGGATGGTAGGCACATTGGTGTGCTTATGCATGCCCCCTACAGACCTCTTAGGAAAGGGGTGAAATCAATAGTAGACAGTCTAAGGTTAAAGTTTTTGGGGTTTGGGGAAGAAACCACATCCAGATGTGAGTGAAATTGCTTTCTGCCATTTTTATTGTAGAATTTTTATTTTTATTTTCTTTCTTTCTGAATGGGTGGGTAGATCTCCAAATCAAGTACTGGGTTAGAGTAACCTTACATTTCTAAGAAGCCTCATAGAGCCTAGGTGACTTAATAAGTATTAGAATTAATATTGATATCCACAGGTGGCATTTTGCTTTGAAACTGGCCAGCCTCTCAACTCATTAATATAATTTAAAAGAACCTTAAAAGAAGTTAATGTAGAGCAGGAAAGCTAGTTGGTAAGCTAAGTATTCAGAAGCTCATTAAATGTCCCTAAATACCATGTTGCTTACCCCTAAAGTAGGTGGTCCATTAAAGAATGTGGACATAATAAAACCTTTTACCCCTTTGAAAGGCAAAACCAGGACTTTGAACTTAGAAGAAACTGGTGGAACTGGTCAGGACTGTCTTCCATCTGGGAAGATTCAGATTGGTGCAGCCAGGTGAGTTTAGATCCAAGACTTAATCATCTCATTTCTCCTCTCTTATTAGATGTCCTTGTGTGCTCAGTTAAAAAGCATAGAATTACAAATTCTGTTCTCTTCCCACAAGCACCCTAATTTTATAGCCATGTCTATGTTTCTAATACATTGGAGCACAGCAGAACAAAATAACAAGCTAGTTTACCATTTTGGATATTTTTTTTAAGAAAAGTAAATATTCTGACCTTGTAAGGTTTGATATTTTTGAATGAATGAATGAATGAATGAATGAATGAATTCTTTATTAGCCAAGTGTTATTAGATACACAAGAAATTGTCTTGGTGCATATGCTCTCAGTGTACATAGAAAGAAAAGATACATTCGTCAGGAATCATAAGATACAACACTTAATAATAGTCATAAGATACAATAAGCAATCAAATCATACTAGAAAACAGTCAATATAAATCGTAAGGATACAAGCAACAAAGTTACAGTCATACAAATGGGAGGGGATGGGTGATAGGAGTGATGAGAAGATTAATATTGATAGTAATGCAGACTTAGTAAATAGTTGGGCAGTATTGTGCAAGAAGATTGCATGTACTTCAGCTGTGAACTGCTTTGTGCAAGATAGCTAAGGCAACTGTATCTGGCTGCAGAAAACATGCAGATGTCTAGATGGCTGCAAAGAGTTAAAGTTGTCTCTGTTGGTGTATGACACACAAATAGGATTGTATCTGCAATCTCTGCTCCACACATTAAATGTACAGAGTTCTTTTTCTTGATCATGAAACAAGATTGTGCTATATAATAGAATCTCTGGCAATATCTGCAACAGAGGAATAGTTGCTGAAAATGATAGAATTTGCTAAAATAGTCAAATTGATCTCTTAATTAGAGAAAAGACAATATTATTGCTGGCTAGAAATCCCTTATGGACTTTTTGGGTAAAAAAGTAAAAAAAAAACTTATGCTCTATGATTTTTTATCTTTTTTTACAATTAGATAGAATATATTATAAAGTGAAGGTAAAGTTTTCCCCTTCTTGGTCATGTCTGACTCTAGGTGGCAGTACTCATCTCCATTTCTTAGCTAAGGGAGCCAACATTGTACAAAGACCCTTTCATGTGACCAGCATAATTATACACCGAGCTGCTTGGAATGGTGTTATCTTCAATATTTTCAATTTCATTGTACACATGTTGTGCATTGACAATAAACGTTTGTTTGATTGATTGATTCCCACTGAAGTGGTACCTATTTATCTACTCACAATGGCATTCTTTTGAGCTGCTAGGTAGGCAGGAGCTGGGGCAATTAATGGGAGCTTACCACATTGCGTGGCAAACAGGTCTTGAACCTGAACTGTCAGCTTTCTAGGCCGGTCTTTAACCACCATCATGCCCCATATGTAGCTTGTTTAGTTTATGCTAAAATCCAACCCAGCTTTCAGGATGTTTTGCTAATGTGGACTATAAGAACTTTGTCCTTACACTATTGGTAAAAAACAAAGGTGAACAATGTTTGATTTTCAAATTTTCTCTTAGTGGTCCATCATCCTAGCTACTCAGCTTATTATATTTAATAAGAATATTTAATAAGAAGCTGAGTAGCTGGGATGATGAACCACCAAGAGAAAATTTGAAAATCAAACCGTGTGTGAGTGTGTGTGTGTGTGTGTGTGTGAGAGAGAGAGAGAGAGAGAGAGAGAGAGAGATAGTTCTGGATTCTAGGATGAATGCCTGAAGTGAATTTGGTTGTGTAAGAAAAGGATTATAATGAAGGAGAAAAGGAAATGAACAAAGAAAAATATCTCTCAGTGGATGGATATATTTAATTGACACATATGTGAAGAACAAAGAGGAAAGAGTCTGCTTTATTACAAGATAAATGTTGTACAATATCTTATTTATTTATTTATTAATCAAATTTATATACCGCCCTTCTCCCAGGGGACTCAGGGCGGTGTACAGCCTATCTAAAAACCCACAAATATACAAAAATTAAAAAAGTATTAAACCAATTTGGCTGATAAATAAAACTAAACAGGTCCCACCCCCCCACCTTAAAACCCCAATTTAAAATTTAAATACCATGGAGACCAAAATACCATCTTCACCCTTAATCTATATTTATAAGACAGCTTTATGGCAATGACCATCTTTGCTCTTTTATCTTTTGTCATAAGAGATCCTTCTTATGATAAAAGAGATCCAGTTATCCTTCTCCTCTTTCTCCTTCTTCTTCTTGCCCTTCTCCTGAAGATGAGACAGTTACTCCTTCTCCTCCTTCTCCTTCCGGATGATGCTATCTGGGAATATATTTTCTTACTTGGAGATATGAAATTCATAGAGATTGATATTAAATTGAAATAACTATAATCTTCCAATGTAAGTGATTTTGAAGTAAAATCCATACCCCTTATTCTTTGGCATCACTATGTACCTTGGTTGAAGAAGAAAACAGTCTTCATGTTTTATGCTGTAGTCTGCACTTTCACTGTTCCTATTGGTCCTGATGTCTACAGAGATTCTCAGTCATCCAGGTCATGGTTGTCTCAAAGTCTTTGAGACTTTTAATTCTGGTCTATAGATCAAAGCTGCCTTATTCAGAGTAATTGCTGGAGTTAAGATAAAATAGTTGAGATTGACCGAGAGAGCACACCAAACTCCAACCATGCTTATTTAAAGGCAAAGTTTGTCCTACTTTTTCTCCTGGCATTAACATTCTGAACTGCAGCATGTTACTTAGAGCTAATGGAGCTCAGGAGAATTCTACCTATGGCTAGGTAAATATTCTGAGATTTTATGAGCAGGTCTCAATATCTTTATTTGTGGGGTATTGGCGGGGATCTTGATAGGCTAGGATTAGAGATGGATCAGACCAGACAAAGGATCTTGCTTATTACAACTTTCTACTTGCCTTGGTGGAACATTTAATGGATGATGGTCAGTGGTGGGTTTCTAAGATGTTTACCATCAGTTCAGTGAGTGTGGCTTGGTGGGTGTGCTTTGCATACATGCACACTTTGTGCATGTTCACGTGCCAAAGGTGCACTTTGCACATGCACAGAGACTTTCCTACTTACCTCCTGCAATCCCTATAATTCAACAGTTGACGCGCGGCAATCTGATGTGCCGTGCAAAACAGCTGCACTTCAAAAGCAGGGAATAAAGGTCAGTATGGGAGCCTGGGAGGGCAGGTGGGCTCAAGAACAGCTCAGAGAGAACCAGTTCAGATTCGGCTGATCTTCAACACTACCGGTATGCTAGAACTGGGCCAAACTGGTAGAATAGCACCACTGGTGATGGACTTTAGAATAAAAGGCAAAATAGAGGGAAGGGTTGAGTTTCATATTTGTATCAGTTTCATCTGTGTGTTTTTAGCACTCTGGTGATGAGTAGGGTGACAGATGTTGCAACCAGATTGCACTGATATCTTCTTTTTAACAACCAAGGCCAGGGCATTTTACTGAACAAGACAGCTCCCTTTTCAAGGAACTGAACATGACAGTAGCTAAATATTCCTTTAAAGTTGTTGCTAGGAAAATATTCTCTATCACTGGTGAATCAGTAACTTGTTTAGGAGCATGTAACATACAGAATTCAATCCTTCAGCAGAAGAAAACAGGTAGCTGTAATGCAGGGGTGTCAGTCAAACTCATCACCCCTGCGCAGTTTAGCAAAGAGGGGAAAAAGTCCCAATATGTCACATGACAACTCACATGACTACACGTGTTTGACACCCCTGCTCTAATGGCTGTCATTGTTGATTGTAGGAATCTCACATTACCAAATCTTGCTGTAAGTGCAAACTTGCATTTGTGCAATATTCTATAACAATAAGAACGTTCCTTCTACCCCTTGCCCTACTATTTTTTCCTCTTTTGTGTCTCTTGTAAACCTCCCAGGACAATGAGCTGCCTCATTGCAAAAGACCAAGAACATGGACGATTACTCAAGATATAAAAAGGAGCACTACGTTCGATCTTAGCCAAAAGGTTGAGAAGCACAGTAGGTTTAGCCATAGTGTGTTTTTTTTTTTTCCTCTGTAAGATTGTGTTCCAGGAAATGCTAAATATCTCTTGGGGAACATTTGGGGGGAAGAACCAGTAAATGTCAATCCTAAATTCAAATTACATTCCTAAATTACTTTCTTCTACCATAGCCTTTTCTATTCAGGCTGTTAAGGTATCTTCACCGTTATCAGCTGTAAAACTCCCACATATGCCGAACAGCATAATTATCATGTATTGCATACAGTCAGAAATTTTAATTGAATGTAGACTCTTTTATGCCCTGCTTTGTATAACCCTTTTTTTATTGATGTAATTTTGTTTCAGTATAACCAGTCAACAAACCCAATTCTTCACCAATTACTAGCTGGGAATGAGCAAATCAGAGAAAAGTAATGGAAGCCTTCGGTCTAATGGCTTTTTCATAATGGTTTTGTTTACAGCAGCCAAGACTTGCTGATAACAAGTCTTCACTGCTTTAGATATTGCCCAGGTGATCACCAGGCAAATCTGAGAACTGTATGATGAAGAGAAAATCTCTTAGATAAGAGCTTCATTCACGTGAGCCACTTTGTAAAGAATTACAGTTCTGCCGGGGTAATCCTTCTTTCATCTCTTTCACCTGCACACTATGAGATACTAACCAGGAGGTTCTATCAGCAGACTCTAGATTTAGTACTTAGAATCATGATGTTGATGTGCAAGTCACTTTACCGATAGTTCTACATTTTAAAATCCTTTTCAAAAGTAATTATCAGGTTGTTTAAGTGGACATATTTATAATCTCCCTCTACAATAGTGGGATTCAAAAAAAATTACTACTGATTTTGTGGGCATGGCTTGGTGGGTATTGATATGGCTTGGTGGGCGTGGCTTGGTGAGCATGGCAGTAAATACAGTAAAATCTCTATTCCCACCCCACTCCAGGGGGAAGTTTACTGCAAAATCCATTCCATCCCCATTCCACTAACCTGCTTCCAGCTCTGTTCTCCTGTGTAGAGCAACAAAAAATGACCCAGATGATCAGCTGGGACTTGGGAGGCAGAGAATAGATGGGGCAGGGCCAGTAAGAGGTGGCATTTGCCAGTTCTCTGAATTACTCAAAATTTCCACTATCAGTTCTCCAGCACTGGTCAGAACCTACTGAATACCACCTCTAGATCTATGTACTAAGAGAGGTGATTGTGAAAATAAAAAGGTGGAGGCATTTGGGAGAGATTATATTTTGCTTTGTCAAATTTTCTTCTTGTGCATGCAAGATGAATATTTGCATGGGAATAGTGGTTATACATGAACAGATTGGATACTCTGATTTTGCTATGCCCATGCCGTGGATCAAGCCTAACACAAAGTAAAACTGAATATCTTTAGAAAAATACTAGTAATAGTAAGTGTCTACATGAACATTGCATCAACTTCACATATTTGCCTGGTGCCCTGAAGACACCTGCATTTGTATTAGAGAGTGTCTGATGAATATCTCTTGTTCCTCAAGATTATATATTATAGGATTCCTGGAATCCTAGAATACGTTATAGGAATACTGGAGTAAAGAGTAAACTTCAATCAGTATAAAAACAAGGTATCCCCTTGGGCTGCTATAAAAATGAAGGACTTTCCTAGGTGAAAGTCATAATGGCATCAACTGTTATTTCAATCAAGACTGGCAAGTCCTTTGTATAAAACAAAACAACACAAAATGAACAGAACATTTTACCAGACAATAAATAGAAAATAGGGAAAAAATACTTTTGAGGACAAAAAGCATTTTATCTTATTTTGGGTGTGTTGCATCTTAGCTGCAAGCCCCAAGCCCCATTAGATGGCAGAACATTCAATCTATTTGGTGCCATCTATTGGATCACCTATTCACTGAATGGTTGGTGGTAAAGGAAAAAGGAAACAAGGCTGCCAGAAAACACAATGGCTAGACACCATTAAGGCCAACACCTGCCAAAACATAAAACAACTGAAAGACTCTGTACAAAGTTAGAAAATGTAAAAAGAACTGGCCCATAGAATCATTGAAAATTGGACACAATTGAACGGATAACAATCATCAGGGGATTGACTGGGATTTTTTTAGTCCATGTTAGCTAATCCTAATTCCTTATATACTATTTAGGGTTTGGTACAATCTCTATTTTAAGGAAAGAAATAAAAGTTTATAGATGCCATTGTATTGTTGAATAATATGATATAATATAAATAATCAATTTACCAATGAAAGTTAAATTAATCAAGTTTGGATTACAATTCAATTTTGTATTCTTGACACTTCAAAACCTGAACTGAAGAATTTGGTCACATTTGTCCTTTGAAATAGTTATACTAATAGAAAGAAAGACTATTCAAAAGCAGTGTCTGTGCACAAATGTTAGTTTATTGTTAAAACGCTGAATTACCTTTCCATATCTACTGTATTGTATGATATGTATGCATTTTGTTTCCCAATCCCCTTCATTTTGTCTTTTTTAATTCATATTGTCTTGTCTGTTAATTAAATTTACATAGTTACCCATCTCACAAAAACACAATATTCAAACAACTCCATTTAGGGTTGATGGACAAATAACTTTAAAGAAAATTTGGAACTTTATTAATATCTATGTTGATAGCAGTGAGAATCTTATATGTACAAAGATATAAAGATATACTAATTCCCACAGTGGAAAAAGGACTGATAACGATGACGGAGTTGGCAGAGATGGCTAAATTGACAGTTTTAAATAAAGAAAAACAATTATCTAGTTTTGTTTCCATTTGGAGACTACTTTTAGATTTTGTACTCAAAACTGGGGGGGGGGAAGAAATTCTAATTTTAGGCTTTGATGCTTACAATGATTTAGTTGTCGTAGAAATGGCTTGAAATATTTAGAAATGTAAAGCAAAAGGCTGAAATTGCAATTATTTTTGTATTCTACTGCACTGAAAAACTTTGAAAGTCATTACTGTTTTTTTTTTTCTCTTTTTCTTTTAACTTTCTTTACTTTTGTATTTTACCTGCAAATAAATTTAAATAATAATTTTATGATTTACAATCAAATAACAACAGGTATAGGTAGTCCTTATGATCACAACTGAGTCCAAAATTTCTGTTGTTAAGTGAGAGAATTGTTGAGTGGGTTTGCCCCATTTTACAGCCTTGCTTGACACAGTTGTTAAATGAATAATTGCAGTTGTTAAGTTAGTAACACGATTGATAAGAGAATCTGGCTTCCCCATTAATGTTGCTTGTCAGATGGTTGCAAAAGGTGATCACATGACCACAGAACACTGCAATTATCATAAATATGAGCCATCAAGTGTTTGTATTTTGATCTCATGACCATGGGGATGCTGCAACATTTGTAAGTGTGAAAAACGTCCATAAGTCACATTTTTCAGTGCTATTGTAAGTTTGAATGGATAACGGATAACAGATAACCAGAGTTAGAAAGACCTTATAGGTCATCTAGTCCAACCCCCTGCCCAAGCAGGAGACCCTACACCATTTCTGACAAATGGCAGTCCAATCTCTTCTTGAAAGTCTCAAGTGATGGCGCTCCCACAACTTCCGAGGGCAATTTCTGTTCCATTGGTTGATTGTTCTCATTATCAGAAAGTTTCTCCTTATTTCCAGGTTAAATCTCTCCTTGTTCAATTTCCATCCATTATTCCTTGTCTGAACTTTGGGTGCCTTGAAAAATAGTTTGATCCCTTCCTCTCTGTGGCAGCCCTTCAAATATTGGAAGACTGCTAACATGAATCCCCTGGTCCTTCTCTTCACTAGACTAGCCATGTCCAGTTCCTGTAATGGTCACAAAATGAACTGTTGCAAGTCAATGACTACCTGTATAAAAGCAGACAATATAGAATATAAAACCCAGATTAAAATAAAATTATGGAAACAATATACCAACCCTATGCAAAGTAAGAGGATCTAGCAATGGAACTATCTGATCATCTGTAGTGATTCTCAGGTATCCTGGTCATAATTGTCCCAAAGGTGCTTCTTCATTAAGCAACTGGACTTCCTTGTCTTTTTCTTTTGAAGACATTTCACTTCTCATCCAAGAAGAAGTTTGTTTAGGACAACCATGACCTGGATGACTGAGAATCACTATAGATTTTTTAGTTATGCAATTTGGAATGAACACCTTTCAAATGGTGTGGGAGTATAAATGGATTTCCAGAAAAAAATATTGCAGACTATGAGAACCATTAGCACTCTTCTGGTGCCCCTGAGAACAAAGATAAACCTTCAAGTGCTTCAACGACCCTCAGAAAGGATGCAAATGACCAGTTGTCTGCAAGGAATATAAATCCTTCCATTCCCCACCATCCAGTCGGAGCTGAAAAAGCTTTTTGGATAAGAAATGAAATGTCTTCAAAAGAAGAAAAACAAGAAAGTCTATTTGCCTCCTGAAAAAGCACCTTTGGGATATCTATTAGTCCCAGACCTGAGAAGATAACCAGATCTTGTGGGAATTCTGTAATATCAAAAGGAATGGGCCTAATTAATGGGGGGGGGCAGGGAAGAATAGTTCATAAGGGGTATGCTATGGCAGAAAAAGCACATCTCCTGGGACCCACCCAAAGGTTAGTCTCTAACTGATGGTACCTTCTCTGCCAAATTTAATGGGGTGATCAGATGTAACCAGGGAGGAGTGGTACCTTACAAAGACCAGTCGTGTTGGTCTGTTGTTTGAAGAACAATATAAATTCTTGCATCTTGTAGTGTTTTCTTCCCTTCCTTTCTTGATTTTTTTTCTTTTTTAGACATTATAGCAGCATGAATAAATAGCAAATCTTGGTGTGATCTCTGCAAGTAGCCAAGCTTCATTGCAATGATTTTGTTGGATTTAAATGAACCCCTTTCTCCCTCCAGCCAGCGATCTTGTCTTACAAGTTTATGGAGCAAGTTCAGAAAAAAAAAAGCTAGAACATAAGAGCAAGCAAACCACTTTGGTGTTGGCAGTCTTCCGCTGTCCACAAAGACAGTGCATTTTGCTAATTATCTATTTATTTCTGTGTTTCTTGGCTAGCTGACTTAGTCATCAGAAAGGCCAGATAGCAGAGACATTGGCACCTGTAATTAGAAAAGAGATAAATATTGCAGAAATGCATTTTCTTTTGCACTCTTCTTTCTCTAACCATATCTTCTCTAGTTCTTTAGTTCTTTCTTCAGTTCTTTCATTCCTTAGTTCTTTCATTTATTTATTTTATAGCTGCTGATACTGAAAAGTGTGACTGAACTGATATTTCTGCAACTTCCTTAAAGGAATCTGTAGCGTGAAGGAATTCTGTAGAACAGGGCTGTCAAACTCGTGGCCCGCAGGCCAGCTGCGTCACGCGCCGGCCATGCCCTTAGCAAAGGAGGGAAAAGTTGCAATATGTCACGTGACGACACCATGACAACGTGCCTTTGACACCCCTGCCCTAGAATGTACCATCATACAATAATCAGTTAATGTTCTTAATCATATTTTTCAGGGTTTACCTACAAATCAACCTAACTCCCATCATTGGAAGAGGGAAATGACTGATCTGGACATGACTGGAAGAAAAATGGTAACACCTGTGGTGCAATGAATGGCCATCACAGAATCTATATGACTTAGACAGGTAACTATGTTTTTGGGGGGTCTCGTACACGTATTATAATTAACCTATAAAAATTCTACTCCAAAATATGGGATATTTGGGCTCATCCAAATATCCCCTGGGCTACAACAGTACATGATACCAGCAGTCCTTGACTTTTACTGTCACAGCTGGGACTAGAACATCTGTTACTAGCAATAGCACTTAGACTTATATACCACTTTACAGCCCTCTCTAAGTGGTTTTACAGAGTTAGCATATTGCACCACAACAATATGGATCCTCATTTTACTGACTTCGAAAGGATGAAAGGCTGTGTCAACCTTGAGCCTGGTGAGATTTGAACTGCCAAACTGCTGGACAGCTGGCAGCCAGCAAAAGGAGCTTGCAATAATGCATTCTAACCACTGTGCAACCACGGCACATTACTAAGTGATGTCATCATTGTATTAGTCATTACATGACTGCACTTGATTTTATGAACTTTTTTGCTGTGGTCGTTAAATGAATCCAGCTTCTCCCATTGGCTTTGCTTGCCATAAGCCATCTGCCAAGGTCGCAACTTGGGATCATCTGACTCTGGGATGCTGGGACTGTCATAAATACATGCCAATGGCCAAGTGTCCAAAACACAGGATAACAGAGTTGGAAGGGACATTGGAGGACTTCTGGTCCAACCCGCTGCTCAAGCAGAAACCCTAAACCATTTTAGACAAATCTCTTCTTACAAATCTATACTGTTGGAGCACCTACAACTTCTGGAGGCAAGTTATTCCACTGATACATTGTTTTAACTGACAGGAAATTCCTCTTTAGTTCCAGGTTGGTTCCAGGGGTGGGCTTCAAAATTTTTAGCAAAGGGTTCTCTGCCCAGTTGCTGGGTGGGTGTGGCCATGGTGGGCATGGCCTAGTTGGGCTTCTGCACCATGATGGGGGGGGGGCATTTTTGCCCTCCCCAGGCTCTGACGGCTTTTCTTGATCCTCCAGGAGGGCAAAAATGGCCTCCCTGGGCTCCGGAGGCTCTCTGGAAATCAGAAATGGGCCCATTTCCAGCCTTCTCAAACTTCCAGGAGGTCCATTTTTCACCCTCCCCAAGCCCCAGCAAGCACCCTGCACTTATCTGCATCCAAAATAGGCCAGGTGGGGACTCCTGGAAGGGGCAGGGAGGGGTGGGCAAGCCAGCCAGGAGTGGGAGTTCTCTGAATTGGAAGTTCTTGAATTGCACAGAATCTTAGCTAGAGAATCTTAGCTAAAGGCTCTCCTGAACCCCTGCGAACCCCCAGCAGCCCACCCCTGGTTGTTCACTCCTTGATTAGTTTCCATCCATTGCTTCTTGTCCTGTATCCAGGTGCTTTGGAGAATAGGTTGAACCCCCGCCCCTTCTTTGTGGCAGAGAAACAATGCTATCATTTTGCCTGCTAAACCCTCTGTTCATTAAAACTAGACATACCCAATTGCTGCAACTGTTCAGTGTGTGTTTTCACCTCCAGTCTCCTAATCATCTTTGTTGCTCTTCTCTGCACTCTTTCTAAAGTCTCAACATCTTTTTTATATCATGCCGACCAAAACTATGACAGTTGTACTTTTAAGTACAAGGACCAGTCACTTTTTTCAGCACCATCATTTAGCTTTAAAAGATTGCTAAAGAAATGGTCAAAAGTCAAAGACTATGTATAGAGTTACTAACATTTGTACCATCTCTTGTTCATGCATCCTGACCAACAGCTTTCTCACTAGAGAAAAGCAAAAGTAGTTTTAACAGTACATTTGCTCTAAAACAGGGATGTCAAACTGGTGGCCCGTAGGCTGGATGCATCATGTGCACGCCATGCCCACCCCAGCTCTGCAAAGAGAAAAAAATATTGCAATATGTCTTGTTTGACACCTATGTTCTAAAAAGTGTTCAAAAAAGTCAAGAAATTGTGTTTTCCCTGATTATATCTCCTGAAAGATCTTCATTGTTTCCTCATCTAGCATAGGTTGGGATGTGTGATGACTCAGAGTGTGGCACAAAGGCAATCCAGCCAGAGAATAAGAATGAGTTCCTTTATTAGCACTAACTTTGCCTCCAATGATCAGTTAGTTTCCGGTCTGGAGAAAAACTCTCCCACGAATATGCACCAGCCTTTGGCTGCAGGTACTCCAGTCCAAACATTGTAAATTGAAAACTTTAAACTATAGATCCAACAAGGCAAAATAAGGTAATAAATCCAGCAGAACAAGATATGGGGTTCCAGAAATGAAGTAACAGGGCAGTAAATCAAACCAGTAGGGAGGATCCAGGAAGTCAGATAACTGCAGACAGCGCAAGATAAACTCAACATTTGTTCCCAACAACTATCCTTCCCATCAGCTTTTCCTTTAAATTTCATCCCCAGTTGTGCCTTGTGAAGTGAAAAGGGGCCCTTTCCTCCCTTGTAAGCCATGCAACCCACATTGGTCTCTTTTCCGTTCTTCCCTGCATGCCCTAAGATGAAGAGGAGGTGGCCTTGATCTTCATCTGAACCCTGTCTCCCCTATTCTACTTCTTCCCTGCTCTGCCCAGTTTCCTCCACAGCCAATGGAGCCACTCCCCTGCTCCCTATCAGCTGTTCGTCTTTCTCCTGAGATTCAGACTCTGATGGGGTGGGGGGAATGACAGGATGTATATTTGGATTTACTGTTAAAAAAATGTTGCCGCAAGTTTTATTATACTAAATACTGTATAGAAGATGGAAGAAATGAAAAACTGACATTTTCTCAGCAACAAATGTTAGTAGTTGTGAGGATGCAGATTTCCAGGCACGCTTGGTAAAAGAAAGGTTTGTAGGTCTGCAGATTAATTATATTTAATTATGTTTTAATCATTCAATTTCATTAGTTTTTAATTTACTCTTCTTTGATCTACTGTGTGGTACTGCTTGTGGTCCCCTATGGATTCGTTATGTCCTAATAGATTTTATTGCTGAGCCCCCGCCTTCATTCCTGGGGGAAACTAAACACATATTAATATAATAATAAATAAACATCTGTATGCCTTACAGAAGGAAGGGAACTTTGTGTTCCCCAAGGATTTTGAATGGCAAATGACCGAAATGCCTGTCAGCATGGCAGTTATCAAGGATTATGAAATGGTGTAATGTTTGGAGAACACTATGTGGCCCACCTACTTCCAAGCTTTCCAGCTACTTTAACAACTTTATTATACTTTCACTGAATGAATCAATAGCTTGGAAAGACTTATGAAAGAAATCTACTTATTTCCCAAGTTCAATTTTTAGATTTATCCTTACATTTGCCTTTAATATGTGTCCATGTAAGCCTTCAAGTTGATGTAGACTCCTAGTGATTGCTTGGATAAGTCACTGCAGTTTTCTTGGCAAGATTTTTAGAATTGGCTTGCTATCCTAGGGCTGAGAGGGAGTGACTGGCCCCAAGATCACCCAACTGGCTTTATGCCTAAAGCAGGGCTAGAACTCACAGTCTCTTCTTTTCTAGCCTGATGCTTTTAAACACTAGATCAAACTGACATTCCCTTAATCATGCATAAACTTGTCCTGGTAAAAGTCCTTCCTTCCTTCCTTCCTTCCTTCCTTCCTTCCTTCCTTCCTTCCTTCCTTCCTTCCTTCCTTCCTTCCTTCCTTCCTTCCTTCCTCCCTCCCTCCCTCCCTCCTTCCCTTCCTTCCTTCTGCCTCTGTAGCTGTAAGGTGGCTATAAAGTCCAAGAAATTATCCATTATCTATAAGTCAAAGGAATTATCCATTATCTATACATTTCATACTATGAACAAAGATACAATTGATTGGTAACCTAACAGATTATTCATTTGGTTTAATAAATTTTGGAAAGATCGGACCTTCTATATCCTGGGAATAACTGAACTGCCATTTTAAGCTGCTCCTGTCCTGTTGTCATAATAGCCTCACTTTAAGACAGGTTTAAGACATTTTATACCATCTAAGAAATTTACTTTGGTATTTTTGCTGTATCTTCAGTTTAAACACCATTATCAAGTCTCCCATTGAACAATACTTCTGCTGTTGTGCCTTCCATCTTTTCATGCCAGCAAGGCTATGGACTATTGTTTTCCTTCTTGTGGGTTGATCTTACAGGACATATATACTGTATTTAATTTTCCCAGCTAACTATCACTAGGTTTAAAAAAGAAAGTTCAGTGGTGTATTGTTTCAAGATTGTTTATATCAGTTGAGATAGAAGGTTATCACAATCTACTCTAAATAAGCCATGGTCAATGAATGACTTATGAATCATATGCTTTTGCCCATGATTGAACTCTGAATTAAACTCTGTTTGTGTCTGCATTGCAGGCTTAATTGATTCTGTCTATTATAGCATCACCTTTAGTTACTTATTGTGCATGGTACTTGTGTTGGTTTTCTCCTGTGGGTGTGAATAGCAAAGATTCAGGCCATGTCTTTTCTTAACAAAACACTGTCAGGGTGACTCAGAATCTAAGACTAATTGATGTCCTGCAATGCATGGTGCTTAGCAACTGGAAGAGGAACCAAAAAAATTTGCTTTCCCTGCTTCTGAGCAGAAAAAAGGGCTCCAATGTATTTAATCATTTTTATGTCTGTCCCTACCCAAACAACAAGACCTAGGATTTATTATTATGTATTTATGCAGTTTTATGATAATCTAGCACAATTATTTTTATCATACCTTCAGCAGCCAAATCCTCACCATAAGCCAGTCAGTCATCGTAAGCTAAAGTAATACAGTAAGTAAGCAATAAAATGAAATTTTGGAAACTTCTTTCGTCAAAGGGCAGATACCCTTCAGTACCAAAGCTAATTCAAGAACTTAATATAGTCAGTCTTTGGGTGCTCAGACTTACATATGCCTACTGGATGGGTACGTATATGTACATGGGCAGGATGCAAAACCTAAAGCTATTGCTATTTGCATACACATGGCATGCAACGAGTCTGTATATGATACAAGCACATATTTTGGCTATAACGAAGTTCTCTATGAGTTCTCTATGGGAACTCTTTGTTGTTTTTAGTTGCGAAATCGTGTCCGACCCATCATGACCCCCATGGACAACGTTCCTCCAGGCCTTCCTGTCCTCTATCATCTTCTGGAGTCCATTTAAGCTCATGCCTACTGCTTCAGTGACTCCATCCAGCCACCTCATTCTCTGTCATCCCCTTGATCTACTGCCCTCAATCTTTCCCAGCATTAGGCTCCTCTCCAGTGAGTCCTTCCTTCTCATTAGGTGGACAAAGTATTTGAGTTTCAACTTCAGGATCTGGCCTCTAAAGAGTAGTCAGGATTGAATGGAAACTCCACATGCCCTTTAAAAGTATCTGGAAGTTCCAGTTGTTTCAAATGTGTTGTCCCACATGGTTTTATGTAAGTCCAAATTTGTATACATGCCACCTGTTTTACGGGAGGTACATTGTTTGCCAATTTGCTTCTGGGTTCAATTCAAGATGCTGGTTGTCACCTTTAAAGCAATACAAAACTTGGGGCAAAGTTATTTGAAGGATGGTTTTTTCCCAGTTACATCTTCCTGACCCACCTGAGTATGAAGGCAGGGTGTGTTATGGGTCTTCTCTCTTAAGAAGGTCCATCTACTGAGACCAAGAAAGAAATCTTTCTTTGTAATGGTTCCCTCCCTGTGGAACTTCATCCCCATGGAAAAAAGATTGATCCCCAGTTTGATATACTTTTGGAAGGACCTAAAACATGGTTTTGCAAGCAAGCCCGCAGCCTCAGAGTGATATGGAGCCCCTCAAGTGGTTTGTTTGACTGTTATTGGCAGGGAAGTGAGTGTTTATTGGCCTTCAGTTTGGGGATTTTACTTCTGTAAGCTACCCAGAGTCACTGTGACTGTGTTGGGTGGACATATAAATTACAGTAATGAGCAACATGGGAAGCAGAAGGAAGTGGAATTGGGGCAAAAATAGCAGGTAAAAATGAATACATGGTGTGCCATAGGTTACATGGGTGAGCGATCTGACACCCACAGGCTGTGCAAGCCATCTGAGGATTACATTCATGAGGCCTCTGATCTAGTTTCAAAATTCTTATGTAAGAAATCATTTGGATTTCCAGTGAGATCTACTTGTTCCTTCCCTCCTGTGACACAGATAGAAGACAGTATCAGAAGAGAAAAAAATAATGGAAAAGATGCCCATTTAAGGGACCAGAATGTTGGGTTGGGACGTCCAATAGTAGATGATATGCCAAATAACATGGGCTTTGTTAAAGAATGTTGAATTGGTTTGGAAAGTACCTGGCAACCAGCACAGTTGTTTCAACATCTGATAGTGCAGCAACTTTACATGCAGATAATCAACTGTGGTGATTATCTCTATAGGTTCCTTTTGAAGTATTCCGAAGCCTAATCATGGGACTTACAGGTAGCCCTTGCTTAATGATCACAATTGGGCCTGGAAATCATTGTGGTTGTTAAGCATGTGACCTGATTCAATTTTATGAATGTTTTTTTGTAATGCTTGTTAAGCAAATTATACGGTCTTTCTGTGAACTATTTCAGTTATTGTGCAAAGTGAATTCATCGCATATCCAATGGGAGGGTGTGTTTTTTGCCCTTTTTGGTGGAGAATGGCAAAACAGTCACAAATCTCAGTCACAAGATCATGGGACTTTGAAACTTGTCATAAATGCAAACTGGCTGCCGAATGTTTAAAATACAGTCATGTGACTGCAGGGTGCACATGTACAGTCCTAACTTTGAGAACACTCTATATGTTTTACTAGTATAACATTCAAAGAAAAAGAATCATAAATTTGTATGGATAGTGGCATTATAACTTTAATTAAGGGAGGAAGCAGACCTATTTCTATCTGGAAGGAATCAAGAATTGTTGATGTATCTGTATTTCTGAGAGAGACAATCTTTGCTTATCATCTAATCCAGAGTCCCCAAACTTGGCAATTTTAAGACTTGTGGATCCAGTGGTGGGATTCATTTTTTTTACTACCGGTTCTGTGGGTGTGGCTTGGTGGATATGGCAGGGGAAGGATACTAGAAAATCTCCAGTCAGAGGTGGTATTTGCTGGTTTTCCAAACTACTCAAAATTTCTGCTACCGGTTCTCCAGAACTGGTCAGAACTTGCTGAATACCACCTCTGCCCTGATCTAGTCTGATATGCTTTGTAAATCACATCTTATTTCATCCTAAGATTTTATCAGGTTATTACATGTTTCAATCATGCATGTATAGAACTAACTTGCCTAAGACACATCTGTCAATTTCTGCCAAGTAGGTCAAGTCTGGAAGAAGGCAATCAGGGTTTGGAGGGTTGATATGAACTTCCTTATTTGTAATATCCATTGGATATATTTTCTCTGGAAATGTTTAAAAATGACAGTAACATAGGATTTTTCACATCCTAATACAGAAAATTCACATTCTAATTATTCACATCCTAATGCAGAAGATTCTCAAAGTGAATATAAAGATAAAACCAGAAATGTTTATTTGGGGTTTAATGGAATATATGAGCTACAGTAGTGCAGTGGTTAGAGTGCAATACTCCAGGCTACTTCTGCTGACTGCGTTTGACTGCAATTTGGCAGTTCAAATTTCACCAAATTCAAGGTTGATTCAGCCTTCCATCCTTCTGAGGTCAGTAAAATAAGGACCCAGATTGTTGTGGCCAATAGGCTGACTCTGGAAACCGCTTAGAGAGGGCTATAAACAATGGTGATATTCAATTTTTTTTACTACCGGTTCTGTGGGCATGGTTTGGTGGGTGTGGTGTGGCTTGGTGGGCATGGTTTGGTGGGTGTGGCAGAGGAAGGTTACTGTAAAATCCCCATTCCCACCCCATCCCACTAACTTGATTTCCAGCTCCGTTCTCTTGTGCAGGGAAACAAAAGAAGACCCAGCCGATCAGCTGGGACTTGGGAGGCAGAGACTAGATGGGGGCGGGACCACTCAGAGTATTTGCCGGTTCTCCGAACTACTCAAAATTTCCACTACCGGTTCTCCAGAATTGGTCAAGACCTGCTGAATACCACCTCTGGCTATAAAGCACTGTAAAGCTGTATATATATCAAAGTGCTATTGCTATTGCTATTAATAGCAGCAAGATTTCTTTACACACAAAAATGGAAGTACACTTTGATTCCCAATAGATGAATGACTGCAAAAGCTGATGGAGTTAGCAGAGAAGGCTAAACTGAGTGCTTTGATTAAAGAAAAAAAACACAATTACTTTTGTTTCTACTTGGAAACTGTTTCTGGACTTTGTGCTTGCAGTGGAAAGAAAAATGAGACTTTTAAATTGGGGTTTTACCAATTAGATAGCTTTGTTGTTGTATAAATGGCTAGTTTACACTATTATGCAAAATTAAAAAGTTGAAGTTTGATGTTATCATCTTATTCTAGTGCACCAAAGGGGGTTAGAAATTAATGCCTTTTCTTTCTTTTTCCCCTTTTCACTACACCTTTCCCTTCCTTTTTCTCTCCCCTATCTTTACTACTATTTCCTTTTGTACTGTTGCATTTTATGCTATAAATTAATAAATAAAATTATACTAACATACAATGTGGGGAACAGAAAGATACAAAACTGGAATAAAAAAAGCAAAGTTGAACGTTTAGGTGTGCCAAAGGGCTCATGGGTGAGCTATATACCACCCACAGGTTGAAAGCCATCTGAGGATTAAATTCATGAGGCCTCTGGTCTAATTTCAAAAGTCTTATGCAAGAAATCATTTGGATCTTTAGTGAGACCTATTCCTTCCTTCCTTATCAGGCAATATCTCAGATGTTAAAATTCAGTCCTGATACAATTATGAAATTCTGCAATATCAACAAATGTTTGAAATGAAAATATATTTAATCACAGAGATGGGCATACACATCTGATACCAACTGATTCCAGAAACACCATGTCATTTCAATTTTGTGTTCTACTTGTGAGAAAGTGAAGGCAATTCTTCTGAAAGCAAGTCCAAGCCATTTCAGCTAGAGACGGTGTTAGTCTCCCTTCAATATACAGGTAGCCCTCAACTTACAAACATTCGTTTAGTGACCGTTCGAAGTTACAACACTGAAAAAAGTGACTTATGACCATTTTTCACACAACCATTGCAGCAGCATCATGATTACATGATCAAAAATTCAGATTCCTGGCAACTGGTTGACTCAGCCTTCCATCCTTCCAAGGTTGGTAAAATGAGGAACCAGATTGCTGGGGGCAAGACGCTGACTCTGTAAACTACTTAGTGAGGGCTGTAAAGTGCTATGAAGCGGTATATAAGTCTAAGTGCTATTGCTGTTGCTACTAACTTAACAATCGCAATAATTCACTTAATAACAGTGGGTAAAAAAGATGATAAAATGGGGAAAAACTCACTTAACAAATGTCTTGCATAGCAACAGAAAAGTTGGGCTCAGTTGTGGTCATAAGTTGAAGCTTACTTCTATATAAAAACATCCTACTAGAAAGAACACTCTAAAATACCTGTTTAGTGCACAGGGAACTGACTTTACATCATGTAACACTAATATGAGGAGATATTAGGCCTGCCAGCTGGCAGTCAGACAGTGGAATGACCATTTCTAATTAGCAGAGTACCCTACTTATTTTATCTTGGCGACTCCATATGAACACTGCTGAAATTCCAACTCAGAACTCTTGTTTCCATCAGCCAACCCCTAAAACAAGTTGAGCCAAGATAAAATGTCATTCCAAAGGACAAAGCAGTTATAGTTGAACTAATATTTTGTTACAGCTGAAAGGAAGTAATATCTCTGGAATGGCATTTATCAACTGCAAAATTATATTTTATACAAAATGTATTTGGCATTGCTGTGGCCAACGTCCCAAGCATCCTTCTCTCTTGTTGAACTGAATCTTTGGGCTTAAAGAGTTATTTCTCCAGAAGTTCCTGGCTTCACCAGGAAGACAGATTACCATCCTTCTGACAGAGTTGGTGAAGAATTAATAAGAGTTGTAGACCTCACAGCACTTTGATCAAAAACATGCATATTTCTTAGGAGATGAGACATTTGTTTCATTTCATAGAAAACTGGCGTTAAGCTTCTGTTTACTAAAGTCAACATAATTATTGTTCTGTATCACCACCAACTACCTGTCCCAGTGAGTAGTAATAAGCTTCAAGGACAACATTTCTCAAGTTTAGATTGAAATAGTTTTGGAGATTAAAGTGCTTTTTGTAGTATTTGTTTCTCTAAACATATTTGTAAATTTAAGCAAGAATGACTTCCATGCATAAAGGTAGTCCTCACTTAATGCACACTCGTACATCAACCATTCAAAGTTATGGCAGCACTGAACAAGGATTCTTACAATGGGTCCTCATAGTTCTGACTATGAGGCACAACCACAGCCTACTTCTTGGTAAGCTAGGAAAAAGTGGGAGAGATAGCATCACCACCAAATGGATTCATAACTGGCTGACAAATGGTACTCAATGAGTACTCCTTAATGGGTCTATGTCTACATGTAGGGAAGTAAGCAGTGCAATACCACAAGGTTCCATCTTAAGCCCAGTACTCTTCAATATCTTTAGATGAGGAAATAGCAGGGGAACTTACCAAATTTGCAGATGATACTAAGCTCGCAGGAATAGCTAACACCCTAGAAGATAGGTTCAAGATCCAGATGGGTCTTGACAGACTTGAACAAAATGAAATTCAATGTAGAGAAAAGTAAAGTCTTATACTTAGGCAAGAAAAACCAAAAGTACACATATAGACTGGATGAAACCAGGCTTAAAAGAATAACTGTAAGAGGGATTTTGGAGTCTTAGTGGACAATCAGCTAAATATGAGCCAGCAGTGTGCAGCGGCAGCCAAAAAAAACAATGCAATTCTAAGTTGCATTAACGGAGGGATGCAATCAAGATCAAGTGAGGTACTAATACCATTCTATAAAGCCTTTAGTAAGACTACATATGTAGAGTACTGCATCCAGTTTTGGACACCACTCTAACAAAAGATATTGAGACTCTAGAAAAAGTGCAGAGAAAATCAACCAGGATGATTAAGGGACTGGAGACTAAGGCATATGAAAAACGGTTACAGGAACTGGGCATGGCTAGTCTGGTGATGAGAAGGATCAGGGGAGACAAGATAGCAGTCTTCCAATATTTGAGGGGCTGCCACAGAGGGAAAGGCATCAAGCTATTTTCTAAAGCGCCTGTAGGCCAGACAAGGAATAATGGATGGAAACTGAACAAGGAAGAGATTCAACCTAGAAATAAGGAGAAATTTTCTGGCAATGAGAACAATCAACCAATAGAACAGTTTGCATTTGGAGCTTCATCACTGGATGCTTTCAAGTAGAGATTTGACTGCCATTTGTCAGAAATGGTGTAAGGTCTCTTGCTTGGATTAGATGACCTACAAGGTCCCTTCCAATCCTGTTAATTTGTTAATCTAGCTATAGCAACATGCCCATAATCCCATTTCAAGTATTTTGCAATTGACTCACAATAGTGACATTGCAGCATCCCATCATCACATGATTGTTATCTGTGACTTTCACTGCTGGTTTACAACAAGCAAATGGGGAAGCTAGCAGGAGATTGTAAACAATGATCATTTGACTATGGCATGCTGTGACTGTGGGCAATTCACCTAATGACACCAACTGATGCTGCTGGAGCTAGGTCAAAGCAGTTATATGATGTCACACCTTATCACTGCATCACTTGGTGACCATTGATAAATGAGGATTACCTATACTATATACTACATAGAAAGGCAACAATAAATAATTTAGAATATGGTTTTTAAGGGGAAAAATGCTGATTAACCAATCAAACCAGAAACAGACAAAACATTTAAATGTTTATAAACATTGTGCGTTGGAGCATACCGATTGTTTCATGTTTTTAGCTAATAATGGAGAATCAAATCCTCACACTGTCAAAATAATTAATGTACTTTGTTTTTTCATAGTGATATATTACTAACTATACAATCTTGGTAATTCCTTTGTCCACTAATCAATATTATATTTTTGGATCAATATTTTGTTTTTGTCCCCTTCGAATGGTTTGCTCTTTCTCTTCTTCTTCTTAAAGAATTAATAAATATTTTTTTAAAAAAATTAATATTTGCAAGCTATAATTAAACTATGAGCAAAACTGCACTTATAACATATTTTTGGACCATTACCTATTCTACTCGGTAATTTCATTCCTATTTTAAATGGAATAAAATATTGCGGTAGAATAAGAAGTACCCCTAAATTTTATAATAATTATATTTGCTATGTATAATACCTATAAAAATATTATTTCTTTAGGAAGAAAAAAAAAATAACTGTGCTGGGGACTATTACAAAATTGGAACCACTGAAATGGTTGGAAGATGAGTGAAATCTCATAAGATCCTTAAACACTGCAACCTTTCAACCAGGATACAATCCTTAGGAATGTTGAAATTGAATGAGTTCTCATCTGAAGTTTAGGGCAACCTCATCAGTGGTAGGTTTCAAAAATTTTTCCTATCGGTTCGGAGAGCACGCTTTGCGTGCGCTTGCACAGGGCTCAAATACCATTGGTGAGCTGTGCAGGTGCGCTTAACTGTGCATGCATAGGCCTCAGAGACTGCCCTCTGTATTAACGCTGGTGAGCTGTGCTGTTTTTTAGCTCAGCTGAGGCATGACAATCAGCTCTGCTATGTAACTCAGCTGAGCTAAAAAAACAAGGGAATATAGGAGAGGTAAGAGTGGAGGTGGGCGGATGGGGCCTGGCAGAAGTGGTATTTGCCGATTCTCCAAACCAGTCAAAATTTCTGCTACCAGTATGCCAGAACCAGTCTGAACCAACTGAATACCACCTCTGTACCTCATGGAAGGAGACCCCATATCTCACAAGATCTCCGATTGCAATATGGATGGAATGTACTTTTAATAATAAACTTAATCAATGAAAACCCACTTAACATCTAATAATAAACTTAATCAATGAAAACCCACTTAACATCTATGTTCATATTTGGTCATTTGATAAAAGAAAAACTGTAGAAAAATATTATGACAATCAGTGCCTACTTTTACCAGCTTTTAGAAGAACTGAAGAAACTGCATTATTACCTGGCAAGTAGCATTTTTCAGTGATACATTATATTTAATTATTGTTCAGGTTGTGGTATCGTATTTTAATGATTCATAGATCAGGTATCCTGACTGAAATGTAATTAATAAATATTTTAGGAGTGAAGCAGAATAAAATCAAACACAAGTAACAAAAATATGGGTAGTCCTTCACTTACGACCATAATTGAGCCCAAAATTTATGTTGCTGAGGGAGAAATTTGTTAAGCAAGCTTTGCCCCATTTTACAACCTTTCTTGCCACCTTTGTTAAGTGAATCACTGCAGTTGATAAATTAGTAGTACCGTTATTAAGTGAATTTGGCTTTCCCATTGACTTCGTTTGTCAGAAGGTCGCAAAAGGCGATCACATGACCCCAAGACAGCACAATTGTCATAAATATGAACCAATTGCCAAGCATCCTAATTTTGATCACATGACCAAGTGAATGCTGCAAGGGTCATAAGTGTGAAAAATAGTCCTAAGTCATTTTTTTCAGTGCCTTTGTAACTTTGAAGAGTCACTAAACCAACTCTTGTAAGTCAAGGACTACGTATCCACTTAATTATGGACAGAAGGAATAAGATTAATTGTAGCAACAGTCAATGTGCTAATCTTAAAACTCAAAAAGTAAAATTTTCTCATTCTGCTTGTCAACTATGGATCACTTTCTGATTGGATGATCACATTTGGGAATGTGCATTATTATTAGCATTCATATATGTGTGTGTATATATGCATATGTGTATGACAGCATTCCAGAAAACCTCAACTCCAATAAATAACTCCGAGACAGACATATTCTCAAATTTCCTTTTATTAGAATAGTAAATTGGCACATCTGGGAAATCCCAAATCTGAAAGTTCCGGGTTTCCCTCCAATAAGTAAAAAATTACAAATCCACCCCCTGAACTCCTCATTTCATTACATGTCCCAATCGCCATCCGTCCCAACTTGAGACATCCCCTCAACCACTCCTCCTCCAGATGTAGGAATAACATGACTTTGACTTTAAAGAAGAATGCTATTACATCTAACCACAAAATCCCCCCCTCCCCATTTCAAGAATGTGGCAGCGTGGAAGCTTCTGGTGCTAATATAGCTTCCAAAGTGTGTGTGTATATATATGTGTGTGTGTGTGTGTGTGTGTGTGTGTGTGTGTGTGTGTATGTGTTTGCTTAATACATTTATGACAGTTTGCTCACTGACTGTTCGAAGTTACAATGGCACTGAAAAAAGTGACTGATGACCATTTTTCACACTTATGACCATTGCAATATCCCCAATGTTATGTGATTTACATTTGCATGCTTGACAACTGATTCACAATTATAACGGTTTCAGTTTCCCGGAATTATGTGATCATCTTTTGCGACCTTCTGACAAACAAAGTCAATGGGGAAGCCAGATTCACTTAACAAACCATGTTACTAACTTAACAGCTGTAGTGATTCATTTAACAAATGTGGCAAGGAAAATCTTAAAATGGGGCAAAACTCACTTTAAAAAATTCTCACTTAGCAACATAAATTTTGCAGTCCATTGTCATCGTAAGTCAAGGTACTAGCCATTTTTATAATAACAAAATTAATCTACTCATCAAAACCTAAAATTAAAGTTTTCTTTTCTTTTATTTTTTCTGTTTCAAGCATAAAGTTCAGAAATGGTTTCCAAGTGGAAGCAAAATTGGATAAGTTCTTTTCTTTCATTAAAAAAGTTCTTATTTTTTTGGCCATCTCCACCAATTTTACTACTTTTTCCATCCATTCTTCCATTGTGGGAATTAACTTGTCTTTCCATTTTTGCACAATATGGAATTCTCTCCACAGTCAACAGATGTAATAACAAAGTTCCAAACTGAAACATTAAACACTAACTCCTAAAAGTTAGTATTATTTCTACTAAAATGTTATAGTATGATTAATCTGCTAATATGATTCTTTGGTCCTGGATTTTAAACTGCTTCTTCCATTATTTTTAATTAATTGTTATTTTTTAAGTTTTAAAGAAATATTATATTTTTCTCCCATCTATCTCCCGCCCCACTTTTTTTTTTTTGTTGCAACATTTGCAGAGGTGGGTGACAGATCAGCAACGATTTTACACATTTGCTGCCTTAAGAAAATTCAAAACATTCTTAAATATCCATCTCATCCTGGGCACCTTTTTTTTTTTTTTTGAACCATTACCATCTGGCAGATGGTACAAAATAATAAAAACAAGGACAAATAGGCTGAAAAACAGCTTCTGTCCCAGGGCAGTAATTCTACTGAATTCTACTGTATAGTGCAATATTAATGCAATATCAGGAGTTTTCATTTCAATTGTATAGAATGCAAAGGATGTGTGTTTGTGTTTTATTTTTATAGTTATAACGTACACTGAAGGTGGCATTTAATTTTGTTGTACGAGGTGCAATGGCAACAAAGTAAACTAACTAATTTACACACCATACACCCAGCTATGAAACCCATTTTTCTTACAAGGATCTGATCTACAGTTTACACAATGTCAAATTCCATTGACATTGATTCAAAATTTTGAAAAGGTGGCCCCTTTAATATAAAAGAAGATTTTCATCAGTCAAAAGAAAGGACATTAATTTGTGTAAGATGTTCAAACAAGGTGGAAATTTAGAGCAATGATTAGAAATATATGGCATGTCAACAGGCTGGAGAAATCTGTCACTTTACCTTATGCCTTATGCCTCCATCTGCTGCTAGAAGCCTATCCTAAATGAATCATTTCAGGACGTCATACTGGTTTTTTTTATCTTTAGTGTAGCCTTTGAAAAAGAGGAAGCCGCTTTCAAAGAGCCCTGTCCTCTACCAAATACAAAATAGGATCAGGGTGGCATCCAAACTGTATAGAGAGGAATACATATAGAGAGGACTACATCCCATTTTTGAAACTATTACAATAATGACTTCAGCAACAGAGTGGTCAATGTCTGGAATACTTTGTGGTTTCTTCCCCAAACCCCAAAAACTTTAACTTTAGACTGTCTACTATTGACCTCACCCCTTTCCTAAGAGGTCTGTAGGGGGCATGCATAAGTGCATCAATGTGCCTACCACCCCTATTGTTTCTTTTATTGTCCTATTTTATTGTCCTATTGTTTCTTTTATTTTTCTTATATGTACCCATTTCATGTATTCATAACTATGTATATACTTATATCTATTATCTTGTAAGTGACTGACAAATCAAATAAATTCTAAATTCTAAAAGAAATGAAGAAGACAATTAGCTCTGATATAAAATGATAATTGCAAGATCAAAGTTCCTCTTCTTTTCTTGATGATTATCGCTGTTTGCTTTATTGCAAATTCTACCCGGGTTTTATTTCATTGTAATGTAATTATTTTGAAGGTTTTTAATTAGTGCCTGGTATGTCTAGTGTCTGTAGGTAAAAAAATGGGGAAAACAACACATCTCAGAAACAATTCTTCTGAGAAACATTCTGTCTCTGCAAAGCTGCTGTCAAGTTGCAACTTCCTGCCAAATTATAAATGTATTTAGAACAGAACAAAATAGAATAGAATAACATAATTGGAAGAGACCTTGGAGGTCTTCTAGTCTAACCCCCTGCCTAGGCAGGAAACCCTACATTTCTAGCTTGTTCCTCTTCCAAAATGTGTAAAGCAAACTATATGGTCCTCATCTCCCCAGTTTTACTCATACGACAATAAGGATGTGGGGAGTGGGGAGTAAGGAGTTAGATATTAATGGATATTGAAATAAGAGATCTGTAAATCACCTCAAAATATGTGTGGCTTTCACCATCTGTATAAATAGGGCCATGTTTGACTCCATCTTTTTCCAGCCCACAGTGAATGTCACAAATGCTTTGTGTGAAGAACAGCTTAATGGCACAATGGACAACACAACTGATGACCAATGGTGATAGAGGTTTTTTTAATGACCCTGTAACTGCTTGCATTGGTGTGGAGTCGGGGTAACCGAACAGAGCTCGAGCATTTACTGTCTGGATGCCCTTCCTGATGCCTATGCGGAGTTCACAGCAAACAATAACTCATTATGCCCAGAGAGAGACATATCTGTTGCTACCTAGGATCGAGCTCCATCGCTAGCTCACTACACAGCTGAATGGTGGTAGATCCAAGATAGGCAGTTTAATAATATTAAAATTAATGGTGATAGACAATAATTTTAATATTGTTAAATTGCCTATCTTGGGTCAGTGAAAAGGAATTAATAGGTGGGCAAAAATGCCAAATCAGTCTAAATGTCTGGCTGGTGGTATGATCAATCACAATAATGCAATAAGGAAAGCTACTAAGGATTCATGCTCTTTTCTTTCATTACCTCTCTCCAGTATCTCTCACAGCAGTGTTCCACTAACATAGAGGGAAACAATGTAGAGATCATATCTGTTCCTGCTGTGACCCCTCAAACATTTTAATTGCCTTCTCCTGTGATCCTTCGTGAGGTTTTGCATCTAGCGCTCTGAATAGAAGGATGATGTTGATCATTCTAAATTTCAAATGAGTATAATGTATAATTTATGCTGCTGAAATTTCTAGTCAGATTTGGTTGATGCAATAAGCAGGGAATTTTAACAATCTAATAATCCCTATGTTCCTTGGAAAAAATTCCTGATAACTAGGAAGCAACTAATCAGAAACTCAATTAAAAGCTTTAGGGTTCAACCCAATGATAGGTTGCTTCATCAAAATCTTGTTGAAGTCAATGGAACTGTGTCTAAATATTTATGAACAGCCTCATTTATCTTTTAGGCACTTCAAAAAGAACAGCCCTTTTTCAAGATCAAAATCTATTTAATCTAATTAATCTATCCGATTAGTCCACACCCTAACCTAGAAAAATAATCTGGTGAGATCAACTTGACATTGGCGTAGACATTTTTTTTAGTATATGCTTTTTTTATTCATGAACATTTTGAATACAGTGTATTGTCAGGGCATATCATTTACAGAAAAACAAAGAAGAAACAAACAGAAATATTAATATATATCCTAATAACAATAGTAGTAGTATAACAGAATAGTTTTAACTAGTTTTCTCTTTATATTAGTTTATTTATAATTCTGTTAATTACAGATAGAATTCTTTATTGGCCAAGTGTGATTGGACACACAAGGAATTTGTCTTGATGCAAATGCTCTCAGTATTCATTCGTCAAGAGTCAAATGCTTTCAAGATGCATTTGTCAAGAGTCAAGAATCATAAGGTACAACACTTAATGATATTATATTGGAATATTCATAATTATAAACCATCTTTATATTTGATTCATACATAGCATTAATCTTTCTTTATCTAATTTCTACCTCTTATCTCTAACCATTCATAAAATCTATTCCATGTTAGATAATATTCTGTGTCTTCTTTATCCTTTATTTTTAATGTCAATCTATCAATCTCTGCAGTCTTTTTCCGAACAGTGTTTTTCCGAATTACATCTTCATCAGATGGAGTATTCTCATTTTTCCAATATTGTGTAAATACAACCCTTGCTGCTATCAATACATGCAAAACTAAATATATAGTCCCTTTATTATAGTCTTCCGGCATTATACCCAACAATAATATTTCTGGTTTCAGATCTATGTTGCTTGATCATCTTTTCCAATCATGTATGTATTTTCGTCCAGTATTTTTTTGCTTTCACACAAGTCCACCACATATGATGACTGACCCATTTTACAACCATCACAATTTATGACCATAATGGGCAGACTTCCTGATAGGTATCTCAGGAGTCAGCTGAAACTGCAATGTGTAAGGTTATGGGCTTCTTTGATTTTATTTTCTGGGTAAATGGAAATAATTTTGTGCAGTTAGTCAGAAAAGACTTCTGTATCTTCTGTTCCAAATTTTTCATCCCTGCTTCCACAACCTGATGATCCAGATAAATGGTCACTAATATTAAATGATATTTAATAGTAAACCAAGCCTTTTCAAAATATTATCACCTGTTTAAGTGGTATGAGTTCAGGAAAATTTTGTACTAAATTATTTTTACACATTACTGTTATGTATGAATTATCCTTTCTGAAGATACTTTTCCATACTTAACATAATCAGCAAAGAAGGTGTCGATGGAGATTCTCAGTCATCCAGGTTATGTTTGTCCCAAAGGTGTTTTTTCAAGAGGCAACTGAACTTTCTGGTTTTTCTTGAATGAGATGTTTCACATCTCATCCAAGAAGCTTCTTCAGTTCTGACTGGAGCTGGTGGGGGAATGGAAGGATTTATGCTTCTTGAAGTCAGCTGGTCATTTGCATCCTTTTAGAGGGTCCTTGAAGCACTTGGAGGGTTATCTGTGTCTTCAGGTGATGCAAATGGGTGTGGAGCCTTTTTGGAACTGTTGAAAGGACAGTGTTGTAGACTGGAGATAGATGATGTCATATCCTTCCCCCTCTGTTGAGAGAGGGCTATTCAGTTTTGACATAGGTGGGCTCTTTGACCTGTCTTTCAAACCAGTGGTTGTCTCTGTTCAAAATGTGAACTTTGCTGTCTTTGAAAGAGTGTCCTTTGTCTTTTAAATGCTGTCTGCAAGTAGTATAAATCCTTCCATTCTCCATTCCCCAAAGGAAGTCCAGTTGCCTCTTGAAAAAGCACCTTTGAGGCAGGGCACCAAAGGATTTTATTTATTTATCTTTTAGTATTTATCTTTTAGTGCACTTAAGGACAAAATCTAGCAAAATGTTTATTGATCTGATTTCTTATTCTGCTGAACCAATACAGTTCACAAAATATGTATGATGCTAATCCTCTTGATTTTGAAAGCATGACATTTTGAAAACATCATCATGGGGCACCTGGAATCAGATATCAAATACCAGGTCCCAAAATGATGGATGACCTCATCCAATATTTTCATATAGGTGTCAAAGAGGACAGTTAAGAATGCTCAGCTCTGAAGCACCCCATAAGTGAAGGACTGCAGACATGACTCCAACACTGACTGGAACTAACCACAGACGAAATAATAGAACCACTGCAATACGATGCCTCCCACCCCCATTCCTTCTTTAGACCTTTCTCCCTATGTACCATCTCTTCAGCTTTGGCTGCCTGCCCAGATGCCTTGGGATATATCCCCCATCTTCCCATTATGGTTCTGGCTGTCAGTTATGAGGCCCATCATTCAATACTTTTGGAGAAGAGTATTTGGGGAAGCCTGCTTTAGAAGAACTTGTTAAACATCTAAAGTTTTTCACATGTGTTCTGTATCATTGCTCTTGCTAATGCTTCTTTCAAATAAATTCTGGACTCCCTTAATGCAAGGGTGTCAAAATTGCAGCCCACTGCCCAGATATATCATGTGCCGGCTGCCCCTGCCCAGTTTAGCAAAGGGGAACAAAGTCCTGATACATCACATGACGCTGCCATGATGATGTAAGTTTGACACCCCTGCCTTAGTGGATTGTGCCCACATCCTTACATTAAAATAAATAAATAACTGTCTCAAAGATGTTAGTTTTAACAATCACATCTCATACTCAGTGTTTTAGAATATGACCGTTTTGTTTAAACCACCCTGAATGCATGCAAAGAATTCTTGAATGGCTGTAACATTTGTGGAAGCTCTTTTCCATCACTCTGAGGATCACAAGGATTAACAAAAACAACCATCTGTTCCACGAGGTACCAAATTCCCCATGATAGCAACATATTGTGGCTCAGAGCCCAGTTCCATGATCAGCAGCCTCTCATGATAAAACTGTTGCTGCGTTAGACCCCCTTCAAACTGCAGGTGGAAAATCATATGTTTGAATACATTAAAAGAAGTAAACACATATTAAAGTAGCCTCTTGAGAAGTCTAGCTCAGAATATTTTCCAAGACATTCATAAAGTTTGGTATGTGTTCTTCAGATGGGGGAGTATTCAAATATAAAAGACATTGCAGTCTAGCATTTATTGCACACAGTAATACTAATACTGCATAATACTAATAACTATTATTATTAATGCATAATAATGCAGGAACTAAACACTCAGCTGTGTGATTTTCATCTTTGTGTTAAGGAAGTTACATACATATTAACATAAACTGTTAATACTGAGTCCCCAAATAAATTATTTCAAGATCCATCTAGATCAATGTTTCTCAACCTTGAGAACTTTTAAGATATAGAGACTTTCTGGAATTCATCAGCTAGATTACATATCTTAAAATCTGCCAAATATCATAAACATTTT
Source organism: Bungarus multicinctus (assembly GCA_023653725.1). Taxonomy (NCBI): domain Eukaryota; kingdom Metazoa; phylum Chordata; class Lepidosauria; order Squamata; family Elapidae; genus Bungarus; species Bungarus multicinctus. The sequence continues at coordinate 78,689,497 of CM042846.1, read as the reverse complement.
GCCTTTTAGGCTGTATAAACAGTGGAATTCACAGCCTTAAAATAGAGACTGGGAATTGTTAAGATTTGTACCTTTATTAGAAGTCTTCACTACCGGTGCATTATACGGGCTTCAGACCCTTCACATCTGTACCATGAATGTTAGAGTGTATGTGTTTTGTGTGTTTGTGTGTAGGTATGTGATGTGATGTGTGTGTGTGTGTGCGTGTGTGTGGGTATCTATTATGTATAATCTGAATCAAATTGACAATTTAATAAATTGATTCAATTAAAGACATCCACTGGATTAGAAACTTTGATTAAAATGAGTGGATAAAAACAGCATGAAATCATTGTGAGGCAAACTATGTCCCTTTCTTACATGTGCAGTTGCCATAGCATACATACAAAAGTGATAAGAGTTTGAACTCCAACTTAAGCTGATTTTGAGGATCAATTAATTTTGTTCTGATAATGAAATATAATGATTTAGTCATTTCACATTGATACAGGTTTCTGAATTAAAATGGATAAAAATGTTTCTCCATCGATACAGAAGTTATTAAAACCATGTCAATCAATTAAGATCCATTTGATCTTCCAATATGAATCAATTTTAGAACTCAGCCCAGATTTGAAAATTTGATCAAATTAGCTTTAAATGAAATCTCTGAATTGACTATCCAACTTTTACATCTGTGTGAATGGATGGATGGATGGATAGAACTAGTTTTGTATATGAAGCATAGCCAGATATTTAACCTTTTTCAAATTGTTTCTTTATCATCTCATTTTTTTCATCTTCCATGTTCCTTTTGAAAGTTATAAGTGGGTTGTATCTTTGGTCTTGGTTAGTTGATTGGTTGATTGGTTGATATTTTTTCTCATTGTGTGTCTTTCACTGTCAGATCATGCTGCTTTGACAGTCATAGAACTGGTTATTTTATTGTAATAAATATCAAATTATTGGAAGCAAATTCTCTTTCTGCTTCCTCCATATTTTTTCAGAGCTTCCTTTCTTTTATTAATCCAATGGATTACACTTTCCACTGCTTAAAGTAGAAACTTAAATACAAGCAGGTGGCAATGGATATATTTAGTTCTATTGGTTTTGATTCTACAATTACTGCCTAGAAAAACAAATAACATTTTTTGCTTATTTGTGTGATTGTTTCTCTGAACATCATATTGTGGCAAAATACTTTGATACAGATATCCTGATGGGAAAGGTTAATGCTTGAGCTACTTGGGAGGAGGGAAGAGCTTAAAATTTGTGTTTGTGCATGCTAAATATAAATCTTTGCCAACTCAAAGCCAGATAGAGATGAACTTCAAAGAAATTGGGCAACAATTAAAAGATAAAATTGCACATGTAGAATTTTGTAGGAATGTATTGCAACAATCTGATTGCAAACAATTAGATAAACTTGATAAGGGTGAACAATAATAGTTGTTGGTTCTTAACAGGTTGTCCTTAGCATGTGGAAAGAGTTCTTTGTCAGCCATTGGCTGACCATTGAATGGGAATTTTGTTGTTGCAATGTTGGTTCAGTATTGACACTATTCGCTCACTGCTTCATAAATGGGATGGAAGTATCTTGAACCTTTAAAAAAATAAATAAGGAGGAAAGTGAAATTCTTTTTCAATGTTGCTGTGGCAGTGTGAAAGTTATAATAATAGAAAAATAGAATTTGGAAGTCTTCTAGTCCAGGAGTCTTCAGCCTTGACAACTTTAAGACTTGTGGACTTCAACTCCCGGAATTCTAGGAGGTTGAAGTCCACAAATCTTAAAGTTGCTAAGGTTGGAGACCCCTGTTCTAGTCCATAGGGAGACTCTCTACCATTTCAGAAAAGTAGCTGTTCAGTTTTTTCTTAAAAACCTCCAGTGATGAAGCATCTATAACAGTCAAATTGTTCCATTGATTAATTGATCTCACTTTTAGAAAGTTTCTCCTTAATTCCAGGTTGCATCTCTCCTTGATTAGTTTCCATCCATTGTTTCTTGGCTTGCTTTCTGGTGCTTTGGAAAATAAATGGACTGCCTCTTCTTTGTAGTGGGCCTTCAAATACTGCTATCATGTCACCCCAGTCCTTCTTTTATTTAGACTAGCCACACCCAATTCCTGCAACCAATCTTCATATGTTTTTTGTCTCCAGACCTTTAATCATCTTAAGTGGCTCTTCTTTGCACTTTTCCCCAAAGTCTCGACATCTTTTTAGTAAAGGTGTTGAGACTTTGGAAAAAGTCTTAAATGAATCTTACATGAAGTTTACACGATTTTTTCCAAGATCAGAGAAAGCCAAATTACTTGGCACTTTATACATCCATGTGTAGCTTCCTCAGTGAACATTAAAATGTCTGTAACCACTTTCAAAACAAAAAGTGCACCATCAAATTATAGGACCAAAAGAGAAACTGTTTTTCATGATTTTTGCACATTTTTTGTCTATAATCAAGGCAGTGCTGCACTTCTGCCTTTTTAAAGATTATTTATCTGTAAAACATCCATCTTTGAAAGGGAATAGAAAGGAGTGGTATCAATAGGACAGACATATCATAAGTGAAAACCAATCATTGGAAGTATGCCACTTTCATCATCTAGTAGCATAATCTGAACAATCAAATGCTGTAATGGTATGTGAGAAAGAACTTGAGAAATATGGAAGGCTGAGTCAATCTTGAGAGCTGTGATGGTGCAGTAGTTAGAATATAGAATTGCAGGCTACTTCTGCTGACAGCTGGCTGCCTGCAATTGGCAATTCAAATCTCACCAGGCTCAAGGTTGACTCAGCCTTTCATCCTTCCAAAATGGATAAAATAAGAACCCAGATTGTTGGGGGCAACATGTTGACTCTGTAAACCACTTAGAGAGGACTGTAAAGCACTGTTAAGCTGTATATAAGTCTAAGTGCTATTGTTTGAGCCAGTCAGGATCAATTTCCTGGCTGTGAGTAGAGTTAGTTTGAAATACTGCATTCTAACCACTGCACCACCATGACTCCTGAAATATTGTACTTTCTGACTTGCAAGATTCTGTTAATGTAGCCTTTCAATAAAATATAATTAACTCATAATTAGCTATGTTCTTTGTCTGGTTTACCTGAGAAGGCTGAGAAGAGAATGCATGGTCTTTCTGCCACTCCTCTTGTTATCTGCATCTGATGGATTTGTGTGGAACACATCTTTTTGTATCACATGTCTGACTATTAGCTTAGGACAAAGGTGGCAAACTGGCATCCCATGGGCTGGATGCATCATGCCCACCCCAACTCCACGGAGAGAAAAACATTGTGATATGTCATGTGATGACAATGTGACACGACAAGTTTGACATCTGTGCCTTAGGAGAATATTAATTTACTTATTCCAATTCTTTATTGTCCACCCCAAATTGAGAAAATCTCTGAGGGTTACAATCATAGCCAAAATAAAAATAAAAAGTACATAATACAATTATGTAACAATCAACAATAGGAAGTTTCCCTATCCCAAACTATGAAACCACAGATCAATTCATAAAACAACCAACCCTAAAGCAATAAAAAAATGGCAATATCTATAAATCAAAGGCTCTTTTAAATCATTCCAGATTCAATAATTTCTTAGTGAGGCAAGAGTTTGGGGCTCAGTATGTAGTGCATATGCTAAAGAAAAGGCCAAAAAGGGTTAGAAAAATCTTAAAACATTTTTGTGTGAAGGGATGGGCTTGGAGGAAAAGGGAAGTAATTAGAGGTTATCATTGGCCAATCCCCTTACAAATCAGGATGATTCTTGTAATCAGCCTACCATGGTTCACCATACATAGTATCTTGAAATTCAGTGTAGAGAAGGTAAATCATAATATTTAGTTTATCCACATCACTGTTCTTTGTCAAAACAGTCTTTAAAAATTGCAAAAGAAATTATTCAGTTCTCTTATTTAACAGTTGGTTAAGAACTATATTTTTAATGGAAAATATGAGAGAGTTGCTCTGTTATATTTCTCCCTACCATCTATTCTTGGCAGTCAACTTCAATCCATTCATGAAAGAGCACCATTATTCTTTCCTGTACTCATTCTTTTTATACAAATCACCTCAATCTATATGTTTGCAATATACCCAGATAGTTTGTAAGTTAAGATCCCCTTTTGCTGCTGCAAATTTCATCACGTTCTATTTTTAAAAGGAAAATAATTACAGTCCCTTGTTTAATAAAACAGACTTTAAAGATATATTACTTGAAAACCCTTGCACCAATTTCAGCTGCATTTGGCATGTTTCATGTCAGAATAGCAATCTAGACTTCCTGTAATTTTCATTCATTTTGGTAAGAAGCTAAAAGGATACAGGCATGTTTTTTTAAAAAATAAGAGCTTTGAAAGCTCCAATGTTCTATCACCAATTGGGTTAATTTCCTTCACATATATTTTAAATTCCTGCAAGTGTTATCCCATTCCATTTTTTAAAAAAACATTGTGTCCATGTATTTATATATATTTTTATGATAGATACTGGAAGAGCAGAGATTTCCAGGCAAGGAACACAACTAAACTAGATTTCCTAAGGAACTTTCAACCTTTCCACAAGTTCTACTCATGTTCACTAGGACAATTTTCCAGTTGTGGACCTGGCTATGAAATAGGTTGGATGTTCTTAACATAATTCCATTTATATATGCAATAAAAATTCCTATACAAAGAATACCCTATTGGAATGACTGCTACTTTTAAATCTTTTGATAATAGTGAAAAGTGCCAAAAATATTTGGTAAGCGTTGTGGCTTCCTCTCAAAAACTTTGTGATGTCTTTTTTTCCCCTCCCGGATATTTTTAAAAGTAATATATCACTCAGCATGCAGAAAAGGGCAACCATTTGCTTGATAATTAAGCCTGTATCACTAATACTGTGTATCTGACTTATTTATGTGCTTCATTTAACTGGGCTTGCATATATATTTTTCCTTCATCCAATTTCTTGCACAAGAATTTTCATTCCTTTTCTCCAGGGTGAATAAGAACGTATGGTAAGATGTATGGAAAAATCAACACCTCCAATAGTCTTTGTCCTACCATCTCCACCCTTATCCCAGAAGGTGGATCCCAATGGAAACTTTACAAGTTGAAACTCATATGGTTTTCTAGATTCTTTGCCTAATTGTCCCCCTCCCACTTTGGAAGTGATGATTCAGTCCTAAATTCTGTCTTCAGAGCACAATGAGATTAATTTGCTAGCATATTTTCCTAATGAGCCTCACTATTAGTATTAGGAATGGGATACTTTTGGAGTAAATCAGGACCACGGTGATTATCATAATGATATTTTGACACACTATCAGTATAGATGATGCTGCAAAGGACAAAGTATGTTTCTTGGTCAGCTGACAATTTAAAATTCAACACAGAGAAACCTGTCAGGCCTGAAAGACCAGGTCCTCGCATGAAATCCAATTAAACTGATTGTCAAAAAGCCTTTACACAAGAATCTTCTCAAGTAACAGTCAGCACTTGCTTAGGATTAGATAAAGGTCAAGACAATTCAAGGGAAGTTAGACTTAGTCCACTTGTGACTACATAGGGATTCTAAGCTGATCCCTCTTTTAACTCCACTCCCAGGTTCTGCCAGTCCTCCTAAGAAATAGAAAAAGGAAAGAAAAGGAAGACAAACAATGTGGAAAGCGATATGTGTACATGTTCATGCATGCCTTTTATTAGGTTACTTTTAGGTGGCTTACAGGAAACTTTAAAACTTTTAACTGCATATAATAATACCAAAAAATAATAGTTCTTAGAAATTCAAAAGTTCTCAAGTCCATTGACTTGTTTGAGGTTGCTCTTCAGAGATAACAGACTACCTGCTAGTTCAGGGGTGTAAAACTTGTGGTGGATGCATCACGTGATGGCCACGCCCACCCTTGTTTTAGTGAAAGGGGGGAAGTTGTGATATGTCATATGATGACAAGGTGAGGATGTGAGTTTGACACCCCTGTGCTTCAAAGTCAGAACGAATAGCATATAACATTAATTATATCTGATGTTAGGGTTTTATCCCATTGTGCATTATTTTATATTTGTTTACCTAGTAAGATAATAATGAAGATCTTGTAAAGATTGAAATGATGTCGCTAATGACTTTCCCTCTCCATGAAAGTCAGAACTGAACTTTGAAGGAAGCAAAATAGAAATGGGTTGCTTTCTAACCTCCAGTGTTGGAGAGTGGTGGGATCCAAATTTTTTTTACCACTGGTTCTATGAGAGCATGCTTTGCGCTCACACACATGCTTTGCACATGTGCACAGCATTCAAAAACTGCCGATTTTAAGCTTACAAACTTACATTCTACGTCAGCGCTGGTGAGTAAAACAGCTGAGGCGTGGCAATCTGCTCTGCTGAGCAAATCAGCTGAGCCAAAAAACAAGGAAATATTGGACAGGAAACGGCGGGGGCAGGTGGGCAGGGCCAACTGCTCACCAGAGCTACCAGATCACTAGAACTGGCAGCATTCCCATCACTGGTGTTGGACAAAATTTGTGAAAATACTATGGGCAACCAGGAAAGAAATCAGTGTAAAACAAATCAATTCAGATTTTTTTTTAATTTGAGGCACAAATGTCCAGGATCAAATTATCATTTTGGTCACACCTGGAAACTTTAGATCCCTTTCAGATATCCTATATTCTGGGTAAGGTAAAAGGAAAGAGAAGAGGGCAACCCACAGCCATATGGATGGGTGTGATTTCAGCAGTAATGTGTAGACCATTGGAAGACTTAAAAAGCTAGATAGGTACAGATCATCCCAGAAAAGATCTATTTTCTCAATCTCAACCATTTTATTCCTCTTTTTTCAGGCTTCTTCCAATCTATTTTTAGCCTTTTCTTTTTCCTTGTTTCATTTAACTAAATAATCTATTGCTATCAATATTTGGCATCAATATTTAAACATGCTAAAGTATACATCAATTATAAGAATAGGCCTCAATGCAGAATCTTGGAGTAAACTAATATTTACAGTATGTAAATTGTGAGAACTGTCTCTTCATTACTATACTTTGCTTTCTATCCTTTAGTTACAAATTCATAAAAGAGTACTTCCTCTTAGCTTATGGCTACCATTTTAATAATCCAAGAAGTGGGCCATCACCATCAAGTTTGACACTTTCTAAGACAATTAACAGCTTAGACAAGCCTTTGCAAGGTGGGTATTTTTTCTACTGCAAAAAAAATATAGTGAAGCAGCCAATAGTGATGGGATGGAACTGCTATTTATCCTCTCAAGCTTCCAGAGTGAGATAAGAAATCAATGGCAACTGAGGTTCTTATATTTTCCTTTTGGGCATTCATACAACATCATGAAGCCCATGGAAAAGGCACAGGACTTGCTTTATGATGCCGCAACACAATTTTCAACATTTTGACCCTTTGTCTCCTTGCTGCAAGAAATTAACTAGCAATGAGCTATCGTATGAAGAGGCAGAAAGCATCCTGAATGCTGATTTTCTGATCAGTTTGTAGGTTGGTGGGAATAGAAGGGTGGGTGTGGAAATGTGAACTCTTCTATTTCCATTGTTTGAATCTCTTCACATCCTAAAACATGGCTTAAATCACCACTGAGAGTAGGGACAATTGTAAAATATTCAAGGAGTGTCTATCAAGGATTGGAATAGACTAAGTACAGAATTAATTCGATTCCAGAACAATCCATCTACCTCTATTCTCTGACAGAGTTACATTTTCTCTGTCTTTTCTGCTCTTTTTACCTCTCCTCTCTCACAGTTATGAATTACAAAACTCTGGAAGACCTCTAGATGGCAGTGAAAAATTGTTTTTCGAACTTTCTTTGCTGCAATGTAGAGATTGTTTTGGTTTTGGACCTGCCTGATCCTCCCTCCCTCCCTCCCTCCCTCCCTCCTCTCTCTCTCTCTCTTTCCATCTCTCTCTGTCTCTTTCTCTCTCCCAACATCTTTAAACTAATCTAGGAAACAATAAAAATACCTGACATCCAAGACATTTGATGTGGCCAGAAGGCTGGAAGTAAAGGTCTGAAGATGCTAAACCCTGAGGTGAATTCTTAGACCCTTCTTCCTTCTTCTGATGATGGTGCATTAAAGTTTCTCATGAATGTGGCTGTTACTGCCAGGGCTTTCTTTTTAAAAAAAGCAAGAAGAAAATTATTTAGAAGTGTGACAGAAAAATACGGATGTACACATGGAGAAGGTGAAGAATCCTTAGAGGTCTGGTAAACTTACATCTAATTCACTGGCATTGTGTGTTTATTTAGTTACTCTTTAAACAATCACCCATCTTCTGTTTACTCCTTTTGTTGGTCATCTCCTCCTGTCTTGGGGTTTTTTAATGGCCACCCTATACATTCTTCACCAAAGCCAAAGTTTTTAGGATCTAATGTAGTATATGGGTTGTTTATGGGATTCATCTTTCCATGCTAATAAGCTTCACCAAGCCTTGTCTTCAATTTCAAAGAATATTCTTCCCATACGGCTACAGCCATTTGGCTACTAGTATCCATCTCCTCTTTCTTAACTAGTAGTTGTGGGTGAAAATAGCCACTGAGCTCCATGGATGATTGCAACGCTCCTATTATTGAGCAAACCTGTTTATGTGTTTTAGCAGGAAACTGGTAGCTGCCCTACATTCTTTCCCTACTATAGGTACATTTATCAAAGAACTGTGATTTAGTTTAGAAATAATGTTGTGCAAATCCATGTTGCTCAATTTTCCAATATATCCCAATATTATGAAGCTTATATTATTGCTCTGAGATGCTAGAAGATATTGCTGATATTGCTTTTTATCTAATACATATCTCCATAGCTAGCAGCTTCCTTGGCTGTCCATACCTATAGGTTTGAAATGCATAGCAGGAAATATTCTAGGACACCATACATGTAACTGAGGCATGGGGAATTAAAGAGAGTTAATTGCATAGTGGAAGACATGATATTTGCTTAAGAGTGCCTTTACTTCCTTTCAGTAAATTAGAAGAACTCCAGAGAAGGTGGAACCATTTTTACTTCATCAAAGTGAAAGAGAATGGTTGAAAAAAATACAAAATTGAGAGAGCTCTCTGAGTTTGGTTGTTTTCTTGCAAATATTTCATTACTGCATCTGCAAGAAAGAAAGAAAACTCCAAGAGTACTAAGGACCCTTCATTTGAACTCTGAGCTACAAACATCCTCCTTTATTGGTAAATATAAAATAAATTTTGAAGCACATGCTGTAGATGAGCAGCCCCCTCTGCATAGCAGGTAAGCTCATGTGCTACCAGGAAGCCACCAAGACCACCAGGATTAGAGTTGCAATTAGAATGGAGAGCTAGTGATCCTGAAGGCAGAAGCATCAGACAGGTGGAGACACAGCTAACTACCCACTCTGGCTTTCTTTAGCTAGAAAAGAACTGTCTTGTCATAAAAACATAGAAAGTATACATTCCAACAGTCAAGCTATGGATCTTCTCTATTTTTATTTCTTCTCCTTGTAAAATTCCTTAAGGCTGGTTCACATGAGATGCCTGGATTTTCAGTCATAAGAACCCTTAGGCCCTCCATGCTGTAATCTAACATATGAATTTGGCATTCACAGGTACAGACTATTTCAGCACCATTGCTTTCATCTGTTGCCATCAAGGAATTGACTGGTAGCTGCATCTGTGATTATGCAGCTCAGGTCATGCTGGATAATCTATGCAAGGAACGATTAAACTATTCATGTACAGAAGGAGCCGTACAACGTGAGTCAACATTTAGCTTCGAAGAGACATAGACATTTTACCACCCACGTGCATTTTACTATTTCTGCACTGAGTCTCAAGAAACACCAAGCAGTTAATTATATAAGAATGAAAGAATAGAGACCTTATCTACTTGTTAGCAGTCATTAATCTGACAAGAACATTAATCATTACTTTTTTTTTTACTAGATATCACCTCTTCAATCATATGCATTTGTTTACTTATTTTGTTTCAGTCTCCCCTGATGGTTTGTTTTTATGGCCATGAATTTTTCTTATCGTCAAATTAAAGGAGATCCATAAAACACTTCTTTTTGAAAAAATCATTATCATGTACAAACACAACATTGTGGACTTTGATTTTAGAAACTGCATCAGTAAAACAAATATCTAAACATCATTCTAAAACAGTGTTTCTCAACTTTGGCAACTTTAAAACCTATGGGCTCCAGCTCCCAGAATTCCCCAATCAGCAATTTTGGTTGCGGAATTCTAGGATTCGAAGCCCATGCAATTTAAAATTGCCAAGGTTGAGAAACAGTGTTATAAAGGTAGAACTGCTCTAGCATTTTGTCCTAACCCAAACTTTCAGCTATGCTTCAAGGACTTAACTTTTTCATTCCCCTGATTATTTTACCCAACATATGATGACATTATGGTTGATTCTCCACTTCCAACAACCTTCTGCTCCCAATTGAAATCTGTTCTTTGCAGGTATATATATTACTAATAAATTTTCCACATTCTCAGCTCTTAATGCAATTAGCCTAGTTCATTTTCCATATATAATGGGAACACCTAAGTCTACAACGTCTGCAAAATGCTAGCGTTAGACTGTAATCACCAGTAGTCAGTCTAGGTTCTACAATTTGATAATACAATCCTGAAATGCTGAATCCAATTAATGATCTACAGGGAGATATGTACCACTGAAACACATAAGAGTTGCTGAGGGTTGTGTTTTCCTTGTAACCTGTTAATCATTCTAGTTACAGCCATCTATATCTAAGATCTGGGAGCAAGGAAAATTCTTTGTAATAGAAAGTGGATTGCACAACTTATTCTTACTTAAAAAGAGAAAAGGTGTGGGTGAAAAAAAAATTCCAGATGAGATAGCTTACCTATGCTATCCACCATTAAAGCTAACCTCTTTATATTCAGTATTTGTAAACAGCCCAGTATGGATCATGCCCAGTATTTCCTAGTCGAACCACAGACAGCTACAATGATCTAATATATATCAATTTTATAGAAGACAATGTTGAAAAAGCACTTCGCAATCTAAAACCATCTCTATCTATTGGACCGGACAGAATATGTACCTACTTCTTTAAAAAGCTATCTACTGCTATAGCCCAACCTCTAAGCATAGTCTTTGAAACATCTTTCAGGACCAACTCCTTGCCAAAGATATGGTCACAAGCTACAGTCATCCCCATCTTTAAAAAGGGAGACTCCAGCCTAGTTGAAAATTACAGACCAATCTCTTTATGCTGCATCACCTATAAAGTCATGGAATCAATTATTAACCAATCCATTATCCTCCACTTAGAGACAAACACCCTACTCTCTAATAAACAATTTGGTTTCAGAAAGAAACTATCCTGTAATCTGCAACTCTTACACTGCAAAAACATATGGACTACACAACTCGATCAGGGCAAAGCAATAGACTCAATCTACATAGACTTCTGTAAAGCCTTTGATTCAGTGGTACATGACAAACTACTCCTAAAACTTAAATCTTATGGTATCTCTGGACACCTGCATAACTGGATTGAAGCATTCCTGTCAAACAGACAACAAATAGTCAAAATTGGAAGCATCCTATCAAATTCTGTACCTGTCAACTGTGGTGTCCCCCAAAGCAATGTTCTAGGACCAACTCTCTTCATACTCTACATAAATGACCTCTGTGATCATATTAAGAGCAACTGTGTTCACTGATGATGTAAAGCTATTCAACACCACACACAGAACTGCTGCCTTTCAAAAAAACCTCAGCTATGTATCAGAATGGTCAAACAAATGGCAACTTCAAATCTCAACAAATAAATCCTTGAGTGAGGGGTTTTTGCCTGCCGCCTTGAAAGAGGGGGTGGTGAGGCCCCTCCTCAAGAAACCATCCCTGGACCCAACATTATTATCGAACTATCGTCCAGTCTCCAACTTTTGCTTTGTGGCGAAGGTTGTTGAGAGTGTGGTGGCACGACAGCTCCCTCAGCACCTGGATGAAGCTGTCTATTTAGATCCACTTCAATCGGGTTTCAGGCCTGGGTACAGCATGGACACGGCATTGGTCGCATTGGTGGATGATCTCTGGAGGGCCTGTGACAAGGGTTGTTCCTCTGTCTTGGTCCTGTTAGATCTCTCAGCGGCTTTTGATACTATCGACCATAGTATTTTATTGCAGTGGTTGGGGGGGGGTTGGGAGTGGGGGTCACCGTGTTACGATGGTTCTCCTCCTTCCTCTCTGACCATTCGCAATTTGTGTTGGCAGGGGTTCAGAGGTCGACCCCGAGGCCCTTGATTTGCAGGGTGCCTCAGGGGTCTGTGCTCTTGCCCCTGCTGTTCAACATTTATGTGAAGCCGCTGGGTGAGATCATCCGTGGTTTTGGGGTAGAGTTCCATCAGTATGCTGATGATACTCAGTTGTACATTTCTACCCCAGGCCACCCCAACGAAGCCGTTGAAGTGATGACATGGTGCCTGGACCCCGTGCGGAGTTGGATGGGTTTAAACAGGCTCCGACTCAAGCCTACTAAGACCGAGTGGCTGTGGTTTCCTGCGCCCAGATACAGCCGGCTTATTCCATCGCTGGCTGTGGGGGGAGAAACTTTGACCCCCACGGAGAGGGCACACAATCTTGGTGTCCTCCTGGATGTACAGCTGTCGTTAGAAGATCATATAACGGCCGTCGCCAGGGGGGCTTTTTATCAGGTCCGACAGATCTGCCAGTTGCAGCCCGTTTTGGATCTGGACGCGCTTTGCATGGTCATCTCTGCCCTTGTTACTGCAATGCTCTCTACATGGGGCTCCCATTGAAGAGCATCCGGAGACTCCAGTTGGTGCAGAATGCAGCCACATGGGTGATTCTGGGGGCTTCTCGTAGCTCCCATGTTACACTGCTCCTGCGCGAGCTGCATTGGCTTCTGGTAGCCTTCCGGGTGCGATTCAAGGTGTTGGTGGTCATCTATAAAGCACTCCATGGCTTGGGACCCGGGTATGTACGGGACCGTCTTCTGCCACCATTGGCTTCCCACCAGCCTGTGCGCTCTCACAGGGTGGGCCTCCTTGGGGCGCCATCAGCTGGATGATGCCGGCTGGTGACCCCAAGGGTACGGGCCTTCTCTGTGGGAGCACCCTCCCTTTGGAATGAGCTACCCCTGGAGATGCGGACTATCCCTGACCTTCGAACCTTCCGGCACGCATTGAAAACTTATCTTTTCCAACAAGCTGGTCTGGCCTAGTAATATTGGAAGGTTTTAAATTTGTTATTTTATTTGCCCTATTTTTATTATTTTTATTATTGTCTTAATTTTTCAGTCATCAATTTAATTCGTTTTTAAATTTTATATCTTGTATTGTATTGTTTTTAATCTGGCTGTACACTGCCCCGAGTCCCAAAATTGGGAGAGGGGGGCGGTATATAAATTAAATAAAACTGAAACTGAAATTAAATGTTCTGTCTTACATATTGGCAAAACAAATCAGAAAATAAAATACAAGCTGAATAGTCAAGATCTTGTTGATGATCCAAACTCTGTCAAGGACCTTGGAGTACTTATCTCAAATGTCCTAAATGCTAGAACCCACTGTAACTACATAGCCAAAAAGACATTAAGAGTTGTTAACCTAATCCTATGTAGCTTTTTCTCTGGTAATATCACACTACTAACTAGAGCATACAAAACATTTGCTAGACCAATACTTGAATACAGTTCATCGATTTGGAACATGCATTATGTATCTGATATTGATACAGTTGGGAAAGTCCAGAAATATTTCACAAGAAGAGTTCTCCATTCCTCTACTCATTGCAGAATACCTTATGCCACCAGACTTGAAATTCTAGATCTGGAAAACCTAGAACTATGCCATCTTCAGTCTGATCTAAGTATAGTATATAAAATTATACATTGCCATGTCCTACCTGTCAATGAATACTTCAGCTTCAACCATAACAATACAAGAGCACACAATAGATACAAACTCAAGGTAAACTGCACCAAACTTGATTGCAGGAAATACGACTTCAGCAACAGAGTGGTCAATATCTGGAATACTCTACCTGTCTCTGTAGTTTCTTCCCCAAACCCCAAAAACTTTAACCTTAGACTGTCTACTATCAACCTCACCCCTTTCCTAAGAGGTCTGTAGGGGCGGGGTGTATAAGCTCACCAATGTGCCTACCGTCCCTGTCCTATTATTTCTTTTTATTTTTCTTATATGTATCCATTTCATGTATTTATAACTATGGTTATACTTATACCTGTTATCTTATAATCGCTTGATAAAATAAATAAATAAAAAACCTAAAATGTCAATCTTACCTTTGAACATGTTCACACATAGATGGGCTATTGATTTTATTTCTTTACTGTAGATCAAGTGAACACTCACACATGTGAAAAATACTTTGCTAATCCAACACAACACAGAAAACTCTTTTACTTATTTTCTCTTCTGAATGTCAGTTCGTTCATTCAACTGTGAGTAAAACCAGATCAGTAACTTTAAGGGGCAAAACCCCCATAGTTTCCAACTACTTTGCAAACAAAATAAGTACTCCAGAACCCTACACAAATTTCACATTGATTATTCTTTGGGGAGGGTATTTTAACTTTATTGTGGAAGAATGTTAAAAGAAATATAGAAGAAAATATTAGCACAAAAAGAATAAAAAGTGCCCATTTGCAGACTTAAGATTTGCATGAGAATCTTGAAAAATCTCATGTGTGTATACAATATATACACCCATAGACATAATCTGCTGGAGCCTGGTTTTATTCTCTACATTTTCCTATTGAATTCAAGTTATTTTTATTTTTTTTAGCCCAGCTTTATTACATTATTAGAATCAGAACAAATACAAAATGCTGTCTGTTTTTATTCAGAAAATAAGTAAATGAGAAGACAGTCTGTACTGAATGATAAAGCTCTGTTTTTAATGTATAACCATGTGGTTTCTTCATAGAAAATTAATGAGTTAAAGATGAAATTCCTCACTCGTTTGCATATATATCTTCTTGCAGGATTTTATTCAGGAGAAGCATAATTAGAAGCACTTCTGTGGCTCAGTCCTTGATTTTTATGTTTCGAAGATCGTGACAGTTAGAGTGTCTTTATTCCCTTCAGGACAGCCATTGATTTAATGGGAGATTACATTCAAAAAAGCATACTTATGTTCCCAATGTATGTTAGAAACTTTGTTGTACCTGAAAAATGTTTGCTGAGGTACAATCAGCCAAAGTATTTTCTATCTGTCTCAATTCGTATAATTTGTTTGAAACAATAGACGTAACTATGGCCAAAGGACATCAAACCAAATGGGGAACTTTGAGCAGATTAAATAGGAGTGGGGAATCAAACATGGTTTATTCTTGGCCCATCTATCCTTGCAACAGCATTGCAAAGTTAAAAGGTTAACATTTTTTTATCAATAAGCTTCATCACTAATCAGAAACTCTGAATGAAATCCCCCTGAGATAATGTAATTCTCAGAAATAGAGAGCTCTCAAGTTTTCAGCTTCAACACTCATTGACCTGCACTAGTATGGCCAATATTAGGGATTTGGGGAATTACAATCAAAGGATATGAAAGGTTTCAAATTACTTACTCTTTCTGTAACTCTATATAACATTGTTTTTCAGTTGGTTTCCTTTATGAAGAACTAGTAGATTTAATATATATACACACACATACGTACATTGGCAATTCTTTTGCACTGAAAAATTTATTTTTGATTAGATGTGTTTTATGTGGAGATTCAGAAAAAAGCTCCTTTTTAATATCTTTGCTAACTTCTCCAGAGATTATTATTGCAAAATTGTTTCTCGAGCATAATTAAAACAGGTAAAAATAATTTTGAGATAATGCTTTTATTTATATGTTTATATTTATTTCTAGTTTTGCACAATTTTGTTTTGTATTATCCAGGACCCTATTCCTCCTTTTTTTATGACCAGCCTTAAATTAATTTACAAAAATAAAGACTAAACATGAGGTATAATCTCAACCTGACAGGATGAAAGTTCAAAAGTAATGTTAGAAAGTATTACTTTAAAAAAGGAGTAATGGAAACCTGGAATCAATTTTCAGTAAAGGTAGTTAGTCAATCATTGGTACCTGTGTTTAAACATGGATAAACATGTCTATCATCTGACTTTTTTAAAAAATGAACAAAATAATAATGTAATAAAAATTAATTAATAATTTAAAATAATAAATAAATTAAAAAGAAAACAGAAACAAACAAGTGAATAATTCAAAGGACAGACTTGATGGACTGCTGGGTCTTTTTTGCCATCGGTTTTCTATGTTTTTAAAATATTCTGAAACAATTACTGGCAAGATAAAAATGACAGAGCTTTCTAGTAAAAGAATAAAATGTAAAGCAACTGCTAAAAGTATTCAAACATCTTAAAAACGAATCAGACAAGACAAACATCACCCATAACAGAGGCGACACCCTTGGGATATTGTCTTTGTGCGATAGCAAATTACTGTAGATTGTCCTAGTAGAAAAACTTGTCCAAAAAGCATCAATCTTCTGAGGTGGAGAAGTGGAGACACTTAATGACTCAGTTCATATTATCTCCACCTCCCCAACAACCCCTCACAATCACCAACTTTTAAACTGCGGAGTATCTCAGCACTTAGGACTTATTCTGTTTGTACTCTTTGTCAGAATGTCACTTTTCATGCTTTGGGTGTGCAGAAAATTTCAGGAGTGTCATTTTGTGTCTGGCACCACTAACCTTTTTTCCCTCAGCTTTGAGGAGGAGCTGACAATTAAACATGAATCTGGGTACTCAAAGCTATCAGAACTTGCTAGTGGCACTCAGAGCTGACAACAAACCACCGAGGAACATGACTCTCTGAACTTTGGTTGGTAAGAATTATTAAGGAAAAAAAATAGAACAAGAATTTCAACACACAAATGTGCTCTCGAGTATGCCTTGTTTATTGTTTAAACTATTTGGTTCTAGTTTTCTTTCTCATTCATTTTCCATGAAGTGGGGAGAGCACTTTTCATTTCTGAGATGATAGGTTAGCCTCTACCTGGTTTTTGGTTAAAATTACTTACTAGTCCCGTTATCACTATGAGAATCTGTTCTCAGATACATGAACTCAGAAGAAACCAACATTGGAACCAAACACTCAGAGCATCATGGGCTCCCATTATTGGTGGTGATTGAAACAGAGGCTAGGTATCCTAGATGTTTTAGATTCCTATACAAGACAAGACATATACACATAATGTGTCCCTTTTCACATTGCTATGATTGTAATTCACTTTCTTTGAAAGAAACTGAAATAATCAAAAGTTCTGGACTTTTAATCTTCACTAAACTTCACGGCAGAGTAGGGGTTCATCTTGGCTCTCATCTATGCAAATCTAGATCTAAAACTAATATCAAGTTTTTCATAGAATAACAAAGCTTTTTTAAATTGTATTTTTAACAAGATTGTATGTAGTATGACTGACTTAATTTTAAAAAGTATATTTCTATAATACAGCTTCATCCGACAAATGATTTTATAAAATTTTGAAACCAATAAACAGTTTAATTTTCAAAAATATTTCCTTTTCTAAACCTACATTAACTTTCATGAGAAAAAGACGATGCCATCTTGATAAATTATCACACATTGACAACACCTAGGCTCCAATTAGGCTGCTCCTTTCAGCTCCTGCTGACAGATTATGTTCACATGCTGTCCTTTCTGCTGTACATTAATGCAAATTTAACATTTGCTTCAAAGGAGCTGATGGCAGTACAGTTTGATTTCACCAGGGATTAGCTGGGCCCAGCTTGTTGAGCAAGTTTTCTAGATAAGCATGAATATCATGTTCCCAAAAGTGGCCACTGAGGCACAGTTGCCATTTTAGGAACAGTATAGCCTCAAAACAACTATACCTTTTAGATCTCAGAAGAGTTGTGTTCCATTTTATTTACATCTATAATTATTGTGTAATGATGTCCTGCAGAAAGGAAATTGACTTAGTGGTCAATTCTGGGCATGTTCCTGAATTTCTCACTTTGGGAAATAAAGACTGATACCTATTTTGCCTTGAAGCTACAAGTAGGATGACTGAATACAAGAAATGCACAACTGACTCAAGTTTCTTAAAGATGCGAACATGAATATAAAAGATATGAATAGCAATAAAGACAGCCAGATACCTTCAGTTATCAAGGAATCCCAGTGATAATAGTACCATCTTAGGAATTCAGGTGTATGCAGAGCTTCAACTGTGTTTATTTTTATTAAACAAATGTATATGGCCACCCAACTGCACATAGTGACTCTACACACCTTATAGCATTGAAATCCACAATATAAAACCCCATGAAAATTCACAGCATAAAATCTCTAAAACTAGATGTAATCTACTAGCTCTGAACCTTTCTTCCATTATTCTATACTCCTTGGAATGCCCAATTTCCCACCTCTCTTTACACATTATATAGAAATATTTGCAAAGAATTTATGGTGTACTTTTAATTGCCTCATCTTACCTGCTTTGATTATTTAGTCACTTGAGCTTGGACAGCTTTATTTGACCAAATATTGTCCATTGTCCATCACTGTGACATTTAAGAAAATTCCAGTAAGACTCAGAAATTATTGAGCTTTTGCGGAGTGTCAGAGTTATAGTATTGTCTGCCAATGGCACTTGAGATCATATTGGAAAGTATTTTTTCCAATATGGAGTGAACTGGTTGATATGATGTTAAGAATACAGACAATAAACTTGTGCAGACCAGGCAAAAAAGCAAAGACTCATAATGAGCATATTTTGAGCATATAAACAAAAACAAAGCATATTTTTTCAATCTACATACAACAACAACAACACTAAGGCATAGCTGTTATTTGGGACCTTGTCTTCTTAAATGCCCAGGTATAAATAATTCATCTACAAGTAACAAATCAGTATCTGGTGTTCCATATATTAGTAAATTAAACAATGGAATTATCTACATCTCTTCTCAATTTGGTTTATTCTTACAACACCACAGCGAGAAGCTTTCTATACAGTAACGATAACAATTCCGCTTTACGTTTATATCAATTAACTTTTAGTAAAATATGTTGGCATGCTACCTTCCCCGATTTTTTTACCCCATTTGCCAATTCTGAGTCATGTTGGTGCATGATTCCAAGAAATAATGCCAATAAGGTTTAAACCATAGGATCACTATGTCAGCACAACCTGTGAAAAATATGCCTCAGATCTTTAATCAGTCAATATATAAACAAAGAACTTCAAGACTTCTCCAGAATGATTGGACTTACTGGGATAAATCACCCATGCCTTTTTTTCTTGGGGTTAGGTTTTCATCTCCAACATTTGTGGGTTAATCTGTCCTGAAACTTTTTGAGTAAAAAACATACTCTCCTCATCCCCACTTCCCACCCCAAATTCATTTATGATGGTCTGCTTATTTTTTTTTTTTTAATTACATTTATATGCCGCCCTTCTCCGGAGACTCAGGGCGGCTTACAGTCTATGGAGCACCATGGTAGGTGCTCGGCAATAGCCTTCATTCCATTGTATATGCCTGCTTATTACTAGGGCTTTTTGGGCCCCCCAAGTGGCATTTTTACAAAGTCAGCTTATTGCCCCCAACAATCTTTGGGTCCTCAATTTACCTACCCCGAGAGGATGGAAGGCTGAGTCAACCTTGAGCCTGGTGGGATTCGAACCTGCACTAATTGCAGGCAGCTTGCACTAAGTGCTAGATGATTAACAGCCTGCACCACCAAGGCTTAGAGCAGGGCTTTCAAACTTGCAGCCGCAGGCCAGACGCACCGCCAGTTTAGTGAAGGGAGAAAAATTGTGATACGTTACATGACAATGATGTGTCATCTCAAGTTTGACACCCTTGGCTTAGAGCATCAAATCTTTCCAAGGTCTAATGTGTCTTTTAAAATTTCTTCTTAATAGTCCTGTTTAGCATCTGAACACCCTTAAGAATTAAGAAATCTGCTCATACTAAGATTCATCATTAAAACAATGTTCCTCATTAAGAGGCAAGCAACTACCGCTCAAAAAGAGGCTAGTTTGCCATAGATACATTTTGCCGCCAAAACCTTGAACTGTCCTCCAGCTCAAAGAGATCAAGATCAGAGTGCGGAGCACATTCTCTGCAGACATTTCATTCTGTGTTTCAACAAGATAGCTGCATTGAGGAAGCTTCACTGGAATGCAGGGTGAAGATCTGAGGGAACATACAGTCTGCACCTTAGCACCAATCTTCCCCGAGCCTGGAGGAAACCAACAAAAAGGTATGATCAAAGCATAATAGTAAAGCACACACACATTGCACCTAGAAAATACAAGTTCCATGCACTGTTTTCATTTAAAGCATTTGATAACTGGTAATGGAAAATCTGATATTAGGCAACGATGGACTAAAACAGGGGTGTCAAACTTGCGGTGTCACATTGTCATCATGTGATGTATCATGACTTTTCCCCCCTTTGCTAAAATGGGAATGGGAGTGCCCAGCGTATGAAGCATCTGGCCCTTGGGCCATGAGTTTGACACCCCTGGACTAAAAAGACAAATGTTTTTTTCTTAGGAAGTAACCAAGCATTTTCACTTTTTGAAATGTCCTTTTTCTTAAAAGGGTATCTAATTCAGGTATTTCAATTTAAAAGCATCTAAGGTAGGATAGAAGGTTTATAAAGTTCTCTACCTACTTAATTGGAAGCTCAAATCTAAAAAAACAGAAGGCACTGCTTTAAGAGTCATTTTAATTAGCCGACATGTTAAAGCAAATGCATCTATTTTAAGCCTTGTAAAGAAGCCTTAAAAAGAACATGGCTGGTTTAAGTAAATAGGCAACTAAAACACTTTTTAAAAAAAAACTTTCAATTATTTTATTCATTTATGGTTTCTATAATAATGTTCAGTTAAATGTTATTTAAGCCTTAGCTTCTTCCGTAAAAGACTGCAAAGAACTAATTCCTATGACTTCCAGGAAATAAATAAATTGTATAGACAAGTTGTAAAAGCAGAAAAGCTCACGTTTCTTGCTCAAGAAGGCTTTTTTTTCCTGGATCTGGTAAACAGAAGTCAATAATGGTCTAGCCCTTTTTTAACCGTGTACAAAAGAAAGATTTATTCAGCCTGGTTTTCCCATCTTCCTTGAACCAGTGTAAAGTTGTTTCTCTGCTTGCAGTGAGATTCAGATTTGAATGATATTCATAAATATCTTTTAAAAACACAGATATTCTATCTGGAGAAGAAGAAGAAAAGAGTCCAAAAGCCAATTCAGATGTGGTGTGAGAGAAGCCACTTCAATTGGCTAGTATTCTTCTACTATGGATGAGTTAAGGAAAGAATTCCCCCAAGCTACGGTTACTTCTGAGATTCGGGTGGGCTTCTCTTTGACATTTTAAACCCTTTGAAGAAAGATTTCCTTTGAGCCATGTGAAGTCTTTTGTGGTGATGGGAAACATACATTTATGATTAAGAAGAACACAGTGTACAAGTGGAAATGGTATAACAGCATGTGACTAACCAAAAGTCTATTAAGAGAAAATATCAATCTGGAGAAATTTCTTGACCTACTTTGTTTCTGGAAGGACTGGAAATTTAAGACAGTCTGCAAATTCAAACAACACACTCCTCCCCCCACCCCACCCCCCAATTTGGACTATCTAAAACTATCAGCGTAACTAGTTGGCAATGCTTAACAGAAGATACACCTACAATATCTATTTTTAAGATACAGAACCTTATGAGAGACATTGAAATAGTCATCAACAGTTAGCATACCAAAGCCAGACTGTCTGGAGACACAGGTCAGCTGGTCGCAGCCTTTGCCATTGTGGTTTGAGACCTAGTCTATGGATAGAAGCAGCCTTGATCAGCATTGGTGGATGATCTAAATTGAGAAGAGACCCATAGGAAAGACTCAGTTTAATGGATCTAGGCTTTGCAGATTTCAAATTGATTTTCAAATAAAAAACAGATTTTTATAGGATTTGTACCACAATTGATGCCTTTCATATCAGTTATGCAATTACATAAATTTATGTAAGTACAAATTACATATCACTGATAACACTCATCCCAACCCTAGCCTTCTAATAGTTCATCAAATCAAGGAATTACTATTTTTTATCTTTGAGCATTGACTGTAGTTTTCATGTGAGTAGTTGACTGATGTAGAACAATATGCTTTGATGATGGTTCTGAACTTAGAGGGTTGAGTCTTCTCAGAAAATGTTGCTGAAGGATGACTGAAGAACCTTGGTCCTTCATTTTATGAGGTCCCTTGTATCCTTTATATGGTAGAGAAAAACCATATGAAATTTAAAAAATTGGGTTGCATCAGTGTGTTAATTATACTCTGCATCACTTTTTCAACCTATGCCTAAAAAAACTTTGAAAACTCTTAATTATTTTTCAGTCTAATACAAAATAGGATCTAATTGAACTAATCAAATTATAATCCACATGGAGATCTATGGATTCACAGAAAATAAATTTCATTTCTGGTACAATCTACGAAATTAGGTAGCTCATCTTTAGAAAGCAGCTTGGAATTGCTTTTTTTTAATAAAGATTTTTTTATTTTTTAGACAAACATACACAAACAAAACATAAAAACATGAAGCCATCTTCCAATTGTGTATGTACAGTGTGTCGGTTGGTTACAATTTTTTTTTGCATCTTCTCCATGGTCCTCATTTACAATTGTTTGTATGTATTCTCAAATTTTCAAACAGATATTTCTAAATACATTTATTATCATTGTTAATCAATCCTTTGACTATATTATTATTCATTCATGTTATGCGAGATATTCCATATTTTTAAATTGATTTATCTTATAACAATTCATATTATCATCCTAAATCCATCCCATAATTATAATATAATAATACATCTTTATATATTCTATATAGTTCTATTCTACATATACTGTAAAATTCTACATATTTCGCTATCATATTTTATTTTCTAACCATTGATAAAATAAATCCCAAATTTTATAGAATTGTTTGTCTTCTTGTTCTCTAAATTCAAATGTCAATTTACTCATTTTAGCACATTCCATTATTTTCTTAATAACTTCCTCCTGGGTTGGTATTTTCTCATTTTCCCAATTTTTAGCAAATACAATCCTAGCCACTGTTAATACATTTAAAATCAAATATTTCAATTCCTTACTATATATTTCAGGTAAAATTCCCAATAAAAATATCACTGATTTCAAATCTATATATTTCTTTGTCATTTTTTCCAGCCATGTGTGGATTTTAGTCCAATATCTTTTAGCTTCTGCACATGTCCACCACATATAGTAATATGAACCAGGTATCTGATGTCATTTCCAACATTTTTCAGATTTGTTCTTGAACATTCTTGCTATTCTTGTTGGGGATAAGTGTCACTCGAAAGCAGCTTGGAATTGCTTTTTTATTGGTTGTTGGAAGGCAGATGCTACTCATAGGGATAATATGTGAAAATTTCTCCCTAGAAACATAAACACATTTTCATGAGTTTAGTGGTAGAAGGTTCAAGGAAAAGGCCTAGATAGCTAAGCTGCTTTACAGAAGATATGGAATAAATGTTGTAACAATGATGTTCAGTGATTGCAGCATAAAGAAACATAGCATCTAAATCTTGCTATATATTTTTTGATCAGTATTTAAACCTCACCTTCCAGTAATAAGTACTAAAATATTATTTTGCCTCATTTCTCATTCTTGGATTAATGTTCTAATTGCTGTTTTAATTGATCTCGGGCTCTTGTGGTGTTATTAAATTCATCCCATGTGACGCCACTTCTGCGCGAGCTGCATTGGTTGCCGGTGGCTCTCCGGGTTCACTTTAAGGTTCTAGTTTTGACCTTTAGGGCGACCCATGGCATGGGACCAGGTTATCTTCAGGACCGCATTCTGCCGGTGATCTCCAACAGGCCAGTGCGTTCCCACGGAGAGGGTCTGCTCCGGGTGCCGTCGGCCACTATGTGTCGTCTGGCGGCGCCGAGGGGTAGGGCCTTCTCTGTGGGTGCCCCCGCCCTCTGGAATACTCTGCCACCGGAGCTTCGTACTGACACGGACCTGAGGGCCTTCAGGCGCGCGTTGAAGACCTGGCTCTTTGAGCAGGCCGGCCTGGGCTGAGATAATGGTTTTAATTTTGGTCTCCATGGTATTTAAATTTTAAATTGGGGTTTTAAGGTGGGGGGGGTGGGATCTGTTTAGTTTTATTTATCAGCCAAATTGGTTTAATACTTTTTTAATTTTTGTATATTTGTGGGTTTTTAGATAGGCTGTACACCGCCCTGAGTCCCCTGGGAGAAGGGCGGTATATAAATTTGATTAAATAAATAAATAAAATCCCTCATTGGTGATAATAACCCCAACCAAGATCTAAAGCCTTTGGCTTCTTTCACTCTGGCTCAACAGAGTTTAGAACTCTGTTTCAGTACTATGTACAGTGTAGTTGTTATTTGATTACTGAATATTGAATACTTATATGTTTTCCAATGACTCTGTCTCTAGATGGATATGATAAAAACTCATCATAACATGCATTATATAGATTGTTGCTCTGAATTACCTTTTCTAGAGTGATGTCCATTGCCTGTAAGTAAGACTTTAAAACAAAAATGCAATGGGTGAAGAAAATAAAATAAAATCTTATGCTTCTTTATCATGGAATTAGAAAACTTCCTCCAATTTATTAGGGAATGTAAGTTTTTGTAAGTTGTCCTAGATATCTAGATGCTCTAGATTTCCCATATCTCACATCTATAACAAAACTTTAAAGCCTTGTCATTCAACTAGAAAAATTCCATAAAGGGCTACCAGAAGCAACAACATAATGTCCCACAAATAAATTTCTTATCCTTTTCTCTTGTCTTTTTTTGGATGTTTTTTCACAGGTTTAACACTTTTCTTCAGTTGTAACACCCATACCTTACCATTTTCTCTAAAAATACAAGAAAAAATATTTCTGTATCTTATCTAGAAGAGGCTGGATAAGAAGAACATTTATGCTGTTGAACTTTGGTTTTGGGGAAGTTTCTTGACAGTACTATGGACAGCCAAGAAAACAAACCACTGAATCATCAAACAAATCAAACAAAGGACTCGAATTATCCTATTTCAGCACATTCTATAAAGAAAGATCTACTGTCTAAATAAAACTTTAATGCTTGGAAAGGTGGGAAAAAAGAGAAGAGGACAACCAGCAGCAAGCTGGATGGAATCAATTACAATTGTGATGACTGCCTTGGAAGACCTGAAAAACTAGATTAGAGACATATTGTCATGAAGAAAAGTCTAACTATGTGGTCACTAAGAATCAACAACAACTTGATGTCACATAATTAATTAATAAGAAACATTCTTTTTTATCATGCATATAAATGGAATACATTTAATAAGAGGATGTTGGTCTATGGAATATCATTAGGGTTGCACAAAACTATGATGCAGACTATCATTTAGATGGCAAGAAGACATAGTACATTCTAAACTTGTTATCTAGTGGTCATCTTGATCATTGCAGCCCAGCTCTAGGACCCATGATAATAGAGAAGGAGAAGGAAAAAGGAAGGAGGAAGAGAAGAAGAGGAAGAGGAAGAGGAGAAGGAGAAGGAGAAGAAGAAGAAGAAGAAGAAGAAGAAGAAGAAGAAGAAGAAGAAGAAGAAGAAGAAGAAGAAGAAGAAGAAGAAGAAGAAGAAAAGAAATATTCTTGCTTCTTAGTATTGCTTTGCAAAAGTATTCATATTATGAACACGTTCATTTAATTAACAGAGTAATCAGCTAAAATTTGTCAGATAAATCAATTAAAGTATTTTAACCAGGTTGCAGTCCTAAAAATGACTATATTGAAATTATATGTGCTAAGAGAGAGAGAGGGAGAGACTCTGTACTTTATCTTACTCGCCAGAAGGAAGATTCTATGACTGTTAAGCAAAAACAACATATTAAACAGACACACATATACATAATGTGTTAATTGTCATGTAAGAATGCGGTCTCAGATTATTTTGCATTTTAAAAAGCCAATGAGATTCTGGTCTTTTAAAACAAAGAAGCACATGGCATAAAGGTAGACTGGAGCAATAATCATTGTTACAGAAGTAAAGGGGCAACAAGAAAGCAGTGCAGCATATTGTATTTATTATATCTATTCATAATTTGCTTATAAAAGATTCCAGTGTGCTGAGATTAATAATGCAATAAAAGAAAGCTTTACAACATACATGGCAATAGCATTCAACAAGTAAGATGTAGACACGGGATTAAGAGGTTAGATTAATCATGAGGAAACCCATGTTCAAATCCAGTCTGAGGCATGGATGATCAATAGGTACTAATCACTCACTCAAATGTATCTCGGAAGATTGCCATTGGAGGAGGAGAATTACAAGAACAAATGCTCTCTACACTGTCTTGAACTCTTGGAAGAAAACCGCATTAAATTTATTTATTTATTCAATTTATATGCTCCCCATCTCACTATTTAGTATTCAACGGCATAAAACGTAAATCTGAAAACATTAAGAGTTAACAATTAAATAAAGTTTTACAACCAGCTTACATTCTGCCATAATACCTCTAAGACCATCAAACATCCACAGGTCCTTGGGAAGAACTTAATAGATGGACAAAAATGCCAAATCCAATCTGAACATCTGGCTGATTATGCAATCAACCATAATAACAGTAGGTGGATAAAAGTGCCAAATCTGGTCCAAAGATCTTGCTGACTGTGCAACCAGTTTTAGATAGATAGATAGATAGATAGATAGATAGATAGATAGATAGATAGATAGATAGATAGATAGATAGATAGATAGATAGATTTTTATCTCTGTTATACATCTTCCAGAGTTACTTGTAAGATAAGTGGCCATATAAATTCAACAAATAAATCTTCATCAACCATAACAAATAGGCACTTATTTTGTAATTTTTTTTTAATCAATGCTTTTCCTGCACAGCTGCATCAATTCTTCCACCTCTGTGCCTCACATCCCATCTGTATACAAACTGTAACAAATTGTCTGGTCCCTTGTTACATTTCACCCTTGCCTGAGAGACAGCTGTCAAAGATATAACACAGGCAAGATTGTGTTACAGGGAACGCTCCAGGAGAAAGGGATGTTCTAAAATCAATTGACATCTGAAGCTCTCATTGAATGATGTGTTATTTTCTCACATTGGTGTTCATCCCAAATGTATTACTACTTGTCTCCTTCATCCACTAATTCAAAATAATAGTGAGGGCTAGACTTCCTTTTGGACTTAGCTATCCAAGTCCTCTGAACTTCCATTTGGATTCTTAAAACTCACTGCAAGCAAACTTACACTTGAAAATTACTTCAAAGTCAAGTTGTCACTCTCTTGGAACACTGTAAATTGAGCACATATCATCTAAACCTGCAAAAGTTAACTGCCACAAGGTCATTAAAGAGAGATCCAACCTAAAACTAAGGCTAAATTTTCCAACAGTGAGAACAATCAGTGGAACAATTTGCTTCCAGAAGTTGTAGGTGCTTCATCATTGGAAGTTTTCAAGAAGAACCTAGACAGTCTTTCTTCATAGGGTCTCCTGCTTGAACAGAGGTTTGGACTAGAACACTTCCAATCCTATTATTCTATTTCCTAAGTTTTAAATTGGAATTTATGAAGTTGGCCTTAATCTAAAAACCTTCAGTGCTCAGATGTATGTAGCATAGTTGTTCAAGACACTACCCCACAACCCATGGAGATTGTTGCTATATGATATTTGTCAACTCATAATATTGTCAACCCTGACAATATTTGTAACACACATAATCTCTAGACACATGAATGCCTCAGTAAAGCAAATTATTTAGACAATGGTAAAGAAAAGTGAAAATGTATATCACATTTATTAGCATAATAAATGTGTCAAAATGTAAGATTCCAGAGTTGGAAGAGGCCATTTAGGCTGCCATGTCCCTTCCAGTGTTAAATGCAGGAAGCATCACCAATAGATTAGTCTAGCATTGCTTGAACTTGTCTTATTAAGGGGAACAATCTTTCGCTCTATTTAACTAGCTCCACTGTGAAACTGTTTTACTATTAAGAAGGCTCCCTGTAGTGACCGCAGAATTCAAGATGAATCTGCCTTCCTCACAAGTGGGGATCACCTCTTATCTTTGACCTTTTCAGCCTCCAACTTCAGAGAACAGAATTGACTGATAATGTGCCATTCAGTCATTACTGACACTTAGTAACCCCATAATAGATGCTAAAGACAAGATATATTACTTTCTTATTGAAATAGTACTTAAACTTTGGAATGAAACCATGGGGACATGCCTAACATCTAATGAAACACAGCACAGATGCTACTGTTGAAAAACAGCATCTATGGTCTTCCACTCCAGGGTGGAATTGTGCAGGTCAAATATAGTTGGAAGAGATAGTCCTGTAAGTATCATGGGGCCAAAATAAGTTATATCCCCTTAATATAACACAACTAGAATCTACTTAGTATTGTTCTTGGAACCATTCAACCGTGTTTGACTGACCTAAATATTTCCCAGCTTTTTCCTTCTCTTATGTCTCAATAACCAATTAAATGGAAGCAAACAATAGGACCGTTTTCACAATGAAGGGATTCAGGAAGTGAAATATCTGAAGGATTTTTTTTTTTTTTTGGTAGTGAATAATATATGGTTTGGCTGATTTTATAATAAATCTATATATATATATAAATGAAATACCACTCACACATCATCACAAAATCTCCAGAACTGTAAAGCCTACAAACTTCAAATTTGGCACATATATTCCTCTTGGCTTCTACAAAGGATTTTTCGAAATGACCATCAGAGCATTAGTATTTCACATATTATTATTAATACGCTCTGATGCTAAGGAATTCTACTCCCCCTCCCTAAATGAAAAGAAATCTTTTCCAAATGCAAAACACAAGCAGAGGAGAGGAGTTTCAGTTTTAGTTTATTTTCAGAGCACCAAGCAGCTTTAGTACAGAACAGTTGAGCTAAGCCATGCCCAGGCTCCTTGCTGTCTCCTTGCTCAAATGGCTAATACTGTTTCGGTTTCCAAACAGGATGCTAGCCAGATGAATATTGATAGATGCTGGTAGGCAGACACAGATTTTTTCCCTTATTTTCCTCCCCAAAAACTAAACCCAGCCACATAGTTTTGTAGCGAAGCACAGGTATAATCCTACGTAGCTTTTTCTCTGGTAATATCACACTACTAACTAGAACATACAAAACATTTGCTAGACCAATACTCGAATACAGCTTATCAGTCTGGAACCCACATTATGTATCTGATATTAGCACAGTTGAGAAAGTCCAGAAATATTTCACAAGAAGAGTTCTCCACTCCTCTACTCATTGTAGAATACCTTATGCTACCAGACTT
Source organism: Bungarus multicinctus (assembly GCA_023653725.1). NCBI lineage: Eukaryota > Metazoa > Chordata > Lepidosauria > Squamata > Elapidae > Bungarus > Bungarus multicinctus. The sequence continues at coordinate 78,660,156 of CM042846.1, read as the reverse complement.
GAATTTCTAGACCTAGAAAACCTTGAATTACGCCGTCTTCGGTCTGATCTAAGTATGGTATATAAAATCATACATTGCAATGACTTACCTGTCAATGAATACTTCAGCTTCAACCATAACAATACAAGAGCACACAATAATACAAACTCAAGGTAAACCGCACCAAACTTGATTGCAGGAAATACGACTTCAGCAACAGAGTGGTCAATGTCTGGAATACTCTACCTGACTCTGTGGTTTCTTCCCCAAACTCCAAAAACTTTAACCTTAGACTGTCTACTATTGACCTCACTCCTTTCCTAAGAGACGTGCATAAGCGCACCAACATGCCTACCGTCCCTGTCCTATTGTTTCTGTTATTTTTCTTATATGTACTCATTTCATGTATTCATAACTATGTATATACTTATACCTATTATCATGTAAGCGATTGACAAATCAAATAAATTCTAAAAAAAATCTAAATTCTATTGAGCTAGTATGTGGATATTGTGGAGAAAGTTGAGAAAACTATTCTGAAATCTTAAGTCATCCAATAAAGTTGGAGAAATAAGCAAGATAAAAAGAAGAACATCTAAAGAGGCCCATAATTAAAACATGAGAATTTTCTACCTTAATACATGTTGATTGTAGCAATGTATGGTTTTAAAATAGGACATGCAAATTTAAAGAGGATAAGACTCTCTATAACTATTAATCATGCTATATTATATATTACCTCCAGGACATAGATGCTAATTGCCAAATTATAAAAGTATGATCTGGATCTAACTTAACAGTAGAAAAAGGGTATTTTAATGTGATCCAACAGGTTGTACTGAATTCTCATTCTTACTCTATTTCATGGAGACTACTATGGTAGAATTTGGAGTATCAGATCGATTCATGATCTAAGACTATTTTGTGTTCCAATAGAAAGGAATATATGTAGCTCAGGGTTGAATGATGCAATCCTTGATGTTCTCTGAGTTTCAATGTTTGCTTACAGACTTTTCATTATCCTACTAGGTAACATCATCAAGGCTATTGACTGTGTGGTGTGCATGCCAGTTGTTTATAGTAAATTACCCTGGGAGTGTTGGTGGGGGTATAGTTTTCTGCTTGACAGCTCCTTCATTTTCTGGTATTTTCTTGATAGTTCATGTTAATTTCAGCTTACCTGGGTGTTGGCTGCTGAAGAGGATGTGTTCTGATCTTTTTGTTTTCTTCTTGCTTTTTTATTGTCTCTTTTGAATAGGATATAAATATATCTTATTTCTCCATGTCTATTGATGGATTATTTGTCTTAATGCCAAGTTTCCAGGAATTTCCTAGTATTTTGACATTTGGTTTGGTCTGGAATGCTTATAGTTTCCCAGTTGAAACTATGGTTGAGTCTGTCCATGTAAGAGATTGAGCAGTTAGATAACTTCTGTATTTTCTTCTTGGGCTACTAGATAATCTACAACATACAATATATAAACTATAGCAGCCACTATATCGGACAAATGGACAGAAGACTACCAGAGTACATCCATGAACACCAACAAACTATCAAATCACATGATGAAAACTCCTTGATCTCACAACTAACCTTACAGCAATGTGCCCCCTCCTGTATACTATGCACAGAACTCAAAAATCATCTAGACAATGGAGAGAAGGACCTGTACATTGATTACCATGCTGACTGTATCAAAAGAAAATCACACAACCCACAATTCAGCATCCAACCCTACTTCAACCAATCCACCATCACCCAAGACTAGGCACGCATCCCCCCAACTACCTCAATTCAAACTACAACTGGCCTTAAATACAAGCTACTCAATCCAAGAAGCCTTGTAAATAAAATACCTGAATTTCTCCTCTTACCAAATACAGCTAAATTCGACATCATATTTGTCTGTGAAACATGCCTCAATGCATCTCTCCTTGACTCCATTACCTCAGTAACAGACTATCATGTTTACCGATCTGATCATGAAATTCGTAAAGGTGATAGTGTTGCTATCTTCTATAAAAAGTCCTTACATCTAAAAAACATCCAAGTTACCCAAGAGCTTGCTGTTCCTGAGACCATTATCTGTGAACTGACCTTAAATATCACATTTTGGTTCTTACTATGTTACAGAGCCCCTGATTATGACATTGAACATGTAAACAAGCTAAATACACTACTAACATGGGCAGCATCCTGCCCACACGCTTTTATCTTTTTTGGTGACTTCAATCTACCTCATATTAACTGGACCCTAAACGAATGTACAACTGAATCCATACATGCAATCTTCTACAATGCTGTAACAAATCTGGGACTGGAACAACTAGTAACCAACAATACTAGGCTTAACAACTGCCTCGATCTCATCTTCTGCAATAGTTTGAATTCAATTTACGGAATACAAATTAACATTAAATTTTTCAATAGTAACCACAACATGATTGACTTTTGTCTCAACATATGTCCACACAAAAATCATCACAACGACAAAATCCCCAATTATTACTTCAAAAAAAGCAACTATGATCTTATAATCAACTATCTCTCTTCCCTTGATTGGCAATTTCTATTTACTGGATGCAATACTGTTGAAGACAATTACAAAATATTCTTACTAGAAATCAAAAGAGCCATCAAACTATATGTACCAATAACAACTCCCAAAGCCAGGAAAAACAGATTACCCATAACAATAAGGAAGCTTCAATCCAAAAAGAGATCACTTTGGTGAAAAAACAAATCTGGTCATGTTGCCAATTCAAAAGTTGATACAAAAATCTATGCCACCAGATAAAAACTGAATGGACTAATTATCACATTAAACAAGAGGAAAACCTTCTACCCACAAATTCCACCCATGTTTTCTACAATTATGTAAACAACAAACTAAAAGACTCAAGGTCCATCCCACCCCTGAAAGGACCTAATGGCAAAGACTGCAATGATGAGACCGTCAAAACAAACCTCTTTAACATATTCTTTGGCTCAGTATTTGTAAACAGCAATGGATCAACCGCAGTACTTCCTAGTCGAATCACAGACAATTACAATGATCTAATACTATCGATTTTAAAGAAGACATTGTTGAAAAAGCACTGCATAATCTAAAACCATCCCTATCTATTGGACCAGATGGAATATGTGCCTACTTCTTTAAAAAGCTATTCACTGCCATAGCCGAACCTCTAAGCATAACCTTTGAAAAATCTTTCAGGACCAGCTCCTTGCCAAAGCTACAGTCACAAGCCACAGTCATCCCCATCTTCAAAAAGGAAGACCCCAGCCTAGTTGAAAATTACAGATCAATCTCCTTATGCTGCATCACCGTATAAAGTCATGGAATCAATTATTAATCAATCAATTATCCTCCACTTAGAGACAAACAACCTACTCTCTAATAAACAATTTGGTTTCAGAAAAAAGCTATCCTGTAATCTGCAACTCTTACACTGCAAAAACATATGGACTACACAACTCGATCAGGGCAAAGCAATAGACTCAATCTACATAGACTTCTGTAAAGCCTTTGATTCAGTGGTACACAACAAACTACTCCTAAAACTTAAATCTTATGGTATCTCTGGACACCTGCATAACTGGATTGAAGCATTCCTGTCAAACAGACAACAAATAGTCAAAATTGGAAGCACCAGGGCCTTGGTGGTGCAGGCTGTTAATCATTTTGCACTTAGTGCAAGGTGCCTGCAATTAGTGCAGGTTCGAATCCCACCAGGCTCAAGGTTGACTCAGCCTTCCATCCTCTCTGGGTAGGTAAATTGAGGACCCAAAGATTGTTGGGGGCAATAAGCTGACTTTGTAAAAATGCCGCTTGGAGGGAGCCAAAAAGCCCTAGTAATAAGTAGGCATATACAATGGAATGAAGGCTATTGCTGAGCACTTAGCATGGTGCTCCATAGACTGTAAGCTAAATCTAAAATCTTATGGTATCTCTGGACACCTACATAACTGGATAGAAGCATTCCTGTCAAACAGACAACAAATGGTCAAAATTGGGAGCGCCCTATCAAATTCTGTACCTGTCAACAGTGGTTTCCCCCAAGACAGTGTTCTAGGACTAACTCTGTTCATATTCTACATAAATGACCTTTGTGATCATATTAAGAGCAAACTGCGTTCTCTTCGCTGATAATGTAAAGCTATTCAACACCACAAACAATATTACTACCCTCCAAAAAGACCTTGACTATGTATCAGAATGGTCAATCAAATGGCAACTTCAAATCTCAACAAATAAATACTCTGTCTTACATATTGGCAAAAAAAAATCAGAAAATAAAATACAAGCTAAATAATCAAGATCTTGTTGATGATCCAAACTCTGTCAAGGACCTTGGAGTATTCATCTCTAATGATCTAAGTGCTAGAGCCCACTGTAACATAATAATAATAATAATAATAATAATAATAATAATAATAATAATAATAATAATAATAATAATAATAATAATAATAATAATAATAATAATAATAATAATAATAATAATATATTTATATACCGCTACTCTCCCGAAGGACTCGGAGCAGTGCACAGCCGTACAGATTAAAACAATAAATATGTGATACAATAAAACTAAATTAAACCCAACCCTGGCTGTAAACAAATTTAAAACCCTACTCTAAAACCCTAAAATTTAATAAAAACCAAACACCCCAAAACTAAAATCAGCCCAAGCTGGCCTGGTCAAAAAGCCAGGTTTTCAAAGCATGCCTAAAGGTCCCCAGGTCCGTAGCTGTCCGTAACTCTGGGGGCAACCCATTCCAGAGGGCAGACGCCCCCACAGAGAAGGCCCTATTCCTCGGAGTCACCAGCCGGCACATAGATGCCGACGGGACCCGCAGGAGACCCTCCCTGTGGGAGCGCACCGGACGGTGGGAGGAAAATGGCAAAATGCGGTCTTGTAAATATCCTAAATAGGATATTTGTAAATAGCCAAAAAGGTATTAAGAGTTGATAATCTAATCAGTCTGGAACCCACATTATGTATCTGATATTAGCACAGTTGAGAAAGTCCAGAAATATTTCACAAGAAGAGTTCTCCGTTCCTCTACTCCTTATAGAATACCTTATGCCACCAGACTTGAAACTCTAGACCTAGAAAACCTAGAACTACACTGCCTTCGGTCTGATCTAAATATAGTATATAAAATCTTATATTGCAATGTCCTACCTGCAAATTAATACTTCAGCTTCAATCATAACAATACAAGAGCACACAATAGATACAAACTCAAAATAAACTGCACCAAACTTGATTGCAAAAAATATGACTTCAGCAACAGAGTGGTCAATGTTTGGAATACTCTTCCTGACTCTCTGGTTTCTTCCCCAAACCCCAAAAACTTTAACCTTAGATTGTCTACTACTCACCCCCTTCCTAAGAGGTCCTATAGGGGCGTGCATAAGCGCACCAATTGTGCCTACCATCCCTATGTTTCTTTTTATTTTTCTTATAAGTATCTATCTCATGTATTCAAAACTATGTTTATACTTATACCTGTATCTTTAAGCGACTGACAAATCAAATAAATAAAACAAAATAAATAAACGTATGGACAGACTAAAGCACAGTTTCAATTGGAAACTGAGCATTCCAGATCACATTAATTTTTTTAAAAATTCTTTCCTTTTTCAGGGGAAAAAAAATAATGCTCTTAAAAAAAGAGAATCCTGTGTTCAGTGAGCTTTATTACAAGAAACATGGTAGGGAAAGGATTCCAAATGTAGCTCCTGGAATTCTCAGCAACTCTTTAATAATAGTTCTTTTATGAATCATTTAACCAGGAGGGAGAAGGGCAAGAGACTTAAGAATGGAACACTGGGCAGAATTCAAAGGGGGCTTCCCCAATGTTTATCCCATGGAAATGAATCAGGGAAAAAAATTATTTTGGGGGGGAATACTTTTTTCTCTGCAGTCTCCAGCTGGATGCATCTTTTAAAACTTGATCTTGCTTTTGCCAGCATCGCCCCTTATGCAAAATTTTGGTACTATTCCATTCTGTTTTGGGAGGCTTACCTTGCTCACACAGACAGATCCTCCTTTACACAATTTCTTTCCAACATTCTGTTCAATTGGAAATAATAACAAGTATTTTTTTAAAAAATAAAAAAATAAGAAAGCAAGTAGTTTCCTGGCTTTCATTTATGCCTGCCTGCCAAGGAATGCCGATCTCTCTATGACTTGGCATGCCAGAGGGCAAGGACTAGTTGCGATGCCTTCAGTTCATCTCTCCTACCCATCTGCTAATAGAGAAGGGTGGTTTGTTTCTTCTGTGTTGCTTTGGAGCACCCAAAAGGATATTAATGATTATACAGTTGAAGGATATTCATTAAAATCCAATAGTAAAAAGCCAGATGGCTAAAGGTCACTGCCAAAGACCTTAGTAAACTACTAAAGTGTGTAAATCAGTAAGAGGCCACAGTGCCTAATCTATGTTGCCTCATGCCTGAAGGCAGCCCTGCTTTTGAATACCTGAAGCACAGTGTGTTCATTCTTAATCCTCAACCTATGAATTCTGCATCACAGGTCCTGCTCAGATGTTAAGAAGTCATCTACTTTGAGATTCCTTACTGCCAAGCACATGTGCTTTGAATGGCAGCTCCTAGCCCTGATTTGCAGTGATAAATTCATCCAAGGAAAGTTACCCTTTTTTCTCCACCTGCTTATTAATTGGAATCCCAAACAAGTTTTGTTTTCCTTCCAGATTGCTGAATGAATAAGATGATTGAATAATGCATGTTCTGTAAGACTGAGCATTTTGTTGGAAGACTTGAAAACTTAAGTTGTTATCCTATGGTTACCAGATGAATTAAGTTTGTAAGTCACAGCTTTACTCGGTTACTTACTCTTTAGCAAGTACACAGATAATGTTCTAATGTGCTTTGCCTTGAGTATCCCTATATATTGGATATTGAGTCTCATTTTAAGGTTGCAAACATCAAATGATATCTTTATTCTGGTCATAGGCCAGCATAAAACACCAAATGGGAACAGGTACAATGGAAAATGATTGATTGGTGATGTTCAAAAAGATATACAAATGAATTGCTTAATGTAGTAGCATGGTATAACATGGTATAGAATAGATTAGAAAAGCAGTTTTATGGAACTGGCTTCAGAATATTTCTGAAAGCTAAATGATTTTGGGGGAAAGGATGTGAAAGTTAATTACCTTATGAAATTGCTTATATTTGGATTATTGGATCAGTTACAGGAATTCTTGATCAAATTATTATTAATCCTAAACTTTTGATGGAAATGTCAAGAATTTAATCTGGAACCTTGCACATTAAAAAATTAGTGAGCTGCTGACCTAAACTTTCTCATTAGTCTGCTGTTATTTCCTGATAATATCTAAAACTATGCTTATAGTATAAGTCTTTTTGTAAAATTGGAATATTTTTCCAGTAAAAATAAAAAGAAAAGAAAAGAAAATTCTTACTTTGCATTTAATTCATTTTTAAGAATTTCCAAGACCTCCCCAAGTTGTAGACTGGCAGAATAAAAATAATGCAGACAAGATACAAGAAAATTATGTGATATAGAAACAGTGTTAAGTAAAATCAGTTCTAATGCATTTCCAGCAATTGCAAATTTGGAATGTTAACTTTGGAAGAGAAGGTCTGGGTAGCTGAAAGTAAAATTTAATTTCCTAGTGTCAACAATAAAAGGTAAGAAAGATCTGTCTTGATGAGAACTTGAGTAGGTGGGTCCAAATGAGAATTCCAGAACATTAGGCTAAACAGGGAAGTAAATAAATGAAGAGGCGTTGGCAATGGCAAACTACTTATCTTATACTGCCAATATACCTTTATCGAACCAGTCATGAAGATCTGGGCCTGCTTTGAAAGCTTCTTTATCATTTTGTTTAAAAGGGAAAAAAATCCCTATAGAATTCTATCTAAATTGTTTGGAAAACATAGTCAGGTGGGTAGCTTCATGATTACCTCTAGAACATGTGAAGAACATTAGAACATCTACCAAAGTTAGATCAAATCTGCCTGTTCAGTTAAATGCTGGATTCTGCATATTGTGCTGCTTTGCACTTAAATGTAATTAAAATGTTATTGATAAAATATAAGTCATACGGTTTCAGGCTATTCCCCTTAACAACATTTAGGGTTAAATTTTATAGGGTCTTTGAAGGCTGCATCCAAGGTTCCCAAGAGGGGTGTTTTCAGGTTGCAAGTAATACATTCTGGCATTGAATTCATTGCATATGGCTATTAAATATCTATCCTAGGTTTGTCATATCTGGCTGCAATCCCATGAATACTAATACCCAGAATAAGTTTTAAAAGGGCAGTAGCATGTCTTGTGAGCTAAATCTTCCTTGCTTATGTATCCAACCGTCTGAAGCATAATGTTTGAAGTGATGTGTATTGTGTGACAGAAATAAAAAAATTGGCTTCCACTGGCATAGTTGTGTTACAAAAGAAATGCACAAACATCCATGTTCTTAGAGATTTTAAGAAGCCAGTAAAACAAACTGAATCATTGAATGACTAAATTATTTGTTTGCATTACACAGCTGATGAAGTTAATTTTTTTGTTTTTATTTTAGTTATGGAGTCTTTCTGTCTAATTACTGTAATTAGTAGAATTAATAACTCTTAGAGGCACTTGACATAGAAAACCAAATGCAGATGGCATAGTAGTATCTGATAGGCTTACAATTATTTGTTGCATGGCAAATATACATATGGCATTCAGGCACATGCCACCCTGCTTTTAGTATATGTATGAAATCAATTTTACATGATGCTTCAGCAGGGAGAGGAACCTGGCTTATCTTTGGTGGGCTTGGAAGTTAACCAAAATTAAACCTGGTTAACCCTGCATTACCAAGGAATACTAAGGCTGTAGACTAGTCTGCAAGATGCAAAATTCCAGAAGAAAACAATGGTACATAGATCCATAATGTTGCCTAGAAAACTTCATGGGGCTGTCCATAAACTTAATTTCATGTTTTATAGGATATGTACATAAAATAGGCATGTATGATAAGTGAAGTAGTAGGTAGGTGGATAATTAGAGGTCTTATTTGCTCTCTAATTTTATAGTTATTTGACTACTTCCACTGACACTTCTCCAGTCTTAAAATCAGAAGACTAAAAGCTGGGCTTGGACATTTGTAACTTTTTGATTAGATTATGTTTTCTTTCTTCTTACTGGACTATATTGTACTATGACTTTGTCACATTGAAATCAGAATGCTGGGGAACTAAAGGTACTTCTTTTCATGCTGCTAGTTTCCAGTTAATAACTGCAAGAGGAATGAACCTTGACTTGCATTAAGTGGCATCCCAAATTTATCAGTTCTTGTCTATGATGACTGAAAACATTTTACTGCTTGAAGTGAAGATGTTAACAATATGGGAGTTAGTCTGACAGCTAGTGTTTTCAAAACAAAAATGTAAATTATTGACCAACCCACTGCCATCTACCAAGATGCCTGAGAAGTACAAAGCAAGGTATAGGAAAGCTGGGGGAAACCCCCCCACAAGATTTAAATTACAGTAGATTTAAGTGGGACAATACTTCTTATTGACAAGGGATGGGCAATTATGTGGACCTCAATTCCCAGAATTCCTGAGTCAGGAATTTCCACTGTTGCTATTGACAAAAGGCAATCAAGTTTTTAAACGGATATTATCCAAACTAGTACTGCAGAAAAAAGAATACTTATCATGAATGGTTTCAGAGGAATTGAGTGGTACATAAAAAAACTGTTGCTGCCTCCACTGGTGCCAAGCTCTAGCAATAGATCTTCAACTAAAGGTGTAGCATCTCACAGAATCTGATGAAAGAAATTTACTGAAGAGAAAAAAAAAAGTGATTCATGTAGAACAGTCTCCAACCATTGCAGCTTGGCCTGGCTGGGGGAGGAGAGGGGAACCAGACCACATGAGCATGCAGTCCTTATGCAAGTGGCAGGCTGGCACATGCACAGCTCTACTTGCTTGAGTGGCAGGCTGGCACACACATGTGTGAGTGCCTGCTGCGCTGGCCTACTGCTTGTGTAAGTTGACCTGCGTGCACATGTGTGATCTGGCCAGCCACTCGTATATCCCAATACTGAATAGGCTATGACCCGATAGTGGACCATGGCCCAGAGATTGGGGACTCCTGATGTTGAATCTTGAAACTTTGATATTTTAACAACTCACTCTGTTAAGATAGGGATTATTTGAACCTCCTGCTGCCCGTCTCTTAAAACTGCTACTGGCTTTGCTAATATGGGAGCACAGCTGTGGTGGGATTCAAAATATTTTACTATGGGTTCTTTGGGTGTGGCTTGGTGGGCATGGCAGAGGAAAGATACTGTAAAATTTCTATTCCCACCCCACCCACTAACCTGCTTTCCAGCTCTGTTCTCGTATGCAAGGCAACAAAAGAAGATCCAGCCAATCAACTGGGACTTGGGCAGCAGAGAATAGATGGGAGTGAGGTCAGTCAGAGGTGGTATTTGCCGGTTCTTTGAACTAATCAAAATTTCTACTACCGGTTCTCTAGAACTGGTCAGAATCTGCTGAATACCACCTCTGGAACACAGATGCACAGATGTTCTACCCCTGTAATAATTTGAGAACTGCCATCCATTCTCCCAGGACCTAAGAAGTCCATGACATCTGGACCTGCTCCTCAGAACCTATTAATGAGTAGGTCATAAGTAAATCCAATGTGAATCTTCCACAAGGCTCACCTTCAACATCCCTCTGGCCGCCTCCTACATTGCTGTCTCTGAGAGAAAGCCAGAGGAATTCTGAAGCATGGTAATGCAAAGATGTATATGTTTTTTAAATTATCTTACAAACTAAGTTGCTTCAGGTCACGGAGCTGAAAGGACCCTTTCAAATCTTTCTATAGCACTAGTTCTCATTTACTTTTAAGTGATGCATGACAGGGGTGGGTTTCTACCAGTTCGTACCTATTCGCTGGAACCAGTTGTTAACATTCTAAACAATTCGGATAATTGGTTGTTAGAAGAAATTACTGGCCTAATCCTGTAAGGAAGGCAGGAAGGAAACATTCTGGTGTTGCTTATAGAAACTGCCTCTCCATTAACCCTTTTTACATTCATGGCAGGACTAGACTTCCTGTCTCTGGAACTTCTCTGGAGTTTTTTTTTCCCCTCCTTTGCTGGTACTTTGCTTGTGTGGAGTGACCATTCAAAGTTACAATGGCACTGAAAAAAGTGACTTATGACCATTTTTCACACTTACAACTGTTGCAGCATCCCCACAGTCACGAGAGGCCAGGCAAGGAGATAAGTGCCTCGATGTGAGTGATATTGAGTTGGCCACACCCAGCCAATAACACGACCACCAAGCCACGCCCACCAACTAAGCCACGCCCACAGAACTGGTTGTTAAAAAATTTGAATCCCACATGCATGATCAGGACCAAGATTCACAGATAGATCTCAACTTACAACCACAACGGAGTCCAAAATTATATTGCTAAGTTGTTAAGTGAACTTTGCTCCGTTTTACCATCTTTCTTGTCATGTCTTCAATTGTTAAATTGTAACATGGGTTGTTGAGTGAACCTGGCTTCCCCATTGACTTTGCTTGTCAGAAGGTCGCAAAAGGTGATCACATGACCCCTGAAACCATCATGAATAAAAGTCAGTTGCTGAGGATCTGAATTTTGATCATGTGATCATAGGGATGCTGCAAAGGTGAAAAATCCAAATTAGGGCCTGAATGTGAATTTGTTTTTTTCCAACACTTCCTTTGCTAGAAACTAAAGCACCAAGCATTAATAATAAAAGAAGATTATTATATTCTTGCTAGGGATTCATTGACTAGCAACTTGAGTATTTGAGATGCAAGGGAATGGAAAAAGAAGGCTTATTTGTAGTAAGGTATAAATTAGTACAATAAACTGAAAATATTTACATTTAAATTGGAGGGGAGGAAATATAACCACAGAATAAAACCATCCATTTAATCTTAATTCAGTGATGGCTTGGGAGAAACAGCAAGTATACATTCTACCTAGAGATATACTATATCAGATTTCAGGCATCATTAAAGAAAATATTTTTTATGTTTTCTTACAGAGGATTTTTTTTTCTCTGTATTAAGAGGGACATTGGGAGAAGCAAGAACGATAGGATAAATATCTACTGATTCTGTTACTTACATTTAAATATTGTTTGACATCAGAATTGGACATATGATAAATAGATTACGTGTACAATGAGCCTTGGTGGCGCAGTGGTTACAAATGCAGGCCATTTCTGTTGATTGTCGGCTGCCTAATATTTGGCAATTCAAATCCCACCAGGCTCAAGGTTAACTCAGCCTTCCATCCTGAGGTGGTAAAATGAGGACCAATTGTTGGGGGCAATATGCTGATTCTGTAAATTGCTTAGTGAGGGCTGTAAAGCACTGTGAAGTAGTATATAAGTCTAAGTGCTATTGCTACAAGAGATGGGTTTAGTTTAGGTGAAGAATGTAGAGTAGAAGGGATAAACAGAACAGAACAGAACAGAATACTTTATTGGCCAGGTGTGATTGGACACACAAGGAACTTGTCTTGATATAAATACTCTCAGTATACATAAGGAAAAGATACATTCATTAAGAATCAAGAATCATAACGTACAACACTTAATGATAGTCATAGGGTACAATCAACAATCAAATCATACTAGGAAACAGTCAATATAAATTGTAAGGATACAAGGGACAAAGCTACAGTCCTACAGTCCCAGATGTTACAGTCCTACAGTCCCAGATGTTTTAGAAGAGCCTGTCAGGGAACTTTCTCCTGAATTATATGAAAACATTGTGTAATAATTGATCCATTATTTATATTTTATGGAGAAGATAGTCCATGCCTGGCATTCAGCACTGTGATCATCAGAGACAATATTGCCAATGTGTTATGACTTATTTAAAAATATGTCAGGGCTTCATAATCAGTAATCAGTGTCCAAATAACTTATATGTTGTGAGTTCTTTCAAAAAACAAGCTGCATAAAAGGATAATTAACTTGACTGGTTCCCTGAATTGATCTCCTTTGCTTGAATTATTCCTAATTAAAGACACTGTTATGACAATCCAGCAAAGATTACTGGGGGTGGAGTGGAACCAACTAAGTGAGTGTTTTGATTTTCAGAAAGGCAGAACAGATTCAAATACTTGTTGCAGCATTTACTTTATTGTTTAATAAAATATTATACTGATAAATTTTTGAAAATATCACACATGAAACTCACATTCAGGGTCCAAACCAGCTTTAATACTTACTAGAATTGAAATCTGTTTGACTTTAAGATCTCTCTCTCTCTCTCCCTCTCTCTCTCTCTCTCTCCCTCCCTCCCTCTCTCTGTGTATGTTTGTATGTGTGTGCATGCATGTATTTGCATGCATATCACTAAAGTTAGCAATTATTTCCTTAAGACAAGAAAATCTCGTGTGGGGTCATGAGACAGAAAAGAATCAGTGCAGGTAGAAAAACTAACTATAACTGGAAGTGTAGAGGGAAAGCTGGTATGGATAATGATTTCATGAGAGTAGTGATACAAAATATGTTTTCTTAAAAACATACTAAAATATAACACAATAAAGCTATGCAGGTGACAAAGTATTATGATACTAAGATATGCATGATACGGACCTATAAATCTAGTTACAAAGAAATATTTGCCATTGTTCAAAACTAAAATTTATCATAAACACCATCTCAGAAAAAAAGAATACCTCCTATATCAGATTCTGAAGTGACAGTGTAATTTTTTTTAAAAATAATGTTTGAAAAGAAACTAATGCAGCCGAAATAACAGATAGCTTGAGGCCTTAGTCTGCCATTGAGACAGATATTTGGAATAACATCTGGAGATCATATAGGAAAGAAAGAAAAAGGAATTCTAACCAATCATGGTTGGCTTGCATTTAAAAAAAACCTAAATAACTATATTTAGGGCTAACTATGGTTTATTGATTGTATATGCTTTATTGTTTTGTCTGGTAGCATTGTCTTATAACATTTAGATAAGGCCAGGGAACAAACATTATTCTGATGCATGCCAAATGACTGAGAAAGTCAAAGTTATGGGGGCGTCGAGATACTCCCACGTGACGCCCCTCCTGCGCGAGCTGCATTGGTTGCTGGTGGCCTTCCGGGTTCGCTTTAAAGTACTGGTTTTGGTCTTTAAAGCGCTCCATGGCATCGGACCAGGATACTTACAAGACCGCATTCTGCCAGTAGTCTCCCACCGACCGGTGCGCTCCCACAGAGAGGGTCTCCTCCGGGTCCCGACGCCTTCTATGTGTCGCCTGGTGATCCCGAGGAACAGGGCCTTCTCTGTGGGGGCATCCGCCCTTTGGAATGGGATGCCCCCTGGACTACGAACGACCAGTGACCTGAGGGCCTTCAGACGTGACCTGAAGACTTGGCTCTTCGAGCAGGCCGGCCTGAGCTGACTCAAATGGGATTTTTAAATGGGGTTTTTAGATTAGTTGGGATGGGGTACAAAGTTTTAATTTATTTTAATTGGGGTTTTTTAGATTTTTATAGGGACAGCCTAGGGTTTAATTCTTTTTTAACTATTTATATTTGTCTACATGTATTTTAGTTGGCTATTCACCGCCCTGAGTCCTTCGGGAGAAGGGCGGTATATAAAACCTAAAATAAATAATAAAAATAAATAAAAAGAATAACAAAAATTAAGTCACTGTGCACAAACCTTTGATTGTGTCAAACCACATCAAGCTGGGGAATGTCCTTAGAAAAATGGGAATCCAGAACACCTCATTCTTCTGATAAGAAACATATACACTGGTCAGGAAATCATAGTATGGATGGAACTTGATGAAGTAAGCTTGCTATACAAGTTGGCCAAGGAATGAGACAACTCTCCCTTTATTTATTCAACCTATATGCTGAATATATATTAAGGAAAGCTGAATTGGAAGAAGGTAAGTGTGTGTTAGCCTTCCAAGTGGATCAGGAAACATGACAAAAGGAGCTGATGCTACTTTATTATAAGGCTACACAACAGTCTTGCAAGTCTGAAATTATTAATCTCCTACCATCTCTTTTTACTGCCTGATCAGTTAGGATGAATCCTTTTGAACTTTCCTTGTCTGCCTGTTACTCAGTAAGAGGCTCCTTCCCCTTTTATCTGATTGTATCCTAAGTATCATTTCTTCCCTTCATCTTCCAGTTATTAACATTCCATTATATTGTGCTTTTAAATTGTATGAAGAAATGTGAATACTTGTGCTATTAGGGTGATGAAACCACCCTAATAGCCAAATTTTGTTATTTATTTATATCCTGCCTTTATTATTTTTATAAATAACTCAAAGCAGCATACATATTACAATGTACCTTCCTCCATCTATTTTCCCCATGACAACCACCCTGTGGATGAGTTGGGCTGAGAAGGATTGACTGGCTCAAGGTCACCCAGCTGGGTTTTATGGCCAGAGCAGGACTTAAATTCATGATCTCCTGCTTTCTAGCCTGGTGCTTTAACCACCAAAATTACAATCTGCAGACTCTCATAATAAAAGTCAAAGAGCACAGTGGAAAAAATAGGACCAAAATATTAAGAAGACCAAATTACTGAGAACCGGTAGAACAACTAGCCTTAGAACTGAGAATGAAAATATCAAGATAGTAGATAGTTTCTGCCTTTTAGGATCAAAAGTAAAGGAACAAGTTGGGGAACCAGCAGTAACATATGGATACACTCAGTTACAGTGATGAAGGGCACACTGGTGTTGGAACACCTGAAAGATGTTCCAAGATTAGTGAGGGAGATCATCATGAAAAAATCTCTCCATATGGTTAAAAGTCTGTAGAGATTCTCAGTCATCCAGGTCATGGTTGTCCCAAAGGTGCTTTTTCAGGAGGCAATTGGACTTTCTTGTTTTTTCTTTGAAAACGTTTCGCTTTTCATCCAAGAAATGTCTTCAGCTCTGACAGGATATTGGGGGATGGAAGGATTTACATTCCTTGCAGACAACTGGTCTTTTGCATCCCTTTTGAGGGTCTTGAAGCACTTGGAGGTTTATCTGTGTCCTCTGAGTCACCTGAGTAGTGGTAATGTTTCCTGTACCCTGCAATTTTTTTCTGGAAATCCGTTCATAGCCTCACACATTCAACAAGTGTTCATCCCCAAACCATTTCCATATAGTTATTACGAACAGATAATGACTTGACAACACTTCATCAATTTGATAGATTAGCATTGTACTGTGTATGTTGCATCATATAGAAGGTATTTTCTATAATTTCCAAAATACATTTAAAAGGTCATGCTCTAACATGTCAAATGACTGGTCAAGAATGTTGAAGATAGAGAAACTTCTACCTTTGCTCTACTCCTAATAAACGTATTCAGTTTTGTCCATCTCTTGCTATGGAAGAGGAAGGAAAATTACATAGGACTGTATCCATTAATATGTTTATGATGAATATTTATACCTCACTTTTCATTTAAATTATTTTCAGGATGCAGTTAAAAACAGAATAGCTAGGCAATGAGTCACAGTCTCCTGGGTGGTGGCAAATATGAAGATCTTGAATTTTGTCTCACAAGCCTGTCATCTACACACAATTTGTTTTCAGTATAACATACTGAGGAGATCTTCCTTCTTCAAAAGCATGGAGATCATCCTGCTCTCTAAGTGAAGTTTCTAATCAGAATGAAATCTGACTAAACAATTTAAAATATCAAGCAGCACTAGTTGCAGCTTTCAGAATCAGATCTGAAGGTTGAACTTGAATTAGAGACTCACTCAATGCTGCTAACACTACCAAGATGTTGAAGATGGTGGTGAAATTCCCATGCTTAGCCTTTTCTTAATGCAGATCTGCTATTTTTGACATCCTGGAACCTATAAATAAATGGAGCACACATGCTGCTATCCACACCTTTCAAGAAACAAGACAGAATACATTTACAGTCAGAAAAAATGAAAATCTGCATGAAATCACAGTTAATATATTTCCCCCACCTCAGTTACTTACAAAACTTTTACCCTTAGAGCAGATGGGTAATTGTTTTTCAAATATTTGAGATGTGTGTGTGTGAGGGAGCTGGAGATGAGGAATGTAAGTTTAAATTAAACATATCACTACCTGTTTCAAAAATTAGGGGGAAAAAAACAAAAGCTCATCCTGTTTGAAGGATGAGAAATAATGCTGACACACCCTCTTGTCATGATAAACTGAAGAAAACATTGTGGCTGAGGAACCTGTTGTGATTGCCAATAGAAGGCCACATCTATCTTCACCTTGAAAGCTTTAGGGTGGCCCCAAATTGGCCATTATCTAAGCAAATCACACAAAAGACCAGACAAAGGCAGGAAGGAAAGAGTCACGTACTCCTACCAAACTGCCAGGGGGGGTGAAGATGGGATATAATTATTGTACACAATTATATACATGTAGAATGTACTGTAATTATGCCAGCTGGAATATTTGTCAGTGACTTGTGGTAACCACCCATTCTTCATGAAAAGCTTGCGGCTATTTGCTTTAATTGTGTATAAGTGGTCAGAGTTCCAAAATGATGCCAAGACCAAGGGATGACTTGATCATGAGATATCAGCAACCACCTAAAATGTGCCTAACTAATCTCCAGTCTAATTTCTCATAACATAACCATATGTAGCCCCATGGTGGGACGACATGAAATAGGATTCCCTTGATGAGTGCTTTTTGCATGTGGATCTCCTTCCCCATGTCGTACAAGTTGGCCCAAATTTTTTGTCAGCTTTCAACAACAGCTAAGAGCTGTTTTTTTCAGTTAGGCTGATCTATAGTACAATATCATATGGACCAAAAAACCCATCATGACTAGAATTTTATGCAATTTTATTGTCTACCATAGTTATATTGAGGTGTCATTTTAGAGAGTGGCTACCAGGTTTTCCAAATACTAAATATTTTACATATTCCATGTTTCACTATGGCTTTACTCAAGGTAACATGCTGAAGTTGAAAAAGATCAAGATCTGTTTGTGTGATTGCTATTTCTTTGTCTTTGAATCCTGTTTTAGAACTTGTTGATTCAACATTTGTCCCTTTTCTCTTTTATTCCACTTTTTTATTATTCCACTTTTATTATTATTATTTCTAGATTGCAAATTTTTTAAGTCTGGAACTCATTTCTTTCTACAAATGAATAGAAATGCACTCCATAAACATATTGCATAAAGAATGGGATGCCTACCATATATTTATTACCATATCACATTAGACAAGGGAACGGAAGCCAGCACTGGACCTGACCAGACGGGAGACATCAGGACACGAGGTGAGGTGACATGACACTAGCAGAAGAGCCTGGAAGAGCCACAGCAACCTGACTACCACTAACTAATTAAGTAAGACTATTTTGCCCCTGTGGTATACCAAGAATAGGCATGCAAGCACCTAACCGGATGAACTAACAATCTAGGATGTCAGAACTGCTTTATTTATTTTTATTTTATTTATTTGTCAATCAAGTATTAGATAACAGGTATAAGTATAAGCATGAAATACATTAATACCCTTCATGAATACATGAAATGGATACGAATAAAAAAGAATCAATAGAACAGGGACGGTAGGCATGTTCGTGCACTTATGCATGCCCCCTACAGACCTCTTAGGAAAGGGATAAGGTCAATAGCAGACAGTCTAAGGTTAAAGTTTTTGGGGTTTGGGGAAGAAAACACAGAGTCAGGTAGAGTATTCCAGACATTGACCACTCTCTTGCTAAAGTCGTATTTCCTGCAATCAAGTTTGGTGCAGTTTACCTTGAGTTTGTATCTATTGTGTGCTCTTGTATTGTTGTGGATTGAATTGTATTGTATTGTTATGGATTGTATTGTATTGTTGTAGATTTCCCTGACATTCTATGCCACATGCTAAATAAATAATATTAATTAGATAAGATAGGATGGAATTGTAGGAAAGAAGTTTATAGAAGATTGTTGTATCTCTCAGAAAGTACAAAATTAATTTCAATTTTTGTTTCCAAATCTCAGTTCAATATATTGTAAATGTTAGAGGTAGGGATAGAGTGAAGTGGATTTATTTTTACTCATAGTTTTCTTGTCCATCATCTAGCCATCAATTTTTGGCTGCTTTGTTGGTTTAAGTAGCGCCTGTGAGCCTTGACTTATTCCACAGTTTTTCTTGTTCTTCCCCATTTTTTCAATGTTGACACATCATATCTGAAGGCTTCATAATGTTTTAAGAGCATGATGTTCAGATTTGGAATATCTCTCACAAAGCATCTAGTCAAAAATTAAGAAGTATAACTAGGCTACTTGTAAGAGAGATGAAAAAAATAAAATGTCATGTGCTAAGGAGATAAGCTGCTTCTCCATTGTTATATTAGCTTCATCCCTTCCATAAAATTGACTGCACTGAATTTCAGATAATTCATGTGGCCCTTGGTGATGAATATGGGCATTTCCTGAAGTTGCCTATGATAAATATGTTTTTTCTGTAAGTGCCTATTTCCTTGAAGCTCTAGGTATGTTTTTATGAACAGCCAGTCTCTATGGTACTTTGAACTTTGCCATTGACAGATCTATCGGCTGTATAATGGGATGTTTGTCCTGGATCTCTAATGGATGCCATATGTGGTTCAATTAATCAGAATAGATCTGGAAAGGACCTTGGAGGTCTTCTAGTCCACACCCCTACTCAAACAGGAGACCCTATACTATTTCAGACAGGTGGCTATCCAATCAGCTTTCTTAAAAATCTCCAGTGATGAAGCACTTATGACTTCTGCAGGCAACCTGTTCCACTCCTTAATTCCAGGTTATTTCTCTCCTTGATTAGTTTCCATCCATTGTTTCTTGACTTAACTTCTGGTGCTTTGGAAAATAAGTTGACCCACTCTTCTTCATGGCAGCCCCTCAAATACTGAAATACTGCTATCATGTCACTCCTAGTTCTTCTTTTCTCTAAACTGGCCATATCTAATTCTTGCAATGGTTTTTGTCTCTGGGTCTTTAATCAACTTAGTTGCTCTTCTTTGCACTTCTTTGCATTTTTTGTTCTTGGTAGCTGAAGAGATATATGCCTCCCATGGTGATACAGTAGTTAGAATGCAGTATTGTAGGCTAACTCTGACTACTGCCAGGAATTCGATCTTGACCAGCTGACTCAGCCTCCCATCCTTCTGAGGTCAGTAAAATGAGGATCCAGATTGTTGGGGACAATATGCTGAACCAGTAAACCACTTAGAGAGAGTTGTAAAGCAGTATAAAACCATATACTGTATAAGTCTATTACTCTTATTGCTATACCCTTTCAGTGATCAAAATAACACCACATCTACTATTTCATGTCCCACTCTATCTAAAGTATTTGTGACTGGACATAGTGATGCAGAAAATCTACTATGAGAATCTGGATCATTTCCATTATCAGCATTTTTAGTTGTAACACCCATTACTTTATTTATTCAAAAATGTCATCTCACATTAGTGATACCTAGATACCTAGTAGGAAATGTGTAGGTCAAAAAACTGAAAACAAAATTTTATTTATTTATTTTATTAAATTTTTATACCGCCCCCTCTCCCGCAATGGGAATCAGGGCAGTGTACAGCCAAGATAAAATTGCAGTAATTTCTTTTCATATTCACTTATTAGACATCAAACAACTCAACAGATTTTTAGGAGTATTTCTCTCTGAGATTCTGTTTGCATTGTTGCTTTGAAATAAAAGTTTCACAGATCTTTTCATATTGGCTTTACAATGCTGCTCTTGTACAAATCATCTTCATTGCCATTAATGGATAATTGTATGACTGACTGCTGTAAATCTTTAATGATAGAAGAAAAAATTTGTAGCTGAGGATTGAATTGGGGGGCGGTCCTTGATGCTGTCTGAGCTTGGTGGCTTTCTTACAGATATTTCATTATGCAACTAGGTAACATCAACAGTAAAACATTAAATGTCCAAAGTAGACCAAATGCATTTTATTATGGAATCAGAATAAATGAAATGCCATCTTGAATGCTCAAAGGTAGAACCAGCTATGCTGGCTGGAGAATTCTGGGAGTTGAAGTCCACAAGTCTTAAAGTTGCCAAGTTTGGGGACCCCTGTGCTATAGCTTTTCACCCTGAATGTTATAAGAACTTCTACAAAAATAGTGTAAATATTTACAGTAGATGAAGGGGCCACATTCCAGCTACCTAAACTTAATGAGTTTAATTTCTGTTAAACTTTAATGATATGTAAAACAGTATATAGTTATGCCAAAAATAGAGCATTCAATCCAGGTTAAGGTACATTTATGCCCATCCCTTCAAATAGCAAAATAACAATGCATCATTAAATTCAGCCAGCCTGTATCTTTTAAAATGCAAAGACAATTTCTTCTCCTTTGCTGAAACTGTAAAATAGGAAATAAAATGCCACTTGATAAAGAAACTGCAAAAGCACCCATAGAAAACTTTGGCCTTTCCAAGTTTGTTGCCTTCATATATTTATGGGCCTCCCCTTGGAGACAAAAAAATGACTAATCAAGTTCTCCTAAATTTTTTCAAACTCAGTTTCTAGAATGTGACACTCAAAATATTGCTGTGTTATCATTCCTAAGATCCTTCACTATTGGCCTTAATAAATGAGATTAGTATAAGTTGAAATCATTTGGAGAACAACAGGTTGCCTACATTATTTTAACCCTGGGGTCTTCAAACTTGACAGCTTTAAGACTTGTGCACTTCAACTCCCAAAATTTCTCCTCAGGAATTCTGGGAATTGAAGTCCACAAGTCTTAAACTTGCCAAGTTTGAAGACCCTTGTTCTAACCACTGAAGATTGACCCTTCCTATGCTGTATTCCTCAGCATTATATAAAATAATCACAGTTGAATTTTGTTAAATTTGAACACCTAATTATCCACAATAACACTGATCTGATCTTCAGGATATAGGGC
The DNA here is from genome assembly GCA_023653725.1 of Bungarus multicinctus. Taxonomy (NCBI): domain Eukaryota; kingdom Metazoa; phylum Chordata; class Lepidosauria; order Squamata; family Elapidae; genus Bungarus; species Bungarus multicinctus. The sequence continues at coordinate 78,638,228 of CM042846.1, read as the reverse complement.
TTATGAAGGACTGCCTACATGTAATAATTTTATAGTGACTCAAACTATTAGTCCACTTAGAAGGACACTGCATACTTGGCAACAAGTTTCTAAGAAGATCAGTTTCAGGGATCCTTGGGCAGCTGCTGAAACCTATTCATGCTTAGGGCTAGACTTACTCACCCACCCATCAGCCTCAGTTTGCATGAGAGAAGCTGCCAAAAAGGAGTAATGAAGGAAACTAAAGTGGTTACTACTGACTATGAAGTCCAGTGGGTGTGTTAGGACATTTCCTGGGACCAGCAGAAGCATTGAGAAGAGTAACCCGCATTTTATCAGGACTTAATAAAATGGCATTTATCCTTTCTCTAATGGATATGATAGACTTCAGCACTCACCAAAGATTCTTTTAATTAATGTCAGGTTTTCCTCCAAACAGACTATGTTTGTAGAACCATATACTTTTACAAAGGTGGAATTGGGACTTGATCTCCCTGAATGAAAATCCAAGAGCATGCAATCTGCAGTAACCCCCCACCAAGGAACTCAATTTAGCAGGGCTACTACTAGCTTAATAATTAAGTGCTAATTGTAAGTCAGGATTGTTCTGTGCAAAAGTAGGCTAGGGGATAAACCTTGAGTTCAAAAGCCAAAGTGTTTATTCTACTAAGAGAATTGGATGCGTTTAGTGAAAAGCAGTTCCCGGGCTCAGTTGTTGTGCTTATGATACAAATGGGAACTAAAGGAAAAAAGAAAAATGGTCAAATTGACAAAGCTGGAAAATAGATTAACATAACAGACCACCCAAATGAAGTCTATAGTGAACCAGCCATTGTCGTTTTTTCTGAAGAAATTGTATGGAAACTGGGAAACTGATTATTATACATGTGTTCAGGGAAACATTAATATAATGCTCAATTCCATTTCTATCAATATGACAGATCTCTGCATTCCGATGAACATTTTAGAGTTGAAAGAATTGATAAGTTGTCCTGGTTCACCCATCCTATTTCTGTCATGTGCATAGCATGACATATCATGCAGAAACTCATGTACACATGTGTTAATTTCCCCTTTTAAAAAGGGAGGGGTTATTTTCTTTCTGTTGGCCAATAATTTTTTTGCTCATTTAAAGGCAGATATCCTAATTCTCCCTGCACACCTGTCCTTGTGAGTCTAGGGAAGGGCAATCAAAGGCTCACACTTTTAAATACTACTCTACAGGGATAGATATGCAGATTTTTCTACCTAGATGCTATGTATCTTGTCAAAAAGGGGACAAGATCTTTATGAGTGTTAGTTTATTATACTGACCTTGACTACATTTTATAAGCCAACATTACAAAAATGGTTTGCCATTCTTCTTCTTCTGGCTTAGTTTTCAAACTAGCCTGAAGACCTGATGGGCCCACCCAATTTAGTTTCTGAGCCCTAATAAACACCACCAAGCATTGTCCCTTGCTGATTATGTCATAAACCAAGATTTCCAGCAATATAACTAAACCTTCTCCCATAATTTATTCTACATGTTGGCTAATGATCAAGAAAAACTAAAGTACTCTGGTTTAGTAGTTAACTATACTTTTAGAATGTTAAAGATAAATGTTGAATATGATAGGCTGAATTAATGAGAACTCCTTCCTCATTTTATAAGCAACTCTACTAGAATAGCCATGGATAATAGGGGTCATTGCTGGCAGAATATATGATCATCTCCAATAACCTCATTATCCCTTAGGAAGACATAGGCAATAACTTGCCATGGATTTCTGGTTCATATAAAATTATAAATACAGCCCTGTTAAACAGGGGTGGGATTCAAATTTTTAACAACCGGTTCTATGGGCATGGCTTAAGTGGTGGGTGTGGCTTGGTGGTCATGTGACTGGGTGGACATGGCTTGGTGGTCATGTTAGTGGCTGGACATGACCAACTCAACATCACTCACATCGAGGCACGCATCTCCTCGCCTGGCCTCTCATGACTGTGGGGATGCTACAACAGTCATAAGTGTGAAAAATGGTCATAAGTCATTTTTTTCAGTGCCATTGTAACTTTGAATGGTCACTCCACACAAGCAAAGTACCAGCAAAGGAGGGGGAAAAAAACTCCAGAGAAGTTCCTGAGACAGGAAGTCTAGTCCTGTCAAGAATGTAAAAAGGGTTAACGGAGAGGCAGTTTCTGTAAGCAACACAGAATGTTTCCTTCCTGTCTTCTTTACAGGATTAGGCCAGTAATTTATTCCAACAACCGGTTCTCCAAACTGCTTAGAATGTTAACAACCGGTTCTAGCGAATAGGTGCGAACCTGTAGAATCCCACCCTGCTGTTAAAACCTGTCAGGAAATTAATAAAGGAATCTTTGGTATCTGCTTCATATTTCTCAACCTCAGCAACTTTAAGATGTGTAGACTACAACTCCCATAATTCCTCACCCAGCATTGTTGTTGTTTGTCACAAAGTCATGTCCGACCCATCATGACCCCATGGATAACATTTCTCCAGGCTAGAAGTCTCCAAACTTGGCAACTTTAAGACTTATGGACTTCAACTTCCAGGGAGTTGAAGTTCACAAGTCCTAAAGTTGCCAAGTTTGAGGACCCCTGCTCCAGGCCTTCTTTTTGCCTTTTGGTACTGTCCATTGGGTTTTCATGGCAAAGATACTGGAGTGGGTTGACATCCTTTTCCAGTGGATCATGTTTTGTCAGAGACCTCTGCTATGACATGTCCATCTTGTGTGGCCCTGCACAGCATACCTCTTAGCTTCATTGAGCTATGCAAGCCCCTTCACTACGACAAGGCAGTGATCCATGTAGGGGTCAACCAGCATGCTGGAGTTAAAGTTCACACATTTTAAAGTTGTTGAGGCTGAGAAACACTGGTCTAGTTTGTGAGATCAATTATGTACAATAGTATAAGCAACACCAGCCTTACCATCTGAGAACGTATGGTACCCACCTCAAGGATGATTTGGGATTTCAGTTGAAAAAAGGACTGTCTATTCATTTCTAAACATCGGAGAGGAAAGGGTAATCTTTCCTAATTCTGTGTCTGAATTCACAAAATCTGCTGAATTAGGATAAAAAGAGTCCACCAATCTGCTAGATTTCGTAAAAGGCTGTAGGTAATCTGTGATTCAATGTATTATAGAAACTAAGCCTCATTCTTGGCGAATTGAGCAAACTAGGTCATAATTTTAAGACATAACAAAGATTCTTACTTGACTAGAACTAGAGATGGGAAGACCTGAAAAAAAAACTGGAAAAATTGGGGAAAAGAGTGTTTTTTTCTCTTGTTTTTTATTTTTCCCACAGCCATTTGGGAAAAAAACAGGAAAAAAAATGTTTTTCTCTATTTTTCCAGTTTTTTTTTTCAGGATTCCTCATCTCTAAATAGGACACGCTGCATGAATACATGGATATTGTGGGAACATGGCCATTTCCCTACTATACTTTAGAAACAATATTAAATCATAATATTGCCGGGGCCGTTTTGTGGCTGGAGCCCCCCCCCCCAGGGACGCAAATGGCAGGGGCAACAGCGGGACTGGCCAGCCCGAAGGACGCTGATGATTTCAATGGTGGTCCCCGATCCGGCGACGGCGAGGGTTAGAAGATCATACTACTCGGCGGAACTACGGGCTCTCGGGAGGGTCCCCCACTCCCTGGAGTGGCCCTCCGGTCTATCGATGACCTACCTCAAGGACGGTTCCTGGGATCCGGAGAGGTGGCATGGCCATCAAAAAAGGATTTTTAGAGGGGGTTTTAAACTTTTTAAATTTTTATTCAGGGTTTTATCGAGGTTGGGGAGGGTGACGAAGAGAGGGTTGGGGGATGGTAACTTATTGGGGTTAGGGAGGATACCCGGTCCGGGTTTGGGGGATAACCCGGGGAGGTTTGGAGTCAGCCAGGCTGGAGTGCATGTCTGGGAGGGCCCAGAGGGTCGTGAGTCGTGGGGGCGAACACAATTTGGACAGCAGGGGGCGGGTCTCATTGGCACCATAAGTGGGAGGGGCAGATATGACGGGGTAGAGGGCCATATCAGGTTAGGGGATCGCGTGCCCGCTGTCTCCAAGCGGTGGCGCGCTCCGACCCTCCCGACCCGTCTGGCAGGCCTGGTTGTGCAGAGTCTCAGGCCCTGAGTACCTGGCTGATGTTATATAATGCCAGGTCCGTCGTTAACAAGGCCCCCCTGATTTGCGATCTTATTCAGGAGGAGGGTGCGGACCTGGCGGGGGCCACCGAAACCTGGTTGGGCCCAGAGGGTGGCGTCCCTCTGATAGAGATGTGCCCACCAGGTTTCCAAGCATTCCATCGACCGAGGTCTCAGGGAAGGGGTGGTGGGGTGGCGGCGATTATTAGAGAAGTCCTTTGTCCTAGGGAGGCCACTGTCCCTCAGACGGCTGGTTGTGAGTCTCTCTTTGTGAAGTGGGGTCGGGGGGTTCAGATGGGCCTTTTGATAACGTACCTGGCTCCCTGCCACGTGTCATCGGCCCTGCCCGGGCTCCTCAAGGTGATAGCCGGGCTGGCGGTTGAAACCCCCAGGCTTCTAGTCATGGGTGATTTCAACCTGCCTTCGCTCGGGGAAACCTCTGGGGTGGCCCGGGAGTTCCTGGCTTCCATGACGGCCATGGATCTGACCCAATTAGTTTCTGGCCCCACTCACACGGGGGGACACACACTGGACCTGATTTTCGCCTCTGGTCAGTGGTTGAATGATCGTGCCGGGGACCTAGTTATAAAACCCTTGTCATGGTCCGATCATTCTCTTCTTAGACTGGACTTCGGTGCCGCCACCCCCCATCGCAGGGAGGCGGAGCCGAGGAGATGGTTCCGCCCCAGGCGCCTGATGGATCCTGAATGGTTTCAGATGGAGCTTGGGCCATTTCCTGAAACTCTGGCTCATAACTCGGCCACAGACTTGGTGGCCACCTGGGATAGGTTGGCCGCTGAGGCTCTGGATCGAGTTGTGCCTTTGCGACCTCTGACTTGGCACAGATCCCACTTGGCTCTGTGGTTTACGGGGGAGCTGAGGGGGATGAAATGCCGGAAAAGACGTCTGGAGGGCATCTGGAGGGCCAGTCGTGCTGAGTCTGACCGGACACAGGTGAGGTCCTATATTAGGACCTACCTAGTGGCGATAGAGGCGGCGAGGCGTTCACACTTCTCCGCCCTTATTGCGTCGGCAGAAAATCGGCCTGCTGCCCTGTTTAGAGTGACCCACTCCCTGCTTGAGCCAAGAGTGCGGGAGGACCTCTTGCAGGGTAGGGCAGAAGAGTTTTCCCGATTTCTGCATGATAAAATCGCTCAGATTCGGGATGGGCTGGACTCCAGTTGGGTGGTCCCGGGGGAGGTGTCCGGGGCAGGTCTTGAGATGGTTATCTGGGAGGAGTTCGATCCTGTGACCGCCGAGGGTGTGGACAGATTACTGGGGAGGCTGAATGCCACCACATGTTTACTGGACCCGTGCCCTTCCTGGTTGGTTTCTACCTCCAGAGAGGTGACACGAGGCTGGCTCCAGGGGATTGTCAACGCTTCGTTGATGGAGGGGGTGCTTCCGACCGCCCTGAAAACAGCGGTGGTGCGACCCCTCCTCAAGAAGCCTTCCCTGGACCCGGCTCTTTTGAATAACTATCATCCTGTCTCCAACCTTCCCTTCGTGGCGAAGGTTGTTGAGAGTGTGGTGGTGCGTCAGCTCCCTCAGTATCTGGAGGAAGCATTCTATTTAGATCCATTCCAATCGGGCTTCAGGCCCGGGCACAGTACCGAAACAGCATTGGTCGCGTTGGTAGATGATCTCTGGAGGGCCCGTGACAGAGGTTATTCCTCTGTCCTGGTCCTGTTAGATCTGTCAGCGGCTTTTGATACTATCGACCATAGTATCCTATTGCGGCGGTTGGAGGGGTTGGGAATTGGGGGCACCGTTTTGCGGTGGTTCTCGTCCTTCCTCTCGGACCACTCGCAATTTGTGTTGACGGGGTGGGAGAGGTCCACCCCTAGGCCCCTCATGTGTGGGGTGCCTCAGGGGTCGGTCCTCTCCCCTCTTCTGTTCAACATTTATGTGAAGCCGCTGGAAGAGATCATCCGTGGTTTTGGGGTGAAATGCCATCTTTATGCTGACGATACTCAGCTTTACATCTCCACCCCAAACCACCCCAACGATGCTGTGGAGGTTATGGCCCGTTGCCTGGAGGCTGTGCGGAACTGGATGGGTGAGAACAGGCTTCGACTCAACCCTTCCAAGACCGAGTGGCTGTGGTTTCCGGCGGCCCGATATAGTCAGCTGACTCCGTTGCTGGCTATTGGGGATGAGATCTTGACCCCCACAGAGGGGGCCCGCAATCTTGGTGTCCTCCTGGATGTACGGCTGTCTTTGGAAGATCATATTACGGCCATCTCCAGGGGGGCTTTTTATCAGGTTCGCCTGATACGCCAGATGCGGCCCTTTCTCGATCGGGACGCCTTACGCACAGTCACTCATGCCCTGGTCACCTCCCGTCTGGACTACTGTAATGCCCTCTACATGGGGCTCCCTGCGGGGAGCACCCGGAGGCTTCAACTGGTACAAAATGCGGCCGCGCGGGTTGTTGTGGGGGCGTCGAGATACTCCCACGTAACGCCCCTCCTGCGCGAGCTGCATTGGTTGCCGGTGGCCTTCCGGGTTCGCTTTAAAGTATTGATTTTGGTCTTTAAAGCGCTCCATGGCATCGGACCAGGATACTTACAAGACCGCATTCTGCCAGTAGTCTCCCATCGACCGGTGCGCTCCCACAGAGAGGGTCTCCTCCGGGTCCCGACGCCTTCTATGTGCCGCCTGGTGACCCCGAGGAGTAGGGCCTTCTCTGTGGGGGCACCCACCCTTTGGAACGGGATTCCCCCGGGACTACGAACGACCAATGACCTGAGGGCGTTCAGACGTGACCTGAAGACCTGGCTCTTCGAGCAGGCCGGCCTGAGCTGACTCAAATGGGATTTTAAATGGGGTTTTAGATTAGTTGGGATGGGGTACAAAGTTTTAATTTATTTTAATTGGGGGTTTTAGATTTTTATTGGGGCAGCCTAGGATTTAATTCTTTTTTAACAATATTTATATTTGTCTATATGTATTTTAGTTGGCTGTTCACCGCCCTGAGTCCTTTGGGAGAAGGGCGGTATATAAAACCTATTAATAAATAAATAAATAAATAAAAATATGGTTGATTTATTTGGTCATAGCATACATGTTTTGATAACCAGGTTTAGCATATTTCATGAACCTAGTCAAGCAGATGTCTTGGAAAAGGATTAAACTCAGAAGTGGTATTCAGCAGGTTCTGAACAGTTCTGGAGAACTAGTAGCAGAAATTTTGAGTAGTTCAGAGAACCGGCAAATACCATCTTTGACTGGCCCCACCCCCATCTGTTCTCTGCCTCTCAAGTTCCAGTTGATCAGCTGGGTCTTCTTTTGTTGCCCTGCACAGGAGAATAGAGCTGGAAAACAGGTTAGTGGAGTTGGGAAGGAATGGGATTTTCCAGTAACCTTCCCCCAGGAGTGGGGAGGGAATAGGATTTTGCAGTAACCTTCCCCTAGAGTGGGGTGGGAATGGAGATTTTACAGTATTCTTCCCCTGCAATGCCCACCAAGCCACACCACACCCACTAAGTCACGCCCACAGAACCGATAGTAAAATTTTTAAATACCACCATTGAATAAACTCTTACTATCCCAATTAAAACAGCATTTTCGCTGTTACATAGGATTCATTTTAATCACTATTGTCAAAATAATAGTAAAAATGTTACCACAATAAATATTGGTAAACAGTTCTATCAGATGATAGAATGATTAACTCTTGGACTGATGTAATAGACAGCCAAAGAATTATCAACTTATCCAATATTTGATGTGATAGTCCTTTGGCTGTCTATTATATCAACCCAAGAGTTAATCATCCTATTAACTGACTGAACAATTTCCCAATATTTATTATAGCAATATTTTAACTAATTAATTAATTAGAAATCAGAGATAAGTAGTAAATAAATGATAGACAGATAGATAGACAGATATGTAGAGAGACAGATAGACAGATGATTGATAGATAGAGAGCACTTTTCAAAAATCTGGCTCTGAAAGGCCAGTTTGTTATATGGCAGGTGAACTCAAAGGCTCTGACCTTGAAAAATTGAATATCATCTTCCAGACATTTTCCCAACTGTCAGCAATCAAGTTCCTGGTTTTGCTGTGCTGTCATTTATACTAATAAAGAACTACTTAAGTTCTTAGTTGTAGCTTTGGCTTTATTTTGCTATAACCTTTTTACATCTAATATCTTTTATTACTTTATTATACAGTCTTACCATTGTTATTTTATTGTATTTTATGGCACAGTATATGTTATGACTTGTGGTAACAGCAATAAATGTATTTATTGTTCAAAGCAAGTTTACCATGTTGCGATTTTAACCCTTTGGTGGTCTTTATATTGTACAGTTTTTCTTCAGATTTTGACATGACCAAGTAAAACAGGTAACTTTGGTCTTGAAACTGGAAACTGGAAATATTTATTACAGTCAGAATTTCCAGTAGGAAACTTTGTTCATATGTAATCTTCATGTTTTCATAAGATAAGTTGCATTTATTATAGAAAGTGGACAGTCAACCTTTCTCTCAATTAGGGCTCAGTCAGGATTGCTGGAATCTACTGCTTTCAATTCAAAGATTTTCAATGTTATCTAAATTAATTTTTTTCAAACATTGTATCTCCAGTGAAATCTTACTGAAAAGAAATCATCTGCAACACCTGCTCATTTTATATATATTTATTTATATTTATTTTTACAATATTCTCTTCTGTTGTCAATTTGAATGAGCTGATCACTCTAGAAACTAAATGTATCCAAGTGCAATAGAGAAAAGTAAAATGCAAAGCTGAAAATATCCTGGTAGCATTTACTATTCCCAACCAGAATCCTTTTCCTCCTAATAGATAGGACACATGGTTGCTAATTTATTTACAGCTAGGCTTCCAGACTCCAATTCAAAATACTAGTTGTCCTGCTTAAAGCCATATATAGCATAATCCTGGGATATATCAGCCCCCGCTTTGACAAAATTTAATCTGAACAATTTGGGAGAAGTCCCTCAAATGGGAAGTCATGACATGTGGACAAAACAACTGGTTTTCCCTGTAATAATCTTAGACTTTGAAATATACTTATCCCAGAACAGTGGCTTGCAACTTTAAGATGTGTGGATTTCAACTCCCAGAATTCCCCAGCTACCCGTGGGAGTTGAAATCTATACATCTTAAAATTGATACAGTTGGGAAACTGTACATTTAACTCTCCCCTATGTGGAATTCATTTTCCTCTTATACATAGTTACTCTGCTTTGTTGTTCCCTGTCTAGATTCTCCAACAGGGGCAGATAACAAATATTGTGAAATACTGTCTAAGTAAATATTCTCTAAAGAGAATATTTGTAGCTCAGGATTGACATGAGGGGTCTTTGGTGCTCTCTGAATTTGGTTGTTTTCTTGCAGATGTTTCATTACTCAAAATAGTTTAGAATATAAACTAACACTGATGATGTTACCCAGTTTGGGTGATGAAATATCTGCAAGAAAACAAGCAAGCTCAGAGAACACCAAGGACCCCTCATATTGTTAAATAAATAATAATGAATAATGTTAAATAAATAATAAATAAAAATGAGCAGCATAATTTTTTGTCATTTTGAAGCAACAAACAATAGCAACTTTAGTGGAAGCTCTAAAATTTACCATAGTTTTTTTTTTTTTAAATTAAGTTATTCTTTTAAAAAGGGGGATGAATCCTATCTAATTACCATTGTATTTTTATTTTATTACTTTCTGTCTTGTTGTGCCACCTGAGCAGCCATATATTAAATATGGCCTTTTGTTCTTTTTAATATTATAATCATTTCATTTCTCAATGCTGTATCCTTTTATTTATTCTATTTTCAGCCTTTGTATACACAAACATAGTATGTTTTAGCTTAAAAAACAGCCCTAAAACACTTAGTCTCTGGGATAATCATAACATCAACTGTTGTTATACATTTAATATAAGAAAATTATGTGTTAAAGTTAAGCCAGCTTGTAATTAATAACGTAGCAAACTTGGTGAATGGAAACAAAAGCACATCAAACACCTTTGTTGCCCAATGGCTATTATTGTGTTTTCAATAAGGACTACAAGAAAGTTAAATTATTCCCTTTTTCCCTTTGTTATGGCTATTTAGTTCTAAAAATATAAGATGCCATTCAAGACTATCATTAACCAATTGATTGATTGATAAAATGACAGACTTTAGAGTGCTTTGCTGTGTTAATAGTAGAGATGGGCCCTGTGAATATTAAACTTCTTCTTGATAAAAAGACAACAAATATTTGGTGTCCTCACATCAAAAGAGAAAGTGTTATTTTCATTATTATATAGGATATAAAGACAAGTACAGAATATTCTTTTGTAACCATTCTCATTCAATATGTTGAAATAAAATTTGCTTTGGAAGAAAATAAAAAGCAAGGTGGTGGTTGCAAATTGGTGGTTACCACCACATTAATGAAGAGTTATTGTTTTTATATTAATCAATGTCACCAGCACATACAAAAGGGACTTTGTTTGTTGCTTTGAGACTGATATCTCAATAAAAGATAATATGTGTAGCACAAGGCTGAACTGTGGAGTCTTTGCTGCTCTCTGAATTTAATTCCTCGCTTGCAGATGGCAAAAACATCAGAGAGAATCAAAGAGTCCACGGCCATCTCAACTTATAAAATACAGACAAACAGACAGATAGAAATAAATAAAGGCCTCTGCTTTAGATTTTTTTTCCAAAGAATAAGGTACCTGAGAACATTTCATTGTAAGATGCACGAATATCTTGTGTTTCATTACAGAAACGTGTTCCCATCAGTTTACATTCACTCTGCCTTCAAACTCTTTTATATTATCTTCAGGGGTAATTTCAAAAAATAAATCTACCTTTCCCTTTCCTTTCCTTTCTTTTCCTCTCGTCTCCTCTCGTCTCCTCTCCTCATGATTTTTCCCTCCATCATCTTTAGACTGGCCATTGTCCATAATCACTGGACAAAACATTGATTTTAAAAATGTCCATTATATATGCATTTTAGGATATTTATAATTTGCAGGGCTGTTGAGTTATAATTTCTGGCTTAGGTGATGTGTCATATGTTCAGACATAAATTCATACTAATACTGTGTTGATCTAAGCTTTCCCATGCTCAACTTAAAATGCACAGTTGAAGAACATATTCGATCAGTTTCTTGAGCTGGAAATTATATCAGATCCACATGTTAATCTGATAAATTAGTCCATGCATGTTGGGTTTTGCAAACATTCTGAACTGTAGGACAAATGTGCTGAAAACATTCCTTCATATGAGAAATAAGCTTTCGTAGACTGAGAAAAACAGCCTGGTGGAGAGTATATGGATTAAGTATTTCCTTTACAACCCACCTTACTAAATTTAAGGAGATTTTGAAAAGACACTTGAAATGTCAGACTAGACAAGCAAAACCTAATCTGTGAGTCAGCATCAAAAATACAGATATCAGCATGTTTGGAAGATCATCAAAGATGCAGAAAGCCAGGTGCTACCTACCTGAAGATGGGAGGAAAAATGGATTGCTATCAAAAACTTGGAAGACTGTCGGTAGTGAGTTATATCAGTTTGGTGCGTCACAAACAGTAAACAAGACATTTTCAGTTTCATCTTCATCAATCATGACCCGCCAATGTTAACACAGCCCACCAACCACGCCTTTATAGCTTGCCAAATACTTGACAAGAATCTTATTTTATCTGCATGTGTCGTCATGTGTAGATGTGAAGATATTTCCTAACATCTACTAACCACAAAATAATTATGATGAGTATGGATATATTTGGAAAGTTGTTTGTTAGCAAAATGTCCAGACAGATTTCTATTGGAAGAACACATGAACACAAGGGTGTTCAGAAAAATAGCTTCAACACACAAAATGAGTTCATACAGCATACTTCCCCGGGCCTGTGGAAGTTTTAGCAACACATATGCATTGTATATTAAGTTAATTTTAATGTTAGTTCTTATGTATTATGCTGGGTTAATGTCTATGAGATTCTCAATCATCCAGGTCATAATTGTCCCACAGACAATTGAACTTTCTTGCTTTTCTTTGAAAATGTTTCGCTTCTCATCCAAGAAGCTTCTTTAGTTGCCTCTTGAAAGAACACCTATGGTCAGAATTACCCTGCAATACTGCATTCTAACTACTAGGGGTGGGATTCGAAATTTTTAACAACTGGTTCTGTGGGCATGGCTTAGGTGGTAGGTGTGGCTTTGTGGTCATGTGACTGGGTGGACATGGCTTGGTGGTCATGTTATTGGCTGGGTGTGGCCAACTCAATATCACTCACATCGAGGCATGCATCTCCTCATCTGGCCTCTCATAACTGTGGGGGTGCTACAACAGTCGTAAGTGTGAAAAATGGTCATAAGTCACTTTTTTCAGTGCCATTGTAACTTTAAATGGTCACTCCACACAAGCAAAGTACCAGCAAAGGAGGGGAAAAAAACTCCAGAGATGTTCCTGAGACAGGAAGTCCAGTCCTGCCAAGAATGTAATAAGGGTTAACGGAGAGACAGTTTCTGTAAGCAACACCAGAATGTTTCCTTCCTGCCTTCCTTATAGGATTAGGCCAGTAATTTATTCTAACAATCAGTTCTCCGAACTGCTTAGAATGTTAACAACCGGTTCTAGCGAATAGGTGCGAACCTGTAGAATCCCACCCCTGTAGGACACCAGGACTCATATAGTATACAAACACCCATGCATTCAGCTGAAACAAGTCAATGGACAGAAGAATTGGGACCAGCCCCTGTCTAACTGAGTCCTTCTGAAATTACATGCTCAGATCCAGCCTTTGCACTTATAAATAAAGATTTTTGTATATTTTTCCCCTGACAGCAAAGAAATGTGCAGTTGGTCCTTTCCTGTGATTGAAAAGCAAAAAAGCTAACAATGTGAACTTCAACTAAAGTTAAGTATTTTTGTAACAGCATAATAGCTTATATCAAGTTATATCATATCAAGTTAACTATCAAGTTAACTATGTCAAGTTAACTATAATAGCATATAGTTAACTTTTATTTACTTTATTACTTTATTTTATATCTTTCCGCTAGGAGCATAAAACATTATATATAGCACTCTGTCTGCCAATTTTATTTTCACAACAATAACTTATGATATAAGTTGGGAAGAGGGTGATAGATCCCAGGGCTACCAGTAAGCAACAAAAGCTGAGAAGACCTGAACCTTTTAATGTAGTCTTCAACCTAGATGGTACTAGGTGAACTCCTCTGATAGTCCAGCATTTTAACTACTATATCACACAGGTTATCATAAATCCACTTAGGTATTAGATCCCTACATTCAACAGGGGACAGATTAGATAACTGCTAAGATCCTTTCCAAATAATATATCCTGGACCATATTTCCTGTTCTTGTCCATCAGTGTTCACCACTTAATTTTGCATTTGGTATGAATTCTGGAAAAAGGGGCTCTGTGTCCATGTGCATTGTATCCTTTCACTCAATAGGAATCCAGAATTATTTTAATGAAGTTGTAGACATTAGAATAGTTTCAGTAGGATGATCACCAGGAGTATAATTCCACTGTACCTTTGCATATTAGATTGGATCCAGACTTAGGGATGTTTCAGGAAGATCCACCAAAATAAATTAGGTAAAGAAATAATGACCAACAAGGCTCATAGGTTTAAATATTTCAATTTTTCATGTCTGAATGCAACCTTGTTATTAGGAGAAGCATCTTTACATTCTCCTCTCTAAAAACAAAGATTTGAAAGCAATGAAAATTTAGACTGAAATATATTACAGGTAGGCCTTAAGTTACAACCACAACAGAGACCTGTAATGGATGTCATGATCGTCGTAAAAAATTATGACTGAGCTGATTTAATGATTTTTTTTTTGCAATTGTCATTAAATGAATGTAGTGGTTGTAAAATGAACATTATGGTCCTTAAGCAAACACCAGGATCATTAAGTACATCCATTGTCCATAATGAGCTTTTTTTTTGCTGGAAAGCAGAAGTAAACCAGTTTCTGGTGTTTAAAAAAAAATCATAGATCATAGTCACATGACTATAGGACACTACAAATGGCTGTAAACATGAGCTGGTTGTTGAGTGCCAAAATGCAATCACATGACCATGGGGAGGGGTGTCTGTTTGGACTTCAAATCTGGGTCATAAGTATCTTTTCATGGATCCATCGTAATTATGAATGGTCACTAAGCAACCAGTCATAAATTGAGGACTATCTATAGCAGAGGTGTCAAACTGAGGCTGTGGGCCAGATACGTCATATATATGCCATGCCCACCCCAGCTCTGCAAATGGGAAAAACATCACAAAACATCATGTGACAGCGATGTGATGTGGCGAGTTTGACACCCATTATCTATAGCAATAGCAAGAGCACTTAGACTTATATACTTGCCTATAGTGCTTTACAGCACTCTCTAAGTGGTTCACAGAGTCAGCATATTGTCCTCAACAATCTGACTTTTCATTTTACCAACCTCAGAATGATGGAAGGTTGAGTCAATTTTCAGCCGCTCAGCATCGAACTCCAGGCTATGATCAGAATTAGCCTGCAATACTGCATTCTAACAACTATGACACCAGGATTCCTATAGTATACAAACACCCCATGCATTCAGCTGGAACAAGTCAATGGACAGAAGAATTGGGACCAGCCCCTGTCTGAGTACTTCTGGAATTAAATGCTCAGATCAAGCCCTTTGCATTTATAAATAAAGATTTTTGTATTTTTTTTCCCTGACAGCAAAGAAATGTGCACATGGTCCTTTCCCATGATTGAAAAGCAAATAAGCTAACAATGTGAATTTCAATTGAAGTTAAGTATTTTGGAACAGCATGATAGTTCTAGGTGATAATCTAAAGTGAACACAACATTTCCCTGTGAAGCCTTGTGGCACTGATTTGTTAATGCTGCAATGGAATAGAACAAAAAAAGAAAAACCTAAAACAAAAATAGCATTTATCTTTCCAAAGTGTAGTAAGAAGTAAAAAAAACCCTGAAGTCCACACAAAGACGTGTTCTGTGGTGCCTAGATAAATTTGGCTGTGATAAAACAGTTGTGCTTTCTACATTCCTGTTTTCTTGTCCCACTAGAAGAAAGCCATTTTGTTCTATACAAAAAGCATTGGCAGTAAATGAGAAATGTTTCCTTCTCAAATGATCACAGAGAGAAAATGTCCCTGGATGATCTAACTTTTGTAAAGCACACAATATATCTGCAAGGAGAGGAGATCCTTGATCCCCTCGCCTCAGATGAACTGCCATGACGTTTTCTTGGGAAGTGTAGTTCTTTCTCTGCTTTTCCACCAGAGATTCCATATTCAATAGCTGAACCTTCCACCAGGAGCTTTACATGCAACTCCCTTCTGAATGATGAGGTTTTGAGACTTGCATACTGTTCCCACCAAAGTCAAGTTGGTGACCATAACTGTTGCAAAGAGAAGTTGTGTGGCCACAACTCTGGGAGGACGTGCCGAAGTATTTCTAACAGGACTACCAGATTCTGTAACAGTTTTGTTCCCTATGCCATCTGTCTGCTAAACTTGGAAGATTCATTTTTCTCACCACATACACGTCTATATCCGAACCAGACTGTGTTGTTTCTCTGTGTCATATAATATATGTATTAATTTATTTATTCTGTCATGGTTATGGAGTGTATATTGGAGGTGGTGACCCTTTTATGATGTAACAAAATTTCATTTTAATGTATGCCAATTAGTGAACATACAAAGCAGAGGTGGGATTCAAAAAAGTTTACTACCGATTCTGTGGGCATGACTTGATGGAAGTGACATGGCTTGGTGGAAGTGTCAGGGGAAGGATACTGTAAAATTTCCATTCCCTCCCCACTCCTGGGGAAGGTTACTGCAAAATCCCATTCCCTCCCCACCCCACTAACCTGCTTTCCAGCTCCGTTCTCCTGTGCAGGGCAACAAAAGAAGACCCAGCCAATCAGCTGGGACTCAAGAGGCAGAGAGTAGATGGGGCGGGGCCAGTTAGAGGTGATATTTGCCAGTTCTCTGAACTACTCAAAATTTCTGCTACCGGTTCTCTAGAACTGGTCTGAACCTGCTGAATACCACCTCTGATTCAAAGCAACAATAAAATTATTTCTATTCTATTCCATTAAAGCTGTTCCTATTGTTTATGTACAAAAAAACTAGACAGAGTTTGTTTGCACTATCATGGACACCATCTTCACTTTTTTTAAAACCAAATTCCTGTGAACTGATATATAGATAGCCTTTGGAATGGGCAAGGGTGTATATAATACTTAGATGAGCAGAAGAGCCACAATTAAAATTTGAAAGGGATTTGTTTCTTTGTTTTTTTTAATGTATGTTTAAGCTACTCTAGCATTTATAGTAATTGGTTTTCATGTGTTTCTTTCAGAAAAATGTTGTGCCCTGAATTCTCAGGAATAGAGAAGAGTCTGCAAGAAACCAACATTGGGGCCACATACGTCCCTTGCACTACCAGGCAGTTCATATCTGTTGGGCTGCCTAAGAATCCATATTCTGATATGCTGCTTTTTGTCTTGCATCCATTTTCAGAGAAATTTTTAGCCAAAGCAACCCATGCCCTTTGAAGTTTTAAAATAATCTTAGGAAAACCAGTGTCTATTTTAAACAATTTGGCAGAAATAAAGATGGATTCTTGGCCTCCCAATAACCTCTTAACATGTTGACAGTATATATGAAATAATAGCAAATTATGCCTAAGGACCTTTTTTTCATCTACACTCATTTATCCTATGCTTCATATTTCAAAAGCTGTCTAAGGACTCTGAGAAATATATTAGTACGTGAGTACAGGATCCCTTGAATGTACAGTCCACCATCCAAAACAGTTAGTTCTCGACTTACAACAGTTCATTTAGCAACCGTTCAAAGTTACAACAGCACTAAAAAAAGTGACTTATGACCTTTTTTCCCACGATTGTTGCAGCATTCCCATGGTCACATGATCAAAATTCAGATGCTTGACAACTGATGCATATTTGTAATGGCCATAGTGTCCTGTGATAATCTTTTATGACTTTCTGATAAGCAAAGTCAATGGGGAAACCAAATTCACTTAACAGCCATGTTGCTAACTTAACAACTGCAGTGATTCACTTAACAACTATGGCAAGAAAAGTAATAAAATGGAGGAAATTCAATTAATAAATGCGTCTCTTAGCAACAGAAATTTTGGGCTCAATTGTGGTCGTAAGTCAAAGACTACCTGTATCAACTAGTGCAAGATCACTTTACTTATTTATTAAATTATTTGTTTTTAATCAGTTCAGTGTACATTGAAGTGACTGCCCAGTCAATGACTCTTATTGAATTTGTTTCCGATCAAACTAATAACAAAACTTCCAGGATTAACATCAGGATTAATACCAGACCAACAATCAAAGCAGTAAACAATACCACAGTCAAGGAACTACCTACTCAGACAAACAAACAATAAACAACAGCCATATCAAATCACTACAAAGCATAAAACAACACTCCCATCAATAATGATTAGACAATCCACTTGTATACTGTATTTTCCAGCACCAATGATGTTATCTGGTTGGGTAAAAATATCTGCAATCAAACAACTAAGATCGTAGAACACTAAGGACTTCACAGAATAACAGAATAACAGCATTGGAAGAAACTTTGGAGGTCTTCTAGTCCAACCCCCTGCTCTAGCAAGAGACCCTATAGACATTTCAGACAAATGGCTATCAAATCTCTTCTTAAAAACCCACAGTGATGAGGCACCTACAACTTCTGAAGGCAAATTGTTCTATTGATCAATAGTTCTTACTGTCAGGAAATATCTCCTTAATTCTAGGTTGGCTCTCTCCTTGGTAAGTGTCCATCCACTGCTTCTTCTTCTGCCTTCAGGCACTTTGCAAAATAGGTTGACCCACCTTGAGTTACAAATATTCTCTCTGATGGTTAACAAAAGCAACTACCACCTTTATTATACACTTAGATGACAGACAATTCTCAACCAGCCAATGAAATTCAGATGGCATCACATATTTTCCATTGAACAATCTGGGGAAGAGCTCTGATTTCTGAAAAAACAATATTGGCAGAACAAGAGTAGCTGGTCCGTAGAACTGGCAATATGACAGAAAAACACCTTCTGGTCTCAGCCCATTCCTGCTCAGCCTGTTTTACCTCCCTGCACGTGCACACACACATGTTCACATGCGCACATACAAAGACTTCCTGAAAATGGAGGGCGACTTCTGTTGCATGAATCCAGTTGAATAGATCTGTTACAGATGGCATTTCTGAAGGTCCTTGGAGATTTAATGCCAAATCTTGGAATTTCATTGGAAATCTGCAGACAGTAAATGCAACAATCATAGCACAAATATGATATGCTTTAAAAGCAACTTTACAGACGTATTGCAGTTTGCACTTTGCACTCATAAGGTACTTTGGGCCATACTTGAATGTTATACTTCCAGATCCAGATATTCAGACTCCATTCAGCTGTTTCAATAGCCAGAACAGTTTTGGGCATTTAATTTTCCCAAGGGAGCCACATGAGAAACTGGGACAGTTTGGCCCAAACCAATGTAATCTGATTTAAAGTCCTCAAACACCATCACCTCAATTTCTCAGGCTGCTCCAGATGGGGGTTGAGTGATACACAGGTGCAGAAAAGCACATTCTCTCCTTTCCATCACCAGCTGATTGAAAGAGTGCATAGCAACTGTGTAGAGTCTGTGCTGGACCTGATTCGGCTTCTCCTGCTCCCTGTTTACATTTAAAATCTAATTTTTTTATTGACCTCATGTGAGCTGGATAGACACAGCTAAAGAGTCAAATGTAGTTTAGGAGCCATAAAATGCCCAAGTATGAGCTAGAAGGATCCCCTGCATATGTTCCCAGTAACTGTCTGGAAAGGGAAGAATAGTTTTCTGTGTATATCAGTGAAGGGATTCAGAACAATGCAGTGCAAAGCTACACCATCTCTTTAAAGCTTTGCACAAAGTTTGTCTTCTGGCATTTTAGAATTCATGATGTAATGTTCATCCCCCACCCCCCCTGGCTTTTCTTCTAACATAGATAGTTCTTTGGCACCTCATGCTTAATTATAATAAAGCTCCATTACTGATACTTTTAGAAGAATACAGATTGCAATGCTGTTCTCAGCGGAAATAGCAGCGTCTTTAACCTTTGCCTGCAAAGAGTTATTTAGCTCACTCTTGGGCTGCAGAAGGTCATTTTTAATCCTGGCTCCAGTGATTTCTACAGATGGGCCATAGGCAGAACAAGCAGTTTGATCCACAGATGTGGCTGCATGAAGCTAGGATGCTACAGCAATTTAGTCTTTTTTTTTTTGTCAGAGTGAAGCAAAAGAGCCTAATATCCTTTGCTCAGGCAATTCTCTGTATCATCAACTAAGCTTTCAAGCCCATCTCACTTCTGTTAAGTTGTTTACAACTTCAGTCTTCAGCCATTTATCTAAGTCAGCACATGTACTAATTTTTATGTAATCCCATCTTTTGCCCCCTTACTTGCTTATGTCAGCATAACAAATATCATTACTCATAAACATGTTTTGCATAAAGACCTACGCTAATGTTTAAGTAAATAGAATATGGAATGCAAAACAACACAGCAAGTTGTTTTCTTAAAAAAAATGCAACCATAGGAGGCTGCCATGCTGTAGAGTACCAGACTTTTGCCTTGAGCATTATTTTTATTTGAAAGAATGTCTCTGGATTTCACAGGGACCCTGAAGTTGGAAGGAATGAAAATAGTGGGTGGTTAGCATTTGTTGTGCTTGGAAGCCTGCCCATCTGCCCCAAAGGAACCCAGGTTGGGTATTGAGTAATCTGAATTTGATCTTAGGAGCGAACCAGGTTCAATAACTTGAATTGGGCTTTGGGGCCTTTCTCCATCTACCATACATTATTGTTTTGTAGAGAATTACAATGAAGGGTGAGCCCTCAATATGCTCTACATGTATTCACAATAGAGTGGTAAGCTGGAGTATAGGGATCTTCTCAAATATGCTGATAATTTGTCTTCTTCTTTGACAGACATCAATCCAACAAGGGCATTTTGTTAAGAACATCCATAAAGTCCCTTAAAAATACCAATTCCCCCAAAAGATTGCCTTTTCTGACTTAATTTGATATCATACAACATGATATCATGTTGTAACATATTAATACTGGAGCAAGTAAACTGCAAAGGTATGGCTGATCTACCAGCATAAAACATTGGGAATGGAAGGAAGAAAGGTTGAAATGTAAGAAGGAAAGAACAGTATGAGAAGAAGGATTACTTGTCATTAGGGGCTACAATAGGCAAGATTTTCTATGGAAATTAAAATATTGAAAATAAAAAAGCAAATATATATGTTGAAGGGAATAAAATCATCAGATCACTTGAGAGAATAGATGAAGTAGTCAAACTATTTTTGGAGCATTCCACTTTAGACATCAGAAGAAAAACTGGAACGATTACTCGCTTGAACACTCCCCTATGGAAACTAGCTTTTTCCATGCCTTCTTTGAATATATGAGCTAGAGAAGATCACACCCACAGTTCCATTTCTGAATCTTACTAACATTAGTTTATAATATATTCTGCAACTAGATGAATGTGGAACACCCTGCACATAATTTAATAGTAGGCCTCGGTCTATGACTTGATATAACGCAAGTCCATCTACAAACTGTTAACCTCACAATTTCAAGAAGTCGTGAAGAAATAAATGAAATAAATAGAGGCAAAAAGATAAGGAGAATAAGATATGACAAACAAACAGACAATTTTAGAAGGTATGGAGATATGAAGACAACCAGATAGACAGAGGTATTACAAGTACCATATAATTTTTAGGCCTTTGTTACATCTTCGAGATATAGTGCCAACATGCTGCAGATGCAATAAGGTCAGCAAAGTAGGTGTGCTTTGCTGTCCTAACCACTCCAGAGTAATTTTGAACTTGAAAAGGTACCCATGTCCATTTGTGCTTATTATTTTTTTTGTGTGTGCTAGTGTTGTTCAAGACGTATTTTCATTGCTTCATACCCAACAGTTTTTGGATAATTAAAGGGCTGCCTAGAATTGACAAGCAATGAGAAAACATTCAGAAGTAATCTATCTAGTGTTCTAGTCAACTTTGTGTTCCAGTTACTGCCTGGACATTTGACAAAACTGTCCACATCTGAAAACCTTCTGGATCCATCAGGCACCTGGGATGTGCCACCCAAATTGGTTCATCCTCTCTGCAAAGTTAGTGGCTCTGATCAATCCCACAATCTTTATACAGAAGAGGGGGGGGGAAACCCTTCATAATATGATGCTTATTGACAGAGAGAGACATGCTTCTCTTCATTCCTCTCTCCATTTGCATATGTGACTTTTTGTTTAGGTTTAATGCCTGTAAAAATAATAATTCTATTGTAGGAGAATGCCTAAGTGTAGTTCTTTGAAAGGTTGATCAGAATATAAATCTTGTAAATGAATGTAAAAGAAAGGGGATAGAATATTGTTAAATCAATCAGAAGATCAATGACTTTTGTTCATTTGCTTTTGTGAGAGGAAAGGATTCAGGAGTCTCTCTGAATAATACACATTGGGCAGACACAGTATAAAAGCTCTAGGATAGAAAAAAGAAAAAAGTTTGAGCTCTTCTCTTCATTTATAGCTAACTGATCAAAGATGAAACTGAGCTGGGTGTTCCACTTTACTAGGAGTATCTGAATGGCCTTTCAAAATTCTTCTCCAACTGTAAAAAGAGTTCAGTTTTTCTTTCACATTTCTCCAAAAGGAAGAGAACTTTCCAAACATTCTTTGAAAGGAGAGTTTCTGTTTGAGGTGACGAAAACTATACTACTCAAACTGAAATCAAATATGGGAGAAGTTTCCCCATAGTGTTCTTCTTAAAAGCGGGGAAGCCAAACAATAAAAAATCAGTTATTACAGATTGTCATTGGCCACACAGTCACTGGTTGTGTCTGCATCACTGAATCGTAAACTTATCTTAACAAAACACAACTCCCATTACGCTAGATAAATAAACTGTGTTATGACTGAATACAATGATCTGGTTTTCACAACATCTGAAGCACAATCTGTTCAGCCTATTTTAACCTAGTTTATTACAAGGTTAACCCAGCTATTTAGACAAGAGTTTAATAGTCTCCTAGTGAGAACAGAAATGCCTTTCTCCTTTGAAATAATTTTGAAAACAAATTATCTTTCATCATGAGGAAAACAGTGACAAAAAAGAGAAAAAATGAGACATTTTTCCCCCATCCAGTCCAACCTCTGTCCCTTTTTTTCTCAACCATCTTCTTACAGTCCTGTAAACATATTTTCTTTTTTTTAAAAACCCATTTTATCTGGATGAGATGATAGTATATATCTTCCATTTCTTCTGTGTTGAGCTTGTGATCTTCTACAATAGCAAAACAAGCCATGATAAGGATTTTTGTTTTGTTTTTTTAGGGCTAGTGACATACCGTAGTTCATCTTGCCAGATTGAAAGCAAGGTAGAAAAATAACTTTTGGATATGGTGGGAAATAGAAGGGTGGGAAACCTTATCATTGTTTGGTTTGGTGGCACCGTGCCTCAGATAGAAAGTCCATACAGAGAGTGGTAAGGACAGCTGAGAAGATTATAGGAAGCTTCCTTCCTGTTATTCAGGATACTGTTTATAAACGCTATGTGCTTAGAACTCAAAGCATTGTTAGAGACCCCACACACCTATTTCATGATCTGTTTCTGTTGCTCCCCTCTGGGAAGAGGTTTTGAAGTGTTTCTAGCAGGACTACCAGATTCTGTAACAGCTTTGTTCCCTATACGATCCATCTGGTAAACTCTCAAGATTCATTTTTCTCACTGTATACATGTGTACATCTAGACTGGACTGTGTTGTTTCTCTGGGTCATATAATATATGTGGATATATGTATAATTTTGTATTTGTTTATTTAGTCGTGTTTATGTAGTGTATATTGGAGGTGGTGACCCTTTGAGAGCTGTAGGCAACAAAATTTCATTTTAATGTATGTCGATCAGTGTATATTCAAACTGACAATAAGTTAATCTAAACAATGTTAATCTAAGTCTAAATCTTATGAAGCTATTTAGGTTAGAAATGAATGACTATTTCAAGTACTCTAAAACAGGGTTTTGCAAACTGTAACCATGAGACCATAGAACTTGATGGGGTTATGCGAGAGTCTAAGGGTGAAAAAGTTCACTTGAACCCAGCCAACTTTCTGTCATTTAAACTTCCTCTTAATCGGGGTGCCTAAAAATAACCCTACAAATGTGAAACTCTAATAAAAATCTTTCAGGCCTCATAAAAGCGTTGCTTTGATATCAATAAAATGTTCCTGATAGGCCTGGATTATGTTTTAAGATATTATGAGTACAGACCTATACATATTGGGGTATTTTTCACTGTTAGAAGGTAAAATAACATTCATTTTTCAGTACATCATATATGATTACCAAGGGACAAAATTCAGCTGGACATAGCTTACCAGCAAAAAATTTTACTAAGACAGATGGAATAACAGATGGTTGATTTCAAGAAGCTAAGCTATGTAAATGAAAACTGCAGGGAGCTGCCCAGGTAGCCTCTAGGAGTCAAAAGTGACTTGAAAGCACCTACCCACATGCGATATTGGACCTAACTACTAATTGGATTGAACCCCAAGAATCCTAGAATACTAGACTACTTGAAAATAAAACACCTCAGAAGAAGTCAATCATTTGGCAAAACAGTAGTGCTGCCAAGAGAGCTATATATGTCCAGACATATATAGAATAAAAGGTGGAGAAGAAATTGAAAACTATATTTTTTAAGTTAATCAAATTAAATTCAAGTATTAAATTAAATATTAGACTAAATAAATATATAGAGTCAAGAACTTATAGAACCACATCTCATGTATTTCTGGAGTAAAAATTATAAGTAGAGATGAGTATTCTATCTCACTGCAGTGGTTCAGTCTCAGTAAGATCAGTAAGGAGTAAAGAGATCATCTATCTTTTTCATATCAGATACATCCTTTTCTGGGTCAAGGATAGAAATCTAATCTAATCCGATCAAACCAATCCAACTCAACCCAACCCAATCCAATCCAAACCATCTATTGAATAGCTTTCTTCTTCTGTCACATTAAAAAAGTACATTGAGAGTTTCTTGGGAGTGAGACACAATTTTTTCTGAAGTCTTATATGGAATTGTAAATTGTACATTTTTTGATATAATCAGATAAAATTTTCTTCCACTAGCTTCTAAAGAAAGAATCTTCTTTGTGTTATGTAATTTGCTATGAAAAACAATGTACCAAACTTATTGATGCCTTAGTTCACCCAGCTGAAGACATTTCTTCAAAAAGCAATTTTCTCCCACTGGTGGTTCAGGCAATTAAATATAACAGATGGTATTTACTCTTAAGCAATCCCATTGTCTTCTTTAGATTACACTTGAGCCAAAACTGCTAGAGGCACTTATCCAATGAATGAATCAGAAAATGTTATTTATCCTACTATAATCAGCGCTAAAAATCTAAGCATACTTTATTCTTTTTTCTTCTCCAGACCATTACAGTATTACTTCCGTTCAGTTGGGATAATCAATGGTTGTTCATTTGTTCAAATTTAAGTGCTGGCAACTTCTCTTTCAGCTGATTCAGCAAGCAAAAGTCAGATACGTAAGTTATAGATTATATTGTTAACATTCTTTCATTGGATCGGTTGCCTCAGAAATAATGCTTTCGACAGACAAGCCAGGGACATAGTTAGGAACAGCCAAGCAGAAATAAAGCATTACTTTCATGCATTTATTCTCCCTGTACATTTTTATGTAGGTATGAGATACTCACTGGAAAGAATCCAAGCCTGTCTATGAGTAGTTATGATAGGTAGCAAATGCCCATCTCAGTTTTCTTTTCTGAGCATTAATTTCCTGTCATTCTTCTTTCTCGTGTCTTCTTTTATTTATCATCACCTTGACTCTTAGAATTCAAAGTGTATTTTAAGTTGTGGTTTATTTATTCATGACAATTGATAAGCTACAATTGGTTAGAGACATGCATCATTTAAGATCTGAATAGATTTTGGATAACATAGCACTGCTTTGGCTGGCTTTACACATACTATGCCAACAAGAAAATAGCCCAAACAGATGAGCAGAGTGTGAAATGTATTATTTGTAGTGTATTATTAATAAATTCATTTATTTATTGAGATGTCAACAACTGAAGACTCATTGCTGCTCTCTGAGCTTGGTTGTTTTCTTGCAGATGTTTAAAGAGAATAGAAAGAATGTATACTGGCAGCGTTACCTAGTTCAGGCAATGAAACATCTACAAAAAAAATAACCAAACTCAGAGAGCACCAAGGACCCCTCATTTCAACCCTAAGCTAAAGATATTCTTCTTTATAGGTCAACAACTGGCCCAGATGTTGGCAGCAATGTTTGGAAATATCCCAAATGAAGTAGAGAGAAAGTTGGTAAGAGTACACCATTGTAAAAAAAAAGAAGCAATGCTCACCCAGTACTTCTCCCAAATTGGAGAAAGAAGAGCAAACTATATGCTTTCATTTACATATTGCATACTGTAAGTATATCCATATCCATAAATAATATCCATATAGCTAGCTGGTTATATTATGTCTTGTGCATGCTGCTTTTCTAGAAGATCAATTTGCATTCTGTATAGACAGTCTCTCTCTATTTGTAAATAAGCATCAATTCTTATCTGCTTAGGACTAAGATGGTCTTGCCAACTCTTCAGGTTAGTAGAGTTTATTTCAGGATTTTTTTTTTCCTGATCCTGCAGAATCTGTTTGCTTCATATTTTGCTCTTTATTAAATAAGCTCTCTCCAAAGCAACTTTGAATTCCAGTTAGTACATCCTTTTTGAGACTGAATTATAACCAGTTCAGTTATTTCAGAAAACCAGCTTAGTTTGGTCACTTAAACACATATAAACAATCAAATTGACAGGAACAATTTGTGCATAAGTAATCTGCATTTCAACCATTTTTCTGTGACTTTCTTATGCTAAAAAAAATTGAGAAAAAATATTTCCCATTCATTTTCTCCATTCCTTGCACAATTTTTAAATCTTGATAGTATCTTAGTCGAGTTTCTTCCAGGCTTTCAATAGTCCAAAGTATCTCAGCAGTCTTGATCTACTGTTTGACTAGAAATGCTATTTCAGCACCACTTCTACCAATTTATCTGCAATGCATTAAATTAACTTCCTATAATTTCCCAGACCTCCCTTGCATCACCTTTTAAAGAATGGTAGCACATTAGCTAATTTTTGCAGAGATGTCTGGTGTGTGAATGTCTGTCTCTGTGTGTTTAATGTGTGTAAAAGGGGTGCAGATGATCAAAGCACAGTCACATCATTGAAGCACATGTTTCTTCCCTTTTGTATACATGTCACAATGAAACATGTATATTTAAAGGGACCCTGTAAAATAACAAAGTGATCTTAGTTTCATTGGTTCATAAAATCAGAGGTAGTATTCAGCAGGTTCTGAACAGTTGTGGAGAACTGGTAGTGGAAATTTTGAGTAGTTTGGAGAACCAGGAAATACCACCTCTGACTGGCCCCATCCCCATTCATTCTCTACTAGGTCTTCTTTTGTTGCCCTGCACAGGAGAACGGACCTGGAAAGCAGGTCAGTGGGATGGGGAAGGAATGGGATTTTGCAGTAGCCTTCCACCAGGAGTGGGGAAGGATTGGAGATTTTGCAGTATCCTTCCCCTGCCACACCCAGCAAGCCACGCCCACCAAGTCACACCCAAAGAACCGGTAATAAAAAATTTTGAACCCTGCATAAAATGATCCTAAATCAGTCTGGTTTTGAAATACTATGTATGGAGAATAAGTCAAAGGTAAAAATTGCCCCTGTCCAGGCGTATCTGACTTTAAGGGCCGGTGTTTATCTCCATTTCTTAGCTGAGGGAGTCAGCACTCTATAAAGATTCTTCCTTGGTCATGTGGCATGACTATATGTCAAGGTACATAGAACGCTGTTACCTTCCCACCAAAGTAGTACCTATCTACTCCATTTGCATGCTTTCAAACTGCTAGGTGGGCAGGAACTGGGGCAAATAATAGGAGCTCACCCCATGTCATGAGGTATTCGTCTTGAACCTGGGCTGTCAGCTGACAAGCACAGTGTCTTTAACGACTGGACCATCACACTCATAGAGATTAGGTTACTGTTATTCAAAGCATGTCCTCATGAACATGTTTTGGTTCACCATTTCTTTCAGTTCCCTCCCTCACACACACAAACAGACACACCTATGAGATTTATCTTATTTATTCATCCCACTTCAAAATAACCAGCTAGATTCACTCATGGCAACCTGGTGAAACTAGAATTAAACCAGACATTGTCATTGGTTCACAAAGGAAATGATATTCCCAGTAAGCAATGCTCCGTTTGACAGTGAAATTTGTGTAAATTCTGTGTGGCTTTCCCAATATAAATGCTTCTAAAGTATGTATCAGCTAATATATGCTTTCTTACACTTCTATCATTAATAGCGCAATTCTGTTCAACCAAATCCCATTCAGTACAGCAGAACTTATTCTACTGTGAACAGTAATAATATAACATTAAAGCCACCTGTTATCACTTTGATTGCATATTTTAGAGCTGGGAGAACATGGTCTTGCTGAAATTAAATATAGGAGTTTCCATGGATTCTGATCATAATATTTAAACATCTTGAAATTTCTAAAAGTTTTGAACATTTCTCTTCCTTCTGCTTGAAGAACAAATATCTATATTTCTATCTATCTATATATTTAGAAACAATTATATGTTTAAAGTAAAGAACACATACACATATATCTTGTTTGTATAATTGCATGGATATTTATAAATAAGGTCTACTCCAGATACAGTTTTTTGTCCAAGTTTCCTTTATTTTTTTTGGTCCATCATTTATTTTCTTCTTCTGTTGCTGTTTTTCTTTTAGTTGACTTATGTAGTTCCTCACATTGAGCCATTAGATGTTTGAGACAGCCTAGTAATTCTTTTTTTTTTAATCTACTAGTTATATTTCATTATCATTATGGGGAAGATTGGCTTGCCAACTATATAAAAATCAGGATGTGACATACAGTTTTGGAAACTTAATTTTCTGAAGGATCCAAGCAAAAAAAATGTACTTGGAATAAAAGAGACAAAATGTTTCTGTCTTGCACATGGTCCTGTATACCAGCTAACCTCCCAGGCTTAATTGGTAAATGAGCAACCTATCTATTTTGGGTTTTTTTGGCAATAACCTTAATCTGAGTTTTGAATTAAGGATCTAATTTAGTAGAACATGAGAGGGTAGCAGTTTGCTCAACCCCAAGCATTTCAGCAATTCTGTTTAAGAATTGAAAGAAGAGACTTAACAATCAATCTATCAGAAGTAACCAATGAAATGAAAATGAAGTGATGATATACTGTGGGATATTTAAGACAGAAATCCATCCGAAAATGATAGCTTACCATTCTTTGGTAGAGCCCCAACAAGACAAAACAGTCACTGCTGAGAACAAAATTACATACAGCTAATTTCATGATTGGAGCTGATTTTAAAAACACAGATAGAAGGCACCAAGATCTCTACTATGTCTGACAGAAATGTCTGACAGCAATGTTGAATATCAGGGAAGGGTTTTGAACTGGAATTCTGTGACCCAGTAGCCAAATCAACATCTGTTAGGATATCTCATTTTCATGTTATTTGCAGTAGAATTTTCTATCTTCATCAACATTATCTTTTGTTTTGACAACTGGGTCAATTTCCTGAAAGTATCTCAAATGAAATTGAAAGGCTACATCATTAAAATCCGATACTGAGCCTCTGTAGAGATGATTGACTTCCAGAGATGTAGAGATAACCAGATAATGTTGGTATTGCATGATACACATTCAACACTGCCTCCCATTGTGATTAAAAAAAACAATGTTGTAAGATTTTATAAACTGTACAAAAATTTTACAAAACTGCACAAAAACATAATATTTCTGTTGGCAAAAACTGCTATCCCAAATATAACAAGTGATAGTTCTGGCAATCTGGCAATTTGTATGAGAAGATCTATAGGGAGGGCAAATAGTTTTGTTCAGTACATCTATCCTGGCTTCTCTTCATCATTGCCGGTGAACCTTGTCATTTACCAGTATTGGAACAGGACTAGTGGCATGCTACCAAAGAGCTAACAGTAAACTACAGCTAGATCAAGGAACCACTAAGAACACTCCCACCAGTTCTGACAAGGCAAGCCACTGAAATAAACAGAGAGCAAACCCTACTGTCTTTTAGCACTGATTATATTACCTAGTTAGGGAATGCAATAAATAAGCAAGCAACCTCAGAGAGCACCAAGGATCCAGGGGTGGGATTCTATCGGTTTGGCCCAGTTCTGGAAAACCAATACCTCTGAAGATCAGCTGTGAGTAAACCAGTTCACTCCAATGATCAGCTGTTGGACCCACCCACCCCAGTTCTAATCTGTGCTTTATATCCTGGTTTTCAAGCTCAGCTGATTCACGCAGCACAGCGGATTGTGATGCGTCAGCTGTTTAACACAGAGAGATTGCTGGAGAAGGTCAGCAAATCTGTTGTTACATCAGCTGAATCGCACCTGCAAGGATCCCACAGTTCAACCCTGAGATGCAAATATTTTATTCTGTTGGTATTAGTAGCATGATAGTGAGAAAACCATTTTCTCTGATGCAGTTAGATCAGGGATGTCAAACTCCCAGGCCATGGGCCGAATGTATAACGCACTGGGCACACCCATGCTTGGTTTAGCAAAGGGGGGAAACGTCCTGATACATCACGTGATGCCACCATGATGATGTGAGTTTGATACCTTTGAGTTAGATAATTTTACGTTCTGGGCTTAATATTAATAATCTTATTGAGAAGGTCTTCTGAGGGTAATATTGCTTTAGTTGGAAGGTGTATAGTGAACTCCCCTCCATCATGTTGCTATTAGCTATCTATGTTTCCAAAAAGAAGAAATACAGGTAATCCTTGACTTACAATTGTTCATTTAATGACTGTTCAAAGTTACATCACTGAAAAAAGTGACTTATAACCATTTTTCACACTTACAACCATTGCAACATCCCCATGATGACATGATCAAAATTTGAATGCTTGGCAAGTGGTTCACATTTACGAGGGTTATAGTGTTCTGAGATCATGTAATCACTTTTTGTGATCTTCTTGGCAACTCTAAAAAGACCATAGAAATGTTTTATGAGTTTATATTGTCAAGGGTAACAATGAATTATGTGTCTCAGAGTCGGCTACACTCAGGCAGTGCCGGACATGTTAACTCCCAATAAATCCTTTTGAAATTTTGGAAGTTTGGCTCGAGACTCACGATTTAATTGGGGTAACTGCTGGACTGCTGACACTTCTGACAAGCAAAGTCAAGGGGGAAGCCAGATTCATTTAACAACCATGTTACTAATTTGACAACCATATTGATTCACTTATCAAGTGTGGCAAGAAAGGTCATAAAACGGGGAAAAATTCACTTAACAACTGTCTCATTTAGCAACATAAATGTTGGGCTCAATTGTGGTTGTAAGTTGATGTACTTACTTGTACTCTAAGTAAATTAATGTCTCAACTTTAAACTGAAATTACTACTTTATACCCAAATCATAATTCTTGCTTTTTCTTCACACCAAATTCACTAACAATTTGGTTAGAAAGGGGTTTTCTGCTTTTTAAAGTGAAAAATAAAAAAAAATACATATATAATTGAAGGGACATCTGGAATATAGACCAAGAAGTCATGATATCATTGCACAATGGTACAAATTTCAAAATTTGCAGGCTGATATTGTAACAGAGGCGATGTAATCATACCTTGTACCAGATGTTTGTGTTTACTCATGATAGCACAGCCAGAGGGGAACAATCTGATATCAAATCTGCCCAATATCAAAAGAGAGAAAAATTGAAATTGGACTGCTCATCCAGGCACTTACGTAGCAATAGTAGATGAACATAGATAGTATTATAAAGAGGAAATACATTTGATCCTTTAGTAAGAATCCTCCCTTAGGATTTTCTTATTAATCAACAGTCACTCTTACAATAACTGTTACTTATTAGAAGTTCTTGGATCATTGTTTAACTGTTCTAGAATAGCCTGCCAAGTAGAAGCTTGATATTCCTGTCTATAAAGTACTTTTATAAGTAAAAAAGAAAGGATATACATTGAAGTGATCACTGTCACCTCCAATAGCCTTTACCTGCCATTTGAAGTATTGACACTAACCCTTTTAAGTTTGCTCTTTCCAAAGTGGTCATGTGTGATAGCAGATCCTGGATTTCCACACCATTTGGAGAACCTTGTGAATTGGCTGTCATACACTGAGCTCTGTGGAATTAAAAGTAAAGAAAATAAAATTCAGTAATACTCTTACCCAGAAGACCAAAATCTACTTTGTATATCGTGAGAATGCATTGGTCCATGTCAATGAATGGAACATGCACTTGCCAAGTGGCTCTCTTTTAGCTTCTGTTGATATAAGAAGGATAATCTTAGGACTCCTAAATGCAGAACATGTGTTCCTTATAATGCTGGGCTCTGTTATCCGGAATTATGAAAGGTTCTTGATTTGATGGCGGCCTTATGCTGTGGCATACTTAGAATAATACTCAATCCAAAAATAGCTCCAGAGATGCCTGCCAAATTAGTATAGAAAATAAATATTTTGAAGGTAAAGCTTTCTCTGCTAGCTTTTCAATCTGATCACTGAAGGTTTGTGTGAGTTAACTGGTCTACGGGGAAACTATTTCTGCCATGTTTTCAACAAGGAGATTGTTCTTAAAAGCTCAACTATATATCAGGCCTTCTCCAACATCTCTGGGATAAACCATTCCTAGTGTTTGGTTGGGTGGTTTGGTTTTCCTTGCTGTCTCTTTAAACTGTTCCTTTCTCCCTTTTTTTCTCTTTTTACTTAAAATGCCTGCCAGCTCTCCAAGTTTGTAGCTCTGTGAAGAGATTTGCAAGCCAGCGATAGCAGAAGATACACACTAATTCAGAAGCGATAGCCTGCAGACATGAGAATAATTTTAAGCACCACTATCAAGCTGATAAATAGCCAGGGAGGACCAAAGATTGGAGGAAAACATATAAAAAAAAAATACTTGGCAGAACATGAGTTGATGGGGATCAGCAAGGTTATTGAATATTTGGCCCATCTCATGCATTTTCCAGCCATTTCTCTCCCTGTTGGAAATGTAAAGTAAATATGCAGTAGGCATTAGGTAATCTTACAGCACACTGTTTTTGGCAGCTGCTTTGACTCTGGTGCTTGTATCAGTTGGGGGGCTAAATTGGAGAGGCCTATACTCTTTCCCCCTTAATTTCAGCCTTCTAAACATTCCACAATATGTTATCACTTCATTTTCATTTCACTGGTTGCTTCTGACAGCAGATTAGAAGGGGCTGGCTGCAGAATGGATTTCCTTCCTCCCATTTCCCCTCTGCAAATCTGTCTGAATGTTTGGGATTAGTGGTGGTGATAGGGAACTCTTTAAAACATTTCTCTATTTCTCACTTTTTCCATTGGACATTCTAAAAACTCATGTGGAAAAAGTAATGTATATCATTCTTTGTTTGTTTGCTATGCAATGCTTTGTGGGTCTATTCAGAAAGAGG
Source organism: Bungarus multicinctus (assembly GCA_023653725.1). Lineage (NCBI taxonomy): Eukaryota > Metazoa > Chordata > Lepidosauria > Squamata > Elapidae > Bungarus > Bungarus multicinctus. The sequence goes on along the minus strand of CM042846.1, from coordinate 78,605,399 downwards.
AGTCAGTGAAACCCCCACTCCTTTAACCTTAAACTATCCACTATTGTCCTCACCCCATTCCTAAGAAGTCTGTAAGAGCCGTGCATAAGTGTACAATCATGCCTACCATCCCTGTCTTTTTGTCCCCATGTATTTGTACCTATTTCCTGTATTCTTACTCATATTTATACTTATACCTATTATCTTGTAAGCGATTGACAAATCAAATAAATAAATAAATAATTTAATGGGGCTTACTCCCAATTAACTTTCATAGGATTAATTTGTTAAATTTATATACAGATTTTCCTCTAGGATTCAAAAGCATGCCAGCCCCTAGTTCAATAAGAAACTGTTCCAGAGTCACTCCTAGCCTTCCGTAAATGAGAGTAGATTTGAGCATTGATCTCCCTTGCATTTCAAGTGGATGACATGTGTATTCAGTCAAAATTCTGCCCAGAGTAATATGAAACTACTTATTTGTTCTATAAATCTTCCACTTTTCCAGCTGCTGTGCCAACTCTATAGAATGTCTCTATCTTCATGCATAGTGCTTCCTAGTTGTTTCCTCATTCATGAATTTCTCTTGGTCTGGGTTGCTACTTTTTTCTTTGTTCCTTGCTTTTAAATTATTTGTTAGATTTATATCTCACTTTTTAAATTTTATGGTGGCATACGAAATACTCCCTTTTCACAGCGGGGTTTCTCTGTGAGCTAGTTTGAGCTGAGAGAAAGTGAATGGTCCCAAGCATCTGGTCAAATTCTACGGTTGGGCGTGATCCTGAATCTGACTCTTGGTGTGCTAATCCAATATCCTTTGAAATACATTGACACACTTATGGAAGGAATGTTTCAAGGAAAAAAATTATAGTAGATTTTCAACAGTAGCTAAAGTTGTACCAACTCAACATTAAGTGATGTCTTGTCCAAGATTGAGTGATGGGGCTCAGTATAAAATTTTTCCCTGGATTTTTTTTAATTACATTTTTTTACACTGAATCAGTGGAAATAAAAATAACTGGATCATTATCAAGTTAGAATGGCAAAGGAATCAACTTGTAACCTCATAGGGAACAGAGCTTTGGGTCTAATTAATTTAAGGGCATATTGGACCTATCCTGGACCTAAACACAGAATTCATTTAAGCCAATAGCCAGCAGTGTTAGATTTGAAGGATTTACTGTGGAATGCTTGGTATCATTTGCCCAAAAAATGGGTAGCATTATAACAAGTAGATTGACTAAGAACAAAACATACATTTTGATACTGCTTGATTGTCATTATATTTATTAAATGCAGTTAGTATGATTAATTCTCAGTGTTTAAGAATTTCCTACTTCTGTCACATTTAAAATTAATCTGGAAGGGTTCTGGGATACATTTCAGTAATCACATAGAGCCCTACAATCACTATTGAGATATATATAATGGCTATATATATATAAGCCAAAACTATTTCTGATATACTGCAGTGATTTACAGCAAAGTTTGTATGCAGAATAGAACTTTCACTCTACTTGGTCCCTCCGGTCTAACCTTTGATGGCAGTTTGAATAGCATTCTTACTTTATAGAGACCTTTCTCAAAACATCCAAGGTGATTTACTGAAGATAAGAAGTCACTGAAAGTGCTTTTCAAAAACCTTAAAGAGAAGGTGAAATGCAGCTCTTAGCCTTTCTAGCAGCAAAAGTAATGATGTCTCTAACATGTAGAAACAAGACAGTCTTACTAATTTTTGAATTGTAACCAACCCAGAGTCATTGATTGAGACAGGCAGCTATAAAAATTGAATGAATGGATAAATGAATGAATGAAAAACAAACAAACAAATGAACAAACAAACAATAAATAAACAAACAAACGTGTAATGAAAAAGTGACACATATACATAGTGTAAATTCAAACTCATCATTCCCCTATCAGAATCTGAACTGAGAAAAACAAATAGCTGACAGGGAGTGGAAGTGTGGCTCCATTGGCTGTAGAAGAAACTGGGGAAGGGCAAAGTCCAGCTGGTCAGAGCAGGGGAGAGGTAGAACAAGTGAGAGGAAGTTTAGAGGAAGACCCAGGCCCACCTCCTGTTCATCCTAGGGCGCAGGCTGCACTGGCTTCCTGTGGCCTTCCGGATTCGATTCAAGGTGGTACTGATGGTATTTAAAGTGCTCCATGGCTCAGGACCTGGGTACTTACGGGACCGCCTGCTGCCATCAACAACCTCCCGCCGCCCAGTACGCTCCCACAGGGTCGCCCTCCTTGGGGTACCGCCACCTGATCGTTGTCGATTGGCGGCCCCGAGGGTGCGTGCTTTCTCTGTGGGAGCGCCCTCCCTGTGGAATGATCTCCCCCCGGAGATACGAGCCATGACAGATATCCTCTCCTTCCGGCGCGCAGTTAAGACCCTACTTTTTAAACAGGCTGGCCTGGCCCAGTAAGGATTTAAGGGGTTTTAGTAAATAGGGTTTTTTAAATTTTAACTTATTTTTAAAATTTTTGGGATGCAGCCATACTCATGTTTAATTCGGTTTTAAATTCTATTTAATTTTGTATCTCTGTATTTTATGTATAGGCTGTACACCGCCCCGAGTCCCTTTTCGGAGAGGGAGCGGTATAGAAATACGATTATAAATAAATAAATAAACAGACAAGAGAGCAATGTGGGTTGCATGGCTTACAGGGGAGGAAAAGGTCCTGATTCCCTTCATTAGCCACAGCTGGGAAGAGAGTTTAAAAGAGATGCATGCTGAGTGCGACAGATGCTATGAGCAAATGTGAGTTTATCTTGTGTTGACTTTGCTTATCTGTGTTACTGGTGTCCTCTCAATCGTGTTGAGTTATTGCTGTGCCTTCACATCTGGAATGCCTTCTCCTGCCCTGCTGGACTAATTACCTCATTTTGCCTTGTTTGGATTATAATCACAGTTTTTGTTGACTATGTTTTGGACTTGATTCTCGGCAGCCAAAGGCTGTTCCTGGGAGAGTATTTCTTCAGCCAGAAGGTAACCAGGACATTGGGGGCAAAGTTGGAGCTAATAAAGGAACTCCTACTGTGTTGCCTTTGTGCCACCCCCCGGGTCATCACAAAGCCTTTCCTGAAAATATGGAAAGAATATGGAAAGAAGTGCTGGATTCAGAGCTGGACTGCATGGGGGGAGAAAGTCTGAAAAGTTATTGTGGCAGCTACAACATCACAATCAAAGCCCTACTACCCCTTTTAGTCCATCATAATGCTCCTTTTATGTGCATTGTGTGATGTTTATCAGAAAGAGTCAAAGTTTGCCATTTTGACATTTTTGGACACCTTTCCCAAAAAATGCACTTTTAGTTAGAAATATATACAAGTAGTTCTTGCTTAACGAACAGCCACTTTCTGGCAAAAAATAACATATAGAGAAAAGCATTAACGATCACACTACTTGCTTAATAACCACCACAAAGAAGGTAACGTGGGTGCCTTAACCTATGACCATCATGACTTACAATTAAAATTTAGGGTTCTGTTATGTCATAAATTGAGAACCACCTGTACCTGTTACCAATACATACAATTATTTAGCCCCTGAACAGCTTCCCAAAATGTGATGCAATTATACACACTTTGAAATATAGATACACATAATAGTAAAATGATGGCATTCTTTATTATCCATTCAAAGGGTTATGTTCAACATCCAGTGTGGCTCCAGCCCAATATATTACCACAATTTTACCTCCATTATTTTAAATACACACAAAAACACGCAATAACAAAAGCACTTAGACTTATATACCACTTCATAGCACTTTTGCAGTCTACTCTTAGCGTTTTACTGAGTCAGCATATTGCCCCTAATTTGGATCCTCATTTTACAGACCTCAGAAGGATGGAAGGCTGAATCAACCTTGAGCTGGTCTGAATAGAACTGCTGACAGTCGGCAGAATCAGCCTGCAATATTGCATTCTAACCATGGTGCCACCACAGATAAACATATTATTCACTCAAATATGGCTATCTTAAGTTTATGTTTTTAACACAACTTTTTCTTTGTTTTCCATACTTTCCTTCTTGTACTTCTTCCAGTTTATTTCTAGAAGGAAACCAGAACACAAAATCAGGTTAGCTGCTAACATGGGAATTTCCCCGCCAAAGGTAACTTACCACGGCACCCTTTCAAACTGTTTTAGACAAAGCTTATTACAAGTTATTGGGGATTATATTAGGAGTGAATATTTGAAGTGCCTTCAAGGTAATATGATAGCTGGGATTTAATTAAGCTTTCTCTGTCCTTTCTCTTTTCTAGTCTTGTATAATTTAATGGAAGGGGAGAAAACAGGCCCATAGTTTTCTGTTGTCCACACAAAATTCACTTTTAATCCTGAAATAAAAATAGCAGTGCCAACTTGTGGTAGACAGACAACTTTAAAAGTTAACAATAAATCTTAACAATTAAGCCTAAATCCTAAAGGACGTCCCATCTCCTTTCTGAAACTGTTTCAGAAACAATGGTTTTTTCCTGTTGCATCTTTTTTTACTGAGAAAAAGTACTATGTTTCATAATTTTTCATGGGGATCCATGGGGAAAGCATAGTCCCCAGTGCATCAGTACATCTTTTTAATAGTCTCACATAGTTCAAGTCATAATCATCCAGATTCATTCTGGTGGATTCAATTCAATTAAACTCAAAGGCTTATCAATTAGAACAAGGTGGGGATCCTTACTGTTGGTTGGAGAAGAAAGCCTCATCATGAGCAATCGGTAACCCAGAGTTGGCAAGTCTGCATGACATGTGGTTGGGATTGGGCCTCACCACTTTCCCTCATTTCTATGGAGAGAATTGGCATTTTCCTTTTAAAAAAAAAACTGTATTAATCATGTTCTAGGGCTTGTATTGTGTTTTTTGTTTGTTTCTTTAACATGCTGTGAAAGGACACCGTCACCATGATGATTACAGAAGTTCTGGAATTCAGAAAGAAGATTTTGAAGCTTGATGTCAAAGGATCAGGGTTGCCCACCTTTCAAAAAGGAACTAAGAGGAACATCTAAGTCAAAGTGTATTTTGATCATTGACTAGATTTAGCAACAAAGCAACTGAGAATATTCAAATAAGATTAGTGAGCTAAAGCAAAGTTAAGAGTAAAATAAGGAAACTAAAGGTAATATTAAAATGTAATTAAATTGAATTGTTCCTGGCAAGTTCCTGACAATATGGCATTGCTGAATCATTGAAGATACTATCACACTACAGCATCTCTGTTTAAAGATCTTTAGTAAAAGGGAACTTACCATCATTTCTCATTATAAGCATACCCAGATCCATTAATTGTTCATCAATGGACTTGATTTCTAAAATCATGGGAGCTTTCCTCTGAATTATCACCATCCCACTTAAAGTGCATAAAGATAGTTCATTTTAAAGAGAGAGGGGTTGTATCAAGAGTTGTTGAAAATAAATGCAGAAACAGGCAGCCAAAATGATTTATAGTATATTATGTCAAGCATAAGTTATATCTGCAGGTAGTTCTCAACATATGGTGACAATTCAACCCAAAATTACTGTTGCTAAACAAGACAGTTGTTAAGGGAGTTTTGGCCCATGTTATGACCTTTCTTGCCACAGTTGTTAAGTGAATCACTGTAGTTGTTAAGTAACATGGTTGTGAAGTGAATCTGATTTCCAGTTGACTTGGCATGTCCAAAGATCACAAAAGATGATTACTTGATCCCAGGGCACTGCAATCATCATAAATGTGAGTCAGTTACCAAACATCTGAACATTGATCATGTGACTATGAGGACACTGCAATGGTCATAAGTGTGAAAAATGTTCATAAGTAACTTTTTCAGTACCATTGTAACTTCAAACCGTCACAAAATGGATAGTTATGGACTGCCTGTGTCATTCTTTTTAAGGTTCATTTTATAAGAAAAAATAAATACATTTAATGTTCACTTAATTGAGGTTACAAGAAAGATTCTATTTTGTTAAGTGTCTTAGAGTTCAAGTTACATTCATAATGTTTTGGATTCAAATGCATATTTTGATACAGAAGATTTTCAAGATCAATATTCAGTTGAAGCCAGTTTTCCTTTTAGGATGAATAGATAAACAGTTAGAAAAACGCCATGGAGGGTTATTTCAATATATAGCAATCTGTGGCAAGATTATAATATTCACAGAGATGGAAAAATTCAAATGCCGTCCACTATGGGGAATGATTGGTGAAGTTAAATAGGTAAACTGACCTCTTTGTCTAGGAGAAAGACATTATCTACATTTATTGGAGACTTGAAGCCTCTTATGTACTTTTTGTGTAATTATGTACTTTTTGTGTAACTTTCAAGAGAGACGTTAAAATGTATTTGTACTACTACTGTGAATAATATTAGAAGCAATGTCTTTATATCATTTTTTTCTTTCTTTTCTTCAACGTTTGTTGTTTTCCTGCACTTTTTCCTTTTTGTTTTCTTTTTAATTCCTTAATTTATGTTAGCATGTATCCGTTTTTAATCTTTTTAAAAAGTTTTAATAATATTAATTTGTATTTATTGTTTTAGTCATGACTTATTTGCTATAAAAGAAATTATTGATAATTTGCTATACCATTCTTTATTTTTTAAAAGAGACAATAAAAAATTAAATAATAGGAATCACATTTAAATATGCATAATTTTCCTCTCCAATAAAAACAAAACAAAATACAAAGCATTTCATAGTACCTAACAGAATTTTATATAGCTTGTTATATAACAATAACATTACATTGGAAGATATGCAAGAAATACCATTTGCATGCAAGCAAGAACTGGAAAATGGAGACATTAAAGTGCTCTGAGACTTTAGAATTCAAGCAAACAAGGGCCTCATACATAACATGCCACACTTAAGAATTTAAGACAAAAAAATGTCTGGATAATGGATATGACAGTACTTGGAGACAGCAGAAGAGAAGAGAAGGAACTGGAGAAGATAACAAAATAACAAAATGGTGGTAGATTTTAGAAAAAACCCACCCATGCTACCACCTCTTACAATACTAGACAACATAGTATCAACAATAGAGACCTTCAAATTTCTAGGTTCTACTATATCACATGACCTAAAATGGACACCTAACATCAAATACGTCATCAAAAAAGCACAACAAAGAATGTTCTTTCTGCGCCAACTCAGAAAGCTCAAGGAGCTGCTGATACAGTTCTACAGAGGAATTATTGAGTCTATCATCTGCACCTCTATAACTGTCTGGTTTGGCTCTGCAACCCAACAGGACAGACACAGACTTCAGAGGATAATTAGGACTGCAGAAAAAACAATTCTACCCACCTGCCTTCAATTGAGGACCTGTATACTACACGAGTCAAAAAGAGGGCTGTGAAAATATTTACAGACCCCTCACAACCCGGACATAAACTGTTTCAACTCCTTCACTCAAAACAACGCTATAGAGCACTGCACAACAGAACAACTAGACACAGGGACAGTTTTTTCCCAAAAGCCATCACTCTGCTAAACAAATAATTCCCTCAACACTGTTCAACTATTACATAGTCTGCACTACTATTACTGCTAATCTTCTCATCACTCCTTATCACCTACCCCCTCCCACTTGTGATTGTAGAACTGTAACTTTATCACTTGTATCCTTACAATTTATATTGACTGTTTCCTAATATGATTTGATTGTTGATTGCACCCTATGACTATCATTAAGTGTTGTACATTATGATTCTTGACAAATTTATCTTTTCTTTATGTGTACTGAGAGGATTTACACCAAGACAAATTCCTTGTGTGTCCAATCACACTTGGCCAATAAAGTATTCTATTCTATTCAAAGACCTGCAAATTGAAAGAGTACAATATAGAAAAAGCAAGTAAAGGTTGTAAACCAATAGTAATAGACACCTTGGGTGCAATTTCAAAACAACAGAAGCAGGACTTGAATATTATAGACATTGACAAATTCATCATCAGTCAATTGCAAAAGGCAAATTTACTCAGAACAGCTTGCATCCTGCAACGATATCTCTAGCACCAAAAAGTCATCTACATCTGCCTATCTCAGGTCCATGGGAAGAATTCAATAGATAGATAAAAATGCCAAATCCAATCTGAACATCTGGCTGATTATGCAGTGAACCATAATAATAAATATTTTTACAGTTTTGTGAAGAGCAGCAGATTTTATTAGAATGACATTGGGTTCATTATGAATGTCTACTGTAGACTTAGATTAGCTCATGTAAAATCAATTGACCTCATTCCAAAGCAAGTCTTAATGATTGATTATCTCAAGGGGGAGAATCTGAAGTTAAAAAGAGGAAATTGATCCACTCTAATTTGAATCACAAAGTCCCAGGTGCTGGCTCTGATGCCCAGTATAGAAAAATGAACACTTTAATAAATTGTATGTATGGCTTGTGTCTGGTAATTGTTCCAGATGCTTTGAATACTTGGCAATTGCACTTATTTAATTTTCAGAGCTGAAAACCCACAACAGATTTTGATAAGAATTTTCTTCATGTTTATAAAGAGAGAACCTGAAAAATATGCTTTTTGATAGAACTGTTCCTTTAAGAAAAAAAAACCATAGATATGTTGGTCTTAACACGTGTTGAATTAGGTCAGGTACTCATAAGTTCTCAAGTCCACACTTCCTCCTGATCCAAGGACGCTTAGAGCAGAGAGGAGAGAGGTACAATGCCAGTCAGCTAGACCATGGTAGCATCCCTTGACATAGTGATGTCGAGTTGGCCACACCCACCCAGTCACATGACCACCAAGCCACACCCACCAACTAAGCCATGCCCACAGAACTGGTTGTTAAAAAAACTGAATCCCACCCCTGCAAACTGCTATATATTGTTGTGCACCACCCAGAGTCTCCTTGAGTGAGTTGGGCAGCTCTGTGCAAATGTTACCTAGCTTGATAATGAAACATCTTCAGTGAAATAGACAAGCTCAGAAAGCACTAAGAACTCATCAGTTCAACCATGAGCAGCATATTTTCTGCACTATTGGAATAATTTATTTTCATTTCAGCAAAGCTTTTGATGAAGCATTTCATGCTCAGTAAGATAGTTACATATTAACTGGATGACATGATACTAAGTAGATATGTAGCTGGAATAAAATTATGCTAAAGAGGTACTCAATACTTCCTCATCAAACCAAATTGAGTGGCTGCCAGAAGGTCCAATCTGGTCACTATTCCTTTTAGCAATTTTAATAATACAGTATTTTAGATAAGGAACTGAAGGGAATCATCATCAGATTTGCAAATGATACAGATATAAATGTGAAGAGAAGAGACTTTGTAGGTCATCTAGTCCAACCCTCTGCTCAAACAGAAGATCCTATACCATTTCTGACATATGGCTGTCCAGATTCTTCTTGAAAACTTCCAGTGATAAAGCACCCACAATTTCTGAAGGTAAGATATTCCATTGGTTGATTGTTCGCATTGTCAGAAAATTTCTCCTTATTTCTAGGTTGAATATCTCCATCTGTTTCCATACATTATTCTTTGACTGGCATTCAGGTGCTTTGGAAAATAGGTTGTCTCTCTCCTCTCTGTGGCAGCCCCTCAAATATTAGAACACTGCTATAATTTCTCTCCCAGTCCTTCTCTTCACTAGACTAGAGATGCCCAGTTCCTGCAACTGTTCTTCATATGTTTTAGACTTTAGCTAGCTACAAACATGCTACATCCATTTGATGTGGCTAGGGGAAAAAACAAATGCAACTTTAGACTGAAAAAAAATTCCAAATTGTTCCAGTTTACTCTAAATTGGTCAAATTTCATCTTAATTCAGCTTTTGGGCATGGTCCTTTGAGAAGATTTCAAATGAACTGAAAATGTTCAGAAAATGTCTGTGAGAATGGCCAAGGAACAAGAAACTAGACTTTATGAAGAAAGAGTAAAGCAAAGGAAATATATCTCTTGAGAAGAGAATTTTCCTAAGCACCTGAAAGCAGCACAAGAAGAAACTAATCAAAGGATCCAGGATTGGCTATCCACCATTGAAGCAATGATCTACCCGAATCAGTGGTGTGATTCAATTTTTTTTACTGTGGGCATGGTTTGGTGGGCATGGCAGAGGAAAGATACTATAAAATCTCCAGTCAGAGGTAATATTTGCCAGTTCTCCAAACTACTCAAAATTTCCGCTACGGGTTCTCCAGAACTGGTCAGAACCTGCTGAATACCACCTCTGACCCCAATACACTAGATGTAGGTAAAATGGCTAGATACAATGACATTTTAGATAATCAAGGAATATTGATTTTGTAAGTGGATCATAAGCTTCCTAACAGACAGGAAGCAGCAGGTGAAGCTAGGCAGAATCACATCCAATACCTGTACAATCAGCACAGGGCCCCACCAAGCCTGTGTGCTATCTCCACTTCTCTTCTCCTTATATACCAATGACTGCATCTCAAACCATCTATCTGTTAAAATACTGAAGTTTGCTGATGACACAACAGTGATTGGTCTCATTCGAGACAACGATGAATCTGCATACAGATAAGTTACACCACTACTTGCTTTGTGGTGTAATCGGAACAAATGGGAGTTTTAAAGAGTAATTTTAGAATTTTCAGTTTTAGGTTTCGGGATTTTAAATTTGGAGTTTTTTATTGTTAATTTATTGGGGTTGGGGTATATTTTAGTGGCAGCCTTAGGATGTTTAATCTTCTTTTAACTTTTATAATGTGGAATGTTTTATAGTTGGCTATACATCCCCCTGAGTCCTTTGGGAGAAGGGCGGTATATAAATGTGTAAATAGATAGATAGATAGATAGATAGATAGATAGATAGATAGATAGATAGATAGATAGATAGATAGATAGATAGATAAATAAATCTGGAACTGAACACACTCAAAACCGTAGAAATGGTGGTAGACTTTAGAACAAACCCTCCCATACTACCATCTCTTACAATACTAGACATCACAGTATCAACAGTAGAGACCTTCAAATTTCTAGGTTCTACTATATCACATGAACTAAAATGGACACCTAACATCAAATACATCATCAAAAAAGCACAACAAAGAATGTTCTTTCTGCGCCAACCCAGAAAGCTCAAAGTGCCCAAGGAGCTGTTGATCCAGTTCTACAGAGGAATTATTGAGTCTATCATCTGCACCTCTATAACTGTCTGGTTTGGTTCTGCAACCCAACAGTACAGACACAGACATCAGAGGATAATTAGGACTGCAGAAAAAACAATTACTACCCACCTGCCTTCAGTCGAGGATCTGTATACTGCATGAGTCAAAAAGAGGGCTGTGAAAATATTTACAGACCCCTCACAACTCCTACCTTCAAAACAACACTATAGAGCACTGCACACCAGAACAACTAGACACAGGGACAGTTTTTTCTGAAAGCCACCACTCTGATAAACAAATAATTTCCTCAATACTGTTCAACTATTACAAAGTCTGCACTACTATTACTGCTAATCTTCTCATCACTCCTTATCACCCATCCCCTCCCACTTGTGATTGTAGGACTGTAACTTTGTTGCTTGTATCCTTACGATTTATATTGACTGTTTCCTAGTATGATTTGATTGTTGATTGTACCCTATGACTATCATTAAGTGTTGTACATTATGATTCTTGATTCTTAACAAATGTATCTTTTCTTTATATATACTGAGAGTATTTACACCAAGACAAATTCCTTGTGTGTCCAATCACACTTGGCCAATAAAGTATTCTATTCTATTAAAAACAAAGCAGGAATTGAAAAATCAGGGAATAATTATAGATTGAAGGCCATATCTTCAGCTACAATCACGATATAAAAAAGATGCAGAGGAATATGGATTTGATACTAAATTACAACAACTAGATAAAATTTTGGTAGGCCCAGAAGAGAAATTAATAACAAGATTATATAATTATTTAATTATATAATTTTGAAATGGAAGAGGAAATAGTAAAAGGACCCATGATAACATGGGCCAAAAATTTTGGGTATAATACTGAGCTCGAAGATTGGGAAAAAATTTGGAAAAAAAAAGTATACAATAACAAAATCCGCTGCATATAAGGAAAATCAATATAAGATGTTTTATTGTTGCCACTTGGCCCCAACAAGATTGGCAAAAATGTATCCAAATCTGAACCCAAGTTGTTGGAAATGCAAACAGGGACAAGGTACCTTCTTTCACTCGTGGTGGCTCTGCCCCAAAGTAAAAAAGTATTGGATTAAAGTACAAAAATGGTTATATGAAATAAACTGTCAAACAGAATTGAAATGGAATTGTTTCTTTTAGGGATAATTAAGGGGAATTATAATAACAAGATAAAATATATGATCTTGCATATAACTACAGCAGCGAGGATCACACTCACACAATGCTGGAAAAAAGATAGCATACCATCATATGGTCTAGTGATCCAAAAGATCTTAGAATGTGCAGAAATGGATAAACTCACCCTAGAATTAAAAGGTAAAGAAGATTTGGAGTATTATGCGGTATGGGAAAATTGGTATGAATGGATAGACAATAGGAATAAGAATTGTAGAGATAAGAAGAAAGTATAGAAATGTATATGAATATTTAGAAATGTATGGAAATGTGTATTTGTAATAAAGATGCCTCAGTTCTGTTAAAGATGTTTAAGATGTGTAAAGAGAAAAAAGTGCAACAACAACAACAATAATAATAATAACAACAACAACAAAAGTAAAAATAAAAATAATAAAAAGAAACTAATCAAAGAAGAAAAGCAAGCTAAACTAAGGAGAAATTTCCTGACAGTTAGAACAAATAATCAGTGGAATAGTTTGCCTTCAGAAGTTGTGGGTGTTCCAACACTGGAAGTTTTTAATAAAAAATTGGACGGCCATTTTTCTGAAATGATATAGGATTTGCTGTTTGAACAGGGGGTTGGACTAGAAGACCACCAAGGTCCCCTCCAACTCTGTTATTATGATAGCTCTGGAAGCACCTGAAGAAACTTCATATAGAACAAAGTATCTTCATCATTCCAGATTGTGGGAGACAAAATGGTGGACTGAAGATTCAGAGGGTACTGAATATTTTTTTTTAAAAAAAATCCTAACATTAAGGGCAGTTTAACAGTGTAATCAATTATGCAGGAGGTGGATATGTTTAACCATCTCTCAGGGATGTTTTAATTTTGATTCCTGTACTAAGCATTGGTTGACCTAAATGGCCCCTTTCTACTTTGTAGTCTATAAAATTGATGCAGAAGTTAATAGGAAAATAATATGCATTTGTTTCAGTTATATTCGCTCAGACTTAGTTACAGTAGCAAATGAGGGCTAACAGCATCTTTAAAAGAGTGCCATCTGAAGGGCAGCAAAGTGTCAGTTGTTTAGATAATTAGTCTGTTTGGAACGGTACAGAGGTTACCCATGAAAAATGTCTGCTTTAAGTCTCAAAATGTCCTTGGCTAAGTTTGTCCTGGACTCTGTACAACAAGTTGAGTAACAATCAAGTGATAATTGCTTGAAAATAAATTATTCTGTCAAAAGGCTCTTAGTCACAAAGGCATGCTGTTTTATCAGCACAAACAACTAATAACGACAACAGAAGAATTCTCAACATTTGTTGACACCGATGGATTTTTTTTTTTAAATGGGCGTGATTCAGACTGAGTCAGTCTTTTAATCCAACTCCTCTTAAAACTCATTAGGTCCGCTTATTCTTTCACTAGTTTTTTTTTCTTCCTATCAAGGAGGGGCCTTTTGAAATCAGCTCAGATAAATATTTCAATTGTTATATTTTCTTTCGAAAAATTACTTTTCAGTCTCTTTCCTGCTGCCTGTATTAAAAGAAATTGATCATTACAGCTTCTCACCATGATCTACTAAAATAAATAGGTAAACAAATCAAAGAGCAGCCTCAATGAAAAAAAAGAACTCTTTAAATCAAATATAATTTAATCAATACTTATACAAAAGTTGCTAATTCTTATCCAATTACAGTAGACTGTGGTTGTGATCAGAAGTCAAGGGAATTAAATTCACCCCAGTTTGGGTCGGTTAGCTTCAGCAAAATAGTTTTCTAATATGAGTTAATATTATTGTTTGTATTGTATTATTCTACTCCCTGGATTTATGAATATGTGTACTGAATTATACATGGGAATTTTTAAAAAAAAATATTTTTATTGTGCATTTTCCTTCATTTTACATCACAATTTCTATTCTCCAACAACGACATGCTGGTTGTATCAACACCTTTTTTAAATATGCATGATGTTATACATCCTAGTTACAACCAATTTTCTCTTTTTCATACAGTAAAGTCCATAGAAAAAAGAAGAAAAACTTGATATTATACAACATATTTATACCTATTGTATCCATGATTATAACATACGTCTCTCTACATTTATCACTCTATATATTTTGATTTGCAATTATGTACAATCTAGTATCAATATTGTTTACAATACATATCCTTCTATATAGTTTTATTTGTTTCTAACCTGTTGATCCTCTTTTGTCATCCGTTTCTTTTATTTGTTCTATTAATCTCTAATTAATTAGAGATTTAAAGTAGTGTTTAAATCTTGGTGATTTAAGGTATGTGGACTTCAACTTCCAGAATTTCCAAGCCAGCAAACTGGATACGGAATTCTGAGAGTTGAAGTCCACATATCTTAAGGTTGATAATTTGAGATATACTAAATTAGAGTGCCAGTTTGATCTGATGATTAAGGCAGTGGGATAGAGACCAGGAGATTGTGAATTTGAGGCTTCTTTTTGGCATGAAAACCAGCTGGATAACTTTGGACCTACCACTGTGTCACAGCCCAACCCACTGGAGAAAATAAATAGCAGGTCTATTAGTTATGTCTGATGTGTGCGTGTAAGAGAGCGAGAGAAATGATAAAACTATAGTAATATCAAAACTCAAAATAGAATTGACTCTTTGAATTGAATCAGGAAGTTCATACAAAAAAAAAAACCAAATTACACTGTGTAGGAAGTTAGCATCTGCCCCACTCCTAGAAAAATGAAATATCCTATAAAATATTTTAAAAGGCAGAATATTTCCCCTAAAATAGTAGAAACTCAGAAGCAGAAACTCAGCTTTGCTAATGGGCCATTACTCTGGCCTAGGCCAGTCTATTTTACATAACAAAGATCTCCAGGTAGAGTTGTAATAGGAATTGCCCAAAGCCCTTTCATTACATTATCATCCAGCAAGGCTCGACCAAGCCTGGGACTCAGGACAGCCTATAGAGTTGCCCCTGCATGGCTCCATGGGAGTCTGACAACCAATCAGAATACAAGCTCAAATTCAAATCCCAACAGAGGGTATAAAACCCAGGCACACTCAGCATATCAGCCCTTCCTTCCAGCTTTCATCTTGAAGCATGTGATCGTTCTTTTCACTTTGGAGATCCAAGCCATGTGGTCTTGTTCACCATTAAACTATCTTTCAAAATAGCCTCCATGTTTCCAGTGTCTTTTTCCCCACTTGGAACTGAACCCAGAAGGATATTTCTTCCAACAGCTGAAAAAAAGAAAAAAAAAATAACATAATTTACTACTAAGCATCTTTTTTAACCCAGAAATAAGTAATAGCATAGGGAAGCGATGGCTCAGTGGCTAAGACGCTGAGCTTGTCGATCAGAAAGGTCAGCAGTTTGGCGGTTTGAATCACTAGCGCTGTGTAACAGAGTGAGATCCCGTTACTTGTCCCAGCTTCTGCCAACCTAGCAGTTCAAAAGCATGTAAAAATGCAGGTAGAAAAATAGGGACCACTTTGGTGGGAAGGTAACAGCGTTCTGTGCACCTTCGGCATTTAGTCATGCTGGCCACATGACCACAAAATCATTAGGATAGCGCTGGCTCTTCAGCTTTGTAACGGAGATGAGCGCTGCCCCCTGGCTCATTGAAACAATGAGTATAGGAGACTCCTTTGTGACTTGGGTGACAAATGTTGATACAGATAGATAACTCTAATTCTAAATGTTTATAGCTCTTCATCATTTCTTGCTGATTAAGTTTACCACTAGACAATTTAGTCTAAAATGTACATTCTATACAGCAGGGGCAGGGGCGGGATTCTACCAGTTTGCACCTATTCGCTAGAACCGGTTGTTAACATTCTAAGCAGTTCGGAGAACCAGTTGTTAGAAGAAATTACTGGCCTAATCCTGTAAGGAAGGCAGGAAGGAAACATTCTGGTATTGCTTACAGAAACTGCCTCTCCATTAACCCTTATTACATTCTTGGCAGGACTAGACTTCCTGTCTCAGGAACTTCTCTGGAGTTTTTTTCTTCTCCTTTGCTGGTACTTTGCTTGTGTGGAGTGACCATTCAAAGTTACAATGGCACTGAAAAAAGTGACTTATGACCATTTTTCACACTTACGACTATTGCAACATCCCCACAGTCATGAGAGACCAGGCGAGGAGATGCATGCTTCGATGTGAGTGATATTGAGTTGGCCACACCCAGCCAATAACATGACCACCAAGCCATGTCCACCCAGTCACATGACCATGAAGCCATGCCCACCACCTAAGCCACGCCCACAGAACCAGTTGTTAAAAAAATTGAATCCCAACCCTGAACAGGGTTCTTCAAACTTGACAGATTTAAGGCTTCTGGACTTCAACTCCCAGAATTCCTCCTCCAGTCATGTTAGCTCAGGAATTCTGGGAGTTGAAGTCCACAAGTCTTAAACTTGCCAAGTTTGAAGACGCTTGATCTACAGTATTTATCTGCATATATGTTTTTTAGATGAACCCATAAAGTCATAATTCCCAGTCCTTATGAGCTGCGAAGATGGATCTTTCTTTCTCTCTCTCTCTCTTTATATATATATAAATATATATATACCACATTGATATCACAGTGAATTTCCTTTGGCTTCAAATGTCAATATTTGGCTATCCAATAGCAATTTTGTATCTGAAGCAACCTAAAATGAACATGACTAGAGAATGTGTTGCATAAGAAGGTCAATATGCATTTAATTCACTAAGTATGACCTTAAAAAGGAATTAAGGAATGCTTATTACATGATCTAGGTAATTGATGTTATCACAATGATTAAAGAGAAGAAAGTAAGCTGTTTCTTGTGACTGGCGTGGAATGAAAAAAAAATCAGTTTAAATCAATATGGTTTCTTATGTCATTCATCATCCCATGAGCTTTTGAAATGAATGATATTTTTAATGGGATAGTTCTGAGATTCCAAAGGAGACTAGAAGCATAGTTGTACCCTTGAAATACGGTGTTGTATTTTATTTGTTGACAACGAATGGAGAATGGCTCCATAGGACAGTGGTCTGCAACCTGCATCTGGAGCCACATGCAGCTCTTCTGGTTTTCTGCTGTGGATCCCTGTTGATCCCACCACTGGCTGGTCCTGCCCTCCCCTCTCCATCACTCCTCCCCTAGCTTGGGATGATAAGAGTGATGGTGGGGGATGGAGACTTATTCCATATTCCACAGCAGGAGGTGACTGAGTGGGAGTAAGTGATGTTGAGTTGGCCATGTCTACCCAGTCACACCAGTTGTTAAATTATTGGCTCCTGGTGTTTTATTTCTGTGGGAAATGGGTCCAAATGGCTCTTTGAGTGTTTGAGGTTGCAGAGCCCTGCCTTATACACTGAAAGACTCAGCTGTTTGTAAACTTGGGTTACTTTAAAATTCTGAGAGTTGTTTTAAGAGTTTCATAGCCCACCCATAATACGACTAGAAGTAGATTAAAGGGCTTGATAAAATAAACATCCCTTCCACTTGTGCTATATTCAGAAATAAAGATAATTTTATTTAACAGATAGGTGGGCTGTGAACAGCACTAGTTCTCCTTGTCCAATGACAGTTAAATGACAGTATCGCAGTTAAAGACAACTCTAAAACTATGGAAGATATAGTAGCAACTGTGAGAGAGATCCAGGTGTCCTAGTAACCACCAATTAAGTATGAGCCAGCAGTGTGCTACAACTGCCAAAAATGCTAGGCTGCATCAACAGAGGGATAGTTTCAAGATCACATGAAGTAATAGTAATGCTTTATGCTGCACTGGTGAGACCACACTTGGAATATTATATCCAGTCCTAGTAACTACAAAAAGAATGCAGATGATAAGAGGTCTGCAGGTTAAACCATATAATGAGCAACTGAGGGAACTAGGCATGCCTAGTCTAACAGAGAGAAGGACTAGGGGTGATATGATTGCAGTCTTCCAGTACTTTCAGTACAGCGGCCGGGGTCGGGATGGGGGGGCTGATCCATTGCCATCTCTGGGACAGCCCCGTGGGCCAAATCTGGGCTCATCGCATCTTGTGTTTGACATGGTGCTAAAAGGAATATGGATTTTTTGCATATTCAACAACAATGTAGATTGTTTGACAAGTATCATAAGAGTGTGTATATGTCTCATCATATTAATATGATAAAAAATAAAGAATGCATAAGAATACATAGAATTATTAGCAAAAGTGTCAATCTTTTGCAGGGAATAAGCTGTGATTGTTTGCTGTCCTCTTGCTTGAACTATGTATTTATAGACAAATCTGCAGATGACTGCATAGACCTTGGCATAATGCTTATTGAAAATGGGATAGATGGAGACATTTTAAAATGTACAAATGCTTACAAAAAGATACTTAAATAGAAGCTGATCCTTGGCAAGAAATGAATATTGGTTGAAAGCTTCAAATGTGGCTGGTTAGAAGGTTAGAATATTGAAGAAACAATCCCAATATTGTTAGAATATTGAAAAAACAATCCCAATGGATGAAACAATGTGGTAGAAACAAGGACAATTCACAAGGATGAAAGTATTGGATGGGCATGGTGAATGCTGGCATTATGCAGTGTTCCCTCTTATTTGTTTTTGTAGGTGATGATCAGGCTGAGCCTGAGGGAGGGGTCAAATGTGCCATTAACCTCAAGTCCCTTTGTGCCCACAAGAGATCTAAGTCTAGCCCACTTTGAATTATATTGACTCTTATCTACCATCTATTTGCTTTGACCATTACTAGTTCAAATTATTGTAGAGAGCATTAGCATACAATAAACCTATACTCTTTTGAACTGCTGGATTCATGATTTCCTACAGTTGATAGTCTTATGCTTATTCTTGACTCCTTTGAGTTCTTTCAGAACAATCTAAAAGGGAATAACTTGATGGGCATCTATGTGTTTTGGAGAAATTAATTGGAAAGTCCTGTTCCCAGCAGTATGAAATCTCCCTGTTTGTTCATACTTTGCAACCTGAATAGATCTAATGGGAAGAATTCTCCTATGATGCTATATGAAGACTTTAATGAAAGGAAGCATGGGAAGCCAGGGAGGGTACAGACACAATTAAAATCAGGAAATCTACACCTCTTTAGCCACTCCATAATTAAAAAAGAGCCAGAACATTATATTGCACTCATGAGAATTTCAGCCAAACGATTGCCTTCCTTCCTAAAAGAGGATAAGAAGAGATGTAGACCAGATGGTCAATAGCTGGTTGAATGTTGTTGAAATCTCTCCAGGGATAACTAAAATATTCTGCCTATCACTGAGGCTTAAAATAATCTCTCTGGTACCTAGAACTACAACTGGTGCTTTGGAAGATTTTGAATAAGTTATGCTATAATTATGTTATAATTGGTCATTGTTAATGTAACCCAGCCAATACTACAATTGCAGGCTTATTCTTGGATAATGAAGATTTAGTTGGGAGGGGTGTAGTGAAATTTGCTATTTTATTAACAGATGACAACTTAGCTTGAATCAACTCTAGATATTGTTGCTGAATTCTCAGAGTTGTAAATATTGTATTCTTAAATATTGCTAGACAACTTGTGTCTAGTTATTGTTTTAGATATATTTTATCACAGTAGAAATTCTGGTCATGAACGCTTCTGACTATGACCAAATCGGGTTCCAACCAAAAAATTCACATTTTTTTTTTAATCTGGTCATGAACACATACTTGAAATTCCTGAAGAAACATTAGATGAAGAAATCACCAAAGTTATGGAACGAATTATGGTCATGACCAGAGGTTCTACTGTACCTAAACATAGAAACAGAATGACCAACAATGGACAAAAATGGAAATTTGATCAGGAGTGACTTCCGATTTCCTTCCCCTTTAAGTTTCCTTGTGGGAATCTGGCAGGGAGCATTGGAAATCTTCCCTTCATATAAGTAAGTGGATGCTGATGGTGGGGGAGAGAACAGGGGATTCCAAGAGTGGCTTGAAAACTGTCATATAACATTGAAAATGAACATAACCACAGGAGCAGCAGCCCAGCAGCAGCTAGTAGCACTGAAGCAGCCATAACGTTTACAAATTTCATTTCCTCAGAAATCATGGATCCCAGATTTTGGACACATTGTATAAGTTAGCTCATTGGAAGTACTTGGTTCAGAAATTGTTGTCCTACAAAGCACTGTTTTATTCAGTTAAAGGTCAAGACAATGAGAGTTTTGATATCATACCTGGGCAGAGAGAAAAGTACATGGAAGAAAATTATAATTCCAATATTATATTATTGTAAATCAATCATTTCTGGACTGAGAATTTTGGTAACAAAAATTTGGGATTTTTCTGTATGTGGATACTGCTCTTAGGAAAGGAGCATGGGATTGAAATCTTGGTGATGAAACCCAAGAGTCAACCAGAACAACAGATACATACCTCTCTCTTTTTAACTCAGATATCACATTTCTCTACACCAGATACTCCCAGGAAGTATAAGCACCAAAATCTTGATGGGGAACAGAGATACGTCTATCATTTTTAGTACACATTTTCCAATTCTGTTTCCTTAATAAAACAATGCAGCAACAACCTCAGGTCTTTTATAATATTAAAAGGGTTAATGAATTTTTATTAGTTTCCTTGATCTCAACAGAAAATAGTTAAGCTACTTATTTAAATGGTTTTCCTCTCTTACTCTTCTGAAGTACGTTTAAGGTGTGGAGGGATGAATTTAATCCTCATTAGTTATGGTTAGCATTAGTAATTTGTATTTTCTGGCTCTCCTGATGGTCCCATGTGACATACCTGTTGTGTGGGTCTGAACTGGGTGTAGCTAGATAATTCTAGATAAATAAAAGGCAAAATTTGAAGGAGATAATTTTCTGCCTCTCTTTCTAGTCCAACAGAAGAACAGATCATTAGCTTTGAAGTGGTAAACACTGAGTTTTACCCCTTTTTTTCCTTTTGTACTATATCTATATGCTGGAAACCGTTCTAATATTTCAGCTATGAGCTTGCAAATAAATAGATTCCAGCCTAGAGATAATAACCTAACTTGTTGCTTCTTCACAAAGAATAAATGTCACTTATTATTCTTCCTTATTTCTAGTTTTCAGCATTCAGGGAAGAGAAATTGAATTTTTTCCCCCCAGGGAACATTCAGTCAACATTCAGATTTCTTGTCTACAATATTAAATTATATCAGTCAGAAACAGCTTCATTGGTTCAATGAAAATTAATCTGTATAAATATTGTAAAATTTGGTATTTAGGCTGCATTCCATGAGATAAACTGAGAATTGCAAGTCTCAGGAAGCAGTAAATGTATCACTTTAATCTATTTGAAACCCAAGAATAGCAAATCTCAGGATTTACTTATTTTCAGTAAATAATAATATACCAAGAGCAGAGGGTAGTCAAGATCTCCTACAAGTAAAGCAGACTGTAGAAGAAGAAGAAAGACACAGCTTTAATGACTACATCCAGAAAAGTGAAGAGCCAATGATTAAGGAAGTACATAAAGGAAGACAATCAAGTCAAAAGCTGAATACAAAAAAGAAGTAATTGAGAAGCGAATTGAAAATTGGAAAGGCAAAGCTATGCATGGCCAATACCTGAAAAGTATTGAAGGCAAAGCTGACCAAAAGCTTATTTGGAACTGGCTAAAAACAGGAATACTGGAAAAAGAAACTGAAGGCTTTATTTTGGCTGCTCAAGAACGAGCCTTAGCCACAAATTGTATGAAGGCAAAGATTCAGCATATTACCACCAACAGCAAATGCCGCCTCTGTAATGAGAAAGATGAAACAGTTGACCATTTAATCAGTGAGTGCAGTAAAATTTCACAAACTGACTATCTAGAATGCCATAACCGAGTTGCTAAAATCATTCACTGGAAACTGTGCCAAAAATTTGGATTTGAGTATAGTAACAACTACTGGGAACATCAGGTTGAAAAGGCTCTGGAGAATGAAAAAAACAAAAAAACCTACTGTGTGCAAAATTACTGTGGGACTTCTGAATATAGACTGACAAAGTTTTGGAACACAATACCCCAGATACCACGATTGTGGAGAAGAAAAAAGTGTGGATTGTTGACATTGTCATACCTCGTGACAGCAGAATCGACAAGAAACAAGTTGAAAAAACCACCAGATATCAGGGCTTGAAAATTGAACTGCAGAGACTCTGGCCTAAACCAGTGCAGGTGGTTCCAGTGGTACTCG
Source organism: Bungarus multicinctus (assembly GCA_023653725.1). Classification (NCBI taxonomy): domain Eukaryota; kingdom Metazoa; phylum Chordata; class Lepidosauria; order Squamata; family Elapidae; genus Bungarus; species Bungarus multicinctus. Next base: position 78,582,988 of record CM042846.1, on the reverse strand, counting down.
GCACACTGGGTGCTGAGCCTAAAGACCTAGGCAAGCACTTGAAAACAATTGGCGCTGACAAAATCACCATTGGTCAGCTGCAGAAGGTCACCTAACTGGGATCTGCTCACATAATCCGCCAATACATCACGCAGTCCTAAATGCTTGGGAAGTGTTTGACTAGTGATTTGTAGTACAAAACCCAGAATAGTTATCTCGTTTGCTGTGTACACTGTAGTTTTTTTGTGAATAATAATAGTAATAGTAATAATATAATAATCTGACTTTACAAGAAACCACCCTACTTGGCCTATATACTCAGGTGTTACCTTACAAGCTGTTTTGTCCTTGGTTAGGACTTGAACTATTAAGTTTTTACCAGTCCCAAACTGTGAATCGAATTGAAGATTAAATCAATAATAACAACAACAACAATAATAATAGTATGAAGTGTACAGTTTATGGATATCGCTGAACCAGGAGGTGCCAGAGTCAAAGAAAAAGAACTGGACAAAAACATGAAATATCGTGACCTGGCCATCAAAACTACACAATTATGGATGAAACATGTAACAGTGATACCCATTGTCATTGAAGCACTTGGTACCATATCCAAGAATTTTACAAAATACATCAAGAAATTGTAGCTTCTTGCAATAACATCAGTGGAACTGCATAAAACTATGCTACTTGGAACTTCATACATTTTAAGAAGGTACTTGGTTGATACCTAGGATGTTGGCAGCAACCCATATCAACTATCAGCGACAGTCAATGATATTTGCAATACATTTTTAAATGTTCAGTTGACTGAGTTTCATGTTTAATGAATAAAAGTGATAATAATAAAGATCAAGAATTGGCCAACACCAGATGAAGATGAAATGCACTCTGCCAGCTAAAGCATAGATCAAGCTTATGGTAGCAGAGTTCATACTACAGATAGTCCTATCCAACCAGATATTCCGAGTTGTTACTCAAGTCATTTTGTCATCCTTCTGCCCAAGACAATCCAATTATAAATGAATATAAGTTCATTTATACGCAAAGTACCTACAAAAGTACAAGTACCTTTTACAGTGGCCTGTGGGAAGATTCTCACCCCTGTTTTCTCTAAAGGAAAATAAATGAGGTTACCTGGCAGTTTCCTCTTTGTTGTATTCTACATTCTTTTGAACACAGCCAAACTTTGTGAATGCTTTTGGAGATGGACAATTGCATAAAATCCGGAGCATTGTCAATAATTGATTTCTGTGAATTTTCTTCTTTTCACTCACCCTTGGACTCAACCTAAACACTTTTTTTATATTAATCTAACTCCTTAGCTGTCACTATAAATTAGAACATCAACTTGAGACATATCTATTAATGAAGATGCTTAAGACAAGCAAATCATTCTGGGGGATAAAAATGGTCAGGTCACAGGTCAGTCTCCAAAAACTGTTCATATTTACTTATAGTGGCCTTCTAGGGCACATTTTAAAAACTCAGACTTCCTGACATCATATTCACTTTTTTAAAAAGTGGGGGGGGGGATAAATGTTTCATCTCACTGTTGATTTTTGTTTTATGAATTCATTGGAACAGCGGGTGTGTCATCCTTTCTTTCAGAGCATGAATGACATACATAAAAATCCCATTGCTTTAAACTAATAATGCATAAAAGGGTTGCAGCATACAAATGCATAAAAAGTAAAGGTTCCCCTCACACATATGTGCTAGTCGTTTCCGGCTCTAGCGGGTGGTGCTTCATTACAAAACTGAAGAGCCAGCGCTGTCCGAAGACGTCTCTGTGGTCATGTGACCAGCATGACTAAATGCTGAAGGCACACAGAACACTGTTACCTCCCACCAAAGTGGTTCCCATTTTTCTACTTGCCTTTTTACATGCTTTTGAAATGCTAGGTTCGAAAAGTAACTGGACCTCACTCCATTATGTGATTCAAACTGCCGAACTGCCGACCTTTCTGCCCTGCAAGGGCAGTGCTTTAACCACTGAAAAACCAGGATTTAAAAAAAAAATTTTAAAAACCCACCTCAAAACAGCAATAAGGACAAAAATGAGAGCTATGTTTTGATATTTTAACCCTGTAATTGTTTTATTTTATTATTTATGGTATTGGAAACCTTCCAGAATCACTTGGTAAGATGGGCAGCATACAAATTTGATAAATAATAAATAAATAAATAAAATAAGAACTACTATTAATAGTAATATAATGATTATAGATTTGAATATGATTGTAATTTTAGGAAAATTAAATCTTTTATGCCAGAGGAAAATTCAGAGCTAGATTAAGGCCATGCATGGTCTACTAAAATTCAATACATGCTAAAACAAAATTTAAGTGCCAGTAAAATAGCTAAGGGCATGATAGCTGGGGAAGAATATTTCCCCCTTTTCCTTGGTACCCTAAGCTGATTCTTATTTTGCTTAATGATATAGCTGACAAAATTGTAAAACTTTCAACAGAGTTTCATGTCTCCATAGGAGCCACTTTATATGGAAGGTGTTGTTGTTACTTACGAAGTTCTGTCCAACCCATCACGACCCCATGGACAACATTCCTCCAGGCCTTCCTGTCCTCTACCATCCTCCGGAGCCTATTTAAGCTCACACCTACTATAATGGAAGGTAATTTCAAGTTAATATGGGCCCAACAAACAAACATGCTGATAAATGGGAAACCACATCTCTTTTCAAACCAATTATCACCTAATTTTGGTTCTTTGATGAAAAAATTCTTGCATTTGAAAATGTTGCATTGAACCCAATGCAGATCTGTCTAGCTCAACGTATTTGTTAGTTACAACTTTTTTCTTTCTTTCTTTTTTAAAAATAGCTCTTTTACCATCCATGTTATGGTCTGTTGGAAATCTTTTTTCCAGATTTCTCTCTTTTGCCTTCTGTTGTATAAGCGGTTTTAAAGGGTGGCAGCCAGACACGTCAGTGTTTTCTTCCATGGTTCTTTTCCAATCTAACATCAAAGGGTGCACCATCAACTCAGTCATAATTGAAATGGTTTATCACATGATAATCTGGAAAAGAGCAAGGAAGTTTTGTGATGCCACTTCTGATGGGTAGGTGTGGCAAGCGGTTATTGAAACAGACATTCCTGGTAGATGGCAAGCCAAGTCTTAAGGCAAAAAGTAATTATTCCAAAATATGTTCATTCTTTGCCAGCTAAAGCATCTTTCCCAAAAGTTTTGACCTGTTGACGATCTAGAGAATTGAGAACAGAAAGTATCAAATGGAACAGCAAAAACAACCTGGTAAGTTTTAGCAGACAAAGCATCAGAATATATGTCCTTGTTGTGATTATTTAGTGATTTTTTTACCTTTTTAGTGAAAAGAAACAGACTCCAGTAGTAGATAGAATAGCTACTAAAATTATCTGTCTGTCTGTCTGTCTATCTATCTATCATCTATCTATTTTTTAAACATAGTAAATGTTCTCTAATTTCTATCAGCCTTTTTCTATGTAATACCCAACTAACAAATGATGTTATAGCAGAAAGAGGGCAAAAAGTGATAGAGATATTAAGAATCAAGGCCACAGGTCAGTATTACTTGTGATTAAAAGGTAGTTCTCAGTTATGAATCATTTGGCATCAGAGCTAATCTATAAATCTGTTTTTATATTTTTGTCATATGGAACCTAGGGTCATTTCAGCACTACAGATAGTCCTTGAGTTAAAACTCTTTGTTTAGTGACCATTCAAAGTTATAATGGCACTGAAAAAATTAAACTGCAATCGATCCTTACACATATAATCATTGTGGCACCCCCACAAGTCATGTGACCAGAATGTGGGTGATTGACAACTGGCACGCATTATCTACAGTTGAAGCATCCCAAGGTTATGTGGTGATCATTTGTGACCTTCCCAGCAGCTTAAGACAAGAAACATCAATGGGAAATGGTGGATTTACTTAATAACTGCAGTGATTCGTTTAACAACTTCGGGGGGGAACTTGTAAAACTGGATACAACCCACTTAATAAACACCTTGCTTAGCAATGGAAATTCTGGACCCAATTGTTGAGGATTATCTGTACAATAGTGAGTGAGAGTATCTTCTAGAGCAGGGGTCTCCAACCTTAGCAACTTTAAGACTTGTGGACTTCAAATCCCAGTATTCCTCAGACAATTTTGCTGTTGCACCAAAATAACAATTATTTGATTGGTATCAATTAAAATAAAAAAAAAGTGTTCCAACCTCTGCTCCTTTTGAATGGGTATGTAATACTTTACCAATTCTGCCCCAGTTGTCTCTTCTTCCCCAACCGATGCTACTATTAATTCAGAAGACGTTTCCAATGCAGGATGGCTGGCTCTTCATCCTGTAGCTTTAAGAACATTGCTTGCAGAACAAATCCTGTTCTGTATTCTCCTTCAGCCTCACGCAGTTCAATAATACTCATTGAGGGGTTGACAGTTCAGTCAGTAGCTAACTATTCATTCTAGCTAAAATTCAAATGTTTCATTTCCCCATGCAGTGAAAGGGTTGCAGCATACCAAAATGAGTTGCCTCTTAGTCACTACATTAGCTTTTTTTTTTTGGAAAGGTCTTTCTGTCGATTCAGAACTAATTCATTATTTTCAAGGCTAGCCTGACCATTAGACAAAGATGCTGAGTTGCAACAGTCAGAAAAGGCTTGGAGCAGAAGAGAAAAGCTGGAGGCCAAATACTGTGGGGCTCCATCACTGGAGGTTTTTAAAAAGAGATTGGATAACCATTGGTCTGAAATGGTATAGGGTCTTCTGCTTGAGCAGAGACTAGAAGACTTGTTAATAGAATAACTGTTATTCTATTTTGTATTCTGACATTGAAAGGTAGCTTCACTTTGGGGAAAAATTAATGGAATATAGTTGTGGTGGAAGATTCAGACATCAAAGCAGGTACCTGCTTGAAAGCAAAATTTGAATCTGATGCCTAGGTAGCATTTGCAGCCTTTTAAAGGCCTTCAACCAGAGGTGGTATTCAGCAGGTTTTGACCAGTTCTGGAGAACTGGTAAACATAAATTTTGAGTAGTTCAGAGAACCAGCAAATATCACCTCTGACTGGCTCCGCCCCCATCTATTCTCTGCCTTCTGAGTCCCAGCTGATCAGCTGGGTCTTCTTTTGTTGCCCTGCACTGGAGAACAGAGCTGGAAATCAGGTTAGTGGGGTGGGGAGGGAATGGGATTTTGCAGTAACCTTCCCCCAGGAGTGGGGAGGGAATGGGGATTTTGTAATACCTTTCCCCTGCCGTGCCCACCAAGCCACACCATGCCCACCAAGCCATGCCCGCAGAACCTGTAGTAAAAAAAAATTGAATCCCACCACTGCCTTCAACTACTGTTATGGCTTTTCTGAGCTTTCTTGAGTTGTTACAAACAACATGCAATTTCACTAATATCAATGGGGAATTCTCACATTGGTGGCAAAAGCATGGGCCCTCTCCAGTTAAGAAAAGCAGCAAGTCAATGACTTTTATCTATACAAGTTTGGGGAAGTATTTATTTTTGTTACAGCCAATCACTTACTGTTTTGGGGGGAACAGAGGTTCTCAGCTGGCCAATTTTGTGGCTGTTGTGCTGTCTATCATCCCAGCTATTTTCATTCAATTTTAAGAATGGTGGAATAGGTGGCAATCATTCCAGGAATTTTGATGTGTCTCCATTATTGCTTTTGGGCAATTTCTCCCTATACCCCTCTCAAAAAGAAGCTTGAAGCAAACTGTTTCACTTTTAGGTCTTGCAGCTCAAACCAAATCATGTTTCTTCAACTTAAATTGAATCACAGCTGATTTAAACAGGCTGCTTTATGCATCTCAAAAAAAAGTATAAAGTATTTGAAAAATGTGTGCAAATGGGACAACATAAATGGCTAGAGCAGGGGTGTCAAACTCAGCAGTATCATGTGACATATTGGGACTTTTTTCTCCTTTGCTGGGTGTGGGAATGGCCAGCGTGTGATGCATCCGGTCCATGGACTGGGAGTTTGACAGCCCTGGGTTGAGCATCTCCACAATGATCAAAAGCTAAAGCTTGATCCTTTGTAGCTGGGGTAGGCCAGTTCCAGTGGGGTGAGATGGTTCTTCTAATAACCTGGATGAGACGCCCTTGATGTTTTCTGAGCTTTCTTGTTTTCTGCAGGACAACATTACTCAGTTCATTACCCAAACTAGGTAACATTGTCAGTGTTACTGATTACTGATGATGTTACCTAGTTTGGGTAATGAAACATCTGCAAGAAAACAAGCAAGCTACAGAGAGTACCAAGGACCCCTCATGTCAACCCAGAGCTACAATTATTCTCCTTCATTACTAACATGGTTCCATGTCACTGGTCACTGATAACCCAACATTATCATAGCAGACAGCAACACTTAGTTGAACATGGCTGATCTGGAAGAAAAATTAAGCAGAGTCATAACTGGTTAGTACTTGGTTGGAAGAATAACAAAAATATCTAAGATATATGGGCTAGACTGGGAATATATTTTTAAAAATCCAAAATGTAATGGTTAATGAGTTTCGTATTGTTGCAAGAGTACAAAATGATTGTATCTATAAAGTCAATAGGAACTGTTCTAAACTCAGACATTGGCTTTACTACCATGGGATGAAGAGCATCTAAAACTGACAGATGGAGATAATCAACATATTAATAATTACTTCATTCTAATTGTGTTCTATAAATTGATCTACTCCCTTTCTGCTCTAGCATTGGATAGAGTGATGGTTGAAAGCTTATTTATATTAATCTATAGCAGAAAAAATGAGCTTAAATTAGATTTAAAGAACAAAGATCAAAAACAGAATCAAAGAAAAGGAAAACCTTCCCAACCCAGACATAAAGAAGAAAGAATACATGTTATAACGAATTTAAGTAGGAGAGAACTCAAGTCCTAAACAAACTAAACCATACAAAATCATATTGATTAGATTTTGATGGATTGATTTGATAAGAATTCTATGTATCTGTAGAAAGTAAAGACACATCTTCAATCCAAAGTTTTAAATCAGGTACTACTAGATTTCTCCCTTTGGAATTAAGCAAATTTCTTAGTATTGGCTCACATATTAAGTCCAAAGTTCTACACACTTCAACAGATTTTATTTTATTTATTTACTTACCTGCATCCTGCCTTTATTATTTTTACAAATAACTCAAGGTGGTGAACTTAAACAACTCATCTTTCTTCTATTTCACTGCAACAACAAGCCTGTGAGGTCAGCTGGGCTGACAAGAGAGTGACTGACCCAAAGTCACTGTGCTGAAAGTCACCCAGCTGACTTTCATGGCTAAGGAGGGCTTGAATAGGTGAATATGGTGAATATAACTGAATGCTTCCTTAACTCTTCTTTCTTTTTCCAACACCTATTTTTAGAACCAAATGAATATTGAATCAAAGAGCTATAATTACATCTGTTTCTGGTTGCGGAGAACATAAGGAGAGTCTGCCTACCTGGTCCAACTTCCCGGCTATAGACATCAATTTACAGAACTAAAAATCCTAAACATACAGTGCAGAGCATAATTTATTAACTTATGACACAATACTTGGTGGCAGTAAATCAGAGGTATATAAGAGCTAAGACACATTCAAGACAGCAGTGCTATTAATGAATATTAGTCACAATAAATATAGGTTACATTCAAATTAAGAATCACAACAAAACTGTTAGCCTTTTTATGGTATCTGATTGGTTGCTAAAGGAATAAAATATCAACGAAAGAAGCCAGTTGTTTGATGACATTTGGGATCTTCCTTTATGTTCTTGCACATTTAAATTTAGCTAGAGACTGGATCTGTGCATTCTTTTTCAGATTATAAAGGATTGTCCCATATCTTCTATAAAATATCTAAAATCCCAAAGGTGCTTGAAAAAGCACTTTTGGGACAACCATGACCTGGATGACCGAGAATCTCCAAAGACAAGGCATCTGAAATCTTTTTCTCTGAAACAGTTGGTTGGTCCTTATATGCAAATACATAATCTGTTTTAGTGCTGTCTTGTATTGGGATTATTTTATATTTTATGAATATACTGCACATCCTTAAGCAACCACACTAATCAAGGGGATAGTTTTGGCCAGGATTTTCAAATGGAAATATCATTCATAATTTCAGCTCCACCCCACTGCACCTCTTCTAAGATGCTTCTCTTCAAGTTTCTGGCTTTCAGCTCTCTTTCCATGTGTCATTCACCACATAAGGATATAACAGTGGGTTATTTAACTGTCAGTTTGAATTCTTACGTGGTTGTTCAGAGCTTTTCAGTCTACCACATGACTAAGATTCTGATAAGTGTGATGACAAGCACATTTGCAGCAGTTGTGAGGAGGAAACCCTTTTAAAAATTCAAACTGAAATTGAGAAATTAAAGGAAGAGAAGTTACAATACTGGGATGCACCAAGGAACTCACAGAGGTTTGTTTGTGAGGATTTATCTTTTTACATGCATGTGTAATCCAGAAGAGTTGTTTCTGACATCCAGAAAAAAGAAATGCTGTCCATACACATATGGTAGCCCATGATGTACAACCATTCATTTAGAGACTGTTTAAAGTTATAATGGCACTGACTTATGAATGCCAAAAATATAAACTCTTCCTCCTGCTTTTTTTTTTTTTTTGAAATTACAAAGATTGATTATACCAAAACAAAATTCACTCTAGTGCAGATTCTACTTGTTCAGTGCGGTTTGGGTGAACTGGTATCTCCGAGGATCAGCTTGGAGCGAATTGGTTTGGTTTGCTCTAACAATCACCTGCTGGCCCACCCACCCACCGGGGTTCTAGGCTGTGCTTTATATCTTCTTTTTCAACCTCAGCTGATTCATGCAGTACAGCGGATTACCATGCATCAGCTGTTTAACACACAGGGATTGCTGGAGAAGATCAGTAGCAAACACTCTGCGTGCGCACGTGCTTACCGAACTGGTTGTTACACTGGCTGAATCGCACCCCTGCTCTAGTGAGTAGTTAAAGCAGGGCTGTCAAACTCCTGGCCTGTGGACTGGGTGGGTCACACACTGGCCATGCCCATGCCCAGTTTTAATGAAGGGGGGAAGTTATTATATGCCAGGTGATGCCACCATGATGATATGAGTTTGACACCCTGGACTAGTTAAAGGATTACTTGTCAGTTAGGATGCAACCCCTAACTGTATTCTGGAGAAACTAGGGACTTTTCACACTTATGAATGTTGCAATATCCCCATGGTCATGTGATCAAAAGGCAGATAGTTGGCAACTGGCGTGTATTTCTCACAGTTACAATATGCCAGGGTCATGTGATCACCTTTTGCAAACTTCTGGCAAGTAAAGTCAATGGGGAAGCCAGATTCATTTAACAACCATGTAACTAATTTAACAACTGCAGTGATTCACTTAACAACTGTTGCAAAAAGGTCATAAAATGAGGCAAAAATTCACCTAACAACTGTCTTTTTTATCAACACAAATTTTGGGCTCAATTGTGGTTGTAAGTTCTATACTCCATATGCAGAAAGCCATAGTGAGGGCCTTCAGAAATTATTCAAAAACAATAAATATAGAAGCATTCCTTAAATCCTGGCAAATGACAACATTAAGAAGAGACTGAAGCTGACTTCTCTGTGACTCATGGGGCTATAATTGGGAAGGGAGGAAAAACAATCAGACTTGCAAGATTATTTTAATATAGCTTATCTCAATGAAGATGAGTTGTAATGGAGTGTGTTTCCTGATCATAAGGCTGATACCAAATAATCCTCCTGTCTTGATGCCTTCATGATGTAATTCAAATGAATTTACCATCTTCAGAAAGATTCAGAAAGATTCTTCCATATATTATAGTACTGATCCTTGCAGGAAATAAATCTTCACACAATTATAAGCAAGCTTCTATGAAAGCAAGTATGCTCTACCCTTGGATTTTTAAAATGTGGAATTTTTTTTTTAACATACCTGATTAGAGATACAGTATTTCTATCCATTTTCATTTTACAATATTTTTGTCACTCATTTTTTTATTCCCTAGATATTATAACTTCAGTGAGTTCTAAAACAGTTCCCATTTTAATTTCTTAACAAAGCAAGAATACAGCAGCTAGATAGATTCTAGAGCTGAGAAAAAAAGATAAAAAAAAAGGAGATTGTTTTAAAAAATGAATTGAAGCAGGATAGGATGATTTGAGGTTGATTGTACTTATTAACATTCCATATGCGAGATATGTTTTATCCTTACTTACAATAAGCTTTCATTTGACATGGCTATTTTAAAATTATGATGTATTGTCAGGATCTTCAGAATAGGCAGGAGAAGTTGCATAAAAGTCTTAAGCATGCTCAGATCTATTAAAAACTGAAGGAGGACCTCTTCACATGATTATCCTAATGTGTCTTGTCTTAGTTTGAAGCCTGGAAATTATATTTAACATATTGGTCATATAGTGTGAGCTCTTTCCCAGAAAGTCTACTTAGAGCTAAACGATTTGGCAAAAGAATGGTAAGAAAAACTATCCAGAAGTCAAAGCTGTACAAGGCAGTATAATTTCAAAGAGAGGGAGTATAAGAGTCAAATTACAGGTAGCAAGAGTTGTGTCAACCTATCAGGCTATGAAAGTTTATCATGTAAGAGTACACGGTCACATAGTATGAAGAGTGATCAGTTCTGCTTCCATTACTGAGCTGTTTGAAGAGAAGAGACTTTATGCTGAAGGTTATATGTTCTGTACCTCAACTTAGCTGGAGCTGAGTTATTCTCAGACAGTCTTTTTTTTAACCAAATGTTTTGGGGTTTCTCACAGTTTTCTAATTTTTGACCTGGTAGTCTTTCATTTATTATAGGATGAGCTGATCAAAGTCCAGGATGGAAAGGTCAAATTTGAAGGTCAAATTTGGTCTGACATTAAGTTATGCATTTGCTTGGCTACTGCAGTGAATTCAGTTAAATTACTTTACTTCCTTTTCTGAGGAGATCAGTCAGACAAGGACTTAACACAATGCCTAGGACAGGATTTCCATTCATTCATATTTTTATATAAACAGATGTTTATATGAACATCCTTAGGGACTAAGGTTCATATTTTTCAGGATTTTGTGTTATGATTTGTAAGTCATACAAGTGCTAAAAAGATTATATTTGGAAAAAGAACATGTAGAATTTCCACACCCAGTTTAAAATGTTAGCCTTTAGAACATAATTCAGAGGCAAGTTACCTAAAGCGTATTTCCTCATTCACATTTTAAAAAGCAAGTTATTTCATTGACTTCTATGTCTGCAAAGATCAGAATCCTGCAGGAAATGTTCTATTTTCTTGTGAAACTATGGAAGTGAAAGTTAAACTTTGAAGAAATAGGATAGAAAGCATGTTAACACTTTTGAATATTGGTGTTGGAGAAGATTTGTCAGAATATCATAGATAGCCAAGAAAATGGGTCATAAAAGAAATCAATGCAGAGTTGTCAGCTGAGACACAAATGACCTCACTCAAATTGTCATATGTGACATTAGGAAAAGTCGTAATTCACTTGTGAAGTCCAAAATATTGAGAAAGGTAGAAGGAAAGAGAAGAGGATAATTAGAGGCAAGATGGATGGATTAAACTACTGTAGTGATAGATGATCGTTGAAGGACTTGAAGGATCAGGCTGGAGAACAGAACATCCTAAACAAAATCTATTTATATCATTGTTAAGAGTTAACAATGGTACATAATCGTCCTTGTTTTGCAGAATTACACAAACATGTGCTTGCATGAAATGTTTAGAACTTCTTCCAAATTGTTTCAAAGGGCTACAAAAATTTTGGACTCAGTTGTGTCCTCCTCAATACAGGAGGACTACCTTTATTCTATATGCAGAAAGCCATAGAAAGGGCCTTCAGAATTGATATAAAAAAACAAGAAGCATAGAAACATTATTTAAGTCCTGGCAAATGATAAGACTCAGACTGACTTCCCCCTGACTCATTGGGATATAATAGGGAAGGGAGAAAAAACAACCAGGCTTGCAAGATTATTTTAGTATAGCTTATCTCAATGAAGCTGAGTTATACTGGAGTGTGTTTCCTGATCATAAAGGCTGATACCAAATAACTCTCATCCTTTGCTGATGTAATTCAAATGAATTTATCATCAGCCTGTGTAGCTTTGTGTGTACGTGTGCACATATGCATGTGTAACAAGAAAACAGTTGCAGAGATTTTGATTACTCCAAAGATAGCATTTAATCAATCTGATTCAATGAACAACAGCGAAGAAAAGCTTATAATGTAATAAATTTTTATCTTTATGATGTCACAAAGCTTCTTTTTCCTTTTTTTTTTTTTTTTTACAAATAACGCATATTTTACCTTCTGCGAATTTTACATGTGGATTAGATATAGACAAACATGGCTCCTGAAATGATGCCAATTCCAGAGAGCAATACATTAATATCTGGAAATGCATCAAACACAAAATGTCAAGTTATTCAGTGATGTCATGGAATGAGAGGAATTCTGCATTGGTCTGCAAGGCTACTTCATGTCATGTGCACCTCATCATGATACAAGGGAATAAATGCAGAATTGAGGAAGAAGGCTGTCTTTGCGTCGTGAGGAAACGTGCCTTGGGTAAACAGATCCAGCCGAACACTCTCACGCAACCAGGAAAGGAACCACCTGCTTGGCACAGATGTTTTGAATATAAATAGAAATTCCTAATTTAGGCAATACATATAACATTGGTTTCCTTTCAGAAACAGGAAATGCTCTCTTTATTGGGGGGGAGGTATAATAATAACCCCTGGAAGAATGAAATGTTTGTAGCCAATGGCCTATAGGTGCTTTGAAATCTTGCCTCGGCCAAAATTTCTAATAAATCATGTGTTGCAAGTGTATACAGTTTAAAACAAAACACACAAACAGGAACTGGCTTGTTTTATTTGGAGAATGGCAGAGTTACCAGCTGAAAATTAATAGTTCACAATTCTCTTATTGGTATCCAGTTGCTGTACACTGTCCAGAGTCATTTCTGATGAAATGGACAGCAGTATAATTTGATTGATAGATAGATGGATGGATGGATGGATGGATGGATGGATGGATGGATGGATGGATGCATGGATGATTGATAGATAGATAGATAGATAGATAGATAGATAGATAGATAGATAGATAGATAGATAGATAGATAGAGATAGGCAGGCAGGCAGGCAGGCAGATAGATAGATAATCTATTATCTTCAACTGAGTCATCCCTCTATTTGTCTTAAAGGTTCGTGCATTACTGCAGAATTCCCCATCTGCATTCTAGAGGACATTAGTATTTGGAGGATTTGAAGAGTTTTGACAAACACTATATACTACACTATTTTAAGTTGCTTCATGCCTAAGTTATTGTTAAAGAGTCTCTGGCAGACATTCTTCTTTTTGTTCTCTGATCTTAGTCCAGAATGATGCCATTAGGGCTGTTCTAAACTTTTCATATTATTCTTAAATCTTAGTAGACTACATTCTCAATAATAACCTATTTGAACCAGACTCCAGTTTAAACTACTGATACTTCTAGTTACAGCCATCTGATCACAAAGTTCCCAGTATCGGTTTGCTGTTACTGTTTTTTTCCCCTTCTTTCTCTCTCTTTTTCCCTTTAATCTCACTGCCTTCCATGCCTTGGTAAAGATAGATAACAAACAAATATTATGAAATGCAATCTTCGTAAGGCATTGACCTTTGGGACAGTTCCAAATTTTTCTTTGTTTAATAAAAGAAAGCGTAATTGGGTGTTGGAAAGAAATTGTGAGTGCCTCCAATTCCTCTGGGTTCTGCCTTCCATCTCTATTACTTGCTAATCCCATAAAGAATTTTCCTGTTTTGAAAGGTAAACTTCAGCTGAATTTGCAAATATTAGAATACAATGTTTACTGTTAAATAAACATCATTGGGCACTATAATATTTGCAAAAGATTAGGCAGAAACTCTTTAAGCAGCAGTTCAGAACAAGGAAAGTGTCTATTTTAGCTTTTCATGAACAATAGTCCAAGGTTCTTCAATTTAGTTTACATGGCAAGCATTTGCAGGTGTTAAAGATGCAGACAATGCAAATTCCTGATTCCCCAGAAATCCAAAGTAGTTCTGGAAGACAGCAAATAACTGAATGATGAAAGTTCCTGAGGTAAAAAAAAGAATAATGTGAATATAATATTGCTCATCTTAAAGGATAGAATTTGGATGAAGACCGTTGGAGGAGATTTTGCTGCTCTATAAGCCGATTTTCTGTTTAAAAAAAAAATTAATTTTCTATTAATTACATTTCTTAGTGCTTAATAAACATCATGTGGTCTGAGTATTTAATTTGCTTAACAATACAGATTCCATTTTTACTCTCCACCCCTTTTTTCCAACCACTGGTAAAATAAGTTCTATGTTTGATAATAATCTGTGTCTTCTTTCTGTTTAATTTTCAATGTAGGTCTATCCATTTATGCACAGTCTAGTATCATCTTAATTATCTCTTCATTCTTGTGGTGTTTCATCATCTTTCCAATATTGTGCGAAGACAATCCTCCCTGCTGTTAAGACATGTAATACTAAATACATACTTTTCTTATCAAATTTTTCTGGTATCATCCCTAATAAAAACAGTTCAGGTTTAAAATCTACATGTTTCTCTATTATCTTTTTTAGCCATCTGTGTATTTTTGCCCAAAATTATTTTGTTTTAGTAGAAGTCCACCACATATGACAAAATGTGCCTATGTTTTGATTACATTTCCATCATTATCTATCACAAGGTAGGTAAATAAGTATTGTAAGTAAGGAACTAGTACATTAGTTTCAGATATACCCATGGTAAATGAACTTAACTGTTATTAAAGGGCATGTACTCTGCTATGATATCGTTGTAAAATGTGACAACTTGTTTCTCTTTTTAATTTTTTGAAATTTTGAATAAATAAATATTTTTAAAAACACTAAGATCTTTACCTACCAAGCATATATTTGTAGAGCAGAGTGGTTGCTCAGATTTAATTTTCCATAACTGCTCTGGAAAGAAAGCCTGGAAATGTTATTAGTAAGGAACTTTTATATATGTGTCAGTATCTGTCACCTTCATCTTACTTTGTAGGAGAACTGATACTGCATGAAAAGTTATTACGCAAAGAATATTGGTATTCTGTTGAATGAGATGCCAACTTTGGAGTGGTTCTGACAGCAATTCTGTTTCAACATTTGCACAGGACAGCCAGTGAGATAAAAATGTTAAACTGTTGGATTAGGATGAGGGGGAACCTGCTTCAAGTTGACCCCAGCTATTTTGTGACATTGGATCAGTCATAACTTCTTCTTTGCTTAATTTATCTCATAGAATGGTAGCTGTTATGAGACAAAATTGAGAATTATATTTTATGGACACTTCCTTGAGCTTCTGGGGGGAAAGACAGGATATACATCTAACTAAATAAACTAGATTCTTAGGAAGACTGCCAGTACATTCAATGTAGGCAGATCTCAGAACATTTAAAGTTACATAAGTAATACATTTTGAACATTTAAATCAATTTACATTACTTGCTCTGATATCTTGATGCTTCTTCTATATTACATTGTAGAATATAGCTGGTAAATTTTTCAATAAAAATGATCCTTATCATTTCCGAGTGACATTTTTTGTGTGTGCATGTCTTTTTTAATTAAAAGATTTATCAACTGCTTTTCATTTGGATAAAATTCCCAAAGTGATTTGCATTACAATAAACTCACAAAAGAAACTATAAAATGACATAAACATTAATTATTTAAAAAGAACTCAAACCATGCAACCAATCATTATTAGAGTTAGCTAGCTAAGGGGTAGACAGAGAAATGCTTGAGCAAGCAATTAAGTGTTTAACTGCTGGTGGTAGTCCTTCATTTTGGAAGTCCAGCAGATTTTAATGAGCAGATTAACACCATATAGCAGAAACTGCTGTGCAGAATGCTCTTCTCCACACTGTTGCTAAATGAGCATCAAGAGATCACAGGACAATAAACAAAGCCCCTGGTACAGAACAGGCCAGTAAGGTATTAGATTAAGCAGTTTGTGAACAGAAAGTATCTGAATCAAAGGATAAGAAATCTCTCAAATTGTGGTAATCTCCTGATGATTTAACATGCATTCATGTGTCCCAAAGGTGCTTTTTGAAGAGGCAACTGGACTTTCTGGTTTTTCTTTGAAAACATTTTGCTTTTCATTCAAGAAGCTTCTTCAGCTCTGCAGAAGTTTCCTGGATGAGAAGAGAAACATTTTCAAGGAAAAACAAAGAATATCCAGTTGCCTCTTGAAAAAGCACCTTTGGGACAACCAGGACCTGGATGACTGAGAATCTCCATGGACATTTAGCTGTGCATTAATGTGTTTTTCTTGAGCAGGCAAATTCAGCTGTTATGATCATTCTCAAATGTTGCTCCACAAAAAAATAAACATATTGAGAAGTAAATTCTTACTTAGATAATTTACCCTTCAAGCAGTGGTGGGATTCAAAAAATTTTACTACCGGTTTTGTGGGTGTGGCTTGATGGGTGTGGTAGGGGAAGGATACTGTAAAATCTCCATTCCCACTCCACTCCAGGGGAAGGTTACTGCAAAATCTCTATTCTTTCCCCACTCCTGAGGGAAGATTACTGCAAAATTCCCATTATGTCCCCACCCCACTGGCCTACTTTCCAGCTCTGTTCTCCTTTGCAGGGCAACAAAAGAAGACCCAGCCAATCAGCTGGGACTTAGGAGGCAGAGAATAGATGGGGGCAGGGCAAGTCAGAGATGGTATTTGCCGGTTCTCTGAACTACTCAAAATTTCTGCTACTGGTTCTCCAGAACTGGTCAGAACCTGTTGAATACCAGCTCTATCTTTGAGATTATAAACTATGTCTGGATGGAGCTTTCAAATAGCCAAGTAAGCATATAAAACTACCTGACTAATAAACTTCTGTGTTGGCACCTTGAAGATTTTCCTTAGGATTAGTTTTCTATGGATTGAAGCTAGGGTGTATTCAGCTTCTGTACATTTGGGGTTAAGATTTCAGTTGCTAGATATCTTATCTTTTTAGACTATCATTGTTCCCACAAGTAGTACATGATAGCATAACCCTTGTCTATAATTATCTCCTCCCAGTGACATTTCATATATCTAACATGGCTGATAGTTTTTTCTACTTCTTTCTCACTGTGTCCCTCTGTTTAGATCCAATCACAATCCAATAAGATCCCGAAAGAAATATCTCATATACATGTTTTAGTATATCTAATAGTATAATTTTGGGCGCCATAGCTCTTATAGCAATATTAATATAAAGTCCTGCCTTTATTTCTGAAATCATTGGGAGCTTTGTTTTTGCTTGTATGTTTTCCTGATATCAAGATTGTTCCTGTCTTCTTGGGTAAACACTCTGAGCACTGACGTGTAAGGGATCAGGAAAGCAAATTTTTAGAAAGTCTGGAGGGATTGCAGGGTGATTTCCCCATATCTTTGTAAAGAAAAAAAACATTAGCATAATTCCTCAAATGCAGACTATCTGAGATACCTTTGAGTTATTTATTAATATTTAAAGAGGTTTTTGGCATCAGGCAGGGAGCATAATTCTTGAAAAGAGCTGACAGCAGACTCCATTTGTTAACTAGAAAGACATGTCTAAACTTTGCCAAAAGAAACAAAGTACTGAAAAAGCACTTGCTATGAGGAGACCGTGCCTTTTTCAGCTAAAAAGGCTTATTTATTGCAAGGGAAGTTTTGCTTACTATTGTGTGGTCAGTCTTCTGTTCCTTGGTGAAATCTAGATTACCCATAGAGATATATTTTTTTTAAAAAAAATTAAAAAGCAAGGACTTTTTGCATGGTTGAAAGCCAGTTTATCTGAGCAAAAACAGCAAAAAGATCTTAGGTTGCTTAAAGATTTATTACAAGCTTTGGGACCAGAGTCCACTATATGTGATATGTGAGCTTCAGCAGATCTTAGTAGCTAAGCTACATTTCCAGGCTCTCAAACCATTCTTCATTTTTTCCCCTCCCATACTATTACCTATCTCTTTTTTGAAAGGATGGACACTGAAGCTAAAGCTCAAATAGTTTAGCCTTCTAATGCAGAGTTCCCCAACTTTCCTAGCTTTGCAGTCCATGGGGGGGAGAGAGGGAGAGAGAGAGAGCAGATGGTTCCATGTAAAGTGGCGGACAAGCACCATGCAAGCCCATTGCATAAATGACTGCGTGCACAAGTGGGGATGCACGCACATTTATTTTTATTTTATTTTATTTGGTTAGTCAATTGCTTACAAGATAATAGGTATAAATAAAAACATAATTATGAATACATGGATATAAGAAAAATAAAAGAAACAATAGGACAGGGACAGTAGGCACATTGGTGCACTTATGCACACCCCCTGCAGACCTCTTAGGAAAGGGGTGAGGTCAATAATAGAAAGTCTAAGGTTAAAGTTTTTGGGATTTAGGGAAGAAACCACAGAGGCAGGTAGAGTATTTAGTATTTAGAGCAGATATACATGTGCTCGCCTGTTACTTCTGTGGCCCAGTTCCAAATCTTTCAAGGCCTGGTAATTGTGGACCCCTGATCTAATGAAATTTAAATATTTCTATGAATGGGACATTACAGTTTTCTGTTAGTTAAGTTGCAGTCTTCTTTAACTGCATACCTTAACCCTTGTTAGCGCATGCACCACTGCATTCTTTGCAACTATAACTCATTTAAATTGCAGATACTATTAGTTTGTTATACTAATAGTTCTAGACACTATAACTTTGTTATGATTTTAGCTATTGGTGCTGGAAAATACTTTTCAGAATCCCTTGGACTAAAAGGAGATCAAATAAGTCAAATTTTGGATATAGCATAAATTTGGAAGATTGGGAAAATCTATGGAAAAAAAATTATAAATTAACTCTATCTGCAACCTACAAGGAGAATTTATACAAAATGTTTTATCGCTGGCACCTATTACCAGCGAGACTTGCAAAAATGTTTCCCAATAACCCGGCAAGCTGTTGGAAATGTGGATATGAGCAAGGCACTTACTATCATATGTGGTGGTCCTGCACAAAAACAAAAAAGTATTGGAGGAAAATTAGTAATTGGCTTGAAGAAATTACTAAAGTTAAACCTGAATGGAAACCAGAAATATTTTTATAAATATTTTTTATTTATCTATAGTTAACTTTCTTTATTTCCTATTTTCCAGCCAAATATTCCACATATCCCAAATGATATTCCAACTCTTTATCTTTTAATTTTAGAGTCAATCTGTCCATTTCAGCACAATCCAAAAAATTTTGAATCACCAATTGCTCATCAGGAATACTATTATGCTCCCAACATTGTGCATATATTAATCTTGCCATAGTTAGTAGGTGTAATAAAATATATTTAGTCTTTTTCTTATATTTTTTTAAAAATATTCCTAACATAAATAACTCCGGTTCAAATTCTATTTGTTCTTTTATTATTTCTTGTAACCAATAGTAAGTCAGAGTAGAAAAGAATATAAGGGGGAAGGGAGAGAATGAAATAAATCATGGGAAAAGTTGTTGGATTAGGAAATAAAAATGTTGAAGCTAAAATGTCTCCTGAAATTTAAACATTTCATGAATGGGACATTAGTAGAGTTTGCTGTTAGTTAGGTTTCATTATTTGTTAAATGTATACCTTACTTCTTGTTACAGTGTATGAAGTTACATTTTGTACAGTAGCATGGAAGATTTATTGCACCTTGATGGGACACAGAATTCTTTGCAACTATAATTGATTTAAATTGCAGATAATATTAATTTGTTATATTAATAGTTTTAAACACTATTACTTTATTGTAATTTTAGATATTGATGCTGGAGAAGACTTTTGAGAGTCCTACAAGGAGATCAAATCAGTCAATCCTAAAGGATATCATAGAATATAGAATAACAGAGTTGGAAGGGACCTTGGAGGTCTTTTAATCCAACCCCCTACTTAGACAGGAAACCTATGTCATTTCAGACAAATGGTTATCCAATCTCTTCTTAAGAACTACCAGTGTTGGGGCATTTACAACTTCTGGAGGCAAGTTGTTCCATTGATTAACTGTTCTAACTGTCAGGAAATTTCTCTTTAATTCTAGGTTGTTTCTCTCCTTGATTAGTTTCCATCTTCTTGTCCTGCCTTCGGGTGCTTTGGAGAATAGCTTGACTCCTCTTCTTTGTGGCAAGCCCTCAGATATTGGAACACTGCTATAAGTCTCCCCTAATCCTTCTTTTCATTAAACTAGACATATCCAGTTCCTGCAACCTTTCTTCATATGTTTTAGCCTCCAGTTCCCTAATCATCTTTGTTGCTCTTCTCTGCACTTATTCTAGAGTCTCAACACCTTTTTTATACCATGCCAACCAAAATGATGACAGTTTTAAATGCAAGGACCAGTCAGTTTTTTCAATCCTGACTATTCATTGGAAGGGCAGAGACTGAAGCTGAAGCTCAAATACTTTAGCCACTAAATGAGAAGAGAGGAAAAGGCCCTGATGTTGTGGAAGATGGAAGGCAAAAGAAAAAGGGGACAGCAGAGGAGGAAATAATTAGATAGTGTCATTGATACAACAAACGTAAATGTGGGCATACTCCAGGAGACAGTGGAGGACGGGGATCCTAGTGTATAATGGTCCATGGAGTCACGAAGAGTCAGACATGACTTGCCAACTGAACAAGAACTACAAATTTAAATGTTCCCATGTAGATTGTATTCTGGATCATTGTGTATTACACATGTATTTTAATTCTGTCTTAAACTTTATTCTGTACATTATCTGTACTGGTCTACAACCGCAATAAATTGAAATTGAATTGAAATGTACATCTTCCACCTGATTAATCACTTAATAATACAATTCCATGCATGCTTACTAAGATATAATTCCCACAGTGTCTATTGGGTTTTCAAGTCTAGATTAGAAATTGGATTTAATTCTTTATGTTTCTGCATATGAAGAAAAACATATTTTCGAAAACATGTTTGTCACAGAAATTATTTTTTTTCAATGAGTCATTACACATTCTCTAGTGGAGAAAAGAATGCCTTTTTTAATATTTTTGCTATCAACATATCAAAGTAACTTTGAAAATCTGCTGTTTTAAGGGAACTTCTAATCAATCATAGTGTTTGCAATCAGTAAAGCTAACCAAGTAATGGCCTAACATGGCAGCTGTAATTATGAATTTTAACAAGGAGTAATTTTTCTTTGTGGTTGGATATGTTTATGCAAGTTTGAGTCATTTCACTGATGCTTGTTGATGAAAAGCTGCTATCAGATGATGTGAGGAGTTGGAAATTGACACAGTCAATACTGTGCACTGTTTAATTTATGATCAGTGATAGTAATTAAATAAGCTAGTGCATCCATATAAAAGATCTTGAATTAGCACTATTGCAACTGTATATTTGTTAGGCATTAGTAAACTTAATTGTGCTGCTCTAGTTTAGAAATTATTCTTCCCCCTTTCAGATCACAGTATAGGGTAAGCAACAGTAAAGAGGGACAGGTACATACTCATTATGTACCAATATCTGCTCCAAACTCTGTATAGGCAGCAGGAAGGGTCCAGCCAGTAAACGGTCAGCTGAATTTAGTCACCCTGAATAAAAGTGTTATAAAAAGAAGACACATAAGTGAATCCAAAAACCTTAGAAAAGGCAATTATTACTAAAGAAATTCTAGCAGCCACAACTAAAAAAAAAAAAATCAAGGACTTCAGGTGTTTCAAGAACTGATTATATACTATCCAATACTTATCATTTCTTAGCAACCCCATAGTTAAATTTTCTCTGTGATGATTGGCTTCTAAGTTTCTTGTTGAGCTCAGTTCACTTATTGCTTCTGTAACTGACCCCATCCATCTTGCTGCTGATCATCCTTCCATTTTCTCCAGCATTAGAGTCTTTTCCATAAAACTAATGCATCTGAAGTAGGATAATTTGAGCATGCTCATTTGTGCCTGGAGGGAGAACTCTGGGTTGGTTTGTTCAATGGACTATTTGCTTGTTCTCTGCAATATTTTCAGGTGTCTTCTCCCAGATTCAAGATCGGGCCTATTTTAAGAAGCAAGGTTCAAATTGTCTACTATTTCATTTTCCTTCCCACCCAATGTAATAGACTATGTATTATACAGTACTCTTTTGAGTGGACTGACCAGTGGCCATCAATCCTTTGTTTTCACAATCATCATATTTATTCTCATTTCGTGTTTTACTTATTTTGTGAGAAACAACTCACAAGGGTTTTGGGTTTTTTTTTTTTAATCAGTGGTGTCCCAGAACAAAACCGAGTTATTGGGTTATAAAAATAGAGGGACACGCGGTGGCGATGGCAGTGGTGATAATGATGCTTCCAAAAATATACAAGTTAACCCTCGGGAATTAAGAGTGCATGGAAGAACTAGATCAGGTTTGAAAATATTTGAAGGGTACATTGAGCATACAGTTAACACATTTCCATGCCATCCTGCCATTTTTGGCAATAAATATAAATCAGGCCACCGGGAATATAAGACATTTAAATAAAGTTATTTAATGAAGGTAAAAAAACATACACAAAATGTATCCCTTCGTTCTCTACCTCTCCAACACCAGCCAACAGATAATTTTTTTCTATGGGAAAAGGTGGCGGAACGGATTGTATCTTGGATGTAATTACCCAGAAAAATAGTGTTTGATGATTTGGGAGAAGAGGGAGTCACAAAAACATTATGTAGATAACACTGGCTGTTTCCATACTCCTTGGTAAATGCCTCATAAACTTACAATTTTCTCATCCTCCTGCTGAACAGCTATATTCCCTGCTGATTCCTAATGTGATACTTTTCTAGTTTGTCTACTCTTCCTTTTTTGCTAAATTAAAACACCCGCAACTCTGGGAATCTCTCTTTATATATATTTTAAAAATTGCTGTAGCCTTGCTGATTTTTTCCACTGTATCTTTACATCTGTAAATGTTAGTTAGGCTGTTATCCTGTTATCAAAAGGTAGATGGGGAGGGAAAATAAGTAAGTTATCCATGTTTGGGACAGGAAGGAAGGATATCCAATTCTATTTAGCAGAGAGGTTTCCCTGCCATTGAGCATCAGAGTAAGTCATGTGTGCTCATTCTGTGACTTTTTTTATAAGCCCTTTGATAATATCAACTTTAAAAAAAATATGAGGAGTCAACAGAGGACAATGCATTTCTTTTCATACATGATCAAGGGAATGAATAGGTGCCTTAACAAAACACTGATAGTACAGGTCCAAACAATTCTTTGCTTCAATTGACTTACATGTCTATACAGAACAAGAGCATTTATCACATACTTCTGGATAATCAAGCAATTAAATAGAACAGCATATCTTTTTTAATTATCAAAACACACACACACACAAACATTAAAACAAAACCAACTAGGCATATTATTTGATGCTAATGAGGAAATCATAAGTAAATTATAAGTAAAATTATAATTTTTTTAAATTATAAGTAAAAAAAAAGTGGTATGTAGTATCTTCACTGCAAAGATTGGAATATAGGATGGGGAAGGATTTCCTTAATGTCTCAAAACCTAACATGGGTAGATAAGTTTTAATTGTCACCACAAGCAGTAAAGGAAGAAGAAGAAAAAGTCCTGAGTGATATAAGGAAACTTCACTTTTCCTGAATCAGGGATATCATTTATTTTTAAATCCCCAGTGAAGGTAAAGGAAATGCAATTTTAGTGTAACATCCTTTTATTATGTGCAGATGTTTATTGAAGGGTGGAGTAATGTGTTATGGTGGGGGAGACAGAAAAAGGATTTTAACACTCCCGTCTGTTATCAATTAAAATCATCAAAACAAAATTATCATCCAGATTACAATATGTCATTTCACTTTTAGAAAGGAGAAGGGGAGGGCAACTCTTAAATCTGTAAGCCATCAAATGAATATTGTACATTCACATCCAATGGGCTAGTTTGTGTCTGTTTTTAACAACTGCGGGGGGGGGGGGGGGATAAAAACCACGTTTGTATGGTCAAGATCACACTTGTGTTAAACAAGCCTTTGAGGCACAAATCCAAAGGGACAGATAATTTTTCTTTCTTCCTGTCTGCTTCTTTGAGCAAACCTCAACATATTTTCAAGGGGGAAAAGCTGTTCCCTGGGAGACTAAGAAGGTGGTATCAGGAGAAGCAAAGTGTGGGAAAACCTTCACGATGAGCTAGTATTTTATGCAACTGGCATATCAAATTACTTTTCTTCTCTACAGCAATCCTGCAGCTGAGAATTGTTTTTTAATTTGCTAAGGTAATTTAGATTCTATTCTTCTCTATCATGTGTTTGGGTTATAGCAGCCATCCTCAACCAGGGTAATATTTTGTAATTAAAACTCCCACTTGTAGATGAAAGCATATGGAGAGAGCGAGAGAGAGAGATTTTTTGAAAGGCTGAAGATAATGCACCTGTATTTTAAAATGATAGTCTATCATTTGAAATAAGATTTATTATATACTGAATTTTATAACATCTCATGTAAATGCACTGCTATCCCAAACATTTTAATCAGTTAATTTAACAGTAAGATGGGTATATTTTAAAGAATATATAGATGTGGGGTTTTGGGGGTTTTTTTAATGGATGCCTCTTTGAGCTCCTAGAGGAAAGATGTGACATAAATCTGACAAAAAAATATAATATAAACATTACTTCTAAGGGGGAAAAGACACAAGAAGACAAGTGACAAAATGGAATCGTGGCTATGAATGGCTGTTACAGCTTCTTAGAGTTTAACTGATGATTGTAAGCATTCAAAAACTGCAAACATTTTCTTTTACCTGTAAAAACCCTTCCATTTATAAATGTGGAAATCAGTATGGTAGTAGGCTAAAATGAAAAATGCTTCCAAAATACATATTTGTAAAAGTTTTTAGTGGTAAGGATATAATAGTAATAGATGAAAGCAAAAAAAACCTACATTTCTCTTGAGGCACAGATGGGCTTTCCCACAAAAATTAGACACAGCCATAAAATGGCCATGCTGGCTGATTTTGCTAATTGAGATTCCAGTAACAAGAAGCATGTATAATTAAAATGAAACCCTACATAAACAAAAGCTTGGATTTACCTCTTTGCAAGCATATTTTAAAAGAGGGCAGCAGGAAAGGGGGATGCTTATAATACAGCTGCTGGAGCATTTTCTTGACATTTGTATTGAAACACATTATCACCTGCTACTCAGGATATTTTCAGAAATATATATGTTCACTGTTACCGTTTCAAGTAATGGCTTCCACATGCGAAGGTCAAAGACTAGGGAACAGTCATATCACCTGGCAATTTGCCTCCTACATAATATTTTTCAATGGATACAGTTCAGAAATCCATCGGCTGTAAGGCAACAGCTAATAAAGACCATCGGTGAAGATGTGAGAGAAAAACTTTTAAATGAGTGAAGAAACAGAGCAATCTGTTCTCTCAGTGTCTATTCTGAATCATTCCTCTCATGATCCTTCTTACATCATGAACAGCTGGAATTAGTATAGAGCTATCTGGATTTTTTTTCCCTACACTTCTCCAGTATGACATACAAAAGAAGGGAAAGAGTCAGTGTAAAATCATCATCACAACCACCACCACCACCATCATCATCATAACAAATGCTTAAATTAATTAATTTAATTTAACCATGTGACCACACCAGATTTTATTGCTATTTTTTATGCTGGTCATTAAGCAAACACTGTGGGCATTAAGCAAATTTAATATTTACCATGGGCCCAGTTATTAAGGCCAATTTTTGGCAAAAAAAAAAAAAGTAAATTGCAGTCATGTGACTGCAGAATTTTACAAATAGCCATACATGCAGGTCAGTTGTCAAGGGCCCAAAATCCTATCATGTGATTATAGGAGGGAGGTAGCCACTGTAACTGTCATGCACTTTTTAGAGTCAGACTCTGAGGGAGAGGAGGAACAGCCGACAGGGAGTGGAGATGTGGCTCCAGAGGTTGTGGAGGAGGCTGGGGAAGGACAGAGGCCGGCTGGGCAGTCAAAGGAAGAACCAGGCCCATTCCCTCTTCATCCTAGGACACGCAGGAAAGAACGCAGAAAGCAACAACTTGGCTTACAACAGAGGAAGTGGCCATGATCCTCCTCAATGGTTGAAGCTGGAGAGAATAGTATATAAGATAGACGGTTCAAACACAGCGTTGCCAGAAACAAAGCGTGTGTTATTTTGGGCTGAAGTTATCTTGGTTGGCATCGTTCTAACAGACTGTGCCTTGTTATCTCCTTGAAGTTGGTAATTACTTATCCTGGTCCTTCATTGTAGTTTGTTTTAGTTTTTTAGTTCACCTCTATCTGATCATTAAGTTCGGACTGTATTGCTTTCTTTTGAAGACTATTTTTGAATACGTTTTATCTCCAACTGAGAATTATTGAACAGTGGGGCCAAGTTGGAGGCATTAAAGGACATTTATTTATGTTTTGGATTTTGTTAAGTTTGTGTTACACTCTGGGTTATCACAGTAACTTTGAATAGAGGTCATAAGTAATCCTGGGGAGTTAGAGTTGAGGAATGAATCTATCATATATCATATATATAATCTTATATAATATTCAAAAACCATCTGAACAGTTAAATTTTTTAAAAATAGAAACCAAGAAGGAAAAGAAAAATACTTTTCAATAGTCACTGGTACAGTAGATCTTCAATGATTTCCTAAAGAAATTAAAGTTGGGGATGAGGTTAGCTTTGTTCTATGTTTGATAATGTCTCAGAGTCTCAAGGTGCCTTCCTCAGATGCTATTAGGGAATGAAAAGTATGGGTCACTGCAATCCATTGCTCTGTTTGGAAAACCCCAGACAAGAAAAGGAAAAGAAAAATTTAAAAAGAAGCTAATGAGTCAATTTTTGTAATATTGGGATCACCAATTGATTTCTGATAAATGGGAATTTAGTGACTAGCTATGCCTTTCATCCTAACCATCCAGGAAAGGAGGAATCCATTTTGTGGGACCATTAGAAAGTCCAAAACATTAGTAACCCTAACTTTACACTATAAATGCAAATTTAATAAAAGTTCATATTTAGTAAAATCTGTATGCTTCTAAATCTGTTAACTTTATCACAAAATAAATTATTATATTTACTATAATATACTGAATAGGCTAGGTATGTCAATGCATGCCTTTGTACTGGGTAGGAAGTGACCAAACCAAAATTTGATCTTCAGTAAGTCCTTGAGGAAGGTATAAAAATGAGAAAGAGCTTTTTGAGAATGAACATGGTGGTAAATAGGCTTGAATTATGGTATCTTTTGTGCAAATACCATATAAAGTTAAGGGATTTTTGCTGAATTGTTAATTTGTTAGTTATTTATATACTTTATGAGGCAGTTCAGCTAATTAATTTTAAGCAGATAGAAATACAGCATGCACAAGTATAAATGGTTCGACCAAACAGGGACTAATACAAGGATGCTTGGTGTAGCTTGAATTGATTATTGAGTTTATGGAGAAATGTATAAGTAATGCTTATGCTTAGAGATACTATCCTTAATCTTTACAGTTGAGATCTACTTGTACTTCTGTATGTAGATGATGGCATAGATGGCTCAACCTGAATGATTTTCAAAGAATCTTAGAATGTATTTTGCAATGAGAACTGTTCCGATATTAAGATATCAAAGATCATGCTGATTAGGTTTGGCAAATAAGGTGGAATCAACATCAGTAAAAACAGTTTACATTAGATTAATATGTGTACTTTGATAGAATGATAAACGAAGTTGGAGAAAGAAGAAAGAGATGAAAGATATTAAGATATGCTAGAGATGGTAGAAGAGAGAAGAGAGTGGCATTTAGGCTGTTCCAAACAATGCACAATTGTTTAAAGCAATTCTCCGGTTGGCTGGAGAATTCTGGGAGTTGAAGTCCACAAGTCTTAAAGTTGTCAAGTTTGGAGACCTCTGGTTTAAAGGAGTTAAAATGAATGTGTCTACGAGTTGGGGACATCACGTTGAACATTAAACTTACTTGGATGCAGCAGTGGCAATGGGGTGGTGAAACAAGAAGACTTTTCTAGAAGACCCTGAAGACATGGTTCTGTCAGCAGTCTTGGAGGAGCCCAGTGGTGATAAGGAACTGGATGCAGCTTGTTTGATCATATTTGCCTCTGTCATGATAGAAAGGAGAGAGAGGTTTTAAATTGTGACTTTTCATTGCTATACATCACACATAATCACCATGAGTTAGGCAGCCATAGAATTTTGTTTAATAATAATAAAAAATAAATAAGAGATAGGATTAAAAAATGAATGGATGTTGAATGAACACGACTGATTACAAAAATGACTAGTGACTAGGATAAGAGAATAATATTGATAAGGTTTGGTCACATAAACAATGAATTACATTCTGCTACAAACCTTTTCTGTGTTCTGCATATTATTGATTACCCTAAGAATGATGGTTATGTATATATCTGCATCAAATGTTGAGATTCATTGGTTTGGTTTGATTCTCTTTCCAAACACATGTCGTTCTCTCCCATTTTTTTCTCTGATAAAACACATACAGTACATTCTCCTCTGAGATTCCTGATGGCTAAATATACATTTGTTCTGCTGGCTGAAATATCTTCCAAAAATATGTTTCTGCCTGTTCTCTTGAGCCTGCCTAATATAAACTAATTTTTCTTTTTCTTTTCTTCTAAAAAGAAAAAGAAAGAAAGGAACTTGTAACACATGAATGAAGGAGCTCTGGGGCTTGACTCCTTTTGTCCTATGATTATTTGTTGACACAATAAAAAACACATTAAATACTGTGTCAACATTTACTCCCTTCAGTTTTAGTAGTGTTATTATTGGATCAGCTCCTAAAATCCCCACTCAATAGGGCAATCATCATAAAACATGCAAAAAACCAGAGATTTTCATGGACTCTTACCTGCTGTAGTTAGGCCAAGATTCAAAGCTTACCCAATTCTCTAAATGCTGTAAATATCTTGCAGCAACCATGTTGATAATAGTTATGATTTCTGCAGTAGAAAAGGGAATCAAAAAATGAAAAATGGCAATCAGGCCAAGTTAACAGAGCAAAACCTTTGCCTGCAAACTTACATAGATCATCCTTCAATATTTCTGGGGCAGATTAGAAGATAAAATATTTAACATACATTAGAAGAATCCTAACTACGTGAAACAGTAAAGGAGAGAAAAAGAAAATCTATAAAATCCAACCTAGCCTGCAACCTTAAAATGATTTTTGCCTAGAACTGAAGTGATATTAGCAATGCTCCCTGGATAGCATTTGTCAAGTCTTTAAGATAGATAACACCAAAGTCGTGAATACTAATACTACCTTTATTGGAAGGTTGCAGGAATTTTTTTTTATTTGTGGTCACAGACCAAAACACAAGTACAACAAAAGAAGAACATGGGAAAATTAATCATGAACAATTGGTCACCAAAAACTTGACTAAGGGGAGTTACAGCATTCTCCTCTGATGGTTGCAGCTCTTTAAAAAAATTTGAAAACCTGAGAAGTAATGTATGAGGAGCTATCCCCTAGACAATATAAGAACAAATTGCTAACATTGGGTCTAGAAGGGTCTGTTCCAAAGAGAGACAGTAACTTAGATCTGCCTGTGTTATACGTAGGACAATATAAAAGGACATGCTCCACACTTTCAACCTCAGCTCTGTCACAGGGGCATAGCCTCTCATTAATCGGGAGCCTCTTAAATCACCCATTAGGTTGCAGGAATAAATCTTGCAACTTTGAATTCTCTGCCCTCCGCCACCTTTAGACTAAAGAGAATGAGAGAAAGTCCAATCTGAGACACATTCTCAAACTACGTTTTCTACTTCAGACTCGGATTTCTTTTATCTGCCTTGGCTGTGGTTCTTCCTTCAGTTCCTCAAGGTTATGCTCGCAGCCAATTACAGCATTCTAGACACAGAATGCTGCCTGAAAGTTCCTTACCTCCTAGAGATTGTTTAACTTTCAGTTAAATTCATAATTCAAATTCTCTATTTGAATTATTTTATATAGCCAACAACAAATAGCATTAAGTATAAAATGAGAAAAAAATTCAACCCTGAAATAAATGTTGGAAGTAAGGAAAAAAAAAACCTATTTGTAACTTATCTGCCCAAGAGGCAGACAGACTATGGTATCTCTTAAAGAAAATGATATTTTGCACAGTAAATCATGAGGAGACAACTTACCTTAAAATGTGATGTTATCAGAATCTTCCCCTACCCTTAAAAAATAAATACCAAAAGGAAAAAAAACGTCTTGGAAACATCTCAAGAATCCATCTGAACAAGTACACTTTTTAAAAACATTTTAAATTTTTAATTAAAATTGGGATTTCATTGGCTCTCACTTTTAAAGGTAATTTTTTAAAGATTTATGCCTTACGAACATTTAATCTAATCCATACCATCACTTATTACAAACAATCAGATTACAGAAAAATGTCTGCTCTTGTGAACAGACTACCAAATATTCAAATTAAACCAAAGGTTTTCTTTTCATTTTATTCAGTCTATCCTTCTTAGGAAATCCAGCCTTTGGGGAGAGAGAACTTTTAGGAATGTGATTCATAAAAGCCAGCCACCAGAGCTGTGTATCTCTCAGTTTAACATTTTTTCCTAGCAAACACATATCTGTAGACTCTAAAAAAAACTGGATTCTTTCATTATTTTAAGATGTGAGATCTATATAATTTGTGTAAAACTTAAAACATGGGCAATTCTTGCATACTATGAAATATATATCAATAACTACCCTGAATAGTTTCCAAAAAAGCTGTTGTTAGTCACCAAGAGTCACTGTAATCCTCCTTATCAAAAGGATACAACTATAAAATATGACATTTTGTTTTGATGTTGACGAGAAGGATCTGTCAGATTTGTCAAAACAACATTTCAGATTTCAAGGCCTTCAATCACAGAGTGTGTGGATGTTTCAGGGGACTATTTCTGTTCATGAAAACTTGGAGAATTTATTCTGAGTTACATTTATAAGGAGAATATGTTGCCTATTTATATAATGAATAGCTAAGAATGTGGAGATTTATACATCTATGGAAACCTAATTCTTGCATCAGATTGGTATCTTTAATTTGTACTTGGTATCTGAGAGGCATGATGGCCTAGAGGTAAAGACACTCACCGCTTACTTGGAAGATTGAGAGTTCAATCCCAGGCAGTAATCTATTAAGAGACTTGGAAGGGACCTTGTAGATCAATCCCCCATCCAAGCAGAAGACCCTACACCTGTTGTGGCCTGCTAGCAGCCAGCTGGCGGCAGACTCCGACAGCTTGGGGAGGAATATGGGCCAATCCTGGAGTCTGGGGATGGCTCTGATGAGTGCTCTGTGTCAGAGGCAGAGATGGGGCCAGGGCTGTCTGATAGTATCAGCTGCCTTCGGAGCTGGAGATCAGTGGGGCAGAAGAACAGCTGGAGCCTGTTCCCGAGGTGTGCAGGCACAGAGCTGCCAGGAAAAGGGAACAGTTAAGGAACAAGGGTCAACTCGGAAGTAAAGGCACAGGTGGATGGTGAATGACCCCTCCCCTATAGGAATAAAGAGGAACGAAAGGGGAGTGATGTTTGCAGGAGACAATTAGTTATTTAACTAGGGTGAAGATTTGTTTGTGACTCATTGCCAAGTATTTTCTGGTACAGCGTTGCACTTGGAAACTATTGGCCTGGCAATTCTCCAAACCTGATAAGGTCTGTGGTTGTAAATTACTCTTGAAAGACTGTTTGCTGGGCAGTGATGGGATTCAATTTTTTTTACTATTGGTTCTGTGGGTGTGGCTTGGTGGGCATGGCTTGGTGGGCATGGCAGGGGAAGGATACTGCAAAATCCCCATTCCCTCCCCACCCCACTAATCTGCTTTCCAGCTCCTTTCTCCTTTCTCCTGTGCAGGGCAACAAAAGACCCAGCCAATCAGCTGGGACTCAGGAGGCAAGAATAGATGGGGCGGGGCAAGTCAGAGGTGGCATTTGTCAGTTCTCCGAACTACTCAAAATTTCCACTACTGGTTCTCCAGAACCAGTCAGAACCGGCTGAATACCACCTTTGTTGCCGAGACTTTGTTGGATATGAATGATAGGAATTCACATTAGCCTAATAAAAAGGGGTTTTGTCAGGACGAGGAGTCTGCTTCATAATTTTGTGAAGCCTAGGTCAGAACAACACCATTTATGACAGATGCAGTCCAATCATTAGGGCGCAAAAGAAAATATCTGCTGCAAACTCCATGTAAACGTCAGGAAGTAAACGCTCAGCTCCATTCATTTGCCCAACTCTCCACCCCAATAAAAAGGGATTACAGTCATAAAAAGAAAAGAAAGTACTTGGTATACGATATCTCCCATGTACAAGCTAGTTGATGATTCTTGAAAAGTAAGACAGTTTTATTAACTTCTTAGTCAGGTTTCTAAATAACACAAATTATTTCTTTAACACTTGTCCAAGAATAGAATGTGAATGTGATATTTCCAATGAAATTAAGAACAATAAACTGAGGAAAAATCCTGGTTTGATTTTCTAACTTATAAAATGAAGCCAGGATATTCAAACTAGGGAGCAACTTAGGTTACTAGTTACAATAACAGAGAAAGACAAATGAAAGAGTGTGAATGATCTGTAAAAGAAAGTTTAATCCATATCTACACAGCAGTCCTATGCCTTTTCAAAAATCAGTCCCACTAAGATTAATATATTTACACCTGGATAGGTGTCTTATATTGGAGTCCTGTTCCTATGTACTATAGAACCAAATAGCATGGATTTAGATCTCTTTTACAGTTTTATGAAAAAGAATTTGCCCTCTTTTTTTGAATGTTTACATATATTTGGCTCTGAATTCTACAATCTTCACATTGGTCCTACTGGCCTATAAAAGGATTCTGAATAAAGAAATGTGTTGCTTATTTCATTTATTCCATAATTATAGTCACTGAATATGTCATGACTTGGTAACTGTCTATTAGATTCAGTAATTCGCTGCAACATCTTTAGTTGCAATAACTATAACCAAAGACTTTCTGAATCAATCATATATTACTGTGTGGGAATTTTAGCCTATTCTTCTATGGCCTTCAACTCAGAAGCATTTCAAAGTTACCTATAATGAACTGCTTGTTTAGGTTCCAATGCAACATTTCTGTGAAGTTTACATCTGGATTTCGAATTGGTAAAAAAATCCAACACTTTGCTATTTGTCCACACTTTTGTAGACTTTTTTTTTTAATTTAAAAACAAAAAATACAAAAATCTCATTTCCATTAACAGTTATTCTGTCATTGTATATACATGTTTCTTATTTTGTGACTATACATTATTTTTATCCTTATCCTTCACCTATTCGTACCACCTCTCCCATGTCGTATAGTATTCTCAATCCTCTTTGCCTTTCAGTTCCATAGTGAAGTTATCTAGTTCAGCACAGTCCATTATTTTTTTAATCAAAACTTTAATCTGGTATTTTATCACTCTTCCAATTTTGTGCTAACGTGATTCTTGCTACAGTTAAGATGTGTACAATAAGGTATCTTTTATCTTTACTCAAATTCCCTTTAAATCATACCTAATAAAAACATTTCGGGTTCCAATTTCAATTTATATTTTGTAATCTCAAAAAGCCATCTCTGTATTTTCTTCCGGTATTTTTTGACCTCTATACATATGGAAAAATATTCCCTTCTTTTGTTTGCACTTCCAGCATTCCGGTTTCAAGGTTGGATACATTTTCACCAATTGTGCCAGTGCTAAGTGCCATCTACAAAACATTTTATATTGTGGATTTTCTTCAAAGTTTTGAGATCATTGCTTTGCAGCATGATCTACTTCTGCCTCATTTCAACTAATGAAAAGATGGCATCACATTATCATGTAAATTATGTGATGCTTCCTTCAAGAATGACAAGTTATCCAAGATCTGAGGCAGCAGAGAAACCACAAACTGTGGCAGTACTACTTCCATGATTGTCAGTTGATGAATTCAAATTGTGGAATGCAGTGTTTAGTTTCTGCTAGACAAAACAACACCCATGTAGCCCCAGAAGTTCCATTTTTGACTCATCTGCAAATAGAATATTTTTCCCAAAAAACTGAAAGGTCATCCAAGTATGTTTTGGCAAACTTGAGATGAACCTCAATATTCTTCTTAGTGAGTAATGGCCTCCATCCACACTCTTTCGTGAATCCCAGAATTACTCAGTGTTTTTCTGATTGTAATAACATGAACACTGACTTTAGCCAAATATAGTTCTGCAGGTACTTTAAATGCTCTTTAGGGACTCTTTGTGATTTTCTAAATGATGATATGCTGGTTATTTTGAATGGTAGTAATAGGCCACTATGATCAAAATTAACTATTGTCCCAGATAACTGGGGTGTGAACCTCACTGTGATAAAGGAGTGAAAGTTTAGGAAATATATATAGTCTGCACTGATCAAAACTATGTAGTAAAATATTCACAAAAGTGCTATTTATTCTTTAATTGAACTATTGAACTAGGCAATTACCTTTTTGTACTAGAACAGGCTATCAAATTCATGGCCCACAGGCCGGATGTGTCATGTGTTGACCACGCCCACCCATTTTATCAAAGGAGGAAAAAGTTATGGTATGTCACATGATGCCACCGTGACGACGTGTGTTTGACACCCCTGTACTAGAACATCATATGTTGGATGATGTTGGATAACTATTAGTGAAATGTTGGGTGACTATTAGTGAAATGAATGAATCAAGCATCAATTTGGAGTCAATTTTTCATTCAGATTCCCTTTAGAAACAACTTCAGGAGAGGGCAAAAGTATCATTATCCAAGCTTTGCCCCTTTTGTACATATGTTGTTCTCACAGAAGTTCAAAAATTGTGGAACTTAAATCACAATAGTCATTTTGCCATTTTGAAAAAAGCCTCTGATCTTGCAGATGTTTCCATTGAGATAATGCTATCTTAACATTCAGTAGAAAAGAATTTTGCAAAAGTTCAGAAAATCCAAAAGAAAGAACTGTAGATGAATATGTAGAGGTTTGCATTGTAAGAGTTCCTATTTTTGCCTTTTTTGAAAACAGTCAGAATATAGTATTGTGCAGTCAATCTCAAATTCCTGCTCCAGAGATACTTCAGCTTGTTATATTCCAGTATGCCTAATCTTGGTCTATACTGTCTGGCAAATTTAGCAGTTGTAATCCAACACATCTGGACCACATCAAGTTGAGGAAGGATGATATAAAAGGGGGAGAAGTTTATAAAACAATTCACAATGTTATCTCTTTGCTTGCTGGGTTTTATGTGGTACATTTGTATAAATATAGTCTCACCAAACCACATTACATAATTATGAATATGATACATGAAAAGAATGGAAGGAGAGAAGGAAGGAAAGATGGATGCAGGAGAATTTGATAGGCATATATTTGGGGGAGGTGAGAGAGAGAGGGAGGGAAAGAGAGAGAAAGAGAGAAAGAGAAATAGGGAGAGGGAGAGAGATGTAGGGAAAAGACTCCTTTATTGGATTGACACATCAATATCAAGCCAAGATTTTAAACTGTGGTTTGCTCCATGAACATAATGATAAGTTTTACATAAAGTAATATAAATTCTCCTGGTTTGACTCCTGGTCACTTCTAGATCTAGCCATGTCATTTTCTTGACAGAAGTAAGGAAGCATTTGGTCCCTATATTTTTCTTTTTTCTTTTACTTTCCAATCCTCTTACTATCAGCCCTCCTGGGTAAACCAACCAAACCAGGAAATCAACTCCATAGAAAGGCTGAAAATACTTTTATTGAGAGTTGTTTCATAAAAGTGGCAATGGGAATATCAGGAGAAGCATAATAAACTTTCATCAATTATATGCCCTGCAAATGGATTATTTAGGAAATGTTTACAATAAAACAAAGGGAGTTCAAGTAAAAAATGAATGTGTACTGAATGATTGTAGATTGTACAAAAGTGAATGATCAGTGCAGAAGCAGTATGTTGAAGAGATTTGATCATATAGAGAAAATGGATGACGATCAAGTTGCAGAATCAATAATGAAGGATGAGTGAATGGCATCAAGAGGAAAGGGAAGTCTGAAAAAGTCATGGCTGGATAGAGGTGAAAAGTTGAAAGAACAAAGGATAATGTATAAAGTTGTGGACACTGTAGAAACATGAATAGTTTACAAGGACAGGTAAAATGAATGATGTAGGTATACCTGGTTTTAATTCTATTTCAGTTTCTTTTCTTTGTCTTAGATCTTTAGTTACTTGTTTTAGTATTTGTTATATGATGATGTAAAGCTATTCAACACCACAGAAAATACCGCTACCCTTCAAAAAGACCTTGACTACGTATCAGAATGGTCAAACAAATGGCAACTTCAGATCTCAACAAATAAATGCTCTGTCCTACATATTGGCAAAAAAAAATCAGAAAATAAAATACAGGCTGAATAGTCAAAACCTTGTTGATGACCCAAACTCTGTAAAGGATCTTGGAGTACTCATCTCAAATGACCTAAGTGCTAGAGCCCACTGTAACTACATAGCCAAAAAGGCACTAAGAGTTGTTA
Organism: Bungarus multicinctus; assembly: GCA_023653725.1. Taxonomy (NCBI): domain Eukaryota; kingdom Metazoa; phylum Chordata; class Lepidosauria; order Squamata; family Elapidae; genus Bungarus; species Bungarus multicinctus. Next base: position 78,546,433 of record CM042846.1, on the reverse strand, counting down.
ACCTAATCTTACGTAGCTTTTTCTCTGGTAATATTACACTAATAACTAGAGCATACAAAACATTTGCTAGACCAATACTCGAATACAGCTCATCAGTCTGGAACCCACATAACGTATCTGATATCAACACAGTTGAGAAAGTCCATAAATATTTTACAAGAAGAGTTCTTCACTCCTCTACTCGTTGCAGAATACCTTATGCCACCAGACTCGAAATTCTAGACCTAGAAAACCTTGAACTATGCCGCCTTCGGTCCGATCTAAGTATAGTATATAAAATCATACATTGCAATGTCCTACCTGTCAATGAATACTTCAGCTTCAACCATAACAACACAAGAGCAAACAATAGATACAAACTCAAGGTTAATCGCACCAAACTTGATTGCAGGAAATACGACTTCAGCAACAGAGAGGTCAATGTCTGGAATACTCTACCTGACTATGTGGTTTCTTCCCCAAACCCCAAAAACTTTAACCTTAGACTGTCTACTATTGACCTCACCCCTTTCCTAAGAGGTCTGTAGGGGATGTGCATAAGCGCACCAACGTGCCTAGCATCCCTGTCCTATTGTTTCTTTTATATTTTATTTTTCTTATACGTATCCATGTATTCATAACTATGTTATACTTATACCTATTATCTTGTAAGCAATTGACAAATAAAATAAATAAATAAATAAAAGTAAATTTCTCCTATTTTTTTCACTTCACATAACATTGGTTAATAGCATGATAATAGATACATTTAATTTTAAATTAATTACTCTGTGTAATAGCTATCACAGCTATGGTCATTAGAATGTATTTATTAGATTGTCAACCTACCTTTATTACTTTATAAATAATTCAAAGCAGTGAACCTACATAATACAGGTAGTCCTTGACTTACAACAGTTCATTTAGTGACCATTCAAAGTTACAATGGCACTGAAAAAAGTGACTTACGACCATTTTTACAACCAAATTTACAACCACTGTAGCATCCCCATGGCCACATGATTTATATCTGGATGCTTGACAATTAACTCACATTTATGACAGTTGCAGCATCCTGGAGTCATGTTGCAACTTCTGACAAGCACAGTCAGAATATGAAGAAACCAGATTCACTTAACAGCTGTGTTACTAATTTAACAATTGCAGTGATTCAGTTAACAAATGTGGCAAGAAAAGTTGTAAAATGGGACAAAATTCAATTAACAAATTTCTAACTTATCAACATACATTCTGGGCTCAGTTGCAGTCGTAAATCGAGGATTACCTGTACCTCTTCGTTCTCCTACCATCTTTCTCCAAAAAGAAAACCTACCCCGAAAAGAAAACCTATCATGGTTTTGACCCCATGTGCTAAAATTAAGCCCTATCTCCAAAATTAGCCCTACTTAATCACATGCGTAACCAGTCTCCTCCATTTTCTCTAGTTGCTTGCAGTGCCAACAACAGAAGGTGAAGAGGTGAGGGAGGGAAAGGGCGGAGGGGAGGGAAAGGTGGAGAGGGGGAAACTTGCCCCACATGCCTCACACACTCTTACCTAATGGTCGCACCAGCCATGTACCCGAAACAGCCTTGCTGTGACCACTCCAGCAACCCTGGTCACCAGGCCGCTTCTGCTATTAATAGCGGCCACAAAAAGAGTGAGAAGGCAAGTGATGTACCCCATGTGCCTCATGCCAGCTTACCTAATGGTCACACCAGCCATCCACCCGAAACAGCCTCACACCGGCCACTCCAACAACCCTGGCCATCATGTCACTTCTTTTGCGGCTGCAAAGAGTGGAAGACTGAGTGACACACCCCACGGTATTTTCTCCACAACAACCCTGTGAGTTGAGTTGCCTCAGAGAGAGTGACTGGTCCAAAGTCATCCTGCTGGCTTTCATGTCTAAGGAGAGACTAGAACTCACTATTTCGTAGTGATTGCGCCCAAAGTTATTCAGCCAGTTTAGATGCCTAAGGAAGGTCTAGAACTCACAGTCCACTTGTTTCTTGCCTGGTGCCTTAACCGCTAGAATAGACCAATTATTTTCCTCAAAATCACACCTCACACTTGAGAATCAAAGTACCTTAGATTAATACAACAGAGTAAAAGCCTAACAATTTCCAGCAATATTGTTTAGGAAGGGTACAAACAGCTCAAAGAAAAGATGTGCCATCCACGATTAAGAATTTTATCACCTTAATAGTATTTAATGCAGACTAATTTATTATCCAGTTATGATGTAGGATCAAAGAATTGAGAGTAAAGGAACACCAAGAAACAAAGAGGGAAAACATTTCTAATGTTCCCACCTGCAACTTTATAGCTTTGCGTAATTAATATTTTTTCTTTGCTGACTCAAATTGTCTGTTAGCAGAAATACGTAGGATGATCCCAGCTTTACAGGTCTGTTTACTTATGTCTCTTCCTCATTGTAATATATATTTTAGTTAGGAGTTAAAGACAGCTAAGTACTATTTAATCTCTGGTATAAAATTTTGCTTTGGTTTGAAACAATCCTTAGAGCTTATTTTAGAAATATGGAAATTGTTCTGTTTAAAATTATTTCGGCTTCTTTCCCAGAATAGAATCCTTCAAAAAACTTCAAATGGAAAAGAGAGAGGGAAAGGGTAGAGGGAGAGGATTTCATGTCTTTAAATGAGATAGTTCTTGATTTCTTTTATGGAAAATCTATTCATATGGAAAAGATTCATAATTCAGTGATCACTACCCTGGCAATTTGAAAATTGTCAAAAAGGCATGGAGAATTATTGTTTGGAGAAAATGAGCAGTGGCCAGAATGGGGCCATATTATACAGGTGGATGGGGATAGATTGTTATTGTTTTTTCATGCAGTTAGGCAAGTATATGGGAAAGTTTCATTGCTTTTACATTATGATAGATTTACATTCTACCCTTCCGAAGAAATCAAGAGAACATCGGTGGATTTTTCCATGAATTTGATCTCTACAAAACAACTATAAGTTAGGCTGGGCATAGACATTGGGACTCATCCAAACGTACAGGTAATCCTTGACTTACGACTGCAATTGAGCCCAAAATTTCTGTTGCTAAACAAGATTGTTGTTAAATGAGTTTGCCCCATTTTAATGACTTTTCCAGCCACTGTTGTTAAGTGAATCACTGCAGTTGTTAAATTAGTAGCACAGTTGTTAAGTGAATCTGACTTTGCTTGTCAGATGGTCACAAAAGGAGGTCACATGACCCAGGATCCTGCAACCATCATAAATATGAGCTAGTTGCCAAATGTCTGAATTTCGATCATAGGGATGCTGCAGTGGTTATAAGTGTGTAAAACGGTCATAAGTCATCTTTTTCAGTTATATTGTAACTTCAAAAGATCACTAAATTAATGTTTGAAACCAAAGACAACCTCTACTTACTGAGGTTTATTTTCAAGTTGGAACCTATTTTTCTTCTTCTGGTGCATTTAAGCTGTGGTATGAACAACACCATCAAAATGAATCCAACCTTTTAATAAGTATATCCTTCAAATAATTATTTAATTTAGGGAACAGGGATTCACTGTCATAATATGTAACTATTTAAGGAAAGTAGAGAATTTTGGCATCTGAGAGGCTGATTTTTTTCTCCTGGGTTCCAGAAACAAAAGCAGTTGCTGCTTATGTTTCTCATACAGTAGAAGAACTGGTTTACTTTCTCGTACAGTAGAAGAACTGGTTTTTGGAGATGATCATCTATTTTAGGCTTTGGTGTGCTTGCTGCAGAGATGACCATTACTGCAGTTTGCAGAACATAGTTAGTGATGAGTGTCCTAGACTTCTTCAGTCAGTCAGTCAATCAATCAATCAATCAATCAATCAGAATAGAGCTGGAAAGGAACTTGGAGGTCATCTAGTCCAACTTCCTGTTCTAGCAGGAGACCTGATATAATTTAAGACAAGTGGCTGTCTAGTCTTTTCTTTAAAACCTCCAGTGATGAAGCACCCACAACTTCTGAAGGCACTGATTAATTGTCCTCATTGTTAGGAACATTTAATTCCAGGTTGCTTCTCTTCTTGATTAGTTTCTTGTCTTGCCTTCTGGTGCTTTGGAAAATAAGCTGACTCTTCTTTATGGCAGCCCCTTAAATTCTGGAATACTGCTATCACGTCACCCACTGTCCCCCTTTTCTCTAGAGTAGTCAAACCCAGTTCCTACAACTGTTTTTCAAATGTTTTAGTCTCCAGGCCTCTAATCATCTTAGTTGCCCTTTTTCCAAAGTCTCAACATCTTTTTTGTAATGTGGGTAACCCAATGTGGTCACGGTGGAATTATAGTTAGAAAGGGCCACTTAGGGCAATGTATCCAACTTTTAGCTAAGGGTAGGAATCCAAATGAAAGCATCTCAGACAGATGGCTGTTTAACTTTTCTTTGAATTCACTCGCTAAAGGAGAGTCTACCCTGTCTCTGCATAGTTGGTTCCAGTGTTCAGTTGCTCATATCGTTGGGAAGGGTTTTCTTAAACCCATTACTCTTCATTCCGTACTCTGGAGTGACAGGCTAGATCTTGACCTTCTTTCATCTTATATCCTTTCAGGTATTTGAAGCGTGCTATCATAATCCCCCTCAGTTATCTTTTCCTCAAGGCTAAACATACCATCAAGTCCTTCAATCTCTCTTCAAAAGGCTGCTTTCAGTCCCCTGATCAGCGCTGCTACCTTTCTCTGACCCTGCTGTAATTGCTCTGAATCTTTACAGCAGGATAATGCTCAGACTTGAGGTAGGTCTGACAGAAATAGAGTAGAGTGGAATGATTATTTATGTGATTTGGAAATCGTATTTCTGTTGATACAGCCTGCCGTTGCATTTCCCTTCCTTTTAATCACATGATATTATGGTTTGTATTGAGTTTGCAAAATTTATGGGATTTTTTTGCAAGTACAAATATCTCCCATGTTATACTATGCTTGTTTATGGTTTCCTAAATGACTAACATTTCAATTGTTTCCATTACATTTATTTAAATTTAAATATTTCTTAGTTTTTTCAAAAAATCTAACCTTTATTACTTGATAAGTAACTCAAGGTGGTGAACATGCTTAATACTTCTTGCTGCTCCTATTTTTCCAACAACAACAACCCTGTGAGGTACGTTAGGCTGTGAAGAGTGACTGCCCTAAAGTCACCTAACCAACTTTCATGCCTAAGGAAGGACTAGAACTCCTAGTCTCCTGGTTTCTACACCAGACATTAATCCTCAGGAGTATTTTCTAATATAGAAAATATAACTATTTGCAGCCCATTTCTCTATCCTATTTTTGATGTTATTTCTATTTCATAAAAAATTAGCTATCCCACCCAATTTTCTATCATCTATCTATCTATCTATCTATCTATCTATCTATCTATCTATCTATCATCTGTCTAATGTATTGGCTTACCCAAACTAACTTATGATTGATATAATGAATAATTTGATAAGCCTTTCCTCCTTCTCTTTATCCAAATTGTTAATGAAAATATTGAAATGTAGCATTGATGTTGAAAACATTAGACTTTATATGCCTCTCAATCTGATAAGGGGCGTTTGATGAGAATTCTTTCAGTAAGATTGCCAAGACACTTAGCTATGATGCCATAAAGTTCATTCATATCTAACTTAGTAATTAGTAGATCGTGAGGTCCAGTACTTTTTCAAAAGATCAGGTGAAATCAAGGTAAATTGTGCCTCTGCTGATCATGTCAATTAGAGCAAGTTTCCCCAACCTCTGGGCTGTGGACTGGAACCAGTCTGATGCACATCAGCAACTGGGCCACGCACACAAGGAAAGCCCCATCTACACATGTGCAGAATGCCCCCTCCAGTCTACGGGGAAAAAACTCTGTCCATGGAACTGATCCCTGGCATAAAAAAGGTTGGGGGGTACTGTATGAGAGGACTTACATTAAAATGTTGAGATACAATTAGCAAGGCATTTTTCTGACAAATCCATGCTAATTTCAATGTTTAGTGTCTTTAGAAATCACTATTCTTATGATCTATTGTAGAATGTTCTCAAATATTGATATCAGGCTTGCTGATCTGTCATTTGTCAGAATTTCCTTTTTCCTCTTGTTTTAAGATAGGGGCACTTGCAATCATCTGGCATTTCACCAGTTCTCTAGGATTTCAGAAAGCAATGGTTAGGCAGGTCATCAGTATTTACTATTCTTGCATGCTTTCATGTGGTCCAAAAATTTACATTCATTTAAAGTAATGTAAGTTTCCATCCTTCATCTTGTTCTTTGCAGTTTCCTGGTGATATAGTAATTGTTTGTTTGAGATAAAACTGAACTAAAATAAGTTCTGCCTATTAGCATTTTGCATTCTTTATTGAGCAGCTGGGATTATGAAGAGAGCGGTTGTTTTTATTTTGAAGGTACCTAAAGAAGTCCTTCTCATTCTTAGCATTCGTCTATATTCTTCCTTTGTGACTTTCTGTATTCATACAGAGGTTCTGAATATAAGTTCCAGTTCTTATTAAGTGAAATACATTTCATATCATCATGACATCATCCAGCTATCTCAGGCCATGATCCCAAAATAAAACCTTTGTGGTTGACAATATTTGCATAGTTAGTCACTGAGTCACAGCTCCCTGAACTTCAAGCATCTTTTTGATACCTTTTTAGCCTCTGTCGATTCAATTGCAGCTAATCTTTGCACTATCCTTTATACATTTACATATTAGCAGGAAGGAATAATTGTCATTGAACTTGATAAATCTTGAAGATGTTTTGTCAGGTCCTTAATCCTTGCTTCTAGCATGCAGCAAAATTTATGAACTATTAGATCTGGCCGACATAGGTCAGTTTGAATTCCTCCTAGAAAAGAATTAATAACAAGCATAATTCTTCTTTTTGTGTCGTATAGGGCACAGCTGCATCCTCTCTCCCTTTTAGGGCTCTATTGTCTGATTTCTTGTTTTGCATAGTTTCTTTTTCTTCCTCTGAACTGTTTTAGCCTTTTGTGTGCGAGCTAGAGTCTAATAATTGTGTCTGAGTACCAGCAATGCAAAATATCTCTCCATCTTTTCCTAATCCATTGGATTTGATCCTGTGTTTGCCTGATTTCCTTGTAGATTGTTTCTTTTTTTTTCCTTCTTCATAAGCATTATTGGAATTTTAAAACAGAATAAAAATGAAGAACTAATATTGAGAATGAAAGGAAGAAAAAAGAAAAAAGAGAAAAGAACAAAGACAAAAATGCAGAATCAAAGGAAACATTATATAAAGAAGTGACTTCCAATTTTCTTTTACAGCACTTATAAATCTAAATTTAAATCAACATTTTAGTCTATGGTTATAACATTGTTTACATTTTTCAATAATTATTTTAATTCTAATCAGCTAAACCATATGGTTTAAATACATCTTTTTTTGTTTCCCCCAATTAGTCAGTAAGTGGCTTCATTATATTTAGGCAATCTCCCATTTTAATTAAAGCAATTTATTTGGCCATCTTAGCAAGTTCCATATTCTTTACCACCCATACCTCCATTGTTAGTAGAGTCAAATCTTTCCACCTTTGGGGAATTTTGTGCATATTGTTGTCTTGTTGCAGTTGTCATATATAACAGCAAGGTTCCATGATTCTTGCCCTATCTACTTTATCCATCAATTCCAAATTACGTTAGGTTGTTTCATGGTCTATTCTTGTGTCCTCTTTTTTGATGTGATAAATACTTGTGCCTTTGCATCTACTGTAATTTAGCCATTTGACTGTCTTGATCCTTTGACATTTCCTTCAATGGGTTTGCTTTTGCTACAAATATATCACAGGTTGTTTTCAGACAGGAAGATAAACATGCCATAAGCATTACAGGTCACAATTGCACATTTGTGTCTATCCATCTTCCTTTCTCCAGAAGAAAAGTTTGCATATCTTCTTCTTTCTCAGGCTTTCATGTTAGCCAGGTGTGAACTCTTGGCTTAGAAAGAAAAGAAGTGTTTAAAAGTGATTTTTTTGAAATAAGTATCAGGAAGTAAAATCTTGGCTGAGTAGTTCAAATAAGTATGGGGTTTTGTGAATTCAGGGCTTCTTATCACTTGCCTCTAAAATTTTGCCTCTGAAAAGACCTTCTCTGTGTATAATCTTGGAGGCAATATCTTCTATGGTTGAAGCCAAAAACAAAGGGAAATACCAAATAAATAGAAAGAGACAACAATGCATCATCCTGTCTCCCAAAATAGTGAGATAATTTGTGCTAACTATATCGAAAATAATTACATACCCTTTCTACAGATCTCCAAATTCTTTTTCATTGTATGATTCTTCCTATCTTGCTTGGCCCTTCTTATAATTACTATCTTCTAGCAGTTCCTTTAATCTTGAGGCTCTTTCTTTCATACTTTATAGATCCTTGGAATTCAAATAAGTTCCTAGTTCTTTATTCCTTAAGACAGCTTTTTCCCCTAGCATTTGTCTTTTATATATCTTGGGTTTGGTTCTCCCTACCAACAAATTCACTTCTCTTTTGTTTCTCCTGAGGATACATTTTAAGACCAGAATTACATTCTTCTTTCCTTTTGGTTTCATATTCTACCTACACTTCCCTCTGGCTTATACTTAGGGCTACCAAATAAATGTCCCCATTACTATCAGAGGACAGCAAAGAGATACAGAAATATTAGCTTTTGACTCTACTCTAGTAGTTACCTAGAATTTTACAATCTGTAGAGAGTAACTAAACATTCAACTAGATCATTTCTAAGATGGTTCAGAGAGTTTTTCTTTGTAAGTTCCTTAGTTTTCTTGTTTCTAAATGCTAGGCTCTTATCTCTGAATAGATACTTAGATATTTCTCAGGGATGTCAAACTCATTTCATTGAGGGCACATCAGGGTTGTGTCACTTGTGTCAGGGGCACCTGTGGCGGCCTGAGAGCTCTGCCACTGAAAACAGGCTCCCGAGCTCTGTTTTTGGCTGCAATGGCCTCCTGCCAGTAAAAACGGAGCTTGGGGGAGCAAGATGTGGCCCTCATGAGGTCCATTTTCAGCTGTAACAGCCTCCTGCAACCCTCTGCCAGGTAAAATGGAGCTTGGCAGAGCTGCATACGACCCACCCAAGCTCCATTTTCACTGGTAGAGGCACCACGGGCTGGTCCTTCATGTTTCCAGAGTGGCTCCGTGGATCTAAACACCCCGTGGACCAGATCTGGCCCTCAGGCCTTGAGTTTGATACCCCTGATCTATCTTCTATGATACATTTTCCTACCAAGGTGCTTTCTAAATCAGTGTCAAGATTCAGGAGTACCTTGGTGATATGAAACAGTAAGTAGAAACTAGCAAGGCGAATTTCAACAGGAACAAGTACAAACGTCTTAATTTGAGTATGAAAATACTAACACTTCAACTTATCCCCTGAGACTCTGATTCTTTAATTCCTAGCCTTGGACTATTTTAGTTTCATACAGGAAGGAAAGACTTTATAACATGATAGTTATTGGAGGAGACAAGAAGTTACTATAAGATAATGGTTATGAAGAGTCCTGCTTTGCTTATTTTCCCTCCCTCCCATACACAGACTTCCTAATGTGACTTTTTGCTTAGGTTTAATGCCAGTGCTGCCTATAGGAATAAACCTTACATTTTAGGGAAGTGAAAGAAACACAGTATCCAGTAAAAAGGTTAATCGAATTACCAATCTAATCAATTCTGATCACTTTGAATGTTAGAGGAAAAGGATAATGTTGGACTACCAAGCATAATTTGGCAGAGAATTGTAACTGGGAACTCTTTTGTACATTTGCTTCCAACTGAGGGGATGAGTCAGCTGTCCTACTGACTAACCCTATCTAAGGTTAGGGGTGTCAAACTGGTGGCCCGTGGGCTGGATATGTCATGTGCAGGCCATGCCCACCCCAGCTCCGTGAATGGGAAAAAGATTGCAAAACATCTCACGATGGCAACATGACATGGTGAGTTTGACACCTGTGGTCTACATAGTACAAAGGAAAAACTCCATCTCCATTTTTAACTGGAGTTCCTCAAGGATAGCTGCAGCATCTGGAATGCTAACTGTGAATCTCCCCATCATCTCAAGCCTTTCCTTATTCTGGGGAACTTCTTGGGGTTATCTTGGGCCAGGATTCCTTAACCGACTGGACTTGCTGGGCAGAATTGGACTTGCTATTGCAGCCCCAGAAAAGACCTTGAATTGAACCTGGCTTCTCCAGTAGCCTTCTTAGACCTTAGAAGCCCAGCCTATCTTGGTTCATGAAGTAGTCTCTGATGAGTTGGTTTTCCCATCCTGGAAGCATTATTTTGCTTCAGTTGATCAGATGAGGCCAGATTAAGCAAGAGAGTGCTATACCATTATCCAATGTGTGAAATAATATGAATCCCCAGTTCTTGAAGGTTTGTGGCTAAAGGAAGACTTAACCAAAAAATAGCGATGAACAACTATTGATAAGGATATCCTACTTCAACCAACTAATTACTACCAATTCTCAAGAAGAGGGACATGAGATAAAAAATATTTACTTCTTCCTCTCACTTCCTGGTCTATTTTATTGGCTTTTTGCATACACCATGGATTGCTTCTCAGCCGCCACCACTCTCTTCATTTTTCTTCTTGTCCTTTCTTTTCCTCTTCTTTTCCTTTTCCTCTTTCTTTTTTTCTTCTTTTCCCTCCAGTTTTTGATCTGTTATAAACTGGCTTTTCAGTCCTTCTTTCTCTTTTTCTATTTCAGAATTCTCCTTCTAGTTTTTGATCTGTCCAAACTGGCTTTTCAACCCTTCTTTCTCTTTTTCTATTTCAAAATTCTATTTCTCCACATCTCTATGGCTAAAATGATTGCACACAACCTGTATCGGTTCCACTTTTTCTCTTAAAAACTGAGCTGGACATGGATTTCCATTTTTACAAGCCAGGGATTATGCACTGCTATTCTCTCAGTATTGTTTTTTGCTTTAAAAGTATTTTTGTCACTGGATGTACTCATTCAATGATGCTGTTTTTCTTTTCATTACTATTTCCTGCCAGTTTCCCCACTATTTATTTCAAGTTGTGAAATAGTTATTTCTTAGTACCCCCATGATTTCGAATAATATTTTACCAGTGAATGAAATTTTCCAGGTAAGTGCTATTTCCCCTACTACTGTTACTTCCCATTGACTGTTCCCCACTGAATTCTTTATATTATTTTATTGTGTTGGACCTCAATAAAATCCAACCCCTTTTGTTGAGGAGTGTGTGGTTATCATTCTTGAGGACTATATTTCCCTCTGGGATGCATGGTTTTAAGTTTTTTTTCAGTAAAAATTGACTGCTCACTAAGGGAAGTCCTGCCTAACTAATCTACTAGAGTTTTTTGAATGTGTTAATACAAATATGGATAAGGGCAAGCCAATACATAATCTTCTTAGCATTGTTAACATCCTTTAATGAAGTCCCCACACACACACACACAAAAATGGTCCTAAGTGATTTCTAGATTAGAGGAGTGGGTGTCAAATAACAAATGTCATTCAATGTGAACAAATATTGAAGTGGCATACTGGAGCCAACATTCCCAACAATTAATGCAAATTAGTAGGATCAGAGTTAATAGTGACTGATGAAGAAAGGGATCTTGGAGTAATAGTAAATAGTTCAAAAAGAGCATCAACACAGTATGCATTTAGCGTAAAAAAAGACCAACTTGTTAAAGAGAATAAGAAGACCACTTGTTAAAGAGAATAAGAAATTTTGGTTTTGAAAAGTGTTGAAAATAGAGATGCCAATATTATAATGTCCTTATATAAATCAATGATGAAACTGCATCTGAAATATTGTGTGCAGCCCTGGTTGCCACACCTGAAAAAGGTGGGGTTAGAGAAGGTTCAGAGAAGAGCAACTCAGAATTGAAAGGGCTGGAACAGCTTCCCTATAGGAAAGTTTGCAACATCTGGGGCTTTTTAGCCTAGAAAGCAGGCAAGTGAGAGGGGACATGACTGAAGGGGGACAAAATAATGCATGGTGGACAAGGAGAAACTACTTTGGTCCTGTACTAGAGCCCGAGCTCACCCAATGAAATTGAATCCTGGGAGATATTTTTTTTAACCCAACACACAATTAATCTTGCAATTTTCTACTCTAAGACATTCTGGTTACCAGCTTAGCTGGCTTCAAAAAAGGATTGGGCCACAGAGACACAGTGTTCAGAATGCAGTACTGCAGGCTACTGCTGGCTATTTCTGCTGGCTGCTGGCTGCCTGCATTTTGGCAGTTCGAATTTCCCCAGGGTCAAGATTGACTCATCCTTCCATCCTTCCGAGGTAGGTAAATGAGAACCCAAATTGTTGGGCGCAAGATGCTGACTCTGTAAACTGCTAAGAGAGGACTGTAAATCACTGTGAAGTGGTATATAAGTCTAAGTGCTATTGCTATATGAGCAATTCATGAATGACATGGAAATTAATAGCTCCTTGATGGGTATCTACTGGAAGACTAGTGGGTTTCCTTATGCAGTTAGTTGGCCATGAGAGAACAGACTGCTGGACTAGGTAGACTGATCAAGTAGGCAAATGCATATGTCCTTATGTGTAAATACCATTGGTATTGCTGGTATTCAGGTTTCCTGAGCAAGTTGTCCTTAGAGTGGGATCCCATAAAACTTTCCCAATTTCTCAACCCCTATTTCTCCCCTTGTGAAATTTTCTTTGTTCCATTCTTAGTTTCCTCTGCTCCAGAGAATTTCTAAGGGACTGTGCAGAAGAATGAGCAGCAGCAATTACTGTATTTGCTTGCCAAATAATTAAATTAGTTATTTAACTATTGTGTGATGCTGACTTTGAGAATTCTTTAGATGTTGAGTCCAGAATGCTAGTCTCTGTCTGCTAGAAACAGAAGTCTCTTGAGCTACCATTGAGTTTAACTAATCCATAGCAGATCACTATAAAGCCTGGTAAATGGTGGTTTGCAGCACCATGGAAAGCTCCAGGTGAGCAGCTTATTCCAGCTGAGGTCAATTGTGGTCTTATAAGTCCTTCCATCAGGGCCTTTTCAAAAGGGATGTGAAGGCAGCAAATTGCCCCAGAGCCTCACAAAATGAGACTACCATCTGAATTATAACTCAGAACATACACTTCTAATAATTGAGTTATTAGCTTCAGTGGTCAAAAAACAATGGGAAAAAAAATATATCTATACAGTATGCAGTAAGAAGTGTGTTGGGGTGTGTGATCAAATTATGTTTATACCTCCTAATCTCCACCCCTTACCAGAAGTGTGCATACTTAAAGCTCCAAACCTCTGCTCTAAATAGGCACTCCCTATATCAGTGGGAAGCACTTGACTTATTGGATGATAAAAGACCATACAAGTTCTTCAGGATATTGTTCAGTTACTCTAGTCTGGTGTTTGAGCTGTGAACAAAAGCCCAAGATTTGGTTAGTGTATAATTTCCTGGTTCTGAATTCATGGAAACTGTAACTGCTATGCAAGCTGTTTACTTCTGTGACCAACTAAATTGTTTTTTTTTTTCCTGCACAGTAGTTCAGCTAAACCTGAATCTCATCCCAAGACTGTGGAAACAAAGACCTCAAGCTCTTCTGAAGCCCTTTGGACCTATGTAGCAGCAACAGCTTTCCCAGTCATTCATCCTTGCTCTGTGTTATAAAACTTGTTTGATACATCTGTCCCACACTGGAAAAGAATATTAGTTAAATTCAAGTGTTAGCTACTAGCATAAAGTACTCTTGCATTATAGCTACCAGCCAGCACTTTAGAATTTTAGTTGATAAAACTGAAATGCCAAGGATCCCTTTGACAGCTTATTCACCCCTTTGTTAAATCAAACCACTTTCCCCTTAGTTGCCCATTTGCTTTCCAATAGCAGCTGGTTTTGGGAAATTTCAAAGCTCTTCCCAATTCAGTAGTTGTTATTTATTGCATTGTGCATTGCTTTTAAACCCTAGTCTGTTACACAATCACTAATATAGATTCTGATGTGTGTTGAAGATCTTTTGTACTTCAGATTGATATCCCTTCTTGTTTTTAAAGGACCACTGCCATGTGGTGAGCAATTGTCACATTAAAGCACAAGACAATATCTTAGAAGACTTGATTTTCCAGTCTAGCAAGAATAAACACACTGATTTATTTATGACCGAGCTCAACTTCCTTCTTAGAAAAAAGTGAGGGAGGGGAGGAGAGGAGAGAGTGTGAGAGAAATATTCCCACAGGGAGTTTGTATTCAAATTCTGTTGCTTCAGTTAACATTAGTGTATTGTCTTACACACAACAGTAATTTACTGTATTTATTGCCTACATGGTTTGCAAAGAGTTGTAATCATAGCTTTTTTGTTTTACATTTTAGTAGATTGTGAAATCAAATATGCCCTTTGCCTTTCTTAATGGGAAAGAGTTGGTTAAGAAGGGACATGAGCTGTTTGTACGAGACCATTGTTTCCTTACAACAATGAAAGATGTCATTCACAAACTGGTTTAATTAAAACAAAACAACAGAGCTGCAAGAAAATTAATGTGTAGTGATATGTACATTGATTTCTGAATAAAAAATTTCTGCTATTGACTTATATTTATTTACCCATTGAAATGGAGGAAAAAATTATTCCCATAGACTGTGAGATTAAATATGGTTTCTTTAAAAGAATATTAAAGAGAATATTTTGGGAAGTGAGGTCTACATTCAATGCCAAATTTTGAACCTATATGTGAATAAACTCATTTTTACTGTATTTATTTGCTATTTATATTCTACAAGAGTCCTAATAGGTTATGGCATTCTAATTATAATAATAAAAATGAAATAAATATATAAATATCAATAAAATATTATCCTATGCATATAAAATCTGTTTCCACTATATGATTTCTGACATCATACAATGCTAAGCATCTTTTTTAAAAACCTAGTTTATTCTATAAATAGCCATTATCTGAGTTCATGTTAAGTCATAAACTATGTTTTATGAACACAATGGTTGAGTCACACAAGCCAAGAAGCCAAAACCAAACTATCTTATGGCTTAGTCCAGACATTGCCCAATTATATGTAGAAGTATTTTGAGATACTTTTTCCAGAGCAGGAATGTCATTTATGTCTCCAGCTTAGCACCAATTTTGTTCAGCTGTGGCCAAACATGAGAAAATGGATGAGATTTTAATGGCTATGTTATAAGATGGAACTGTCCTCTCATATTGACCGGGTAAATTAGGCTTAATTCAATATCTTAATTCCAGCATCTATGGAGCATAGATTCTTATTTAGTTCTGCCACATTGAATGTCTGGATAGTTCCTACCAAGGGCAACCAGCACAGTATGAGTAGACTGTTATTTTATGGGGATCTTGGTCAAATGAAGGACAACTTAGTTCCACACAGGCTTTTCCATCCTTAACCTCATCTGAACTTCTAGACAATATGTCCAAGATTGATCTGTGAGAATTATAGAATACGTAAGAGATATGATGCTGTGGAAAGCTCTCTACCTATTGCAGAGACCACCATGTGTTTCTTCTACAAAATCTATAAAACTAGTCTTTCATAAAGTCCATGTCTGCCCATACATTAGAAAGCTTCACGAAATATTGGCACTTATGATACAAATAGTTTGTGTATTTAGTATTATCCTGTAAATGTAGAAATAATTAACATGACATGTAAATTGCTCTTATTCCCTAAAACATTAATTTCAAATGAACACAGCAAAAATAAAAACTTCTTGAGTGCTAAATGACCACCTCTTCTATTGCAATAATTAGAAATGTAATACATTTTGTCATACCTTAAGATGGCTCCATTCCAAATACTAAGACTATGATGTAGAAATTGCTTTGAGCCACAGTGGTGCAATGGTTAGAGTACAGTACTGCAAGCTAATTCTGCTGCAGCCAGCTGCCTGCAATTTGGCAGATCGAATCTCAGCAGCTCAAGATTGACTCATCCTTCCATCCTTCCAAGGTGGGTAAAATGAGGACTCAAATTGTTGGGTGCAATATGCTGACTTTGTAAACTGCTTAGAGAGGGCTGTGAAGCACTATAAAGTGATATATAAGTCTAAGTGCTATTGCTATTGACAGTCTTCAGTATAGTTAGTCTTGCAGAGGAGAGGAAGAGCCACTAAATTATTCCCATTAAGCTTCTGTGTGAAAGCAAATATAGAAAAAACTCACTCATACAGTGTAGCTTCCTCTTCCATCCTTATCTGAGAAGCCAACACACAAATGTAACATACTTATGTATATAGTGGTACCTTGGCACTCAACGGCTTTGAAATTTATCACATTTGGTACTCAATGCATTTTTACATGAAGCTTTTCTCCTGGTACTCATTTGTTTGGTACTCAATGCACAAAGTAGAATTTGTCAATGTCGGCTGCCTTGTGACTCACTACATTATACCTTTTTTGGGAAAAATGTTTACTCTGTTACTCTGTTTTTCATACTCATCACATCTCCCAGAACCAATTAATGATGAGTACTAAGATACCATTGTATATCAAAGTCTTGACATTTGATGGAAGGATATGATTTTCCTTAGAGTGTAAATTTCCTAAAACCTTCAGGTCATTCATAAGGAAGATATCTTGGAAAGGATGTGATGTGTGGTCCAGATGTGTGATCCAGATGTGGAGTCCCAAACATTTACAGGGCATCAAATTGAGCCAGCTGAATCTAAGAATCTTGCCCAATGTGTTCACAAAACCATTAGAAAAATCTAGCAGTCATCATAGGTAGCATCCATAGCTAACCTTTCATCCTGAGGATTGTTTGTGTAAATTATGTGGTTTGACAGCATGCTCTTTGGAGGTGGACAAAAGCTGAAGGGTGTGCCAGGTGGATCTTTATGGATTGTCTTGTCTTAGACTTTTAAATTGCCTGCATACAATTTTCTGTTAGGCAAATGCATTGCTAATGCTGGCAGCTGACACAGGAAGTGTGGCAAGCTGCCAGTATAAATAGAGGACAAATAAATTAAAGACACTGAATTTGAGGCCAAGCAACTCTTTCAATTTGGCTTTTTCACTCTCAGAAGATACCATGGAACTTTTCTCCAGGCCTTGCGATGCTGGTGTCCCTTGAGAGGCAACCTGGAAAGATACTCTTAGTCAGAGGCAGGGCTACAATGTAGAGCCGGGACAAAACTAAACATGACTGAATTTAGTTGAATTAAGCCCTATTCCTATCTCATACACTTGAAATTTCCCCATTCCATCAAGTTTAGGGAAACTCTGGCTACCACATGAAATATTTTTAAGGGCTATAAAGATCTGTGAAGTGACATGAAAATAAATGATGATGTCTCAAAGCTTATGATTTAATTAGGGCCACTGCTAGAATCCTGACAGCGTGACTAAATGACTTGCAATGACAGTTCCAGTTGCAGTCGTTGGGCCAGTCCCAGACAGTGATAAATGCAATTATTTATTTATTTATTTATCAAACTTTTATACCACTCCCTCTCCCAAAAAGGGACTCGGGATGGTGTACAGCCTACTAAAAAACACATAACTAACAAAAAGAGTAAATATACTTTAAATACAGTTTAAAAATATATTAAATACGTTGGTCCGGCTGTATCCCATCCAATTGAAAATTTAGAAGTATAAAATCAGGGATTAAGTTAAAAGTTAAGAATATAAAATTAACCATTAAAACCCCATTAAATTTAAAACCCGAACCCAATTATTGGGCCAGGCCAGCCTGTCTAAAAAATAGGGTTTTCACTGCGCCGGAAGGTCAGGATATCCGTCATGGCCCGTATCTCCGGGGGGAGATCATTCCATAGGGAGGGAGCTCCCACAGAGAAAGCCCGAACTCTTGGAGCCGTCAGCCGACAGCGATCGGGCGGCGGCACCCCAAGCAGGGCAACCCTGTGGGAGCGTACTGGGCGGCGGGAGGTTGATGATGGCAGTAGGCGGTCCTGTAAGTACCCAGGTCCCGAGCATGGAGCACTTTAAATACCATCAGTACCACCTTGAATCGAATCCGGAAGGCCACAGGAAGCCAGTGCAGCCTGCGGAGAAGCGGTGTTACGTGGGAGCTCTGAGGGGCACCCACGATCACCCGCGCGGCTGCATTCTGGACCAACTGCAACCTCCAGAGACTCTTCAAGGGGAGCCCCATGTAGAGAGCATTGCAATAGTCCAGGCGGGAGATAACGAGGGAGGAAGTGACTGTGCGAAGTGCGCCCAGATCCAGAAAGGGCCGCAACTGGTGAATCAGATGAATCTGATAAAAAGCCCCCCTGGCGACGGCTGCAATGTGTTCTTCTAAGGACAGCCGTACATCCAGGAGGACACCCAGATTGCGTGCCCTTTCCATGGGGGTCAAAGCCTCTCCCCCCACGGCCAACGAAGGAGCAAGCTGGCTGTATCTGGGCGCAGAAAACCACAGCCACTCGGTTTTGGTCGGGTTGAGACGAAGCCTGTTACGACCCATCCAACTCCGCATGGCCTCCAGGCACCGGGTCATCACTTCGACGGCTTCGTTGGGGTGGCCCGGGGTGGAGATGTACAGCTGAGTATCATCAGCGTACTGATGGAACTCCACCCCGAAGCCACGGATGATCTCACCCAGCGGCTTCACATAAATGTTAAACAGCAGGGGCGAGAGCACCGACCCCTGAGGCACCCCACACAGTAGGGGCCTCGGGGCCGATCTCTGCCCCCCGTCAACACAAATTGTGAACGGTCGGAGAGGAAGGAGGCGAACCACCGCAGCACGGTGCCTCCCACCCCCAGCCCCTCCAGCCGCCGCAATAAGATACTGTGGTCAACAGTATCAAAAGCCGCTGAGAGATCTAACAGGACCAGGACAGAGGAACAACCCCTGTCCCGAGCCCTCCAGAGATCATCCACCAACGCGACCAACGCCGTCTCCGTGCTGTGCCCGGGCCTGAAACCCGATTGGAGGGGGTCGAGATAACTCGCTTCATCCAGGTACTGCGGGAGCTAACGTGCCACCACACTCTCAACAACCTTCGCAACAAAGCGAAGGTTGGAGACAGGACGATAATTTGATAACAATGCTGGGTCCAGGGACGGTTTCTTGAGGAGGGGCCGCACCACCGCCTTTTTCAAGGAGGCGGGTAACAGCCCCTCTCTCAAGGAAGCATTTATAATACCCTGGAACCAGCCTCGTGTCACCTCCCGAGTGGCCAAAACCAGCCAGGAGGGACACGGGTCCAACAAACAAGTGGTGGCATTGAGCCCCCCCAGTATCCTGTCCACGTCCTCCAAAGTAACAGGGTTGAACTCAACCCAATTGACCTCACCGATATCCCCCCGCCCCCCCGCCCGGAGATGCCCAGTCGGAGTCCAGCTCATCCTGGATCTGAGCAATTTTGTCCTGCAGAAACCTAGAAAATTCCTCAGCCCGCCCCTGCAAGGGGTCCTCCCACGTTCCCACCTCCAGGAGGGAGCGGATCACCCTAAACAGGGCGGCTGGGCAGTTTTCCGCGGACGCAATAAGGGTGGACAGATAAGACCTCCTCGCCATCCTTATCGCCACTAAATACATCTTAATATAAGATCGTAGTAGTGTTCGGTCAGACCCAGAGCAGCTAGCCTCCAACTACTCTCTAGGCATCTTTTCCGGCGCTTCATCTCCCTTAGCTCCTCAGAAAACCAAGGAGCCACTTGGGATCGGCACCGGGTCAGAGGCCGCAAGGGCACGACCCGGTCAAGGGCCCCAGCAGCCACCCTATCCCAGGTGGAGACCAAGCCCTCAACCGAGTCGTGTGTGTGAGCTTCGGGAAATGGCCCAAGCTCCGTCAGGAACCTATCAGGGTCCATCAGGTGCCTGGGGCGGTACCATTTTAATGTCACATGATCACCATTTGCAACTTCTAGCCAGCTTCGCCACTTACTTTACTTGTGGGAATCTGGCTGGGAAGGTTAAAAATAATAATCTCTTGATCAGGAGATGCTGTGATCACTATAATTGCAAGCTGATTGTCGAGTGCCCAAATCACAATCACATGATTATGAAGATAATATGATAGCCATATATCATAGGTGCCCTTAATCAGTGCCATCATAACTTAGAATGGTCCCCGCCCAAATTTTATTGATTTTTTATTAATTAACATTTCTTAGTGCAGGGATCGCCTACCTTTTGGACCTCAGGGACCACCAAACTCATAATTTTAGATCCCAGGGACCACTTATTGGTTCTGTGGGTGTGGCATAATTTGTGGGTGTGGCTTGGTGGTCATGTGACTGGCTGGGCATGGCTTGTATGTAAATATTATAAATATTTATATAAATATTGAATTTTATATAAAAAAAGAGCAACTTTTACCCAAAATCAGGCAAAGCAGGAAGGCAAATGAAGTTGCTCACAGAATCACATATTCATTCAGAAATCTATCTATCTGCCATTGGCTAGCTCAGTCTGGCACATAACATTTGCTTGCGAGCAAACTCATAAAATTTGCTAGCAAGCAAACTCACAAAATTAACTCAAAACACACCATGTATGCAAATATTGAATTTTTTTATTTAAGAAAAGCAACTTTTATCCAAAATCAGGCAAAGCAGGAAGACTGAATTGCTCACAGAATCATTCAGTGATCTATCTATCTACCATCGGCTAGCTCAGTGTCTCAAATTTGCTTGCCATGAGTCTGCACTGAATTTGCTTGCAAACAAACCTTCAGTCCTAAGGGAGGTTTGGCTGTGCTTAGTTAGAAAGCAAGAAATCCAACCATTTCCTGCTTCCTAGCTAATCTAAATCTCCCGGTGTAGCAGAACAGAGGAAAAAGGAAAAATAGCAACTTAGCAGACAAGTTTGCCAGGTAAGGAGTGAGTGGGCGGGAAGGGTTCCCACTGGCCATGTGGGCTGAGCAGCCTTGGGTTTCTGCGCAGCCTGGATTAATTGCTTTGGGGGGGGGTGCTTTGGGGGGGTGCTTGGGGGGTGAGATTTCTCTGCAGCCCACCAAAATTTTCTCACGGCCCACTGGTGGGCCGCGGCCCACCGGTTGGCAACTGCTGTCTTAGTGCTTAATAAACATCGTGTTGTCTGGGTATTTAATTTGCTTAACAATTCTGATTATACTCTTAATCTCAGTCCCTTTTTTTCCAACCACTGATAAAATAGATTCCATGTTAGATAATATTCTGTGTCTTCTTTCTGCTTAATTTTCAATGTCAATCTATCCATTTCTGCACAGTCTAGTCTTCTTAATTATTTCTTAATCTCACGGTGTTTCTTCATTTTATCAATATTGTGCGAATATAATCCTTGTTGCTTGTTACAACATGTATTATTAAATACATACTTTTCTTATATATTTTTTATGATATTATATCTAATAAAAACAGTTCAGGTTTAAAATCTACATGATTCCTTATCATCTTTTCTAGCTATCTATGTATGTTTTCTCAATTTTTTTTGTTTTAGCACAAGTCCACCACATATGATAAAATGTGCCCATGGTCCTTGAGCAGTAAGTAAGTGAGGACTATCTGTAGATGCATGTTAATTGTTCCTAAGTAAACATTTTCAGTTTATGTTAAGTAGGACAAGTTTCTTGAAAGGTATATTAAAACTGTTTCTCAATTATAAAAATATTGTTCTGAGTAGAAATATTGAATAGAGATGTTTAATAGTTCTACTGTGTATCTCCTTAATGTTTATATTTTTTTGCATTCCAAGTTTTTTTTTCTTTCCTATTTTTAGTTTTCATTTACATTTGTTTCTGGTTCATTACTCTTTCTAACTCTTCTTTTAAAAGTTTTATTATGTTCTTTGATTTCTTTAATAGAAAGAAAATAGGATTAAAAGTTTACTTTTTTTTCCTGTCCTTGTAGAAGTGAAATATCCCAGAGTTAAAGTACTATCTTGTAGGAAGCTTTTTGTGGTTGTTTTTTATTATATTATATATGTGCCACATAATTCAGGAGTTTATGGGCAGTGGATGCTAATTTTTTTACTTTGATCCATAACCAACTCATGAATGTTATGTAGCAAACTATCTTAACCCCATAGAGAATTCTATGCTGATAATATTGCAAAAGAATTACTGAGCTTGCTCATACTGTCACTTCCAAGTTTTCAGTGCTGCCTTTTGTTTTATGTTATTCTCCAATTTATTCAGAAAGTGTTTACTAAATCTTCTCTCTTCCTCATGTCTTTTCCAAAAGCAGTGTTTTCTTTCCATTTTCCTGAAGTTAGGTTAAAATGGCTTAGCTTTCTAACTTCTGTGATGGTTATTAAATATTATTAAATAAGTAACCTTATATTAATAAATCCTCTAAGGCAGGGGTATCAAAGGAGATCACATGACCCTTTAGAAATATGAGTCAGTTGCCAAAAGCCTGAATTTTGATCACATGATCATAGATTATGCTGCAATGGTCTTGCGAAAAATGATCATAAGTCATTTTTTTCAGTGTCATTGTAACTTCAAACAGTCGCTAAATAAACTGTTGTAAGTTGAAGACTACATTTCTAGATAATGCTCTTTTCTTTTATGAGATCCAATGTGTATCCTGCACGCCCAAACACAGCTCAACAACAGTGGGCTAAACGATGGACAGTAGAGATAAATGATGGAACATTTAAATGGGCAGGAGGAATCAGGAACATTTTTTCTTCCCTGTACTGAAATGTGTTGATGGTTTGGTCCTTTTGGAAGGTGTAACTTCTACATGAGATCCAACCAAATATATAATCATCCATTTCAAAAGGATCTATCTTATACTGGAGCTGCACCATATGATTGAGATGTTCATGTAGTTGAGTTATAATTTGCAATTTTGTCACTGCCACACATCTGAGAATAGTTCAAGCCTCTTTTGGCAACTATCGGTATTTTCTTGAGAACTTGAAGCCTAGCTTATAATTACAGAAGCACTATCCTCAAGCATACTTTTGGAAAATGCAATTATAAGGGAGAATTGCTATAGTTTTTCTGGTCTTGTAGAACACTAGATTGAAGTTAGGTTCATGAGCTTCAAAGATTGCACGTGCTAATAAATCATATTTTTTTAAACGAGCTTTTATTGCACAGATGTATTTCCTTTCTTATGTTGCTACTTTCATTATTCCTCGTTCTTAAAATTGGCAAGAGCAGAATGATCATAGTGAATTTAACTAATGCATGAAACATACATCCAATTCTTGACTGCGACTGTGTATTCTATGTCAGATAATGCATGTTGACAGAAGACATTATTGTTACAATGGAGGGTGCACTTTTAAAGCAAGGTGAAACACATGTATTTGAAAGATGTTTCCTTTTTTTCTGAACTTAAACTTGGACCTCACACCACAAGCTATGTAAATAAATCTTGGCTACAATGAAAACAGACAGCTTGGAGACTGCCACTATGTTACTTTGCCTTGCGGATTACAGAAAGAACTCGGCAGGGTAAGCGGCCTTTCACAAAAACATATTTAGAAGAAATAAAATTAAATGACAGTCTGGCATGAACATCCTCTCTTCCTTTGCTTATGGCTGCATGATATTTTGATAGCTGATTTCTTTGACACAGCATAGCTACGGTATTGTTAGACAGATGCTTCGTGGTGGAATACTTTTGACTTGTATTTGGCCAGCTCCATTAACTTAGCAGGGTTTAAGTTTAACATGAAGGTGAGCATGCTAATTGGAAGTCAAAGTTGGGTGGTTAGGAAATAATTTCATGATCTATTTCCTAACCTGTTCATGGCATAGATTTATTTGCTTTTGATTTCTAATTTTCATTTGACTTTAACCGGGATGGACCGGAACAGCCAAAGGGTCAGATGTGGACCAGGAATTGTAAAATGTCCAGTTCTGGCTTAGTTGCATCCTGTATTTTAAGATGCAACTAAACCAGAACTGGGCATTTTACGGTTCATGGGCCACATCTGGCTCTTTGGCTCTCCCAGTCCAGCCCGTGTAAATTCAAATGGAAATTAGAAATCAAATTCAAATAAGTGTATGCCATGAACACAATAGTACTGCATTGTTTTTTATTTTCAATGCAACTTTACATATGTGCATGTATGCATGCCTATGCACATTCACAGCCCTATTGGTTAGGCCCTCCACAACAATTCCAGGATCTTGGGAATATATATATATATAATAAATATAATGTAATATAAAATTTTAAATATAATGGATGATGGGAGGAAAGAAGAGATATATGTTTCTGTTTTTAAATGTCTGACTACTGCATTAGGAATTTCTGCAAGAAAATGAAGGAATTAGCTAATAAACCTAGGTCAGCTTCTATAGCTATTGTTCTAAACCCAACCTTTGGTTTATTGGCTTCAGGTGCTATGAACAAAGCTAATAAGACAAATTTGATCCAAGAATTCCTTGTTGTTCTTTTTAGAAAGGAGATTTTACATGTATTGCATTAAGCCGCAATACATTTTTTTCCTTGCATGAAACAAACTCCAATGAACACAGTGGTACATATATGAACAAAAAAGCCCAGAATCACACCCTTCTTTAAGAGGCACTCCTATCCCACTTTCTTAGAACAAAATCATGGAAGGATACCTCTTAACAAACTTGGTTTGGATTGAAGTGTAAATGCATTCAGGAGATATTTACCAAGAGAGAGAAATTGGTTGTTGTTTTTTTTTTAGCTTCATAGCAACCTTGTGAGGTATACTTAGGAAAATGACTCATTGTCAAAACAGGCAAGAAGGGAGAAATGAGTTGGCAATAGGAAGACTGGTGAAATAAGTAAGTCCAAATAACTCTCTGGCTCACTATATATTTATGAATTACATATACTGTATATGCAAAGTTTTGAAGTCAATGTAAGCAATTCTGTCTGGTTTTTAACTGGCCTCACATTTCTGCATAGCCCAGGAAGTAGTTTGAAGACAACAAACTTCCCTTGCTATTTCCCCAGTACTTAACTTGTGAACTACTATGTGTTTATTCTTAAATAATAATAAGAGAACACAAAGGAAGCTATCTAAGAGCTACTTTAAATTTGTATATTTTGATCCTTAAAAATAGATTTCTTGGCCATGAAGTATGCTGGAGAAAGTTCCCTGCAATGATAAAAGTTGGACTTCATGACTGCCATCACAATTTTGACACTTACATTCTATCCTATAAGCTCCAGATATCATGAACAAGGACAAAGGATTATATGAATTGCAATCCTTACTGTGAGAGTCATGGCCCCAGATGTGGACCATAAATCACATTCGTCCAAGGAAGTCTTTGTCCTTCGACCAGTCACTAAGTGAAAAAGGACTTAAAACCTGGTTTCGAAGTTTTGATATTGTCCCGTTTCCCCTCCCCCCATATAGTCATATAATCACATTTTGGTACTTGGCAAATGGCTTGCATTTACAGCTATTTGCAAAACCCTTGCAGAACCCTGAGATCAAGTAACTGAGATTTATCATGGTTTTGCTGAAAACTGATGTTTACTTCTGGTTTCAGGAAAAAAAAACATATAGCAAATGGGGGTTCGCTTAATGACTGTGGCATTAATTTAATGGCCATTACAAAAAAACATAAAAAGCAGGTATATTAATGCTGACCTGCATAAAAAGCAGGTATATCAATGCTGACCTGCATTATAAGTGTCATGACTTAACAATCATAAATGCCAGCTCAATTATGGTTGTAAGACAAAGATTATCTATAAAGGCAAACACTTTATATATATATGAATTTTATACTATATATATATAAAGTGTAGTATAATTTTATACTACACTTTATATATATATGAATTTCATATACTATATGAATTTTTTTTTAAAGAATGGTGGGTGATGTAACAATTTGGATTTAAGAAATTGTCACAGATGACAGCATCTTTGACTTAACTCTTTGACTGTATTATATTAGGCTGGCTGAGAGTGTCTATAATTTTGTTAAAATCCTGTAACATTGTCCAAATGGCACTGCTGTCTGTGTTGAAACTTGGCATTTTCTATTATAAACCATGTCTTTCAACTAGTAGATTGGATATGTAAGGCCAGAATGCTTTTTTTGTTTTTTAAAAAATGCTGAATAAGGACCACACAGTGTGAATAATCCTTTGAGAGCCAGTTTGGTAAGGTGGTTAAGGAACCAGATTAGAAACTGGAAGACCATGAATTCTAATTCTCTCTTAGACATGGAAGACAGCTGAGTGACCTGGACTAGCCATTCTCTCTCAACCTAACACGCCTCAAATATGATGGAGAGGAAAAAATAGGAGAAGGGAAGGGAATATATGCCATGTTCAGTTCTTCAAATTATGAACTGCAAAGAAGGGAAGGGAAGTGAAAGAAAGGGAAAGAAGGAAAAGAAAAGAAAGGAAAGGGCCTTTCCTAAGAGCTATGGTGGTGCAGTATTGCAGGCTAACTCACTGTTCACTGTCAGGAGTTCGATTTTGATTGCGTCATGTTTGACTCAGCCTTCAATTCTTCTGAGGTCGGTAAAAATGAGGACCCAAATTGTTTGGAGCAATATGCTGACTCTATAAACTGCTTAGAGAGAGTTGTAAAGAACTATAAAGTGGCATATAAGTCTAAGTGCTATTGCTATTACAAAAGGAGAGGAAAAGAGAGCAGAGGAGAAGAGAGGAAGAAAGGAAGGAAAAGGAAGGAAGGAAGAAAAGAAAAGAAAAGAAAAGAAAGAAAGAGAAAGAAAGAAAGAAAGAAAGAAAGAAAGAAAGAAAGAAAGAAAGAAAGAAAGGGCTAGAGGCAATTACAGCAGTAACTTCAGAGCATTTCCAAGGGCCTTCAAGCTCCATTTGATTATTAAAGCAACATCCCTACAATTCTTTGAGCCTCACTCAGTGTTTTAGAGGATGAAGCAGCTTATGGATCCATTCCAGAAGGTGGCTTTCAATGGAGCTGTCAAATATTATAATCTAAGTACCTAGAAAAAAATCACGGATAAAAAGAACAAAGCAGCAACAACCGGCACAAAATATAGGAGCAACTAATTTTATAACAGACATAATGTGCATTTTCAAATTCTCGGTTACATTTTTTGAAATTAAAGGTCCAGGACGAACCTCCAAAACAGGAATCTTTGTGCTGCCATGAAGCCCAGCTACTGAGTTTAAATCTTTTTTAAAAAATAGGATTTTAATTTAAACTCAAAAAGAAAAAACTCAAATAAAAATAAATGAAAAATAGGGAAGAAAAAAGAAGCAATAGAAAGCAAAATGTGTAAGAAAAGAAAAATATGTAAGAAAAAGTTGAAGAAAAAATGTAAAATAAAAAAGATACAAAGAAGTGGGTTACAGTATTCTTCACAGCAGTTATAAGTACTATTATATTTTTACCTATCTTTCTAAAGTTTAAACTTTCTTTTTTCTAGAATCTATTCTGAACATCAAAGCTATAAATCACAAATTTATTTTTCCTATTTTTCACTTAAAGTCCCCAAGAGGTCTCCAATCACCAATACATTTAAATAGTGTCTTTTATCTAATCAAATAAGTTAATTTATTCACCTTAGCAAAATCTGTCAATTTTACCAACCACTTCTCCATTGTGGCTAGGGTCAAATCTTTACATTTTCGTGTATATAATAATCTTAATACAGCACTGATATATTACAATAATCTTTCATATATTTTTTCTAATTATTCACACATTAGCACTAAAAAGAAAAATTCTGGCATCAATTGAATACCAATCTTTAAAATCCTCTCTATCGAAGAATATATTGAAATCCAAAACCTTTAAGCTTTTAGCTTTTTTTTTTTACACATCCACCCTTCATGTTGTTCACATTTGCAATACTGTATATATTTGAATGGTATCATATACCAATGTTACATAATTTTATAAACATTCTCTTTAAGATCAAAACATAGCATAACTTTCAACTCTTATAACCATATTTTTCCCTTTGAGCCAGCTGTATATAATACAGTATAACCAAATTCTTAACCCACTTTATAATTTAACCTGTTCTTCCTGTTTCAAATTTCAACAAAAGTTGATACAACTCAGCAATTACATGTTCATCACCACTACCCAATTGTACTGTACTTCAAAATCGGTCTTTTCTCCACAACATAAATCTTTTTTTTTTTTCTAATTTGAATCTTTCTGGTAGCTATAACTAGGAAAATGATTAAAAACTATGTTTTTCTGCTACGAAGCACTCTCTTGGTTTAATTTTAATTTATCCTTGATGGCTTTTCCAATAATTTCCAACATGCCAACTATTTGTCCTCATCTTGTATTCATTGTACACATGTCGTGAATTGACAATATACGTTTGATTTGATCTGCTGTTTCTCTTCTTTAATATGTTTGACCTGAGGTTCCTAAGGGTGTTTTGGGCCAGAACCTGGATTTATATCTGTTACATATTCTCAATATGGCAGGTCTAATAAAACAATTTTTGAAATACATATTAACTTTCTCATACCATCAATATCCATCATCATGTTCTTCTAACTCTAAAAGTTTCTTGCTTTTCAGCAGCACTCATTTTTTATCCTATCCAAGCCAAACAAAAAGCAGTGAAATACAATTTCAAATCCGGCAAACCCAACCCTTCTCTTTCATGTGCATGGTGAAGATAAACTAAAGCCATGTTGGCTGGGGAATTATGGAAGTTGCAAGCATCTTAAAAAGTTGTCCAATTTGTAAATCAAAACATTGATTTACACTATCAATAATAAGATGTAAATTTCCATACAACGTTTTTAAAGTCCTGATTCAAAAAAAGGACCTTAGGGCTTTCTCAAGTTTCATGGCAGAAAGATTAAAGTTTCTTCAATCTTAAAAAGCTGTAATAGGAAAGCTCATCTAAATGGAGCAGGAAAATCTGATGGGCATATGGTATGTAAATTGGTGGTTTTATTTTGCAATCTTGTTGAACATTGGTGACCAAATTCTCGAGACCATTAGAATTTTACATCGGAGTCCATTGGAGATTGCTAAGAATATTTCTGGACATTCAGAATTATTTGGGGAGAAGGGGATATTTATGTTAAATAAAGGCTTCCTTATAGTTCTTATCTCAGTACATTTGGGGAATAATAAGGCATAAATGTTGGTCTATAAATTGTAAGAAGTGTTTCAAGAGTGATGGATGTCAGTCTTACTAGCTTTTGAGGAGAACGGCAATTTATGACATGTTAAGGATAAACGGTTGGATTATATTTCTGAAAAACATGTTCCATCAGGTAAAATCATTGTGATTATAGGCTCTAGTAGTTTAAGTAAGGAAGTTATGCACTAAAAGGTTGAAATTGTAAAACACATATGCTTGTACTTAACTGCTAATCCTTCTCTGTATCTATGTTGAATAAACTACAAGAAGATGAGAGGGGGGGGAATCTCCTTGGCATTCAACAATAAAGAGCATAATGGCATGTTGTTTCATCTTAATAAACAAAGACTGCAGCACTGTTTTCTTTCAAAATGAACCATACTGGTCTTTCTATTCTGTCTTCACTTGGGAATTCAATTTAAAATATTGACTAATTTAATTGGTTTTAATGGGAAGGAAGTACACATTAGGAACCAAAATGTGTTTAAATTTGGCAGGCCTGCACCTCGATTTCATATTTTCATGTCACCCCCTTTTTTCCACTGTGGAAATATGCATCTTAGCTTGAACGATGTTTACAGTCTGTAACAGTTACCCATGTCTTTTGAAATTCCTGTGGCAGAAAACATTTTGTGGGTAAATTTATTTCAAAGAAAGCAAATGTTTTGGTACCTTAAAATAAAATAAAAAGATGCATTTATTACTACTGGTGCAATGTACTGTATATCAAAAGTTACAGTCAAGCAATTACTACATGAGCTCATCAACAAGTTGGAAAAATGTCTTGTAGGATGAAAAATTGCCACACACAATATCCTTTATGGCACTAGATACCGTGCCAATGAAAAGCATGTGCCAAAATCTTCAGGATGAGGTAAAAATTGTCTCCATGAGTTACTTCATGAAAAAACTCCTTTTTTTTTTTTGTTCTTGCCATTAGTAAATTCTTCCACGGATCTTTTGAAGGTTAATTCCAGCTATTCATATCTTCGTGATTTGCTTTATTTTGTTTTAAAGTGTTGTGTATTTTTAGAGATCCTTTTCTAAATATTACTGTTTTCACATAATTTTTCTGTTGGAAAATAAAGGCAATCTTGCACTACCATATATGAAATGAACAGTCAGAGGATAAACGTTTTTCTTTACCATTTTTCAGTTGAACTTGTACTGTATGGTTAATCGTTTGTGAGTGAGCAGGTAAAATGACTTATTCAAGTAGGATTTTAAAGTTGGAAAAATATGCATAATTTTAGAACATTTATGCTCACCATAGGACTCTTTGTCCACGGGTGTAAACTTTATACGATAACTTGAAGTGAATAATATTTGAGGAACAGAGAAAGACGGCAAACTCAGCTTTCTTATTTCAAAACTACCTTGTGAAAACTTTGAACCTGCAGAAAACAGGATAGCGTTCGTCGCTTTAAATGTGCAATATTAGTAATGTCAGAGTCATGTAATGAGTAATCATCTTGTTCTGGTCTTTCCATTTGAAATGCTGGCTGGCAAACTTTCCTGACACATTCATCTTGCAGATATTCTCTTCTCCTGTGCCCCTCTCTCCCCACCATAAAAAAAAAAAAAAAACCCTTAAGAAATTTCATGTCATCTGCCTTCCTATGGTCGAATTCAACAGAAGGTTTATCAGATCAACTGTCTTGTAAGTTGGGCTTTAAATTACCTAGAAAATAAGATTGTGTTTAGTTAAACTAAGCGTTCTGAAAAACCTTCTGTGCGGAAAAAGCAGTTCCAACATTCATTTATGTAAATTATTCCAGACATTGACTCTGTCTAAAATTTCTTCAGCAATTGGATTTACAGCTTAATAAAATAAAATGTGGAACTCTCCCTTCCCCAAAGAGCCCTTCTAGTTCATAATAGCAATGTACTACAGTAAATTACTCTGTCATTAAAAATGCAAATAGTCCTTAGTAACTGACTTTAAATTTTATCACAGATTTTAGTGCTACTTTCCTTTCTTTTCCTGAATGAATTTCTGGAGATGGGGTATTTAATCAGGCCTCTACATCTTATTCTATTAATGGTTCTCTTTTCCCTCGTTAACCAGCATGACATTCCTCTGACAAGCTGACTACATTTTATTTACATTACTTGCCTGTGGATTATTGCATCTGTACAAAGATGTAAATATCCAGGCAAACCTCACACAAGATTTACGTGATTTGGGTGATGGAAGGATATTCAACACATACAAACCCCAACGCATGAAAAATTAATATCCCTAGCAAACCTTTGTCTTTCTATTGCAAATTAACCTTTTCTTTTTGAGTTACCAAGTTGAAATATTTTTGTAAGGGAGAATATATATTGTGCGTACACTGTCCTTCTTCCCTCCCCCTGCCAACCACCCATGATTTACACTTTTTAAAAGAAAATATAGTAAACGAAATCCAACATGCTTGGGGAGAATTAACTTTTATGTCTAAGGCTTACAAGCATTTTCATACTTGGTGGGTTGGTTGATCGCTTTAATTTGAAAAATCCCTTTTGAAAAAAGCAACAAATATCAAGCACCTGAAATTAGTTCAAAATATGACGAGGAAACATACTCCGCTAATCATATTATTTTAGGCCTACAGATGTGCTCTAAACATTTCTCTTTAACGTATATATCTCAAAAATGGTTTTTTTCCCCTCACAGTTTCTCCTGAGATTTGAAGCAGATACTTCACCTTTGATCATATTTGATGTAGGGATTTTGACTTCTGCTGATTAGAAACTTTTGGAGTAAATAGATCAAGGGTTCGACAAAGCTTTCCATAAATATAACTGGAGTCGATCAATCTCTGGCAGGCAGGGTCGTTGTGATGTATAACTATGTATGTGATCGTCCCCTCAGGGGGTTCCGGCTTAGCTCTTGCCTTTCATGTAGGGTCTCGCTTAGCGTTCCATTAAAAGAAATGATCTAATATTGAAAAAAGCCAACACCACTCACTACCTACCACTCACTACTTTGCAAGGATCTTTGCAAAGAGTCTTGCAAAAAGCCAAGCAAATAAACCCAAATTTTGGCTTTCAAACCCTTCCAGCACCCGAGACAAAGGCTGACCCGGGTCCATTGGCATTTTCTCGCTGACTTTCTTCAGGAGATCACTTTTGATCGGAGTGCAAGACCACATCGGAGGAGCCATGGGCTCCCACATTGGGCTGCCGGGAAGAAAAGTACTCCCAACTACTACACCTCCCATCCCAACAGGGTGGAAAGTAAAGTCCTTGAGAAGATGCCCCAGAAAACTCCGGGGCTTCTATCCCAACAAGCGCGCTGCAACGGAACAGCATGAATGGAGCAACCAGCCATGATTCAAGGCGGAGCCATGGCTTGGAGCACATGCCTCGCAGAGGCAAGCGCTCCCAACGACCCCGGTTCGAGACCCCCGTGCCCGCGCTGGGACTCGGCCCCCTCCCCGCCCGGGCGTCCTTTCAAACTTCCAGCGCCCAGGCAGAAAAACGTCCGCAGCTCTTTTTTTGCCAAAGCGATGGGAAACGAAAGGGGAGGAACGCGCAGAGGAACTCCCGAGCGAAGGCCTGCCGGCCGGCCCCCACCATCCCCGCCGCTCCCACCCGCCAGCCGGCCCGGCCTTAGGGGACAGCAGAGCGGAGTGACCAGAGCCTCGCCGCCTCTCATGTCCCGGGGAGGAGGACGAGGAGAACGGGAGGGAAGGAGGGAGGAGGCGGTGGCGGCGCAGCAGCAGCAACAACAGCAACGGCAGCAGCGAGAGCGGCCGAGCCGGAGAAGGAGGAGCCTTGGTCGCTCCGGAGGGCCGGGCTAAGGCCGTCCGCGGCCACAGGGGGACGCCTGCACTGTCTCTTTAAGGGCTCTCCGGCTGGGGTGGCGCTTTCTCTCGCTCGCTCAGGCTCCCTTTGATATTAATAGTGTTGGTATCTTGAAACTGACGTCATGGTCGAAGACGGAGGTCCTGACAAGCGATAACACTTGTGATAAAGCGCGGAGCTCGGGCGCAGCCTCCCTTTCGGACGCTTGTTTGTTCCACGCCGAGCCCGGCGCTCCCCCGCTCTTTGCTTAAAGCAAGAGCCGGGTCCCCCCCTCGCGCTTCCCCCTTGGTTTTCCAACCCCCCCCCATCCGCGAGGGGCGAGGAGGAAGGGGGGCCCGGGAAGGTAGACCTTTCTTGTCTCTCCCCTCCCTCCTCTTCCCCACCCCCGTCAGCTCCTTAACCCTTTCTTCTTCTTCCTCCTCCTCCTCCTCCTCCTCCTCCCTCCTTCTCCTTTCCTCCTCCTCTCTCTCCTCCTTCCTTCCTTCCCTCTCCCCCCCTCCTCCCTCCCCACCTCTTCCAAAATAATCCCAAGATCAACTCTTGTTGCAAACAACAGAAAGACGGTTCATGGCGCAAGCGGCGGTGCCACCATCTTTCCAGGCGCTGCGACCATTATTGCTCGTATTATTGCTGATTAATCAACAGGTAAGCCGGACCGCGGCTGCGGCCGCCCCGCCGGTGGGGGTGGGGTGGGGGTCGCGTGGTGGGGACATGCCGGTGGGGTGGGTTGGGGGGGGCTGGGGAGGAGGAGGAGGAGGGGCCGGCCAGCTCCAGAGCCGGAACGGCGTTGGGTAGATGCGTGCGCGCGCGCGTGTGTATGTGTGTGAGTGTTGTGTGTGTCTGTGTGAGTGTGTGCGGACGGGGGGGGGGAAGTGAGGCGATGGAGGGGGCGCGCGGATCTTTTCCGGCTTCTGCTCTTCGCTGCGTGGTGGTGACGCGGGTGGCTGGTTGGGTTCCGACGTTTCGCCGCTCTGGGTTGCCGTCCGCGCCCGCGAAGGGCTGAGAGAAAGAGGGGGCAAGGGTGGCTTGGAAAAGAGGGCCCGGGGGTTGGACTGGCCGCGTCAGCTTCCCCTCCCCACAAAACCCCCGTAAAGCAGAAGCTGGGGGGGGAGGGGGGGTTTCAAGCCTCAGAAAAGGGATGCGGGATAGGCAAGACGCCCCGCTTTTCTTCTTTTTGACTCCTTTACCCGAAGGGCTTTTGTGATGAACTCGTGTGTCGATGCCTGGAAATTGGCGTCTTGGAAACTTGCAGTAGCCCGCTTCGGCGAGTCAGCAAAGGTCAAGTTCAGCAGCCGGGGAGAAGCGAGAGAGGGGAAAGCCCTTCCCTTCGCCCCCTCCCATTTTCTCCTCTTCCCCCCCCCCCCCAACAAGAAAGGAACTTCTCTAGCTGTGGCTTTGCTAATTCCCCTCCCCTCGAGAGTCAGCACTGCTTTGGTTTAATTCCCCTCCATCGGGAAAGAAGAGGTGCCCAGGTTTGCCCCCCGCTTTATTTTGCTGGATTTTTATTTTTTAAAAAGATCTTGTTGGCTAATCTTGGCCCCAAGACACCCCCCTCCCCCGTGCCTGTCTCCCCAAAGTGAATTCCTTCTCTTCTTGATTTTTAAATGGGAATCGCAAAAATAAAGCCGGACTCCAGAAGGATGATGCCACATGCAAAGTAGTAAGTCTTCTCCTTTTGCTCCCCAGTTTGGGATGTTTGAGAACACTTGGATTCTGTGTGCAACTTTCCAGAGAGATAGGGTGAGGAGAAGCATCACACCAGGAGGGGGGGAACAAAAAAAAAAAGGAGACAATGAATATGGAATAATGTGTGCATTGATGAGATGGGGAGAGGAAAAGGTTTATTTGCTAAGCTTTTTTTTCAGCCAAGAAGAGGACTTTTGTGGTAATTTCATAGTTTAAAGAACTTTTTATTAAGAGCTTTTTAAAGACTGGGACTCTCTACTCATTCCCCTTGATTTTGTCCCAAGCTATTTTATCTACTTTTTTTCACTCACATTTGCTAGCACTGAGGACAGATTTCCTCTCCCCCACCCCCCAACAAATCACAATGAATGGAGAAGTGCAAACTTCCTAGCACTTCAAGAAAGAAAGATGGTAGTAACTTCTGATAAACAGAGGGAGGAAGCTGGTGGGCTGGTGTGTTATTAAAGTTCCCAAGAAGGGGTTTTTCTTTTGGTGAGGGTGCTTTCAAACCTGACACTTTGTACTCCATGGGTCTCTTTTCCCCACCTCCCCTCCTCTGATCTTTGCCTTTGATCCTAGGAGAATGCTTGCTAGATCTCAGTAGCATTTTTAAGTTGACGGGTGCTCTTTGGCGAGGAGGGCTTCCCCTTTGACGATTTATGTGGGCTCCCTTTGTTATTCTTCTGGTAAACAGGGTGCTTTCAAAGTTTTTTTTGGGGGGGAAAGGAGGAAAAAGTTATACACGTACACATGTTATATGTGTACACTATTTTCCTTTCCTTCAGCAAATGTCAAACCTCTGAATTCCCTGGATTGAAAAGATTGATAGAAAGGGAAAAGTCAACGAACAAATGATGGGGAGTAAATCAGAGAGAGATCTCATAAAGATTTGCTTTACCATTCTGATGACAGTTAGCAAGACATTTTGGAAAGTTGGAAGAAAATATAGTGTGTGTGTATGTGTAAGGGGGAGAGGGCGGAATACAAAATTGGAAGAAAACATAGTTAAGTAAAAGACTGTGTCTGCAGTGTCTAGCACTTTCCTTAATACCACACCAAGTTTACTTGTTGTAGTAAACAATCATACACTCAGAATGGCTGGGAACAATTGGAGAGCTTTTGATAAATCTTTGGCACACTATTTATATTAATAGGGTTGATATTTTAATTTAAGGTTTTATCTCCCCTCCCCCCTTCATACACATTAAAAAAGAATTTCCCAACTATTGCATTGGGAATAGTTTATGCATTATTCTTTTGTTCTACGTGACTTGAAAAATATCGTAAGAATTGAAATATTGGTGAAGTTTTTAAAAAAAACCCAAAAGTTCAAGTTACCATATAAAGTGCAAATAAGCGATAAAGGTTTATTGGAGAAAACAATAAAAATGTACAGTAGAGTTTCCTGAACAGAAGGCAATCCTTGTCCTCATGTTTTCAATATATTTGTTAGGTGAGAAAACCCTTTCAAATACTTCACTAACTCGGCATATTAAAAATCATTAAAAAAAACCCTTTAAACTTTGTTTTTGATAAATCTTCTGGTTCATGCAAATAAACTCTTTCATGAGAACAACTATTTCCTGTAAATCGTGATGCTGACAAAACGATCTGGAAATGCTATCAACGTTTTGTAAAGTTTTTTTTTTTATGACTGGTAGTGAAAGTTTCTTACAAAGTTGGCTAACGCAAACAAATTGAATACTTTAGCCCCTTTCCCCCCTTTAAAAAAAACACAGAGGGGTCATTATGTTCTTTTAAAAAGGTATAACACCAGTTAAATTGTGGATTATGCATTTACCAGAGAGAGAGAGAGGCGCCTGTGCAGCTGCTTAACTTCATCTAAACCCTAAAATCTCTCTTGCACCATATGCTTAAATTTGCATGATGCAATTTAGAGATGGAATTTTGTTCCTATATTGCTGTGCTGTTTCTTAAATGTGATGTGGGAGAGGAATGAAGAAGATAAATGTATTTTTTAATCAGTTAGGATTCTATAAAGATATAACTTAAAGCCTATAAATGTCCTCTTAGTTTTTCCAGCTTCCCAATTCTTTGATTTAGGAGGGGATGTCAGGTTTTTTTTTGAAACCTTTGATTTCAAATATGTATGTTTTCATTTCTGGAATTCAAACAAGCCTCACAGTGAAATTCTCCATAGGACTTCGATGGAGTTTTCTATGAATTAAGAGTAGGCTTGAGATGTAAGGCCTTGCGCCAATTTAGCCAGGAATTTTTGAATTAGTTTTTAAATGCATAAAATACGCAGTGCCTTTTTGAGATCTTGGAATAGCATAGTACATACTTTATAAACAACAAAAAGAGTCAGCTTTTATGGATGCACATATACGTGTTTATATGCACACAATATATATCTTTGTATTTTTTTTTCCTCTATAACGTCTGATTTATCCATTTGCAATATGGAACTAAGTGCATCGACTCAAAAGTAAGTCCTTCTGCGTTTATTGATGTATTCTGCTGAAAGCAGAGCACTGCAGCCTTAACTAATCTTTTATGGTGCTTTATGTTTGTGGCATATATGTGCATATATACTATATGTCCATATACAGCATTTCTGCTCCCTAGTCCTGTTAATAAAAAAATATGTAAAAACAGCCTTCTTTGTAAAAGGTTTTTTTGCTTCCAGTAGTTCTTCATTCAGACCATATTTTATTTTCCACGCAGACAGATGGTCTTCAGGAATGCCTTAACATTTTTCAAACATTAAGGTCAAATGAACTAATTACTTCTTGCTGTTAAGGTATCTAGAGATAGTCCGGATAAATTACTCTTTTGCAGTTAGGAATCTGAAACATTAATAATTCCAGAAACTGGATCATTTGGGGAAAATATTTATTAATGGTTTTCAACATTGCCATTAAGCTTGCTCCCATAGTAAAAGCTTTAAAAATCAGATACATTTCAATAGATATTAAGATACTAATGTCTGACAGACATCAAAGCTATCATAAGTATACTTTTCGTCCAACTCAGTCAGATCTTACCTGTACGATACTAGCAGAGCTGATTGTCGTAATGGTTTATGAGTAACACAACACTTCATTATAAAGTAAAATAATTAGGGAAGCTAAATAGATAAAGTATTTTGACTTGTCCAATTTGAATTTTTGAAAAAAGAAGTCTGTAGAAAAGTGATATAAAATTTGTCGTGATACGTCTAATGTGCTTGGAACTCAAACTCAAACCTAGAAACTTGTGGGCTAGGAAAATTTAAGTATTTGGAGAATGTAATAAATGGATTTAAAAAAATACAAATCATCTTTCACATTAGTTTGGAATAAATGTATTAATTAACTTTAGATCTTGATATATTGTAAAGTTTAAAGTTTTGCATACTACTTAAGTGGATACAAAGAGGTCAGACTGATTAAAGTCCCTGTTGATATTAGCCTTTATTTAATTTTATTTCCTCAAGAAAAGTAGTGCAAATTTGTATTTCTTGGGACTTTTGGTTAAATTATCTGTCCAAAATCTTACATTTTACATTACAAAATGGAATTGATTAAAATCAGGCCTGTACATTTTTGTAGGAAATTGTAGACTACCAACATTTTTGAGGTGGCTTTTTTTTTGCAATTTGTGATTTCTGGATTGTCTATTGGTTGATTCAATTTCACCTGATTATTCACCTCTTTTTGTAAAATTCATGCAGTTTATATTTATAAGATATTAGTATCACTTAAGAGATATTGGTGAAAAGTTCTATTTGATAATAAAGCTTCTTTAATATTTTCATTTCCTACTTAAATAATGTAAAAAGAGGTTCACAAATATATCCATTATTAATACTTACCCTGCAGATTAGTGCACTCTATTTTTATGATTAGATAATAAGAAGAATACTTTTGGATTATAGTATTGATTAAATTATCAATTATTATTGAGTCTTGGAAAAGTTGGAAGCTACTATTATTGTCCCTTTTGCCTATACGTTGATTTTTTTTAAAAAAAAGAACATTGAAAAAAGCTGTTTTCAACTTCCTCCTTATATATTGTTGCAACAGAATTATGATTTAGATTTGACAGTAAAATCTCCACCCAAATATATTCTATTTTGGTAGTTTCATCATTGTTGTCAATAAGGATAGAAAAGAAACCTAACTATCTTGTCATACTTTTATAAATAGTAATGAATATTTTTTAAATTATAGTTGTGCTTTAAAGCTTCAATATTAATTAATTACACAATAATACACATTTTTATTTGAAAATAAGTTGGCTATATATAGAGGTTTTCTCCTAGTTTTAGTGCAGGTTAAATGAAAATTATTTCAAGTAAACATTGGTAGGATGTTTTAACCCGAATATATTAAGAGACGCATTTGAATGTAGAGTAAACACCAATAAACAGAGAGGAATATTCTTCAGATTGTGGAGCGAATCCTAGCAATCTATTACTAATTTCATCTCAAACCAATTTATTGCCAGTAAAAAAAATATTAAAACTCAATACTCAATAATTCAATATATGTTTTTAGAAATACCTTATAGTCAGTTTAAAAAAAATTATTATTTTTTTACAATAATAGAAGTATCTTCGAAGAAAACTTTACCCATCTTCGGTGGGACGCATTTTGCTGTCTTACAGTATACCCATCTTCGGTGGGACGCATTTTGCTGTCTTAAAGTGTTATCTCAGACATTTGACTTGCTCGTTGTTTAAAATGATACTGTAGTGTGCTATGATATTTGCAAATTATATGGTCCAGCGCCCCATGTTTATGTAAAACTGGACTGTCTTTGATGAAAACCAATCAGGGAGAAGAACTGTAGTGGAATAGTTAGAAAATTCTTATTTGAATTTATTCTACTTTAATACC
This sequence comes from Bungarus multicinctus, assembly GCA_023653725.1. NCBI lineage: Eukaryota > Metazoa > Chordata > Lepidosauria > Squamata > Elapidae > Bungarus > Bungarus multicinctus. The sequence goes on along the minus strand of CM042846.1, from coordinate 78,507,190 downwards.
CTCCCTTGCTTCTAACTATGTATTCCAGTTAATTGGGTTTATCATTTTTATAAGTAATTATTTGCAGTTTGCAATATCTGTATCCATGCTAGCTATCTACTGAGTTAGATTAAAATATTGTAAATGTGGTTTAATATATTTCTCAATAACAATATCAGTGGAAAGCTTGTGCTGTTTAGAATGATGCTATGTAAATTCCCATAACTTTCTAATCGAACTTGTAAATGTAGAATATGTATTGCTCCAGCCTCAAGAAATACCAATGAATGTTTCTAAGCAGAAAACACACAAACATACTTTATGAGATTTGTGTAATTTTATGGATTTAGTACTTCATTTTAAAAAGAACTTTCTATATTAAATGATTCATTGAAACACCTTGATGCAGTTAGTTGAATGTATTCAACCCTTTTGGTTTTACCTTCACACACACATACATGGACACACACATATACACACACACACTTCCAATCTGTAGAATTTCCTGTAGAAGAAATTGTTCGCCTTCTAAATACAGAACTACTTCCCCCCCCCCCTCGAGTTGTAAAACATTTCTCTCCTATGAAACATTTCTATATTTTCTTGCAAAAATGCGGCATACGCTTTTTATAAACCTGGCAATCAACCCTTTATAAGAGGAGTAGACACCTTCCTTGGTGGCTTTATTTATACAGAAGGAAACTTTCGTTCGCTCTTATTCTTTTGGTCTTTTTCCCTTGTTTTCTTTAAGCCGACTGACGTAATGCCAAACTTTGCTTTAACAGAACAGACAGAAGTAATTGGTAGCTTTTAACTTTTAATAATGTTCAAGATTTGTTTTAGTGGCCTAACTGCTATTTTGTTTAAAGAAAACTGAAGAAAAACTGGGCTTGATGCCTGAAGAAAGACCCTGTTGATGCAGTTATTTTTAATTCTTGCTATTCTTTTTTTTTAAAAAAATGCTTTCCTGATGAGCTTTGCTGTAGTTCTCCAAATGCACTTTTGTGAATATCAGTGCATTTCAGGTTATAACAACATAAACTACTTAGGGAAAAAAGAGAGAAGAGTCTCCCCACAAAGTTTTGAAATGCATTCTTCTCCCTGTTTTCTCCTCCTAAATCTGAGAATTGATAAATGATTCAATTAGTCATTTCTTACTCTCGACCAACTGAAACTCCTCTTTTAAAACAAAAAAATATTTTATACCTGTTAATGTAAGTTTAAAAGAAAATGTAAACAAAAGAGAGGGGGAGCATTGCAAAGAGAAAGGACCATTCAATTTCCCATCTGCCAAACACAATTACAATAAATACATTAATTCTTCCCTTTTCTGTTCTTTGTTCCAATCCCACTCTTTAATAATCCTCTTCACCAGACAAAGCTGATGATTTCTGAGAAAGAGAATATGCAGCCCTTCAAAATACACTGCATTTAATGGGATCACCCATACAAATCCAAACAATTTTCAAATACAGTATTTACGGTATGTTGTACAGTTAGACTTTTCACACCGACAGAAACATCTGTCTGTGCCCAGATTAGACAAGAGACAACTTGGTGAAGCTGAGGTTGGTGCGACTACATATGTTGGCAAACCTGAGTTATCTGTCAAAGGGCAAGTCAGCTTCTGCCAGTTTTTCCTTCCTTCAGGGGAGGTGCTCCACCCAATCAAAGGGACCCCACCCAGAGTGGAAAACTATAATTCAGTGGCACCACTCTTTCAAATGTCAGCTCTCCCTACGCTTCCATCCCTACACTTAACTTGTCTCGGTCTTTACTTTCATTTCAACATCCCTCAATGCAAGAACTTTTTTTCATCTCTAGACAATGTTTCTCCAATTCTCATTTAGAGGGATAACTTCTTTTGGAGTTAATGCTCTAGCTTTGAGTGCCACCGTTGAAAGCAATTTCAGATATTTTGGGAAAGTCTTTTCAACTGTATTTTGGGTTATATTGTAAAAATATATTATTAAAGCTATTTAATTTTATTATAAAATTTAAAAATGTAGTAAGAAGTTTTCTAATTTTTTGTTCATGCAAATCAATTTTTTGATTGCAAATCATGCAATCAAAAGTTGTTAAAGCTTGAAATTGTGGTTATGACTTAGGTTTCTGTCTTTTTTTGAAGATTATAGGAAAGATCTGTTTAATCTTGGTATTTAATGTTGACTGATATATAGATCAAGTATATAAAATATTGTGTGTGTGTGTGTGTGTGTGTGTGTATATAAACAAACACCAAGTAAAATTGAATGGGTGTTTTCTGATTATATTCAGTTTTGAGATTGCTTTATCCATTTTTAAAGTAACATAAATTTTCCACCTTTCCAAGCAATGAGAAATCTTGGGGGGGGGAAAAACTTCTGCAAAAGATACATAATAAGTGTGCTGTTCTCTTCCCAGGATTGATAGTTTATTTGTGAGCTCAAAATCTGCAAGTGAAAAATGATGTAAAAAGTTCATCAGTCGAACTTAAGTTCCTGTAGAAGATTTACTTAAATGCTGTGTTTCAGTTTTGCCTCAAACCATTTGAAACCATCTCTGGATCCAAGAATCTACCATTTCTGGGTTCCTGAGAGATTAAGTATGACAGTTTGTATTATATAATGAACAGCAGCATTGTTTGAACAAAGGTAGCATATTTTGATTTGCGTACATATTTTCCTCTGGCAGTTGGCAGTAATATTGCACTAAAGTGAAAGGTTTAAATATCTCTTGGTTTGGAACATATAGTACAGACGCTAGTGTGGTATTTAAAATCATGGGACTTTTCCTGTATTGTGTGAATGTACTATATTTTATGTAAAGACAATACAATGTAAATTTCTTTATCTCATACCTACATGTATACTCTTAACTATTACAGGTTTCATATCTTATCTACTCACAGTTTTTGCAGTGATCCCTAAATTTAATTTCAGTATTAGTTTCGTATTTCGTGCTTTTATGAAAATAGCAAGTGTAGAATGAATATATCAAAACTTAAACTTTCCAATTGATGGCACAGTTACCAAAAGTATTAAAATGTAGTTTTGCTTTTCTCATCAAAGTTTCAGAATTATTATTAGCAACTGTGGCAGCTTCTTACCCACGATAACACGATGTTATTTAACATTTGTTTAAATATATACCACAACCACAGAGTTAGTAAATACGTATGCAGAGATGGGTTGTGAAAAAAATAAGAAACTTGGAGAAGCTGTACATGCTTGTGTAAATTATATGTGTCTCGTGTCAAAAACAGATCACTATAACATGCAGGACATTATTTAGATTTAAATAGGCTTAACCAATTGCTTTTTAAAATAGGTAAACATATTTCCCCTTGTTGACCTCTCTAGACAAAAATCTGAGAAGAGTGATGAGATTTCTATTGCCCTGAAGGTCAGATAGCGTTGTCTCCATTGGGGAAAATAGGAGAGTGAATTCCTGAATGGATAGTTCTCCCACCAAAACTCCAGATGTTCAGATTGCTATAGCACAGCTTTCTTCTGGATATTTGCCAGATATCTTCTTTTATCAAAGACAGCATCGCAAAGAGCCTGCATTATTGTCATTGCTCTTTGAACTAACTGTAGAGTGGTCCTTAACTGTAGAGAGTCCCTATTATTTGCGTACTCCTTATTTTTTTTGTTCTGGATTACTTTAGTATCCGGAACATGGGACTCTAAAAAATGTTGCTGTTTATGTATAAAAATAAATGAAAACAAAAGATATGGGTATCTAAATTATCTGGTATAATATAGCATTCCATAGTTCTACTGTGAAATCTCTAGTAATTTAGTATTTATTTTGACAATTTCAAATATAGTATTACATGAATAAATAAAATGCCCAATGCATATCAAGGTGTGTGGGTTTTTGGTATGAGTCGAAATTCGTATTGAAATCCTTCTTTAGATATTATAGGCAAGCATAGCATTTTGATGCAAGCAATAATTTGAGGGGTTTATGAAATTTATACTTGGCAACCAAAAACACTGAAAAAATAATTGGCTTGAAAAATTAATTTGTATGCATTATCTGAATTTGCTTACAATTTGTTCAGTTTTTGACTCAGCCAGTTTTGGTGAGAATCTATTAAAATACCTGTTTTCAATGGACAATGAATAAATAATTGACTTTTGAATCTAAGTCGGATTTAAATAGACCATGTGATATCTACTTTCATGTCATTTTGCTTCTTCCATTAAATTGAGAAATATCAAATTATGCAATGTGAATGTGTGTGCTTGTGTATGTGTGTGGGTATGCGCACATGCAGAGAGGAGGAGGACGAGAGGAGTGTAGTGTGAACAGCGATCAGTGAATAAAACACAATACTTGAACATTTGGGAAATACGTTTTTGTTTTTCTCTTCTGAGAACTTTAGCTGTAATACTGAGCAAGAGTCCTAAAAAATTTTCAGTGTGAAAAGCAGAGAGAAACACACAGAATGAAACACACTTTATTTTTTTCTAGTGAGCGAAAATGAACTATTACTATTTTTTTGTATTGTTAGGTAATAAAAAACTTTTGATTAACAAAAAAAATTATACTTTTGTCTAATTCTTCCCCTTTTTCTGTCATTCTTTCCTGTGTTTTTATGGTATGTGGAAAGATAGATAAATGCATCTTTTCTAAAAACATATAGACAAATTAAGTTTCCTAATTTGGACCTATTTTAAAAACACTAATTTTGCTCTGTCGAACGTCAAAACTAGGATGTCAAGATGGTGGCCACAGTGGTATGATCAAAGCTTAGTTTGTTTTTTTTAATGTGTCAGTTTAATGTTTTTTCCATGATGTAATGAAAGTTTTGACTCCGGTAGTATTTGCGGCTACCTTTGTAAAGTCATTCAGAATAGGATGTCTGTTGGCATGGAAAAGTTGAGAAAATTTTCAGGGAGATTAGGTTTTATTCAATGCTTTTACTGTATAGCTGTTTGTGAAAACAGAATACCTCAATAAATAATGGCTTTGATATTTATGTTTGAGTTGACTGCCTAAATTGTTTAATGAAAAACAGAACATTGATATGTTTTTTGACACTGTTGAGTATGGAGGAAAAAAATTAACAGTGTGAGGTTATACAATATAAATTATTCGACATATATGTCATTTATTGTGACTCATTAATGAAATAATTGCTAAAGGATTGAAAACTTCATATTGCCTACAGTTTGGTCCAGTTGCTTTGAAGTAGTTTTTAACTTTTTGTAACTCTGCATTCAACCCAGTCTTTTGATTAAACAGATTTTACATGATTTCCTTGAGGTACCCTGAATGAATCTCTAGCACTTTGTTTTCATTATTTCCTTTTCATTATTATTTGTAAGAGTCATTTTAGAACATCAGTGAGTTATTCAAGAATAATCTTTGTCCTGCTCTTAATATATATGGACAATTTAACACAGGGTATGTCTGTCTTCCATTTTAATACAGGTGGATTTAATGAAGATGGCTAACCTCTCCTGTTACATTTAGTGTTAAGTCTAGCTGTCTAGTGTCTGTCTGATATATCTTTATTTCGGACTATCCCATACCATCTGATTTATGCAATATAGCAATAGCACTTAGACTTATATATCACCCCATAGTGCTTTACAGTACTCTCTGGACAGTTTACAATGCTAGTATACAACATTATATACTAACAATCTGGATCTTCATTTTGCCAATCTTGGATGGAAGTCTGAGTCAACTTTGAGCCCCATCAGGGTTGAACTCCAGGCTATGGGCAAAGTTTGCCTGCAATACCCATTCTAAGTACAATGCCACCAGGGCTCCTGACAAACTTGTACATATAAGTTTATAAATTTCAGTATTCCCAGAATTTGGGACACTAGGATGCCAGTTATATGCTCCATAGAGACTTGATATTCAAAGAATGCCTGCCTCATTTATCTTCAAAAGTAAGTAACTAATGAACTTCTGGTTTTGTTAGTTAATAAGTTTGGTGCTCACTTAATGTCAGCTTTGTGAGGTAGTCCACACACAAAATGTACCCAGAGGTACTAGCTTTAACTTGTAAGTTTCTATTAAAAAATCTTGCAAGTCTGAAAGTACATCTCTTCCCCATCCCCTTTACATTCCAAGAAACAGGCTTGTCATGCTTCCATTCCTTAAGCCACCTTTTATTGACACTGCCCTGGCTGTGGCTCTTCCTCTTATTTCCTAAGGTCCGTGATGGCGAACTTATGGCACGTGTGCCAGAAGTGGCATGTAGAGCCACTTCTGCCGTCACAAGAGATCGCCTGGAAGAGCCCCACTGCTCATGTATGTGTGTTGCCCGTCCCCCACCAACTAATTGTCGGGTATCTGGCACACATGCAGGGGGCAGGGGTGCTTGGGAAATGTGTGCACATGCGCAGAAATGCATGGCGCAAGGGGATCATGCACACATGCACAGAGATGCACGGTGCATGCGAGGGTGGGCCCCACCCATGCGCATTGCCTTCTGGGTGCTGGCATGCGTGTGAGCGTGCGTGCAATTTTCGGCACAGGAATCCAAAAAGGTTAGCCATCACTGCCCAAGGTCATTGTCACATACTATTACAGTTAAGACAAATCTGGAGTGTTCCAAAATGATGGAAGGCTGTATACCTTGATCTTGCATTTGAGGGTTAATTAGCAGAAGCAATCAAAGGCCAGAGAGATGATATTAACAAACATATCTGAAAGTAGTTCAAGGAGAAGAACCTTTAAATGCTAAGGAACCTTTATATGCTAAGGAAAGATATCTTAACAAACTACTAATACAAGAAACACGCCTTGTGCTATATAATGCCAGGAAAATAAAGATGAAAGACACAAGCCTGTTTGGCAGTTGCAACTATGATGACATCCTAGCTCAAGTGGGAAGCACAAATGAGTTAAAACCCTCCATCAGTAGTTCCAGCTCCCTCTTCATGCCCTCCTATTATATTCCCTAAGGACCCAGATAATAGGATCATTTAATTTAGCAGTGAGTTTCTGAAAGGTATTAGCTATTTATTTATAGGAAGTTTACAAGTATGTTTGTTTGTTTATTTATTTATTTCCTAGTACTTGTTATTTATTTCTTTAATTTACTACATATCTCATGTTTACTCAATATAATTAAAGGTGAAATGCTTGCTCAGGTGACCCATTCATATCAACTAGCCCAGTCCCTTGGAGTAGAACATCACATGACTATCTTGCTTGATATCTATTTTCTTGAACATCTCCTTGAGGAGAGACATTTCATTTGTGCAATTATTCCCAATAAAACTTACATGAGTTTTGAATATTCAGGGTTCTAGTTCACATGGAAGATATAAATTAAAGACTGCTTTTTTCCCTTCAAGAAGCATGTATACAGAGGACAGATTTAATTGGTTAATATTGGAACCAATCCAATCTGTATAAAGCCCTTAATGAGTTGGATAATTTATTGATTATGTGCCATGAAATCAGTATCTACTTCTAGTGACTACATAGACAGACAGTCTCTAAAATGATTTGTCCCAACTTCTCCCTGCCTTTGTTGGTGTATGCATTGCTGTAGTAATTGAGTTCCTCCACTGGTTGTCCTTTTCCTCTCTTTCCTTCCATAGTTTCCAACATTCAAAACTTTTCCAGAGACTAGGTCTTCACATAATATCTCTATATTGAGATATTTTTATTCTGCTCATTTGTTCCTTGAGTGAGAATTTTGCATTGGTTTGTTCAATGATCAATTTGTTTGTCTTCCATGGTATTCAGCAGTTTGGCAGTTCAACTATCACTGGCTCAAGTTGACTCAGCCTTCCACCTTTCCAAGGTTGGTAAAATGAGGACCCAGATTATTGGGGAAAATATGCTGACTCTGTAAACTACTTAGAGAGGGCTGTAAAGCATTGTGAAGTAGTACATAAGTTTAAGTGCTATTGCTATTCTCAGGAGTTTTCTCCAACGTTGTTAATACTTTCTATCCTGCTTCTTCAAAGTCCAGCTTTTATTTTCATAATGTGTCACAATCCCTAGTTGTCCTGTCTGAAGTCAAATATATTTACTTTCAGATAGGTTGGTGTATCATGTATGATGCCCATGCATGCAGAGAATGCTGTTTTTTCTTCTAACAAAGCTAGTAACTGTTGACACTGTTCTTTGTGTCTGTTACTATGGATTTGTATTGAAGACTTTTTTTAGTCTTGTATCTAAATTTTATGATAGTTCCTGGGATATTTTGTTAGTTGTAAATCATGCCTTTAAACAGGTATAATGGAGGAACTAAAAAAAAGTAATATTTTGGTTTCAAAAAAACCCTTTCGCTTTGGATTTTCATAGGCAGAAACTGTGTACACATTTATTTATGAGTAAATCCATTAGATCAGTGGGATTTTTTCCTCTGCTTGAGCATGCATGAGAAGTATCTATCAAATTACTGACTCAGTCATAACTATTAATGCATAATTAACAATAGTTGATGACTTTACAAGCTTACTGGTAATGTTTATTGAAAATAAAGATAAAAGACTTTAAACATTAGAAATTCTAGGTATTGTTAATGAAGATTATGGGAGTGGCAGTCTTGTGTTTTGCATGATCTCTAACCATGATAACAAAAGTATTGGTAAGTTATCATTTTGGAACTGATGTTGAATAGCAGTGTATTTTTTCACTCAGTTTTTGAAATATACGGTATGTATTTTGAATGGAAGAGTAGATTAAAAAAAAGAAAGAGCCTTTTTTTTCTGAAGAAATTTAATGACCGCTATTAAAAATATCAATTTAAAATGCATATATCCTTCTTAAAGGAGGCTGCTTAAAAGTTTATACTTCAAAAAACCTCCAATAGAAATTTTCCTGGGTGGAAATTTGAGCTGTGAGCAGGTTTTTAATAGCTTTATTGTCACTAGAAATAGGTGAATGTCTCAAATAATCTCTAGTTTATTATGCATTTGGTACTGATGACAGACCAAGTATATTTTGTAAGTATATTTTTAATAGTGCATGTCTATTAAGAAGTGAAATTTATTGAATTCAGTGAGATTTATGCACATACAATAATACTGTGGACCATTGTTGGTATAGTGGTTAAGGCAGCAGGATAGAAACCAAGAGATTGTGAATTCTAGTTCCATTTCAGCCATGAAAGTTGGCTTGGTGACTTTGGCTAGTCACTGTCTAAGCCCAACCCATGTTACAGGGTTGCTGTTATGGAGAAAATAGGAGAAGGAAGAATTATTATGTATGTTTGCTACCTTCAGTTATTTGTATAAATTGTAATGACAGGATAATCATCCATCCATCCATCTATCCATCCATCCATCTGAAGGAACTTCCTTAAGAGTCTCTATAATCTTTAGAATCAGTCAGATTACATAGTATTGTTTCCACAGGTTTTTAACCCAGAAGGAAGAATATGCAAATCTCAACTATTCATTCATTCATTCATTCATTCATTCATTCATTCATTCATTCATTTTAGCCCAGGAGGAAATATATGCAAACCTCAACTTTTCAAACATACTACATACACACTTATATACATACACACCTGTACATACATGCATACATACACACATACATACACAACACACACATACATACAAACAACTTTTATTTTCAGTTTGTACAAGTAAAACTAGTTTGTGGACTATTTTTCTGAGCAGGACATAATTGTTTTTTCTTTTGAAATATGTATCTATGTTTAATTTTGGAAGCTTCAGGGCTAAAATCAGAGCAAAATGGGACTTTTTCAAGTACTTAAGTAAAGAGGCAATTGTGGAATTTGTATAGTGGATGAAGAAAAAATTGTGGTTGAAGAAGTTTCTGGGTTCAGAGAGTCTCTGGAATGTATTACCTTAAAAGAATCATACATAAATCAAGCTTTTTTTTTTTACTGACAGTCTCTAATAAATTTTCTTTTTCTGCTCATGGCAAAAATAATTTCAAATCAAACTTCCACAATAGAAATGCTATAAAAATTTCTGATAGAATTCCTGACGTTATTTTAACTAGGACTGTGACTGGCAAACTTTTACTTATTTAAGTATTAAAAATTAACCTTAGTTTTGCTTTTGGCATTCATTATTGAAGACAGAAAGGGAGGAAGGGTTATTTGATGGATAACAGGTAAATCTTTTTGACATTCAAAAAGAAAGACTAATAGAAATTGTAACTCTGTGAACTAATCATATTATAAAAGGAAAACAAATCTACAGGTTTTTAGTTTTTTAATTTAAAACTGAATTGTCAGACTAAACCATTTTACCAAGTTGATGAGTCTCCCTTATTTCATAATTTGGCTTTGGGTCCAAAGGCTGATATTGGCAGCAAATGATCTTGTCTACTCTTATTATGAATTTTGGTTTGCTCTAAAGAGTACTTTTTTCCTGAATAAGTTCCTAGTTAACTGACACAAACCAACTGCATGTACAACAGAACAAGATTTAAGTGCTCCTTGTGAATACTTCTTAAGGAAAACAAACACCTTTAATTACTTTGAATTCAAGATTGTCAATATAAATATTGATACCTATAATAGTGAACAAAATTCAGAATGCTTAGCTGCATTCTTAAGTAATTTTACACTCTGTCTTCAAAAAGAAAAGGAAGAAGAGGGGAAAAAAGTATTGTTAAAAATAAGTTTCTAATGCAGTGAAGGCCCCTTACTTTCTACCTGTTGTTAGCTTACTCTTATGCTGCTTAGATATGCAACTAACAAGCATTTAGATTCTGTGAAAATCTTTTAGAACACACATGCACTTTCTTGAAATGGATTTCCCAGCCTTTCTTGATGGGTGATGTGCTTGATTTAATTCTTGATGCCTAAATTTTGGCTTTCTTCCCAAGAATTGTACATTACTATAATTTCTCTTAATGCTATTGGTAATGGCAGTCAGTTTATTTATGGATCAGAATGTAGATTATTTTGAGCATTTTATTAGAATAGTAATGTAAAAAATTCTTCAGAGTGTATTGCAGTACTTGAAAGTAGAATACTTCATTTCATGAATGAAGGCAAATATACATGTCCTAGGATAATGTTGAAGGATCCAATCTGGTCAGTGGGACCAGATATGTAGTCTTCCGAGCATTCACACACATAGGGAACTTCTCTCTACCAGAACGTATTAAACATTATTTGCCAATAAGGTAAATTATCATTTTAGTAGATGGCAAAGGATGCTGTTCCATTTGGAGATAATATATTTTCTCAAGTAACATGAGATAAAATATATAGCTTGTTATCTACATTCCTGACTTCATATCAATAGTTCAGTGATTTCCCCCTAGCTCTTTGATGTTAATAATTTATTAAAATATGTTTCTTTGCTTTGCTTTCAAAATAATTAGGCTTTTAACAAGTGCATTGGTGGGTTATGTTACAGGCCACTTTGTCTTCTGTCATATTTAATATTTTCATGCAGCTTAGAAAAAAAATACAATCCCAAATATAAACCATTAATAATTTCCAAAAATGTTTTGCATCAACATTTAGAAAAACGATAAAACCTCTGTTGACGAAAATCTCCAGCTTTTCCCTGACAACATTCTTTCAAAATTAAAGTACAGGATAGGCATTCACTGAAAGTTCACTTCAATATTTTGCATAAATCCTTTAAGACTAGCAAATTAAGTGAAGATATGGCTATTCTAAGAAATAAATAATATGTTAAGCCTGATTCTTCCATACCATTATTTGTGCATAAATTCCACTTTAAACTTTAAAGACATTAAAAACTTTGAATTTGTTTTCTATGCTTGGTAACTAAATAAATCATGTGTTAGCTGAGTACTAAAGCTATTTAAAGGTTTTAGTGATTTAATTAATACCTTGTAGGTTTAAATAAACATAGAAGTTGATGTTTTTTCCTGTTCTTTATCTGTATTATAATTTTTGTCTTCAGTTTTTCAATCAGCTTTCCAAATCCAGGATTTTGGCAATTGTGAACAAACTTAGAATTTTGAGCAAGTGGATGCAAACACAAAATTTGTCAGCATCATGAATTTCTGTTCTTCATCTCTGGGAGATTTTCACCATACCTGATTGTGAATTTATTTCTTATTATTGATTGGTACTTCCTTTCTTCAGTTTCTGGAAAAACAAATCTCCATAAATGTTTTGGTTTTTTGCTGATAGATGACAAGAACATTTGGGAGTCAATAAGGCTGGCAATGTAGATCAAGACAATGGAAGCAGATAATTCAGCAGAGGTTCTCCCAACCAGCAAGCTGATTCCCTAAGCAGAAAATCATTGTTAGACAGTTTACTTTAAACAGGGAATGGACTGTAAATTTAAAACTTAATTTCTTATGCTATATAATTCTTTTTAAATTAACATTAGAATAAATAGAAATCTGAAAGTGTGTTGGTATAATCCAATCAATATTTTTTTTAGTTTTCAATCCAGGTTAGTCAAACAAAATAAGCATGCCTTTTGGAAACCAGTCAAAGTATGATGGGTCTTGTCATTTAGTTGGTAGGAAAATGCCCCTTCATTATTTGTTAATATGATGTACTTATGCAGCAGGTAAAGAACTAATGTGTGAAATTGTATCAATTCAAGCTAAAATGACACTGAAAAAGATGTTTCAGTAGAGAAGTATCATAACAAGGGATGAGCTTAAAGCTAATTTCAGCTTGATGGGCATAATTAATAGGGGGCATAAATATTAAGAGGAATGAAAATTAGTGTTGTCCATTCTAAGCATCATCACTTCTCTAGCAGTACTTCCAGCACCCAAAAAGCGTACATCACTGGACAAAAATAATAATAATAAATTACACTAGGCTATTTACAGCAGCACAATCTGCTCTACTTTCTTAGGATTCTTGTTAACTTATGGTCTTCCAGGAATAGACAGTTCTGTTTTTTCCATTTTTGTGCTCTCTGTGAGATCCCATCCTATATCATTTTGATTTTTCCCTTGTCATTCAAGGAAGTATAAAACCAATTGTAAACTCTAATGTTTCTGAAGTGCTTGGCTGTAATAATACATTGTTCTATGTGTGATCAGGTTGTGTGGTGTAGCAATCCTTTAGGCAAAAGATTAATGAGCATGATACGTGCCTTGTCTTTTGTTTAATTATCTTGTTATTGAAGCCATAATGATATTATACATAGTTTTTTTTTAAATGAAAACTGGGTTGAAAATTAATCTGCAAACATAACTTCAGAACCAATAGTTTGAAAAAGCTAATATCTTAAAATAACCTGTGAACAATGTGGGTATAGGTTTCTGGCTTTGATTGTGACATAATTTGTCTTTATCTTGGTACCTAGAAGGGATGGGTAAGCAGCTTGTGAACCATATAGAAATCCCAGGATATTATTGATGAAATGGTTAGGTGTGCTCAGCTAAGGCTAGCAGTTAGATTTCAGGAAGTTTTCTGCTCCTGAAAATTATTTGTTAATAGTTTTCTCTGTTAAGACTGCCTAATGCTGAAACATGGTGTCAGATACTTCTGGTATCATTAGAGGACCACCTATGGTCCTCTAGAAGTTAAAGTCTGCAATAATCCTCAGAATGGACAAATCCAGATTAAAACATCACAGACTAATTAATGGCTGTCTGGAATCCGCTTGAATGTATCTGAGGTATATGGTATATCTAGTTTAGCAACTAGAGGTAGTCATTTACTTCTTGTGCCTTGCTTGTTAACTTCTCAATGGTTTCTGTTTTGTTACTTTGTTTCACTATTTATTTGAAGTTAAAATTCTACATCCGGCATTAACCTGGGCATAGCCAACTCTTGAGATACGTAATTCACTGTCACCCTTGATCCTGCTTCCCCACACCCACCCCTCTGGGTATATCAATATTTATGGAATTAATATGGGGATGCTGACTAATCTGTAAAAACTCATGTGCATTTTTAAGTAAGTCATCACTTTCCCCCACCAGATACATAGGTAGGTATAAAATAGAAATGTTCATTTCTTTGGCCAGTTTGAATTATCCAGATAGTGGGGGAGTCAGTAAATATCTATATGCTTTTCACAAACATATAGGCATCAAAGTTGAATATTGCCAGGTTATAGAAAATATAATATAGGTGTGATTATTTTTAAGCTTTGGCAAGATGTCAAATATTTCAGACATGATCAGTAGATTGAGTAACTCTATCCATGTGTATATATTTGATTGCCTAAAGAAGCCTATGCGGTTAAAAAGATTTGAGATACTTAGAAAAAAGGAAGGTTCTTTGGTGTGAAAGCAGCATCATTGAATCATTCTTGTCTAAATTTAAGTTTAAAACGTTTCCTTTCAATTTGCATGTGTAAGATGGCTAAAATCTTAGCATTGAGAATATTCAGTACAATATTTATATATTTGTACTGAATTATGCGTCAAAGGAGTAATGGGTTAACAGGAGTGAAGATGTCTCAGGTAAACTGTAGCATTTTTCAAGAGCAGTGAAATTGAACATAACTTTTTTGGGGGGAAATGTTCTTTCAATTTTAACTTAAGTGAAAGTGAATACTTTGATTTCTTAAATTGATTAATATAATTAACAGTAATACAAAATATTTTTTCTTTCACCAATCACAAGGGTTCAGGATAGCTAAAAATATCTATCAAAACATCTGTGATAATAATGCTGAAATATTAAATAGACTTTAAAAAGGGAGTTTGATTTGGAGGAAAAGTAGAAATCATAGGGTTTGCTATACTAATTTATGGTTATAATATGAAACTACTAATTGAGTATGATTAGATAAGAGATAAGATATATAGGATGTTTGTGTTCAAATGTACAAGAGTTTTGAGATTTGGGAATACTATGTTTTGAATGTGTTAGATTTAGAACTCAGTTTTGATAAGTCTCTCCCCCCAAGTTTTTATCAAATCTGTGTTTGTCTTTTAAAGAAATAAATACATTAGATTGCTTAAAGTAGTTACTATAATTTTGTTTTATCCCAATTTTTTATGCTTTCTTGGTTGTTAGTTGATTATAATCTTGTATTTTATAATGAAAAACATAAATCATTTATTAGCCATAATGATGCACATTATTGGAATGTGTTTTATTAGGGTTATCTATTCAGTATACTCCTTAAATCATGTAATCATTGGAATTTGAATTTAATATGAAGGAAACTTGATTTAACTGATTATCGTCAATATAGAGATGGAATGCCGTTTCCTAGTCGTTATTGAATTGAAATGCTTATTAGCATAAGCAGTACTAAGCAATGAATACAATTATAGTTCATGAACATCAAGAATGGATAATCACAATTACCTTATCTCTGGTTTTATAGCATAGCAGATTTTCTTTCTCTCTTTAAGGTAATTTAAATTTAGAATTTAGATGATGAAGACTCTCTGAAGATCACAGTTTATAGTAGAGAAGACTACTTGCCACTTTCTCAAATCTGCCCTTCCCCACGATAAAATGCTTATTTCCATATAAGTAATAGTTTTACTAGCAATTTCCCATTGAAATTTATAACAAACAAACAAAAGTAATATTCTGTGTTCTGCAGTGATAGGTTAGTTGAGATTTTAGAAGGATAGGACTGATAGGCAGTGTCAAACTTCCTGAATTAATCAATACAACTTAATAAAACTATAGTAAATAAAATTATATTTGTTTCATTTAATGAACTAAGCAATTAAAGATAATTGATTTAAATTTATTTATTTTATTAAAAAAAAACAAAATTACAAATCTCTATTTACATTAATAGGATTTGTGTTGTTATTAATATATACATCTCCTTTTATACCTAAACATTAATTCTTATTTCTATCTTCCACCCATTTGTACCACGTATCCCAAATTGCATAATAGTCCGAACCATCTTTGCATTTTAGTTCCCCTGTGAATTTATCCATTTCTGCACAGTCCATTATTTTTGTATCAGGTATTCTTCAGGTGACATCTTTTCTTTTTTCCATCCCTGTGCATAGGCTATTCTCGCCGCCATTATTATATGTATAATGATGTATCAGATGACCTTGCTAAATTTTCCCTTTATTATTCCTAGTAAAAATATTTCCGGTTTGAGTTCTAATTTATGTTCTGTAATTTCTAATAGCCATCTTTGTATCCTCATCCAATATTTTTTAACTTCTGGGCATTGCCACCATATAAGGAAAAAAGTTCCTTCTTTATGTTTACACTTCCAACATTCTGTTTTTGTATTTGGATACATTTTAGCCAGTCTTGCTGGAGCTAGATGCTATCTACAAAACATTTTGTACTGATTTTCTTTAAATGCTGTTGACAATGTCAATTTACAATTACTAATCCACATTTTTCTCCAATCCTTTAAATTTATATTGTGTCCTATGTTTTGTGCCAAGGTAATCATTGATCCCTTTACTAATTTTTCTTCTAGTTCCACTTCCAATAAATAATTATACATTCTTGTTATAAATTTTACCTCCTTGCCTGTCAAAATTTGGTTCAATTTTTGCAAGTCCTTTTCTATCCCTTGCTTTTCTAAATCTTTTCTAAATTTTGTCTGAATAGATTGTCTGAATCAATCTATATTTTGTTCTTTTAATTTGTCAATTTTTTTTAGATTCCCCTGATTATCTAATAATACTTTATATCTAATCATATTTTTTTTGTATCCCTTGTATTTGGATATAGTATTGCTTCCGTAGGTGAAACCCAATTTGGTATTTTCATATAATATTTTTTACCTTTTCCCAAGTTTGTAATAGTGATTCTCTTATCAAATGTCTGTGGAAGTATGAATGAGGCTTGTTTTTTTTTATCTCATAGAAAGGCATGCCACCCTGCTTGAAGATTGTGGCATTCAATTACTAAAAATCTTTTATTTTTTAAGTTTATCCATTTCTTTACCAATAATAGAACTGCTGCTTGGTAATATAGTTCCCATTTTGGAAGTCCAAGGCCGCCTCTACTTCTACTATCTTGTAGCATCTTTAAAATTATTCGTGCTTTTTTTCCTAACCATATAAATTTCATAACTATCTTATTTAGTTCCTGAAAAAAATTCTTATTCAATTTTATAGGAATTGTCTGAAAATAATATAGTCGTTTCGGTAGAATATTTATTTTTATTGCTGCTATCCGTCCTAATAAAGATAATTGTAATTTTTCCCAATTTGTCAGATCTTTCTTTATCTGTTAGAGTAATTTCTTACTGTTGTCCTCCTTTATAGAGGAATTAAAGACAATTGAATGGAAATGCTTCATGCTAACTCCTTCTCTAAGTGGATATGTGCTCTTTGTACAGTTACCTGTACTTGGAATTTTATAAATGTATGTGCTCTTAGTTGTTTAATGATTAAATTATTTGATTGTTTTATGCCGTCTTGATGTGTTAACACCACTTTCAGATATTTCCGATATGAAAAGTGGTTTAAACATCATTAGAGCAACTAAGCAACCTTAGTTTCTACCTTTAATGTGGTAGGTTAAAAGTTGGAAAGATGAAACAAAACATTCTTAAAGTTGCATTCTTAACTATACCTTATTACTCTGTCCTTAACATACTAAAGTTATATGCTATTATGGATTTTCTCTAACTTTGGACCCATCAAAATCTCAATTGTGCAACAATAGTTCTTATTGCTAGCTGCTTTTCTGCATACTTTGATTGGTAGTCTTGTTATCTTGCTCTGAGGTGTAACAGAAACTATCCTATAGGTCAGTGGTGGTTAACCTTTTTGGGCTCTCATGCTGCCTTCCATACCCCCTGCGCATGCGTGCATGACTCCCCATTCATGCTGTACATCTCTGTGCATGCACATGCAATCTCCTGTGTATCTCTGCCTATGCGTGCGCGATTTCCCCGTGTGTCATACATCTCTGTGCATATATATACACGTCTCCGCGCATCCCCACACCCCGTGCATGCGTGCCAGATATCCAATAATCAACTGTCGGGTGGCGGCACGTGCATGCATATGCAGTTGGGCTATTCCAGGCGACCTCTCACGTGCCAGCAGAAGTGCTTTGTGTGCCACTTCTGGCATGAGTGCCATAGGTTCGCCATCACGCCTATAGGTTGAATGTTGGTTTATTGCTTACTAGTAGGATTGATGGTTGGGAACTTTGTCTCTGCCATCTGATTTGCTGCAGTGATTCTGGCTAGGAAGTGGAGGTCTCCAGCTATTGCCTCTTATTGTAGACATTTTTTTATTTAATTTTTTCAATCAACATTTATTAATTTTATAAATCACTCAAGTGGTGAACATATCTAATCTTCCTCCTCCTATTTTTCCCATAATAACCCTTTGAATGGGATGAGAGAATGTGAGCAGCCCAAGCTGGCTTTCATGACTAAGGCAGGATCAGAACTCGTAGTCTTCTAGTGATTGGCCAAAGTTACCCAGCTGGCTTTCAAGGCTAAGGCAGGACTAGAAGTAACTTTTCCTGGTTTTTAGTCAGATGTGGTCCAGCCTGACTTTGGGCTCCCTTCTTAATGCCAGTGGTCAGGTCCATCTTTGGCTGGTCATCTGCTAATGTCGTTTGAAATTATTAAGCCTCCCAGAGTTTTCTCTGTCACTTTCCTGGATGCCCCTGGGTTTTTTCCGTGTGCTTTCAGATAGCTGCCAATGTCCTTCAGCAGTTGCAAGGCCTCTTCCCAATATCCTGACCAAGCTGCTATTATCTCCTACATTGGTGGTTCCGCAGATTGTTATTTTCTGTCTTCCTTTGTCTTATTTCATCTTTGATCTTCAGCTCCTCTTCTGCCTTTCATCTTCTTTTCTCCAGGGCACTTGCCTTCTTCTGTTTTCCATGCTACTCCTTCCATGAATGCTGGAATAATTAAGTCCCTTTCTAAAAGCTTAACTCATCAGTTTCCTCACTGTTTTGCCTTAGAACAGCAATAAGGAGTGGCAGAGGTTTTCTGTTGGAAAGTTTCTTTCCATCCACCTGTAAAATTTGCTTCCGGGTGCAATTCAAGGTGCTGGTTGTCACCTTTAAATCCCTTCATGGCTTGGGACCAGGTTATCTGAGGGAATGTCTCTTGCCGGTCACATCTACCCGATCTGTTAGAGTGGGGAGGCAGGAAATGCTGCGGGTCCCATCCCTGAGGGAGATATATCTGGTGGGACCCAGAAGAAGGGCCTTCTGTGTGGTGGCTCCCTCTCTCTGGAACATCATTCCCCCAGAGATTAGAATGGCCCCCTGTCTAATACTCTTCCGGAAGGCACTGAAAACCTGGTTCTGCCAACTGGCCTGCGGAACCCAGAGCAGGATGGAGCCCATCAAATGGCTCGTGTGATCTGCTGTCGTTGGGGAGGGGGTGGGTGGGAGTTGAGGGGTGATTTTTTATTTATTTTTTTCCCAGATTTTGTTCTATTGTACTTTATTAATTTATTTGTTTCTTTTCATTAGTTTTTTTTTTAATTTTAAATATGGTTTTACATTCTGTAAGCTACTTCCAGTCACCATTGGCAAATAGGCAGCAGTATAAATTCAATAAATAAATAAAATAAATAAAATGCAAGGGTTGGATAGTACATTACAGATTATCTAGTCCAACATTTCACTCAATGCAGGAACCCACCTTTACAGCACTGCTTACTGTTGGCCAGGCAACTTTTGGAATAAATTTAAGAATATTTGGTCCTACCAATATGGAGCTGACAGTTACATTGAGACTTTATTTACATTTACTTTTATATCTGAAGATTCTGAACCTTGGGCTTTGTCTCAAGGTTTCTTGTATTCTAAAATTTAGCAGTGTCAAAAATTATGAAGTTTCATGATTGCTTTTCAATAATACACATAGACTGTTCCAGTTGCAATTATTCTTGGCTTTTGAATACCAAGTTTCATGTTTTGGTAATCTGTTCTTAATTTTTCACATACATAGTGTAACAGCAAAGGATCGGAGACTCCCATATGTTAAACATAATTAGTAAGTATTTTCATCTTCTGATCTAGTCAAATGTATTCCAATAAGATGAATTGGGAGGAAGTTCCATAAAAATTACTTCAATCAATCACAGTGGAATACAAGAATAGGAAGTGGTATTTCTCTTTCTATATGATCATCTGGGTGTGTGATACTATGGCACCATGGTAACTATGGGTATTGTAGGAATTATATTTAAAAGATTTGACTCATAGTATTAAAACTGAAACTGTTTGATATTACTGTAGTTGGATCGGTTAGCTAATACTTCCTTTATAACTTACACTGCATGTCTGCAAATCTGCACAAGAGTGCAGGTAATTTTCTTTATATATCAAGACACAAATAGGCAACATGACACCTCAGAATTAAAACTGAAATTTGCATCGGGCTCCTAGAAGTTGCATGAATGCATGATGGCACAAATTGCTTTGTCTTGTCTTTATCAAAATAAATGAGTGAATTTTCCAAGAGGATTATGTTAATTTGATAAGTGTATTAAAGGTTGCTGAATTTTTGAAAGTGTTGGCTTAGCTGGGCAATGTTTATCTGAGTTTGCAAGGAGAAATGGACTATATTTTATCCTTGCACAAGAGTGGCTTTGACATTTGCATTCAGAAGCTAAGATGTACTAAGACAGACTTTGATATTGAAATGAAGAAAGTTTGTGCCGCTGTTTTGGCATGAGAAAAAATAATACTGTCAGTAGAGTTTCTGGCATTCTAACATTACATACAATATATGAAAGTAATTAGACTATTTACCCTAAACATGTATTTCTTTGTACTGTATTATAAAAGGGAAAGTTAGATAATTTATATTTGATTGTTTGGGGATCCAGTCAATTTCTTGAGGGCTGGATCCTTATTATTTCTGGTTGAATCTGCACAAAGGAAGCCTCCAATATACTGTAAACGAATAACTGGGTTTCTTACTGCATTGGAGTTGTAGGTCTTATAGAAGCTGATGTACACATGGTAAAAATTGTTATTTAGCTCATTCCTATTAGAAAAATAGTAGGGAATTACTATTCTCCATGATATAGTGAACAAATTGCAATGGCAAATTGAATGACTTCCTGACTGATGCATGAAGCTTCAACAGTGCCATATTTTAGGCACCTCTTAAATAATAAATTAATAACTACATTGAATTTTTTTAAATCTTGCGGGATATTGCATACAGACTGTCGCAAACTGGTCAATATGCCTATGAGAAAAACTCAGATTCTAGGAAAAAAAGATACCTTTCACTGCTTGGCAATGGCTCTCAAATATAATTCTCAACAATTATAGGTGTACATAATACCATGCGATAGAGTAAGCCCCTATCCCAATTTCTAAGGCATGGTGAGAACACCCAAACTGTGAGTCACTGAGACAGCATTTATTTAATTATCTCAGCAGGTAATGTATGTGAGAAGTATCTAATGAAGAGGCATCATACCACTAATCACAATTCATATACAATAGTAGCTAATAACATTTCAGAGCCCTGTAAAACACTGAGCTAAGCTTATTTGATCTATACTGGGCACTAATTTATCTCTTACTAATTATTGGTAATCCTGTAGTATCTTCAACATTTAGAAAGCGACTCACTGCCTCAGGTAAATGTCTGAACAGAGTTTCTCACATGTCTAGATAAATATCATACAGATGGCTTCTTCCTTAAGTATTTACTATTGGAAATTATGCTACTGTTCACAGAGAGGGAAAAATTCAGAGGGAGTCTGTTGTATGAGTCGAAAATCAAAGGTAACAATTTTTGAATAATATCCAAACTTAGGTTATGGTGGATCTGACTACAAAGGTTTTTGGAGTAAAGGTGAATATTTCAATTTATTTGTTGCATAATATTCTTAGTATTAGAACCCTGGATTGCCCAGTGAAACCTGTTAGATGCTGTTTCATAATAGAATAAATGCTTCTTTCTACAAGAGCAAATGATTTGAACAATTTCATTGTTGTGAGCTTTAGTGGCTTTCAAAAGAGATTAGGTTAATTCAGAGAGGATAAGTATTAAAGGGATATTAACCATGGTGGTTTTAAACAGACCTGACCACCGAAAGCAGAGATTAAGAATGAGTTGTCAGGAAGGATTCTCATGATCAAGCATCTTCTTTTACATTAGTACTCAACTAAACCTTGATTTTTGGAACTGTGTTTCCTTCTGGCTTGAATTAATTAACAAACCAGAATCTAAAACTGGTCCTGATAATTGATTATTTTACCTGCATTGGATTCAAATAACCCATTATTCTCTTAAGTTAATTAGTAATTACTATAGTTTTGGTAATTTTTGCATCTCAGATGGGAAGTTGAAAATCCAAGGGCGAATTTGGGGGTAGGGGAACGTAGGGTATGTTTTTTTTTCTGGATTGATGGATATAAGGTTGTTAATAGCTGGTGGGTTGAACAGGTTTTCTGAAATACATTCAGAAGTCTTCCATCTTAGGGGACCTGAATATTTTGGAGTCTGTTTAGAAAAATGGACTCACAACAGAGCACCTCTCTGTTTTTAGTAAAAGCCACCACTTCTTTTCCAAAGACTTCATGTAGTAGGCAGGTATTGTATGAGTTCATTTGTTTAGGGGAATTACCTTGTGGTAGAATAAGTGGCTAATACATTTTTACAAATAAATAAATTTCTGAAGGCATGCATAGCCTTACTCCTCACTGCCTTCTTATAGAGACAGGAGACAATTGAGGTAGCTTCAGAATATCCTGTTACTTAGTCCTATGTTTAATGCTTGTTTATAGTTTTGCTTTGGATAAGGAAGATTCAGAACAAATTTTGAATTAGGTTGGTAATTCCTTCATTGGTTTTTGTGGGCTGGGACTTCCTGGATATCAGCTTATTTTAACTTGTCTCTAATGGTTTTCTCCCCTGTGCAGTGTGGCTGTTGGTTATTGTGTACTTTCTATATACATTTGAAAGTGTAGAAAGCCCTTTTATGCTTGGTATTCTGTAAACACGTCTAGTGTATAATAAGTCCCTTTTTTATAAATACATTTAGCCTGTTTCTACCATTAACCTCCTCCACAAATATGTATGGAGACATATTTTTGGTTTATAAATGTGGGGAAAAATGAGGGTGGAAAGACTGTGGTAATTTTGCTAGTTCTGAAAAAAACGTTATATAGTCTTTCTTCTCTATACATTACCGTCCTTGAGTAGTTATTGTTTAATGTAATCTGAAAAGGGAAAGGAAAAAGGGAAGGGGGGAAGGATCTGAAGGAATCTGTAGACTAAATAAAGAATGTGTTTTATAGAAATTGCGGCCCTGTTGAAGAGGCTGGTAGTTGCCATCTGGTTGATGTTTATTAACGAAACATCAGTTTTCTTGGCTGCTAAATATGTTTGGTGCCCTTTTCATTGCAAGATTGAGGAACTAATAAACACATGTCAGTTTAGTTTGTTAGCTCCTCTGGGCCTGGGGCCTGCTCTTTTTGTATTTCAGCTATTCCCTAAAGTATCATGTGTCTCCATTCACATGTAAGTTGCCCTTGACCTATCTTCCTTTTTCTTCTACTTCACTTTGTCTTCTAAATTAATCTTGCAGATCTCCCTGTTCTGAGAGCTTTGGGCTTGCTTTATACCAGGAGCTTGCTAACTGTCCAAAAATATTTAAAACACAGGCAAATAAAACGTCAATAAAGTAACATTTTTAAAAAAGTTGTATAATCACAGATGTTGCAAATCAGAACTGATTTATTCATTAAAAACTTTTATCTTCCCTTTTCATGTTATCACGATGATAATACTCCTAACTAATTCAGTGGCAAGGCTCTCTGGCTGAAGGCCCAAAGAAAATTATATGTCTCAATGGAGATTTGTTTTATCCAATACATTGCACAGGTACTATATTGTGACCTGCCACTCCCTCTCTTTTTTAATTAAATGTGAAACCACTTTTGGTCACGCTTTATACTTCATCAGAAGCCTAATTATGATTACATTCAAAGGGCGGAAGGAAATCACAGTATTTTAATATTCATTTTACTGATTTTGCAGTTTGTGGTACAATTAAGAGTTCAAAGCTTTTGCGTCTTGAAGGTCATAGGAATAAAAAAGGTGTGCTTGAGTCCAGCTCAACTCTACATCATTATAGTATTCTTTATGGAAATAGTTTCTTATTCCTGTCTTCTCGAGATTTTTCTAACTTTCAAATCTACCCTAAACTCTGCTATTTACTCCTCTAAAAATTAACCCAACTCAACCTTGCTTAGCTTGAGCCCAGCCAAAATCTCAGAGCTGTTCAAATGATATTTTCTTAACTGAATAGAAATTTCTGAGCACTAGTATTCCATGTTTCAAAACATGCCAACTTGGAACCAAAATGAAGAAAGTGTTAAGAATATCTTGTTGCATCCCTGTATCATGTATTACTTGGAAGTGCGTGAAGATTTCTGCAATATTGGGATCTGAATTTGGACTTTTAGACAAAGCTTTGCATTGATTTACTCAATTTAGAATGACATGGAAAATTAGAATTGAGAATGCTGAAATCAACTAGGCTTGAAATTCTTCTTTTTTTTACAGGGGGGAAAGCAGAAAATTTAAAACTACATGCTCAATTTTGTTTTACTGAAAAGTTTTATGTAGCTTTACACTGGCATATGCCTTAGTAAAAAGTAAATATTGAATAGGGTTGTTCATGATTTGCAAATGTCTCACATCTTTATTTTTGCTGTCTTCTCATATTCCTTTACCAACCTCAGGGTTCTTTCCTAAAGTGTGTGGCAATATGTCAGTGAAGATTCCCAGTCATTCAAGTAGGGTTGTCTGGAAGTTGAGTCATGGCAACTGGAGTTCTTTTCTGAAGAAGCTACTTGGATAAGCATGAAACATTTCAAGTCAACAAGAAAAATTCAGATCTTTATGTGTAGCACTACTCTGTTATTAATTAAAACAGCTCATCTATTTTTTTTTTGTTTCTACAAAGCCTAAAGCAAAGGTACAACTTTATAAATGCTACTCTTAATTAATGAATTCTATCTTAGAGCAATACATTATTTTCAGAATCATGAAGAAAGTTAAATAAAATTGGATTTTATTCATTTATTTATTTGCCACCCATTTTGTAACGAAACAACTCTGAATGGCTTACAGCACAAAACATTAAAATTATAACATATCTCTAAACTAATAAAAGTTAAAGTCGTGCTATAGATAAAACCATAATTAACAGATGAAGAGAGATGGAAGAGAAGGAGGGGGAAGGTAGGATTGCCTCTTAATTCATCAACCACCTGATGCACGTCAAGGCCCGAAACCAAATATTTAGAGCTAGATTTTCCTGTGGAAGGTCAGGAGGGTGGGAACCAATTTTATTTCAGGCGGTCAGATGTTCCAAAAGGCTGGAGCCACAGCAGACAAGGCCTTCTCCTGGACTCTACCAGATGAAATCCCTTGACTGACAGAGCCTACAGCATGCCTCTTCAAAACAGCTGAGAAATTCTCCATTTTTTGTCTAAACCAGGTCTCCCCAACCATTTTCAAAGCAGTTGCAATCCTACTAAAGATACCCCTAGCCGATTTGTTATTATGTATTGTGTAGACCATTGGCATTAATGCATTTATATGCAGGATTGAAAAAATGTAGTAGCACAATGCTATATCTTACTGCTGGTCTATTTATGGTTCCAAACAGATGGGAGATGTTTCTAAATGTATATACAAAGTAATAAGCTTATAAATTTTGGGGGGGAACTGCATTACAGGTAGTCATTGACCTTATGACCACAACTGAGCCCAAAATTTCTGTTAAGTGAGACATTTGTTAAGTTGAGTTTTGCCCCATTTTGCAACCTTTCTTGCCACAATTGTTAAGTGAATCACTGCAACTGATAAATTAGTAACCTGGTTGTTAAGTGAATCTGGCTTCTCCATTGACTGATTGACAGAAGGTCGCAAAAGGGGATTACATGACTCCAGGACATAGCAATGGTCAAAAACATGAGTCAGTTGCCAAGCATTTGAAATTTGATCACATGATCATGGGCTGCAAAAGTCACAACTGTAAAAAAGGTCGTAAGTCATACTTTTCAGTGACCTTGTAGCTTTGAACAGTCAATTAACTGTTGTAAGTCATGGACTATCTGTCTAACTTTGCCCTGATATGTATATTTTCTTATCACCCATCCCCTCCCACTTGTGACTGTAACTTTGTTGCTTGTATCCTCTGTTTCCTAGTATAATTTGATGTTGATTGTACCATATGACTATCATTAAGTATTGTACATTATGATTCTTGATTCTTAACGAATGTTTCTTCTTTATGTATACTGAGAATATTTATACCAAGACAAATTCCTTGTGTGTCCAATCACACTTGGCCAATAAAGTATTCTATTCTATTTTCTATATGCAGGGAGTTTTTAGAAATACAATATTCATCTATGGTCCAGAATAGTACAGCCAAAACATTGTCCTCGACTCACTTCACTATTAACTAGAATGTAACATAGAATTAAATAACTGGCTTCTGGCTTGTTTGTTTTCTTTTCATTCTTTGCTGCACTTCCCTTCTTGGCTTGCATAGTGGTGATGCTTCCCAGTTATCTTTTTATACTGCACTTCTAGATAGAGAAGATCTTTGAAAGTTGATGGAATCAAGGAGTGTCTCCATATCTCCTTCTGCATAAAGACACCTAAGTTGAGTTAGGACATGAGTATCTAAAGATGCTTGGCATCTTGCTCCTATGTATGATCATAGCAGTGTCCTGGTTCATGGGATCACCTTTTTCGACCTTCTGACAAGCAAAGTCAATGGGGAAATCAGATTCACTTAACAACTAGGTTACCAATGGAACAACTACAGTGATTCACTTAGCTGTGGCAAGAAAGGTTATAAAATGGAGCAAAATTCAGTTAAATGTCTCACTTAACAACATAAATTTTGGGCTCAATTGTACTCTAAAGATGCTTAGCTTTACTTTAAAGGTTCCCCTCACACGTGCTAGTCCTTTTCGACTGTAGGGAATGGTGCTCATCTCTGTTGCAAAGCCGAAGAGCCAGCTCTGTTCAAAGATGTCTCCGTGGTCAAGTGGCCTGCATGAGTAAACGCCGAAGGTGCATGGAACGCTGTTATCTTCCTACCAAAGTGGTCCCTAATTTTCTACTTGCATTTTTACATGCTTTCGAACTGCTAGGTTGGCAGAAGCTGGGACAAGTAATGGGAGCTCACTCCATTACACAGTGCTAGGGATTTGAACAGCTGAACTGATTGACAAGTCTTAGCCACTGAGCCACTACGTCCATCAGATTCTTTAGCTAGAGGTATATCAGAGCAAACGATGAATATATACATATATGAACACGCAAGTGTACATTCCATCTCAGTTATATCTTAAATATCCTATCAAAAGCCAAAGGATCCATTGTCTGATCAAGGACTGAGGAAAGATAAAGAAAGAAAAGCAGTTTTTCAGTTTTTACTTTGATCCCCTTAGTAATAGTGGTTTCTCAATTACCAGACATTTTTTTTTTTTTCCTAAGCAAAGAAGTTGAACTTCAGAGCTAGTCAGTTATGTGAAGAGAGACAGCTCATCTGCTTTCTTTTCTGGTTCTGTTTTGTTGATCTGGGGAAGCCCTCCTTTTGCACAGAAGCTCTTTGTCTCTCTGCCTCTCTCTTTTTCCCCAACCAATTTAATAATAAAAAAGGGCATGTGCCTTTTCATTTTAGATAACTGTTATCTCTTATAAAAGTCTACACGAGAATAAGTAATTGATTACACTTGGCTTTGGTACAGTAGAATGAAGTTGTTTGATCAGTCAATGCTTTTGTTACCCCTCTTAGAGGGAAAATTATGGGATGATACAGGGACATGTTGAAGTTAAGCCTTTTCTTTCTTTCTCTCCCTCCCATCATATTTACCTTCCTTGGTAGGTCCTTTGAAATTCTGCAGAAGCTTGGAAGGGAAATTTCAGGATGGCACATCTATTTTAGAGCTATAGCTAAGAACATTTGCTTCGCTAGACTTAAGGCTTGTTGTATTTGCATGTGTTGTCCTTTATCTTAGTTTTAAATTCATTTCCTGAATCCATATAAATCCAACTGTTAGCCAACTATCAGCAGAGTGAATCCATATTATAAATCCATGTGCAGTTGATTTGGTGGGTTGCTTTGCAATCAGGCAAGTAATTTTATCTGTAATAAATGTGGAAAATGATCCCATTTTAGTGATTTCCTTCTCAAGCATGTTAAAGCTTGTAAGTCATTTATCTTTGCCAGTTTGGCTCGAATTCTCTGGGTTTGCAGATTTTTTTTCTCTTTTCTGTTTCATTTCGGATTTGAAACAAGATTTTGCTTTGTGATCTGCATACAGATAAAGTTCGCTTGTATTCACATGAATCTTTAAGCTTGGTGAAGCTTTAATGTGTGCTTATCTGCAGTTGAGGTCACTTGTGTTTCAGGAAACACTGAAGTGCTGTTTTACCTTCTCATTCTTTATTTTACCCTCAGAATGTACTCCTCCCTTTTCTGTCTTTCTATTAGGGACCTGGTAATATAATCCCAATCTATGTATTTATAAACTATTCCCAGTGGCTTCAAGGGGCAAAACAGATTGTTCCTAGTTCATCCATTGGAAGCTCCAAATAGAACAGAATAAATCTCACATCTGAAATACATAACCTGGTAAACCTATATTAAGATTTAGATTAATTTATCCCAGTGTTTTTCAAATTTGGCAGTTTTAAGATCTCAGAATTCCCCAGTGTGGATCTCTGGTTAAGGTAGGCTTCTTATCCTTGTCTAAAAAAATATTTCCAATATGCACTACCAAACAAGAATGAGTAGCTGTCAGTGATGTAGTTCACAATATTATTTTTAAGTGTAAGGTTTTTGCTTAGTTTGGACTCAATAAACGAACCCAATTGTTGTGACTTATTTTACCAGTTATGGTTAAAGCATATCACCCAGCTGATACAAAGCCAGTTTCTCTTAGTCAATTGGATGTGTGTTCTTTGGTATCTATATCCAGCATAGTAGTCTAAGTACGTTTGAATAAGTTTATTTTATACATTTCCTATTCGGTATTATTTTTAACTTTATAATGTGCAAGCCACATCCTAAATTATTGGGTGTAAATGAAAGCACCTGTTCTGATTTATACATGCATATTATTGTGAGTATTGTATTCAGAAGTGGATGGGGTTTTTTTAGAACAATCATTCATGCTTTAAAGAAACCTATAGTTAAATACAGAGTTTCTCAAACTTGGCAAATTTAACATATGTGGACTTCAACTTCCAGAATTCTTGAGCCACTTGTTAAGACTGAGAATTCCTCAAATTACCTTCTAAAATTTTTCCTTGAACTTGGGTCTCTAGTAAGGCCTTCTAAAGTTTCTTCTTAAAATGGTGTTGGCTAAAATTCTTCTTGATCCTCTGATTAAGTCAGACTAAAATAATGTTTCTTTTCCCTAGAGAAATGTCAGTGGAGAAATAACTAGTTATAAAAGACAGATGAAATGTTTCTTTAGTGGAAAGAAATGGGTTGGAATCAGTGCAAAAATAAAAAGACATGCAGATGCAAAAATGAATACAAACCTTTTTCTATTAAGTAGCAAAATTAAGAAAATGGCTTGATGATAGATCTGTAGCACAAGCTCTTGTGGCCTAATGTCCCTTTTATAA
This sequence comes from Bungarus multicinctus, assembly GCA_023653725.1. Taxonomy (NCBI): domain Eukaryota; kingdom Metazoa; phylum Chordata; class Lepidosauria; order Squamata; family Elapidae; genus Bungarus; species Bungarus multicinctus. Next base: position 78,477,779 of record CM042846.1, on the reverse strand, counting down.
TATGCAGAACTGTACAGTTAGCCAGGGAATGGCGATACAACTTTGCACTTATGATTGATTAATATAAATTATTAATGAATAAAAAGTATTCTTCAATAACAAAACCATATAACTTTTTGCTATTGTGCCCAAAAGTTTTGATATTCGCTTTGCAATGATGAAACATAGTTTGATTTATTTATTTACATATTTATATGTTTCTAATTTTCTAATAGTCAAATAAACCCTGGAAGCTTGATTTTCAAATATGCAAATACAATAAATATAGTATATAGAACATATATAGCAGCCATTATATATATATATATATATATTTTCTCATTGGCCTGCAAAAATTAGTGAAAAGCTGCAATTTTGTACTGGGTATCAAATATTTGGCTCAGAAGATGTTGGACCTGTCAGCTCGACAGACAGCAGCCCATGTTCAAGACACTCATGCAAAAGAGTGAGTTCCCATCCTGACTCAATCTCATGCCAGCTTAGCAATTCAACAGCATGCAAATGCGAGTAGATCAATAGGTACCACTTTGGTGGGAAGGTAACAGCATTACAATGACATCATGCTGGCCACATGTTCATGGAATTATTTCGGAGAGCGCTGGTTCCATGGCCTTTAAATGGAGATGAGCACTACCACCTATAGTTAGCAACAAATAGTGGAATAAAATCCACAGGAACTTGTATCAAATATTCTTCCATTCTTTATTAGTGCATTTGATTTTTGTATTGAGTAGAGAATAGAGTTGGATCATAGTAGCCCTTATCCACAACTACTCATTTTCCTGGATAAAATTCTAGATGTCTGAAGCTGTGAGATTCTGTGATAATCTGAATCTGATATAGTACAACTTGAATTCAGAAGAACTAGAGTTCATTGCTACAAATTATTGGTCATGACAAAACTAAGTGGTAAAAAATGAGGAAATAGTGATAAGGTTTTGTCAAAATACGTTTTGTTGGTACAGGGATGACTGGATGGAGCTATAAATTGAGATGGGCAGCTTTCAGTAGATTCAAGCCTATTAGTGAAGTTCAGTTGCATGAGGCAAAATATTTCTCAGACGCTTGTGAAATTAGTTTTGAATTGAGATTATTAAGGCTTTCATCATCCATGCATTTTGCTATAGAGCTCAGGAAATATGTGAGGGTAGACCATTGTTGTCCTGATCGTCTCAGCATATAATTGTTGTCTTACCGCGAATCAGCAGTTACAAATTGGAAAATGCTTAGTAAGGACAGTCCCTGGCATGCAATCTGACAGTATTTCGGTATATCACACAGAATAATTTAAGGCTGGACAGAACTGGTGAATTAATTCTAAAAGTTACATGTTCTTAATGTTCTATAGGCAACCTATAATTTGAACAGAGAACATGTCAGCATCATGTTGGTCCTTGATAAGTATTATAGTTAAAATTGCAATAATTGCAAATTGTAAAATAGCTTATTTTTCATTTGTATAAGAAGCGGCTTGAAAATGTTAGCACCCAGAGACAGTATTGAAGGTGTAGGAAAAATGTCCCATTTTACAAAATGAGGGATTGATGAGAACTGGGGAAAAAAACATCTGACAGTTTGGATATCATGAAAAACATAGAAAAAGTCTAGGACTCAGGGCTTTGTGTGTCTGCCCAAAAGAATTAAGGGCTGTCCTTAGAGATCAATTTTGGGAAAAAGGTTTTTTCTTTCATTCCATGTGCGTATCAAATTGTAATGTAAGAGATCATCGTGAAGAAGGTCTGTTGATGTGGTCACTACGATTTACAACAAAAAGATGGCTTATAATCAGCGTGTGACAAAAGAAGAACTGAAGTCTGATCTCTAAACATAATAATTTTTTAAATATGATTTAATACAGTTAATTATGGTTGATTACATTTTGTTTTTGTATGTTTTCCTGCCTATTATTGTTTGGAATGTTGGCCTTACTTGACTGTCAAAGGTTAAATGCTAAATGCAGCTCTAAGTCCAGAAAGGAATATGTATCCTGGTATTAATGGTAGTATGTTGTGTCTGAGAATTGAATGAATGAATGAATGAATGAATGAAAAACACGTATTTCTTTTTTTCTTTGTGTAATTGCTGAAGAGATACTACGTATTGAGATTTTTGTTTCTTTTACAGTATACCTCGAGAATATAGTAGGCAGGAAAGAACACAATTTCCTAATTTTTAATATGAAGATTTCAGATATCTAAAGTTGAGGTTTTAGCCATTTTAGATTCCAAAGCTTGACATGATGGTTTTTCTGTTTGTTGGATATGTTGAGATACTTCTTTATTTTAATGATATGGTGACATGCTCATTTATAAATTCTAAAAAAAAAGGTATTAAAGCTACTGTTCCATATTGACAGCTGTCTGGTATTTGCCAAATAGTGTCCTTTGTGGAAAGTGTAGAAGATGCTACTGGTTTTACAAGATTTATTGAAGTTACATATTTGCATGTGCGCATACCTAGGATCATCTGTCTATAGTGAGGTGCATAACTTTTCCCTCCTTGTTTTTAGGGTTGGATACCATTTTTCCTTCCAGTGATAAAATGAGGCACCCATTTTTCAAAATAGACTAGTTAAATTCAATTATAATTACATTAAATTTAGTAGATTCTTCATGTATGTAATTAATTAAATCATTTGCCATATTACAGTTTACAATTTGATTACTATATTTTGAAACAATCTGAAGGTTTGTTCCTAGGTTTCTGTAGGTGGCATCTGGACTTGGAATCTTATCTTCAAATGTGTCCGGCAGAAATATCCCATTTTTTTCCTTTTAGGACTAACAGAGCAGTCTTCTTATCCTCTGCTCTTTTATTGCTTTGAGATCTCTCCAAGATGAATAATTTGCAGACCTAGTGCCTGTAGTTATTCTTACTTGATGTATCTAAATCCATAAAAAGACATCCTGGTAGTAATAGTCTTGATATATTAGATAATCAATTCACTGATAACACACTGATTCCACAAGAGCTGATCTTTGTAACTATATATGGAAATCCATTATTTTACAGTTAATTTAAAAGATAGAAATTTTGGAAATCAGTGTCTAAACATTACCAAGGCACTTACTTTGCATAAGTTTTGAAATTGAGTTATGTGGTTTACAGCCCAATTTGTGTCTCCCCTGGTATTGCTCAATTGAAACTTTCATTGCTCTCAGTTGGCATGATCAGTATTGTGGGAAGCTAGCAACTGTGGTTCAACAACATTAGGAGAATGTACTCTAATACAAATGCATTGTAAGCCATAATAGTTTCACACTTTGGTTAGGCAGAGAGGTAGGTGGAATGAGTGAAATAGCATCTGTATTTGATTTTCTTCGTTACATAGCTAAGAACAGTTAATAAAAACATAAGAAAAGGTTATTTAGACTGGAGGATCAGATTAAAAGAGGAAAAAATAGACATTTATTTCTCACAGCTTATTTGTAGTTCAGTTTCCCCCTTTTTATCTCAAACTATCCTGGTACTACCACTTTTCAAAAAAAAAAATTGAATAGTTGAGAGAATACTATATTTTTGAGATAGGATATATAGATAGTTTTCACTTGGAGCTGTGGTGGTGCAGTGGTTAGAATGCAATATTGCAGGCTAATTCAACTTACTTCCAGGAGTTCGATCCTCACCAGCTTAAGGTTGACTCAGCCTTCCATTCTTCCAAGGTGGTAAAATGAGGATTCAGATTTTTGTGGGCAATATGCTGATTTTGTAAACCATTTAGAGAGTACTATAAAGCATTATGAAGCAGTATATAAGTCTAACTGCTAGTGCTAGGTGCTATTGCTATTTGAAGACTGCTTTGCTTAGTGATGCTTCAAAGTTACGACAGTGCTAAAGCATGACTTTATGATCAGTCCTTGCACTCATGACCATTAGTGTCTTGTTCACAGGATTGAGATTCAGGTACCTTTGCAGTAGATGGGTGTTCAGGACTGTCGTAGTGTTCTGAGGTAATGATATCCCTTTGTGTACTTCACAGCTAGCTTCAGACAATAGAGAATCTGGCAATAAAATAGCAAATTGTGTTCATGTGATGTCTCACTTAATGACCATGGGAAGTGAAGTGGTTACCTGAGATGACAATGTGATGTTGTGCTTAACCATATTGTTTAAGATGGAGTTGTTGTTAAAATGAGGACTATCTATATTTTTTCTTTTACTCTGATTAGCTTTACACTGGCAACTTTTCATTTATCATTCAGTTTTCATGACATAAATCAAATAAAAAATATATAGGGGGCAAAATTTAAAATTGTTGACTCTGTGTGCGCATATATGTGTGCACATGCACACATCTGTAATCTAGCCAACTGAACATTAAAGAAAATCACAGGAAGGTCAGGAGAATAATAATAGTTCTCCACTCAGATTTATTTATTATATACGCAGTCTGCCTTTTTCTGAGAGGTTAAGCTGACATAGATAGTCATCCCATCTGTTGTCATTGTCCCAGGGATCTTATGAGATAGACAAGGATGAAAGAACAAATTCCTAACTGAGCTTCCAGGCTATGGGTGTACCTGAACCAGACTTCCCAACCCTAGTTTATCTTCTTAACCATAATGAATGCCACATAATTAATCTTCAGCAGAAGTCTGCATGCTTTAAAAATGAATGAAAACAAGTATTCAGACCTACAGTGAACATAATCACTCTCTGTGGTTTATTGGAATGGCTGTCTATTTCAGGTTTGCAAAAAAAAAAAAAAGTATCTGGAAAAAAATATGCAACTACTTTATCAGGACAATTCATTAATGGGACTCTTAAAGCAACTGCTGTTTTTTTAAAGGTTCACATGTAAATCTAAATATTGGGCTGGTTTAAGAATAAGAGAGTGAGGGGCTGCATTTCACTTCTTTCAAATGTGGTTCAAGCTTATACAAGTCTTTAAAAGTTCTCCTCCATGCTGCATCGAGAGTCCAGGATGGGTAGACTCCTTCTTATAATGTCATTAAGCTGGGTCTGTACTTGTATATAAAAAAACCAGCCCCCGGGAGTATCTCCAGCTTTGACTCACCTTCTTTAAGTCACAAGCTGTGTCTTTGAAAGCATTAGCGTTTTTTTTCAGCGATTTTCTACAGAAGCTACCCTTGCTTCAATCAGCTCCCGAGGATCCAGGCAGCTGCAGGAGAGCAGGGCTCCGTTCTCCTGCAACATTGGGATAAACGTTTTCCAAGCGTTGCTAGGCAAGCAGGGAAGTGTCTGAGACCTTTCCCATAGCCGCAGTTTGTCCGATAGTAAAACTGATCGGCAAACTGATAACAGAGCCAGCCAGCTGATTGCGTGGGAGGCGATCTCTTCCTTCTCTGGCTGATCTGATCGCTCGGGGCTTGCAATAGCCTAAGGAGCGAAATTCACTTCTCGGAGCCATCGACAAGCAGCGGCCATCTTAGAGTGCACTCTCTTCAGACACGAGGTGAGCGACCATTTTAAGTGGCCTGGTGCTCCAAAGACCCAATTCCACCCTCTGCCATCCTTAAGCACTTTTGAGAGCCATTCTCTCAACACTTGAGCCTTGCTTATTTTAAAATGGATCAGGACAGTGCTCATACAGAGCTTTGCCCCCCAGTGGAAGAGGCCCTCCAACCCACTAAAAGGAAAAGATGTAGACAACGTACTGCTCAGAGGGAAGTGGCTCCAAAAATCAGAGCTAAGGCTCTAGCCCCCAAGAAGACGACTCAGGCTGAGTTGAAGGCAGAGAATGCAGCTCTAGAGAGACAATTTAACAAGACTATTTAACAAATAAGAGGGCAACTGCAACAGGCTTCCCAGCCAGCCGAACATCAGGGTTTCTAGAGAACCCCCCTCAGGGGAAGGGAAATTGATCATGGAGCCTTTGGACCCCCCCCCCCCCCCCGGTCTGGTCCCCAGAGGCATTTGAGGAACAACTAGATCCTCAGGATTTCAGCAGGTCTGGGCCATATTTCCAGTGAACTTCTGGGGCCTATGCCCCCTCTCTTCCCTCCAGAGTTCAGGCGTCCCAGATCAGGTCGGAAGCCACCTTCACGCCCACTGCAGCTGGCCTTCAGCCCTCCACTACCTTTGATTACAGGCCCAGGGAGATTCAAGAGGTTGTTTCCTTAGCCATTAGACAGGGATTGGCTGAAGGTTTTCAACAGATTCTTCAGCATCTGGAAAAGGTTCAGGCCCTTCTCCCTTCTCAGTCTATGGCTTCCTTACCTCTGCAACGAGATTTCCACAGACCCCAAGACCTCAGGGTCCATTCTTCACAGGCAGAATGGGAGGAGTATGAAGGGGAAGAGGGTGCCTCCCCATCTGAACACAGTTGCTCCTCTCATTCAGAGCGTGAAGAGGGCGAAATCTGTGATCGCAATCTTTCAGAGAAGAAGACTGTTGTCCAGATCAGCCCTCCTCTGCATTAGTCTTTAAACCAGCTCTCTTTAAACCCTTACTTAGCAAGGCCCTGGTCACTGCCAAGCTGTCACCTGAGGAAGCAGCACCTGAACCACAAGGGGAACTCTCTGGGCAAGGAGACTCACTCTTCTCCAAGCCAGTAGTACACACAGAGGTTTTGCCTTCTCCCCTTTTGTTTCTCAACATGGTCAAGGAACAGAGCACTTCCCCTTCGGCAGGTCCTCATCCATCATCTTTGGACAAGCGGTTCTACAATGTCAGCACATCCCTAGCCAATGCCCTTGCAGTGCCTCCAGTATACACTCCGGTTGTGGCATCATTCTCCTCTTCCGGCAATCCCACCGAGCCAGTGGATGTACTTAAACCAGAGGACAAGCGTTCTGAACAGACTCTCAAGCGCAACCACTAAGCAGCTGCATGGGCTGTTCAGGCTTTGACCGCTGTATCGTTTTTCACGAGGGCATCTCTACGATGGCTGCATCAACTACAGGACCGATTGCCTGCCTCTGACCTCAGGACTCATTAGGACCTTAACAAAATTATAGTAGTGACAGAATTCACTGAGGATGCCACCCTCAATTCCGCCAAATTTGCATTAAGGGCCATGCATCTTCAATGGCGGCAAGAAGGTTTCTGTGGCTCCGAAATTGGCAGGTGGAGTCATGCCACAAATGGAAGCTGGCCTCTGCCCCCTGCGCAGGAGACAAGCTTTTCGGCGAGGCTCTAGAGCCATATCTCATCGAGACCAGAGATAAAGGTAAAATTCTTTCCTCCTCGGGGGAAAAAAGCTGACTATCGCCCAGCTCCTTATCGCCCACCTGCCTTTCGGGCAGCGTCCACCTCCTGCTTTCCTCGGCCATAGAGGGCGTATTCTCAACACAAAGACCAACGTCAAGAACCACTTAGCAGACAACAAACTTCTGCTGGTAAACGGCCCTTTCGGGGGGGAGGTGGTCATCATGCCTTCTGTTGCTCTAAGTAATACCTTGTTCTCTTCACCCATCGGAGGTCGCTTAGCCTTCTTTGCCTCCAAATGGGAGGAATCAACGTTAGGTCAGGGCTACAATTGGAATTTCTATCGTCACCCCCAGAAAATTTTTTGATTTGCCCTGTTTCACGGGCCACGTGGACATCCGTGTCTCCCTTCATCAGACACTACCATCTGGATTCCTTTGCCTTGGCGACTGCGGCCTTCGGCAGACGGGTTCTTCAGCGAGTGGTTCCACCGTCAGAGTGATTGGCTGGACGAGGACCCGCCCGTGGACATGCAAGCTTTGGTATGTCCCATCCTGGGCTCTCGATGTAGCATGGAGGAGAATGGGCGTTGGTAAATTTACCTGTGAACGCCCTTTCTATCTATGCTGCGAGAGAGCCCAGCCCCTCCCTTGGTTCGTCCAGAGATGGTAAGGCATGTTAATGTATTAGATTGTTTGTTTTCAGAGACACTTCTTCAGTCTGTCAAGTATCTTCGCCAAAGCTGGGTATGCTCCTGGAGGCTGGCTTTTATGTACACAAGTACAGACCCAGCTTAATGACGTCATAAGAAGGAGTCTACCCATCCTGGGCTCTCTCGCACCATAGATAGAAAGGGTGTTCACAGGTAAATTTACTAACGCCCATTCTAAGGTATACTTGTTTTGGTAGATAACATGACATACAGCCATCATGACTAGTACCTATTGATCCTTATATTCAATTAATTAACTTAATCCTTTTTGAAAGGAATGCGATTTTACAGGCATTGTTAATATTTGTGACAGCAAATTCCATAGCTTGCCAAGGCATTCTGTTAGGTAGAGCTGTGCTGAAGACTTCTTTCCTATCCCATTCTTTCCATTAAGTTTTTTTGGAAAATGTATGCCTTTTCAGTTACAAAACTGTTCACAACACAATTTTGGATGATACTCTCATGGATTGACTTCAGAAAGTAAAATCAACAAGGGACGTTCGGTTTGAGCTACTTCAGCAATGGACTGAGATCCACGATCGTGTGTGGTTTCGATCTATGCTGCTGCCGGAGTGCCCCGAGCTGGCTGGTTTCGGGGCTAAGCCATCCCATAGAGGTGGTGAAGAGGGGGGAAACCGCTAGCAGAGTCGAGGAGAGCTGCACCTGTCCTCCTCAGCTGGCCATTACTCCCTTTCCTGAAGGCGGTTGCAGCGGTAGTGAGAAATGGACACCTCAAAGAAGAGCTCGACCGGAAAAGAATATGCAGGAGGAAGATAAGAAAAGAAAGTTTTGGTTGACCGGGTTGAACTGAAAAAGCAACAACGTAAGGTACCCTGGAATTTGAAATATAAAAAATAACATTGTTCCCAAAGAAGGTTTTGAAGCAGCGAAGGAGAGAGGGAAGGGAAAGGATTTTGCTTTTTTTTTCTTCCCTTCCTTATATCGACAACTAAAGTAAGAAATTGAGAAAAACCCACTTTGACATCAATAAGCATTTAAGCTGAAAATAAAATGTCAAAGGGATAATAAAGGTTTTTGGATACTCAAAAACCTTTAAAAGAAGGAAAGGAGAGAAAAGGAAAGGAAAGAATAAAAGGGTGGGATCTGGAAAAATGGAGGAGACTGCCTGGAACTAAAAGGAACTTACAGTGAAACTTTAACAAGATTCCTAAAAGATATATTCTAACTGAAACTTTGTTACAAAATAATAGAACCCCAGGAAGAGAAAGTGGAAAAAAGAAGCAAGAAGCAGCAGCTTTGGATTATTTGGATTACTTGGTGATTTTTGGATTTTTGGCTACTGGATTTAAATGACTAAAATCAATCGGTGGTTGTTTAAAAGTGTTTAAAATGGCATCATTTTTGGAAGAACTGAAAATGGAACTTAAAAAACAGAAAGAAGATGCACAAGAAGGAAGAGGTTCTTTTGGCTTCGTATTTCAATTTTTAGAAATGGAGAATACTTATATAAGGCCGGGACAAAGAAGAAGCCATCTTTAATGATCAAGTAATTTTATGTGGGGGGAAAATTAAAGGGGGGAAAGAGAATGGAAAGTTTAAGATTTGAAAAAACAACAAAAAAAGAATAGTTTTAAAAATAATTAAAGTATTAGGAAGCAACAGAAAAGAGGATTAGAAGTAGAGAGACAAGGGGCAAAAAAGGGAGGGAGAAGAAGAGGGGGAAGAAGGAAAAGAAAAGTTATAAAAGACAGAAACAAGTATAGAGAAACGGGAAATGTGTACGATATGAAAGTATAAGCCTATTTAGAGATAATGGGTGAAAATTTAATTGAAAAATGGATTCTGCAATGGTACATAGGATAATATTATTATATTAGAAATAGAAATAATTTTAGAAAATATGAAACAATGTATGATTAAAATGATGGATAAAATACTTATTATAATGCAATGGAATGTTTGTTAATAAATAAATGAAATAAAGAGAATGAGAGAATGAAATTAGGAAAGGATGGGAACATTTTAATTATTACTAATGAGTTATAAAAATATAAGTGAAGAGAAATATGGAAAAAAAGAATTAATTATTGAAATTTTTTAAGTGTTCCCAAGGAAGTATGATATTCAATTGAAAAGAAATGTTAAAGAAGTTAAGATTGTAACTAATATTAATGATAGAATTGAATTGGAATGGAATGAGTGTCTTATTTATTATTGTTATATATATTGTATATATATATTTTAAAGAACATAGTGTGTATTTTAAGAATGTACCAAGCAGAATTCGATTGGAAGTTATGTACTATATTGAATGTTATAATTCTAAAGGCATAAATTGAAGTTTAAATAAGAGTTGAATGGATAAAATTAAAAGATATAAAGGTGTCATACTCCAATTAGTAACTACAGGGGAAAATTTGTTTAATGAGAAAAGATAATATGAAATTGAAACAGGATAGACAAAAGCATAAATATAATGATTAGAAAGACATTGAAACTTAGAAAAAGATATATAATTGAATTTAGATACGAGATAATTAAAAATAAAGTTGAGAAAACCAAGGAAGGGGAAAATTATGGAGAAAATGTTAAAATATGGAATAGAACACAAAGATGAATATGAAATTGAGTTTATGTCTGTATGAAGAAGTGATAAACTGGGATCATGCTATTCTCAAAAAAAGATGTTTTATTTGTATTATGTTTTTGTGAAAACCCAAATAAACTTCATATTTAAAAAAAAGAAAATAAAATCAACAAGCAGTAAAAAGGGTGGTGTGCACCAATCTATGTTGGTTTGAATCAAAGCATTGTGTCATCAATAGTTTTATCTTGGAATCATTCCTTAATCTGGCACAGAATTTCCCTTTTTCATTGGAAATACCTCTCTATACCCTCCCCCTTTTTTTCTTAGTTTTCACTGTCATCCCTAAAACTTTAGGATTTGGATTCTGGTCAATGTGCTTTTGCTAAGATCACATTAGAATATAAATACATGGCTGGAGCAAAATAAATTGCAATGTGCAATTTCAGACTTCAGACTTCCTTATGGTGATCTGTGTTTGCCATTTGAATGCCCATCCTCTCATTATGTTCTTCGCTATCACAACAGCTTGCTGTAGTAGGCCTTTATTTCAGTTTTATTTATGAGGAATAGAGCTATTAATTTGACAAAATCACAGTGAGTTGCTTCATTAGCAAATTGAGATTAATTAAAAAAATGAGACAAAATGATAATTAAAAACGAGACGCTTTTAAATAGAGTAGATCTGGGTGTGGACCTTTGATTAATTTTTAATTTGCTTGTCCTGTGCAATAAGAAATGGGTGGATCAGCTTGGCTAGCTAAACCATACTGGTCTTGTTTCGGCCAAACTATCATTGTCTGAGATCAAGTGTGTAATTTTATGTTTCTGTATGATTTGGATTTTAACTAATCTGCTTGAAAATTTTCCCCTACTTATACCAGTGCCATAGAATTAACTTGAAAATTGTGTCTAAATTCGCTGAGTATTTTTCTTTTTTTTCCTGCAAAAATTGTACCTATATTGCTTAGAAGTCATGTAATATAAAATGCTTTGAATCTCTGAGAAAATGATTTGGTGAAGCAGACAGTATCCAGAACCAGGTAGCCAAGTCTCTTTTTTCTTTCTTTCTTTTTCCTATCTATCCACAGGACTTAATCTGAACCAAAATTTCCTACCTGGAATTTGATTCGGTGCCAGATTACAATCTTGGAAATATTTATCACGGAGAGTTACTGTGAGTATGAACCATTTCCCCTGGCCATTCAGAAGCATCAGTTATTTCTCATTTGTTTTGTCTGAGAACAGGCATTCCATTCATGTTTAGGAGTCATACCTGAGGAACATTAGCATTCATGCTTTAATTTTTGGGATTTGAGGTAGTGTTCAGTTACTGCTTCCCTTTGTTTTTTATTTGGATGCCACAGATTCATTTGTATAATGTAGGCCTGTGTATATCTCATTTACAAGATCGTTTAGCTTGCTGTTACTTCTGTATCAGTTTAATATCTCTTGCAAGCAGTTAAGATGCTGGACTTATTGATTGGAAGATAGCAGATTGATACCCAGGCACTGTATGATAGGGTGAGCTCCCATTCTTACCTCAGCTCTTGCCAGTCTAGCAGTTTGAAAGCATGCAAATGCAAGTAGATAAATAGGCATTAATTTGGTTGGAAGCTAATGCTCCATGCACCTCCACATTTAACTATGCTGGCCACATGGTCACAGAAGTATCTTCGGATAATCATTGGCTAGGAAATGGAGATGAGCAGTGCCCCCTAGAGTTGGACACAACTAAACAGGGTTAGGGTTTTACCTTTTTTTTAAACTAAAGTAAGCAATTCTATTAAGTTAATTCATGATTTGCTATTCAGAGGGTTGACAGCAGCAGAGATGATCATATAAAACACTACTAAGTAGGTGCTGCAAGGCTGGAAGCCTAAAATATAACATTAGAGTTAGGGAAATATGGGTGATTATTGACTAACAATTACCTGTTAAATTACTTTAGTTAGTTTTCTTTTTTCTCACTTTTAGTTATGTATTTAATTTATGAACATCCTAGAACTGTTTTTGGGTGAGAATATGGCGATATCTTATAGGCCAATGAATTTATTAGTGGACAAGATTCTCTCTCTCTCTCCCCCCCCTTCCCTCTCTTCCTCCCTCCCTCTCTCTCTCTCTCACACACACATGTCTGTCTGTCTGTCTGTCTGTCTGTCTGTCTGTCTGTATCTATCTATCTATCTATCTATCTATCTATCTATCTATCTATCTATCTATCTATCTATCTATCTATCTATCTATCTATCCATCCATCCATCCATCCATCCATCCATCCATCCATCCATCCATCCATCCATCCATCCATCCATCCATCCATCCAGCTACCCACCCACCCATCCATCCATCCATCCATCTATCTATCATCAAGTCAGTTCCATGCAAGCAAATTGTGGTCCATGAATCCACTGAATTGGGTGACAGAAAACGAAGGAAGTGTTTAGTTCCATAAACATTGAGGAATATCATGCAGGCAGATGAGTTATTTGACAGAATTTAGGGAGTGTTAAATCCCTTCTCTCTATCCACAAGCTGCCAGTGAGGGGAAGGCAAATAATCCAACCTTGAATTTGTTGCCAGTATTTTAACAATCAGCTGTTGTGGCATTTGTTTCTTAATTTGTTAGATTTATAGTCCTATCTATTTTATTTTCTGGGAGTTGAAGACTATTTACTATCAAGTTTTACTTTATTCCATAAAAATAATCCTGTGAAGTAGATTGCACTGAGAGTAGGACTGCCCCAAAGTTACTCAGTGCATTTCAGTGACTGAGCTGAATTTGAACTTCAGTCTCCTGAGTTCTAATCCAATTAATAATCACTATAATATACTGTTTTTCTGTGGATTGTTTACAGGCTGCCTTGCTTGATATGCTTAGGGAGAAAGGAAGGAAAATAAAAGTGATGATACATTATTTCACAAATACCTGTTGTGTAATGCTGGTAGTAGAAATTGCAGACATTTATTTTTGGAGTTAATTGATCAATTCAAAAGTTATTAAAAGTCACTGATAATCTGTGAGTAATTCAAGTAGATTTGTTTTGTTGTCTGAGAAACATGAATAACACTTGGTGTTTCGTAAATGATCAAAAATAGGATTTTCTATAATTTGATGTTTCTGGAAATGACTTAGACTCATGGATAAAGTTAGCAATCATCTCATAAAGTAAGTTAAAAAACAGACAAAAATAGACTGCTTCCAATTCAGGTTTTAGGTTCTTTGATCTGTATTGGAAGAGAATTACAAGAAGAGGCATGTATAACTTTCTATCTTATATACTGTTTCTGACTAAATAGATTCTAAATATAAATGTTTGTACTTTGCCAGAGCTTCTAAAGAAAGAAATTTACAAATATGACTTAGGTTGAGAAGTATATATACTCAAATTTATTCTTTTATCAAATTTGTATGGCTGTCCATCTCATAAAGAGTAACAACAATCAAATAAAACAATAATATAAAAACAATAATTATAAACCAAATAAGTTAAATTAAATCTAGATATAAAACATTGACCGTCATTTTTGATGCCTGAAAATATTTGCCACAACATGCAGGTAGCTATAATTTTTAAACATAACCAATTGATTAAAAAAAACATTTTTATTGAGGGAAAATAAACTTTGAAATCTTTGAGAGGAAATGCAATTTTTAAAACACAATGAATTATTTAGACAACCACATTTAGTTTACTGTTCATGTAAACAGTTTTCCTAGTTTATGTGAATTTATTATTTAATGTTCTGTGTAGTTAGGTTAATTGAGTAACCCAAGGCAAAATATGTATGTGATATGATACAAATGTGTCATATGAAAATAGAACTTGGGTGTTCATTCCTCCCTCCCTTGGTCCATGTTATGTCCCCTCCTTTGACTTATGATACAGCCTTCAAGTCTCAAGGATATTTCAGTGACTTTAATTGAATAACAGAATAAAAGAGTTGTAAGGAACCTTGGAAGTCTTCTAGTCCAATCCTCTGCTTTACCATTTCAGACAAACAGCTAGCTGTCCAGTTTCTAGGTAAAAACTAAAAACCTTTGCAGTTTTTGATGAGCAACATGATCAATGTTCTTATTTACCTATTTTATTGATTATATTACAAGGTATTTTTATATGCTATTCTTCAATAGCAAGTGTTTCTCCCAAAGAACAATATGTAATTTAACTACATAGAGCAGCTTACTTTGTGTTTAAGTTAAAATGCAAGAAATAGACAAATTTAGAATTCTCACTGGGGGCTTGAAAAGAGTTCCACTTTGTCACATTTCCAGGAGGAAAATTATGTTCCTTAAAGAACTTCAAGCTGTGTATTTGTGTTATGGAAATTATGGTTCATGGGTGACATGATCAAACATTGTACAGGATTTTATTTATTCTGTTCTGTTCTATTCTATTCTAAGGCAAAATGTTGGGCAGGAAGCACTTGGGAGCACAGAACTAATTTATTTTCTTGTTTTATTACCTCAAGAATAATCTTCATATACAATAAAGCAAAAAAATAAAGAAATACAGAGTTTTTGAAATAACAATACATGGTGATGATAGTGTTTTGCCTCCTAATTTAAATAAAGATCTATTTATTTTTAAAGGTCAGTATATGTTGGATAGAAAATTAGGAGCCACTGTAGAAGATTAAATTCTTACACTGAGGGAAGAAAGGCATATGTTGTTTTTGTCACTTTATATCGGTCTGTCCTTGTTTTATTACTAAGAATCTGGGATCCTAGGAAGCCACTTCACGGCAACCATAAGTTTTTCTGGTTTTCAATTTGTATAATAACCACAAATCTTTCTCAAAATGTACCAAGTGTTGTTTTTTTAGTTTTTAGCTCCAGTTATTTGTCAGGCTTTGGTTGGTAGTGGACTTCAAATAGAGTTTTTTTCTATTCCACTGGAGATTCAAGCAGTTGAATCTTCCTGAAACTATTTTGTATAAAATAGTTCTTCACCAAAGATCGGTATCCTTCTCTTGATTTGAAACTTTATGTTGGCTTTGTTCAGACCTTTCCTTAGAGATGTTCAGTTAAAGAAAGCTTGAGAAAAATATAATTAAATAGAGTAAGATAATATGAGAAGTAACAAAAGAATTCTTCAGTGTATTGAAATTTGCTGAATTTCTGCAAGTAAAGGAATAAAACGTATATAATAATTCTCTGGAATGTTTAGTTGGTATGGTATAACAGCATGGCTGAAGAAATATTAAGCTTTCCAGATACCTAATCCAGTTTGTCACTCAAAGTACTTTACTTGAGATTTGACAGTTGTAGTGTTAAAACTGTCTACAGTTATAGACATACATACATACATACATACATACATACATACATAGCAATGAAATCCTACGCCCCATAGAACAAGGACAAATATGAAGTTCCCATTGAGTAAGTTATAAGAATACAGAGGATGTTGACCTAGATGCTTGGTTTCCCATTTGTATCAGAAAATTCTTCTGTATAGTGTATCTTTAGCAAGGTTAGCTGCCCTGTTAATTCCAAAGACAGGGAACTAATTTAGTTCATGTGGAATTTAAAAATGGTTTCCATGGAACCACTGGCCTGTTTTCAACATGGCTGCCAATAGATTACTGGTAAACTGATGAGTTTGGTTGACTTTATATTTTTCCACCTTCCTGGAGTACTTTCAACCCTTTCTGATTATCTTTACTTTTTTGAGGGTGTGTGTGTGTGGGCATGTTTCAAATGCAATATACTGCTTTCATGCTTTGTAAAAATGTATCTAGAATTATGAGGCATTTTTGTAAATAAACCTGGTGCTAAAAGCTGTTGCTTTGCTTTTACTATTTTACTATTTTTCTTCTAAAATGATTAAAAGAAAAGCAAATAGAACAGTGACTTAACTATTCTTAAGGTATCTGTTGGCATATTGGTGTCAATGAGCAGCATGAAACTTACTTGTTTTTTTATTCAGAATGATAGTGGAACTATAGAAGTGCAAGCAGAATTCTTTCTCAAAGAACTCCTACAGCATGAAAATGGGTTTTGCCAGCTATGTATGGAAACTCACAATAGTATTGGGGAGATTCAATTTATTTACTTTTTCTTACGAGCAAGCACAAAGAGAAGAAAAAAAGGTTAAAAATGACTTAGTTATATTTGAATGGACAAGGTACAAATAGTGCAGGCCCCTAATGATATCAAGGCTTGACTTTGAAGGTGATTCATTGGCTAATCTGATTTGGCAGAAAATAATTTCTTTCAGTTTATTTAATTTATTTATCATATTTGTACAGCTCCATCTCACAAAGAGGGACAATTTATTTTCCTCTTGTTGATTTAGTATGTTGTACATTGTATTGAATGTTTCCTAGAATGTTTTCAATCGGGTATGAATCCAAAAAGTTGTATAAGTTTCCTAGCTGGTGTAATATCTTCCATCTTGAAAGTTAGGATGCTGTACCTCATTCTTAAAAATCATTCTTGACTCAGTCATTTTAGAATTGTTGGATAGTTTACAACTTGACATTCATGGTAAGGCTGTTGAAAAGGAGGTTCAATTCCAACTACAGATGAGATGTATTATCAGAATCCCTTTCTCTCTGGATTTAGTGCATAGGACTGAATTGGTTACTCTTGTGGATAAATTTCCAAGTTGGTTACTTTGGTGGATAAATATCAGGAAGTGATGAAGATTAGATGCATATTTTAAGATTATTGCATACCACAAGAATGCTGCATACTGTAAGGTTTTTATTATTTACTCTATGTAGATCTGTCTTTTAAGGATGACCTGGAAGCTGCAGTTGGCAGTGAATTGTGGCTACTTGCCTCCTGAATGGAAGTGGTCATTTCAGCTAAATAACATCTGTTCTGTGAAAGTTGGATTGGTTCCAGATAGAAAGCTGAGCCCAGTTCAGGGTGCTAGTTGCTAACTTATAAACTCTTTTACTCTTGGATCCTTGCTTCATCTGTCTTCTCCAACTAGAATCTGTCTATTCTAAACGATCTACATGAAGTAGATGCCCACAGATCAGAAGGTGGGAAACTTGATAAATGGCATTCTTGTTGCCAGTGTTACTTGTGGGTCCCAACATTTGATTATTTAAGAAGCAATTAAACATCATTTTCTTTACAGATTTTGGGGAGCAAGTTGGAAGACTCCACTAATAATATTTTGGATTTCACTTTTTAATTACCATTATAACCTATTTAGAATCACTTATATAGTTGGATTACAGATAGTTGCAAATAAATACAGTGTATATAACACTATTTAAAATACTACTGAATATATCAATCCAATTGTGGTCAAAAATCCAGAAGCCAGTATCTTGTCTAGAACTTTGTATATTGGTATATTATCTACTGGCAATCTAATGATTTGTACTAGATTATTATTATTCTGGGACAGTACAGATGATGAAACAATTAGGCTAATAACTTAACAAATCCTTAAGTGTTTGACAAAATGGCCCTGTATTCATCATGAATACAAAGAACATGTAGAGTGATGTTTTGGCCTTTTATTTCATTCTATCATCAACTTCCTTCTATTGCTATGATCTACCAGGAGACCGTAATTGTTTTTGACAAATCCTGAAAAGGATTTTTTGTGAATATGGTTCTGTGAGAAGAGTTAAACGGAAAGTATGAAACCCCAAATGATGGATGAATTTTGCATGTACAACATGCTTGTAGTTTGGGCAGCCTTTGAGAAGGGACAGGGTAGCTGGAGAAAGCATTGTTGTAAGAATTAGCCAAACTTTAACCAGTGCAGTTTATTTAATTAAAACCCATATTGTTTTGATGAATAGTAGGCAAGAAATAAAACATACGTTCCATTGCCCACTGGAAACTCTTGGACAAACTATAAACTGATTAAAAAAACTTCTGGAATGGTTCATTTATAATTATGCAAGAAGAACACATACCCAGGCCTTACACAGAATTGTTGACTAATATCTCAAAACTTGTGTTCCATTTTTTACCACATTTACACTCGGTTAACTCTTGAACATCCATATGTTCTCTAAAACAGATCCCATGATAAAAATGGAGAAGATTTATTTATATGTGGCCCTTTTTCTTCATGTAATCACACTTCATTTAATCCCCCTCCTTGGTCCTGGAATTTGATTCAATAGTTTTTGTGCATTTAGTAAGCCCACTTGTCTTTTGTTTATTTCTAATAAGTAGAACGGATATAAATCCTACATTATCACAGTGAAAGAAATTATATGAATATGCTTGCCTTTTTTCCCCATGCTTTGGAAGCTTAACATGTGTGGTTATCAAGGAAAGAGAACTTGTGGGGAATGCTTGGTAGCTGATTGAGAACAGGTTATTTGTAGAGTAATTGGGGATTGCACATGCTAAGAATAAAGGCTAGGCAGAGCTTTGCAGGCATTGAAATGCAATTAAACATTCATGGTTGAAACACTGATACAAATTGTAGACCGCACGCACACCCTCGTAATAATAAGTCCGGGAAGAATAAAAGCATATCTGCATTCGGTTAACATTTCTCAGAACTGGGCCATATGCAAAGACTTGTAAGGAACTCTGTAGGGTTTTCCTTTTCCTTTTGTTCTTTTATAGACTTCCTGGGAAGCATCCCATTCAATCTTCCAGATGTCTCTATTGCCCCAAACATGGATTATTTTGTAGAATAGAGAGAGAAGCAATATAATGTCTTCTGTGATTATGTTTTTCTCTGTCTCTCTTTCCTTTCATGATTGTGAGGTTGAACCATGTACAGAAATAAAGAATATAATTTAATTAATGGATGATATAGTATTGGAAATAAGAAAGAACACCTGTATACAGATAAAATATATGTGACTGCTGGACAAAACAATATGCATTATAATTGCTTAATGCCTTTATTTTAAGCCTAAAATATGCATACATTTAAGTATTCTTATTTTCTGTTTGTATATGTGTAAAATATATAATTTTATACAAATACATTGTATTAATATATAGTTAGATTTATTTTGCATAATTCATAAAAGGCAAAACCACTGTTGAAATGTAAAAGCAGTTGCTGCTGAATTTTATTTTTACAGTATTTAAATACTGTCTTCTTTTTTAGTCTCTCTTGTTTTTGTTTTATTTTGCCTGCTAAAAAACAACTTGAGAAATTAGATAAACTGTCTTTCTGTCCATCCTCTTACCTATTATTGGACACTTTGGTTCTGGATGAAAGAATAAGCAGAAAATTCAGGGTTTAAGATGGTCAAGCTGAATAATTGATATTTCTAGTTTCATAGTCTTAATATCTTAGAACTCAACAAAGGATTAATTATAGTGCTATGTTCCAATGTTTAATGAAGAAATATCATGCAATAATATTTAGCATAAAGAAGATGGGACATAATTCCAGATATGTAGATTCCAAATGGCTTTTAACTGGATGAACAGTGTTTTAATCCATCCACTAGTTCTTGTAAAGCACTTTGATCAATTGGCATCTTTCCTCATCTTTGTGGGACTCTAAACCTAATTAATTGAATAATGCAGCGTAAGCTGTAGTTTTAGGTGTCCATGACATCCAGAACTTTTTGTCCTCACAACCTTACTTCAAAGGAGATTTCATTTTAGCCCTGTGCACTTACTTTCAAGGCTTTTTCCCAAGACTGTTATCCCAGAAAACGTAAAAGTGTTTCATCAATTTACTTATAAGGTATTTTAAAAAGCTTTTAGAATTATACTAGAGAAAAAGAATCAGCACAATGGAATTACCAAGCTTCTTATAGAAGAAGCAAAAGTCCCACTGACAAATAACTTTAATGGGCAAGAAATTGCCATCCATAGTCGTGGCTAGTCAGATTTGGTGATAGTTATCCAGCCCTTGATTAAGCAGTAGTTTCAGTGGGTACAAAATCTGTTAAGTAGCGAACTGGAGTTTCCTGGGTCATATTCTACCTCTGCTGAAATAGTTACAGTGGCTTTCTAGCCGAAACTAAAGCATTTAGCGAGAGATGTTGGTTTTCAGGTTATTGGGCCCTATGATGTATTGACTTTTAAAGAGCCCACCTGTCACTTGATGACTACTTTTCATTTGAAAGTTTATTTAATTATTTATTTAATTATTTTTATGTCTAGGGAGATTCACAGTCCATCCAGGTCATGGTTGTCCCAAAGATGCTTTTTCAAATAACTAGACTTCATTTGTTTTGCTTGAAGATGTTTCGCTTCTCATTCAAGAAGCTTCTTGGATGAAGTCAGAACTGAAGCAAACTTGGATAAAAAGCGAAAAGTCTTCAAGCGAAATAAAGTCCAGTTGCTTTTGAAAAGCACCTTTGAGACATCATTACTTTCACTTTCTGTATTTTTGGGAATGAACCTGCCTGGTCACTAAGATGGACAGAAAAAACTATTTACCATTTCCTTTTCTCCTTCACTTTTGTAAAGTTGTGTAAAAGCTTTCACTTATTCTAACTTCAAGCTACATAACTTTGGAGGTCTTTAGCAGAGTTTTGAAATATGTATTTTCGTATATACAATTGAGTATATATGTGTATTTAACAAGGCTGTTGACTGCCTTTAATGAATTTAAATGGGAAAGGTGGCTTATTAAATTGCAATAATCACCCTTCTTTCTGTGGATAGTTGATGATGGGAATTCAATTTTCTGTTCTAGATTTTGGTTCTGATTAGTGAATCAGCGGCAATCTGTTAATCCTTTCTATTGGCTCCTCTTTACTTCACATTTGATATCCATGTTTTACTAATTAGTGCTTGGTTCTCATTGATTCTCATGGCTATGAAGATTATCTTTGCTTGTGATTTGTTGGCAGTTTCTCACTGTTATTATATGTGAGAGAAGGTAAACTGTTGCATAAATTGGATTGCATCTAAATTTGTGTTTGTGGGATAGACTAGCATCCAGTAACACAACAGATTATTCACATGTTCCTGAAAGTCTGGATTGATTCATTATCCCATTCCATACTTGAGGCATATTTGGAGGATATATATACATATGTATGTGAATATTTATATGTGTGTGTTTGTATGTATGTATGTATGAATGAATGAATGAAGAAAAAGTTAAATTGTGTGAGTGGAAACTGTAAATTTGGCTATAATCCTGTAACTGTTTTATTAGAAAATACAAACAAATTAGAGTGTGTATGTTATTTGCATTGATTTACTAGCATGATATTTTGGACACTTTAGTGTAAAAGAACAGTTACAATTCCTCTTGCGTGAATTATATGGTCTCCATTTCTTATATATAAAGCAGAGATTCTGTTTAGGCTTATTTTTTCAGTGAAGAGATCTAGTGGCATTTTCTGTTCTATCCCTGTTTTGTGAAACACTTTTTCTGATAAAGCTTAAAGATGTCATAAGATGTTTATTTGGATGATGATTACAAATGTCCCAGTAGAAACAGAATTTCTGGGTTTTTATGATTTCCCAATTATCTATTATATCTTCTATGTTGCATTATACATGTACACTATTTGATAGCTCCAATAATAATTATATGTATCTAACTAGATAGTCATAGCAACAACTATGGTTTAAATACTGTTTTTACATAAGCTCTTTTTCTCTTTGAGAACTTTTGTTAGAAGAATATAAATACTATTTAACAATGAATATTGTAAATTAAATATCCATTTTGAAAATCAAAATCTGAAGAAATTAAATACAAGAATAATATTTAAAAGAGAAAAATATTTTAGGGCTTTAAGAAATTAAAGGGCCTTGGTGATGCAGGCTGTTAATCATCTAGCACTTAGCTCAATTGCCTGCAATTAGTACAGGTTTGAATCCCACCAGGCACAAGGTTGACTCAGCCTTCCATCCTCTCGGGGTAGGTAAAATGAGGACCCAAGATTGTTGGGGGCAATAAGCTGACTTTGTAAAATGCCGCTTGGGGGGGCCAAAAAGCCCTAGTAATAAGCAGGCATACACAATGGAATGAAGGCTATTGCCGAGCACTTAGCATGGTGCTGTAAAGACTGTAAGCCGCCCTGAATCTCCGGAGAAGGGCGGCGTATAAATGTAAATTAAAAAAAAAAAATCTAGGTTTTTCATCACATTAAATCCAACAAACTCAAAACCTTTAAAACATCATAATTTCCTGGGATTGTGCAACCTACTTTATGTAGTTGTCATGCAGTTCATCAAAAGGTTATATTTGGTTTCAGGAGTTGTAGACAGATGCTACATGGGTGGTCTTTATGCTTTGAAAGACGTTGCACAACCCAATTAAGTATATTTCTTGGACAACTACAACTTAAGATCATGAATGAATATGATCTTTGACTTATGACCACAGCTGAGCCCAAAATTTCTGTTGCTAAGCAAGACAGTTATTAAATGAGCCGTACTTCGTTTTATAACCTTTTTTGCCATGATTATTAAGTGAATAACTCCAGCTGTTACATGACCTAAAATGGACACCTAATATAAAAAATGTCATCAAAAAAGCACAACAAATAATGTTCTTTCTGCGCCAACTCAGAAAGCTCAAACTGCCCAAGGAGCTGCTGATCCAGTTCTACAGAGGAATTACTGAGTCTGTCATCTGCACCTCTATAACTGTCTGGTTTGGTTCTGCAACCAAACAGGACAGACACAGACTTCAGATGATAATTAGGACTGCAGAAAAAACAATTACTACCAACCTGCCTTCAGTTGAGGACCTGTATACTGCACAAGGACCTGTATACTGCACGAGTCACAAAGAGGGCTGTGAAAATATTTACAGACCCCTCCCGGACACAAACTGTTTCAACTCCTTCCCTCAAAACGATGCTATAGAGCAGTAGTTCCAAAACTTTTTCAGTCTACCACCCCCTTGGTGCTACAAACTCATCCTTAATGCCCCCCACCCAGGGGCGGGATTCAAATTTCTGTGGGCATGGCTTAATTTGATGGTGTGGTTTGCTGGTAACGTGACTGGGTGGGCATAGCTTGCTGGTCACGTGACTGGTGGCGTGGCTTGCTGGTCATGTGACTGGGTGAGTGTGGTTTGGTGACTGGCAAACCAAATACAAGTGGTCCTCATTTAATGGCCGGTTGCTTAGCAAGTATTCTAATTTATGACTGGCCTCCCCAGAACTACTTGACCTGTTTTTGGAGGTTTGACAGCCATGCACACACATATATATACACACACTCCCTTCCAACCCTGCTGGAGCAGGTCATTGGACTAGAATCGGCAAAGCATCTCTGATTAGATTCTAGTAGTGAATAAAATCTAATCAGAGATGCTTTGCCAATTCTTGTTGATTTGTTTTATTTGTATTTCTTTATTTTATGTTGCTGAATTGCATTGACATGTGTGTCCCTTCTTGTGCACAACCCAGAACCTTTTATGATTCTTTGCAGCAAAAATTACCGACTTCTGACTTTGCTCTACTTTTCAAACGTGCCGGCACTGCCGCGTTCTAGGTGCTGGCTCCGCAGGTCCACCCCATTGAGCCCGCTGCACTGGAGGGACCTGCCCAAGCAAGTCCGAGTAGAGCGATGCACCAAATCAATGGGGTGAGCCTGAGAGAGGGAAGGGAAGAGAAAAGAAAGAGGGAAAGAGAGAAGGAAGAAAAGAAAGAGAAAAGGGAAAGAAAGAAAAAGGGACAAAGAAAGGGGGGACATGAAAGGATGGAGGGGGGAGGGGGAGGGAGAGAGAGAATGAGAGAGATAGAGACCTGATGCATCAGATTGAAATGAGGCCTAGTTTAGAGGCCCTTTTCCACATTGAAAAATTTTTGCCAGCACATTGAAACATCTTTGGCTTCTATTAATTAAAGTTTTTGTGGACGAAACATGGCCAAAACTATCAGGAAGCTCTCACATTTTGTTGAGGCTTTAAACAGGATCCATTGGACCAGATCTCCACCCTAAAAAATTACTTTTCCCCAATGTATTACAGTGCCAATTCTGAAGAAGGCAAAATCAAAATGTATTGGTAAATCACAAGAAAACACACACACACACACACACACCCTCTTCTAACCCTGCTGGTGCAGGTGATTGGACTAGAATAGATATCTCATTATCTCTCCTCCCTCCTTCTTTATTTCTTCCCCCCTCTTTCTTTGTCCCTTTTTCTTTCTTTCTCTTTTCTTTTTCTCTTCTTCCTTCTCTTTTTCTCGCTCTCTCTTTCCTCTCTTTTTCCCTCTCTCAGACTTCGTGCACCGCGTCCGTTCGGACTTGCTTGGGCAGGTGCCTCTGGTGCCAGGGGCTCAATGGGGTGGACCTGCAGGGCCTTGCCCCGAACATGGCGGCGGGATATTTGAAAAGGAGAGCAAAGCCACTCTGGTTTTGCTCTCCTTTCCTAACGCTGTGTTCAGGGCGGAGCTCCTTGCACCAGAGCGTGCAAGTCAATGGAATGATCCTGCAGGGCCTTGCCTTGAACGCAGTGGCGGCGGGATTTTTTCTCCCCCTGAATTGTGCCCTGCCGCTCACCTCCAGAGCCCCCCCTGCCACTCTTAGTGGCCCCTGCCAGCCCCCCAGCCTCTCAGCACCCCTCTAAGGCATCCCACCCCCCCCAAGGGGCGGTACTGCCCACTTTGGGAACCACTATTATAGAGGATTGCACACCAGAACAACTAGACACAAGAACAATTTTTTCCCGAAAGCCATCACTCTGCTAAACAAATAATTCCCTCAACCCTGTTCAACTATTACAAAGTCTGCACTATTACTGTTAAATCTTGTCATCACTCCTTATCACCAATCCCCTCCCACTTGTGACTATATGACTGTAACTTTGTCGCTTGTATACTTACAATTTATATTGACTGTTTCCTAGTATGATTGATTGCTTATTGTACCCTATGACTATCATTAAGTGTCATACCTTATGATTCTCGACTCCCGATGAATGTATCTTTTCTTTTATGTATACTGAGAGTATTTACACCAAGACAAATTCCTTGTGTGTCCAATCACACTTGCCAATAGAAGTATTCTATTCTATGTTAAGTGAATCATGTGATTAAGTGAATCTAGCTTCCTTGGTTTCAGAATCTCACTAGGAAGATTGCAGGTTACAATCCCAGAACTCCATGCCATTGCAAGCAATGTAAATACATACCTGTTAGGAAGCACCCAAATTTTGATCTGTGGGGATGTTGCAATGGTCATAAGAGTGAGAACTTGTCATAAATCACTTTTTTCAACTTTGAACGGTCCTTAAATGAATGGTTGCAAGTCGAGGACTACCTGTATTGAAGTTACCAGGAGCTCTTCAGGAGCAATATATGAAATAACTCATTCTAAATTCTAAATGAAGAAATACACGTACATACACATATGCAAACACAGAGAATCATAGACAATACTAATAGCAACTGATTTCCCTCCCCCAACAACAAATTACAATTTGGCCACTTGGGAAACATTCTTTGTAAATAGATGGATTGCCACTAACGTATGATGCACACTGACAATAGAGACTATTCATACTAACTTTCACACTATGTTGCTAATGGTGACAAATTTAGATGGCCTATGGGGAAAAAGAAAACATAAATTTGTGGCAGATGATTCTGTCAATGCTGTTAGGCATAATAAATTAATAGACTCTTCACATGCACAAGCAGTTACGCCTCTGAGGAGCTGATGCTGGGTGCCAACTAGTGTCCATAGAAACAGCATCTACATCTCCTGGGAAAAAAGTCTGCTTTTAGGTTTCTCAGAAGTATCTTCTTGGCCAGTGCTGGAAACTGGAGTCTGGATCAAATGGAGTCTTCTAATAGTAAGCCAAAATTTCTTTCTTATCCCATCTTACTGTAAGCAGACTGTGGCTGGTTCAGCCAGCTCATTTTTTCCTTTCCCTCCTCCTCCTCTTCATTCAAGTGATAAAAAGCATTGCTGAAACAGAAACCTGTGTATGACATCCAGACTTGGACTTCTGTCTACTGCTTGCCAACAAGTTGAGATTTGTAAGCCATGAATAAATTCTCTCTCTCTCTCTCTTTTTTTTTTTGCCTCCTCCTCCTCCTTATTTTATGCATCTGACATATTTGGGAGAAAGGAACTAGTTGCCCAAGTTTGGATGATACACAAAGCTTTCCATTCTGGGTTGTGTTTTCCATTTGAATGAAGGGAGAGACTAAACAAGCTGCCTGTATGAAGAGTCAGTATACCAAGAGATTTAGCATTATGTGCTAATGAGGCCTTAGTCTGATCCAGCAGTCTGATATCTGTCATGTGCTACAAGTTCATATTATATTTTAAGCATTAACTGAGAGCTAGTACACAAGTGAAATGAATTGTTTGAATTAACCCTTTTCTTTATTTCAACAAATCTTAGCACTTGTGCTGAGTCAAATGTATCTTCTTCTGTTTCGCTCACTGCTTTCAACCACCTTAACTTTTATTCTCCTACATCAAATTTTATATTGCAAGAACCCAGCTTATAGTTTGCTTGGAACCATGTATATTGATGCTTGTAGAAAAATTGATTATTTCTGTTGCACTTGAGAAATAATAAGAAAAAGCTAGATGGTTGTGGCCTCCAACTTGGAGGCCACAAACTTTATTATTTAAGCTCCTTTGTGCAAACAAATTGGGAACCATTCTTTCATTAAGAAGGTAATTATCTTATTGTTGGAAACAGCATTTGAAAACTAGGGATGTAGATACTAGATGGAAAAAATGGTACACTATATAGCTGTCTATTTTTCAGTCTCCATATTAGTCTCTGCACAACATCACTTCCTGGGCTGTGATTTTATATCAGAGTTTCTTAAACTAATTTACGACAGAGAGAGAAAGAGAAACCTCAGACGTAACCTAATACCACCAGAGTTGCTGTAGAGCAATGACTTTTTTTTCCTTAGTTGCATGTCACCCAGATTTACTTTTGGTGAAATGGGTGGCTATATAAATTAGTTAGTTAGTTAGTTCTGTGTTGGCTTCCCTTTTTGCTCACATCAATAATACATTTCAAATCCTAGGAGACTGGACCAATCTATAATTGTCCCCATCCCTAAGAACAGCAATAATACAAGCTCTTTATGCTACCATCCTGTTAGTCTATTAAGTGTGCTCAGCAAGTATATGTCTATTTCTTGTATTATAATTTATTGGATTTGACAGACGAGCAGAAACACTTAGCTGATGAGAAAGTAGCATTTATGGAGGGCAAATCTACCTTGGATCAGTGTGATATATTACAATTCCTAATGTGTGGGCAATACCAGTCCTTATATGTTGTCTTCACTGATTTATAATACACCTTCGGCAGAGCTATCCTTTATGTCATTGAACCAATGACTTCTTTTTATAATTAAATACTATAGATCCTACAGGAAAATACCCAGTTGAATGTGATGATGTTGCAAAGATTCTAATCTGTTGAGGATTGAAATAGGATGGCATTCTTACATCCTGTATTCAATATCTAGATGGACTCAGTGATACTTAACCAAATAGGAATCCTACCAATAAGTATTTGCAGCATTGCTATAGGCCAATGGTGGATGCAGTGCTCAGGAGAAGTTGGTGGATCTTAGCAGAATTCTCTATGATGTAAAGATTTAAAATCAATTGCCCCAGAGAAAATTACATGTTTATCAGGAAGACTTATCTGCGACAAATATCAATAGCAAATTGAAAAGAATGCAATCAATGAAGTCCCTTTTTTTAAATATGTAATTTTTGGAGATCTTAGAATTTGGTAACCAGAAAAATAAAGCCACCTGTTCCAAACTTCTATTTTTTAATTACTATTATTCTAAGAGTAAGGTACATACTTATTGCCACCAAGCTACTTAAAAGTGAAACTGCATATTAAATGTATGGCGATAGCTATTCTCCTTTCACAATTGAAGAAGCTTAGACATTGTTCCTATCCAAGTTTTTATGAGGATTTTTCTGGGTCTCATGATGCATCTCAAATGATTTAATTTGGACAGAAACTGATATGAGCACATTGGAAGCAAGAATCCACATTAGCCAACCCTTCAGCTGGCTTAAACTCTTTATTTTCCAATGGCTCACTGGTATTATTGATTCTCTTGGATGGTTTTTCATCAAGGTGTAAAGTAAAAATGCTAGCTGATTGCAGTCTTTATTGCAGCTTCAGTCTATACTCTCTACTGCCCCTAGATTTAGAGAGAGCTAAGTGCTTTTGACATTGGGTAGTATTGGGGCGTTATTATCAATTCATGTTGGCGAGTTTCAACTTGGAGCCTTTAATATCCACCATCTTGTTTTCTGAACACAGATGTACCTTTCCCTTGACTCATTTCAGTATGGTACATGGTGGGAATTACAATTGGATTTCATTCACTGAGAGGTGTGGTTTGAAGGAACCTGCGTCTGAGACCTTAATTCATGCACTTTTCATTCTCCTTTGATAGTAATTTATGTGCAGGTATATCCTAACCACCTCTTAATAAAAACCAGATATTGTATACTATGAAGGAATGCTAGTATGTTTCCTAGTGTTAGATTGGACCCTTCCAATCACCAATTATACTTTTTCTTATTTAATCCTTCATGTTTTTTTTTAATCTTAATTCTGTAAGTAATTTGTGATGAATACACTGGTTTTGTTGTATTTGATCAGTGCTTCTGTTTTTTATGTTGCTGATAATTATAGTAAGATTTATTATTATTTTTGCAAAGATTGTGAAAAGAATGAAACATGGTGATGAAAGAACTTTCCTAGACTTCATTACAGATACATTAATAAGCTAAATCCTTTTATTATGAATTTGCAATTATTGATAGATAACTGAATATTTAATTAATTTACATTTATTTGGATAATATTTATTTTGATGCAACATGCCGACTAATTGTGTATGTCTGGAAAGAAGGAATGTATATCAGATCAGTTTCATCATTACCACCACCATTCAAAAATGTTTGTATTAATTAACTTGTTTGAATAGATAAGTACGGAGAGATTATGAGTATTTCCACTAGACTTCTGGAATTTGATTTCTGAGAAGGAAGTGTCTTCTGAATTGTGATGTTGATTGTGTGTGGCAAAAGTAATATAACTCAAATGGAGAAAGGAGTGTATCAATTAAACAACTGAAATAATGGTGTTTTTTTTCTTAACATTAATGTGCCCTAAATAACTTCCATTGATCTACATGAAATAGGCAGATGAATGAAACTTTTGGATACTGATTTTTGTAGTTTTTTATGAAACTACAACTTGGAAGTTTAATTTAGGAAAGGAATTGCATTATGTCGTGAACATGTACGCATAAAATATTACTTAGTTCTTGGCTTGGTTTACCTGTATGGTAGATGACATGATAGAATTTGTAGAGATAGGAACTCTACACATTGAAGATGGAAGATACCATTTCCAAATGCTTTTTTATACATCATACTAGTTGTTTGCAAAGATAAGCACAGAAAATAATACTAAGGAAAAAAACATTGAGCTAATAAAATTATGCATCTTGTTGCTCTAAAGGCAGTGTATTAATGTTTTAATTATGTTTTTATCTGAAAGTTTTCACTGCCCTAGATATTTTTTAAATACTGTATTTAATACTGCATTTGTTCTGTAAGCAATGAACTTGCGTTAATGAGTGAAGGTGTGTAAAATAAAAAATACTGTAGTGTAATAAGTATATATGTAGAGTGTTTAGAATTTGAACGTTTTTAGGGAGAATCCTGCATTATTTCCTGTTTTCTGCTCTTTTGAGCTTACTTATTTTCAATGTGAAAACATACATATGTCTCTAGCTTTTTTGTGGTTGTTGCATGTAATAGTGGTGTAATAGTGTCAATATTGTTTTCCTTCCTACAAAAAATATGGGGTCTCTCTGTGAATACAGACAGTTTCATGTCTTTCGGAGTCACGGTTTTGTATTTTCAATGCTGAAACATTAGTTTAATAAGGGAGAAGAGGTGGTGATGAAATGCAGCAGTTGTTTTCAGGATCAGCGTTTTTCTTTGATTATTTCAGCCTCTATTACCAGACGGCATTTTACAAAGTGAGCAGTAATAAGGTTCAATCCTGCCCAAATGAAAGACAATGGGAGCTTTGCACTGATAAATATCAGTTTGGTGTTTAATATACCAGAAGTATATGAGTCACTGCAGTTCCATTACTGATGTTTATCGACCTGGGAATGCAGAGAACTAATCACTCTATAGCATTCCTTTCATGAAAAGTCTGACCACTAAATTGTATAGCTAGAATGTGTAAACAAACAAGTGGACTTCGCTGGAAAAACAAAACAATCTATTTTTTTCTTCGGTTAGTAAAATGTCGAAAGATACTAACTTTTGATGCCCTACTGCCAACTCAAGCTTAGTTTAGCCAGAAGTAAATTAAAATAAAGCAAAGGGGAATCCTACTTATTTTGAATAGTCATTTCTAGATGGAAGGGTGAAGGTTCAGTTTTATTTCATTTTGGAATTCCTTGGTATGTTAAAAGTGAATTTCATAGGAGATTTAACATATTAATTACATTTATATTTCAGTGTAATTCAATGAAGAACATTAAGTAGTTCACAGATATACATGTATATAATTAAAACAGCCATGATAAAAATTGGGAAAAACAGATTAAACTAGGTTTTGCAAGCTTAATGGTATTATTACAATAACTGGTTAAACTTTACTAACCTTTTGTAAAGTTAATTTGTGGTTTCATTAGTTATTTGTACCTCTTGTTCCTTTCTGCTTTCTGATACATTGGGACTGTATTATGTTAGGGATTATTATAGTGTAAACTAATATTATAGAATGTACTAAGTGGCATCTAAGTGCTTCATTAATATATGAAAAGGCTTTGCTCCATCTACTGTTAAAAACTTGGATAGGCTGTTATTAATTTTGTTTTTTTAAAAAACTGAGGTTTATTATGGTTTAAGATTAGGGACAAGAGTATTCCTCCATTATAAAAGGATAAATAAAGAAAGATATTAGTTTTTCAGTAGTTAAAAAGCTTTCCAGATGCGAAGTTGATTTTATCCATCATCAAAATCAAAATTAGGGCACATCCCAGCAAAAAAAGGTTTACATAGTGCTACTGCTTTATCCTCATAATCATCCCTACAGGTAATCCTTACTAAACAAATTACTACAATTTGTTTAACAACTATTTTAAGTTACAACAATGCTGAAAAAGTGACTAATGACCATTTTTTTATGCTTACCACTGTTGCACTATCCCCATGGTCATGCAATCAAATTTCAGATGCTTGGCAACTGGCATGTATTTATGCCAGTTGTGGTGTTCCAGATTCATATGATCACTTTGTGACCTTCTGACAAGGGGGGAAGCTGGGTTCACTTTAACAACTGGTGTTATTAACTTAACCATTGCAGAGATTCACTTAATAGCTGTGGCAAGAAAAGTCCCAGCATGGGCCAAAACTCACTTTAACAACTATCTTGCTTAGCAATCAAAATTTTGGGCTCAATTGTGGTAAAATAAGGATTATCCATACTTAAGTTTTTCAGAGTCACCTATTCAGATGTAAATGTTTGGTTGTTTTTGTCCAGTGCCAGGCAATATATAACAAATTCTAGTATGTAAATAGAAACATGAAACAGGCTGTAGAAGGGAAAGTGTCTTTTTTTCAGCCTTGCATTATTTTTGCAGAGTGGTAGTCATTGACATAAATATCCATCATCACATTTGTTCTTGTTACTGATATCCCCTGTACAACATAGTTATTAGATTTTTAAAATTTAAAAAAATTGTTACTTTTTCTGATTTACTGCCAAATTTTGACTGCTCTACAGTTTTTGAGACAGCCTGTGTACTTGTTAATCTCTCTTTGAGATGTTAATAGACTTATTTCATCCAAGACCAATAATTATGTTATGTCTGCAATTCTCCCTGCAAGGGGAAAAAGAAATCATCTTCTTAGTCATCGTTATTATGATAATAATTACAGCTATTTGTATGCCTTCCACTAAAGTAACTCTAGGTGGCTTGCAACTAGCTAAACAATATAAAGCAACATCCATGAAATCAGTTCATCAGTTCATCTTAAAACATCTATTGCTTTTTAGGCTATTTTACTGAATAATGTTAAAGTGGGGAGGAGAGATAATGAGTTTGTAACTGCTATAAGAAAGAACAATAAATCAATCAGGATAGAGCTGGAAGGGACCTTGGTGGTCTTCTAGTGCAACCTCTATATCATTTCAGATAAATTGACTTTTTAAAAAAACTTTCAGGGATGAAGCACCTACAACTTCTGAAGGGAAAGCTATTAAGGTTCTTTATCTTCTTTTCTTTTCTACATTGTATTTTCTGCACTTTTCTTTTTTCCTCTTTTCTTTTTATATTTCAGTGTTTTTTATTTATGTAAAAACTCATTTTTTTAAAAAAAAATGTGTTTCTGAATACCTGCTGGAGACATAAAATGGCTTTTCTCCTCAAAAAAGCTTTTACAAATCTCCAAATCTACACCAAAACTTTATGAAAATGTTGATTTGTTTTCTGGGTTCAACATTTCTACTGTGCAAGGTTCTAGAGGCAAAACACACAGCTTGTAGTAGTTAAAATTCCATTTGAAAAGAGTGAATGAGCATAAGCACATCTCAAAGCCTTATATTTGACAGCTTACAACACTATTGCTAAGATAAATGAAAAGAGAATAAATAAGGACTGTCCTCTAATGAGGAGGGATTATAATAATTGTTTTTTTCTTAGGATAATATCCAATTCCTGAATTCTGTACCCTTATGTAACAAAAGATTGACAATTCCTGAAGATATTTTTTTCTGAAAAAATGAATGAGTGTTGCATTTTACAAATAGGGCATCATCCTTTATAGCAGGGGTCCCCAAACTTGGCAACTTTAAGACTTGTGGACTTGAACTCCCAGAATTCTCTAGCCATGCTGGCTGGAGAATTCTGGGAGTTGAAGTCCACAAGTCTTAAAGTTGCCAAATTTGGGGACCCCTGTTTTATTAGGTTCCCACAAACCCTAACCCTTTTTGTCAAGCTAAGATGTCACTGAAGATAGTCCCTACACAACAGAACAGAACCACAATAATTACATCCAAATGGAATACCTTTTGAACAACAACAACAGAAAATTCTCCTTACATGCTAGGAGAGAAACATGAGGGTGTTCCTTTTTGCAGAAAATAAGAAACTAGGACGGGTGTAACTTCAGTCTGGGGGGTAGTTTTGTTTGGAAATGTTGTGGTTTCCCTCTTTTTGAAGCCATTTGCTAGAGGGGAATGGGCACAGCCATAGGTATTCAGATGATTCGGTTCCTCAACTCTGCTTGGTTTTCATTTTAGCTACAGTATAAAAACTAAAAGGTTCTCCAGAACGAGAGTACATAAGTACTCCTTATTTTGCAGTTTATATCCCTACTTTATCTCCTTTTGGCTTTCAGTGGTATTTATTTTATTCTGTGCGATGGTCTTAAAAGATTTCTGTGATAAGCTAAAATTAGACTTGTGGTTTGTGCTTGAAATCCATTCCCTTAAAATTTCATGTATCCATTCCAGAATCTGGGTGTCTTATCAGTTTACTTAGTTCTTTTCAGAAATGTGGTGTAATTCATTAGATACCTGAGACTCATTTTTGTTTCTCTAAAAGTTTTTCTAGTATTTTCGTTGTAGTCCTGCTCTTAAAAGCAACAAGATACCAATCCATAAAGCAGAGTAGGGTTGAGTGATCCTATGGAAATGTTAAATATTGGGAACATAAGCTAGTTTGCTAGGCACAATCTCTTTTTTCATTTACAGAGAAAACAAAAAAGAAAAGAAAAAGAAAACATTTTTAAAATGCTTCCAGGTTAATGATGATTTATTAAAGATGTAGGCTGCCAGATTCTAAATGACTCTGGGTGGCTCACAGTAATGAAAGAAATTACAAGAGATTTTGAATGGGCTGGGCACGTGCGATGCAATTCAGTGACTTTAACCTAATCATTACTGGAAAACAATTAAACTTCCTATACATCTCCTGCAAGAATTTCAGATTTTTGCTTGTAGCAATTCATGTATTTTTCATCTGTGGAATTTCTACTTGTTTCTTGCATTTTCTAAATTAGAATCCCATCACTGTTTCTTATGTTAATGAATTGAATAAGTTAATTATGTGTTGTGTGAGAAATGCTTCACTGGATTTCTATTTTATTGTAAGCTTCTGAATATTCTTTTTGAAAGGTAAATAAATAGGGTTGTGGTGGTAAGAAAAGGTTTTTCTAAACTTCTTTTCAAAACTATAGTTTCCTTACAGGTCTGCGATAATCCCTCCCTCAATTTGTTGATTTAGCAATTGCTACTTTTTTTATTTATTTTATTTTTTATTTATTGGATGAATTGAGTTCTAGAGAGATGGAGAGAACCTGATTTCTAAGAACAAAGCAGGATGCCATATACGAGGTAGCTATTTATTTAGCTTGTGATTCTTAATTAACAGTTTTCATCCTCTCTCTCAATTTTTCTGGTTTAGATGCAAGAACCTTCTATGGGATTCTCATTTATAAATGGGGGGCCAATCATGCCCATTTCATGTCCACAATCTTTCTTGTTTGAACAGATGAGTTTGTTCCCTTTTTTCTACTTCCAAATTAATTTGTGTTATTTTAAAAAAAATGTCTAAGTTGTATTTTTATTGAAAGCATTTCAACTAAACATTGATATATCAAACAATGCTGAGAGTGTGTTACTATTTTTGAAGAAATGCAAAGCAGGTTAGGAGAACGTCAGAATTGTTCATTCTCCTCAAAATGCTGTTCAGGATATTACAAAGAGAAATTCACACATAAAGCCATTCTTTAAGCTTTTCTTCAGTAAGTTTGTCTTGTTCATGACTGTTTCTCATTCCCTTTACAATGTATTAATTCCATTTGGAATAATCTTCCATTTTCCATTAGATTATGATGCTGAAGTTGATGGCTTTTTTGGTGAGATTTGATAGTGGTGACAATTGTATCTAAAATCTCCAAATTCATAAAACTGGCCAGCAATTTTATAGTATAAAATATTTTAACAGAAATAAAGATTTATCTGTTTTTCATGATTTTTTTTTTTTACTTAAAAAAAAAAACTGGAAAAAAATCTTACTGGTTTTTTTTATAGAAAGTGCATCTTGATTGCTTTACTCATACAGACACACATGCACACAGATAGAATCGTTTTTCCTACCTTCTCTGGCAGCGTCTGTAGTCCGAAAATAATGTTGGTTCCAATTATTACAATAAAATTACATCATATGGTGCCAAATGATCACAAAACTGTCCACAGTTAATTCATCAAAACTCAGTTCCCTGAAATAGTAGGAAAATATTAATAGCTATGGATTATTTAGAGCTGCTGAGAACTCGGCAGCTTCTGTGGTATTGTTTTTACCCTGATCTGACTTGCTTTTAGGATGTTTGAAATCTCAGTGAGTATTTCATTAGCTTCAACAAAGTGGAGGGAACTCAATTTGCAGCTAGTTGAAAACATTTGCATTTACAAATACAGGCAGTCTGAATTAGGAGGGCAATTGGGAGCAGGGTTGCTGTCACTGTGTGATTATAAGGCACAGTGTCATGTGACTGCAGAACTTAGCGACAGCTGTCCAATCAGTTCTAATTATCTCTCTTAGCCTAAAACACGCGGGTCGTTTATGGCAGGAAGCTGAGGTAGTCCCAGCTGAGGGATGTAGGGATGTCACTGGGCTGCTGCGGGGATGGTGGTGGTCAGAGGACAGCCTCTTGTGACTCGAAGGGAAGGGGGGGCACTATGGTCTGTGAAAAGCCCGAAAAGGAGGGCACAATGTGTGTGTGAGTGCGGGGTGGACCACGAAGGAGGGCTATGGAATGTATATGTATATGTGAGTGTAAAGACAGAGGAAAGACGATTCAGAGTGCATGTGATTGTAGGAAGGTCAGAAAAAATGTGTGTGGGGGTATGAGCCAAGACATCTGGGAGGGAGGGTGCTGGTGTGCATGTGTGTGTGTGTACTTGTGCAGGTATGTGTGCTGGTTTATGTGTGTGTGCACAAACGTAGGAAGGCTAATGTAAAAGGGTGTGCAGTGCATGTGAACCCAAGAAAGCCAGGGAAGGAGGGTATGGAATTTTTCAAATACTGGAAGGCTCAGGAAGGATGGGTGCATGAATGTGAGTGAAGGCAGGAACGAGGATGATTGTGTGTGTCTGTGTGTGTGTGTGTAATGTGAATGTGAATGAAGGGGGAAGGGAAGACATGATTCATGCCAGCAAAGAAAGACCATGGATGGATGGAAGAGATTCACCTGAGCATTTTTCCTCATTAGTTTTTAGGAAGACAGCAGGGAAGGTCACAAATAGTGATCAAGTGTCCACAGATGGTGCAACCAGTTTTAAGGGCAAGATGGTTGCTAAGTGCCCAAAATCATGCAATAGATTAGCACTGTACTGAATTTTTTAAAGAAATTTAGCTGTTATGTTGAAATGTGCAGCTAGTTGAAAACATTTGAATTTACAAGTACGGGCAGTCTAAAAATTACTATATTTCAGAAAGTTTTGCATGCTGTTGCCATTAAATGTTGTAGAACTTCATGTGGATCCAACTGATAGAGCAGTGTGGTGACCTAGTGGTGAAGACACTTGCCTGCCATTAGGAAGGTTGAAAGTTCAATCTTAGATAGCAGCAGATGTTTCTCTCCTAGGGAACAAAGAAAATAAGATCTGCTGCAAACTCTGCACAGCATCAGGAAGGGCATCCAGCCAGTAAATGCTCAGCTCCATCCAGTTGCCCCACACTATCATAATCCTGAATTAAGGGATAACATTGTTGTAATAATTTTGTCATGTCCTCATCAGAGTCTGAATCCGAGGCAGAAGATGAACAACTAATCAAGAGCAGGAGAGGGCTCCATTAGTTGGGGAGGAAACTGGGGAAGGGCAAAGCCAGGTTGGACAGAGCAGGGGAGAGATAAAACAAGGGAGAGCAAGTTCAGAGGAAGGCCAAGGCCAACCCCTCTTCATTCTAGGACATGCAGGGAAGAACGGAGAAGAGAGCAATGTGGGTTGCGTGGCTTATGAGGGAGGAAAGAGTCCTGATTGTCTTCACAAGGTATACCTGGGAAGGGAGTTTGAAGGAGAGGGGCGTTTGTTGTAAACAAACATTGAGTTTATTTCATGTTGGCTGCTGTTATGTGAATTCCTGGCATCCTCCCAACTGGTTTGATTTACTGCCATGTTACTTCACTTCTGGAACTCCTTGTCGTGCTCTGCCAGATTTATTATCTTATTTTGTCTTGCTGAATTCATAGTTTAAAGTTTTCTGTTTGTAAAATTTTGGACCGGAATATCTGTAGTCAAAGACTGTTGCAGGTTCCTGGGAGAGTTTTTCTTCAGACCGGATACAACCGATACATTGACATAGGGGCAAAGTTGGAGCTAATAAAGAGACCCCGACTTATTATTCTGGCTGTGTTGCCTTGGGGCCATGCCCCAAGTCACCACAAACTTTTTAATGTGGATCCAATTGATGTATAATGGAAGATTGAGTAAAGAAATAATATCAGATTAATACCAATACCTGAATTTCATTTATTTCCTCTAATATAACAGATATCTATATGAAAATCTATTCAGTGACTACAATTAAAGGCAGAATAAGGTCCAGAGTACAACATGTGTACAATGAGATTGGCTGAGCCCCCCTTCGCGCACCCGCCCAACACAACTCACAGTGAGGACAGAAGTTCCTAACCCAGTCACAATCTAGACAGTGACAGTGTTCTGTGGTCATGTAACCATGACTTTTGGATCTTTTGCCAGTTTCTGACATTTACTTCCAGTTTTTGGCAAAAAAAAAACCATTGGGGAAAATGGACTTGCTTAATGACTAAGGCATTGGCTTAATGTTTGCAGTATTCATTTAATAACCATCACAAAAGAGGATGTAAAATTGGGCGCAGTCACACAGTGACCTGTTTAACAACTGCCATAACTTATTACTATAATTTGGGGCTCAATTAGGACAGTAAGTTGAGGATTACTTGTATCAGTAGAGCCTGTAGGAATCTCTAAGAAATGGCAAAGATATGCCAATGTTAAAGGGAGTAAATGTTTCTTTCATAGTACCATGTGCATAATAGTTCTACAATTGCTTCTCTGAATGTGAAAGGAGTTAATTACAGAAGGATGTCATTCATATAAAAGTTGAAAGCATAGTTTCCATTATTTCCTGTCAGAAACATAGATAGGCACTTTTTAAAGTTGGAGCCATATTTTACTTCCAAATGTCTTAACTTTTTCCTGTTACTCAACAACTCATAGTAAGTGGTGGTTATTGTTCTTTTGTTATTCAGTGCTTAACTCTGTTGCTACTTGTGACCTTAAGATGGTAAGCACCATATTTTAATGATGCAAATGGAATTTTATATGAAAAAATATTGTGTGCAGTAAGTTGAATAAGATAACATTGATGTGTGTGAGATGTTTAAGATCTAAGTTTAAAGAGGTATGTAAGAATGAGTTGAAAATTTAGAAAGTATCATTTTGGTCTGAGACTGAGGAAGGTTCCATGATCTTAAGTCCAAAGCTCTGAGGTGTAGGAGTATCAGAGAATAAAGTTGTGATTTGTGACTGGTCCATAGAAGATAATAATTTTGACATTTGAATTTTATATGAAAAAATATTGTGCACAGTAAGTTGAATAAGATAACATTGAGGTTTTCCCTTCAAGAATTAATAAATCTATAAGATTTTTTTTTTTGAGAAAATAAGGAAAGGATTGAGCAAATGCAAAATTCCCTGTGGGTTGCTAATCTGATTGTGGTACAGCCGTAATTTTTGCTGTAGTATATAGTATACTGAATGTTTTTTTTTCAATAAAACCCTAATCATAAATGCATAATTTAGGGAGGAATCTTTTTTGTTTGTTTTTCTTTTGCAGATGTGCAGATCAGCTCTCAGAATGTCTTCTGTGTCTGCTGTGTATCTTCTAAGCCAGTTGTGTTAGCCTTCCAGCTAATTGACTAATAGAATTAATAACAGTAAAAACAAAACACAACAAAAAGCATTGTAGAGCCACATGCCTTATGAAGTCAATGCTGGGTATGATTTTACAAGTATGTATTATTTTTAAGTAGAAATGTTAACTGGAAAACTTCTTGGCACGCCATAAAACATTGTGCAATCTGTTATTTGTCTTAGAGATAATAATTGTAGAATGCCTTATATTCTTTTTCTACATTTCCACTCTTTCTAGTGTGACTTGCCAATAGATAGTTTCTTCATTTAGAAGTACTGCAAATGGGGTTTTATTTAGATAATATGTCTTCTTGAATAATGATACTGATAGCGTACAAATGCAGAAAAAGGATATATTTTTCAAATAGAGCAATGTAGTAGATAGTGTCCAACAAAACTTTTATTTTTAGAAAAGCTTGGTATGAGCGGGCAAGGAATATTATTCTTACTTCTGGATAAAATCTGCTTCATTTGAGTTTCTCATATGTTACAGTGGGTGGCCTGAGAAGCTTAGGAATTTCTACCTTTTGCTCTGCTTCCTAAGTATCTGTTCCTAAGTTCCAGACTGGAAGAAAATTTGGGGTGGGATATTACTCCAGCATTGGAAAACATTGAATGAAGTAGCAGCTGTTTCTAAGTTGCCTTCTCAAATTTATTTGGGCAATAAGAGTATGATTAACACTATAAATCTGGAGTGAGTTTCATGAATGCCTTCTGAGATAAGATATCCGTTGACTGTTCAATATTTGTGTCTACTTTAGAAGCCTTTTTTCTCTATTCACTTCTGTGCTTTCTAGTCTACCTTTGGGCTTTGGGTTATATCAGGAGTAGGGAAACTTGGCTCTTTTATCACTTATGGACTTCAACTCCCAGAATTCCTGAGTGAGCCATAAAAGGTTCCCCATCCTGGCCTACTGGTTTTTCAGTTGTGGGGGAAATAAATTTTTGACTGTTTAATATACAGATGTAGGACATATATGTCCTACATTTATATATAATATTGTATATATTATATTTATATATAATATACATATAATAATATACGTATATTCATATAGATGTCCTACATTGGTATATTAAACAGTCCCATTCATGTCAAAAATTAATTTCCCCCACAACTGAAAAACCAGTAGGATGGGGAATCTTTTATGGCTCACTCAGGAATTCTGGGAGTTGAAGTCCATAAGTGATAAAAGAGCCAAGTTTCCCTACCCATGGGTTATATTACTGAATTGCTACAATATAAAAAGCACCTGCAAGACTCATTTTTGGAGATTGTATACGTGATAATCATGAAGACAGGACTGTAGGGCCATGAACAATACGAAATTTGAATTAGCCTTATGAGGACCCAGATTGTTGGGGGCAATATGCTGATTTTGGAAACTGCTTAGAGAGGGCTGTAAGGCACTGTGAAGCAGGATATAAGTCTAAGTGCTATTGCTATATCAACTGATGTATCTAACTGGAGAAAAACTAAATAGCTGGCTCTCTAGATATTATGCAATCATAACACCTAGAATTTGCAGTAAGTTTTGAGGGATTTCAAAGGTTAAGGAAATCTGCATCTCAATGTGATATTTTTTTTAATATACTGTATTTGGATTCAATCTTGAAATAATTCGTTCTACAAAACTTTGTTCAAATTGTACGTTGCCTGGTGGAATATTGGTCTTATTTCTGGGATCTAACAGAATAGTTTTATATAACGATTAATAGTGAATTGGGTTAGAGTTAGACCAGATTTCAACAAGAATGTGTAGCCAATGTATGGTATAACAATAAAAGATCAACATGAAATCACAATTAGGTTTCTATCCTTTATGAATTTCCTCTCCTTTAGGATTTATTCCCAAGTCTGGGTTAGCAAGATTGTACAAAATCTTCTCACGAAGCATTTTTGTTTGATCTGGCAAACATTGTTTATGTTTCAATATGGGACGGGAATGGCCTGCTTGGGTGTGCTATGCATTGTTGTTATCTTACTCTATCTTTTGTATACACATTTTTATATTTTCAGATATGGTCCGGAAAAAGAATCCCCCTCTAAGAAACATTGTTAGAGAAGGAGAAACAGAGACCCTTCAATCGCCAGGTACAGAAAGTGACAATACTGAAAGGAAAGAAGAATTTTCTGCCGGTCAGATGCAAGACAACACTGAGTTGGGTGAGACTGTGGAGCAAAATGATGAGGACTTTTGCACACATGTACCAGAGCCATCTCCCAGCTCTAAAAAGGACTTGAAAAGCTCTACAACGAGTGAAAAGGCTGGCTTCAATTATGAAAGCCACAATAAGGGAGGAAATGTTCCATCCTTCCCTCATGATGAGATGACAGACAGAAATATGCCGGCCTTCTCATCTGCAGCTGTTGAGGGAATCTCTGAGTCCTTGAAGTCTCCTCTCAGATCAGATGCAGATGACACCCAAGATGTGGCCTGCAACCTGTCAGTAGATCTGACGGAAAAAAGTGAAGAGACTCGCACGTCACCAAAATCCATGGATGAAACAATGCATGTGCAAAGTGGTCAAGCTGAGGCCCGGGGTTCAAGCCCAGCCTCGTTGGCCTCAAAAAACCCACAAGTGCCTTCAGATGGGGACTTAAGGCCAATCAAATTGAAAGCAGATTTGTTGGCAAATGAGAACCCAGATACGGCGCCTCTGTCTCCAGAGCTTCAGGACTTCAAATGCAACATCTGTGGCTACGGTTACTATGGGAATGACCCCACAGATCTTATAAAACACTTCCGCAAGTACCACCTCGGGCTACACAACCGCACCAGGCAGGATGCTGAGCTCGATACTAAAATTTTGGCTCTCCACAATATGGTGCAGTTCAGCCATTCCAAAGACTTCCAGAAAGTCAACTGTTCTGTGCTATCAGGGGTTCTGCAGGACATCAGTTCCCAAAGGCCTGTTTTGCTAAACGGGACTTATGATGTGCAGGTTT
This sequence comes from Bungarus multicinctus, assembly GCA_023653725.1. Taxonomy (NCBI): domain Eukaryota; kingdom Metazoa; phylum Chordata; class Lepidosauria; order Squamata; family Elapidae; genus Bungarus; species Bungarus multicinctus. Next base: position 78,435,621 of record CM042846.1, on the reverse strand, counting down.
GTATATATATATATATATACATATATATTATTTTTTGGCTCCTAACCAAAAAAACAAAAACAAAGCATGTAAATGTATCATTAATTCTATAATGAAAAAAAGCTGAATCAGTTACTATGGGAAGTTAAATGTTTGTAGCCATGCTGCTTAAACTTAGATACTATTTTCTACATTTTGTGTTTTAGCTATCATGATTCATTTCAAAGAGGTAAGTTCAGTAGACTTCAACTGCCCAGAGCTTAATATTATTGGATAATAATTCAGCCCCCACTATCTTTCCTATCTTTTTATTTGGAAATAAAAAAATAAAAATGTTACCAAGAAAAATTACTCACTTCAGTGATGCAATCTTTATGAGCAGAGGAAGGGCTGAGAGGTAAATTGTGGACAGACAATGTTCTTGAAGATTCTTTCAAGTTTTCCAGAGGCACAAAGCCCCTTTCATAAGTACCAATCAATTTTATCAGCCTTTCATTGTCTGCTTCATAAAATGGCTACCGTATTGACAAGGCAGGTCTTCCATTTATGAGGAAGCAAATCAGTGAAGTTGCTCTTCATCATTCTATGTAAACTCCCAGGATATTGTGTCTATTCAAGTTACTTTTATTCCCCCCCTCCTAGGGCAGATGTGCATGCTTCAAAGCTGCTGCTACTCTCTTATTTATTTATTTATTTGCTTGCTTGTTTGAAGAGTGCCTTTAGGCCTACAGGAGACAAAGAGATTCTTAAAAATAAAGCTGATGTACATTCTTATGTGAGAATAAATAGTTTTTATGGTATAAAGACCATTCACCATTATTGGTAATGTAGATTAATAATAATTAGATTATTAGTTATTATAATAAATGGGAGATTCAATCTAGAACTACTTTTCTGATCGTGAGAACAATCAACCAGTGGAACAGCTTGCTTTCAGAAGTTATGGGCGCTCCATCACTGGAGACTTTTTAAGAAGAGACTGGAAAGCCATTTGTCTGGAATGGTATAGGGCAGTGATGGCGAACCTTTTCCGCACCGAGTGCCCAAACAGGAACCACGTGCATGTGTGCGTGCCGGAGTGCTGGAAACCTGAAGACCAGCTGGCTGGTACGTGCATGCCTGTTTTGGGATCATTTTGTGGCTGTTTTCAGGCCATTTTCTGAGCCGTTTTCAGGCCATTTTCTGGCCACAAAAGTGACATGAGAATGGCCTGAAAACAGCCTGGAAAACTGTCTGAAAACCAGCCCAAAAATTGGCCTGAAAATGCCCCCCAAAATGGCCTGAAAATGGCCCCAAAACAGACTGTTTTTTGGCTGTTGTTTGGGCTGTTTTTGGATGCTCCAGCACCCATAAAGACCAGCTGGATGGCACACTTGTGCGCAACAATACAGAAGAGCAGCTGGCGACGGCGTGCATGACCACAGTGAGGCTCTGCGTGCCACAGGTTCCCATCACGGGTATAAGGTCTCCTGCATGAGCAGTGGGCTGGACAAGAAGACCTCCAAGTCTCTTCCAACTCTATTATTTTATTATTCTATTAGATCTTACCACTCCCATCTCTCTGCTCCTGCAGAGTTTTTCAGACCCCAGACTGTTGCTGATTTTGTGTTGTGTTATGGCATTTGCATACCGCCTCCATGCCATACATACCCATATATAAATGTACCTTTAATTCTATAATGAAAAAAACCTAAATCAGTTACTATGGGGAGTTAGGTACGTATTTATTTATTTTTTATATTTATGTATTTATTTAATTTTTATAGCTACCCATCTCAACAAGTGACTCTGGCAAACATACATCATAAAAACATAAAACAATTAAAACAATGAAGAATAAATATATATTGTATGGTCACCAAATAGCCTTTCATGTTGTATACATGAAGACAAGATGGCATCATAGATTTAGAAAAAGTATCCTTCTTCCATATAGCTTAATGCTGTTCACAATTTGTAGCTTCCAAGAGCAGAAAAAGAAGCTTCTTGCTTTGTGTCCTTTTAACAAAAGATGTTAAGATATTATGACTAACATTATGATTCTTGATTCTTAATGAATGTACCTTTTCTTTATGTATACTGAGAGTATTTACACCAAGACAAATTCCTTGTGTGTCCAATCACACTTGGCCAATAAAGCTATTCTATTCTATTCTATTCTATTCTATTCTATTCTATTCTATTCTATTCTATTCTATTCTATTCTATTCTATTCTATTCTATTCTATTCCATTCCATTCCATTCCATTCCATTCCATTCTCTTCTATTAAGAATTAAACCTGGGATTTTGTATAGATGACACATCTGTTATATCCCTGGTGTCAGTAATGTGTTGTATCTAAGCAGACCACCTTCTAATAGGGCAGTAGATCAGTGATATTTTGAGATCACCAATAGAGGCTGTCATTAAATTTCTAATCCTTTTTTTTTTTCATGTTGGTGACAGGCAGGTATTTTTCTTCTAATTTAATATTTGTTTTGTAGAATTTCTTTGTTTTGCTTGAAGACGTTTCACTTCTCATTCAAGAAGCTTCTTCAGAACTTTTTTTGAGAGAATTGAAACAGAACTGAAGTAGCTTCTTGGATGAGAAGCAAAACAAATAAAATCCAGTTGCCTTTAGAAGAAAAACACCTTTGGGACATGCTGAGAACTAGTGAGCCACATCTGAATGCAGTAGAGAGGAACTTTGAATGGAGGAAAGGAGGAAATAAATAGGAAAAAGAACAAAAATGGTCGATGCAACTTTGCAGTTAAAACATTTGCTATTTTTCTTCTTTTAAGTGAGAACATTGTAAGCTGTCTAGCAACATTAAATTTTTTTAAAAATTAGAAAATTGGATTTGCATATTAAGTGATCAGTTCACTTGGGGTTAAAGGTTTGAAGGCAAGGACAGGATAGCTCTTGAAAACAGTAAATCATGTAAATTAAAAAATATCAGGTCATGAATTTTTTTAAAAAGTTGATTCAACCAGTGATAAAGACTAGCAGAATCAGAACTGGAAGATGGCAGATGGCTAATGTAAACAGATAAATGTGTTAAGAATAACCACATTTTAACATTGTTTTATTATACCAATGAAGAAATAACTTCAAGAAAAGTCAATTTGTCAGGATTCTTCAGGTTTGAATCAATGTGCAACAATGTGCTTTTCATTCTAGCATAGATGCACCCACACACATGTGTTCACATCATTTCTTTTTTTAACTGAAGCAGTACTGATTAACATATGAATCATTCAGTCTTTAAATCTTACTGCCTTGTGTAAGATACTCATAACTTTTTGTTTATAATTAGAATGCAAATGGGATTTAGATGACACAGTTAAGAAAGATAAGTGAGTATTTTCAGATTAGAAAGGTGAGTAAATATTTTTAGATTTGAAATTATGATTACACAGTAATTTGCTTGTGGCACTAGCATATATTTGACTGTTTAAGAAAATACTTAAGCAGTCACTTTGGGGCATTGATGGGTAGTAAAGGTATTTTAATGAATGAATTCCATGAGTGAATTACTGCTCTATGCTAAAAAAACTTTTTAATATTTTTTTAAAAACTTGTGCTTTAAATAAAAGTTGTCTAGCAAGCAGAATAAAACATTTCTAATTATGTACAATTTCAGGGTAACCTATCAGATATAACTTAAAAAAAAAAGAAGAAGCTGTGAGCAGATTTCTTATACTGCAATAGAAGATGGAATTTGCTATTTGCTGCAGTCTTGTAATGTGTTTTTAATTAGAACTAGCAGGATTTTTTTTCCTCCTAAAGGTGCTGTGTTATTAATTTGGTTTTTAACATCCTTACATTTCTCAAAAGACTTCTGGGGCATAGAAATATGTTGCCTGACCTACAAGAGCAAAGAATTGATTCGTTTAAATAGAAAGTGTCATAAATATTTTTGTTACATGATAATATTACAGGAAGATAATATCCAGACATGTTACAGATTTCTGCTAAGAAGTCAGCTAGTAAGCTTTAATATTATTGTTACTGACAATTTCATAGTGGCACACGAAGTGACCTCTAGTGCATACAACTATGAGGGCAGTTGGACATTTTTGTGAAATGTCCATTGATGTCTTCTAAGAACAGAAAACTCTTATTTTGAAGATATTCTATGACCCAAAAACTATGGAAGGCAAATAAGAAGCAGAAGCATGTCTTCTGAATAACACTGGTATGAAATATATAAACGCACAAACATTTCGAATTAAAACGATCATTCCTGGGAATTTTGCTACTTGATGATCTCAGTGATCCCGAAATAAAAGATGGTGAGGCTATATAATGAACAGGCATGATTGCATTAATCTCTGAGCATGAATAATAGCATCATTTCCCAAACTGATGTATTCCAGATGTATTAGGTTCTAACTGCCATTGAGTTAGAGCCAATGGGAGTTCATCTTTAACACATACGCAGGACACCAATTTTCAGAAGATTGCTATGGATGTAAGACCAGTTCCAATCTGTAGTTTCTGGATTCCAAACAAAATATGGTGATAACATTAATTCTTTTTAACTCCCCTCTCCCCTCCAAAAAAATCTTCCATGCTCAGTTTTAACTCAATTTCTTTAACTGGGGAGGGATTTTCCATTTTTTTAAAAAAAAAGTCTTTATGAATCCCTTATCCCTTGCATTTTTTTCTGTAGATGAATATTGCCCATTTGAATACATAGGAAGCAGGGGTGGGATTTTATCAGTTCGCACCTATTCACTAGATCCGGTTGTTAACATTACTAAGCAGTTCGGAGAACCGGTTGTTAGAAGAAATTACTGGCCTAATCCTGTAAGGAAGGCAGGGAGGAAATATTCTAGTGTTTGAATGTTGCTTACAGAAACTGCCTCTCCATTAACCCTTATTACATTCTTGGCAGGACTAGACTTCTTGTCTCAGGAACTTCTCTGGAGTTTTTTCCCCCCTGCTTTGCTGGTACTTTGCTTGTGTGGAATGACCATTCAAAGTTACAATGGCACTGAAAAAAGTGACTTATGACCATTTTTCACACTTATGACTGTTGTAGCATCCCCACAGTCATGAGAGGCCAGGCGAGGAGATGCGTGCCTCGATGTGAGTAATATTGAGATGGCCACGCCCAGCCAATAACATGACCACCAAGCCATGTTCACCCAATCACATGACCACCAAGCAGCGCCCACCAACTAAGCCACACCCTCAGAACCGGTTGTTAAAAATTTTGAATCCCACCCCTGATAGGAAGGGATATATGATGACCAGTATGAAAGAATTTTTGTTATTTTATTTTTTAAATATCTCAGTAACAGTCAGATTGTTAGGTGCTTGATTATTTATAGGAAAACTTGTACTTGTTTCAGTTGAGCTTGGATACTTTTTTGTGGCGGCATTTTTTGAAACAAACCAGATGTGTGTGATACCTCCGATTAAATAAATAAAACTAGAAATAAAACAGATCAATGAAGACTGTACTCGTTTAATAAGTCTTGGCCGCAAGATACTATAAGGAAGACAAAAAGAGGTAAAGAACAGTACACAAATAATCTAGTTAAGATCACTCTTCACCAGAAATATTCTCTAAAACAATACGTTCTAAAACAGGATATTTACAGAAGTATTCTATAAGGAACTGGTGATTATTAAATTGGCATTGCATCTTACACCTTCCCCTCCCCCGTTTTCTCTGGTGAGTTTGGCAAGAGTATTAACAATTCTTCCATGCCAAAATGTTGTATTTCATCATTTGTGCATAAACCAGATGTTGATTACTAACCTGCAAGAAGGTTTTTTAAAAAAGTCATGCTTGTAGTAAATACTGAAATAAAAGGATAGCTGTGATTGTGGAATCCTTGGTGCTCTCTGTACAAGCTTGTTTGCTTGCAGATGTTTCATTACCCTGACTAAGTAATATCATCAGTGCTAGTGAGTGTAGGATTTGCTGCCTGTTTATATACAGTAACTTGTCCTCCAGTGTTAGTGTGGGTGTGGAAATTAAGAAGGAAACAAAAAGACCAGAACATGCTGTGTATAGCAACCAACACCCAGATAAGCAGAGATTAACACTAGACAATCAAGCAGAAAACAATACCCTGATCAAGGAACTATCAAGGAGAAAAATATACCCTCCACCAGACCGGCAGGGCAAGCTACTGTATATAAACAGGGAGCAAACCCCACACTCACTAGCACTGGTAATGAAACAACAACAAACCAATAATCAAGCTCATGGAGCAATAAGGATCCCACAATTAAACTCTGAGCTCTCAGTTGGAGAAAGTCATTAACAGTTTTAACTGAACTTTTAAAGAGTCATCATACTTACAGCATGTGCAGACTTTATATGCATGTGTGTGTGTGTGTGTGTATAAAACATTGATTTTGCATATATTGATTTTCTGTCTGAATGAAGCATTATAGTTCCTCTGAAATTTTTCTAGCGTTCCTCATTTAACAGAAGAAGCAATGGCAGATAACAAAATAAGCAACCTACCTGGATTGTCTTAATACTATAATATGTAGCCATGGGATCTATATTTACATGAGTCAACAGTGAGATCCCAATATCTGACTTTGGTGTGAACACCATTGCCAACCATTATCTACAGCACAAAGGAGTTTTTTTAAGCCTGTGTTCCCTGAGAGCAGAGAAGTAGAATGTTTTTTGTCATTATTATAAAGAATAGATGCTGTGTCCTATAGCAGTGGTGGCTAAACTTTTTGGCACCGAGTGGCAAAACGGGAGCGCGCGCACAGGGTGCAAACTAGAAGAGCAGCTCCCTGATGTGCACACATGGGAGCACCAGAAACCGGAAGGTTAGCTTCCCAGCCAGTGACGGATGAATGCTCATTGCTGCCTTAAGCACTGACAAATCTTGATGCCCCCCTCCTTTGTACATACTGTACAAACGAAGCCAAGCTTAGGCTACATAAAAGTTTTTGTGGCGCCCCCCTTGGACCTGGTGCCCTAAGCATGTGCTTAGTCTGGTTAATACACTGCCATTCCCTGCACACGCAGGTGAAGACCAGCTGGCCGGCACACATGAGCATGTAAAGACCAACTGGCCAGCATGCACATGCACGCTGGAGGAGCTGGTCTTCTGATTTCCGGCACTCCTGGAACGTGTGAAGACCAGGTGGGTGGCTTGCATGTGCGCACCGGAACCCGTAACAGCAATGAGCGATGGCTGGCATGTCCGGAGAGGTGGCTCTGCATGTCATTTCGGCACGCGTGGCATAGGTTCGCCATCACAGTCCTATAGTAATTTTTTTTAATCCCTTCTTTTGTTGCAATAATGGACCAACAAAACTCTCCTTGTAATATCTGACAAATCATGATTAATAACACAGATGTGTTTCACCTCCATTAATGCTAAAATTAGAGCCTAGCCTAGCTAATTTCTAAGGTATGTCTTGTGGCTTTCATGCTTCATATATTAAGCACTTTAGTGTAACCCTGATGCAGGGATTTGATTGTTCTGTCCACTTTTTAAGGCTTCATACACTACACCTGCTGGTGATTGCTTCCTTGTGTTGCTGTGCAGGCACTACTTAATCATTTAATTATTAATCAAATATTTCTAGACTTGTTTTCCGCAAACAACTTGCCAACTTGAGGATTTCCTAACACAGAGTTTGTAAGAATGAAAGTCTATCGTCATATTTGTCGAAATATGAATCTTATTTGCAAGCCAGTTTTTCTGAAACTCATTAGCTCTTCATTTATTTTTCTGTCATGGTTTGCAACATCAGTTACACAGAATTTGGCAGTCTCTGACTCTTGATTTATATGGATCCAATTTCCATAGACTAGCCAAAATTGATCCTCCTCTTCCCATCCTTTTTTTTTTCTTTTTTCATTTCAAAGATTAGCATTGACTAAAAAAATACTTAACTTTGTTTAGAATGAAATATATTCCTTTTTGGAGCCTGTCCCACTTTGACTTTTCATAATGATGAACCTTGAGGGCATATGGTATTTGGCATGGATGCAGGAATGAATGAATAACTGTAGGAGCTATGTCTTCATCAAAAAAATAGTAGACCAGTCCTGAAAATATCCTTACACCAGGATGGAATATCATGAAACTAATTGAAAAAGTTGTCAGTAGCAGTTTCATAATTTTCCCTTTTCCTTATAATGTATTATTATCTTGTAAGCCATTTTGATGCCTGTACAGATCATTACTACGTTTGATCTATGGGGATCTCAAGCAAATGAGAGAAACTTGTTGAATGCCAAGATAAACTAATGGGTCCAGGAAGTCATACACTACCATTTTAGGGCACTTGGGAAAAATAATATTTTTTGTTGCTTCTACAACCACTTTTACTGTATTCCAGACTTAATGGAAGAGGTAAAATATTTCATAGTGTTTCATTGTGTAGAGATAAATGTATAAATCTTATCTGCCAATCTTGTCTGTCTATGTTCCATCCATCCATCCATCCATCCATCCATCCATCCATCCATCCTCTTTCTCCCTCTCCCTCCCCCTCCCTTCATAAACACACACAGAGAGACACAAAGCCACCTCTTGTTAACAACCTCATATATCATTTGTTAAGTTATATTTTGTTTAATAAAGCACAGTTGAATGTATTTACATAACATATTAAATGAGAGCATTACTTTACCAGAATGGTATCTGCCATGGTACCCCTAGGGCACTTCTGTGCTTCTACCCATGCTTACTTTGCACGTTCTGTAGACAACATGGAACATTTCCAAAACAGGCACCGGACTGCAGTTTCTCATTTATATTCTCAAAATAATTTATGAAGATCATTTGAACTTAGGGACCTACAGGCATTCATAGAAATCTAATATTCATCAGTCCTTTTCATCAGTCCTTGTCTTCCTCCAGAATTTGATTCTTTGTTTGGGTACATGACAGCTTCACAATTTTTAAAACTACAGTTTGTTAACTATCAATGTTTACAGTATTATAGATTATATTAGACAGGGAATGTAATATAAACTAGAATTTCCAGTGCCCACACTTGCCTGGACTACCACCAAACCATAGCTTCTTGCCTTAGAATAGAAAACTAAGCCGTTAACCCTCGCCCTGTTTATTTATCTGCATGATATTTAGAACATCGGTAATTGTGTGATAGTTAATACTTTATGGATGCTGGATTGCAGAAACTGAATGACTAAACAAAAAGCATTAGAAAAAAATATTTAGGATTAGAAGATTAAAAATAATTGGGCAAGTGGGAAATTGAGTGATTCAAAGGATTGGAAAGAGAACCAGCCCTTTAATGTTGAAAACAGTGACCCAAATAATTGAAAGGTTTGCTGCTATCTGATTTTGTAACATCATTTAGCTGGATTAGCTCTTAGCTGATGGAAATAATTTAAGCAAACAAACAAAAACGATTTTCAGTTTCTCCAACTCAGAGTGATTAATAACCTGTAAAACCAGGCACTCAGTGAAGTCCTAGACATCACTCTTGATATTCCCTCCCTGCATTCAATCACATTTGCACACTTAACGAGGGTTCATTTGCAATGCTTATGGGGCCCAGCTCTCTCCCATAACTTTCCATTCATTAGAAGCTCAGCTCAATAGGAAAGAAAATTCATTTTAATTTTTTTTTTCACAAGCACAGCCTTTATACTCTGCTTTCCATCAAGTTGAAATTAACGTAGTATCAAGTATAACTAGAGAATCTGGTCGTGTGAAAGAATGGGGAAGTGAACATGCTTTGTTTTCTTCTGTGTAAATCAGATCTTTTACATCTATATTGCTGTGGAGATGTGAAAGTTGCCTTTATAATTTTTTGTATAGCAACATTTTGCACCAGTTTTTTTAAAAAATAGCCAGATAAAAGGGAAAGTTATTGTTTCTAGAATGCTGAATATGCTTTAAATAAATTACCCAGTCATAATAGTAATAGCCTAATATTACTTCCTAGTTTTTAAGCTAATTCTGAAATGGACAGTGCCAAATGGAAACTAATGTTGAAGGACACAATCTATTTTCCACAGGATCAGCCTAATGGACAGTCCTAGAATCCATAATCCACAGATCCTTGCAAGAATTGTTTTCAATCTCCTTAGAATGGCTAAATAACTGAATAGGGCAGTGGTTCTCAACTCATGGTCCATGGAGCCCTGGGGACCACTATGTTGGTCTGTGAAGGCTGGAAGAGATGTTGTGATCTGCAAAGGCTGGAAGAGATGTTATGATTTAAATCTTAAGTTATTTCTTAGGGGTCCGTGACCATGGGAGTTCATGGTGAAGAACAGGTTGAGAACCACTGGAATAGGGAATTCTTACATGTAAAATATTCATTTTTGTTTGCATGGTGCACTGGCAGCTTTAGAAGCTGCTGATTTAGATTTAGAGATTTATCTCTCCATATATAGATAATGTATATTCTCTAAATCTCAGTTATATTTAGAGAATATATTATTTGTCAAGTTATAGACAATGAGATGGAACACATCTCATTGCTATAGAGTCATTCTGTATAATGGATATGAAAAGCTTATAGTAGCTCTAATGAATGTTTGGACAGGTTTTTAAAATATTAGAAGCCAATCCACATTATGGGTGTTTTCTCATATTTTCTTCTTCTAAAATGATAGTCTTACAACATAGTACTTCCATTTCGGATAAATTTGCTGTTTTTTAAATGAGAGCCTTATAAAGCAGTTAGCTTTAAGAGTTGTATAGCTCTTCTCCTATAGCTTATTGATAGTAGGACTTGTATAAAATAAGTTACAAATCATGTCTGAAGGATGAAAGACTATGTATTACTCATTAGATGAAGCTAATATTTCTGCTTTCTGAAGTATTGAATCTAATCATATGACTAAGAAAACTGGCAGGAGTACAGAGTTCGACTTTAAAGTATAACACTAATGGCATAATGAGATAAATACATCCAACCAGTCATTCCTGTTGCTTGGGCTACTTTTGGAAAACTGTGACATAGGTTTTTAAATCTCAATTATGTTTTCCAGAGGTTCAGAATGGTCTAAGCCATGACTGTAGTTAGTGAGATGAGATAACGAGAAAAGTTAGGCAGGAGATGAATTGGTTAATAATTTGCCACAGTAGATGGCAGCACCTAGTGGATTTCGACCTGTTTTGGACAAGTAAACCAGATTAGATGTGGTTAGTTGTTGGATAGGAAACCACTAAGAAATCCTGGGACTAGAGATTAGATTAGGAAGTTAAAAATAAGTGATGATGAAATTACAATTCAAACAATGTGAATTGGTCTGAGGGTAGCCTATATACAAGTTTTTTCATCTCCTGAGAATGCACAATTAAAAGAACATTTATTTATTTATTAGACTTTAACACTGCCTTTTCTACTTTCTGAGTAATTCTAGGTGATGAACATTCCTCTCCCTGGATTTTTTTTACATACATCTTTTATCCATTTACAGATTCATATATAGCAAATGCAAAAATTCATCTCTCATTGAAAAGGCTCTTTTTCAATTCTTGTTTTTTTTGTGCTTCTCAAATATCTTTACATAGATAAATCTTTATTTTCTATTCACCTATCTATATCACAATCCTTCAAGTATATTTTATGAAGTATGAAAAACAACTTTTGCATTACTTCTTTCTTTAATATTTTTTATGTTTAATAAAATGCAAACTGAATAACTAATAACCCTTTGTGACCCAGAATTATTTTTTGTCTGGGAAAATATACATAGAACATAATGTATTTTTAAAAATGTTTGTAATGTAGGACTTGACTGACCTTCTTTGAGCAAAGATGAGAATTAAATAGTTACAATTTTGTGTGTAACAAGATGCACATACTGCAGTTATAATTTGGATGTGATATAAATTTTATTTATATATCATTTATATATTGTACATTTTAATTTTGTTTGCTAATCTCACTTATTTTCTTGGTGATGTCATTTCTTTTTCTGAAAGTATTAATGGGATCCAACAATATGTACATACTACAACATTGATATTCAGATTTGACAGCATATTGAAGATACTAAGAGTAAGTTAAGGTAGCAAAGCAGGTTTTTTTGCAAACATGTTTTCATGAACATTGAACTGTCAAAAAATAAGGCATTTTTAGTCAGCTACAAAATGTTATGTGGCTTCAGCTCATCCATAAAAATACATAATGGCAGTGAATAAACTACAGCTAAGATACCTCTATTGGACAGCAGTGATGATAAGATGCTGGAGGCATGTGATCATTTCAGATACCTTGAGGATATTTATAAGAACATCTAATGGTATAATATACTAAGTCAGATCAACATTCTGATCATTATCGAGTTAGAGGTCCATTAGTGGAATGCCTATATAAATACAGCAAGAAGAAGAATCAGTGAAGTTCCTAACCAAATTGTGTCAACAAATTACAAAAAGGATGCTGAGACTTTGGAAAAAGTGCAAAAAAAAGGCAACTAAGATAATAGCCTGGAGACAAAAACATATGAAGAATGGTTGCAAGAATTAGGTGTGGCCAGTCTAGAGAAAAGAAGGACTATGGTGACATAATAGCAGCATTCCAGTATTTGAGGGGCTGCCACAAAGAAGTAATACAAATTACAAATAGTAGTAATTACAGCTTAATAACATGTCAACATATTATCTATAAACCCATTTATCAATGTTAATCTACACTCAACTGTCTTGAGGACAAAAGCATAGAGTAACATCCAAAAAAGGCTTAAGACATATGTAGTGCTGAAGAATCATTTAGACCTGGGATTTTTTAGACCTTATGATCTAGGAACACATAAAGGCTTCTCCAAGGTCTTTAATTTATGACTCCCAAACCATCTCCAAATATATCACTAAATTTTGGCTGCATATTTGTCAAAAATCAGTGATTGTCAAACACTGCAGGAATGGCAAGCTAAAAAAACAAGAACTACTTAAATTTATGGAAGGCTGTTTGTTGCTAGTAGGGTAATATAATACAATATTGAAAGCATCTCAAAGCAGTTCTTCCACTCAATACGTACCAAAATTCTGGTAGAGATGTTCTGCATTTCTTTCTTAGGTATCCCCTATCTCTTCTGGCTTAATATTTCTTTTGTAATGGTCCTTTTTCTTCTTTGACTTCCCCAGAGAGATTCCATCGCAGTGGGATGGGGGGATATTATAATCCCTAGTAGGATGTTTACACAGTTAAATAAATGAATAAAATCCTTCCAGGAAAAGAAAAGAAATCTTAGCCCTGTCACTTTGCAACATCTAATCCATTGTTGGAGCTTCCCTCTTAATTGTTAGGTGTGGATGCAGTAATTAAAAATGTCGCCTATCTTTAATCTTGAAACAAGATTAAAGCTCTCCCACACTTATTGTATGGTATTGTATTGTATTGTATTTATAGCAAAATACTATATTATAATTAGGTTGGACAGTGATAGAATTCTTGCTGGCTTTTTTGCCTTTTGGAACTGTAGTTCCACCTGTAGTTTTTGCCCTTTGGAACTGTAGTTCCACCACATCAGAAACCTGCTTGGAGTGCAGATTCTGCCTACTTTCTTTACATTCCAAATAAGTTGTTCCACAACTCCCATATTTGCTTCCAAGTTCAATTCAGGATTCTTATTTTGACCTTTAAAGCCTTACATGGCATTGGGGCCAAGTTATTTCAGAGATAGCTTCTTCTCCATTACAACTATCTGTCCCGTCAAGTCTGGCAGGAAGGCAAGTTGCAGATTCCTTCTGCAAGGTAGCTTCATCTGATGGGACCTGGGAGATGAGAGTTTTTTGACCATCATCTCTCCCAAAGTGAAATCGGCCCCGATCCTTGTGACTTTCCAGAAAAACCTTTAAAATTTGCCCCCACCCCACCCCAGCAAACTTAGGGAATGCTTTTTATTGTTTTTAATTGGTCTTATGGAATCTTTTAGTTGCTGGTTTTATTATGCTATCCAGAGTCAGTGTGTGTGAGATCGGCAGCCATATAAATTCGATAAAATAAATAAAAATATTCTCTAACCATTCCCCGTTGGATGGAAACATTTTTTAGGATACCAAGCTGGCTATCCTTACTGTTGGGTAACTGTAGTATCCAGGCTGAACAATAAGGCAGGCAGAGGTCTGACATTGTTGAAGATCAGTTTCATTCCCAATATGTTTTAGTTCCGTTTAAGTGTCTGTACCTGATACTGGCTGATAGAAAGGAATTGTAATTTGCTACTCCCCTGGAAGCTAATGACTATGAACAGGGATTGGTATTGGAAAACTAAGAGGATTTAGCAAATTAACTGCAATTTACTGAATCATAGATCTATAGAAGTATATTAAATGTTAGTTTTCCTTTTATATTTATATAAAGATATTTTTACATGACACACTTTATTCTTCAAATGATCAAAGTCTTTCAAAATAAACTAGCTAACATATGCCCCAAATAATTTGAAGAAAAATGCAGAACTCATATGACGTCCATAGTGGTTTGGCTGGTGGCTTAGAGTAGTGGCCCCCAATTTTTGGGCAACAGGGACCAGTTTCGTGGAGAGAGGTTATTCCATGGAAGAGAGGGGGTACGGTTTCTCATACTGCCTTCGTCTAGAGGATGGGACTTCCCTTGATTGTGCTGCCTGGTTGCTGGATCTGGTTGGGGACCCCGGAATGGCTGGCTCAGAAATTCTGGGAGTTGAAGTCCACAAGCTGTAGTTCCCTGACACTGATCTAGAAGAATCAGCTGCTGCTATTATCGCTTGGGCAAGATTTTGCATGAATGATCTTCAACAAATTTTAAAGTACGTCCAATTTGTTAGGTTTCTTTAAGAATCCAAACTGTTGGTTTACAATATATGGTTGTAAAATCATGATGACTCATCATTTTACTGAAGCCAGGATACTGATTGGCTGCAAGAAGCAGGCTTATTATAAAGCAGGAAGTCAGAGAGCACATATCTCTCTCTCCACATCTCTCTCCATTGATGTATTTGAGCTACAGTGTTGCTGTTTTGCTTGCTGACTATGATGGTTAGTTTACTACTGTATTGACTGATGAATTGTGTATGAATATTGGATTGAATCTTGGACTGTGCCTATATCCTGTATATAAAACCTTTACTATAATACCCTTTAACTTCTGTGGTTGTGTGACTTTATGCTGATTGCTACAACTTTGCACACTGCCTTCATTTGCTGCATACTTCTTGTAACCAAGGAAACTCTGCTAATACTTATCACAATTATTACAGTATTTTGTTCCAGTTTACACCTCTGATGTTCTGGGAATTCAGATAGTGTTCTTCTAGCCCTCAAAAATAGTTTCCAGTAATTCTTGAAGAGGAAAGCCATAGCATTTCAGATTGGCTAATGTTTATCTTTACACAGCTCACATTTCTTTCTTCTCTGTCATGGGACGCAAGAAAAAGGCCACACTAATTTAAACACAGAAGTCTGGCCAGCTGGTTTTCTTCATTCACCAGAATGCCCACATTTCCATAAAAGATGCCAGCTCTCCTGTTGATACCAGTATCATCCTGGTATTTATGTATCCTTCTTCCATGTCATTCCCTGGCACATGACATCTGATTTTTCCTCAAAGGTTTGTCTAACATCACTCAAATGCTTCTTCCTTCCTAGTAGGTGGTCCTTTTATATTATCATTTTCAGCAAGCTAATTCTTTTATGCTCTCAACTACATTTCCCTCCTTGTTTCATTTGCTTATTCAGCCAGCTTCCAAAAGGATTTTATTGTACTTATACTACATAAATAGATGACTTGGAGGACAGAATGGACTGGAAAAATGCAAGTTTTTAGTGCATTCTTGTTTGAATAGAAGATAATACCTGTACTTCAGAGTTGAACTGTGGACTTCTTGGTGTTCCCTGAGCTTGGTAGTTTGCTTGCAGATGTTTCATTTCCCAAATAGGTAACAATATCAGTGTGAATGAGTGTGGTGTTTATTATCTATTCAGTAGCTTGTTTTTTTTTTTATGGAAGTCCATAAACTCAGTGCCATAATTCCATATATTCATGTTCATAGACAATAGTGAAAGAGACCCGTGGATGGGTAGAAAGGGCAATATTTGGGAACCTAGATGAAGCAGGAAAAATCTTAATAGTTTTGTTTGGTCAGCAAATATCTCAGGGCACTGAAGTTGATGAAACAGCAACTTGAATGTCGTTTATAATGTTCTACATTAACTAATACTAATTTCTGAAATCATGCATAGTGACACAGATTAGTCATCTGAAATTATTCCAAACCAACATTTATAGTAATATTTTATGTACAGAATTTTTAGTTGTAAGTTACGGATCTTTTTCTTTTTTTTTAACCCTAGAAAATTCTAGTATAAAGCATTAATCTTCCTCGACCAGAGGTGTCAAATTCAATTTCATTGAGGGCTTCATCAGGGTTGTGTTTGACTTGGGGGGAGGGTGGGATGTGTGGTTAGGGTAGGCACAGCCAGATTGACATTACTGACGTCAGGGGTGCCTGTGGCAGCCCAAGCCCCCTCCTGAGCTCCATTTTCAGCTGTGACGGCCTCCTGCAACCGTCTGTCAGTGAAAACAGAGCTCTGTTTTTGCTGGCACAGGCACTGCAGGCCGGTCCTTTGCTGTTTCCAGGACAGCCCCATGGGCCAGATCAATGGTGGTATTCAATTTTTTTTTCTGTGGGCGTGGCTTGGTGGGTGTGGTGTGGCTTGGTGGGCATGGCTTGGTGGGCATGGCAGAGGAAGGATAGTGTAAAATCCCCATTCCCTCCCTACCCCACTAACCTGCTTTCCAGCTCCTACTCAAAATTTACGCTACTGGTTCTCCAGAACCTGTCAGAAGTGGCTAAATATCACCTCTGGGCCAGATCTAAGCACCCAGTGGGCCGATCTGGGCCTTGAGTTTTACATCCCTGACCTAGACCATTTCAGTTTTGCATGAGTCCATTGGAGTTTGGTGGCTATAATAAATTTAAGGAATGAATAAAATGAAGGTATAAAAAATAATGTTTATGCAAGGAGAGCAAGGTGCAAAAACAATTACATTCATTTTTAGTACATTAATACAGAGTATGAATCTGCTTTACAACTGGCTGGGAACAATGTAAGAAGTCACTCACTGTTTCAGTGCTAGAAAGCATTTGGTGTCAGCATTCAGTTTTTAAGAGAACAAACCTATTAAGCTTATTCCATTTCTATATAATATCAATTTTGTTGGATATTATTAAATATACTTTTATTAACTTCACAGTGGACAAAAATATCAGTTTATTTGAAATCATGTTTACTTAAAAGAGTGGGCCAAACACAATTCTTTTTATAGTGTAATTTATCATTTTTTTGACTCACTAGATGGGCCATGTTTAGTTTTGCGGTATAAGTGAAAATGTCATCTTTTCTCTAGCTAAACGGGTAAAAGGTGTTTATATTATATGCATTTAAAAATGTTTACATTGCATGTTCTTTATGTATTTGAATCATTCCGTATGGTTCCATTCCAAAAGGAACAGTTTCTTTGAGGTGCAGCTGCTAAAGTAAAGGGTGATTTGCTTAATGCATTACTGGAGAGAAATGCCCAGAAAAACAGTAATTTATTTTGCAGTTCAGGGAATGAAAATCTGTTCTTCTTTATGGAATGTATTTTTGGATGCAGAGGAAAAATCTAAAGAGATGCAACTGCTAGATCCCAACTTCTGGAATCTGTACTTATATTAAGAAGGGAATTAGAATTCCGTATGCGTTATGGAATTCATTTTGTCAAATGCATGCATGTGCCTTTCTTATGAAGAATTTGAAAGTTCCCTTCACAAACCATGAAGTTAAATATATGATGATATTGTCACTGTTATAAAATTTGCAGGTTATATATTTTTTCATTTTCCCTTCACACATTCCCATCTTCTTATTTCCACCTGTGTTTTTCACAAATTGCTATTGTTCTTTGATGAGTAATTTTCCTGTTCATCAGAATAGATTTTCTATTTAATAAATGTTGGTGACTGAAACCGGGATGCTCATTCATGTGCAGTAGAGTTGTTCCAGTATTGCAAGAAAAAAGTGGCACTCTTATTGACTTCATCTAAACAAAAAAATGTGTTTGTTACATCATGAGCTCTGTCCTTTGCTTTTTGTGGTCTTTCTATATTTTGCTAAATTGAGGCTTTTAAGAAGCATCTACATTGAGAAAATTAGTGTTTGGAAATGCACTGTGCAATGTTTCTCTCCTGCTCGGTTAAAATTAGTTTCAACTTGTTGCCCTTAACATAGCACAAACCAAAGTTAACTTTTGCCAAAGTGTCAGTCGTGATTCAAGCCTCTTCTTTTGACTTTTATTTATTTAATGGAATCTCTTGATTTAGATAGGCAAGATACCGTGTTTTCATACTGGCATTGGGGAAACATTCTTCTTTAGGACACTTTTGTAGAATTTTCAATCTAATTGAAGACACAAGGTTCAGCACTGATGATATTTTTTGTTTAGGAAGAAAGAAAGAAAAAAGTGCTATGATTCTGCCGGGTTCATATGTAGACTTTTGCCATTTGCAAATGATCTTAAAACTCCTGCTTTTTTTTTTTTGACTGGTTAGTTTTTCAGTTACTGTATGTATGTATGTATTTTGTTACAGGATTACAAAAGTTAAAATAGATACAATTTGCCTGAAAGAAATTCATATAAAAAACAACATGGTAAATTATTGGACTGTCCCAAAATTGGAAAATTATATTTTTCATCAGCATAGCAAAAAGATGGGTAGCTCTATACATTAAGGAAACAATAAATTCCAAATAAATATATGCAAATAAAGAAAGCATTCTCCATTTCTTATACGCTTTTTGGGTTGATCTGAGCTTCCAGAAATTGCTATGCATCAATTTCATTGATTCCTCTTATTTTCCTCCCCCGTCCTCATTAGTTGAAGTACTTGCAGGTAGACAATATTCAGATTTGAGTTTTCCTTAAGATTGGCTGCTTCTTCAGCAACTCTATTACTCTTTGCAGAGTTTAATAATTTATCTCTTAAATTATAAGGATTTATTTGGGGGTGGAAGACAAAAGCTGCTGCTGTTCAGTTACCCAAATTAATATTCCAACTTTTCATTTGATTACTTTGTTTTGTATCCCTATATGTAAGGAACAGGAAGTCCTACACCACTTATAGAAATTGTTCTCCTTTTCATGTTCTGCAGGTAACCTTAGGTGGGACCTTTATTGGCATTGGACGCAAAACTCCAGATTGCCAAGGGAACACCAAATATTTCCGCTGCAAGTTCTGCAATTTCACCTACATGGGCAATTCTTCAACGGAGTTGGAACACCACTTCTTGCAGACCCATCCGAACAAGATCAAGGCCTCCCTTCCTGTCTCTGAAGGCAGCAAAGCCACAGACAGAAATTCGAACAAGTCCAGTCCTATTGTTCGATCGAGTGAGATGGGAGATTTGGCGAAATGGCAGGACAAGATCACCATCAGATGTGGAGATGACACTCCAGTTGGCTACTCGGTGCCCATCAAGCCTCTTGAATCCTCAAGACAAAACGGTACGGATGCCTCCAGTTACTACTGGTGCAAATTCTGCAGCTTTAGTTGTGAATCCTCCAGCTCTCTCAAACTGTTAGAACATTACAGCAAGCACCATGGGGGGAGCCAGGCAGGGGGCCCTCACCCAGATCGGAATGACAAGCTCTCGAGGGGGTCAGTCATTAATCACAATGACGTAACCAAAAATGCAGACGGAGAGTTAGCGACAAAGAGCGAGAAGGGCTCTAGCATGGCCAAAAAGAAAGACTTTTCCAGCTCAGGAGTGGAGGACCACGTGGTGACAAGCTACAATTGTCAGTTTTGTGATTTTAGGTACTCAAAGAGCCATGGCCCAAATGTAATAGTGGTGGGGCCTCTTCTTCGTCATTATCAGCAGCTACACAACATTCATAAATGTACTATTAAACACTGTCAGTTTTGTCCCCGAGGCCTCTGTAATCCAGAAAAGCACCTTGGAGAAATTACTTATCCTTTTGCTTGTAGGAAAAGTAATTGTTCCCATTGTGCTCTCTTGCTCTTGCACTTGTCCCCTGGGATGCCAGGAGGCACCAGAGTCAAGCATCAGTGTCACCAGTGCTCTTTCTCCACCCCTGATGTAGACGTTCTCCTGCTTCACTATGAAACCACACACGAAGCCCAGGTGTCTGAAGTCAAGCAAGAAGCAAATGCCCTGCAAGGGGGGGATGGACCACTGACTGTCAAAGAAAGCAAAGAACACTCGTGTACCAAATGTGACTTTGTCACTCAGGTAGAGGAGGAGATTTCTCGACATTACAGGTAAAAGTCTGTGTGTGGACATGTTTGTGTGTGAGAGCACATGTGCATTTCTTAACATCTTCCACATTCAAGTGGTGAGTCTGGCCTAGAGTAAGGAAACTTCAGATGTTTACTCCATCACCCATCCCTTTTATATATAACTGAGAGATGAAAAATTAGGCATAGTCCAAATAAAGGTCATGCTATAGAGCATTGGGGTGATGCAGCTCCAATCCAAGCATGCCCGGTCGGGATATTATTTGATTCAAAAGATTATTCATACTGCTATCTATATCTAAATTTTATTTATTTATTTCATTTCGAACTTTTTCTATCTGTAAGGCAAGAGGCTTTGCGATACACTTTACTTTCACAAAAGGAGACAATGTATTTATTTAAAACACCAAAGTAACAATAAACTCTCTGGTGTGTAACTCATAAAATACAATTGGAGGCCTTAGGGCAGACTTGTGCAAATAAATTGGTCTTGTGGACTTTCTGACAGTAAAGGGGCATAATGAGTCACAGATTCAGTTCCTTATAGACATGAATCCTTGCATTACAGATTTGATCTCATATCTCTTCATCCTTTAGTTAACTAACATATACACATCTTGGAAATAAACATGCAGAAATGAAACTAAATGACAGTAGCTTCATTTTTGTAGAAAAGTAAGCCAAAATTAGAGAATTAACCAGGAACCATAAACTACAAAGTAGTCCATAGTCAGCCAGCCAGTTGGGATGAGATGCTACCCTATTTCCCAAAAATACAACCTACCCTGAAAGTAAATCCTAGCTTGATTTTAAACGTGCATCCAAGATAAACCCTACCCGCAAAATAAGCCCTAATTAAGACCCTACCCACTCCAGAGTGCATGGGTAAAAATTAAGCTAGGGTGGGGATGGGGGAATGGAGCTGTCCTACTACTTATCTTTGGGCCTGGCCCATTTCTTCTGCAGCCAGCAAGGATGGCAAGGCTTTCCTGAAAGCCTCTGTAGCTAATAACAAAGTTCCAGATCGATCCGGAATTCTGTTAGCTGCAGAGAGCTTCAGGAAAGCCTTGCCAGCTGCAGAAGAAGAAGTTCCTGAAGGCCTCTGACAGCAAAAAGGAGAAGGGGATTACATGCACAAGTGAGGTTACTGACATCCCCGAAAATAAGACCTGGTACCTTTATTAGTGGGAAAAAAATAAGGGTCTTATTTTCAGGGAAACACAGTATGTAAAAGAGTCAATACAAACCTCTGAACAAATTACTGTATCACATGTAAATAAATTAATATGCTATCAGATACTCCGTTTTCTAGTTTGGTTATTGTTGGATGGGAAGGAGAACAGGCATTTTTACACAAACAGAGAAACTTGGAAATCATACAACTAGAATGCAAATATCAATTTTAATGCCTTGAGAACATATTTAACGTACACCAAGAAATGAAACAATTGATATAGCTCAATGTGAAATGATTTGCTTTATTATACAGTTCCCCCTTTTTTAATTCAAATGGCCCACTAGGAGGTAAAAATTAGTTATTTAAATATAGTAAGTTTAAAAGACGAATGATAGCTTTTATATCTTAGGCAGGGTTAAAATATATTTTAATAAGGCCAGCTTAGGAAAACATTGTAAAATTAGAATGCAAAGCATTTCTTCCATTTAAATGAAAGTTTTAATATTTAAGTGTTCTTTTTAATTTTTTATATATCTTGGGTGATTGTGAATTGTGGTTGAAAATGCTTCCTTTGATGCTTTTATTCTGTGTATCTCTGTGTGTTTAAATTAAGATACAGCTTCAGAGGAAATGTTTCTTTTTCTTAAATTCCATAAAGCAGAAATTTAAATGGCAGTGTTCAATTTAGTTCTTTTAGTTATAAAAAAACCCTGATTGTCATATACTTCCCACTGACGTCAATGGCAGATAATGCTGTTGAGAGGGGAAAAAACATACCACTTGTTTAGGTGTCTAAATATGTTTTGGAAAGCTAAAATTGGACTTTTGAGTTAAAAAAAAAGTTGGCTTTATTTCTATCAACTTTCTGGCACAACAAACCAGTATTTATGCACACACTTTCCCTGTCTTCTCATATGCTTACATATATTTTACTAAAAAAGCATCTGAAAACTTTTTTTGAAAGCAGTTATTCTGTAAGATTTACATGGCTACTCTTCTCATTGTTTCTCTTTATTTGTAGCTAAGCTTGCTTACTTTCATTTTAGGATAAAATAGGGAACAAAATTATTTTAAGATAGATTAAATATGATAGAAACAGTTAACTGACTCATTTATTGAGCCAAATAATTTCTGTCTGTGTTTCTGGAAATTTTTGTGGGGTTTGAAAAACCACACAAATTCAAACCTTTTTAGATTGCAAATAATAAAATCATAGCAAACTGAAAATTAATTGAACAGAGAATTTTGTGAGTGTCTTCTCATACTTATGTTTTACTGACTTCAGTGGGATTTTCTCCAGGTAAATGTATTTGATTATGTAGATAAAAGTTGGCTTTTCAAAAGTTTTTCGATTATCCTTCCCATTATCTTAAAGTATTGATGGGAATTAAAAGTTAACATTACCTGAAGAATTACAGCTTAAATATAAACGTTGAAGCTTGAAGCTGGAATCTTATGTTTAAGGTAAGACTTGCTTAATACATTTGGATCAGGATAAGATAGCAATAGCAATAGCACTTAGACTTATATACTGTTTCACAGTGCTAAGCACAGATGCTTAGTGGAATCTTGTAATAGATTAACTAGACAAAAAATACTTATTATTCATAAATATCTGACAAATCAGAGAGTATGTGATCAATAAACAAGCAATAAAAACTGTGCAAGTGACACCCATATTTCTGTTTTTACTTATGTATATGATTTGTATATGGTAGCACAGTGGTTAGAGTGCAGTACTGCAGGCTATTGCTGCTACCTGCCGGTTGCCTGCAATTTGACAAGTCAAATCTCACCAGGCTCAAGGTTGACTCAGCCTTTCATCCTTCCGAAGTGGGTAAAATGAGGACCCAAATTGTTGGGGGAAATATGTTGATTCTGTAAACTGCTTAGAGCAGACTCTAAAGCACTGTGAAGTGGTATATAAGTCTTAAGTGCAATTCGTAGTTATATGGTTGCCATGTCATACATGTAGGTGACTCTCGGCAGTGTACACAATAACTGGTGTCCAAGGATAAAACACTACCTCACTCACCACCATCAAAAGAAAAAAAAATCATCAACAGAAGCATAACGTATAGGAGAAAATAGTCACTATATGCAAAGTCTGTTGCATTGAAGTCTGGCTGACTATGTTTCACTGATTGTAGAATGCTTTGTTTTACCTAGGCATCTATGAATGTGCCCAAATACTGAATTGGGAATGGTGTTTAAGTCCTTGTGTCTTCAGAAAGTATTCTCAATATTGTTTTATTTCACCTTGACAGTTGTTTCTCTGACTTTTGGCAGATTAGTGTAAATCTCATATTTCTGCTGCTGATCAAGAAAGAGCTATCATTTTGCATCTACTTTCCTATACTAATTACCCTTCCTATACTAATTTCCTTTCCTCTTCTTTTTGTGAATTCTGTTGTATATGGCTCTTTATGACTGGTACTAAAGATCCCACAGCAGTAACCAAATAGCTGTTTATGGTCCAAATTTTAAAACTCCTAAAAATTTTGATGGGATTTTGTATAGTATCAGTGTCACCACTAGGATAAACATAAAGCTGCATATGATTGAGATGAATGAAGAAAGTACAGAGATATTAAACAAATTGAAAACGTGATTAAGACTATGCTGTCATTGGATGTGGTTCTGATTAAAATTTAGTTTAAATCCAGATTATTTTTAGTTTTTAATCTTTACAGAACCCCATAAACATAGCAAAACAAAAATAAAGTATTGATTAATATCAGTGGCACACTACTTTATCAATATTGAAGCTTTTTAAAAAAAAAAAAATCATGGTTTACCACTTTTTTAAAAAAAAATCCATTTCTTTTTGAATACTCAGTTGAGGTTATGTAGATTATCCTTCAATTATTTTGACAATATTAAGTGTTCAATTAAAAAATCTATAATTATAACATAAAAGTAATCATACTAAGATTTCTTGCTTTTTTGTTGCTTCGTTCTTTGCTTCCCTATCTCTTGCTTCCTATACTTGCCATGTAATGCATTCTGTTCTCTATTATACATATAAAGCCAGGAATTCCAATGCAGTGTCTAAATATTGAAGATATTTATATTTTATTTATTATTAATCTTCTGTGCTTCCCATCTTGCCAAAATAACTGAGTGAATCCAACATGAACTTCTTTGGGAATGAATTGGCACAAGCTTCAAAGCTTTATTTTGCAGGTCAGAATAAAGAGACTTGATTTCACCCTGTCTGCCAAAATGGTTGTACCATAGTCCAGTGAGTGTGATTAAGTTGGAGTTAAGTATACCAACTATATTGATAAGTACTCACCATTTTATCTTCTAATGACCAAAAAGGGCTTTCAAGATTATTCTAATTAACTCCTTGTCTCCATCTACTATGTAGGTTATCTTCTTGTTTTAATTTCTCTTGGTTGTTGATAGCATATTTTTTAATCTATTGTCTCTTACATGACATGATATGACCAAAGTATCTGAGCCTTTACTTGCTAATTATTGCTTTAAGGGAACAGTCAATCATTATTTGGTCCAGGATTAAATGATTCAGTGTTCTTGCAGTCTACCACAATTGTATCTAGACATTTCTATCGTCTTTCCCTTGCTGTTTTTCAGACCTAAGATTTAATTGTCATACATTGCCACCTTGTTGCTACAGCTGCTTTGCTCCTTATTTTAATAGAAATGCTCTTATCCATCATGATCCTATCTAATTTTGTAATTGTCTTTCTCCCAAGAATTCATCTTTTCTTCAGTTCGCCAGCACATTGTCCATCTCAAAGAATCAAAATTATCCTCTACCTTCATTTTGCCATCAACTAAACATTTCACGTAAAAATACTACATTTAACTGTTGCAATTATTACGAATAATTCAAAATCCCCAGTTTTTAAGTTTTAGGTTTCTTAATTAGGTTTTCTAAGTCATTTTTTTCTTTTCAACTAATGAAGTATCACACAGATACCTAAAATTAATATTTGACCTCCAATTTTGATTCCAGCTATTATTTCTTCCAATTTGTAATTTGCTCTGCAAATTAAACAGTTTGGTGCCAGTTAAACAATATGATCCACCCTCTTTTGTTTTATTCCATATTCTGAACTATTCTATTTTTCCAAATATAGTTCTTATGGTATCATCTCATTCATTATAAAGTTTCATTAGAAAATAGAGCATGCTTATAACTTTAATATATTTGGAAAAATTATACAAATATTTTTTTGATCAAGTATACGTTAAAATAGTTTTTCAAAAGTTTATACTGAGAAAAGTATACATTTTAAAATGCATCAAGAAATTTTACATTAAAATGTTACTACAGGGTATGGGGAGTTTGGCTATATTAGGAAAAGCCACATTCAAATTTCTATGGATCAGAAAATTGAAAAAAGAAAAACAATTTCAAATTATGAATGAACAATAACCTTTTCCAGATTGTTTTAAACTACAACATATAAACTGCAAACAAATGATGAAGTAGAATAATGCTGACATAAAACACAACAAATAAATAGCACAGGAAAATGAAACTTTTTACTCCTTTTCGATTGAGTTGATGCTGATACAACTCTTGCATTCCTTATCTGTGTTACCTGCAATCTAAAAGGATGATTTTCTGTCTCTGAATCAGTGATATTTTTTTCCCATACAACTAAACCATATCTCCAAAATTTTATCTGTTTCCCACTTGAGTACGCAGGCTGGAAACCTGGCTCAAACCATTCTGCATTTATAGAAAAATACCATAGTAAATGTGTGAATTTATATTTTAACATTTATTGCTTAACATGATTTCCCTATATACAAATCATATTGGTATTAAGATTATGTTGAATGACATGTATCCCTTGGTATTGCTGAATATCCTGTTACACGAAAGGTGTAATTGCACACATATTTTTAGATTAAGGATTATGGATTTATGCTTGTTTTGCTAAAGGCTAGTCCTGATTTTATTTCTTTGTTTTTAATTCTATTTTACTGTAAAGTTTTGCACAGCTGGGTCCAGATCCTGGCTGGGAAGTTTCAGTGCTACTGTAATTCTAATAAAACGGTATCATGTTAGCTAGTAAAAAAGTGTTCTGTTTCTATGGCATATACAGGAAATTGGCAACATATTGTTCCAATGTGGGAACATATGTTTTACATAGTTCAGTAATACAGTACTTTTCATGGTCTGCTTGAATGAAAATAGGCATGCCTGTTATTCCAAGGTATATGGGACATTTAAATCGGCTGTATTTAGAAATTGCATATTGCACAGTTCTCATTTTTTCTCAGCTGAAGTATTCGGGATTGACCCAACATCTTTTCCCATTTTTCTCCTTGCAAAGTATCACACGCAATCAGATCTCTTGTTTGTTCTCCTTGATCTTTTTTTTTTTTTTTGAGAACACATTTTTTTAAGAACAGAATTTGACAAACTCACCATACAATGTGTAAGTTTCATGCAGAAAGTAGACTGGGTTTTGAATAAGCAATTTAATAAGAGGATGTATTTTGCTATTTTTATTTTACTGAATAGACATTTTGAATGGGACAGAATGAGGAGGTGTGAGAGATGTTACAATTATGACTTTCTCCATCACATCCACAAAGAGAATATAAGATTTCTGGTATAAAATAGTTCCTGATTTGTCTTTTGATATAGAAATGGAAGAATAAAGAGGCTCTTAGAATTTGTTAACTAAGTAATTTTTGTAATCAATTAAAATGAAACAAACTTTATATATTTATTAAACTTACGTGCTGCCCATCTCACTAACAAATGACTCTTTGATTTAATAATCAAAACTAAATCTTTCAACGTCTAGTAAATTAAATCCCCCCCCCAAATGTTTAGCAATGATTTTTCCTTGAAGAAAAATCAATTTTTAAAAAAATAAACCAAAGCAAAATCTTTTATTTAAGAAACAACTAGTTTATCAATTGTGTTGATTCTACTCTGCTTCCCTACTCATAATTTAGAGATAGTAGTAATTGTGAAGAGTTTAAATTTTTTGGGAAACTCCACTTTTTCCTGTTTTCTGTTCTCCCCCACTCTCCAAAACAACAAGAACCCAACCATCCTATTCTTAATGCCAATATCTGGCTGTGCCATTACACTTCTTTGTAATGAAGTGATTATATTTCAACGTACTTAAATTACATTTTTTATAAAAAAGGTAATTATTTCTCTTACCAATTTCTTATTCAAAAGAAGTACATGAATAAAATAGAATAGAAGAACTTTATTGTCATTGTACAAGTACAACGAAACTGTGGATGCACCCCAGCAATTGTTTGCAATACAATAAAACCAAAGCACTTAAAGATAAAAATAAGAAAAATTGAGTACCCACGTCTCCATTTGCAATTTGAGAGTACAATATCTATGAATATACACAAAATATACATCCAACACTGACTATGACGCTTGCCAAGTGTAATACACAAGAGATGGATTGTACTGTAATATGTTATTATACATCTAAATGAGGTATTGCGGTTTCACATCTTTACACATCTTAATAAGGTAGTAACATATTTATTTGCAGTATGGATGGCCCAGGGAAAGAAACTATTTGTTAGTCTAGTGGTGTGGGATTTAATTGACCTAAAGCGCTGTCCATTGGGCAGCAGGTCGAAAAGATAATTGCCAGGGTGTGAGGGATCTCCTATGATGGCCTTGATTCTGCTTTGGCAGCAGGACCTGGCCAAGTCTTCTAGGGAGGGCAGAGGGCAACCAATGATCTTTTGAGCTGTGTTTATCACCCTCTGTACAGTTTTTCTGTCCTCAGCTGAGGAACCTGCATACCACACACCCAGACAGTATGTCTGAGTGCCCTCCACCGAGGTTTTATAGAAACCAGCAACAAGCTTCTTTTCCAGATTGTTTTTCCTGAGGACCCACAGGAAGGGCAGCCGCTGCTGAGACTTCTTCATTATGGCCTTGGTGTTAGGGGACCAGGAGATGTCAGGACCTTTTGAATATGAGATAAGATATGAATGCCAAGGAATCTGATCCTAGAGACAGTTTCCACTCGTTCTCCATTGATGATGTGTGGGGGATGGTCCTGTCCATGTTTCCTGAAGTCCATAATCAGTTCTTTGGTTTTATGGACATTCAGTGACAAATTGTTCTATGATCACCAGATAGAGAGGTTCTCTACTTCTGCCCTATATGCCGTCTCATTCTCTCTGGAGATGAGATCAATCACGGTCGTATTGTCTGTAAACTTTATGATGGTGTTTGTTGCGTGGCTTTGTGAGCAGTCAAAGGTGTACAAGGTATATAACGGGGGCTCAAGACACAATCCTGAGGGGAACCAGTACTGAGTGTAATAGTGGAAGAAAGGTGGGGGCCAAGTCTAACAGACTGTGGTCTGTTTGTCAAAAATCCAGGAGCACGTGTGGGTGGGGACTTGCAGATTATACAGTTTGGTTACTAGTATATCTGGGATGATAGTGTTAAACACAGAGCTATAGTCCACAAAGAGCATCCTCACATAGCTCTGTTTGTTCTCCAGATGACTGCGCTCTATGAAGTGTGATGGCCACAGCATCCTCTGTAGATCGGTTTGCTCTATAAGCAAACTGATGTTGATCAACGGAGGGCGGGAGGCAGTCTCTGATGTGTTGTGAGACTAGTCACTCAAAAACCTTCATGATGGAGCTTGTTAATGCTATGGGCCTATAAATCATTGAGAGTGTTTATATTTGTTCTTTTAGGAACAGGGATGATGGTTGCACACATATATATACATGCATATATTTGCATATATAGTTGTTCTATATTTTAATCCCTTCAATAAAGTAGCTACAAATGATGGTTCCATTGCTTGCCTCACAAGTGTTTTATCTAAGTTTAAGCCTATATTTCCAATTCAGGCTATCTTATTGCATTTCATCGATATGGAAAATGAGATCTTTTGTTACAATGAACTGAACGGCAGAGACACATGATGTCCAGATGCTGTAAAAACAAGATCCTTGTGAGGGAATGCAAAGCAGGTGTATCAGTGTGTAGGAAAGGGAGAAAGGGGACAATAGTTTGGCAATGGTGTCAACTTTCTTTGCATGTTTCATCTCTGAATTAGAAAGCTCCTCTTCCCAACTGGGCTTCAGCTGTGAGTTATCAGTATCAGAAAAGTAGACTGAGAAATAAAACAACCAGATTTATAAAGATTCTCAAGTTCAGCTTTATTTTTGGTGACTATATGGTCCCAAGCAGGAGTTTTCTTGCCATAAATAAGGAAGGGTTTTCCTCTACCTTTTCCTGGGATTATTGTTGTTATTTTTTATTTCCTGGTTTACCCTATAGTCCTATGTTTTCTGCCAGTCTGCTGGTCAAAGGCTAAAGGTAAAAGGTAAAGATTTCCCTGTCAGTCATGTCCAATTTTAGGGGACAATGCTCATCTCCATTTCTTGGCTGACAGAGTTAATGTTTCCATGGTCATGTGGCCAGCATGGCTGTACACCAAAGGAACATGGAATGTTGCTACTTTCCCACTAAAGTGATACTGATTAATCTACTCTTATTGGCATTTTTGAATTATTAGGTGGGAAGTCTAGGTCTAATACTGCTTAGTTCCTGAGCACAGTTTTATACATGTATTTGCCTTTTAGTGTATGGAGTGAACATATAGCAAAGGAAGGATGAGAGATACTGCAATTACGACCTTCCTCATCACATCCATAAGTAGTATATAGGAATTCTGGAGTACAGTTGAAGTATAGTTTCTGCTTTGTCTTTTGTTACAGAAATGACAGAATAAAGTGGCTCCTAGAATTCGTTAGCTAAACCTAGGCATCATTGTCATTCCATCATTTATTCCATTCCAATGAATAAATGCAGCTTACTTGTTTTTTCATTAAAATGCATAGAGTAGAAGAAAAACATAGGAAATAGTTAATCAGAAGAAATCCAAAAAGACACTGAACACTCATTTTTGAGATTCTCTATTACCAAGCACATTAAT
Source organism: Bungarus multicinctus (assembly GCA_023653725.1). Classification (NCBI taxonomy): domain Eukaryota; kingdom Metazoa; phylum Chordata; class Lepidosauria; order Squamata; family Elapidae; genus Bungarus; species Bungarus multicinctus. Next base: position 78,405,323 of record CM042846.1, on the reverse strand, counting down.
TGACTTATAAGTGTAGAGTTAAATGATTTAATACATTTCTTGAGGACATTGATTTTCTGTCAATAGAACCATAACTATTATTGATATTTTTGTGGAAATACTGATGTGTTCCTGGGTTTAAATGGGATAACACAAGAAGGAAGGAGAAAGGCAAAGCACAGGAAAGAGAAACAATGAAAGGCAGATAGGAAGTTCATTACGTTTGGGTGCTCCTCATCTTACAACCACAATGGACCCCAAAATTTCTGTTAATAAGTAAGATAGTTGTTAAGTGAGTTTTGCCCCATTTTACAACTTTTCTTGCCACAGTTAAGCAAATCACTGCAGGTGCTAAGTTAGTCACATGTTTGTTAAGTGAATCTGGCTTTTCCATTGATTTTACTTGTCAGGTTGCAAAAGAGAATCACATAACTCTGGGACATTTCAACCATCATAAATATGATCCAGTTACCAAGCAACTGAATTTTGGTCACGTGACTAAGGGGATGCTACAATGGTTGCATCTGTGAAAAATGGTCATAAGTCACTTTTTCAGTTTCATTATAACTTTGAACAGTCACTAAATGGACTTTCGTTAGTTAAGGATTACATGTATTCTGAACTGATGAAAAGTGGGTATTACAATATAAATTAAATTATTTGACAAGTAACTCAAAGTGGCAAATATATCCAACAAGCCTTCCTCCTCCTATTTTCCCCACACAATCTTGTGAAGTGGATTGGCCTGTTAGTAACTGGAAAGGAGACCACCAAGGAGTGGTTTCTGTGCAAGATTGGGAAATTAAATATAGGTAGGTAGGTAGATGGTAGGTAGGTAGGTAGGTAGTAGGTAGATAGAACGAACCTGAAACAAGGCAATGAGAATAAATTATCTTAATAACAATGAGGAAGATTTCAAATAAATGATGTGTTCATGCACTCAAGGTTGACTTAGACAAGTTTTATCTTCACTCAATTCTGAAAGGCCTGCGGGCCACCAGATGTGGAAATAATTCATTTTCTTTCATTTTGGTCACTGTAGATGAACTTATTGTAATATTTCCTCCTCTGTTTTTCTCTCTTCAGGAGAGTCCATAATTGTTATAAATGCCGTCAGTGCAGCTTTACAGCACTTGATACACAGTCTTTACTGGAACACTTCAACACTGTGCATTGTCAAGAAATGGACATCACCACAGCCAATGGGGAAGATAGCCATGGGATGGCTGCTGCTCTCAAGGAAGAATCCAAAATTGATCTGAAAGTTTATAACCTGATCAGTTCAGATCCAAAAATGGGGGAGCCCATCTCGGAGAGTGTAGTGAAGAAGGAAAAGATGGAGGAAAAAGAAGGATTGAAGGAGAAAGGTTGGCCTGATGGGTCTAGTGATGATCTTCGTGGTACAACTTGGAGAGGAGTCGACATTTTGAGAGGAAGCCCATCCTATACCCAAACAAGCTTGGGTCTTCTGACCACAGTGTCTGTTGTCCAAGAGCAGCCAAAGGCTTTGAGGGATAGTCCAAATGTAGAAGCTGCTCATCTCGCAAGACCTGTTTATAGCTTGCCTGTTGAGACCAAGGGATTCCTGCAAGGCATGGCACAAGGAAGCGGAGAAAAATCTGGACCACTTTCTCAGCCATATCCTGGATCTGCTGATAACAAGTCAAAGGATGAGTCTCAATCCCTTTTACGGGTAGGAAATTCTGTTTTTGTTTATATTCTTCAGGGAAATTCCTTCCTTCCTTCCTTCCTTCCTTCCTTCCTTCCTTCCTTCCTTCCTTCCTTCCTTCCTTCCTTCCTTCCTTCCTTCCTTCCTCCTCCCTCCCTCCCTCCCTCCCTCCCTCCCTCAATACATTTCTAATGTTTGCTTTTCAAAATGTCCCACATACCTAAGGAGAGTGTCAGGTAATAATTACAGCACAAACCTGTAAAGTTGCCCATACTAGTTATAGTTGTGGTTTTTGTTTGTTTTTAAATTTGGTTGTGCTAAGTCAGGAATTCCTGATGAATTTTGCAAGATGAGGTTACATTTGAAATTTAAAAAATCCAGAACTCCAGAAGGCTGGACATTTGTACAGAAAAACATCTCTTTACCTTCTACATATTAACAGTATAGTTAAGCAAGCCATTGTTGGATGAAACAATGAAAGTAGAATCATAATAATAAAAACCAAGCCTGAGAAATAAAACACAGTGTGATTAAATATAATATTTGATGCTTGTCTGGCTGTGTTGAAAATTGAAAAAGCTAAGGAGGCAAAGTTTTGACATTTTATTGCTGCTTGGTTTTTTTATCGTAGTCTTAGGGGGGAAAATAACTCTTACAGGCACTTTTTCTTTAAGTGTAATCAGTTGTGAACCTTTATTTATTTATTTATTTATTTATTTATTTATTTATTTATTTATTTATTTATTTATTTATTTATTCTGCTGCCTCCTTAACAACATGCCCATTGTTGCAAAGAAAATGGTCTTATGAAATAGCTATGCATTTCAAATTAAATGGAGGCAGAATATATATTGTAATGCCTGTAGGATAACCTCAATTGGTGGTATTTTTTTCCAAGCACAGTTGTATTGATAAATAGACAATTAATTTGTTGTAGTGATTAAGGCACTAATCTAGAAACTGGGAGACTGGAAGTTCTAGTGCTGCCTTATTCACAAAGTTAGTTGGTTGACTTTGGGCCAGTCACTCAATCTCAGTCCAAAAAGAAGTCAAAGGCAAACAACTTCAATAAATGTTGCCAAGAGAACTGCACTGACTTGTCCAGACAGTTGTCAGAATTTAAAACTGACTTGAAGCAAACACACAATATCACTAAGTAAAGAGCAGAACATAGCTAATATTTTTTTGATTTTGAGAAAGCAAAGCAGGGCTTAATATTTGAATGGGACTATCAAAGCTGTAATACAGGTTAGAAAGTGGGAAATGAAAAACAAAAGACAGAAGAAAGTAAGGATGAAAATGACTGTTGCCAAGAAAACTTCATGGATACTGTAGTTATCAAGAGCCAGTCAATTTTTATTCAAAAGAATCACTACCTTTGATTTAAGAAAATGATAAGTAAGACACAGTATCCTCTAGCTCAGGGGTGTCAAACTGACAGCCCACAGGCCAGATGCGTCACATACAGGTCATGCCCACCCTGGCTCCACGAAGAGAAAAAACATCGTGAAACGTCATGTGATGGCAATGTGACATTGTGAGTTTGACTAGCTTATTTCCAAGCTGGAAGTTTAATTATATGTGGACTTCAATTTCCAGAATTCCCTAGCTATCATGGTCATTGCTAAAAAAGTAAAGTCCACATTCTCAAAATAACTCAGAGAAATGCCACAGTAGAGTGAGCACGAAGTACACACCAAAAGAAATTATCTTAATTCAAGGAGAAATAAGATATGGCATGAATGTGTTTAGGCAGTTTGTGCATCAAAGTTGTACATTCCATTTGTTGCAAGCTTTTGTTATTTCTTCTAGGTTTTTTTTTCTGTTTGCTTTTTGGGTCCAGTCATATAGTGCATTAAATAATCAGTATCCGAGCATATTTCAAATATGAACTTTTTTTAAAAAAAATGTATATACTCCATTTAATCCTGCATTTGCCACTATTAAAACTGCACATTATTTTTAAAAGACAAGACTGAAAGAAAATGGTTGTTTGTGTTTATGTATATTTATGTATGTTTATAATAGACAATTTCAAGTACCTTTTATATTGCATGAAAAACTAATGTCTACCTAAATAAGATTTCCAAAAGACTATTGAGACAGGAATTTTCACAATATAATATTTGAACACTTATAACCTTTCTTGGCTCTGCGAATTAAAATTTTCTGATTTTGAGGTGGGGGGGAAAAGTCTTTAAAAACTCTGGCAATTTCTTGCCTGGGTCTCTTCCGCTTCTAGAGAACCAAAGAATTAAATGATTGTGCTAGTTCTGTTCATAATTTGTTTTTTAACCATCTTTCATGAATTTTTGTTTAATATACAAGGACATATTTTTTTTCTATCCACAAAATATAAAAAAATGTTTCTAGAACATTAAATGATTATGGGTTTAACACATGTTTCTCCTGATAGCACAGCACCTGCATTCATTTATTGCTTTGAAGACCTTCCATAAAAGTAAAAAGACAAATAAAATCATCCTTGCAGTAAACATATCTATTGGCAGATAATATTACCAGAATGAAAGATTGGAGCATGATGATATGAATCAAAGCTGTATAGATTGCTTACATAAATATGTGGATCCACTGAGTAATGGAAGTAAAACATCCTACTTGGGATGTATTGTTTTATTTATTTAGTTTTCTTTCACTATCAGCTGAATGGATATTAGGTAATTCTCTATGTAGTTTTTCAGCTACCCTTGTCAGTGTGTATGTAAAAATAAACTATGGACTTTATATGTATTTGATTTTCCCCTCATGGCCACCCAAATTTGTTTTGCTGTGGAAGGAAAGCTCTTAAGCATTACTAAAATACCTCAAGACAAATCCAATTTGGGAATATCTAAGAATGATTTTCAAATGGTTGAAGCAAAAAAAAAAAGCTTTAGTTAAGGGGAGGTTGAGTACTGAATATATACCAAATCTCTTTAAAGTCCTATTTTTGGTCTTTGCCTCAAGTATAAGAATGCAGGATATATTTAATGCCCTATTTTTGGAGCCTGCTTGAAATATACAGAATATTCATATCACAGAATTCAGATTAGGCATGTATCAATTTGGTGCATTCATACCAAATGTGGAAAAAGAATTTAAGACTTTGGAAATGTTAGTTGTGAATAGCAGCTAATAAGACTTTTTTCTCCTTCAGGGGTGAAGTAAAGGTCTATTATTAGAATTATTAGTTTTTCTTGCCAAAGCTCTACCATTCCTAATAAATTCTGCTATGCTACTGTTCAGGATCTTACTAGTAGCAATTCTTTATTATTGTCAGTACCTAGAAATTTGAAAATTAAAATATTAAGCAGCTTCAGTTTCAGATATAATTTAATTTCCAAATTTTTAGATTATGTGGAGTTTTAAAAACAGTATAACAAAAAATTGCCAATTTCAAGTGCAAGTCTTGACAGGAATAACCATACTAAAATAACTCAGAATTATCTGAGTATTTTACCAAAAGGAATTATGAAATAGCATTAGAATTTTACCTGCAATTTACTAAGAGAACGTTTCTGTCGTGATAAATAAAAACAAAAGAAATAACAATTATTAGCAAGCAGTTACTAGCAGAAATATATATTTTAATCTAAAATTAGTTTTTAAAATTTTGACGTTTTTTATATTTTTTAATATTTTAATTTTAAAAATATATTTTTATATATTTTAATATTTTGTATATTGAGCTCTGGGTTCACAGATAGCTTTAAACTGGTTTTTGTTATTGAATAAACATTGGCTTCCTTTACAGCATACTAAAAAAACAACAATGATAAAGCAGGTTACTATTGGTATCTATTAGGACACCGTCTTTAGATTTGTATTAATTTACTTCTTTTAATTATGGTTAAATCTTAAAAATAGAATAGTTTCTCTCCCTAAATTAAATATCTCCCTCTGCAGAATTAGCCAAAGGGGATAAGAAACTGGTCTTATTACCTTGTAAGTAGAAAATAGAAGAATTCAAAATATTTCTTAATTGTGGCTTATTTGATTCATAATTAATCTGAACCATAATTAATGAAATCCACAATTTTGTATACCTCAAACATCCGAATATCTGCAGATCTGAATAGAAATGTGAATAAAAATAGTCAATTTTCATTAATATTTTAATGGTGTCTGTTTTCTAAGAATGTCAGTCCATACACATTGATTCCAGGATATTTTGGGACTATAAAGTATCTCCCAGCACATTATAGTGTCAACAGTTCTGTCCTTCTTTACTTAAATTTGGATTTATCTTTTAAAGATCTGTTAATACAGGATGAGTCTATTGATATGCAAAAATGTTCTTCTGAGTGGGGGAAAGAAAAGATTTGGCGGCTGTTCTAGCCCAGGCTTATAAAAACAATGTTGTTTACTGTTTTGCGATCTCTTTCTGGGCAAGCACATACTTTTTGCTAAGCTTGATTTCAAATAAAGTTGCTTCACTAATTAGATGTAGCCTTTACATAATGTTTTCCCTCAGTTCTTAAAGAATATAAACACACAGTTGCAAGCAGTACAGATGGAGAGGGAAGAACTCAGGTTGAGAAATTAAAATTTGCCTAGTTCTACTCTGCAAGGTAGAGAAAATTAAACCAAAGAAACCTTAGTTTAGGTGTGAGCAGGCACCATTCCATTAGCTCCATGGTCATCTTTTTTGGTCATTTGGCACACACATGCAGGTGCGCGCACGCACACACACACACACACACACACACTTCTAGCATCAACTGTATTTCCACAAGTGCTTCTTGCCCAGCCTTTTAGACTTCTTTTAAAGAAGCTATGGCTGCACTCCAGTATTCTTGTTTTTTGCTAAACAAAAAGGTTTAATTCAAGATGGAATAAAATATCTTGTGATCTTCACGGAACGCACTTTGCATTTTTAAATAAATTGCAGAATACACACACACACACTATGAAGATGTGTAGGAGCACATCAGCACACACAAATATATTGTGTGATCAAAAGTCATAGACACTAGGGAAAAAATTCTGCTGCTTTCAGTTGAATAGAAAATAGGCTGCAATTTTGCCTAATACTACAAGAACATTAAAGGTGCACCTAGTATTCATATTCTGATTAGTTATCAGTAAAGATTGCATTTTACCAGACATAATGACAATTTAGAATAATTAATCAGGGGAACGACTTGCCTCCAGAAGTTGTAGGTGCTCCAACATTGGATATTTTAAGAAGAGATTTGACAAACATTTTGCCTGGAATGATGTAGGGCTTCCTGCCTGAGTAGGGGATGGAGTAGAAGACCTCCAAGGTCCCTTCCAACTCTGTTATAATTTTGATTTTTACTATTTCAACCTTAAGTAAATAGGTAAGAAACATTTATACTGTTCCTTTGTTATATATATGGAAAGATGTTGGTTATTTGACTCCAAAGAAACAGTGCACCTGTTTTAATTCTGATAAAAAGAAGAGCTAACTTCCCCCTCCCAATATGTATTATATTAGTTCCTTGTTTATATTATATGTATCTGACTTCTCTAAAGAATGGCCTATACATAGTAAACTAATGCCATTAGATTTTGTTGTTTTAAGTTAAAAATCAGTAAGGTGCTATATATGTTTTGATGTATTAATGATTGAAATGAAACATCAATCATTTCTTAGGATAAATGTAAGTAAGGGAAGCAAAACCTGGTGGGAATAATCTCTCTGAATACACATAAAAGGGATTAAGTATGAAAAAAATATGTATGTGACTGTATGATTAAAAGCACCTTAATTTTAACTGCATCGAGATCCTTACTGATAGTTAAACAATTCCTGCAAATATGAGGGCATAAAGATTTGTTGTCCCAAAATGTAAGGTACAACACTTTAAATGTATATATTAATATATCTGAAAGTTAGCAAAATCAATATATATCTTTTGCCCAGCATCTAGTTTTAGTTACTTATATTATATACTAATTATATACAGTATATTTCAGACCTATTTGAAATTGTTTGAGAATTGGTTTATGACTTGAAACAGTCTCTAAATTTGTACATCTTTATAAACCAGCCTTACCTTGTACTTTCTTTTAGACAGGCTTTGCAGTGTCTGTCAGACCTTGAGACCTTTAAAAACATTGTCACTGAAAAAAGGGAATATCTGAAATAGTTTCTCTTTAACTGCATTTCATTTGTCCTGCCCTTTTACTCTGTTAGAAATCTTTCAGGAAGCATTTATAGTCAAAAAGTAGTCCTTGTCATACCGCCTTCTAATTAACAGAGAGAACTCAGTGGGTGTTATGCAGGGTCAAAATACTGCCCAATTTTTCAGCTTTGTTAAAAGCACCTGTTTCTACAGCTCAGTGTTTGGGAATATGTGCACATTAATTTCTGAATATAAACCTAACAATGGGAGTGTTAATGAAACTGATTGGAAACATTTGCTGTGTTGCTAGATGCTTCTGAATTTAAAAGAGGACCCATTGTATTGAATTGCAGGAATGTGAGAATTTTAAGGAAGTTGAGGAAAGAAATGATTTCTTTAGTGCCTTCAGTAACAACTGGAATTAACTGCATGCAAATTAATGTATTACATCACTCCTGGCAACTGAATATGCTGCTTGCACAGAGAAGTAGTATTTAGAGTATCCAACTAGCCTCTTTAAGAAGACATTTGTTGAATGGCTGGATTATCAACATCATGTTTTATCAATTACGCTTTGGATATTTAATATGAAAGGTATGTAAATTAATTAGGTAGTAAAATAATTATTTGGGTGTGGTGTTATAATAAGGTATGGATATTACATTAAAAAGCTTCAAAAGGTGAATTACTTGTCAAAACAAAAACATTTGAATTTAATTTGAATTGGATTAGTTTACTGAAAAAAAAGTACTATGGGTGACATGATAGCAGTGTTCCAATATTTGAGGGGCTGTCATAAAGAAGAGGGTTTCAATCTGTTTTCCAAAGCACCAAAAGGCAAGACAAGAAAAGATGGATGAAAACTAACCAAGGAGAGAAGCAACTTAGAATGAAGGAGAAACTTCCTAAACTGAGAACAATCAACCAGTGGAATGGCTTGCTTTCAGTAATTGTGGGTGTTCCATCATTGGAGGTTTTTAAGAAGAGACTAGACAGCCACTTGTCTGGAATGGTATAGGGTCTCCTTGCTTGTTCAGGGGATTGGACAAGATCCCTTCCAACTCTGTTACCTATTATATGTTACATGATTTGATATGTTAGACCAAAATGGATTTTAAAAAAAGCCACCTGTGATACTCTAAGAAAGAATTGGAGGAATCTAAGTGTGTACAGTGGGGCAAAAAAGTATTTAGTCAGCCACCAATTGTGCAAGTTCTCCCACTTAAAAAGATGAGATAGGCCTGTAATTGTCATCATAGGTATACCTCACCTATGAGAGACAAAATGTGAAAACAAATCCAAACAATCACATGGTCTGATTTGGAAAGAATTTATTTGCAAATTATGGTGGAAAATAAGTATTTGGTCAATATCAAAAGTTCATCTCAAAAATTCATCTCAAGTTCATTTATTTTATTTATTTATTTATAACACATTTATATACCGCCCTTCTCCCGAAGGACTCAGGGCGGTGTACAGCCAACTATAACACACTACACTTTACAAAAGTTAAAAGAAAATTAAATATATTCAGGCTGCTACTAAAATTTATACCCAACCCCAATAAATTACAATATCAAACCCCAAATTTAAAAACCCCAATTTTTAAAACCCCAATATCTAAAATTATACTTTAAAACTCCCATTTAAAATCACCTCAGGCTGGCCTGCTCAAGGAGCCAAGATCTTAGCCCACGTCTAAATGCTCTCAGGTCAGCGGTCTTATGTAGCTCAGGAGGCAACCCATTCCAGAGGGTGGGTGCCCCCACAGAGAAGGCCCTGTTCCTCGGGGTCACCAGGCGGCACATAGATGCTGTCAGGACCCAAAGGAGGCCCTCCCTGTGGGAGCGCACGGGTCGGTGGGAGACTACCGGCAGAACGCGGTCTTGCAAATAGCCTGGTCCAATGCCATATACTGAAAATACTTTGTTATATATCCTTTGTTGGCAATGACCGAGGTCAAACGTTTTCTGTAAGTCTTCACAAGGTTGTCACACACTGTTGCTGGTATGTTGGCCCATTCCTCCATGCAGATCTCTAGAGTAGTGATGTTTTGGGGCTGTCGCTGGCAACACAGACTTTCAACTCCCTCCAAAAATTTTCTATGTGGTTGAGATCTGGAGACTGGCTAGGCCACTCCAGGACCTTGAAATGCTTCTTACGAAGCCACTCCTTCGTTGCCCAGATGGTGTGCTTGGGATCATTGCCATGCTGAAAGACCCAGCCACGTTTCATCTTCAATGGCCTTGCTGATGGAAGGAGGTTTGCATTAAAAATCTCACGATACATGGCCCCATTCATTCTTTCCTGTACACGGATCAGTCGTCCTGTTCCCTTTGCAGAGAAACAGCCCCAAAGCATGATGTTGCCATCCCCATGCTTCACAGTAGGTATGGTATTCTTTGGTTGCAACTCAGCATTCTCTCTCCTCCAAACATGACGAGTTGTGTTTCTACCAAACAGTTCTACTTTGGTTTCATCTGACCATATGACATTCTCCCAATCCTCTTCTGGTTCATCCAAATGCTCTCTAGCAAACTTCAGACGGGCCCGGACATGTACTGGCATAAGCAGGGGGACATGTCTGGCACTGCAGGATCTGAGTCCCTGGTGGCATAGTGTGTTACTATGGTAGCCTTTGTTATGTTGGTCCCAACTCTCTGCACGTCATTCACTAGGTCCCACCGTGTAGTTCTGGGATTTTTGCTCACCGTTCTTGTGATCATTTTGACCCCACGGGGTAAGATCTTGCATGGAGCCCCAGAGGGAGATTATCAGTGGTCTTGTAAGTCTTCCACTTTCTAATTATTGCTCCCACAGTTGATTTCTTCACACCAAGCTGCTTGCCTATTGCAGCTTCAGTCTTCCCAGCCTGGTGCAGGTCTACAATTTTGTTTTCTGGTGTCCTTCGAAAGCTCTTTGGTCTTCACCATAGTGGAGTTTGAAGTGTGATTGTTTGAGGTTGTGGACATGTGTCTTTTATACTGATAACAAATTCAAACAGGTGCCATTAATACAGGTAATGAGTAGAGGACAGAAGAAGAAGTTACAGGTCTGTGAGAGACATCAATCTTGCTTGTTTGTAGGTGACCAAATACTTATTTTCCACCATAATTTGCAAATAAATTCTTTCCAAATCAGACAATGTGATTGTCTGGATTTGTTTTCACATTTTGTCTCTCATAGGTGAGGTATACCTATGATGACAATTACAGGCCTATCTCATCTTTTTAAGTGGGAGAACTTGCACAATTGGTAGCTGACTAAATACTTTTTTGCCCCACTGTATATATGCCAATACTTGTGTGCTGAGCCACATTGCTATGGCAGATTTCCAATCCTACTGTGGCCACTACTGAGATTTCCCAGTTTGTATGTAATGTTAAATTGTAATGAGTCAGCTTGTACAACATGCTAAATCAAAAATAATTATTCATGTTATGGCTTAGCATTAAGTCTGAACATGGCCTAAGTTGCTAAACTTTTGATGTGTTATTTTCCCTGATTGAATATTTTTCACTCTTCTGCTCTTCTATGCACATATTTCAGATGCTTAGAAATTTCTTATTTGATATTTCAGATTAAGGTTTAGGAATGTTTCCTTTGGTTATGGTAAGTGCATCTTCGTGTTGATAGAAATCAATTTTCCCTTCAGCTGTGTTGAATATAGTTCCCATAACACTAGCAGCAACCAATATAATGTTGGTTGAGGTGATGGAAGTTGAGTTCTCACATTAGATAAAGATGTTTTTAAACCATATTCTAACATCTCAGAATTTGCCTTTTAGCATTTTTGAAGCCTGATTCTTTTCGTTTGTTTTGTTTGGGGTGGTGGAATGGTTAAGATGTTGGGATAAGGCCAAGAAAATTTAGGTTTAAATCCATCCTTGGCCATGGAAGTTCATTTTAATTATTTTGGCCAATCAAATTCTCTCATAGTTATGTGGAAAAATCGATGAAGGGAGCTTCACGTATGCCTTATTAGGTTCCTAGAGGAAAGACAGAATATCTCAAATTGCTCATTATGAATGGGATTGAAACACAAACGTAATGGAGTTTTATTAAACATGATTTTGAAAGCCTGTAATGAGTTAAACATCATTTAGGAAGCCTGTAGTCTTGGACACAGATGCCATTTTTTAATTTTTTAAATTTGGAACAATCATATATGTTCAAATGGGAAGCCTGGATACTTCAAACTAATTTTAGTTAGGTGGGTACAAAACTTTGCTGTTGTTACTCCTGAAAATAGATTCTGATCACAGCTGTTTCAGTAAAAAGAGGCAGAGAAAAAAAGACTGACTCATTTGTGCTATATTTGCAGAGAATGAGGAAACTCAACCACATAGACTAGGGAATGAAAAAAAGCAAGAAAAATCTAGTTGCATATTTTCACTTGTGTATTTGAAATTTTGAATCTACATGTTTTTGAAGATACATTTCGGCCAAAATTTTGAAGATACATGTTTTTGAAGATAGTGTGAATATTTCTGAATTCACCTATACTTGCTAGGCAAAATCAGGCATCATAAATATAATATTTTAAATTGTACTTAATGAATTTGATGACCATGGTTCATTTGTCCTAAAATGTTATGTGGATAAAACAGTTTGTTCTTGGGTTCAGGATTTGGTGTGATACATGAAGGCAGTCAAACTGTTTTCTAATATAATGTTTCTCTTCTTCCCCATTTAAATTTCTTCAGTAAACTTTATCAGGCTGAAGTGGACTCTATTTAATGAAGACTTAAGACATAAAAATGGGTCTGTATTAAGACCCCCTGAACCCTTGAATAGTTGTCTTTCAGTTAGTTGAACAAACTTGAGATTCTTTTGAGGCTATGTTGTGAAGCATCTCTGGACTTGCTTTTAAAGCAATTCTTTCAAAGTTAACTATAGTAGGGACAATTCCAGAAAAACCAGAGATGGTATTCAGTAGGTTCTGTCCAGTTCTGGAGAACCGGTAGCAGAAATTTTGAGTAATTTAGAGAACCAGCAAATACCTCCTCTGACTGGAGATTTTACAGTATCCTTGCCCTGCCATGCCCACCAAGCCATGCCCACAGAACTGGTAGTAAAAAAATTTGAATCCCACACTGAGAAAAATGTATGTGTGTCTGCTTGTAGCAATAGCATTTACACTTATATACCGCTTTACAGCCCTCTCTAAGTGGTTTACAGAGTCAGCATATTGCCCCCAACAATTTGGGTCCTCATTTTACTCACCTCGGAAGGATGCAAGGCTGAGTCAACCTTTGTACTTTTCAAAGTCATCACCTCTCCGCATTGACACTTGGCTTTAAGGTGGACACTACAAGAGAAAAACAACACAGAAATCAAAAGCTGGCTTAACATATAATTATTACTGCTGTATAAGGTACTAAATATATCTAAATATTTATATATCTGTTATGCATATGCCAACAGTTGTCTTTCATGTTTGTGAATCATACAAGGTCCTTAAAGCTGGGGAGGGATAAAAGGAAGAGGAAGTTTTGCCCTCTGTAATATGCAGCTTGTGTATTTTTACCATGAGGATTTTGTTTTGCCAGCAGATACTATCATTAAAATGTGCATACATTAATTTAGGAAGCTGCCTCTACCAAAGGAGATCAGTGGTTTATGTAGCTCAATATTGTTAATCAACAGATGAACCTCAACAGAATTTTAGTCCCAATGCCACCAATGAAAGCAGTATTGCGTCCTTCCACCTGTATAGTATGCACTTAATTAACTTATGAGCAAGTACAAACAAGATTTCATTTAAAGCATTGTGGACAGTATTGAAATTTCAATAGGTAGCTGAAAAGAGATTGAGTATGAATGTGATGAGAAAGGGGAAAATATGATAAAAAAAATGGACAAAGAGGGAGAGAGGCTGCAATTCAATGTCATGCCAAAAAAATGGATTTGGATAATTATTTTAGTGAAAAAGAATTGTTTCCAAAATTTATTTCAAAGGCAAATGAACTTTTGGTGAAATTCTGGTGTATAGATTGAGGAGTTCTTGCATTTGTTTTATTTATGAGATGGCCAAGAGGTACAGTAGAACCTCTGGTCACAAATGCTTCTGACCATGACCAAATTGGGTTCCGACCAAAAAATTCATAATATTTTTTTCCACAGCCGATTTCCCCTTCTGCACCTTTTTTTTGTGTGTGCCAAATTTCCAAAATTAGGTTCAGGTCACGACCAAATCGGGTTGTGACCAAAATTATGGAACAAATTATGGTCATGACCAGAGGTTCTACTCTACTGTATTCATATTAATATCCAGTTGGTTCTGTTACAGTCTTCTTTCAGACAACCTGTAACTGTCCTGGCCAGCGATATTGTAGCAAGATGACAGTAATGCATCATGACACAAAGGATGCAAGTTAGTTCTTGAATCATGGTAATAAGAACATAATAATCTCATTGGTGTCATGACATCATAATACTCATGTCATCATTCCTCCTTCCTCAGTAAACGCCTATATTTCTGGGCTTCAAAAGTTAGGTTTTGTGAAACAACTCTTCCTATTGAACTTTTTCAGATCTGGAAAGGTGGGCCATTGAAGGGAGGGCTTCAGGGTATATTGAAAGATGCACAGCAGAAAACGACATCTTGGCTGCCAGTTAAAGAATGATCTCAGACATATCACCAAAAGAAATTCAAAACAGAATAAGATTGAAGATATTTCTCAAAGGGGGGAAAATGAGAAATTCAGGGCAGGTTATTGCACCCCGATATGCTGACTTGACATGTCTCGGCAAGTCTTAGGACCAGCATTAATGACTTTTTATCCTCCCATCAACTCTACAGTTTAATACATTATTTTCCTGAAAAACTTTTACTCAGTGAATGAGATCTGTTACTCATTCATCACAGAGTATCTTAAAACCCCATAGAAATGTGGCCACTTTATAAGTGCACCAACGTGCCTACTGTCCCTGTCCTATTGTTTGTTTCTTTTTATTCGTATCCATTTCATGTATTCATAACCATGCTTATATTTATACCTGTTATCTAATATTTGCTTGACAAATAAAATAAATAAATAAATTACAGACTGCTGACAATTTGGACTCATTAGTAATAAGAAGTATACTTGCATAGGTTGAAATGTTAAAGGTATTTATTAAAATAGAAAGCCTTTAGTACTACAATAGGATCTGGGATCCACAGGGTTTTTTTTTAAAAAAAATGGGAGGATGAAGCCAATAGCTGTTTATTGGATTTATTTCCTTCTTTTAATTCACTCAAGCTTGTGTATGAGTTGTATTTTGAGTTTGGACGCAGCACAATTTTCTAGTTAAGTTTTGCTGTTCCAAATAGGAGCAGCTGAATACAGTAAGACAGGACTTTTCCCCCTTTTCTGGCTTAGCATATTGTTCAGTGTGTCAGAAAAATTGTATGCATGTATGTTTAGGCCACTTCAAGACGCCGTTGTACATAACTCTGTAAACCCTTTAAAATGTGTGGTATCTGGTGCACTTATTCAACCTGGCATTTGCACAATATATATGTGTCTGTTTAGATTTGTTTTCGCTGAATTTTGAATTGCCAATTTAAAAAACAACTGTAAAATGCTAAGTGTGGTATTATGATGTTTCTGGAAGAACTGTTTGTATTGATTCATTTATTAAGCACATTTGCCACCCACTAATAACAAAATTAAATAACCAAGGTAAAAGGCCAATTATATTAAAAATAAACAATTCCAGCTCTGAAGCATCAATTCCCAATAGAATTAGTACTGTATAATTAAAACTGAGTCATGAAGCCCTGGAATGATTCAAATGAGAATAATAACAATAATAAATTAAAATTCAAATAAAACAATGGCAATAATTACTCAATGAATAAATATCCATTTGAAAAGCTGCACCTTTAATCTTGAAGACAGTTAAGAAGTTGGGGTTACTATTGTGATTGGATTGTAGTAACTGGGAATTCTTACCAAGAACTCATCTGATTTCTTAGATCTTTCCCTGATCTGTCATTTTCCTTATAGAAATTGGTCAGGTAGTCCTTGACTTACAACCATTTGTATAGCGACCACTTGAAGTTATAACAGCACTGAAAAAAGTGGCTTATCACCCCTTTTCACACTTATGACCATTGCAGCATCCTCATAGTCATGTGATCAAAATTCAGATGCTTGGCAACTAACTCATATTTATGACGGTTGCAGTGTCCTAGGGTCGTGTGATCCCTTTTTGTGAACTTCTGACAAGCAAAGTCAGTGGGGAAGCCAGATTCACTTAACAACCATGTCAACAATTTCAGTGGTTCATTTAACAACTATGGCAAGAAAAGGGGCAAAACTCTCTTAACAACTGTCTCCCTTAGCAACTGAAATTTTGGGCTTCATTGTGATAAAAATTCAAGGACTACCTATACTCAACTAGCTCCCATAAACTGTAGCCAGTAGTTCCTGAAAGTTGAAATTGAATGTATCTAGGAACAACCCAGCTGATCTGTTTGACAAAGAACTTCCCTCTAAACTGGATAGATTACTGAGATTTAAACCTGAAACTTGAATTTCCCTTTTCAGAGTAGGCCATAAATTTTCTTTCCTATATCTTTCCTAAAACAAAACCAAGAAGGCTTTCCACTCTCCGCATTATACATCTGGTATTTAGATTAATTTCAAATATTGAACAAAATGCCTGCAGCGTCTGGAGCTAGCAATCAGCTTGGTCTTGTTGTGTATGTCCTGAATTTTGTACTACTGTCTCTTGCAAAAAACCCTAATGTTAAAGCCAGTGTTTTTTCATTAAAATGCAAAAACAAAAAACAAAACTCTCAGCCCATCTCCTACATCAAATCCTGATCAGGGATGTTAGTCAGATGTTTTTATTGACTTGATGGTAATAATTTTCAAAATGAAAGAGCATGTTCCAAGCCTACTGATTTTTCCATGATGGAAAATTATATTAGACTTCACAGAAGTTTTAAATCTGGACTGATTTCTTTTGAAATCCTTTGATGCCCTAGAGGACTATAAATTTCATCATCCCTTAATCAGTTTGGCCTGTCCTAAATGGCTGAGGATTGAGAAAGTCTCCAAAATGACTATGCAAAGCGACTTTCGGGTGTCTGTGTATAATGTTAGCTAGGTGTAAGATAGGCACACATAGCAATCATTTTCTTTCTATCCTCTTCCCCTTTAAATAATTACGCTAGAAATCAAATGGAAAATGTAAGACATCTGGCTCACTAACTGCACATGTAAAAAGGTTTTTGGAAGTGGCCACAGGTTTAGAGAAAAGCATGCCAAGACTGCAAACAAAGCATCAAAAGCATAATTTCAGAATCACATGATGTAATTATATTGATAATGAATCCACCTTCCTAGGATTGTAGCAGATTTAGTTTTGCTGGATATGTTTAGAGGCTGGGCTGCCATTTATCAAAAAAAAGCTTCAGTAAGTATTTCTCCGTGGAACAGGATATTGATCTCAGTAGCTTCATAATCACTTCCAATTTCACGATTCTGTGTTTCCACTAAGCCAGGGAAATAATGGCAGAATAATTATTCATACTTCGTTTACTGTATCTGCATTCTCACATTCATGCATTTAAGAAACCTGTGTCATAGATTTTGGAGCTTAACCTAGAAAGCTTTGAGTTATATATTGAGGTTTCTTGTTAAGCCACCATACTCTCACAAGATGAACCTGGTTTAATTGCAAAGTAGATTTGTGAAGTACAAACAGGATGTAAAGAAGATTGGACACACAAGGGATTTCTCTTGGTGCTAATGCTCTCAGTGTACATGAAAGAAAAGATAAATTCATCAAGAGTCAAGAATCATAAGGTACAACACTTAATAATAGTCATAGGGTACAATAAGCAATCAAATCATACTAGGGAGCAGTCAATATAAATTGTACGGATACAAGCGACAAAGTTACAGTCATACAGTCACAAGTGGGAGGGGATGGGTGATAAGGAGTGATGACTGCTGCCATCGTCAACCTCCCGCCGCCCAGTACGCTCCCACAGGGTTGCCCTGCTTGGGGTACCGCCGCCTGACCGTTGTCGGCTGACGGCCCCGAGAGTTCGGGCTTTCTCTGTGGGGGCTCCCTCCCTATGGAATGATCTTCCCCCGGAGATACGGTCTATGACGGATATCCTGACCTTCCGGCGCGCGGTGAAAACTTTATTTTTTAATCAGGCCGGCCTGGCCCAGTAACTGTGTTTTAGGTTTTTAATTAAATTTTAATTGGGGTTTTAGTTTTTAACTTTTAAATTGAATCTGAATTAGACAGCCGGATTAAACTATTTAATTTATTTTTAACTATATTTATTGTATATCTCGTATGTTTTAGTAGGCTGTACACCGCCCCGAGTCCCTTTTTTGGGAGAGGGGGCGGTATAGAAGTTTAAACAAATAAATAAATAAATGAGAAGATTAACAGTAATAGTAGTGCAGACTTTGTAAATAGTTGGACCGTGTTGAGGGAATTATTTGTTTAGCAGAGTGATGGCTTTTGGGAAAAAACTGTCCTTGTGTCTAGTTGTTTTGGTGTGCAGTGCTCTATAGTGTCGTTGTGAGGGAAGGAGTTGAAACAGTTTATGTCCGGAATGTGAGGGGTCTGTAAATATTTTCACAGCCCTTTTTGACTTGTGCAGTATTCAGGTCCTTGATTGAATGCAGTTTGGTAGTAATTGTTTTTTCTGCAGTCCTAATTATCCTCTGAAGTCTGTGTCTGTCCTGTTGGGTTGCAGAACCAAACCAGACAGTTATAGAGGTGCAGATGATAGACTCAATAATTCCTCTGTAGAACTGGATCAGCAGCTCCTTGGGCAGTTTGAGCTTTCTGAGTTGGTGCATAAAGAATATTCTTTTTTGAGCTTTTTTGATGACGTTTTTGATGTTAGATGTCCATTTTAGGTCATGTGATATAATAGAACCTAGAATTTGAAGGTGTCTACTGTTGATACAGTGTTGTCTAGTATTGTAAGAGGTGATAGTATGGGAGGGTTTCTTCTAAAGCCTACCACCATTTCTACAGTTTTGAGTGTGTTTAGTTCTAGATTGTTCCTGTTACACCACGAGGCAAATTGTACAACCTCTTGTCTGTATGTGTATTTGTCGTTGTCTTGAATGAGACCAATCACTGTTGTGTCATCTGCAAACTTCAGTATTTTAACAGACATTTAAACAATTTTAAAAGACTATCCCAAGGATGAGCCTAGTATAGAAGCACAATTGAGCATTTTGGTTACTACAGGAAATTAAGCTTGCTGATTCATTGCAAAAAAATAAATAGATAAAAATAAAGAACAATCAGTAGATCCATATTGTTTTCTCTCTCAGAGACAAGAAAAGGGCATGCAACATCCTGTCCCGTTAAAGATCAGATAATTGTTTTTTCATGAAATCAGATCTTAGTCCTGAGATGGATGCATTGTTTGAATCCTATTGAGCATTCAGTTTCACATAGAGAAAGCTGATCATAGTTGATAGACAATAGCTGATAAGTTTCTGTAATGGGAGAGGGGAAAAAAATATTCTTCCCACCCAAAATGCTGCTGATTGATGGCACTATTACATTTTGTCCTGTTTTTAAAATGTTTTTAAAGCATATGGAAGTCATTGCGTTTAGTGGTAACTTTTTATTTTATTTATTTGTAAACAAAATAGGTTTCTTTTTCTTTTTTTCTTTTTCTTTTTCTTTTTGTTCTCGTTCTCATTCTCTCTCTCTCTCTCTCTCTCTTTCTCTCTCTCTCTCCAAAGTATAATGAAAAATATCTTAACCAAAACACATGTTTAGCATCTGTTTATGTTTTTGTTTTATAGAATGCCAGCTTATTCTGGTCTTTATAACTTCAGTGGTATGAATGTTGATGTTTGTAGGAAGCCAAAATCATGTGACAGGAATATCCTATTTATTATTCTTGGATTGATAAATAAACTTTTAAGAATTACATTTTTTTAGAAAGTAAAGGATAATGCATCTGTTTTTCAATCTTAGAGTTTATTTACTCTATCAGACTGTACATTCCTTGGAATACTCAGGGTTTGCTGTTGAGATTTATATTTTATTAATATTTTAATAATGAGACCACAGATTTATTTGTCAGATTTCTAGGCTGCCTGACTGACTGGTTTCAGAATTAAAAATAGTTAAAAGATATACAAAAATGTCACCTTTAAGGTAGGCAAAATCAAGTAACGGGTATGTAGGGATTCTAGGAATGTTCATAATTATTTTAAGGTAGAATATTAGAGTTTATTTGTACTCCATTTTATACCAAACAAAATCAAGGCAATTTTTTGGAGTTTCCCATCTTTCCCCCTTTTCAAGACAAAGCTATCTTTTCTAAATGCCTTCCCTTAACAATTTAGAAAAATGAAATGAATAAAATGAAAAATTGGTTGGGTGATATTGGGCCAATGCACTCTCAAGCACAACTCACCTCACAGAGTTGTTTTTGTGGGGGAAAGAATGTGGACCATTAAAAGCAGAGGAATTCTTTTACCATCATGTATGGTCTGTTGTTATACATGGTTGTTTGAGTTTACACTTCATATAGTCAC